>JAJQQW010000002.1:17627702-19060827 GCA_025583905.1 Ia io | reverse complement strand
TTGCTATGGTATTACCACGCTTTGAGATATGTCAAAAAATAGAATTAAATGTATTCAAATGTATTTTTCCTTTTAATTTTATATGTGTATCTGAAAAGGAGAGAAAATGCTGTTTTATGGGCCCCTCTCATGATTTAAAACTGTATAACAAAATTTGAGAAATACTGACAAGATTTCTCAGATATACTGTAAATAATATCCACGATATTTTTATAGCTACTAAGTGGGTTTCAAGGAGCTAATTTAACATCTACATTTGGAAACATTTGAGGCATTAGCCAGGTGCCTTTATAGAAGAGACATACCCAGTATAAATATACAAGAAAAAGAAAGGATTTTCATGTAGACACGTTAGGCAAAATGTGTATAGTTTATTACCTTCTTCTAACTTTTAGTGAGCCATAAGTTAATTACATAATATTTAGATATGGTAAGCAGGCAAAATGATGAATATTGCATTCATTTAATAATGAAAGATTTCTTATCCTTGGAATAAACCTTGTGTCTGTTGCTATTGATTTTTTTTTTTTTTTTTTTTTTTGCTTTTCCCTGTGAGTTGGAAAAGAAGAAGATTTTGTAGAATGGTAGAAAAATAATGTTGATGAGATTTTTCTCCATCATAAAATAGAATCTTAAAGGAATGGGCTGAGGAAAGGGTCAATCTCTCTAATCTACAGCCTATAAAACTGTAATTTCCATGTAGGTGTGAAATAGCACAATGCTGTTATAGAATTCTTCGCCCAAGGACAAAGTTTCTTTCAAGTGCATGCTGACTATATTAGAATAATATTACATTTTAGGTAAAATAATTAAATTTTACAAGGATCACCTTTGTCATTGTTCAACCATTTCTTCATAATAATGTTATACAGTCATTTTTTGACAGGGGACAAGTGAAATAGGGATTGTTTATGCATACCTCACAAGTTTTGCTTTGAGGATTTGTTCCAACCTCTATATAACAGTGAATCATCTAATGATCTAAAGTGGAAATAATATTTTGTTTATATGTTTTAAGAATGCTCCTTATAGCTATAAACCATCTTCATGGGAAATAATAATAATGCTATTCTAAGGAATATAAGAACTTAATTTTTTTTAAAGATTAAAATCAACCTTTTAGAAAGGCAGGACAGAGATCTGAATAATAATGTAATCAGTAACTATCGTTTAGAAGACAGGGAGAAATCAACTATGAGTCAAAAACATTAAAGCTTATATGTCGACGACACAATAGAAAGTATTAATAGAAGGAAAATTTCAACTTTTAAATAAGAATTCAAGATGTGAATAAGGTTTTTCTTTTTGTTAAGAAAAAAATTAATAAAAAAAATCTCAAGTCCCCTAAGTATTACAGTGAAAATTATGATGCTTTTCGAGGTGATTCTTACACAGGCTTTGCTTTAAGAAGGCTACAATCATTAGTATATCTTTGATTTTAAAATTTTGCTTAGAATACTGTTGTAGTTTGTTGCAGAATCAGGAAATGGTAGTACATCTATTTTGTTGTTGTTGTTCTTTTAAAAATAAATAGATCAGGAGAAATAAAATTAGGTGATAAAGTACTGAAGTATCTAAGATTATATAGTGCAAATCTTCCTTTTACAGATAAGAACATTGGATAGCACAGGGCAATAGTTTGCTGGAGGTCACACATCCTGTAGCAAAGCCAGGAGTCAATTCCAGGTTCACAAATTCTAAGAATTGGAATAATTTCAATATGAGGATGAGTAAAATAACCTAAGAATTAATAAAGCTCTACTCTATGACAGGCACTATGATTCATGCTTTATATATATTTATTTTCCTTCTCAAACTAACACAGCTCAGGCAGCTAAGGATTTTAGTAATTTTTCAAATGGGAATATTGAATGTCAGACCAGGTAAATTGTCCAAGGTCACAAAGCTAGTAAGTTGGTTGTTTAGTCTTCGCTAAAACCCACGGCATTTTCTTCCCTATGCCACGTTCTTTCGATTTTTACATGCTAAAATATCTGAAGTTCAAGTCCTGTTTGACAGCCAACCTAATATAGAATAATATTTGTTGAAATAATGAAGATGATAATCTATAATACTTCCTGAAAAGGAATCCAAGTATAAATTCAATACATAATTAGTTAAATTTGGGGCTCAAAGCAAAGACTAATGAAGCTTGCAGACAAGAGGACATACAAAACAATGTATGAATATGTCCTTCCTTTAATGGTGATACTAATCTAGGCTTTTGCCACTCATGAAAACATATCTCATTTGAGGGAAAGTTTTCTTCACACAGGTTTATACTCATCTTGGCTGACTTTCTTTCTCTAAGATGAGTATTTTATTTGGATTCAGCATGCCACATTCTACTTGGATCACTTCATTGCCTGTGGAGAGAGATGTCCTTGTAGTTGACCTTGAAATTTCATTGCCATAGAAAGTAGTAAACTGGTTGCCTTTACAGATGACTCATAAGAACCCAGAAACAATTTTTGGAATTATATATTGACAGACAATTTTTCTCTTGGATATATAATTCCGACCTTTAAGTTTTGCTCTCACTTTATTTTTTCTTTGAGACATCAATTATCTTAGACTAATGATCACAGAATCACAGCCTTTTAGAGTTAAATGAAAAGACCTGTAATGCCAGTGAGTCCAATTACCTTATGTTTACGTATGACCAAACTAAATAAAACTGGATTAAAAAACACATTAACAAGAAATGGAAGATTCAAGATCAGATGTTGAATTTCTAACCGAGTGCTGGTTCCATTGTTCTCACAATAACAATGGTAGGCACGCATTTCACTTGCAACAAGATTCCCACACGTATAAAGGTAAGAACTGAAGACTGGCCTTGTTCCAAGAATGCCTTTTGAAGCCCTTTCTGTTTCCATGTAGCCTCTAGCTACGACTACCATATTTTATATTAAAACTAACCCCTGCATACTGATCCCTCCCCACAGCTCATCTTTACTGCCCTCACAGAATAGTCACGTGATTATTTTTTGTATTTTACATATTTTTATTAATTAATGTGCTTAAACTGAGAGCATGTTTTTCTGATTCCATTAATCTCCCAGCTCTGTAAAATTATAAACACTTTTTTCCCCAAGGGCATCAATCTCAAAACTACAGATACTGGAGACAGAGCATTACTTACTAGTGTAAGAAGCCTTAGCACAGGCAGTTTCATGAATTTACTGCAGAGCAATGGGGTAATATTTTTGTTAAATCCACACAAAGGCTTTCTTTGGTTGAGTGGTGTGGGCACTCTGACAGCACTATCAATAGAGAAACGGAAATATACTGTTACAATGCTATTATTAGTATTTATATCAGCTCTAGTGCTCTTGATAAATGAAGCCACATTAATTAGTTTCAGGATCTTATTCTCACTTTGGCATATCCACTAGCACTCTGAACATGCAATTAAAATATTTCAAAATGTCACTTATGTTTCCATTCTACAAGAAATGCATACTGATTGTGGCCACTTGGTTTGTACTGGGCCCCATATATTTAAAAACAAAAATATGTTACCATTTTTGGGATTAAGAAATCTCTCCTACACTGCTTGCAATAAAATCTGGTTAAAAAAAAGTGGTAACATTTTAATAATCATTCAAATAAATGTATGACTATACTATTTTTCTGAGTATGAAAAATATAGTTATAAAATTATTTTAAAGATTCAACCCTGATAAGTTTGCTTCCCTTTTATCTTGGAAAATGTAAATTCAATGATGATTTTGGATGAGAATCAGTGAAAGCAGATAGCTTTTTAGACATTCCATACATTAAATTTGCTCTTTATTGAACAAATAGCACAGTTGATTTGAAAGGTGAATTGTTACCCATGAATTAATCTTAAAGCAAATTATCAGTCCTTCTTAAATTTTTGGAGATTTTCATCTTTGTCCAACAAATACCAGTATTCCTTTGGATTATACTAAGTATAGTTTAAAAGAACTGTTACCTTATTTTTTTCTTTTCCATTGAAAAACTACATTACAGATTAGATAGATGAAAATAAAGATTAAAAATACATGTACACATATAGAGACAGATTTGTGTGTGTGAGTAATAATAACTCGGACAATATTTTTTCCAAGTTATTTGACCAATGTAACGCCAACTTGACCTTTTAGGGAGAAGTAGTCAAAGACCAAAGTAAACATACAAAAGGGATGCCTGCAGCTACTCCCTTGATCCTCGCAAGAGGCAAGAGGCGCTTGGACAAGTGAGCATTGATGCATGTTATCACTGCTTTCCCATAATTGATGAATTGAATATTGTGAAAAGAACATGTCACATACCTGTCAGATATCAACTGCAGTTAATGTTTAAAGCTTAAAACACTGAAATATGTTCTTCAAATCTTTAGCCCCCTCCAAAATCAATAATACAGAAAACTTCAAAATTCCACCTCAATTCTTCAGGAATGTTCTAGGTGCCTTCAGGACTAGACTCAAATGCTCCTCCTCTCCTGGGGATATGAAGGACAGGAGCAGAGATGACACAGGAAAAGAGGGCAAGGAGAAATGACTATTACATGTGAGGGAGGTCAGTCAAGGAGCTGAAAGAATACAAACAGAAATGCTGACAACCCCAGTGGCATGTTGATATAACGGAGCAGTTCATAGGTGTCATACAGAGGGTAAAGGGTTGATTTCCGCCTTCTCACATGAAGGGTTGCGTTGAGAAGGAGGACATTTGAAAAGGGATTCCCATATTAGGAGTCTGGGTAGAGAGGATAGCTTTTTTTCTGAGCATCAACTCAAACCTTGGTGTCTGCCTTGAATGGCACCGTGATTCTATTTCATATGGTTGAGAAAGTAGCAGAGGGTCTCTTGAGAGGGAAGATCAGAGCTTAAAGAGCGCTGCCAGGAAGAGGGAATGGAGGAGAGAAATGAGCAGAAACTGGGAGAGAAGTTGTGGTTGAGAGAGCTTACTGGAAAGGCTTGTGATGACTCCTAAGGAGAGAGGCACGTGAAAGAAAAGGAAGAACTAGGCATTCCTCTTCTCTCTCTCCACACTCCCCTCTGCTCGCCCCCCCCCCCCCCCGCCGTCCCTCCATCTCCCTTCTAATAGAGTCCAACGGAAACAGAACATAGCTGACCCATAAAGGTGAATGCTATTCTAAAGTGTAAAACATATAAATGCTAACTCTCTCTATGCTGGGAAAAAAAAAAAAAGAAAGAAAATTAATAAGACTAACATCATAAAAAAATAAAACCTGTGTCATAGAGCACAAAGCATTTCCATATCAGATCGACACTGGCATCAGACGACTTCAATAAAGGAGCGAGGTTAAGAAGAAGGGTGATGGCTGGGTCCTTTCTTATTCTTGGACTCTGCATTATAATACATAAGCTGATATATTTTATTAATTTAAACGAGGATCTTTGAGGAGTTTGTTCTTCATTCAGTGATAGAATATGGGCTTTTTATTATCTGAACTGGATTTGATTTCTAATAAAATATTGGCTTCCACCTTGGGTAGCAAGAAAGCAGATAGTTCAATGTGAGACAGTCATGTTATGAAAAATTGTGATATTTTTTCACGCAGCTCAAACCTCCTGTGTTATCCATCAAATTCATTTCCCTTGTAACTAAATCTGTCATAAATCTAGGCATCCAAAAATGAAATATGTTTCCCGACAATAATCTACTGTCAATAAACTTAATAAAGCCTTCAAATAGTACAACACTTTCTCATGGTTTTAAACTGCTTAACAAATAAATTATTGATCTTGGTAGTTGAAGATAATATTAATAATAATCTACAAATATGGAAATGAGGCATGGAGAAGGGTTAATTTGTCCCAACCATTGGAACTCTATTTTTCTTTTAATCTTTCATGATTATAAACAAATAAAATCATAGGTAAATGCATATTTTGATTGAATTTATAGTTATTTAAAATTAACCAAAATTAATTTTATTTTTAAATTTAAGAATTACTGGAAAAATTGAAGAATAAAAAATGAGCCGTTTTATTTGAAATTATTAGAATTGTTTTTCTCACATGACAATGAATGAATCTTTTGTATCAGTATGACACCACTTTTTTTTTGTTCACAAGCCTTGTATTTTCTTTGTTTAGATTCCATTGGAGAAAGCACATTATTAATATTGAAGTTAGGAATAATTCTTAATGTTCATTTGGCTTTATTACAGGTCTGTCACTATCAGTGACTTGTACTAAATTATGTTAAACATGGAAGGGAATCCCATGCTGTCCCTAAAAACTGAATATGCTCTTAACAGAACAAGAAACATCTGGGTTAGTTGTAACATCTCAGTTTTAATAATGATCTTGTAAGTTTCAGATTATTTATGACTTTGACTTATTAGTCTGATACTTAGGAAAAGGCGTATTTTGTTACCAGAAAGCTCTAGTATACTCATGTGAATACTTTTTGCCTAGTGCTATTTTATGTAAAACTCAGTATATGTAAAGTGAAACATGACAATGCCATGTTATCTTAAAGCAAGAAGAATCCTTAGCTTTTATCTAAGTGAACAAAGAAATCAGAAGGTTCCTTATTCCTCAAAACTATTAACACAGTTGATCTAATAGTTCATCAAAGGGAAAGGAACTAGAGGCACCGTTGTTCAGACTGTTAATATCAAGAATGGCAAAGCCCCAATATACTCTCAGGACAGGATCATGATGCCATATCAGTGTACAGGAAAAGAAATGCCATCAGACTGAGGGTTATAATAAAAATTCCTACAACATGGCAGATGAAGCCATCTGCGTGGAATGTACCCTCACAACTGAAGAATCTGGTCCAACAAGTTCTAAAAAAATAATTCAGTTTATGCATGCTTGTAACCAGATATTGGAACAGATACAAAAGTAACAAAATAGTCCCCAACTTCAAGGGTCTTTTGGTCTCCACTGGACATCAAAGCATATTGAGGTGAAAAAGAAGTAACAATATTAGTCAATGAGAATAAAATAAAGACTGGAATTCCACATCACATGATAGTGCCTGCCATATTGTGCATGCCAGAAGAGTGATGTTGGAGTGACAAAGTTCTGGTGTGATCTGAAACAGAATACATTTTACATTATCAAATTATATTGCAAAATCAAACTAAGGAGACAGAAGCTAGGTAGATAGTGTGTGTGGGGGGGGGGAGGGCACCACAGAAAGGGAAAGTAAAACCCAAGAACCCAACTAGGCAGAGTTACTAAGACACCCTAATTGGACGGGAAAGGCAGGGTGCGGGCGACAGGCATGAACATGAAAATGTATGGATATTACTAAGACAGACAGCATGCAGATAACTAATCACAAGGCAGTGAGGCAAGCATGTATACAAAAATGCACATGCTCCCTTCCCTTCTCTCCCTGCTGAGCGCACAAAGGATTCTTCACCTTCCTGTGGGGGGGGAGCACATCCCCTGTGCCCATGTGGCTTACAGCCATGTGGGCCTCCACAATAGGACTAATAGACTTTAATTAGCTTGGATGCTGAGCCACTCCTGACTGTAACATAGAAAGGAAGCTCCAGGCACTAGCCTTCTCCTGGAACTCCAGCTGCACCTTTTCCAGGACTGGCTTCTCCCAATAAACATCGGTTCCACTAACCATTTTTGCCAGCGATTTTATTCAATTACTACGAATTTTTCATATCTGTTGTATAAAAGGCTTTTAACAGAAGATATTAGAAATTCCTGCATATTTATCAATATTGTGTATTGAGGGAAGATTGAAGTCTTTAGAATTAAATTTTACCCAGATAAGTAAAACAACTGTACTTTCATTAAGAATGACTGTGTACAAATAAACACAGCATGGATTTAAGTAACCTGCTATTCCTCATGAAACTGAACTTGGTAAATATTTAGTTTGGTAGTTACACAGTTTCCAGATAAGCTATTGATTACTTTTAATAAAGTAAAACTTCTTACTTATTAACCTTGAAAATTAAGACTTATAATTGTTTACTCTTATTTTACAATGACTTTTGTTCCAAGAATTAGATTAAAAATAGGCAATAAGACCTTATTCATCAATGACAGCCAAACATTTTTCCGTACAGCTTTATTTACTAGCTCTCCTTTAATCACTTGATATTGAAAATAGCTATAAAATGTTATGGTGGTGCTAGGAATCAGTCTTTGATTTGAGAGATTCATTTTTGGAAACTAGACATTAAAGCTCACTTATATTGTCATTTGCATGTGTTAGCCAGGGAAATCATAATTGTGAAGTGATCGCGTTTATGAATAACCACATTATGAGGGTTGTAAACCCTTTGAAAGTAAGACAAATGCTCACCTGAGGAGGTAGGGATTTATTTGCCAGGGCTGAACAGGATTGAAAGACATAATGGGCATGCTGCAGGGGGTCTGTGAGTAGAGACCAAAGGGCTGTCTGGGGAACACTGCAGTTCTCATCTGATTTAAATACATTCAGAGGGATGTGGGAGGGACCAGCTTTAACACTGACAGAAAATAGGCATTGATAAATATTACAATTATTGCACTTTCAGGTCAAACGGACTTTTCATTATTGTAACAAGAGTGACTCAATCTTCAGCTGCTATCAGAATATGAAGTGTGAGGAGCTAAAAGGAAGGAAGGAAGGAAGGAAGGAAGGAAGGAAGGAAGGAAGGAAGGAAGGAAGGAAGGAAGGAAGGAAGGAAGGAAGGAAGGAAGGAAAAATGAAGGAGGGAAGGAAGGAAAGAAATTTGGGGAAACTAACATCATCTTGCTTTGTAAAATACAAGTACCTTAAAAGAATAAGATGGATGGGCACAGGTAGTAAATATTAATCATGTTTGGGAATGTCTTCGGCTGATCATTTAAACGTTTGGTAGTCTTGCTAGGATATGAAAACACTGAAAATGTCAGGGTTTCTTGTATGAGTAAAACCATTCTTGTATAATAATGATTCTCCCTGTGTGAAGCAAGGGCTTGTATTTATATTAGTAATTATGAAAAAAAGGATTTTGATGATTTGGGAGAGATATTACTCATTTCTAGAACATTCCAGACTGGTATGTCCTCTCTGCAAATCTTTTTCATAAGCCAACCTATGAGTGATTCGAGATGATCAGTGCTCAATGAAATTAAAACCATCTCCAGTTCCTGGTAAGAGAGTACACACACAGAGGAGAGGCGGGGGTGGGGGGGGGGGATGAGAGAGAGAGAGAGAGAGAGAATGTGTCTGCTCCTTGAAATCTTTCTGCCGACAGTCCAGCTGGCTGACAGCTCCAAAGTCAGTCTCATGCCAGACAGATGTGTACAGCTGCCCCCAGTCCTGATGGCTCTTTCCAGTGAGATACAACCTGTGTGTTTAACTTAGGCTGTGCAGAGTGAGGAAGACTGAGAGAAACATAAGCCAACTAAGTAAAGGACTTTTTCTTTTGTACTATTACTAATCCCTCTCAGTTTACGTTTTTCTCCCCAGCTCTATCGCTTTCGAAATAGCCCCCATTGATATCATTAAGAAACAGAGATACTCCAGCATTTTTTGAATGCTTACTTACATTAAATATGGCCAGACCATAGACACTATTGGGCAGGGCTATGTTCTCCAAAGGAGGTTATAAAATTCTACCCTACAGGCTTAATTGGTCTTGGCATTCCTGGACATTTTGGTTTCTTATAAAAAATTAGCTTGAGGGAAAGATTCGCCTTTTTACTTAGCCAACACACAACTGGTAGTTTCCAGT
The DNA here is from genome assembly GCA_025583905.1 of Ia io. Classification (NCBI taxonomy): domain Eukaryota; kingdom Metazoa; phylum Chordata; class Mammalia; order Chiroptera; family Vespertilionidae; genus Ia; species Ia io. Next base: position 19,051,145 of record JAJQQW010000002.1, on the reverse strand, counting down.
CCTCAAGTCCCATGGCAGCTTTCACTATTTCCTATCACTAAGGGGGAAAAGAGGGTAGGAGGCTTGTGTGATAAAAGTCTCTATTAGCGATTTTAGTTCATTAAGTATCTGATTTGGGTTATGAAATGATGCATGTTTGAATTAAAAAAGAAAGACTTTCATGTTTAGTGGGAAAATGTTGTCTCTGTGGAGAATTTCTGTTTTGTTTTCCTCCCCAGGTTGCAGTATATCTAGTAATCAAAGAGAGAAACAGAAAGAAAAACAGAGAGGGGGAGGGAGGGAAGGAGGAAAGGAAATCAGAGAAAAAGGAACTTCAATGATCAGATTTCATTTACTGACAATGGAACTTAGGCTTTGGCAATGAGAAATAGGAAGCATCTAGTCATGTTTTTTTCTCCTGAGCAATTCTAGAGGAGATTGGGCTAGGTGGCCAGTATATGCCAGAAGTCCACACCTCTCACCCTTGCAAGCACTCCTTCTTGCCACTGTTGTTTTGCTAGTGATTGAATAACCTTTGCTCTTCCTAAAAAATAGAAAGTAAACTCACATAAATGCTAGGAGCAACTTTTTCCAGCAAATTCCAGGTTGTATTTTTTTTAAAGGATGGTAACTCAATCCAATTGGGTGCTTTTTTTTTCAAGGTAAAATTGAGAGACTAATAGAAACTAATAATTTTTCCACCTTCAAGTACACAAATTGGATACCATGGAATCTGAAGTAAGCTAAGGAAAAAAAAAAAAAAGAAATTGGAGATTTTGACCTCTGAAACCCCAACAATCCCAGCATATCTTGTCCATACTTACCTCGTTTCACCCACTACCCTGCTGCCATTACCACCATCATTTTCTCTTCATCCAATGCATTCAACAATATAAATATTGGGCTTTTGTCCCCTTCCGCAAGTCTCAGTTATTACTTTTATCTTTTGACATGCCACTAGAACCATCTGCCTAAAATTCCATTAAGGTACTTTTCTTAATTGTAGGGAACTGCAGGCAAACCCTCATCACACTCAAAGGTAAACATCTTGATCAGGCAATCAAGGGTTCCATGATTTAATTCTAACACATCTACCCAAACTCATCTCCCCAGATAATACTCTTTCCAAACCAATCTTCGCTTTTATCCCCATACATGCCAAAGCACATCCCAATCCTTGTTTACACTGCACCCTCACTCTTTGAGGACCTTTTCATTCAACGCTTTCCCTATCCAAAATCTATTCAATCAGACTGCTGGTGGCACTTCCCATAATCTCTCTTACTCCTGCAATTGTCTTTTTTTAAATTTTTATTTCTCTCTATACTGTATACTTGGCCATTTAATAGCAAATTTATTATGAGTTTAATCTGTTCCCAACATAATAGTTCCATATATTTACAGAATTTGTTTCTGGATGTCCTATTCCCTCAATCATGTCATCTTTTGAGAGGTCAGCAAAGAGATTTATCATTTCCTCACATTTTTTAACAACAATTACTTATTTCTCATCTAGAAAGTGTACAAAAGAGTGAAATTGTATATACTAGAAGGAAATAATCACACTGGCAAACAAGGTAATAAGAGATACATTTTAGAATTAGTTCATTTGAGGATGAGAGTGAGTTTATGTTGTCAAGTGACTCCATGTCTGTGGGATGGAGTGGGGTGGGGAACAGCTGAGATGGCCCAGTCTTGATTGTACCTGAGTAATTATATGTCTTGTTAGGTGGTATGAAGTCTGGGGTGTGGGACGATGTGGGTGAGGCCAGTAATTTTATGAACAAAATAAGATCTGGGAAGTGTAACTGAGTTTTAGAGATAATTTGTTTGGGCTGTACAGGACAATTACATTAAAAATAGGTTGGGCAATTTAATAGTTTTGGTTACCTCATTCTTTGTAAGAGTCATATGCTCACTGGAAGACCTGTTGAATGTACCTACATCAGAAGCTGACTCTGAATTTCAGAGTTGGAAGGGACTTAGATGTCACATTGTTAAATAGCTTTACTTTCTAGATGATAGTGGTCTCCCTATGTTTAATTTTTATAGTCACCATCTGAACTGTGGGCTTAGAATTGAAATAGACTCTGGGGGGAAAATCCTACACACAAAAACATTAAAAAAAAACCACAAATAAAAAGTAACTCTAACAATTCAGCAAAATAGCTTCTAAAAAGAAACATAGTATTAAATTACCATAATAGCCCACAAATTTAGGCAACTACAAATTAAATATTGGTGTTCATAATAAGAAAACTTGAAACATTTTTCAGTTCCATAAGTATTTTGACAACTCAAGAGAGAATTATTTTAGTTATAAAAAATTTTTTATTCATCTTTCAAAAGTAATATAACTAACATCTATTATCACAGAGAGTAGGGCTTCTTAGATGTTCCATAAATGTTAAGCAAATTATAAAGCCCCTTCAATATTTTACTGTTCAGATTACCTTTGTAGCTTATTATTTTAATGAAATATGACTTCTTATAGAGAACTAATGGTTAGTGTAGCTCTTATTGCCTCATCACTGAAAGGAGAGATTAACCTAAAATGTGCATTGTACACCTTGGTCAAAATGTTTGAAAACATTTTCAGTTTTTCTTGTGTATAGTGTAAGTTGGTGGCCTAGTTTCATTTTATGCATGTACTAGTCGAATTTTCAAATCACAATTTATTGACGAGACTATCTTTATTACTACATTGTATGTTCTCACCTCCTATGTCAAATAGTAATTGACCATAATGGCATCGGTCGATTTCTGGGGTTTTTGTTCTGTTCTCTTGATCTATATGCCTGTTCTTGTGCCAGAACCAGGCTGTTTTTATTACAGTGGCTTTGTAGTATAGTTTGGTTCCATATACATTTTTGGAATATTTGTTCCATATACATTTTTGGAATATTTGTTCTAGATCTTTAAAATATGCCATTGATATTTTAATTATGCTAAGCGAAATAAGCCAGTCAGAGAAATACAAATATCACATGATCTGACTTATATGTGGAATTTAATGAACAAAATAAATTGACGAACAAAATAGGTCCGGAGGCATGGATGCATGGAACAGACCGATAAAGCTCAGAGCGGGTTGTAGGGAGGACTGGAAGAGATTAACCAAAGAATTTTTATATATATGGACACAGACAATAGTACAGTGAAGGCATAGAGTACAGCAGTGGCTGAGTGGAGGGGGATCAAGGGGGGTGGGTGGGAATGAAGGGGCATCTGTAATACTGTCAACAATAAAGAATAAATTGATATAGAAAACACTGAAAAGGACACTTTTAAAACTGCGAGGAAGAGGGGGAAAGAGCAGAGCGGGGAGAAGGAGAGAGAGAGAGAGGAGGAAGAAAAGACAGAGAGATTCTGATTCAAAATTTGGGACCTAGGAATCTTCAATTTTAATAAGGTGATTCTGATGCAGAAGACTTAAGGACTACATTTTAAGAAACACTGATCAAATATACAGTAATTACCAATAAAGCTAGAATTATTGAGCCACAGTTACCTGGGACATTTTAGAGAAATCCTGACTAAACTTGATTTACATAAACACACAGCAGGTGTTTGGGTTTATTTTCTTGTTGCTTTGCTGCCAGAATTCACAAGCTAATTGGAGCCCTGGTTTCAGTCTATTTGTTTTATTTTTCTTTTATTTTCCCATATTAAGAAGCCTGAATATAATCTCTACTAGTCCTTTCTTAAGGTTCCTTTGACTATGCACACATTTAGTTTACATGAGCAAGTTAAAAAACTTAGGGTCAAAAGCAAACTTTCTTTAAGAGCTAACATAATTCACCTTTCAAGTCTATATCGTTGAACCTTCTAAATCACCTCTGGTAGTAAATTATTGTGATACGCATCTGATAACTTAAAAAGCAGTCGATTCTGTATTCAAATAACTTGAATTATTCTATTGCGATGCATGTAAATTTCTTAGAGCTGGAAGTGTCCTTTGTGTTTGACCTCACTCTACACTTGACATACGAGAAACTGGAAATTTAGGCAGATGAAGCAAGCAACTTTCACCCCTCCAGAGAACAGCATCTGAATTGGACTCTTCATACTCTATATGACAATGACTCCATTTTATAAATATTCTCTGTCACTATAGAACATATACTAAATCCCTCTTCCCCTGACAAATCTCATAAATAGTCAGCTAGTGTGTTCTGTAAACCAATATTGATAGCCTGGGATACACAGTAGGGAAGAAAACAATGTTTTCCTTTTGGTCTTCCAAAAGGCAATTGGGGAAAAAATTATCCGATATTTAAAAGATATCATTCAACTCACATGAAGTATTATTTGTGCCAGGAAGAAAGCAAAACAACCACTTTGTCACACTTCTGTGCTGTGTAATTTACCATAAAATGCCTGCAGCAAAGTAGGTCAATTTAAAAATTGTTATTCATGAAACCCTGTTCTATAGCACTTATCACATGCCAGGTACTGCATGGAGGAAATGTGTATGTATCCGAGCAGGATGTGGGGCACACACAGACCCACTCTATGATCTGACCGCCTGGGTGAGGATATTTGGTGGGTGCATGAGGCAAAGAAAAGAACTCTAAGACTCAGTTTCCTCAAGTGTTAAATGGGGGCAATAATTCAATTAACACATAATTAAGAGAGCAAAGTTTGGTATGTGAAACTGAAAATGATCAATAATCAATAGTTATCTCCTTAATCCATGCAAAAACTACCTGTGGGAAAAGATGCTCAGAAAAGTAATTCAAAGTATCTAATAACACTCAGTTTCTAAATATAGGAAATAGGATTTGAACATGAATCTGTTTGACCTCTAATGTCCACAATGTTACTTGTTAGTTAAGACGACTGTTATTTAAATCCAGAGACTAAAAAACTCTGAATTTTGTTTTACATGCATTGATGAGAGAACACATACCTTAAAGTCATGTATTTCAAACTGAGTTTTCAGCTACAGATTCTCTCTCTCTCTCTCTCTCTCTCTCTCTCTCTCTCTCCTTCCTTCTTATTATCTCCAGTCTTTCTTATCCTCTCCTGTTTTTCTTATTCTCACCTGTCTTTCTTCCGAAGCAGTCTTAGATCTATCAGATTATAAAGTTACATATGCTTTTACTATTATTTTTTAATCTTCACCTGAGGACATGCTGAGAGACAGAGACAGAGAGACAGAGAAAAAGACATCTATGTGAGAGAGAAACATCCATTAGTAGTCTTCCATATACTCCCCAACTGCAACCCAGGCTCTAAGCATGTGCCCTGACGGGAACCCAAGAGGTACATATGCCTTTAAAGACAAGGCTTAAGTAATGCCTTGCACAGTTGGACAGCCTCCTTTATCACTTCTTTTTTCATTTTGCCAGTTTCCTCTGAATATGTATAGGCACCAAACAAATACTCTGCTTCACATGGCTTCACCACATATTTCCTAAATTGCTTTTCCAAAGTGTCCTTCAGTTCCTGAAGGATTCACAGACTAGGTAGGAATTGACACTCCTCTGTGGAATGTTGAAGGAAAAAAAAAAATAACTAGGTATTTGCCACACAGGTGCGGTAGTACAGCTTTAAGGACATAAATGTAAATGACATGTCTGAAAATGCCCAGAGATTCTTTATGCATTGTGTAGGGGCGACATTCAAAATATTTAACAAACTGGTACAGCGAGGACCTGGGGCATTCGGAATGGACACTGGCCATAAATAACCAGTAAGTCTAGGCTCTGCATTCTGGCCTGAAACAGCCCTGTCTGGAGAGCTGAAGTGACTCTTTGTTCTTGGCACAGTGCTTTCAACAAAACAGGCTCTCAGTAAATATTCCCTGACCGAGATGCATACCAAATGTTATAAAGGGAGGGAGAGATAATCATTTTATGCAGGATCTTGGAGCTGTTACACAAGTCTGTAAAGAGGTGATATTTGTGGACATGGATGCATGAATAGGAGTTGTCCAAGAAGAAAAGAGAGAAAATTGTAATAGGGCAAAGGAAAAACACAGGAGTGTACAGGCACATGCATGCTTGAGAAACCTGAGGTTGTCTTACGTCACTACAGAGGATTACATGCCATTTTCAGTTTTCCAACATTTAATGAGAATTACTTTAACCCAGGTAACTTTCTTGTTTACACAGAGACACACAAAGGAAGCACTGTCAGGCAGTTCTTTATTAAAGCTGAGTTCAAAATAAGTGGCAAGTGAACTTAACTAACCTTCGAAAAAAATCTCTGATTAAAAAATATCCTTTGTGGAAAAAATTATGCACAATTATGTGAGTAGGTCACGTGTAAGAAGCATGGGGTTTAAGAGTGATTTTAGAAGATTAAAGCAAGAAAGAAGCAAAAAAAAAGTCTGCTCATGTGTTTCCCCATCAAAAATCTCCAACCCTGACCGGAGGCTGGGTTGCTCTGTTTCTTTCTTTTTTTACTCTGCCATAACATCCTTTCTGTACATTTATGATCACATTTTTTTCTTTAGCAATATTTATGTTCTTCTCACTGAATCCTGAATTTGTACAGGGAACAAACTCATATGGTTAATCTTTTTTTTCTTGCTGGAAGCTAAATGGTACTTGGAACACAGTATCCACTCAATAAATATTTGCAAAATAAATAGAGTCAAAGAGGAACAGTGGAGACTATATGGAGAAGAGTTCCTGCATCTGATATTTAGTTTTTAAGGGCATATTTTAAATAAAATCAAGGAAACATATCTATTCATCAAATGTATGTTGAAACCTACATATGAGACACAGAGTTGTGAGTGAAGCAGACACTGTCCCTTTACTCATAAGACTGTCAGTCTAGTGCAGGAGTCAGATACACAGATGAAGGCTCCTCAGCTGTAATACTATCTCTACTAGAAGTCTGTATATAAAATACAGCTGTGCTAGTTCACTTCACTGGTTTCCAGGAATACTATCTGCAACAGTGACTTTCCTTGGGAAGAGTCCTAGAGATTAGACACTAAAGGTTTGAACTCATAAGTCATGGTTGCCTCATTTCTGAAATTGTTTGGTTCTTGGGTTTTTGGAAATGCTACTCAAAACATGTGGGTCTTGCCCAGTCTGTGTGGCTCAGTGGTTGAGTGTCAACCCATGAACCAAGAGTTCACTTGTTTAATTCCAGGTCAAGGCACATGCCTGAGTTGCAGGCTTGATCTCCAGTAGGGGATGGGCGGGAGGCAGCCGATTGACGTCTCTTTCTCTCTCTCATTGATGTTTCTATCTCTCTCTTGCTCTCCCTCTCTCTCTAAAATCAATATAAACATATTTTTTTTAAAAAAAACAAACAAAATCATTTGGTTCTGAAGGCTAACATTTATTAACATACTTAGTTTATCATTGTAAAAGGCTCAGTTTGAGTGCATATGTAAGAAAATATAATAATACATTTATAATCATATAAGCTTCTATAGGTCTCAGTGCTTCCTACTTTTCAAAATGCATTTCAGTTTACGTCTGCCAATCACAGTTTGTGTAGTTTTCTGTAAAGAATAAACTATAATTTTAAACAAAGAGAGCAAAGTCAGAAAGGCATCATATGTAGACTGTGCATTGAATAGAATATTATAAACTACTAGAGGCCCAGTGCACGAAATTCGTGCACGAGGGGTCGGGGGGGGGGGGGAGTCCCTCAGCCCAGCCTGCACCCTCTCCATTCTGGGACATCCCTCTCACAATCCAGGACTGCTGGCTCTCAACTGCTCGCCTGCCTGCCTTCCTGATTGCCCCTAAACGCTTCTGCCTGCCAGCCTGATCACCCCCTAACCACTCCCCTGCCAGCCTGATTGACGTCTAATTGCTCCCCTGCCAGCCTGTTTGCCCCTAACTGCCCTCCCCTGCAGGCCTGGATCCCCCCCAACTGCCCTCCCCTGCTGGCCATCTTGTGGTAGCCATCTTGTGTCCACATGGGAGCAGCCATCTTTGACCACATGGGGGCAGCCATCTTGTTGGTTGGAGTGATGATCAATTTGCATATTACTCTTTTATTAGATAGGATAAGACTTGCTTGATTGTAAATGGGCAGGAAATTACATTTGGCTCAATTTTAGAAAATATCTATTGCTAGCTATTAGGCTCTTTTATGATTAGTTTTGAAAATATAGTTTGAAAATACAATTCAAACAAAACCAAAAAGCAAGAGGATAAAAATTAATTGTGTTCATGATGATTTGATGAGTGTGTTTTTGCTTTTGTAATGTCACTCATTGCTTTTCCTTCCTGCAGTCAACTTTCTAGGCCACAATCCTTATGTGGATTTAAAATTATTGTGACTTTTGTGATAAATTGTTTGTTTTCACTTTAAGTATCTACATTTTATTTATGTTGGCAAATTTCAAAATATTTCACAAAATATTAGAAAAAAATAAAATGAAAAAATTCCCTTTGAGATGAGATTTTAAAAGTCTCTGGTCTATTCCACAGTTTCACAATATGGAAACTGAGGGACAGAGAAATTGATGGATTGCCAGATTTATTTCCTAAGAAAGATTAAAATGGAGGTTCTTAGTTCCCATTTTGATGCTCTTCTTGCTAAATTATGTTCTCTTATAAGAATAATAGGATTTTGTCCTTGATAACCTTGAATTTTATTTCAGCTTTAACAGTAATCTAATGCATAGTACCAGAGAACTTCTTACTCCCTACTTGCAACACAACCAAGTCTCAATGTAGGGTGTCTCCCCTTCTTTTTCAAATACTAATAATATGTAATCTTTGGGTGAAAGTTAAAGAAGACTTTACATGTGACTTTCTACTTCTAGTTTCTCTTTAAAATTGGAAGCAAAAAAGAAAAATAAAGATTGCCTGCTTGCTCAATCTATCTCCCACCCCTCTTGAAAAAAAAATAAATTAAATAAACAAAAGACTAACCAAACCAAAATACTGAATTTGTTTCTCGTCCTTAACTCTCATAGTTAAAGGCCCCTAATTTCTTCTGTCCTTTAATAGTTATTATTCTGGCCCTGGCTGGTGTCACTCAGTTGATTGAGTATCAACTCATTTACCCAGAGGGTTCAATTCCTGGTGAGGGCACTTGCCCAGGTTTTAGGCTAGGTCCCTGGTAGTGGGAAGTGCAGGAGGCAGCCAATAGATGTTCTCTCTCTCTAAAAATAAATTAATAAAAACATATTAAAAACACTGCATTTGGGGGCTAACATTAAAAGAGCTAAGAGACACTTTATGGATGTTAATTAGATCTTGTCATACAAACAAAGGCAGCTATCCCTAAGGAGTAATTAGATAACTCAAAAGAGTGTATTTTTGTTGTGAACACCATTATAAAAGGGAAAGAAGGTAATATGTTTTTAATCTAGTAGAGACATTTAAGAATGTCTGACAAAGTTTAAATGACTGAGTTACAACTTCAACAGAAATTCTGATGGGCGGTTCTCACCTGGAATAATATGTGCTGATTGGAGAACCATGCTTTACAATTACTCGAGAGTATCTTCCAAGTTCGGACATCTGGCCAGCAGCAGTCAGAGATCCGTAACAAAATGCTTTGATTTAAACAGCTCTTGCTCTAGAAAGCAAGAGCTCAGAGTTATAGTGTTGATGGTCAGAAGCAGCTTACATGTTTAACAAGGCCAGGTTAGCCACCTAAATCATAGTGTGCACAGAAAATTAATTATCTTGAAAGATTCCAAGAGAAAATGTGTTTTGTTTTTTTTAACTCCACAGAAATACTTTCGGATGAAAATGGCCACCCTGTCTACCCTGTCTGGATATTGCTTGAAGATTAGTCATAATAATTTGCCTGTGGGTATATCTGTACTTAGGAAAACAATAATTTCTCTTTTAAATAAATCTTCTTCTTGAGGTTCCAGAAAACGTCAAAGATTATTTTGTTCTTGATGGAAAGATGCAGATCCAAGGACACAAAAGGGCAAAATGTGTAACATGACTATCTTGTGCTGGCAAGTTCTGTACATTCCCCCTTAATTTCTTTCAATGCTGGTGCAGAATGAGGAAGAACCCTAATGTGCATAGGGAGACCCAACAACATGATGTGACATCTCTCAGGAGGGATAAAAGCTTAGAATTTTGAATGTTTTTGTCTTTACGTGATTTGTGAACAGTGATCTGATATCTTATCATGTGATCTAGAGAGGGAATATCTTCAGGAAAAAGTAGAGGTTTAGAAAATGCTCTAGTCCAACATATTTAAAATGAAATTAATTTTGATAACAGTGACTCATTGCACTTTTAAAAAAATTGGAAAAAAATTAAATTTCATGTTTCCCCCCAACATTAGCCACTAATTTTAAAGATGCCATCCTATAGCATTAGAATTTTGGAAATAGGGATTATTTAATCAATTCATCCATCTTCATGCTTTCTCTGATCCAAGTTACGGCATCTCCCAGTTGTGAGTCAGGATCATGAAATATAAATTCACACTGCAGAATATAGCTATATTTTATTAATTGATATAAACTCATATATAATTAAATGTAAATGACTATGCCTTAAAAACCATCTACAAAATATACCACACAGGTATTGTAATCATAATGTAATATAAACCAACAGGAACTAAGAGTTGTTGAATTTATAATAACTTGGACATAAGGTATTTAACAGATACTTGTGTTTTACCAATTTTAGAGAATGCCGTAAGTCCTTTGTGTGATACATGGCAGAAATATGAATTAAAAGAATAAACACTTAAGCAAACTTTTATAGCAATAACTCTCAGAATATCACTTACTCTCCTTGACAGGGATTTTAGGCAACGGATGAAAAGCGCCTCTTTACTATCCACAATTGGGAATAGCATTAAGGAAACAAAAAACACACAACAGCACCTAAGCAATTCAACTATAAAATGTGAAAACAGAAAGGACTTTCTATCTGGGTGTGAACTGCCTGAGTGAGTGGAGTGGCATGTAGAACAATTTCACTTTAGTCTGTTATATGCTGGTGTTTCTAGTCCTGCCACTTACGTGGCCCAAAGCTCTGAAGCTGCTCGGCTTCTGCTGTGTCTGTCTACCCCAGGGACATAAGAAAAGAAGTACATTTGAGGTTCTCATATGCAAAGATATGAAAAATGAAATGCAGTAAGTCCCCAAATAAATGTAACGATTGCCACTGAAGGAGCTTAATACAGCCTCTCATCTCCCAGATGGCAAACGAAATCCGTGAATCAGACTCTCCCCTAAGAAAATGAACTCAGACACACAGGGCAGACCCAGCTTTACACCATTATTGGGATGGGATGATGCGTAGACAATTTAACGGTAGTAGAAAATGGGAATTTTCTTATAAAGCCAAAATACATGCATTTACTGAAGATACATCAAGGGAGCAAAATAAGACATATGTATTTGAAATGGGAGGATCATGTGTGTGTAGAATTTGTCCCGGAACGGTTCATCCATGTAAAAATAGGACCCCTCTGATACGGTCATGATCCATAGGACTCAGAGTGACCCTCTGAATGAAGTCTGATTTGCAGAGTTGAGAGTGGTTTTAACTTATGTCAAAATTTCCATAGATGGAAAACATTATTCTGGAAATGAGAAAAAGGGGTAGGTAACTTGCTTAGTTGTGTTGTTGCTTCTTTTTCTCCTTTCTGATATTCCACTAAAATTTGACAAGTACCATACATTTTAAAATGCATTGCATATACTAATTACCATCTATGAACTATGAAAAACACAGGAATATGGAGCCACTCAATTTGAGAATGAAATATATACATATATATATATATATATATATATATATATATATATATATATATATATAGAGAGAGAGAGAGAGAGAGAGAGAGAGAGAGAGAGAGAGAGAAAACAATTTGGATTAGCATCAAGCACAAGATTGGGCACAATAATATAATAATGCAAATGTATTATTTGGTCTAAAACAGATACCGGGAACTGGGAAGACATCTTCACAATTTAGGGATTTCTAATATTGATAGGGTGCATATATCCAAAAATTTAGAAAATAATATTATCCAGGAAAAGCTACTTGGAAAAGCAACTTAGAAAAGTTAAAAAGGGATATAAAATCTCTAATGATTTTAAACCTCAAAATATAAGCTTAGTTAACATATGGCATGGTTTTTTATTCTTAGAAGCCTCATATTTGATTGACTAGATTTAGGCCAAAAGCCAGAGGAATCTGTGAGTCAGCCTGTCAGATCTTCCTGATTGTAGCTACCATTGGCCAAGGTTAGTTTCATAGGATGGTTTCATAGTGGACTAATGGCATTCCTCTTTGTGTTTCTTACCCTGACAACAGCTGCAATATACCCCACTTCCCACACTTCCCATGGTTGATAAATACCTGAAATGTAAATGATAAGAGTACCTTAGCTGATTAGAAGACTGACAATACTAGAACATGGTCTGCAGGCTTATTGCCTTCATGGTGAATCCCAGCTGAGCTGTTGTCACTTCAGCAGAAATAATGAGCAAGAGGGACAGCTACTGAGACAAATCCTGTAGTAAAATAAAGTCAGGATTCTCACTGCATCTCAGGATTCTCACTCCCACTCACACAGAATGACTACAATTAACTGACCACCTTTCTACTCAATTGAAAAAAACAAACATCCATGAGTCCACAAACACATACACACACACACACATACACACATATACCCCGTAGCTTTTAATAATTTGAGGATGAATACTTTACAAATATAATGATAGACTGACCCACCTGAACAAATCTAAGTGAAGTTTCTTGGCACACATCTTTGGTGCTATAAATCCCTATTGCAAGGCCAGAAATTTTCACATTGTTATACTTCCTGAATTTCTATCAATTAGAGAAATAATTGTCTACTAAGCATTTTTTAACTGCATATATCCCTGTTTTTGTATCTTAACATAACAAGGACTTCAGCTCAAATGGGTTGTTTCCTCTAAGACCAACTTGAGTCATTCATAAACTAATACAAATTTGCTCAACTGAATTATCTTGCTGATGTCAAGCTCAGAAGAGGTGTACATGATAAGTATGAGTGTTGACTGAGGAAAGAGAGAGGCAGATTGCCAACATTGGAAAACAGATTACTTTGTGGATGGAAAGGTGAGTGGAAGAGATTAGTTGGGCCAGAGGAAATGCTTTAAAGATATTGAGACAAAATTTGAAACAACACCCTATGGGCATGTTCTGTTTGACCAATGTATCTGGGGGCAGCTTACCCATATCTGTTATGCCAGATGAATTGGTTTGGTTCTGTTTGTAGCAGAAAGATGGAAATAAAAGCAATGACATGGTACTAGGTCAGAAGATCAATAGATAAGTGTATGCAAGGGCATTCCATAGCAATTGATGACAATCTTACACAATGACCAATCACCAAAATTACATTTTCAAATCACAAGAACAATATGGGGGTAGGGTGGGGTGGGAAAAGTACTGTGTTTTTGATAGATTTACATATTTCAGTCATTATAAAACATGACAAGATGTCATGTTTTATAATATTTTATAGGCCACTTTAAATCATTTTTGAATAAGATAAAATATGAATGAAAACATTAATTTTAAAGTATCATTAAGAATATAGTAAATACCTTATAAATGTCCCCATAAAAGAAATAATAAGTGGTTATGCATATGGTCAGAGAAGAAATGTTGAAAGAAAATAATCCACATAGAAGACCTATCTATTAACCCTAAGTTCTCATTTCAGTGTCAAATAAAAACTATGACTTATTTCTTCTTAATTCAAATACTTGAGTCACCTAGACTCTTTAGTGGAATCAGGCCTAATTTTTAAAAAAATCTGTATTCAAAAAGAGAGCTAACTCAGTTTATTCAGATTAAAACATTTAAAAAAAAATATTTCCCTTTTCCTCAACTCAGTAAAGATATTGTTGGTCTAATCTATGGTCCTATTTTAAGTTTATCATTTTATGTTGTGTTAAAACATGTGAATATAACTGAAGTTCACACAATAAATGGAAGAGGTCCCCTTAGTGGCCAAAGTTGATTTGTATCAATAATATCCAGAAAATCTTGGGAAACATAAGATACAATGGAAGATAAATGAGATTTTCATTAACTGATATTTGAGAATTAACAGGTCTCACTTAATTTTCAGTCTCATGACTATTTTTTCTGTTTACCCATATTTTAAACTATTTGTAGCCCAACATTTTCCACACTTGTTTCATTTTCTTTTTTTTAAAATATATTTTTATTGATTTCAGAGAGGAAGGAAGAGGGAGAGAGAGATGGAAACATCAATGATGAGAGAGAATCACTGATCTCCTGCCTCCTGCACTCCCCACACTGGGAATTAAACCCGTAACCAGGGCATGTGCCCTGACCAGGGAATTGAACCATGACCTCTTGGTTCATAGGTCAACCCTCAACGACTGAGCCACGTCAGCTGGGCTGATTAATTTTCTTTTATCCTGAAATAAGCAACCTCATGTGTAAGAATTGTGCCTCTAACATTTAGCATGAAACTTATAACCTGTCATTTCTTTACCAGAGCTTTTCCATGACCATTGTGTGAAAGTTGTATAGAAAAATAATCCCCCAAATGTGGCTATGCCAAAGGAGTTCCACTTCCACTTAACCAAAACTTCCTGGTTACCTAGTGTGTCTGTATAATGCCCTGTTACATGACCTAGCCCCAGCCAACTTATTTTCCAAAACCACCCACATAGAGGTTCATTTTTAACTGCAAAATATTCTATTATATCCATTCTCTATGCCTTCTCTACTTGGATACTGCATCTCCAAATTGCACTGGAGAACTGGCCCTTTTATAAATCAGTAGGAAAATTTTTCTTCCTCCTTTCCTTCCTTCCTTTCTTCCTCCTACCTTCTTTCTTTTCTTCCTTTTTTTCATGTTTTTTTCATCCTCCTTCCCTTACATTCTATTTCAAACCATCTGTACAATGCTTACATGAACTATTGGGAGCTTAATGTATGTTACTATGTCATCATTTTACAGGTGACAAAATAGATGACTATTCGGTGTAAGTGCTTTGCTCTGCCAGCCAATTACTCATTGATTAAGTCTATGTCTGCTTTCATTTAGGGCTTGTGCTAAATAAAAGAGAGAAAGAAATAAACAACCACTTCCTAAAATAGATGAAGGCACACATTTTTAGCACTGTAAACCGCTTCAGATAAAAGGCAACTTTTATTTTCAGTTTAATTGTCTAAGAGTTTCATTATCAACAAAGTAAATCCGTAGGTGCCAGGTTCATAGGCACTAAAGTAATCCACAAACACTTGAAATTGATTTAATGCTATCAGTCTTCTGGAAGAATAAGTAATATACACATTATTTATATAAAATATTCATGCAACTATAAGAAGCACGTTTTCATCTAAACGATAGCCATGTCAAAGTAAACTCCATAACACTTAATAATAATTTATGTTTTTCTTTTCCAAAATATGCTTAGCAATGAGCAGTTACAATATTTAATTCTACTTTTTTACCTAAAGAGATATAGCTCATCCAATAAGATGAACGAATTTATATCTCTGACATTTGGACTTTATAAGAGCCCTGAAAATAGTTCATCAATTTAATTACTAATGGTGCTGTATATATCACATATTTCCTTAAAGCAAACCACTCTGAAATCTCAGTTATTTATAATAAATCCTTGGCTTAAAAAAAAATCTTCATATTGCTAAAATGTTCCTTTCAGTGCCCCTCAATTTATGACCAAAATTTAAAAACATAGTCATTCTCATTATGGAATCTCATAAATAAACTGCTGTTGGAGGTAAAAGCCAAATGTATATTGAAGATCCACTGCAATGCTGAACAATGACATCTTTGAAAAATGTTAGTGATGCTTTATACCAAATTGTAGAAGATTTATTATTTTCTTAAACTTTCTGAACCATTTTGCTAACTCGTGCTTTGGTCCTCACACTATTGAAATGAAGTTCCCCCACCTATAAAATATAACAAACATTTACATAATTGATATCTCCTTGAAGTATCTTTTTAAATTTATCTTTATTGTTGAAAGTATTACAGATGTTCTTTTTTTTCCCCCACGTGGCCCCCTCCACCCTGATCCCGTCCCCCTCTCCAGGCCTTTACTGCACTATTGTCTGTGTCCATGGATTATGCATATACACATATAAACCCTTCAGTTAATCTCTTCTTAACCCTCACGCCTTCCCTCTGAAAGATGTCAGCCTATTGCATGTTTCAATGACTCTGGATCTATTTTGTTTATCAATTCATTTTGTTCATTAGATCCCACACATAAGTGAGATAATGCGATACTTGACTTTCTCTGACTCTCCTTGAACTGTTCACTTTTACTTATTAGTTACATTAAAGTAAAATGGTTAACAAATATAGCTATGTTTGGAAAAATATATTTACCTAGTAATATACTTCTAAAATATAATTTTAAAATACTGTTTTGGCTTATCTGTTCATGGTACTTTTTCTTTTCTAAAAATTTGTTCTTAAATTGATAATGAGGTAATTTGATTTTTATCTTCTGTTAGTCACTATTTTAATGATGGCAATGATTTATTATATGAAATTCTTTGTGTGCTTGATTTCAATTAAATCCATAAAGTGTTTTTATGTAAGAAACAAAATGCTATATGCTATTAACGAACTATATATGAACTATATACTATTAAAGAATGATGATGTCCCATAATCATTTATTTCAGTTGTATTCCATTTTACTTCAGATTGAAGTCATTTACTCTGTTAAAATATCTTTGTCCAAGAACTTTAAATGTGCTTGGTCAAAAATACATGAATAATTATTCTAAAAACTAAAAAAGACTTGTTAATAGCTGAATTTTATGTTACATAAATATATTTCACTTCCTAAAATTATTCTATAATTCCAAAAATAATAAATTATAGATATACATGGATACATTTCTTTTGTGATATGTAATATACGATACGACTCTAAATGCAACCTGGATGCATGAATAGATTCTGTATTCTTTGAACTATATTTGATATGTTGCTATATTTACATAGCACTCAAATATCAATGAAACATATTCTGGAAATCTGAAGCAGTGCCTACCTGCCCAGTTAACCATATAAGACATCTAAGAAGAGCCCTTAGCAACCTGGCAGGGTACTATTAGCTTTCTACCTCCTTCACTCTTACTTTCCTGTGCTCCCATTTTACTTGTGTGCCGTGTCATGCAACAAACAAACAAACTAATCAATTGAAAGTTTAGCATGTTTGATAAACGATAACCTCCTAACTCATTGATTCTTTCAATGCACCTGTAGTTTGTTCTGCCTAGTTTTAATTGATCTCGTCCTCTCTTTCCTTTCTCATGGGAAAACACTCTACCTGTCATAGTCCAGCAAATATTTTCAGTCTCTAAGGCATAACCACAGTTTTCATAAGTTCAATTACTACAAAACGTAACCAAATAATTTGATTTCTGCTTCCTTTTACACTGCCACGGAAGCCAAAAAATGTTTGGATAGTCATCCTTAATCTATCGTGATCTAGCAGAATTTTCAGTAAAGAAAGTTAATGTGTTAGCGGAAAGTACTTTTTCATTGATTTTCATGATAAAATTAGAACCTCAGTCCCCTGGAAGAAAATGTCTTATGGATATATATATATATATATATGTGTATATATATATATATATATATATATATATATATATATATATATATATATATCATATACAATGTAATTTTGAGAACTTGTTCAGAAATAAGAAAAGAGTCATTGATAGAATGAAGCTTTATTGAAAAGCAACTTTATATTAGCCAAAACACCTTGGGAAAGCCATCAGCACTCCCAACCTCATTCTTTATTCTCACTATAAATAAATAATCAGATGTTCTATTTAGTTAATTGATGCCTGTTGTTCTGATTAGAGTGGACAGGCAAGCTTACATAATGGTGGTTGAGTCTGGTTAATGCTTATGAGTGGAAGTCTTTGGTAACTTGCCCTGCTTACTCCATATCAGCTCTGGGGTGTTGCATACTGGGGTGTCCCCAGGCACAAGATGGCAGTGATAAGATCTTATAATGCAGATCCTGATTTTAAGTTGGAATTTCTTTCTGACTGGTTTCGCTGCTGACAGAAGTTGTTAGTCAGATGCAAAGAATGTTGGTAATGTAAACTTCACAAAGAAGTGCCAACTTTCATTCCCTTCCAGGAGCACAGCAGGCTACATCACCCAGTGTTTCTCTGTTTCTTATAAATAAAATTGTTTGTTTGCTTTCCTATTCTATCCTGCTGATTTAAGATTAGTGGTGCATCCAAACATACAAAACAAAATGCAGTAAATTTGGTTACTCACAGACTGAAATTAAGGAAACCTGGATCACAGATCTCTCACTAACTGAAAGACCTTGAAAAAGTTACTTTTTAAGAAAAGTATTTTCTCGTCATTTTTTAAAACTGAATTTTAAAATGAGAAATTTTCATAATCCCTTCCAGAGAAAACAATTTATGACTGTATGTGAATGAATGCTTTATGTTCTATACCTTAATACATTGAAAACAATCAATCATTAAATTATTTTTGCAAGTCATATTTTTTTAACAAATTTAAATTTAGTCATGCACTATCCAGTTTGGCTCACTGGATAGAGCGTTGGCCTATAGACTGAAGGGTCTCAGGTTCGATTTTTGTCAAGGGCACATGCCCGGGTTGCAGGCTTGATTCCCAGTGGGGGGCATGCTGGAGGCAGCAATCAATTGATTCTCTCTCATCATTTATGTTTCTATCTCTCTCGCCCTCTCCCTTCCTCTCTGAAATCAATAAAAATATATTTTAAATAAATAAATAAAATAAGTTTAGTCAGTCACACTACAATGAAAAATAACATTCAAAAACAACAGAATACATAGGAATAAATTTAATAAAGGAGATGAAAGACTTGTACTCAGAAAGCTATACAATATTGAAGAAGAAACAAATAAATAAATGGGAGGATATACCCTGCTCATGGACAGGAATAATTAACATTATTAAAATGTCTATACTACCCAAAGCAAACTACAGATTCAATGCAATCCTTATCAAAATACCAAAGGCATTTTTCACAAAATTAGCACAAATAATCCTAACTTTTATATGGAAAGAAAAACAAAGTTGGAGGAATCAGACTACCTGATATCAAGCTATACTAAAAGGCTGTAGTAATGAAAACAGCATGATACTGACATAAAAACAGACACACAGATCAATAGAACAGAATGGAGAGCCCAGAAATAAACCCACCACATGGTCAATTAACCCATAACAAAGAAGGCAAGAATATAATAGTCTTTTCAATAAATGGTGTTGGGAAAACTGGACAGATATATGCAGAAAAATGAAACTAGACCACTTTCTTACACCATATATATATAAAAAAAACAACCAAAATGGATGAAACACTTAAATATAAGACCTGAAGCCATAAAACTCCTAGAAGAAAATACAGAAAGCAAACTCTTTGACATTGTTCTTAGCAATATTTCTTTAGCTATGTATCTTCTTGGACAAGGAAAACAAAAGAAACACACAAAGGGAACTACATCAAACTGAAGAGTTTTTGCACAGTGAAGGAAACCATCAATCTACTGAATGGAAGCAGATACTCGCCAATGATACATCCCACAAGGGGTTAATATCCAAACTATATAAGGAATTAATACAACTTAATAGCAAAATAAAGCGATTCAGTTAAAAATGGGCAGAGGATCTGAACAGACATTTCTCCAAAGAGGATACACAGATGGCCAATAGACATATGAAAAGATGTCCAAGGTCACTAATCATCAGAGAAATGTTAATTAAAACCACAATGAGATATCACCTAGCACCTGTCAGAATGGCTAACATCAATACATCCACAAACAAGTGTTGACTAGGGTGGGGAGAAAAGGAAATCCTAATGCACTGTTGGTGGTATTACAAATTTGTGCTGACACTATGAAAAACCATATGGAGATTCCTCAAAAAATTAAAAATAGAACTACTGTATACTGAGTGGCCAGATTAATATGATCTCTGAATGCATAATAATCTGGTCACTCAGTGTATAGCCTATATAATAAAAGGCTAATATGCAAATTGTCCCCTCGACCAGGAGTTTGACCAGCAGGCAGCCCAGCCAACCTCCCATGTCCCCTCTCCCTGGCGAGGCTCGCTGGACCCCACCCATACATGAATTCATGCACCGGGCCTCTAATACACACACACACACACACACACACACACACACACATTGAGTGGCCAGATTATTATACATTCAGAGGTCATAATAATCTGGCCACTCAGTGTATTACCCAGCAATTCCACTTCCAAGTATTTATCCAAAAGAAGTCCAAAACACTAATTTAAAAAGATATGTGCACCCCTATGTTCATTGCAGCATTATTTACAATAGCTAAGATATGAAAGTATCCCAGGTGCTCATCGACAGTTGGATGGTGCATATATACAATGGAATTTACTCACCCATAGAAAAGAATGAAAGCTTGCCATTTGCAAGAACATGGATGGACCTAGAGGGGATTATGCTAAGTGAAATAAGTTAGACAGAGAAAGACAAATAATATATGATTATAATTATACTAGTGGCCCAGTGCATGAAATTCATGCACATTAAAAGGGGATTAATTAGAGGAAATATTTTAATATTGTCATTTGCCCTTTCTCTATAATAGAAGTATCAGAGATGAAAGAAAATTAGTAAAATGTATATGGAAATCTTCTTCCTGTCAGAGTCTGGGGTGCACCATAGGACCCAGAGTCAAGTCCCCGCCCACCCACGTGTGCCTCAAAGTTGTGTGAGACCCAGACCTGGCCAGCCCCACCCCACATTGGGCTAGATCCAGACCTGGCTGGTCCCACCCTTGTCAAGCCCTGCCAGGTGGGGAGCCCAGCCTCAGGTCCCCTAGCCCGGTGCCAGGATGTGGGATAAGGCCTGAGGTCCCCCGTCAAGCCCTGCCAGGTGGGGGACACAGTCTGAGTTCCCCTATCAAGCCCTGCTGGGCAGGGGGCATGGCCTGCAGTCCCCCATAAAGCCCTGCTGGGTGGGGGCCCAGCCTCAGGTCCTCCGTCAAGCCCCACTGGGAGGGGGGCGCAGCCTCAGGTCCCCTGTCAAGCCCCGCTGGGCGGCGGGCATGGCCTGAGGTCCCCTGTCAAGCCCTGCCAGGTGGGGGGGGGCACGGCCTCAGGTCCCCTGGTCCAGTTCCGGGGCAGGGGGCATGGCCTGAGGTCCCCCGTCAAGCCCCGCCAGGTGGGGGCCACAGCCTGAGGTTCCCTAGCCTGGCATCAGGGCAGGGGGAGCAGTCTGAGGTCCCCTGGCCAACCACCGGGGCAGGGGGTGGACCTTGAGGTCCCCTGTCAAGCTTCGCTGGGGCAGGGGGCACGGCCTGAGGTCCCTGTCAAGCCCCACGGGGCAGGGGGAAGGGGGAAGGGCGAAGCCTCAGGTCCCTGCTGATTGCTCATTAAGGCTCGTTACGGGAACTTGGCCTCCGCTGTGGGCACAGCCATCTTGTGTTACAGAAACTTCCCCCTCCACTGTGGGCGCCACCATCTTTGTGGTGGAGTGATAGTCAATTTGCATATTCCCTCTTTATTATATAGGATGTGGAATCTAAAAAAATAAATGAACAAACAAAACAGAAAAAACCTTATAGATACAGAGAACAAATGGATAGTTGCAAGACAGGAGGAGGATTGGGGAGGATGAGTAAAAAAGGTGAAATAGATTAAGAAGTACAGATTGCCACTTATACAAACAGTCATGGGGTATAAAGCACAGCCTAAGAAATACAGACAATATTACAAAAACTATGTATGGTGTCAGATAGGTACTAGACTTATTGGGATGAGCCCTTTGTAAGTTATGTCTAATCACTTTGTTGTATACCTGAAACTAATATAATACAGTATGTCAACTGTAATTGGAAAATAATTTAATTAAACAATAAAATACCATTCAAAATAGACAGAGTAAAAAGTAGAGTTTACTTCCACAAAGGAAAATCAGTGCCTTTCTCTTCAGAAGGATAGCTTTGGTAAGATGAAAGTATTGCACTAAAACACCATAGCATTGGCAAACAACTACATGACTTGTGTTACAAATTCTCAAGCACCAAGTCCAATGAAAACTCTGAGAATTATGTCACCAAATTCCAGTACAGTATTATTACTCTTATTATGTCTGATGATTATCAAGAAATCACAGTCAATTGAGGTTGGAATTCATTTTGTCTCACTAGCTATCTTGTAAATTAATTCCTTTAATAATGGTTTTGAGAAATTATCCAGCAATCTAAATGTTAACATCTTTAGTGATACTGACTTTAGAAAACACACTTATTCTATGAAGCAGATTTTATTAAGCATTTCTTTCAGTAATACGTTTCATCCTTATAATCAAGCAATTTTCTCCCATTTAAGCTTACTGGCATTTGTTCTGCCCTCAGAAATTACAAAGAATGAGTAAAATACTTTCTCTCTCTTCTGCATTAAAATACTTCCAATATCTCAAATTGCTGTCTTTTCCTTAACTTGTCTTCCTTAAAGCAACCATTTTCTTGGATTCACACATATTTTTTAAAAGTATATGTATATACAGCAAAAGAGAAGAAAAAGCATCCTTTTTCCCTTTTTGAATTAGAAGCCTTCTTAGATATTATGTAAGAAGCCTGCACATAAAAGGTAAGTGATGACATAATCATAGCACTCCATGCTACGGGGTCAAAGCTACCTCTCAGAACCCTTCTGAAGAGAAAGCTCCAGAGTGAAAAATAAGTCAACACGTATTATGACTAAATGCTATATCCCTGATTATAGCTTGTTCTCTGTATTTTACATGAGGAAATCATGTCCCAGAGAGGTTGAATGTATTTTATTGGCAAACCTAAACAAATACCAATTTCTAAAATTCCTAGTTGTCTATATTCTGTAGAGAGTTGAAAGTTACTTTAAAAACCTGCTAGTCAAATCCCTCATTTTATTGAAGTGAGTGAGGTCATGAGAGGAACAGTGATTAATCCACATCTTCTGCATTTTACTCTCCTCTTTCTAAAACACTAAAAGGCCAAGTGAGAGGTAGTAAATTAGACATGTTGCACATAGCACATCTCTTCAATAGCACCGATAGAGAAAGCAGATAGAAGTTTTCTGTTGTTAAGAATATTGCCTAAAACCTTAACGGGTTTGGCTCAATGGATAGAGCATTGGCTTGTGGACTCAAGGGTCCCAGGTTTGATTCCAGTCAAGGGCATGTACCTTGGTTGTGGGCACCCCCCCAGTAGGGGGTGTGCAGGAGGCAGCTGATGGATGTTTCTCTCTCATTGATGTTTCTGACTCTCTCCCCCTCTCCCTTCCTCTCTGTAAAAAAATCAGTGAACTATATATTTTTTAAAAAATATTGCCTAGGGATCTTACATATAATCAAATTAACTAAGGGGCATTTCTTTGAGAAGGTAATCTAAAGAAGGAATAGGGAACATATATTCATACATTTTACAAAGCAACATTCAGTATTACAGAGAAAGAATTTATGTAAGCACTGGAGCTTTGGAGAATATAAAGTTAAGCACTTTAATTACCATATGGAAGACATTCACTAAGATTACATAGGTTCATACGTAGCACATTTGAAAATGAAAACGTTGAGTAGGGTCAGGAAAAAGGCATGAGGCATAAAAGGCATTCTTGGCCAGCACATTAAATAAATTTCCCAGTTCTAGAAAAGGTGTTATATTCTGTGTGGGTGCTCACTGAAAGTCAGATATGCAGGGCCGCTGAGCAAGTGCCTTAAACTACTCATACACAGGACTCACCAAGTGACAGCAATTTGGCATTAAGGAAGAATTCACATAAAGGATTTACTTTTCAGTAACTTGTATTAGGGAAAGTCCACATCTGACAGGGCATGCTTCACACATCTTTCAATCTTATTTTGTGCAAGTTTGACCTCCCTGTAACATGTGTGAGCACATGTTATCAGTTAGTCATCACAGTCAATAATTTGCATTGAGAAATTAGCTTTTGTTTTATGTTACTTTTGTTTTGTTTCTCTTTTACTGCCCCTGATATTATTATCCACTTAAAGATATTTTTTTTTTAGTGCCAAATTTGTAAGAATAGTGAATGGGCTTCTTAGGAAATAATCCTTTTCAGGCACCAACTAATTGAATACATAATTGAATATAATATTAGTACTCAATTAAAAAATACAAAGAAAAGACTAAAAAATTATTTTACCTTCATCTTTATTTTTCATTCTAATTCATTTTTTCTATCTTTTTGCACCCATTTTTATAGAGACTTATGTTTATTTTATTTATATAGTATATTATATACTATCCAAATCACACATCTATTATGTACGAATTCAGATCGAAGCAATATGTGATTATAAACTGTACCTTTTTTTTCCCCTCTGAAGGTATTTAAATGGATTTCCTGGGTTCTTCAAACTGACCAAATATAAGAATATAAAGTGGGGGGGGGGGGCGGGGGGCATCCCTTTTATGAAAAAGCATTTTGCACTAAATGAATGCTAAAAGGATTGACAACCAAATAGCACAAAGCGATGAGAAAGACTGGGGCAGTTAACCCAGAAAAGAATGCATAAGGAGACATTGTATATATACACCATGACAGAGTGTCTGTCTGAATTTAGGTCTTGCATGTACTTTCATTTGGAAAAGAAAGATAACTTATTTTGTGTTTCCCCAAAGGGACAACCCAGGATAAACGAGTTGAAGTTACAAGAAGGCAGATTTTGACCCGATATAAGAAAAAGCCTGGAAGTTAAAGATGTTCCAAAATAGAGTGAGCTACCTCTGCATTTTGTGTCAACCGAATTATTCAAGCAGAGATTCTTGTAATGGTGATGAGAAACACATGTACAACCAAAGACAGGATTGCTTGACCATATCTCTCTACCAAGTCTTAAAATTCCATGACTAATGGAGCAAACATTTGTTCTATGCACTCCACATAAATAAAAATAGATATGAAATGATCCTTATATTTACAGATTGACTGATATATTCTGTGATTACCCTGGTAGAGACTGTGGTGGGGGGAATATTTTGACTTGTATCCTAATTTTCTGTCAAGCCCTGTCTGAACTGTATTCTCTAGGCACCTTTTTTAGTTCTAAATACATAACTCCAAATTAATTCTTAAGCCCTTATCTTGCTCTCCAAAATCAACATATCTTAACTTGCCCTTTCTCTTCCTAATTATTTTACCTGAAAGGTTTTCCTAAGAATAATGGAAACATGAACTCATAAATAAACTTCCTTTTCTCTAGCTACATTGATTTTTCCTTCCAAGTTTTATTTCATATTCTTTTAAAGTCCTTGCAGTTTCCATGGATTTCAATTATGTTTCCTTCAATTTCGTATTGCTTATCTATTTATTCACTTTTCCAAAATTTTTTTTCTCAAATATATTTTTCTTCCTCTTGGTTTGTCCTTTTTTTCTCATCTATATTTTACTTCTCCACTTTTTTTTCTTGTGTGTAAACTAATAAGACTGTTTTTATATGCATATTTCCTTTATTTGCAAATAAATTTCTCTGATTACCTTTCCTCAAAACTGTATAACATTTGTTATAATTTCCTTCTTTCCATATGGAATATAAGTATACCTATGCTTCTTTTTGACCACTATATTTGATGTCTTATAAAATTTAAATTATCTTTTTGCTTCAAATGCAATCATTCATAATTTCTTGTTTTTTAATTACAGATCATAAATTTTTGGGAGAAATAATGAATTATTTTTTAAATAAAATATATTGAGTCACTTGTGAAGCTAGTAATTTTCAAGAGCCACAAGTCACGGGAAATAAACACAGAGTAGAGGGAAGTATGGATGAAAAAGGACCAAATGAGGGCAAAAAAGATAAATGGCTATTTTGTAAACATGCATTCATGTGTTCAAGAATAAGTGAGAAACAAGCACTATGGGCAGAGAAGAGTTCATAAAGGATGCGAGGAAATCACTGTCCTCTGGAAACTCAGAACTGAGTATTAATGTGAGTCCCAGCTTTGCTTGTGAGGATTCAGGAGACGCTATCTAAGGCCCACCCCACTTCAGTCAGTTCCCAGTGACGTTAGCCACATTAGATTTCCCTAAACCTTATTTTTATCTATTAAATATGGATATTACTAACCTCTAACTCTCATTTCCTTTGTGTGGATGAAGAAAATGGAGATTCTCTCACTAACACTGTGCCTGACACACAGTAAACCCTCAGTTCATGTTTGCTGCTATTACTATTGTAAAGTTTTCCAAACACACCCAGCGAGAAAGACTCTCCACATGGAGGGACCCAACTATGCAAAGGCCTGTAAACACAAAAGAGTATATCAACTGAGAAAGGCACAAAGGCCAGAGCACAGTGTGCATCAGGAGTGAAAACATAACATACAGACTAGAAATGTGGGTAGAAACAGGATCATGAAGGACAACCAATGATTTCAGACCTTCACTGGCTAAGAAGCCACCTACTACTTAATGAAGAGCAATTGTTCAGTCTTAAAGGGTTAATGATAGCATTGATGAAAATTCGTGTAAATGAAAATGGTTTGCTTTGTTTTTGTACATAAACAAATCTTAATTATGCCATTATTCTTTTAAAAAAATACCACCACACACATGCACACCTATAGACACACACACTGTTGTTTTTTTAAGACATCTGCCAATAATCTCTCTAGCCCAAAGGTAGTGAGTGCTCTAGTCACAAGTCCCCAAGATCCTGAAAGAGTCATCAGGATGTAATGCAGAGCCTGACACATCCTCAAAACAAGCCCCTGCAGGAGGTGGGAGAACCAGTTCCTCTAGTGAAAAAGGAAATCAAGAATGTGGGTGTTTCCCTGTGATGACTCAGTGCTTATGTTTTATAGGTTACTAGAGGCCCAGTGCACAGATTTGTGCACTGGTGGGGGGCATAGCCTGCAGGGATTGGCCCCTTGTGGGAGTGCTGCTCATCCTGGTCAGCCGAGCAGCACTCCCACTGGGGGAGTGCACTAACCACTAGGGGGCAGCTCCTGCATTGAGCGTCTGCACCCTGGTGGTCAATGCGTGTCATAGTGACTGGTTGACAGGTCATTCTGGTCGTTCCACTGTTCAGTTGCTGGGCTTTTATATATATATAGATGACTGCTGGAGTTTGAGCCCTGAGGGACTAGCTCCTTTCAAAAGGCAGCAACCTGAAAGAGGTAATCTTGGGAAGGCTGAAGGAAACAGTCCCTTCATCTCCTTCAAATGCCACCAGCTGAGTTCACAAAAGGAAGTATTACAGAAAGAGATTAGCATACATTTGGCTCTCACATCTGAATGACATGGCTTTGTAGGGTATTTAGATTTATTTGAACTGGCTTATACCTAATTTTCTAAATCCAGTTAAGTAAGCATTATAATTAGTGTGCCTACAATTTTGTGCAATGCTTTTGGAAATTTGAATGTTATAATAATTAAATTTGAGTTAAAAGTTCACAAAACAACCCATTTTATATTTTTCAAAGCCATGTTCTAAAACAAATGTTGAAAGTGGTATAAATTAAACAAACATACACTTTCCCTTTCTTTCCTACATAATTAGTTGAGGACAGGTCATAATACATTTCTCTAAAAAGGATATCTTTAATTAACCTGTCCTCTTTACATTTAAAAAATAAATCGACAACAAGAAATCATGAGATGCAAAGCATGCTGAAATATGTAAAGATATATACTCGGGTTGAACAATACTTCCAAATCAGTAGGCTCTGTGTCGTGGATAAATGCATCTTCTAAATGCAAAAGAGACAATTAATAGAGAACTGAGAAGAGGGAGAGCTGCACTGCTTGGTGAGAACCGCCATACCTGTTGATTAATGGAGAGGCCTTAACAGCACTCTTCTTCCATGCGTCTTGCCATGAGGAAAGGGAAGGAAGGGAAGGGTAGTGATGGCAGCAACACCTGGGGGGAGGGAGATGGGGAAATATGTAAAGGGAAAATCAGCAGCCCCTCTGCAATGGTGTCCATCCACAGACCTCGCCAACAAAACAATTTCCAAAAACCCTGAGCTTCTTTTCTTTACTTTTAAAAAACATCTAGATCAATTCCAAAGATATTGTAAACAAATTAGATATTTTGAAAGAAGTTAATCAGAATATTCTCACAACTATAATCTTCTAAGTCTAGAGAGGCAGGGGGCTGCACAGCATAATGAGCTACCATGTTATTCAAGCTCTTTGACTAAACAGGGTAGCTTAAGGCAGAACTTTGACATATGCGCATAGATTTTTTTTCAAATTTAGGAAAAACTATAGGATAAACAATACCAAATATATATGTATATGCTTTTTTTTTCTCCAACACAGTAGCATTTTTATCATTTCCTGTATGTGCTTCTAGCTAATTGCAATATAACTGGCTCACAATGCACTTTCCTTTTAACATTCTCCTAAGGGCATGTAGTTTTGATATAAAAATAAATTCAACTTATTAACTTAATAAAAAAGAACTAAATTTAGTAGAACCCTTATAGCCTGCAAGAGGACAAACTAATAGAAGTTGTAAAGAGCTTCATGTTTTAATTATATTTTTGTAGGCATGGTTTAATCTCAACTATATGTAAGTTTTGAAAAGAAAATACATAGAATTATATGGAAAAAATAAAATGAAAATGTTTAATAAACAGTTGCTAATTACAGTAAATTATCTGAATTTTAATAGTGAGCAATTGTTTGAACAATATCAGTGTATAAAATAATACCACACCTGAAAACCAAACAATACTACCAATGTTGCTTTCAGTGTTTATTTTTTAAGAAATCTATAACTTTGCATGTTTTTTTAAGTAAAAATTACCTACGAAAAATGATTTTTTACTATTGCGACAAGCTTTTATAGATAGTAGAGAGAAACAAAAATAGATGCATGTTTTATTGAGAAGAAAAGAGGTATTCCACTGTGGTGGGCGCTGTTGGTATTGAAGCAAGCTACGCATGTGTGGAGGTGGGAGGTCTATGGAAAATGTCTGTGCCTGCTCTCAATTTTGTTGTGAATAAAGCTGGTCTAAAAAAATAAAGTCTTAATTAAAAAAAAATAATGAAAACCAAGTATTGTAAAAAATAGAAACAGGAGAAAACTAATTTCCTTCTGTTGAAAAAATGTTTTTTGACCCCCCAACACCAATATGTCTCTTACTGTATTATTTACAAAAGGGCTGGACATTCTTGAAATTTTTTTCTAAAGACAGAGATTTTCTTGAATGCAAGTTTGCATTCTTGTTTCTGAATGTGATTCTAACCTCTAATCCCGATGTTTAGAAAAGCAGCTATTACAGGAATCTTTGGGTTTTGGAGCATGATAATCCTTTAGGTTTTGTCTTAATCCTGTTTAGATAGCAAGTCTCAAAACCTTACAACTTCTCAACTCCTCTGGCCTTTGACACACTGCTTACTATTAGCCACCATCTCTGTTCAAATTAACATGACCCACCTAATGCTTAGGCAATAGTATTAGTCAGCCCTTGAATTGAGAAATTTGGAAACTAACTGGTTATAATAAAAGATTAGCATAAAAATTGTTGAAGGCATGTGTAACCTTTAAGCCTGTTGAATTAAAAGAAACAAAATCAAAGTAGCATATTTGATTTTTTCTGTATGATTGAACATAATATTTTATAGCTTTCGTGTTTTTTTTTCTGGTAATATTTTTATTTTGTATTTCATTTAAAATAGTAATTGTTACACATCATATTTTAAAAATTAAATTGCCCTCTAAAATGAAAACCTACATATTCCAGTAATATCAAAGTTAAAATAATGAAATCTAATTATTCCTACATTTAAATATTCTTAAGTGATTATTTTAGGATTAGCACTTTGTCTTTGGTAGAATCAAAAGTGGAAATCTCACAAGCCAAAAAAAAAAAAAAATCAAAATCCACATGTTCTTAATCTGTGGCATGAAATATGGCATTTTTTGGTATGTGGGTCTGTAATAGCCTATGGATTTTATATATGGTAAATTATTCCTTTGGCTTTAGGAAGGGCAGATTATTATGAGGTAATATACTTGGAAATTAGCACTGCATTGTGAGGGATACAAAAATAAGCAGATGACAATATTTGGAAAATAAATACATATGCACAAAACAGAAAAACACTAATAATATAACTTATCAAGATATAACAAGTAATAGAAAATGATCCCATAAGCAAATGAACTTATAAATAACTGAAATGATACAGACTGATAACCAAAATGATTAAACTGAAATTTTAGAGTCATGAATTCAGAGAGTGGAGAATAAAACTTTATGGATTAAGGGAAATAAAAGTGAAAGCTTTTTTTTTTCATATTTGAAAGGTCAAAATAATAAAATAATCTCTGTACAAAAATGGACATTTGGTAGATATTGGTTTATGGACAATAATAAGTGCTAGATTTTCACCTGGATAAGAAAGGGAAAATGATACGTGAAAATAAAAAGTAGATGGAAAGATTGTGCTTATTATTGAACTTCATTTCAATATAGAGTCTCTATGAGATTGATTTTCCAAAAAGACAGGGATTGGAAAGTCTGTTATATAGTTGAAACAACAGGAATATCTTAGAGAATGTTCTAGGGCGGCCCATTGCAATGTCTGTCTCATCTAGTTTCTGTTTTTGAAAAAATTGTATGATCAAGATAGAAATACTGATGTTAAGATATTGATGCTCACAGCTCTGTGATTTAAGGAAATGGCACAGAGAACACAATTTCAGATTGAATTGCTAAAGGCTTGGTTGGTACCCTCAAGGAATCCAGTCTTTAGGTGGGGTAAAACTAAAAGGTCAAATTTTGGAGTGACTGCAAGTTAAAAGCAATAGGGGAGTAAACAGCGATAAGACAGTGAATTTCTTCTTAACAAACTGGATAGGATACAGATAAAAGATGGAAGAAAACATAGTTTGTAGAAAGAGAAGCTGACACAGCCTAATTCAGTGTGGTGGGGAGGAGGTTGTTGAGTGCTGGTGCATCTGGACTTTGTCCAACCGGAATAAATTGTGTGGTGGAAGAAGAGTAGGCCACACCATGAAATGTAGAAGAGACACATCAAACGATATATTGTACTAAAGCACCTGGCCAGGGTGGCTCCGTGATTGAGCATCAACCTAAGAATGAGGAGGTCTAGGTTCGATTCCTGGTCAGGACACATGCCCAGTTTGTGGGCTCCATCCCCAGTGTGGGGCATGCAGGAGGCAGCCAATCAATGATGATTCTCTCTCGTCATTGATATTTCTATCTCTCTCTCCCTCTCCCTTCCTCTCTGAAATCAATAAAAATATATTTAAGTATATATATATATATATATATATATATATATATATATATATATATATATATATATATATATATATTAGAGGTCTGGTGCACAAAATTCGTGCACGGGGGAGTCCCCTTAGCCCAGACTGCACCCTCTCCAATCCGGGACCCCTTGGGTGACTTGGCAGCTGCAGTTCTCGGGTGACACACCTGGAACCAAAGAGGAGGGAGCCCGATTCCGGGGTGCGTCACCCAAGGACTGCCCTCTTGCAATCCGGGACCCCTCGGGGGATGTCGGAGAGCTGGTTTTGACCTGATCCCCACAGGCCAGGCCGAATCTGTGCACTGGGCCACTAGTATATACTGTATATATGAAACTGAATTAGGCAGTGGGACTTCTGTCCTCTGCTGCATATCAGTAAACCTTTATCAGAACCTGACGTTTCTCATGCAAGGATATATGAAGAAAGGCTATCAATACATGGCATAAACATTCCTGATAACAGGACTGTTTTCCTTATCTTATTTGTGAAGTGCTTCTCAAACAAAAATGTTCTCTAACAATTAGGAAACAGATATTTTTAGCTCTAAGTCTGGGTCACATTCTTACCCAGGACTCCTCTGAATAGGAATAGGCCAGTATATTCCCCTGGAGAGCCCATGCCCCAGGCAGGGGCATGGTTCAGATTCTTCCTTTCTCCTTCTTGCTCATGGTGGCTGGATAATTATCAAAAAGTGCATGTTAATCATCATAATGCTAGCTAGCATCATAGTAAGTATGAGCAGGGCTGGAGTGTGGTGGGGCTTGCTTATTTGTGCTAAATGTGGCATGAGGGATTGAGGTGGGCTCTGGTGGCAATAGGGAGAGGTGGGATTTGAAACCTGCAAAGGAAGGAATGCTACATGTCCCATGTTTGTAGCACTCAGGAAATTGGTCTATTGCAGATATGACTTCGCCCCATTCACTCACTGTTCATGAAGAACAAACAGTATTTTTAAGTTATAAAGTATGCAATCATATAAATCCTCATCTTGAATCAGGTTAATGGTCAGGATTTAACTACTAAGACCACAGGAAGAAAGAAAACAGAATAAAGGGGAGGGGGTGTAGGCACCACCTGAAGCTTTCTTAATCCAAAGGATCAACTGGCTTAAGATGAAAGGGTAGCTAGTAATCCTTTATTCAGCTCTCTTTTAGTAAGTGTTATGGTATCTACTATCCCGTATCATATTTTGTATTCTTAAGATGTGAAGGCGATTTAAAGGCATGTATTGCATAGCTTAATGGCAATAAAAATCAGCTAAGTAAAAGTATTTAATATTACCAGATACCATCTTTAGTAAAATGATTGTACAATTGGAAAGTTAGGAAATAGTATAAAAAAGGATTTAAGTGTAAACCTTAGCTACTAATACCAAATTACATTTTAATTGAGTTTGGAAAATTTATAAATTTAAAGTAGGATGTATTAATGCTAGTATATGACATTTAACATTTCTTAACCCTAGAGTAAATCATGAAATATCCTTTTGTGGGTTTTTTCTCTTTAACTAAAGGTATTCATTAATTTCATTTAATATTACAGACTACTTACTAAAAATTAAATTTCATAATGATAATTAGAGTTTGGACATGTACAAATCTTTGTCTCTGACAATTTTATTAAAATTTCAATATTTAGTTGCATTGAAGACCTTTTTTAAAGTTTCTAGCAAATCTACACTTTGCTTAATTATTTTCAAATTTCTGATGTTTTACAAATCTGCTCTCTAAAAATCTCATAGTTTATAGCTAAATAGCTTGATCCACTATGTACTTTATAAAAACTAACAGTCTACCTAAGTACCTGGTTTATTATTGACTAATAAACTGAATAATATTCACTTAAAATTTAACTTTACTTAATGATTTTACTCAATTGATATAATTAATATTCTACATTTATTATTTTTAAGAAGTATCTTTTAGTATGGGTTTTGTTCCTTCTCTTCTTGATTTATAATTGTTTGAGTAAGTTGATAAAATTGTGGGAAGCCCAAGGTCTCATATAGCACATGTAGGTCTGCAAATAAAGGCTGTTATATCAATTTCACTCTTCAGTTACATTCATCAAATATTCAATGAGTGCTCAATCTGTGCTAAACACTTTTTTAGTCAGCACTATTCAGATATTTGGGTTTCAACTCTTCTTTGAATTTTTGAAAACTATAGAAGACCCAAAGCGCTTTTGTTTTTGTGAGTGGTACATCATCATTGATATTCATCATATTCAAATTTTTTTAAAAATTAAGACACTTTTAAAATAATTGCAAACATCTTTGAAAACAACCATAACACATTGATTTTATGCTGACATAAATGTTTTATGGATTGCTATATTTTTAAAATAAAAAATAAAAATAAAATGATATATGCTAATACAGATTTGTAACATTCAAAGAGCTAAGGAAAAGGCTGTCAGCAAGGGCTACACAAAAGAGGTGATACTTGCAAAAAACTTTGAAGATGAAAGAAGACCATTCCAGGAAGAGAAGGGCATGGCTAGATACAGCATGATGTAATAGAGTACTTTTTCTTTATTTGACAGATTTTCTTCAAACCTCATCTCAGTCACTTATTGGCTGCATGACTTTGAGCAAATCACTTAAGGTCTGTGAGCTTCCATTTACTCTCTTGTTAGCTAATAAGTTCTACATATTAAGAATGTTGTGAAGACTGAGATAAAATATGTAAAATATTTACATGTGTGGTTGTTAATTAGAACACTGAGTAATATTTTTTGATTGCATAGTTCAGGAAAATGAATTGGTTTTCATGCTGAGAAAATAGAGTACAGTGAGATGGGGCGAGAAGATGGAAGATATAAGCAAGAATGCAAAAGGCAGTGATGAAGTAGAATCAGTATGGAAGTTAGAGTGGATATGAGTAATTTTATAAACCAAATACAATAATAAAAAATAAATGTAGAAATGCCAAAGAAAACACTTCTTTTACAGAATTGAGCAAACCCATAGCAAATCTTGATTTCCACCTAGCTCCATCTTACCATCTCTTAGGAAAACAAAAGAAAACAAACCGTAATTTTAGAAAAACATATTCCAGAGTCTTCTTAAATACAGAATGAAATGTGTAAAGCAAGCATGTCAAACTCAAAGGCTAACATGGGCCAAATAAACAAAGTTTAAGTTTATGTGGGCCACAAAAAAACAAAAGCTTCAATTTTCATAGAAACAAGGTTTATTTCGATAGAGACAAGCTGAATACAAAGTGCTGAAATAAAGGAGTAATTGTTAACATAAAATAATAGAACATTTTAATAAAAATTAATATTTTTCTTGAACATTAATTTACCAGACACTGAATAACTGCACAAATTAATAAGTGTAATATAAATAAACCTAGTTTTCTTGTTCTCTGAAAGTGAAATATTTCCTGTTGTGCACACCAAACAAGTCAGTCCAAGACCAATGACATGGAAATCGGCTGCTAAAATATTCACTGCTAGTATTAGTAACAAGAAATGGTACGCCTGCATGTGAGGCGTGTAAGGGAAATGAATGCAACATGATTACAGTAATCAGTCATTAGTGAACATTGTAGTTTGTTATTAATAATTACATATAACAGGATATTGTAAAAATTAAGTTACAAAATTTTTATTAAAACGTTTCTTACATACCATTATATTGGCTGGGCCGCAAAAATATTCATTGTGGGCCGCAGGCCACAAGTTTGACATGCTTAGTGTAAAGAATAACATGGATGGTAGAGAACTGACAAAAATTTAACCAACTTCTTCCACAGCTTATAGAGGTTTCCTTGACCTAATTTTCCAAGTGTTTTTTGAAATTGGATTTCAAACATATTTTAGGAATGAATGAATGAATGAATGAACACAAAAATAAATATATATTGAACTCCATATGAGAAATGTATTAAGAACCTGAACTAGCATCTGTGATATTCTCACACTAGAGTTAAAAATTAGTAGACTCATAAAGTTTACTAATCAATGTCTAATTATTTGGAAAATAACTTTATTAAGAGTGTGGTAGGCAGAGAATATTGTGATTTTTCTACATACTAAAGTCTGTACCAGCCAGATGGTATCTTTGATACTGAAAGACCTTCATGGATAGAATGTTAAAAAGAAGTACTTCTCAAGAACAAAATTAAGATTTTCTGTTGATATGCCTTAGTTCTGGCAATTAGCACACAGAGAATAAAAATATACTAAGTTGAGAAGCATGGTTTTGAAATGTAAAATATACTGTTCCTCAAAGCCCAGGTTTAGAATTTTATAAAACACAACAAATATTCTATCTTATATACAAACACTCGCTGTGGTAATACACCAATTATCAGTAAGAACAGTATGAATTTTAGGTGAGAAAGTCTGTAATACTCTACTGAGTTGAGAATTTGCCTGTTCATTTTATGATACTGTATGCTTTATAGTAACCAATCATTTTGACTTATTTCTCCAACACCACAATCCAACCTACACTAAGTTATCAGAGGAGCAAGCAAAGAAAATAAAGTATAAAAGCCAAGGTGGAAGTTGTGGGAGGATGTTCAACCCAGAGAATAGTAACTTATTCTTTAATTAATTCAGCAAGTATTTACTGAGCATCTACTCTACACCAGGCACTGCCCTAGTAACTGGGGATATAATAAACATGAAAACACGGTCTCTGTTCTCATGAAGCATAAAGTCTAATAGGCAAGATATTTAATTAACAAATAAATACAGGCCCCATTCCATCCTGTACACATACAAATAATTCTGGAAATTATTTTCAAGAGAATTTTGTTGTAAAAATTACATATCATAAAAATGAAACCAAGCTCTTCACTTTATAACCTCTCACACCTGACTTTGTAAACACAGGGAGTCAAGTTCTATATCCAAATAGATGTCTAACTCCACTTAGCACTCATCACCTAGGCCTGATTAATAAATGTCCTAATCATGGAAATTAAATATTAGACGATAATTTTTACCAACATTTTCTGGTCTCATGTATGTGTGCACATATGTGAGGGTAGGACATAGTAATCAACTTCTGGTGATAAATCTAAGACAAAATTTCCCTATTCAACAATCCTTCTTTAGAGTATAGTTTACTTACAGTGTCTTCACTGATTTTTCTCTTTTCTTTACAATTTTTCTCGCTACCTCCCT
Source organism: Ia io (assembly GCA_025583905.1). Lineage (NCBI taxonomy): Eukaryota > Metazoa > Chordata > Mammalia > Chiroptera > Vespertilionidae > Ia > Ia io. Next base: position 19,014,748 of record JAJQQW010000002.1, on the reverse strand, counting down.
TCTCTTAGTATCAACTATACCATCTTCTAACTTAGTCAAGTCAAACAACAGTTGTCAATTCTGAGTGAATTTAGATACAAATGTAATAATCTACTCACAATTTGGAAACATGTTTTTGTCAAAAATGCTTCAGTCTTAAATAAGAGCAGCAGAAGCTACACAAAGCCATTTTGAGTTTAAGCAAATGAAAACAAAATGATCCTCATTGTAAAGTTGAAATAACTCCACGCTGCACTGTTATTTATAATTTTGAACCTCAAGAAACATTTATTCATAGAAATATAGAATAGAAGGAAAGTAAAACAGTCTGTTCACCCTATCCTCCAGATGAAATACTTTGCACACTGTTCTTAGTTCATGTATTTTAATTTACATTTAAAACACAAGTTCTTCTTTTACTATATAACGTCCCAGACGCTTAGTCAAACTTTCTTTGTGGTATTATTTTCTTCTCAGCATATTCATGTACAACCAAAGAGATAAGCAGCTGCTCCAAGTTGGAATTCAGTTAATACATGAGAACACCTTTTTCCATACTATCATTTAAATTACATGAACTAAAATGTCAACTTTGGGTAATGCTATTCCCTCGAAGCATATATCTTATTTCATTATGTATGTATGAATTCATCATGTTTTATTTCAAGCCTATAAAATATGGTATGCTCTTGAGAAATCTGACAGATGATACAACTGCATCAGAGTGGTACATGTGTACATGTTTTCATACTTCCGCAAAATTGCTGATTTCTTTTTATTTCAATCAGCTGTCGGAATTGGTTGACTAGCGTCAAATGTAATAAACAGCATATGGGCCTGCTAATATATGTGAAAAAGTAGCTCTTCCCCCACTTCCAACATATATGCTCTTTTATATGTAAGTTAAATAATACATTCCTTGGGTGGGAGGGGGACTTGAAAATAAGCCATATGCCACATGAATTCCATTGTAAAAAATAATAGCTAAGTTTATTTGAAGAATATTACATAAAAAGAAACTAAATATTGGTCTTAGCATACTCTATTTGTACATGATGCTCAAGAAATGCTTTTGTAGTTTGCTCTTGCATATTTTTTATAAAAATGTAATTTTACAAAATTGTACATTGTGCAGCTAAATTTAAGTCTTAAATATTTAATCAATTAATGGGGTTCATTAAAGAAAGAATCCTAAAATCACCTTTTTAAAATTGAAACTTTACCAACCAAATACAGTTAATTTTTCAATAGAGTTTCAATTAAAATCAGTTCAGAAAGGGTGATGATAAAAAAAACTTTTTAAAAGTTCAAGACAAAAAATATCCACTATTTAAAATGTGATCGAAAATTTTTAAAGATTAGTTCCTGAGAGATGAAGAAAGAGGTAAAACCTATTTCTAGCATTGGTTATAGCCCTGAGTCCCTCTTGTCTACACCCCAATATTCCTCATTCTGGGGTAATCACTGGTCTCAAATTCCAGACGTGTACTCATCAACCTTGCTTTGTTTTTCCTCTAACACAAACTGGATTAATCTTCGTACTCTGAGTTGACCCTTCCATTTCTTGTCAATAAAAGAAACCGGTAAGGAAATACATCAAAAGCAGTTATGCCCATGGATGGTTACATTCTGTGTAGCAGCATGTATTTTCAAAATAAATGCGTATTCTAAATTTTCTTACATCAAATTGAGAATTGCAAAGCCAGGCCACGCGTGATTAGAAATGCCAAAGGCATACCTCTATGGTGGTTCATCCATTTGAGAGTTCAAATTCCAACAGCATCCCATTTTTACAAGGCATTACTAGAATATTCTCCAATGTGTCTATTAGATTTCTTTATAGAGACAGGCATGTTCCTACAAGCCATAAATTTAATAAATCACCATATATACAACTCTCATTCGCACATTTACATTACCAAGTATTTTATGGAGCAATTTTCTTAGTCATAGTGGTGAGACTGCTCAATGGCATGAATAAATAAATAAATAAATAAATAAATAAACATGATTTCAACCTAAAACCCCTCACTCTAAAGGAATATAACTCTGCGGAAGTCTTATAGGAATACTAGTCACTATTAAAGAGAATGCGGCTATCAGTAGGGTGTACCTTAGATTGCCTCCATGAAGGTTTATGAGGTTTAGTAAAAGAAGGATTTCATTATAACAAGCACTGCAGAAGCCAACAACAGAGCGATGGCTGGGTTCCAGTGCAGAGAGAACGAGAATGAAAAGCCCACTATACCACAACACTGAAATTATTATTATAAATAACTGGAGCATTTACATCGGATTATCATACGTTTTTAACAGAAACCTGAAATGCCACCTCCATCAGCAGCAATCTCGGGGCACAGCATTTCTTGTTGAGACCCGTTGCTACATGTTAGCAGTGCCAAGCCTAAGTGCTCCCAGGGACTTTTAGTCTTACTTTAAAAAGCAGAATCCCTTGTAAGGAAATTCAGACCTTCAGGTGCAAGAGATATTTTGAAATGATGAAATATTTGAACAATCTAGTGAAATAATCTTGAAGCAATATTTTAAAACTAGAGGCCCAGTACACGAATTTGTGCACAGGTGGGGTCTGGCCACCCCCGATCAGGGTGGGGGGCCAGTCGGGGTTGCGGCCAGCCAGGTGAAGGGGCCATGAGTGGTTGGCAGGCCTGCCGCCCGCCCCCCCCCCCCCCCCCCGGTCAAACTCCCGGTTGAACTCCCGGTCAAACTCCCGGTCGAGGGGACAAATTGCATATTAGCCTTTTATTATATAGGATACTGACCACATGGCTGGTTTAATTGAATCAATGATTCCATGAGTCTATAGTGTAAAAACGTACATATGCATGTTATTCTTAAGGTGAAATAAAGCAGTAGAAGGCATTTGAAAACTATAGCCTTAAGATAACCTTACAGTCTTTTTGGTACTATTTTACTTAAAGGATTATATTGAATTCTAGGTTGGCATGTTAAATAATGAGGGAAAGTGATCCAAATGTTAAAAGCATGTGTATGACAAATTTTCTATTTGCAATTTAATAAAGCCTGCTTTAATATACAAAGTGTATGTTTATGATATAAATTCTCTATAAGGTAAGAGGCTGTTAAATTTGCAATTGATGAAACTATTGACTTTAATTTAGTAGGACATCTCCAAAATAAAATCCTTCTGAAGGCATAATTTTTAATACTTGATTCTTTTATTTTATTTTTCCATCATCATTTATCCCCTCTATGCCTTCTTATACCCCACCCACCTCCTCCACTCCCACAATCACCGCACTGCTGCCCATGCCCATGAGTTCCCTCTCTCTTTTTTTTATTTACTCAATCCCCATCTTTCCCAACTCACCCCCTACCCCAGAGCTGTCTGCCTGCTCTCTATTGATGAGTCTATCTCTATTTTCCTTGGTAGTAGCATCTGTTCATTAAATTCCACATATGAGTGAAATCATCTGATACTTATTTTTCTCTGACTGGCTTGTTTCTCTTAGCATAATACTGTCCGGGTCCACCCATGCTGTCATAAAGGGTAAATTTTTCTTCCTTTTTATGGCAGAGTAGTTAATTTGTTATTCAAATTATTTCTGAGATGTGCTTTATCCTCAGACCAGCCTACCACACATGTGTACGTGTGTGGGCTTCCAGGTAAGCAATGATGAATCTTTTCACAGTTTGCTCATAAATTTCAGAATGAGCATCCAAAACGTACAGTAACTGGGAGGTCTTATTCTCCACATGCTAAACCCTCAAATAAAACATTTGTCCTCAAAATTGTTTAAGAAGGCATATCAAGTACAGATAGTTCATAACGTCCAATCAATAAGGACACTAGCTAAATGAAGTACAAAAAAATATTATAATGGATCCTTGTGCTCTTTGGAATCAATGACTAGTAACCTTCATTAGAAAAGAGACGTGTCTGAGCAAGAACATGTAGCAATATTTCTCAAGCTGCGAAAGTAGAAAGAGCTCAGAGGCAGGCACCTCTCCATGTCGCTATATTATGCCTTCTGTTCTTTTCTCCCCTGTTGGGGCAAGAGAGCTCCCTTAACCACTTCATAAATGCCATGCCTTCTTCCCAAGGAAGGAAGCAAAGGCCTTGGCACTGAGCTAAAATATATACATGATAATTACAAACACACAGCAGACCAGAGAGGGGCTTTCCTTCCCTTAATAACTAGGTCAATTATTAGCAAGCTAAATATGGCACTTCTCAGTGAAAACAGGTGTTTTTTACTTCCTCCCATGATAAAACATGCATCATCTTTCTTGCATGTGTGTTTCCAAATAAATGAAGTGATTCCATGTCAAATTAATTTAGTATGAAAAACAAATTACAATATCTTAATGCTAGCACTGATTGAGCCATCAATCTACCTTTGTAAGGGGTATCTTCTTCAGACTACTAAAGAATGTAACAAGGCATAATACTTGAGAATAAGCGAGTTAGAAATTTTTCTGTGCAGATGATGTAGATGCCCTTTAACTTGTTTATGCCAGTGATTTCAAAATTGTTTTCCAATTTATTTTAATATGTTACTGTCTGAAAGGAAGCTTATTATTCTTGAGCAAGTTTGAGCAAATTCAGTAATTCAGATCAACTGATAGGCATAATTAAAATCCGTATTTCCTAGAGAGGCAAGGGGGTTTGCATTGCAGTTAAAATGTGTGCCCAAGTCTCCAGGTAGCTAAAATGTTTTCTAATTTGGTCATATGTTATAAAAATCATTTTATTTAATGCAATCTAATAGGTTTGAAAGTAGTGATGTGAGTATATAAGTATTTTTCTATATTTATCCGATAGAGAGGAAATTTTGAAAAACAAAATCACTACATTTGCACACTGAACTTAAATTTTTTGCTTATTTTGAAATTTCTAACATTACTAAGAAAATATTAAAAACATGAAGCTGTTTAACATTGTTTCAGTGCTTGCTATATTGAATGGCGTGCATAATTTAAAAGTGAATTGCTTTGGCTCTGCCGTCTTTGAAAGTCGTGGGACCAACTCCAGAAACAGGCTTCTAACACTGTTCTTATATGGCTCATCCCATAGAGTGAAGCACCTTCCCAACCTTGGCAGAAGGATGCCATGAAGCTGTGTGTGTGTGCGTGCGTGTGTGTGTGTGTGTGTGTTTGTGTGTGTGTGTGTGTGTGTGTAGAATGCACTACCAATGAAATAGAGGCACAAGGAATATAACTATTAAGTTTAACCAGTGAAGAAAGCATATGGAATTAATTCTTACCCTATTACAGGTATACTGTACAGTAAGTCCACACTGAATGTCGATAGGTTATGCCACTTTAAGCCAAATGACATATAATGAAATTCATGGTAGTGAGTCTATTATGCTGTTATTCTGAAGGAAGAAAGATCCATTAGCCTCTTTCAGATGAACACTTGACTATTTCCCTTGGGACTCCAGGTATCAACATTTATGTCAAACCACAATTTAGAGTGGTTCTTGTTGATGAAATAAAACATGGGTTTACACAAAATAACAAAAATGCATTGTTTTATAACTCATACAAATAAAAAAAGGAATATCTCTTGAAAGTAGGTAGGGAATGAATTATTGCCTGCCTTACACAAGGAGACAAGAGATCAATGATCTTCCCAAAACTACATAATAAATTAGTGCTTCTAATACATATGAAATAAACCTAATTTTTTTTACTTAAAAACATTTTTTAAATATAAATTATTATAATGGCTACAATAGATTTTCAATAGGCTTTGAATACAGTTATGCAAATATAGCTCCTCTGAGCTAATAGCAACAAAACAAGAATAACAAATAATGACAGCTACTATGTATTGAACACTAGTTAGTATAATCAGGTATTAACCAAAATTTTATGTATGTTCTCATTTTCATCATCTGTAAAATACAGAAAATATTATCCTCCTCAGAATGTTTCTAAAAAGGAAATTAATACGCAGAACCCTCAGGTTAGCACTAATGTACCATAAAAGTATAAGGTTATTAGTTCAACTTTACCTTACCCTTTTTATAATTTTCTTTAGAGACTTAGTAAAGATGCTATTTCATCATTCTAGTAAGCCTTTTTGATAGACTCCTGTTTAGGCTATGTTGCTCTTTTCTGGTCCTTCTCTTCTGTATATGTGACAGGGAGTGAGTATGTCTAAAATTCTTTTGTCTCTCACAGGAGAGCTAGTTCATGATGACTTGCTCCCTTTTAAGTTCCTTCAGCCTTTATGCTTGAATTGTATTGTAATTGGGGTGCTTCACACTGAGTACTAAAAATTATCTCAGATACTCCACCAAAATTGATTTCTGGATTTACAAATGTACTAGTATTGGGCTTAATTAGCAGTTTAAGAGGTGATGAGAATAAGGGCTATGAATTGGTGCCTACCTGGCAGAGTCTATACTCTGTGATCGACAATTGATGGTCTTTACAAGGCTTATCTTACTGCCATGAATATTTGAGAGTCGTCTATAATCAGCCTTTTAGGAATTGCTCTGCTACTGGGCAAGGAATAACCAATATATACATATTGACTTCAGAGAAGAAGGGAGAGAGAGAGAAAGAGAGATAGAAACATCAATGATGAGAGAGAATCATTGATTGGCTGCACCGAACTCACAATCCGGACATGTGCCCTTGACCGGAATGGAACCAGGGACTCTTCAGTCCCCAGGCTGATGCTCTATCCACTGATCCAAACCAGCTAGGGCAAGGAATGATCTTTAATAATTATTTGATAGATATCTCTGTGAATTACTGGGTTCTTTCATTTACTTCTTCTTAACAATAAATTCAGAAAAATATGTGCAGGCCACTTGAAGACAAAAAGCATTTAGCTGCAGAAAAGAATGTGAATCTATTAATATGTTTTCTTTGTCTATGGTTTTCACAGAATTATATTTGCTATAAATATTGACACTGTTCTCAGGAAGTAGAGGGCCATGTGCTCTTCATCCTAGAAACCAATAAGAAATTCAAAGGAAGCCAAGAAACAACTTACCTCTATGGCAAGTTCTAAGGATAGCCAGTGAACATTTTAGTAGGCAAGCAATCATGCATTTAATAAATATTATGAACCTGTGATTTAATGTGGAAAAAAAGAACTGTAGAACCAGTGGACTTTAAAAGTATCTATAAATAAATATAAATAGCATAATAGTAATTTGATATAATTTTAGTAAATGCTAAGTACGTAAAAAAAATATATGTTCATGTATAATTGCACAATAATCCTTAAAGGAATATGGTAGTGATTATTATCATTATTATTCCCATTTTATAAGTAAGGGAAGAAATATTGATGTGAATTGTTCCCAGGTTTCCTTCCTGAAGATGTGATGGAGCTTGACCTAGAACCCAATCTTCTGATGTCAACTTTTTTGAAAATCTACATATTATATTATCTACTACAACACAGTACATTTAAGTTAGATTTAAGAAGAGCATTTAAAACTAAGAAATTATAGAACAGACTTTTCTTAAATGTATCCCAAAAGGAATATAGAAACTTCATTTTTGAAAAGATAAAATATAATGACTTTTGGTAGAGAAAATGAATTACTTGATCTTCAAAATAGAAAAGGTATTATGAGCAAGAAAATGTGCACAGGCTGAAGTTGAGAGAGGTAAAGGAGTAAGGTTATTAGAATGGACAAAATAAAGAAAAAATATGAAACATCAGAGTCAACTGTGGACAGCCTCTCATCCCCCTTCAGAAATGAAATGATGGTCAGAGAAACTCAGAACGTTTTATTAGGGTAAAGAAGAGTTATGTAAAGTCCCTGCTATTTTCAAAAACTTAAACACACACACACACACACACACACACACACACACACACACACACACACACACACAAAACAAAGGCAAGGTAATCAAGTCAGAATCCTGTACTTTGTGCTTTGAAATATAAGGTGGTTACTTAAAAACACACACGAAGACCTCTAAAATCATGGACAATTGATGGAACTAATTTGACAGCTACTTGATCCTCGGGACATGTAATACTCAGACATGGGCTGCAAAAGAAAATGCATGTGGATTTGATTTCACAAAAGGAGATATAAACAGTCTGGGGCTGAAATAGATGATAATTAGATTTTAGATCTTCATTATTCTGGGAGAAAGAGATGAACCAATGTTGTCCAGGAAACTAGAAGTGCCTTTCAAAATTGAATTTTCAAACAACTAGTGAAGGCTGAATATAATTGATCCCACTGAATAAATGGCAGAAAGCTTAAGGGGGAAACTCTGATAAAATATGGTTCTGCGTCAACAGGTTGTGTCCAATCACCATTTCAAAGATGATGAATGGTTAACATGGCCTCAATCAAAATGAAGGTAAAGGATAAGGACTAGGCCCTAAATTCAATTTCCTCAAGTATTTGTGTAATTGAAGATTGAGTGAGAATTACTGGCAAAATGAGAGCTATATAAATGATTTTTAAAACTATGCATCAGTCTGGGAGATGTTTTTGACACACAGCTTTGAGTGTCTATTATGCACTCGAGAGGAGAGCTGGTAACTCTGTGCGGTAAACAACAAAAATGATGGATAATTGATGAGTGTTTAGATAATGCAAAGACACCTTACAGAATGAACCAGAAGCAAGAAAGGAAGCCATAGAAGCATGCCTAGAGCTGATACTAAGAAAATCATCTCTTAAAAAAGAATATGATCCAGGCAGGATGTGGCTCAGTGGTTGAGCACTGATCCAGGAACCAAGAGGTCAGTGGTTCAATTCCCCAGTCAGGGCACATGCCCAGGTTGGGTGTTTGATCCCCAGTGCGGGGCGTGCAGGAGGCAGCTGATCAATGATGTTTCTCTCTCATCATTGATGTTTCTATCTCTCCCTCTTCCTTCCACTCTCTCTAAAAATCAATAAAAACATATATTCAAAAAAGAATATGCAATATCCTTAAAAGATAATGTTAAAGAAAAAAGCAAACAAACAATAAGCACAACTTAGAGATGCAGGATGGAAGTTTGTACCCAGGACTAAAAGAGGCCCTGAATCTTGGAAGCCACAGTAATCAGGAGATGATCTCAATCAATGGTGCATTCGTTTCAGCAGATCTCATCCAGCCTCACTGGGTCTGGCTGAAGAATTCCCTCTTCTGATTCCATCCTTACCAGGCAATCTTTGAAGAGGTACACTGATTTTCCTTGGGTCTCCTTAGAGATAGACAGTATTGCCTTGGAGAGGAAAAAGGGACTTTCCTATTTCTTGAATGGAATATTCTCCCATTTAAAATGTAAGTCACTAATATTTCAGGATCTTATAATGCTGTTGAGAATTGGCCTTGGCTCTGTACATTTGGCACACTGATGAAATAGTGAATTTTGGATCCAGAAAAAAAATTTTCCAGGCACCACCTGGAGGCCACTTGGAAACTGGACAGGTATTCCTTTCTTGGCATGCACTACATTTCCATACATCCCATTCAATATTCCAGGACATGGGAAGTGCATCTATCAAGCCCAAAAATAGACATGTCTAGAGTTTTTGATGAACCATATAAATGTATGCATGATTAAATAGTGGGCACATTTTTATTTGGAAATTATTACCTAACAATTGGTTAAATTACTTTGGGCTAGAAGACAAGTTTTATCAATATAATCCCTTCTACTTATACTTCCTAGTATGCAACAATGGACACAGAGAAAAGAGAATAAATTCATGTGACATCAATGGTTGTCCTTCCTCAGATAAAAACAACATCAAAAGTGACATCTGACTGACAAATCATTATCAGTATGTCCTTGCACATAATATATTTGGAGGGATTTGTTCCCTTGCAAGGTGTACTAGCTGTGGTAAACATCTTTGGCACTGCATTTCTGTTATTTTTTTAAAATGTAAAATAGACTGGAAATTGACAGATCTTGTCCTATAGCATTCAAGCTTATTTTTCATGCAAATTCTATTTTCATTGTTTTCTATTTCCAAGCATATCTACTTGCATAGTTACTAGCAATTGCTAGCACTATTACAGTGCTATTCTTTAATCACAAACAAATTTTTTTTGGCAATGACCAGGACACTATTATCAATTACTGGATCTTACAAAAAATGCCATTGGTCAGACACTATTTTAATTTCAAGTCAGAGATGGACAAATGATGGCCTAGTATAAAATAAAACACAAAAGTCAGATGGGAGGCCAAAACTCATTTGAAAAGTAATTACTGTATAACTCAAGAAAAGAGCAAAAGCTATTATACAGAAATTTCAGAGTCTGTAGTTAACTTCAGAAAACTCTGTAAAAATAAACAAACAATAAAACCCTGAACAATGGGCTTATAAGATGCTTAGGAAATTCATTAATATAGATATCAAGGGATGCAACCATGCCCATGTCTCTGATAGTGACATTAGAATGGATTTGTTGACCGGAAAAAGAAATGCACAAGTATATTCTTACACTACATTTCCTGGTCTTTGGCTTTTTCAGTTGTCTCAATTCTACTGAATCTTTATCTGCAACATTGGGCTTCTACCCCATATAACTAAATTCAGCAATCTTTTTTGACACCTATGTGTAGGGATTATTCCAAATGTATCATGCTATGGTGAACAAGGCAAAGATCCTGCTCTCACACCACTTACAGTACAGTGGGAGACAAGGCATGTAAAAGACAATATAGCTCCAAACTAGGTTTCCTATTTCTCTTCATTAATCAATGGCTGTACAATCATGTGTCTACATCTTTCCCTCCATCTCTGCATCACTGGGCATTTGATAACCACTAATTTTCTAATTCTAAATCCCTCCTCAGCCTCCCACATTTTTTTAAATATCCTTCCCAGCACCAAACTTATTTCTCCAATATTCTCTTATAGTTCAATATTGTTTTCACATACTCTGTTGGACATTATCTCTTCTTGGTGTCATATGCTGAATTAACTATATTATTTGTTCCCAATATTTCATAATCCCCAGGGTGCTAATGACTTTAAAGCTGTATTTCTGCTACTCTTTGTACTCTCAAGTTTCAAATATATTTTTTTCAATCACTTGGATGTTTAAAGGTACCTTAAAGCTCACATACCTTCTCCTGGTACATTCTCCTGGAAATGTGCTATTCTTCTATTTTTCCCAGGTTGTCAATAGCACCAATGTTTTCCCACCCTCTCAGGTTGCTATTCTTGGCATCACTCATGATTTTCTACAATCTTACCCATATTTCTGTTTATCAAATAGCTCCGTACCCATCCTTCAAGACTTGGCTACAATTCTTCATATCTGCTACCCATCTCTTCCTCTGGCCCTAGCATCATTTAATCTGCAGAGGGCCTCTATGCCTTTACTTTTAAACATCTAATTCGGTACATCTCATCTCCACCGCAATGCTAAAATGCATAGAAGGCAGAGAGCATGCCTCCCTCACCTTTGGATCCTCCATGGGAATTTGCATAGAGTAAAATGTTCGACAAATGGATATTGAACTTAGTGAATTCTGATAATAGTGCAAATTCTCTGTTCATTGTATAAAATTTCATCTATGGCTGCTATGACCTTTTGCTACAAATGCTGGGTCAGTGAAATGCAGCCTCAAACTGAATAGGAACAATGTGCATGATTCAGCCTAGCTCACTGAAGCTCAGGAATGCAACCTCAGAGAAGCAAACCACTCTCAGATTTATGTGGGTCCTCCAATTACTTCCTCTCTGTAGATGCTGAGTAGTTCAGATAAAAAATAAAGTCAAAGAATGTATATTTTGCAAGAGAAATAAATGAGTAGATGATTTTTAAATAGCAGGACACTATTCTACTACCTTTTCATTACCAAAATATTTTATAGCACATGTCACAGATTTCATTTTAATACACAGTATCAAAAATTAGTTTATTTTAAGATTGTCACATTTTAGCAGTTGAAAATCTGTTTCTAAGGAGCATTTAAATTTTCATGCATTTCAAATATTTTCTCCTTTTGTAATAAACTTAGTATACTTTCTGGATAGTAATAAGAAGGCATACAAGATAATGAGAGTAATGTCAAAAATCTATTTGCAGACATTACGGAAAATTTATGATAAACAAAATTTTAAAACAAGGCAACCTATTGTCTATATTTCAGCTAGAACAGGCATGTAACATAAAGACAAATACCCAGAAATATAACTTGCATCTTGAGATAGCAATTACAAAAACAATTTGTAACCAGACACAAGGAATAAATAGCTTTAAAAAAATAAGCTTAATATAATGCAATCAACCCTAATCTAATCATCTATTTAATTTGAGTAAGACAATTGGTCTTCTGAAAAGAAAACAATAATTTCAAAAGATTATTCACAGACTCTTATTATGTTTGAAAGGCCTAATTTAAAGCAGATATTTTAGAAATTATTCATATTTATAAGCAAGGAGAGAACAGAGACATAAAACTAACCTGTTCTGTAGTTTATATCTGAATTTGGCATCTGCTGCCAATTTCATCAATGATAAATTCTGGAGCCTTTTTTTTAAAGCTAATTATATTTAGCATTAAAAGAGGAAGTTATAGAAAACAAACAAGCGCAATTAAAAACAAAACAAATAATTTGACTTAATTTAGTTTACCATGAAGCCTCCAAGCCAATTTAATAATTTTTTTAAACTATGTTGAAGATAGGTAAAAAGAGAGGATACGATGTAGGAAATAGGTAACATTTTAAGGCCTTCTTTCAGCCCAAAATGTTATTTATTAAATGTCAAATTTCAATAAACACATTTACAATTGTTTCATCTATATAATTTCCTCTCCCTTCTCTGTACTTCACATCACTCTAATCGACTCTAATGAGCTTTCTCTTTTTCATATCATAGTGAACTTTCTAACAATCAAGGTTGTATCTTACAGACATAAGGACTACCACCATGAAAGCTGGAGTTATTTCTCATCACTTCAACTTCCTCAGAGAACCTTGGATATATTTTATTTTCAATGCATGTTGGTTGAATCAAAATGAATAACCACAGCTTTGTCACCATATAATCATTCCATTAAACAAGAGATATTATTCTGCTTTGCTTTACTGAAGAAAGCTTTTCTTACAAACAAAAAGCATACCATAGAAAAGGTAACAATAAAGTGTTTTACCTTAAAAGAAGAATATTGAGATGAAACAGTTTCTCAGTAAGTAGACTCACCTCTGAGGTTGAGTGCTAACTACACTATAAAAGCCAAGTTCCAGAGTTTCTATAGCACCTAAGATGCTTAAGAGTGTCGTTGTACTTCAACAACATCAAGTATTTATACACAAATCTAAAAAAAAATCTGAGGAAGAAGTACAGACAATCTATAAGCAAAAAAACTATGCAGAAAATATGGGGATAATACCTAACTAAATAGGAAGCTAAACATACAATGCATTATTCAATAAGTGTTTTAAAATTGCAATAAGCGAATGCTTTGAGCGTCTGGAGGCAACAAACCCACTAACTGACCTCCAAAGTCACTTTGAGATTTGATGAGAGCTCATTCTGTCCTCAAATGTCAGAAGGTTCAGCGGAGTGATTTAGTTTTAAAGGGCCTAATTAGAATAAAAAGGGTAATATGGCCATATGTTTTATTAGTGTTAATTATTAATACTGAGATTAAAAAAGAAAGGGCTCAGAGTTCGGTGAGCATACTAATTGGACGGTTTTTTCAGCTTGTTTTCCTCGTCAATGTGAACATTTTGCAACAGTTCAAAGGAAATGTACACCTGACCAACACTCATTCAACTGGAATGCTAGGTGTAAAATGTAAAACCATTTTTAAAAAAGAGAATAGGAAATGTGGGAAGATAATAATGACTTCATCCACCTAGAATGAAAAAGAGCACAGAGTTGGGTTGATCTGCTGCTAGAAGATAGAATTCTTCCTTCCCCTCATTTTAGGTCCTTGACATGTTTAAAGGACATTGCTCCTGGTGGTTGCCCTTGTCAACCTACAAAAATGAGAAATTCAGCAAAAGGTATTCAAGGTCAGAATGTCATCCTTACCAGTAATTACAGGATGCTTTCTTTGGGCGACTAAACATTTTATAATGTTTTGATGAGGAAGCCATTGTGTTATGTCCAATCCAACTAGTAAATAATAATCACAATTATTTATCATTATTATTTAAATAATAGTAGCAAATAATTGTATCAGCAATTAATATTGTGAAATTATTGCTGCTGTTATACTTATTTATAAATTATTAGGTGCTATTATTCTATTTTGTTTCTTCCACAGTCATTCTATGACTTACTATTGAAAAAGGTGGGGGGCTAAGAGAGGTCAGGGGATTACACTATTAGTAAGAGGAGAAGCCAGGATTCAAACTGATATCATCAGGTTTCAAAACCTGGTTTTAAACCACTGCATTCTATCCACAACATTGCCTCTCCTCCTCTGGGACTATATCTTCTATAGGTCCTTTTAGATTGTGCTGCTCATTTTGCTGGAAAGCTGATGTACATACATCTGCATTGACTGAAACCCAGTGTAGAGACAGTCTTTATAATCCCTGCTCATCTCTAATAAATCTGAAGAAGTGGGAGTAAACAGGGATCTCCTAAAGTGAGGGCATGTGGACTTCTTGAGGACACTTGGGGACTGGGGCCTTTTCACAGGTGGCTGGGAAAGTAGAAGATGCAGCCTCCGTCAGACACTGGCAACTAGAGTAACATGGTAGCATGCAGAGCCACGAAAATGAATCCTTTCCAAGGAACGTTAGTCTCTTCCTACAGAAAAACGTTGCAGAGCATGTGTTTTGTGGTATTATGTTTACAACATTAACAAGCGCATGAGCATCTCTGGAAGACAGAGAGGCAGCCGTGCTACATATTTCCATCTAAATTGAAAACAGCAAAAGCCTGCAGTGACTAGATGGCAGTAGCTTACAGGTGACTACTGAAAATTGGGTAGGTGGGAGGAAATTAGAGAGAGAGAAGGCCCTTTATCTCACAAAAAGATATGACTCTCATCTATATGCTCATTACCTATAGTCATATAAAAATGGTGGCTCATTCTCAAATAATATTTCATGTAGACAGTCATTTATTTCTGAAAGCAATGGAAAAAGTGCATGGCAGATACCAAATGGGTTTGTGGTGGACTGTAACATGTTTTAACATTCAAGGACAATATAATCTAAACACTACTTAAAACATGTGGAGTGAGAATGAATAAAGCAATAATTAAGTGTAGCTTATATTAGTCTGAAGAAGCAGAGGAAGTTTGGAAGTGGGGAATTTAAAAAAATCAATATATACAAATCAAAATTGTTTCTTCAATATCTGAGAGAATCAAGAGCATAAAATTATTTAGGCATTTAGAGTAACCAAATTTAACTTTTTAAAATTTTCCCTATGGATCAACTGCTATTTTCCTGTTTTTATTTAATTTTATGTTAAACTACTTGTAATTTTACCTAGAGAAAAATACATACTGTTTTCCACCTTTTGATCACTCTTACTCTAACCAAAGTTTACACTCACTGTCAAAAAAATAAAAAAGTAAATGTGCTTATTCTACCGTGAGATCATTTAATCATAATCAATATATTTTAAGGATATTGCACCCAGGGCTAGATCAGATCTATGGGTGGCTCTTGTATAGTGTGATTTGAAAGAGGCTCCAAAACTGCTTCCCACCATTGCTTATAGTGGTACCAACCTTTCCCCCCATAAGGCTAGAAATCACACCTCTGGATTCAGTCCACTGCTTTGATTTATCTACTGTAAGAATGCATATGGTACATGGTTTGCAAGGAAGGCCCTAGAATTACCTTTGCCCTGCCCACATTAACACATATTATCAAATTTGCTCACCATCTCGCTAAAAGACCCAAAGGTCTCTTTCTGTTCCAGAGAGTAATTGGATGTGAGGAGAGAATTGTAGGTTTTTGCTGGTTCTGGCTAAGATTTTAGAGTTAATTTAGTTAACTGCCTTTATTAGATGACCAGAAGCTGACCCAGATGGAGTAAGTGACCTACACAACCCTAATGGCAAAACTGGAATTAGCGGTCAAGTGGAACACTTTTTATGTTTGAGTTATTAAATAATACATCTGCTCAAGTGATACGTAGCAAAGACAAGCTAGCCTTGCAAGTATGATGGAGGGGGTACTTTGGGAAGAGTAAAGAGACCATGGCATGAAAGCAGGGGCCAAGATAAATATATACAATCGACCTAAAGAAATTGTGAAATACCACTCTAAGGGAAAGTGTGAAGGCTCCTGTGTAATTAAGAGCAGGGCAAGCTTTTGCATAGCCAATGCCTGCCCTTAATGTGCTCATGTTTTCAAACCTAATATTCGGTTTTCACTTCAATTATCAATTCATTACTATAGGTTTTACTTTAACAGTTCATCTTCAAATATTTTATCATTACTCAACTTCCCACCATGAACTCCTTATTTTAAAATATTTTATTCCACTGAATGTATTTTAATAAAATAATAAATAACCAGTTTCCTCCAATCTTATCAAAGGATCAACTTGAATAATCATAATATTGATAATAATTAATGTAAAAGGAAGAAAACTATATTGGTGATCTTTTTCATGTATAATTCATAAGGGTTTTTAAAAAATTTAAATGGAATAATTTCCATTATTTATTTCTAGTAACCCATGGGATGAATGTAAGTACCCCAAATTTGGATTTATCAAATTGGTGGGCCTCATTCTAATTATTAGACTCAGGTTTTAAGAAATTATGTTTATTCTTAATCTTAGAGTGCATTTTCTTTCCTAAGCTAATAAGAGAAAATCTCATTTGGCATCTGTCACTAATGTGGGTTGGAATATAAAGTAAAGCTTGTTATATAAAGAGTTAACCCACATGCCTTCTTAATGGAATTTTATTTATTATGCTAAAGTACAGAAACCAGACAAAGGCTTTTGTAAAACTTGTGCATTTCACTGCCTATCTACTTACATATTCATGTGTTTAGTTGTATCCTTACTGTAGCATCTGTGAAAACTTATTTTTATTATTAGCTACCCCAACTTATAGTCAGTTACATTGTGACATTAGAGTGTTAGAATGTTGTATATCATTGTACTGAAAATTATCTTCTAAATTTTACAATGAAAGTTTATCCAGCTGAAACCAGTTTGGCTCAGTGGATAGAGCGTTGGCCTGCGGACTCAAGGGGTCCCAGGTTCGATTCCGGTCAAGGGCATGTACCTTGGTTGCGGGCACATCCCCAGTAGGGGGTGTGCAAGAGGCAGCTGATCGATGTTTCTCTCTCATCGATGTTTTTAACTTCTATCCCTCTCTCTTCCTCTCTGTAAAAAATCAATAAAATATATTTTTAAAAAAAGGAAGTTTATCCAAAAAATGTTATAACTGCATAGTTTCACATAGGTTAAAATTCAAGGAAAAAAATTTGAGGTAATAATAATTAGAAACTAGGACAGCATCCAAAATGATATTTTCATGAAAAATCCAATACAAATCCTGATTAAAACCTAACCAAGCAAGACACTGCCGATTACCTGGATTCCAATTAAATATGACAAATGAATACTTGACAGGTTTCAATCCAAATTCTATTTATGTCAGAATGACCCATTAAAATTGAAAATGAAATTATCAGAATGCAAGCAATACAATTGCACTTTATAGCTAGTCTGAAAACTTGGACCTGACCAAACCCTTATTCAAATGTCAAGGGCTACATTTGGATCACCCAAAGTGAATCACAACTTCTTCTACTCCTTCTGCCATCACCTACAGAGCAGGGCTAACATGAGTCACAGCTAGCAGATGACAAATCATCATGCAAACTCTGAATTGTAAGTGTCAGTCACATACAAAATCAGGAAAAATCAGTTATATTATGATGGTCTTTACTGTTGCCAAGACTAAAAACAAGGTTATAAAAAAAAATACAACTAAAAGTCTTCTTTGGGAAATGTTTCTTAATAAACTTTCCATCATTTCTTTCTTATTTTGAAGGCACTGAATCACCTTAAACCCAAAAATAAATAAATAAATAAAAATAAATAAATAAAAAAATTACATTCAAGTGTGATCAAAATGCCAATGATACAAAGTTTTTCTATTAATATAGCTGACATAAAAATACTTAATTATTCATTGTTGTTTATGGTGAGACAAGTACTTTTAAAAACAAAATTATATTGTACCATCAAAAGGTAATCACACATATAGTAATGCCCTTAAAGTAATTAATCCTGCCTTCCTGAGTGTGTGCATGCTAGCATGTGCATATGTAAAATATTATTACAGTGTTTTAAATTTAATTTTTACTTTTGTGCAAAGCATGGCAAACATATTTGCCTTAAACATATATTCATCAGCACTCCAATGCATATCAAAAATGTTTATACTTATTTTAAAAACACTAAAGTTAATTCTTCAAAACCATATCAAACTCCCATCCACATAAGCACACACCACCATACACACAGATAAGCATGCCTTTATAGCCATAAGGCAAAATGCCATTTAAATTCTAAATTAATCAAGAGGGATTATCAAGAATCAGACCCTGACATCATATCTTCCCACTCAGATAGCAATGTGGAAAAATAATTATTTAACATTGCTTAGTTTAGCAATAATTTCACTTGGGGTCACTTTGGATATATTATTCTCTAGTGTTGCATTTTAATATTAATAGTTAAAACTCTAGAAAAAAATCAGTTCCTTCTGCATTAATATGTTCTATTTGCATATCATCACTAAAGAAACTGCTATGTAACAAAAAGAATGTCTTATTTCACTTGGGGGATGAAATGATAAAAAAAATTAATTTCCAGTTTTCATGAGATAAAATATTTGTGATTCCCCTTACTTCCCCTACATATAATCTCTTTTTATACTTGAAATAATAATAAACTTAGTAAGAAATTCACCGTTCCATTATTAGACACAAACCTATTCCTCAGGCATTTACTTATAATCTGAAATCCAAAAAATAAATCACCTCATTGTCTTTGGGAACATAAATGAATGCATAAAGTTTTATACGTACTATTCGCAATATTAATTTGGTAACTTAGAGAGAAATGTGCATAAGGCCAATTGTTGTGGTAATTATGAGAATCATCTCACAAGAGAAAGAGAAATAGAGTACTATGATTTGTTTTCCTCCCGTTTCCTTACACAAAAATGAGAAAAATATTATACTTAAGTGAGAGGGGAATTCTAATAGCATTTACAATATACTTTCGAGAACAAGATAATACCGTTCTCCTTCGACTCCATTTCAGCTATCATTGAAGGAAAGGTTTGGAAATGCTTTTCTAAATGCCTGGGAGAAGAAAGAGTAGTGCAAGTATGTTGACTGTCATTTCCTTTCACTAAGGCTGGACAGTTGCAATTGAAGAAATAGTTGCATGACAAAAATGAATAGAAGAAAACAATAACACATGACCTTTCTCAAATTGCTCTCATTTCAGTATTATGCACTAATTTAGTTTTTTTCATAACAGGTACTATTCTTATTTGTAACTGTTTATTTCTGACAGGCTGTCTTACAACGGTGAATTTTATCTAGATAGTTATGTTCCCCTACTTGGCATTTCTTTGTACTTTAGGAAGTATTTATGATTTCAAATAGAAGAGTTTTAGTGTCAGCTGTTTTATTTTGGTTTTAGACTGACCTTCACGAGGCTACTTATTACGGCTCGCTAGCGTGATTATGTGTGTGGATGTTGTGTTTGCCCCTACCATTTTCCATATGCTCTGCCTCACCAACACTGCCATCCGGCGTGGTCCTCTCATAGTTGTCCTCTGGGAGTGGAAGGGCACCCAGTCTTGGCCCTGATGAACTCTTACTGCTTGGTGTTTCTGACTCCTCCAGCCCGCTGTCATAGCAACTCTGCAGTGACCCCTGATGTGGGTCCTGAGGCTGACTCACAACAGAAAACGTCACTCTACGAAATGGCTGTAAAAGAAAAGATTCTGAATGTCACTAAGGTAAAAGATTGTCAATGATCTTATTAAAAATACATAAATTACATACATTAAGGTCTACTGACAACTCATTCAATATAAAATGGTTAATATGATATGATGAAATCTATTTGGTTAACTCCTTATTATCTGAGGCAATGCCTAGAACTTAGATTTTATTCTACACAAGCTGAAAATTCTCTTTCTGAAACAGAGATTAGAAAACAGCAATTTCACTAAAACACACATTTAAATCTATGTTAGTCCCACTTATTCAATCTTTATCTATTCTGTAGTCTTCACTTCAAATATATTTTTCACAAGTGGACTCTATGAAAACAAGGGTCAGTGGTTTTTGAAAGCAATAAATATTGAATTAATACATTGCAAGAAGACTTTATTTTAAATACATTTTCCATATGATCTAATGGTTTAAAAAGGTATGTTCTGGCAGATGACTTAAACTATTAAAGGTAGAGCTGATGAGTAGGAATTCAGATGCAGTTGCTAGAAAATAGGAATATATTTCTTACTTCATTCATATTAAACATATTACCTATTGACCTTGAGATTTTGAGGGTAGTATTAAAATAATAGATAAAAGTTTTCTTAACCAGGGAATGGAAAATGAAATTAAAAAGTTTAATTGTATGTGCTTTCTATGACTAATTTGTTCTAAAAAAAGTAACATCATGACAGCCTTTAGACTAGATTTTTAAAATGTTGCAAATCTTTATCTAATTGGACCACACAATTACCAATGATACTGACATTGGCTGGACTGAAGATTTACTATACCTGGAACTTATACATTATTGTAACTACAAAATAAAACAAAAAATGTAGGTTCATTAAGGAAACAAACTAATGCCATCCATTGAAAGGGTTACATACATAGTATCTGGGGTGGGGAGATAATATGAAAAAGATTCTGTAATATCTGTCTGAGGTTATTCATGGCAATAGCTGGGTTTGAAGCTCTTATGTGGTTTGAACATAGCATAAGTATATAGATTTTTAAACCTGTAACATACATTTCTTTCTCATATAAAGTATAAAACTAATCCTGTCAGAAAATAGTGAGAAAGTTAAAGAATATTTTTTGCACTTTTATAACTTGAATGCTAATGGTACAAATCACAACTTAAAACTGGGACCAGAAGAATTCTTAAAAGTGTTAAGGATTATAGACACATGATAGATTATTAAAGGGAAAACTAAGAATTGTGACATTTTCCCCAAATTTATAAACTGTCTTTGCTAAAGACTAACACACGTTTCCACAAATCTTCCCTTTATTTTGTCTCAGATAGAAGATTGTCCAGGAATATTGTCCATTATTGGTATTTGGAACTCAGTATCTTACCTTCCATGTAGTTATTTGTCCTATACAGTCGCTATAAAATCTTTTTCACTCTAGGTAAAAATCAGACTTTGTGCACCCTGAATTTTATTGTAAAGGGAAAACATTTAAAGCACATTCTCTTCATAATGTTTCACTGAATTGGGACTGAAGTATTTTTTAAAAATTACAAAATATTTATAGTACAAACAGCACACACATCATGGGCCAAATTTTATGACAATATACCCTACAGAAATACTAGTATTATCCTTATTTTATTAATAATTCTTATATTTATTTACAGTTGTGAGATTGTGAAACCTCTTTATATTTATGATGCTTTATCTTATGTGTATATATTTTCTTTTCTTCTCTTTTTCATTTATCACTCCCTGTTGGCTGCAAACTATCTGTGATATAGTTTATGTCTTTAGTCTCACCTTGGAAATGAGACCACTGACAGTTTCCTCAAACCACATTCCTCTGCATACAGAAGATACTCACCAAAGTATATTCTACTGAATGATATTTTAATGACAATGATCAATTTAGGAAAGAACACCAAGGGTCATGGAGATATATTATCACTTCAAGACATAACAATATCAAATTCTGTTTTAATGAGTCTCAAATCTTTTAGAATCAGTCTTTACTAATGCAAGAAGTTCAAAATAGATAAGAAAATACATAGTTTATAGTTATAAATTGACCAAAGGAAAATGAATAAGAAATTGTAAGAAATGGTGTTTCATTTTAATACACAAGTAAGAAACAGGGCAATGGTGGGGTGTTTATACACTGGCTTCACCAAAGTTCATAGGATAGCAGAGAAACAGGTGATAGGTATGTTTGAAATGACAAATGTGCAAAACAATTATTTTTCTATAATGTGTTATATAATAACTGCAATGAATCTATCTGTGCATTTTATTTTATTAATTGCCTACCCTATTTTGAATGTGAACACTTTAATCTCCATGAAATATTTTGGGTTCCATATTAAATTCAATGATGAAAAATGTTTTAATTTTAAAATACAGAGATCAATGTATATTCCAAAAATACTTATATTCATGAGTGCTTCCTTTTGTATAAAATGTTTTACTTAAAATAATACCTGAATAAAAAATAATTTAGAATAAAAATTTAAAGTAGAGTATCACCCAATGGATCATAAACTACCCGTCAATCATTTCTATCTGCTTTATAACAGATCCCATTAGAATTGCATAGTACAATATCAGCTTTATATTACTATCCCTTAAATTCTATTTTGATAATTTTTAATAATTAAAATTACTGTGGCAAGGTAAATTACTGTGGCAAGGTTTGTAAGTTGGTAATGTGAACCAAATTAGTACAGAATACTAAATTCTGAATTCTGCAAAAGTTAAGCTTTAATATCAATGGTCAATCAGACATGTAAATTTACATAAATAGATAGATATGGAGATGATAGTTAGATAGACAGTCAAATATTTTATCATCCTTCATCATCAGGTTAGGTCTATTGAGAAGATAACTTTTACAAAAAAATTTATAACACATAATTCCTATTATTTTTATATTCCAGAAATATTGAAACCAAAAATGTAAAGCAATTCATCAACTGTGTGACAGAGAGAATCAGTTTGCATTATACATTATACATAACTGTCACCTTGTTAATTACTGATATTCTGAATTAGGGTGGTTTAAGTGGTAATTATTAAACTAAGATGTAACTTAGAACGACCCAGAGTACTTGTGAAAAAAACATAACGCCAATAACAGTCATACAATGAAATCAGCATTCATTGTGGGTCTGAATATCCGTGGTTTATAACATCTCCCCAGGTGATGAAAAGGCAAATAGAGTAAGGAGAAACTCTACAACTGAGAGAACATATGGGAAGAGGATAAAAAGACTAAACTGACCCAGGAAACTAGCTGGTCCCCTAAGTGTCCATAGAGTTCCCTCAAGAGTTAGTAGAACCATGGCTCCATCTCGAGATGCAAAAGTATTGACATGAAGACTTCTAATGACCTGAGGTGCCTGAGCTTTGTATTTTTCTGGTTATGATAATAATTTCATGTCCTACGCAGGCAAACTGGTCTTTCTAAAAGAGGAAAGATCAGAAGAGCGTGAGGAAGAGTATCGGCCTTCCAGCTCTTTGAAACTGTGAAGATGTGTTTGAAAATGAAATGAGTTATGAAAGAAAAAGATCTCCAAGAAAATCATTCCAAAAATTCTGAGTGGGATGTGTGTGAGAATTATAAACAGAAGGAAGCAGAAGTCAAAGATTTTATTTAGGCAAATGAATGACGTAATTCAAAGGGTAAAGTTAAAGATAATGATTTGGCAATTTCTTACAGAAAAGGGCTTAGAAGAACTATTGAAAGCAGAAGATTATGTTAAAAAGGGTGAACTATGAAGAAACAGTAGTGAGAAGGGGCAGCAAGATCGGTGTGGCTGATTAGATTCAGTCATTAATTCACTATGCCTTCATTTATTTTGTAAACATAATAGGTTACAAAGATGTTCCAACAATGCTTCTACACATTTAAGATATTAAGCCTTATAGCTATATAAAAACAGATAAAACATCATATGATCAAGTTTCCAATAAAATAGAGGTACAAAAAAGATGCTGTGAAACCTGCTTGGGAACTTAAGGTATGCATTGCAAAGGAGAGACTTGTGGGTTGAGAACTCTAAACGAAGTTTGATAAATAATATGAATTGGAGGGCTGATTATAGATTCCAGAGTTGGGGCCAGCAGCAAATAATAAAAATGAGGGTGGGTAAGAAAACCAGGTCACTTTGGAAACTCAGAAGCCAAGGAAGCCATCATTTCTAAAAAGAAAGAAAATCTTCTATGTTCAAAAAGCATCGGAGACATGGAGAAGAATGCTGACTACCATATGTCCATTGGATTCATCCATTAGAAGGTCATTGTGGCTATGAAATCTCTAAACTCTGCAGAACAAGTATAGATTAGGCCAAAGGAAGTAAAAGACCGAAATGTAAATATATGGAAAAAAGGAGAAATTGGAGATGGATTACTAATTTAAAAATGGGACATATAAGAGAAGTAGGGTCACAGTTAAAAGAAAAAGATTTATGCCCAGCCAGCGTGGCACAGTGCTTGAGCATCAACCTATGAACCAGGATGTCACGGTTCGATTCCCACTCAGGGCAAATTCCGGTTGATGGCTCAGTCCCCTTTGTGTAGGAGGCAGCCGATCAATGATTTTCTCTCATCATTGATGTTTCTATCTCTCTCTCCTTCTCCCTTCCTCTCTGAAATCAATAAGAATATATTTTTTAAAGAGTTCAACTATCTTTAATTTAAAAAAAGAAAAAGGTTTGTGTTAACAGTTTACTTTGTTTATCTATACTTTTTGTCATTCTTCATGGTATTAAAATTTTGCTTTAAGGTAAGTATTTGAAGATGCAAGCAAAAAGGGGTGCTCATAACATAAGGTGGATGGGAACAAAATAGAATTAAGACAGAAATGGAATAAAAAATAAAATCACAGAGGCAAGGTAAATAGTATATATGATGAGGAAACTCATGCATGGGGCATGTGTGTATGTGTATGTTTAATGAGAAAAAAATGTACATTAGAAATAACAGAAAAAGATTCTATTCCAAGTAACTCTATTGATTCCCTATTGACCTCACACAAGTTATCTGACCCTTGGTTCTTATGCCTTAGGCTCAGGGTCTGTAAAATAGAGATAATAATACCTGCCCCTTACGAACTTAAATTCCCTGAGAAATAATGAGATAGTTTATAAAAAGAGCCTTAAGCTCCCTCAAAGACATATACTATAAAAGGCATTATACCTCAGGCCACAGCTATACAGCTACATAACTAGAACTATTTCCCATTATGTTTTAGGTTTATTTTTTTAAATATAAAATATATATATTATTGGCCCAGTAATTCACAATGCTTTTAAATAGAATTTTTAAAAATCATATGAAATTTCAAACCTAATTCTCCTATTAATGCACTAAACTTTTATTGTTTTAAATACAAATTGTTTGCAAAACAAATATGCACATATATTAACACAAATTTTTCAAAAACTATTTGAATCCAATCACTTATTAAGCATTCACATTTCTATATTTGAGTATTTTAGAATGTCATTTCTCAACTAGTTTTTTATTCCATTATGACACACTGGCGGTTAGGGGAGACTTTAACTTCAAGACACACCCTACTATGAGAACTTCCCAGATATTTTACAGGTTATTACAAATATATTAAAAGGTAACTCCTCATAATATACAATCACTAGAATATTCCAGTCCTTAAATGATGGAAATGCATTAGAGTTCACACTGATTTAAATTACCATAGACTGGGAATAAGCATTCTCCACTCTTAATATAATTGTATTTGATTTGTGTCCTGGAAAGTTATGGGTCATATGAGGAGTTGGGCAAAGGTGTTAATGGAGAGGACCTCTGTCTTCTATTCTTGCACTCATACCATGGGTGGCCTTGAGGCTGCCTCTTCCTGTCCTTCCTCCTCACTAGAAATTCTGGTGAGCCCAAGGTAGGGATGTGTGACTACAATAATCATCTATACTAATAAAAGTGTAATATGCTAATTAGACCAGGTCAACCAGACATCTTCTGTTCGTCCTGTCCCCCTTCCAGACAAACCCACGTTGGTGGGGCTGAGGCAGAGGCGGTTAGTGGCAATCAGGCCAGCATGGGAGCAGTTAGGGGTGATCAGGCAGGCAGGCAGAGGAGTTAGGGGAGATTAGGCAGGCAGGCAGAGGCAGTTAGGGGTGATCAGGCAGGCAGGCAGGTGAGCAGTTAGGAGCCAGCAGTTCCGGATTGTGAGAGGGTACAGGCCAGGCTGAGGGAGCCCCCCTCCCATGCACGAATTTCGTGCACTGGGCCTCTAGTCCTATATATAAAAGGCTAATATGCAAATTGTCCCCTCCACCAGGAGTTCGACCAGGGGGCGGGGCTGGCCAGCCAACTACCTGCAGCCCCTCCCCCTTGCCAGCCCTGCCCCTGATTGGCCCCCACCCCGATCGGTGGTGGGGCCAGCCGGCCAACCTCCCATGTCCCCTCCCCCTGGCCGACCTGGCCAATCAATCAGCCCTGATCGGGCGGCCCGGCAGGACCCCACCTGTGTACGAATTCTTGCACCAGGCCTCTAGTTTCCATATAAAATTAACATCATAGCCTTGAAAGGTCAAACATAGCAAATAAAATATTTTTAAGTTGGGTGCTATGGGGTATACAATTTGCTCATTAATATTTTTTTTTCTGAAGAAAGTGAACAGATGTTAAAATCAGTATCCTGAAGAACTTGGGATCAGGAGAAAGACAGGCTGTTTAGATGAGGAGGGGAATTAGAATACATTTAAATTACAGAAATAAGGCTTGTGTTCTAATTACATTATTAGAAGGAGTAAGGCATTTATAAAAGGACAAGGTGGTGAGCATTCTATTTATTTATTTATTTTTAAACTGCACCTCCATGATTGGTAATGTAAGTTACCAAACAATAAACCTAGACCTGGGCATTAAAGAGTTTACAGGTCACTCAAATAGGTACTAGCAGCCAGATTTCATCCTGCTCTTACTCAGAGGGTTCAAGGGAAGTTAAATTCCCACATTTCAAATTCACTAGAGGACTGAACCATTTTCTAAAAAGTGATTTTTTGAAAATATCTAAAAAGCTGATGTCCAACTGAACTACAACTATCACAAGCACCTTATTTTGTTATTTTATCTTGCAAATATCATTCATTTTTTTCTAATTTTAGAGAACCATATAATTACCCTTCTTTTCTGAAAGTGCTGATATAATAACATGTACTACATACAACCTGCACCATTCAGGAAATTAATTTTTAAATTAGCAGCAATATGTTATTCTGTTTTTGGAATACAATCATTGCCAAACATGTATAACATTTCCAAGTGCTAGTTTTTTTAAGTTATCACTAAGTTCATTTATAGTTGCTAAGAAAAGCAATAGAGATCAGATGCATGTTAAAAGTAAATTAATAATAATACCTCTATTTTTATCCATTCTTAATTGTTAGATTCAAAGGTAAACATCACACCATAAAAGCAAATATTATGTCCCATAAACAGACATACTTTAAAATATTTTAAATGCTTTAAAATATTTGCCCTTCGTCTATCATCATTAGCAAAATCTTCTAGGTTACAATCTGCACAATAAAAATGGATTGCTTTCTCTAACAGGGAAGTGGCTAATTTTAGAAGAGGAAACATAAAACAGCTGAACTTTTGGGAGTATCATATAATACACAATACTTACAGTAAAAGAGAAAACAGTATTAAGGTGAGAGTACAGACATTTTCCCTTGGAATCCATTTCTTGTAACCTAGTGACACTGCATTTACAGCGATTTTATTTGCAAGAGGATAGGATCCTAAGAAAGCCACAGGAAAGAACTTCAGGTTAAATCTCCTTCCCTATTGAATACTGCTCTGTGTCTTACAGACAACTTTATTGGGACCTTTAAGTGTGCACCTTCCTTTTTAGCTTCAATAGTTTCTCCATAAATCCCCTTATCTGGAACTCACATACAGCTGTCTCAGTCGCATCAATTATTTCCAAATGGGCTGAAAAGGCTTTTTTATTTTTTCCAATTCACTTAGCTATGTCTATCAAACAGACTTCTAATGACTCTCTTTGTCAGTCATAAAGCGCTGAAACAGTCATGGGCAGAATATTGCAGGACTAGAAGGAGGGCTGCATTTTATGTTTAAAGAGGAACTAAGATTCTGAGCTCTTCCCTTGCAAATGAACTGCTACTTGATTACCCTGCAAACATTTTCAACCCGTGTCAGTGGCTACTGAACAAACATATCTAGGATTCCATAGTGCATTAGTTGGAATATGTCTGGCAGAACCTTCAAACAAACCTTAATCAGGTCTTTTAACTTTTAAGGGCGTCTTCCTTTGCTAACAACTCAAGGTTCTTCCTTACTTCAAACTGCCTTTCTTTCTTTCAAGTCAATGGTAGATGAAAGAACATTAAAAAGAAGCATGTTGAGACATTTGGATTAATTAAAACACTAATTTGGGGAAGGAGAAGTTAAATAACTTTATTTCTTTTGCCTTGTATGTAATTATATTTTGACACATTTGTTCACAGTTGTACTTTAGAAACTACAAATGCAGGTGATACTTCATAGTTCTTAGTCCAGTTCAATATTAAATCATAAGCTATTTAATATTGCAAAGAATAATGAAGACAGTATTAAAATAGTAACTACTATGTCCCAGGAAAATGCTATTCATTTCACTTATGTTGTCACTTCTCATATCATTGCCACGTGGGTTATATTAATATTCTAATTTTGCAAATGAGAAAAAAATAAAAAATTTCAATGTTTAAACAACAGCAATAGCTACTCTAGCCTTAAATACAAATGGGAATCTTATATTTTCCCCATAATGAAAAATATCGGGGGGGGGGGGTGGCCAAAGCTTAAAATTCTTAGTAAATGAGTGCAAACACTTTATTTTCCCCCTGAAAACTATAAAAGTAGGTATTATGCTCTAAAACACAAATTGTGAGTCTTCTATATTGTGGACACAATTATTCAATCTAGTTTTTGCTCTTTGTGCTAACTTCTTTTAAACTTAGGATTGGCAAAATTTTTCTGTGAAGTATGAGAAAGTAAATAGTTTAGGCTTTGTAGGTCATAGCTCTGTGCCACAACTACTCAACTTGGCTACTGAATAGTCACTAAAGATGCAAAATTGAATAAGCATGGCCATCTATATGTATAAAAGGCTAAAATAATAAATGCCGGTCCAACCGGTCGCTATGACGTGCACTGACCACCAAAGGGCAGATGCTCCGACCAGTAGGTTAGCTTGCTGCTAGGGTCCAGCCAATCGGGGACTGGGCGTGACGGGCCAGACACTCCCTGGAACCCTTCCTCAATCCCTCCCCAGCCCCAACTGTGCACCGGTGGGGTCCCTTGGTCTGGCCTGCACCCTCTCGCAATCCAGGACCCCTCAGGGGATGTCAGAGAGCCAGTTTCAGCCCAATCCCCACAGGCCAGGCTGAGGAACCCCATTAGTGCACAAATCTGTGCACCGGGCCTCTAGTGTTCCAATAAAACTTATTTAACATTTTTGAATTTCATATAATTTTCCTACTCTGTGAAACATTATTTTTTTAATTTGTTTCAACCATATAAAATTATAAAAAATCAAATGTAAAAATTACAACTTTTCTATTTTATTCATATTTTTAAATGTTATGTGGGTTTTTCAACTAATATATAAAGTCCTTATAAACAGTGTTTCTCCATTATGCTCCTCTTTCAATGAAAGTACCTTAAAAATAGTTTATATTCAATTGTCACCTATTAACACGTTTTGATATCTTATCCTTTTTGGAAACAAACCTGAACTGGGGAATCTGGAGACTTGGATTCAAGCACTAGCTCTAATATTAAGTATGAAATCTAGGGGAAAGATCAATGTTTCAGCTATAGCACCTTCAACTTTAAAATGAAGGAATTATAGTGGATGATATTTAGTATCTTTTCTGGTTCCATATTCTCTGAAACTAAGAATACAGGTGTATCGGATCAGGGGCTAAATGGTTAAAATCAATAATTTTAAAGTTGACTCTGCTCACCCATTAAGAAATTCCTTAGTACATTACATGGCATTGAAAATATTAATGCATATTGGAATGTATTTACTCATAAAACAAAGATCATGAACTAAAATATACATAATAATCAAAAATTTTAGGTAACTACCTTAATGAGAAATTATCAAGATGGTGAGGTACCCTCAGGCTTACCATCTCTGTGGAAAAGACATTTCTCAATGCCAGCTCCATGGAATAAGTTCCTCTAAATCTTCCCTATCCTCTCAAACCACCTCCTCTGTGATTCCTTCTTTGACTCAAGCAACATAAAACTGTTCATTGAGTTCATGGAGGCTGTGAGACCTCATTCATCTCTCAAATGCATGATTCTAATACCAGAGGTTAGCAAGCTTGGTAGGAAATACAATGGGGAAAGCATGCTGGGCCATGATTGGATTTCATCTCCCAATTCATTTTAGACCCTACATAGTCCCTTGTAAGTTTCTATGTTTACATGCACAGAAAAACAGGAAGGCAGAGGGAGTCCTAGTCAGGAAAAAACCAATATTGACAGGCAACTAATGAGAAAAAGACTATCTTCACAATAACATTCAACCCAACAAAGACTTATTAAGCACTTGCTTTGTGCCTACCACTGTGCCGAAAATGTACATGTTGAAAATTCAAGCATTAAGCTCCCTTGGGAAAGTGTAAATTTATCATACAAAAGCACTCACAGAACACAAGGGTTTCTTTTCCTTTTTTTTCCTTCTTTTTGCTATTGTGATAACCATCAAAAGCTCAGTTCGCCTGCCGCTCAGTTGCTTTGCATGACTACTCCTGCACACAGAGTTCCAGAAGCAGATGAATGAGGTCGATAAATCTATGTCTTAAACTGCGCAGCTGGAGTTGGTCTGCCGCAGTTCAAGGTGCAATGCTGAAACCAAGTGGAACTCCTATAAGACTGCCCAGGTTTCCAACTACTAAGTCACCAAAAAATGAACAAATAAACAACAACAAGAAGGACATAGAATCACCTTTAAAAAGCTACCTTCTAAGAAGCACAGAAGCTTAGCAGCGCAGGTAGGCGCCTGCTTCATAAGCACCTCCCATACCAAAATGAATGAAAAAGAAACATGCATTTTAGGATCCTCTCAAAAGATGCTCCAGATTTTTTTCTTTTTTCTCTCTCTTCCTTCCTTCCTTCCTTTCTTTCTCTTTCTTCCTTTCTTCCTTTTTCTTTCTTTCTTTTTTTTCTTTCTTTCTTCCTTCTTTCCTTCCTTCCTTCCTTCCTTCCTTCCTTCCTTCCTTCCTTCCTTCCTTCCTTCCTTCCTTCCTTCCTTTCTTTCTCTTTCTTTCTTCCTTTCTTCCTTCCTTCCTTCCTTCCTTCCTTCCTTCCTTCCTTCCTTCCTTCCTTCCTTCCTTCCTTCCTTCTTCCTTTCTTTCTTTCTTTCTTTCTTTCTTTCTTTCTTTCTTTCTTTCTTTCTTTCTTTCTTTCTTTCTTCCTTTTTTGGCATTTCATCTGAACTGCACTGGTGAATCTGTTTAGGCAACTACATACATTTAAAAATGTTCAGCTTTTCTGCCCGGCTGGCATGGCTCAGTGGTTGACCATTGACCTGTGAACCAGGAGGTCACAGTTCGATTCTGGTTGGGGCAGGTTGCAGGCTGGATCCCCAGTGTGGGGCATGGAGGAGGCAGCTGATCAATGATTCTCTTATCATTGACTAGAGGCCAGCTGCACGAATTCGTGCACAGGTGGGGTCCGGCCAGCCCACCCTATTTGGGGCCGATTGGGCCAGGCCAGCTGTGGGGAGGGGCTGCAGGCGGTTGGCCGGCTGGCCCCAACCCCAGTCGAATTCCCAGTTGAATTCCTGGTCGAGGGAATAATTTGCATATTAGCCTTTTATTATATAGGATGTTTCTATCTCTCTCTCCCTCCTCCTTCCTCTCTGAAATGAATTAAAAATATATTTAAAAACAAACAAAAAATTTTGAGCTTTCCATATTCTATGGAATAGAGGTTTCTGTGCTTAAGCAGTTTTTCTGGTCTGGTTGGATTAAAATGTCTGACAGGAATCAGGACAGACATGGAGTCTGTCTGTGAAGTGTCACTTAAGGATTTAATCATGTAACTAAGTTGGCCTAACTCTTGAGCGTCTTCTGATATACAGGTAAAGCTTCTGCTACCCAGGCAAACCCATATCCTCTGCCATCCCTCCTGGCTCACTGGTTTTATCTTACTTATTTGCACTTAATTGAAAAGAAAAGCTACCAGTGCCCACAAGGAAAAAAATGTATTCAAATGCTCAGTATATGCTAATTTCCATTCCTTAGTACAAGTAGTGAGTTCAAAAAATCAGTGAAAGTGGGATTGATAGAGGAATAATAGACTCCAATGGTGTCCACATCCCAATTTCTGGAACTGGTGAATAGGTGACCTTACATATACAGAGATGTTTAAGATTGCAGATAGAATTTGCTAATCAACTGACCTTATATTAGGTTATCGGGGTGGATCCAATGCAATTGGAAGGGTTCTTCAAAGTAGAAGGGGGAGGCAAAGAACCAGGTTAGAACAATACATTGTTGGAACTGTATTCACCTTCACAAGCTTTGAAGAGAGAGGAAGAGGACATATGCCAAGGAGGACCAGTGTCCTCAAGAAGCTATGAAAGGCAGGGAAGGAAAGGGAGCAAATATTCCTCTAGAGCAGTGATTTTCAACCTTTTTCATCTCATGGCACACATAAACTAGTTATTAAAATTCTGGGGCACACCAAAAATATATTTTTTGCCTATCTGATTAAAAAATAGGTATAATTTTGATTGATTTACAAAAATAATAGTAATAATAGTAATTACCTACCCTATTTACTCAGAGGAAACCTTATTATGTATGAGCCATGACCAATAAGATGCAACTCTATTTTGTGACTTATATGTTTATGGTTCAAGACAGGGCATTCACACCAGAAGGCTATTGTTGTGTTGGTTGTTGTCATTATTTTTTTTTTAATTTGGGAAAAGAAATCAGTGCCTCTGACTAAATAGTCAGATACTACATGTTGTTAAAAAATTTTGCAGCACACTGGTTGAAAATCATTGCTCTAAAGCTTCCATAACAAACACCTTGATATTAGCCCAGATAGACCCATTTTGGATTTCTGACCTCAAACACAATAAGGCAACAAATTAGCATAGCTTTCAGCCATTAGGTTCTTGGTAAATTGTACAGCAGCAATAGGAAACTTATACAGTAGGCGTGGAGCCTGGGGTATGGTAGGGAGGAAAGAGAAATAAATCAGTTGGGTTTAGGCTTTACATTTATAAAAGAGGTTAGAGGCATCATTCAAATTAAAATTGGCATTCCATTTCTGGGTCACTCCACTGTATAGCATTGAGAACTAGCATGTGATTCTAATAATTATACCCATTCTTGAAAACACTTAAATGTACTGTGTTGCTTTATTTGATGTTGAAAGTGTTTAATAAGTGTAGATATGTTAAAATAGTCCTTATAACCTTTTTTCATATTCATTATTCATTTAGTATAGTGACAATATGAATAACAAACAAAACAAGACCAAAAATTAAGTGGACTAGGTCTGTATCCACCAATCCATATAAGGAAAAACACTTCAAATTTATATTTCTGTCCCCTCTTATCAGATAACTAATATTGTATTTGCAGAAATCCAGGATTTATTTTCAGCCACAAGTTGAAAATGTAACTGAAATTATCTTATATTTCCCACACATTATTCCAATATTAAGTGCCACAAAAGCAACTCATTTCATTTATTGTCCCCTTGAGGAAAAAAGGTTGAATTCTTACTAGTAGGCTTACAGGAAAGGGACATTTTGGAATATGAGAGAAAAACAAGTAAATCCATGAGGCAATAACATCACAGTACAATCGTATTTTATTACCACCCCTACTATTTGGCTTTCTAAACCTGTTTATATTTCATATTCAAAAGATACTTAGTGAGCCATATCTAAAATAATATGTTTTTATTCCTTTCTTTGGGGGTTTTCACCTTAGGACTTTTTCTAGCCTCTTCCCCACTACCACCACCACCACACACACACACACATAAATTTATATACATGACCATTTGGTACATAGAACTTAATTGAGATTTCGTTTTCACTTGAAAAGCACTAAAATGATAACACTTTAGGCACCCACAGTTCCTGAAATTCACTACAGTCTATTAAAATGTTTGACTCACCAGTGCTTCTGCTCCTTAGATCTCATTATATATGCATGCTACATACTAAGAAATAACATGAACAATAAACCATGTCATTAAGTTAAATCTTGTATTCCGGGGGAAACAAAATTGTCCTGGCATGGCTTTTTTATGCTTAACTTCAGTTTTCTGAATGACAATTGCTTATATTGGCAGGTTGTGAATTAACTAAAGATGGTGTTTATTACCTTCACCCAGTCTGACAGAGAAACCTACAGTAAAACAGAAATCCGTGGCTGAGCAAGAGGCTTGCACACTGCAACAACGGAGCAACAGGTAGAAACCTTCCTAGGGGGTGGTCAGTAATTGGTAGCAGTAATTTCCCAGAACATACTGAAAGAAGGCAAAGCCTCCTTAATGATATAGTTGATAGTGTCTGTATTTAAAATGCAAGTGATATTCCCTGAGACTCATTGATTGCTTACTATGTGTCCATTCTAAGCTTATTTAATTGTCACAGGAGCACTGTGGAGTAAATGAAGAAACCAATGCCCATGGAAGAAACTTGCCCGAAATCACACAGTTTCTTAGTGAGTGATGCACAGCCCGATTCTTACTCATCAAGCAACAGCTTCACCTTGATTGAACCTGAGCCATTGATAGACAATAAGACTTCTGCATATATTGACAAGAGCACTGGTGTAACTAAACTATATTCTAGCACAGACTGGCTTATTTAAAGGTAAAGGATGGCAGAACAATTCCTCACTCAGGTAAATAACGTCAATTATTTTAGCCACTTCTGATAGAGGATTTTCAGAGGTTTCTTCTGCTGAAAAATTACACATTCAGATTTAAACATCCTGGACATTATCTGTAGTTTGTTGTTGCATTTAAGCCAAGTGTAAAGAAAAAGATATGTAGGCACCTTTCATCATGAGTGCTTCATTCGTTTTCTTAAAGTCCAATAAATCCTCTGGCTTTGTTTTACACTGGTCAGCTGTTCTCAACTCTGCTTGCATATCTGAATTACCTGGGAAACTTAAAGAATATGGATGCTTGGAACACATCCCAAAATTATTTTGGGATAGAGTGCAGTATCTATGTCAGCAGGGTTGAAAATCCACTCTGATCCTAAAATAAAATGAAAAATCTTCCTAATTTCAATCTGCCAGGCTGCCAGAAGTCTCAGTGCTCAATCATCATGTATTTATAAAACTAAACGCAGAAGATAAATTTACTTATTCTTCTCTCTGTGTGGTTTTTGAGGTGCCATTTCTATTTTAATAATCTCATTATATAAATGCATTTTATCATAAAACATCTCCAATCCTTTTAGAAGCAGATAACCCACATTTTGAAAACAATTACAGAAAAATTTAAAATGAATGTTCCTCATCATTCATTTTTATCTACTTTAGAAAAAAAATGACTTGGGTGTTTTATGTTGCTCCTCAATAATTAGTCATGTTTGTGTGTATTATTGCATACACACAAAGTAGATCTGTCAGAAAAGTCTAAATAAGGACAATTTTATCCTTTAAAAATCTGAAATAATGCAACACTCTGAGGGCTTTTCTTTAATAAAGTGAACTTTGTAATGTTCAAAGTGGATGGGATTGGAATGCCTTAGAATCTGCATAACTCTATTTTCACCATCAGGTTAAAAATGTGTATTGTTATTCCTGACTTTATTTCCATACAATAATATCCCAGTCCTTCCTTTAAGAGTAGGAAATCCTAGATATAAGGGCATCTCTAGGTAGCTTTATTAAGCATTTCTAAAAACATGCCTTTGTCACCTCTTCCTCCTGTTAGCATTTAAGTCATTCTACTGACATACTGCATCAACCCTCTAGGACCATGGTTGGCAAACTGCAGCTCGCGAGCCACATGCGGCTCTTTGGTCCCTTGAGTGTGGCTCTTCTACAAAATACCATGGCCTGGGCGAGTCTATTTTGAAGAAGTAGCGTTAGAAGAAGTTTAAGTTTAAAAAATTTGGCTCTCAAAAGAAACATCAATCGTTGTACTGTTGATATTTGGCTCTGTTGACTAATGAATTTGCCGACCACTACTCTAGGACAAATCCCCCTTCCTCTGTCCTGTGACTTCCATATACTGATTTGTGGGTACCCATGGTGGGTGATAACCAGAGTATCTGTGCACTGCCTTCTAGATGTTGTATTAGATAAAACAGCATCTTAACCTAATTTAAATGCTTGATGTTTTAAGAAAACTTTTCATGAGTGGTGCAAATTTTGAGATTGGAATATCTAAGGATTGAGAGAATTTTGAGAAAGGGGATTGAATTAAGTGATAAATACTTCACCTATTTTTCCTTCAACTGGAAATACCACTGGCTGGCAGTTGATACCTAAGATTTCTCATTTCACTTGCATTCCTAACCATTTCTTGGATACCTACTTTGCTCACAGTAGCTTTACCATTGAGAATCTCTATGATTTAAGACAGGATATTTCCTCTAATTCTATCCTAAGCTCTAATATGAGGGGAAACTGGGAGTACTTTGATATCAGAGTACAGCTAAGAAATTTAAGTTAGACAATCCAGTGAGTCCTAATACTTGTGTGAAGGACAATCACTTGTACACGAGGGATAGTATTAACTATTGAACAACTCCCTAATTCTGCATTCAGAGAATCTGCTTGTTTAGGAAAAAAGCAACAAACAGATCATTGTGATGCACACCAAAAATTGGAATCACTAATATAAACCCTGTAAAACACTGAGCATATTATTTGTTGTATTATTATTACAGCTAGAGGCCTGGTGCAAGAAATTCGTGCACGGAGGGGGGAGGTCCCTCAGCCCAGCCTGCACCCTCTCCAATCCGGGACCTCTCGGGGGATGTCCGGCTGCCAGTTTAGGCCTGATCCCCAGGACATCCCTCTCACAATCCGGGACCACTGGCTCCTAACTGCTCACCTGCCTGCCTGCCTGATTGCCCCTAACTGCCCCCCTGCAGGCCTGGTCACCCTCAGCTACCTCCTCTGCCAGCCTAGTCGCCCCCAACTGCCCCCCCCCCCGCTGGCCTGGTCGCCCCTTACTACACCCCCCCACCCCCTGTGGGCCTGGTCGCCCATGCAGCCTGCTGTTCAATCATTTGGTTGCCCCTCACTAACCTCTCTGACAGCCTGGTTGCCCCACGCAGCCTGCTGCTCAGTCATTTGGTCACCCCTTACTGCCCCCCACCCACTGGCCTGGTCACCCTTAACTGCCCCCCCTGTGGGCCTGGTCTGCTTGGTCGTTTGGTTGCCCCTCACTAACCCCCCTGCTGGCCTAGTCACCCCATGCAGCCTGTTCGGTTGTCCATTTGATTGCGATGGTCACTTAGCCTTTTATATATATAGATTGTTATTAACATTGACAGTATTGTGGCTAATAATGAAATGCTTGTTATAGCTGGCAATAAAGTAGCAGTCAGGTCCACCCATTATCAGGAAATTTTGTTTTTCTGAAAACCAATTCCAAGAATTGCAATCATTTGTTGCTCTGCCCACTCTCACAAACAGATGTACATAGTTAAGAGTTGGGTTAAGGCAGGCTAGTCCTAGCTGGTTTGGTTTAGTAGATAGAGCGTCAGCCTGGGGACTAAAGGGTCTCGGGCACATACCCAGGTTGCAGGCACGATCCCCAGTTGGGGGCATGCAGGAGGCAGCCAATCCATGATTCTCTCTCATCATTGATGTTTCTATCTATCTCCCTGTCCCTTCCTCTCTGAAATCAATAAAAAAATATATTTTTTAAAAGATGACAGGGTATTAGAGTCATAGTCAAGTGGTTTCTCCTCTAGAAAGATTCTGAGGAAAGTTAAGACAGGTTTCAAAGGATGGAGTCAACAGCTGAGGCAAATCCAAAGGAGGACATCTTGGAAAATGCCAGAGGAGTCAGCCTTTTCCCAGAAGACTTGCTCCTGACTCCCACTGGGTGAAAGGCTCAAGTGAACAAAACAGCAGATAAGCAATATTGTACTTCACACAGGGCAGGCTCAGGAGGACCTACACCTTGTAGTGCAGTTTTAAGGCACTAGGCATAATAAAGGCATGGAAAATTAAGAATGGGGGATTATTTAAACGGAAACAACAATAAAAAATTTGCATACACATAAAGTAGAACTGTCAGAAAAGTAAAAGTAAGGACAATTTTATCCTTTAAAAATCTGAAATAATGCAACAATCTGGGGCTTTTCTTTAATAAAGTGAGCTTAGTAATGTTCAAAGTGGATGGGATTAGAATGCCTTAGAATCTGCATTGCTCTAGTCATTCTCAAACCTACAGTGTAAGAGAACTCTGGGGCAGAGGTGCTCAAAGGTACTTTTTTTCTTTTATCACTACTAACTAGAGGCCCAGGGCACGGATTCATGCACTGGTGGGGTCCTTTGGCCTGGCCTGCGCACTCTCGCAATCCTGGACCCATCAGGGGATGTGGGAGAGCTGGTTTCGGCCTGATCCTGATCCTCGCAGGCCAGGTTGAGGGACCCCACCAGTGCATGATAGGGCCGGGGAGTTACCACAGGAGAGCTCCAGGGCGTGTCTGGCCCATCTCACTCAGTCCTGATTGGCCAGACCCCAGCAGCAAGCTAACCTACTGATTGGAGGGTCTGACCCCTGGTGGTCAGTGCATGTCCTAGCAACTGGTCGAACAGTTGAACAGTCAGACACTGAGCATATTAGGCTTTTATTATATAGGATAATAACTAAATTTTGCATTCCTATCCTATATATATACACACACAGGGGAAATTTCATAAAACAAAATTTTTCTTTATTTCACTAATGCAGTGTACTTTATCATATATATATATACACACACATACACATATACATTCTGTCCCATTCCATCCTCTAAGTTAAAAATGCTGGTTAAGGTACACTAAATTGATTTTATGACCCATTACTGGGTCTTAATTACAGCATGATAAAAAGTGACATTTGTTAAAAATGGAGATTTCAGCCCCACCTCTACCCCAAGATATGCATTTAGTAGTCCTAGGATAGGAGTCAGGAATGTGCACTTTCTAAGCAACCTGGGTGATTCTGATCCCTAGAAATACTATGCCCTGTAAAGGTAAAAACTGCCTTCAGGTATAGCCAATCTCACCTTCCCTGACATCTTCCACCTTCTTGCTCTTGTGTATGTCTCTTCTGCTATAGCCAAAGCTGGAGCCCACCTTAGATCTTACTATATCCCATACCTGGCACTATACTTAACAGATGAATAAACTGAGGCTCCAAGTGCCGGGAATAAATTAAAAACTCTTCAGATTTCACTTTTCTATTTTAACTCCTTCAAGTTTTGTACAGCTGACAACGTTCAACTGAACAAGAACCAAAGTTTTAATGGGAAAAAAAACACACACAAAAACAAGAACTATCTCAAATGCAATTTATGATTTATTTTATGCAGAGGTTTTTTTTTTTTTTTTTTTTGCCTGAAGCTACTTTTATGGTTAGAAAATAGGAACATGTTAAACCAATTTAACCAAACCCTAATTTTATTGTATATTTATCTTACTGCAAATTGAAAAACTTAACTTCTCAATTTTTTTTTTTATTAGGGTTCAATTACAATGTACCTTTGGGGTGAAAGAGACACATTTCCAGTGGACTGGGGAGATGCATCAGTAAAGAAGAACGTTACAGGACTGAGAGCTGATTATACTGAGCTCTAAAGATATTTCCCATTATTACCTAAGAACCACAGATATTGGACTAATTGGCTAAAATTTGAAATTGTTCTCAAATAAAACCAGAAGCAATTGTATTACCTTTCCTGTGGTGATATCACTACAGAAAAGTACATACAACTCATTTTATTTGTGTCTAATATTGACAACATATGATTTATTTCAGAGGAAAACAGCTATGTGCTTTAATTAATTTAGCTTGACTGATTATATATTCTCTGTCATCAAGAACAAAATTATTAAGTCACACAGCTTCTGTTAAGGAATTTAGAAATTATAAAAGTTTCTCTCTTTTAAAAGTTCTTAATCAATACAAATATATACAACTCATATCCAAATCAAATACCTCTGTATGATCTTATTAAAATATTTATATGAATCAGTTACTGTATATTAATAATTTTAGATCATTATGTAAATTAAGAAATATTTATACTAGAAATTCCTCTATAATAACCTTAAAATATTCCACAAACACTTCTTCAGCGTAGACACAGAAAATATTTGAAGTCATTGAACCACTTGTTATGATTTAGTAGACTGCAGCACTTACCAAATACTGTTGAATGAATCAAGCAACAAATGAGAAAATAATTTTTAAATCTCTTATCTTCAAGCCCTTTAAATATTTGCATTATCTCTTTAAAAGAAGTTTGTGAGGCAATTTAGTGGTGAAAGTAAAGGACTGGCAGGGAGCAGGAGAGATGTGGGAAATGTTTGGCTCATGGTTCAATGCACAATGGTGTCCAAGTAAGTATAAAGATAAATGGCAACTACAAATAATCCACATGGTTTTGTTTTAAAAAATATAGTATATGAAGTCAGTATAATTAGATATTAGTACAAGCTATTGTAAATATTTTGAAGAAATAAAACTTTATTTGGAACTTCTTTATCAAATTTTTCACTTCATTACAATTTTCCACACAATTAGTCTGAATTAGTGCTATTTTACTGTATCTAATTCATTAAATTACTGTCTAAATCACTCATCATCTATAAGAACAAAAAGGGAAAAAAAGAACTATTCCTTGCTCCAGTGATAAGGTTTGTACTATATATTCAAAGTACAAGAGAGTTGATAACATTTATAAAAATAGAGATTTGTTCTTTTTATCATCATTGTGTGTTGGAACTCAAGGGGGGAAGAGAAATTGGCAGAAACAAAGCATTGGGAATCTGTTCAGCATTGGAATAGCCATTCCAATCAACAAAAGCAATTAAGATGCATTGCAATAAATAACATTTCAACAAATAACATTTTATATTTTGTCTAGTTTCCAATTTCACAGCAAGAATTTAGTTTCTGTTCAAACCCATGTAACTTAATTGTAAATTAAATGATCCCTAGACACATCAAGTTTACAGTCCAAAATGCAAATAGAACTGAATTTAGCCAGAAGTAGTTTATGATGTAGTGAAAGGGGGAGGGAAATGCCATTAAAATATTTAGAGTTATGCCGTGGAACTCAGAAGGAAAGGATAACCCCTGCAATTCATTATCGCTAATGTAGTGAAAACCATTCTTGCTCATAAGACTAGATGGAGCCCTTTGAATAACCTTGACTTTGAACCAGAGTTCTGGTATGGAGCATTAGAAGAAATGGGGAAAATAAAGCACCGATGGAGTTTTGAATGATTTGGTATGTTCATTCACAAGGACGATACCTTTATTGATTACATCCCTCCATCAGCTTCACTATAAATGGGTTTGTTGTCATTTACATTTGTCGTATAAATTCAGTCTGAATAAGGTGACATCTAATGAGGAGTCTGTCACAGGCACTGGGACAGGACCAAGCTAATCCTTGGGGCAGCATTGTTCTTACACCTGTTGGGGGTGGGAGTGGGATACTTATAGTGGTTGTTTCCAAACCCTGGGATGGTCTGCAAGGTAGCAGAATAGGAAGTGACTTTCTCAAACTTTTAACACTGATTATGTGAAGAAAGAAGCGTTGCTCCGCCTCTATGAGCAAAATAAATAGAAGTAAATAGTGTTTATGATGGGAGAGCAGATGGGAGAATAATGAAACAGACTCTATTGTAAAACCCAGGTCTACTCTACCCCACATTAGTAGCCAAACTAGTCTTAGAAGCTCCTAATAAACTTATATTTTAAATGTCATGCATTTTCTGATTATTTACATAAGACATATCTCTATTGCTCTGCATAGCTGAGATCCTATGTCATGAACACTACAGATCTAAGCACAAGAAAATGGGAAAGTACTTAAATATACGCCTGATGGCATACTGCATGTCTTCCTGATTAGATGGGAAGATTCCACAGAGCAC
Source organism: Ia io (assembly GCA_025583905.1). NCBI lineage: Eukaryota > Metazoa > Chordata > Mammalia > Chiroptera > Vespertilionidae > Ia > Ia io. The sequence continues at coordinate 18,972,718 of JAJQQW010000002.1, read as the reverse complement.
TAGATTTTGTCTTCCTTTGTATCCACCACTGCTGATGCACAAAATTGGTACTCAATATTTTTGATGAAATTGTCATGTTCATATTGAAAGTGAACTTGTTTAATTAAAAAGAAACACATTGATTGCCCAGCTGGCATGGTTTAGTGGTTGAGCATGGACCTATGAACCAGGAGTCATGGGAATCCAGTCAGGGCACATGCCCAGGTTGCAGGCTTGTTCCTCAGTAGGGATGTGGAGGAGGCAGCCGATTCATGATTCCCTCTCATCAGTGATGTTCCTATCTCTCTCTTCCTCTCCCTTCCTTTCTAAAATCAATAATATATATCTAAATATACTTAAAAGCACTGATCTAAAATTCTGTAAAGAGAGAGGGAGAGGATATGGATTACTCTTGTTATGAGAAGGTGAAGCTAATCCATGGCATAGTACTGTAATAAAAATAAAATAATAAAACAAAAATAAGTATAATTTCTTTACCAACTACCAATTTGCTTAGTATAATGCATGAAGCTTTACATATATTGCCTTATTTATTCATCACAAGGATGATATGGCATACAAGTAATTACCTCCATCTTATAGAGAATGAATATGAAATTCAGAGAAGTTCAATAACCTTCTGACAGTCAAACAGAAAGGGACAGATCCAAAATGTGAAGCCAGGTTCTGGATCATTCCACTCTTGGAGTTCCTTGTTCATTTAGTAATAGACATGTCAGCCATATTAAAACACTTGCATTTTTTTTTTATCAAATATTGTTTATGACCAATGCTTACAAGAGCAAGATCATGTATCTGGATTAAACAATGATATAACTTCAAAATAGATTCTTTTATTCCCCAAAAAACTCATCACTAGATCATGACCTTGGCCTCCTCAATACCACACTCTAATCCATTGGGCTTCTCTGGAAAGCTACCACTCCAGGGAGACTGATCAATATCATTCACTAGGGCACACTTTGCCACAGACACTGAAAATATTTCCTCCCAACAACTCATCACTTGATAGAACTTTAATCTAGCAGAGGTGCCCTTTGGGATAAGGGTTCACTCTAGGGTGCTATTGTTTGGTTTGATGGCATCCCTAGACCTGCCTAAACTGGCTGCATTGCAAACCTAACCTCAAACATCCAAGGTCCTACACTTTCACTGAAGATGATCCTTTAGAATGTAAGGCTCATATTCCTATGGGAATAATTTCTTATGGACAAAATAAAATAACCCAGGCAGTTAATAATTTCTTATGAATATTAAAAGATTCTACATCCAGTTCTGCCAGGGGGCATATAGGTATTTGCCTGGTACCCTACTCTATCACCTACAGGAGTATGACCAGGGTTAGTCCTCAGGTGCCTCATCTACATATTTATTACACAAATCCTTAGTGATAATGACCTAAGACTTACCATTCCCTCCTTGGGCACTTTAGCACATTCAGCTATGGTAATATGCTCAAGCATGTGTAAGCATGCAAGTCCACTTTTCATATAAAAGGCATTTGGTTCTCCAATGAGAAATAATATTTTAAGGAACAATTAGTGGAATAAAGAGTACATTTTGTTACAAATGAAATTCACCTCTAGTTTAATCCACAAATTAGATTATAGTTTCTGGAAACATGATAACAGGTTCCTTTGCCAACTACTGATATGCAACTCAATGAGCCTTATCACAGGTCATGAACCTTCCAGATCACACATATTGCAAGTCACATTTCTGCAGGGCTATCAGCTCGCATATCTGCAAACCTGAATATGTGCTAAACTGCCAATTTTAAATCCAAAAGTGGAAATAGCCAGAGTGATTCAAGAAGTGAGAAGGCAGATATTGCTACTTCCATTGCAATCTACTGAATGCTGATATTATGACACTTCAAAATTTAATAGCAACACAAAAAGAATTTCAGATATAGATATAGTATACACATAAATACAGATCTTTTCTCTTCAGGAAAGAGGAATACCAATTCACACATATTTAATTTAGATTGGATATTTTCTGGAAAGTAAAAATAAACCTACTTCTGAAGTTACTACTGACTTTGAAAAACAATGACAATGGTAGCTTGGAAAATTTAAAATGACTGAAAACAGTATCTTATTTTTAATGTTTAACTAAAAGTATTGTTTTGCTTCTTTGTCATGAAAAACAATCTGGGTGAAATTTCCAATTTTAAGATTATATACTTTGTGACACAGAATATAAAAAGTGTAACAAAGTAATTTCTCATGAGGAACATATAGAATTTATTTGGAAAAATAAATACTACAATACTCGTATAACTTTTTAAACAATGGTAATCACATTTTAACATGCTAGTCAGTCCTGAGGAGGTGACAGCTACCGTATGTCTCAGAATGATTAGTTGTGGGGAAAAAATGTGGCCTTTTAAATTGTGACAAGAAGAAGTGTCTGAGGTAAACAAGCAGTGATACATAGGTGGGAGGTGTCAGCCCATACTATTTAATTCTATTTAATTGGCCATTGCTCAGTGTCCTAATCTATGAAAGGGCTCATCAGATACATTTCCTCCATTTTGGAAAATTATATATATATATATATATATATATATATATATATATATATATATATATATATATATATATATATATGTGTGTGTGTGTGTGTGTGTGTGTGTGTGTGTGTGTGTGTGTGTGTGTGTGTATACATATATATATATATATATATATATATATATATATATATATGTCTTTGTTATTTCATTTCCTACATGCATTTTATTCAGTATAAAAAGAGTAACACTAATAACATTTTAGGATGTGATTACTCATTTCACAGGCAAAGAGTCTTCTTTTACCAATGACTCATTATTTAAATCCATCTGAAAAAGGCACCCAGTGTACTTAACATATACAACTTTTCACAAACCTATACATTCCAATTTAACCTATATAATAAAAGCATAGTATGCAAATTGTCCCCTTGACTGGAAGGTCTTCCAGGAGTTCGACCAGGGGCGGGGCCAGCTGGGGGAAGGGAGGGAGGCCCTGGCTGGTGGTGGTGGTGGTGGCAGGCGACCAGGGGAAGGGAGGGAATACCCGGCCAGCAGCCGGCAGCCACTAGGGACCCTACCAGTGTACAAATTTCGTGCACTGGGCCTCTAGTTGTATAATAAATGTTTCACTTTAGAATTCTATTTAGAATGACTATTTTTCTCTGTTAGCATATTTTTATTAAGTTTCTATTTCACTGTGAAATATTCCAGTAAGTTTTAATATCTTCTTAACTTGGGAATAAATGGATATACAGTTTAGACAGTCCTTCTTTTCACATAGTCTATTTTATAATCAAATATATAATAATTTATATGAAATTTCTTCCATATCTTCTACACTAATAAAAGAGAAACATGCAAATTAACCATCACTCTACTACACCCACAAGCCACGCCCACTAGACAATCAGGAGCAAGTATGCAAATTAACTCAACCAAGATGGTGGCCAGCCACAAAGCTGGAGCAAGCAGGAGGCTTGGGTTGCCCCCAGTGATGGAGGAAGCCAAGCTTCCCACACTCCCTGGCCGGCCCTGGCCTCCACTCAAGGCTACAAAGTTTCAATTATAGAAGATAAATAAATCCCAACAAAAATGGTGGCAGCCACAGAGCTGGAGAGAGCAGGAGGCTTGGGTTGCCCCTGGCAATGGAGGAAGCCAAGCTTCCTGGCCAGCCCTGGCCTCCGCTCAAGGCTACAAAGATTCAATTATAGAAGATAAATAAATCCTAGATACTTGCTTCCAGCCGGCCCTGGCCTCTGCTCAAGGAGGCGTTGAAAAAAAAAAAAAAAAAAAAGAAAAAGAAAAAAAGGAGGGGCTGTTACCTTGGGTCGCTGGGGGGTGATCAGGCCAGGATGGAATAGCAGGGGTCGTTGCGGGTAAGCAGACCAGCAGGGGGGCCAGTTAGGGGTGAGCAGGCCATCAGTGGGGGTCAGTTGGAGGTGATCAGGACAGCAGGGGATCAGTTTGGAGTGAGCAGGCCAGCAGGAGGGCAGTTGGGGGTGAGCAGGCCAGTGAGTGGGGAGGGAAGGGGGGGTGAGCAGGCCAGCAGGGGAGCAGTTGGGGGTGAACAGGCCAGCAGGCAGGTGGTTAGGGGCAATCAGGCAGGCAGGCAGGCAGGCAGGCAGGTGAGCGGCTGGAGCCAGCAGTCCCGAATTGTGAGAGGGATGTCTGACTGCGAGTTTAGGCCCAATCCCTGTAAACTGGCAGTAGGACATCCTTTGAGGGGTCCCAGATTGTAGAGGGTGCAGGCCGGGCTGAGGAACACCTCCCCCCACCCCGTGTAAGAATTTCGTGCACCGGGCCACTAGTATCTAATAAGATGTTTATGGTAAAACCATATAAAAACCCATTAAGTTATTTAACATTCGTACTTTATTAACAGACTGTCTCTACTTTTTCTATCTATTCTATGTTAAATGCATGTCAGTGCATGTAAATTCTTGGGGATATTTTCCCCTGACCAAATCAGTTGAACATCTGACAAGTCACATAAGTGCAAAAAAACAACACCCCCCCTCCCCCAGGATTTTCTGAAGTAATTTATATACTAGAAACTCTGGAAAGGACAGTTTCACTCTCAATAGAATAAAATAGCTAACTGAAAAGTAGGGGAGTGGGGACGCATAATCAACTATGTGGTTGTAACAGGTAATAATTTAAGAATTTCATGTTAGTCAGTATGTGACCTTTGATCATCTTTTCTCTTTCCCTTAATGAAGGTTCTTGCTGTTGCTATTGTTTTATTTAAAGTGAAAAAAGAGTGGCTTTGGATGAGACACAAATTCACTCCCAGGGCGTGATCATTTCCTCATTAGGGGAAGAGGAATGCTTTAGGGACACCAAGATTTTAACCAATCCTTCCCTGTATCCACCTTTAACCTGGTATTCTAATTATATAAATTATTCTGCATACTGATATGCAGTTAATGGCTCTCTGGTCAAAATCAGGCATAATATGTCTGTACCACAATGCATGTTAAAAAAGTAAAACCCGAAATTACAGCAATAGAATATATATCCTTCCAGAGACAAGCAATGCTTTCAGTCCATTTAATAATGAGCCCGCTCCAATTCCCTGAGTGGCTCAACACAGTTAATGTGCCTCCAGAATGTAATCAATGTATTATCCTATTCATGTTAAGATAGATATAATTGTTTACTATATCATGAGATTAAACTCACTTAGAAACCCATTAACTATTTTAATGACTAGAGAGGGGTTAATAGATGATTCAAATGACAGTTGGTGATTATAGGACTCTCCCTCATTTAAGCAGAGCTGGAGACAGTGATTTTAAAAATGCAGGCAGAGGATGTATGAACTATAATCTCATATGACCACACTGAGAGCTTTCATTTTCCGTCAAGCATATACGGAGCACCTACTGGGAGGCTTGTGCTTAACCTTGGGGAGTATTCTGTCCATGCTGCTTCATCCAGTATGCCTCCATTTAACTGGGCTGATACAATAATGGTAAAAAAAAAAAAAAAAGTCACCCCAGCCAGTTTTGGCTCAGTAGATAGAGCATAGGCTCACAGACTGAAGGGTCCCAGATTTATTTGCGGCCAAGAGCACATACCTCGGTTGCATGGTCCATATGCATGCAGGGGGCAACCAATCGATGTGTCTCCCTCACATTGATGTTTCTCTCTGTCTCTCCCCCTCCCTTTGACTCTCTCTAAAAACCAATGAAAAAGTATCCTTGGGTGAGAATTAACAACCAAAAAAGGCCTATTTTGTAATATTAATTACTTCACTTAGATATTACAAAACATTACTGTATCATGTATTATACTAGGTAAATATAAGGTTTTAAATACATCCTTAATATTAGCATGATTTCTCTTCAAAAACATGTTGGTGCAATATACTTCTATATAAATACCATATGCATGCCATTTTTCTAAGAAATCTATCAGAATATTGATTCTTTTTTCCCTCTGACCTTGAAAACTAATATAAACTGGTGACTTGAACTCCATGAACATGCATCAAAATAGATGAACCCTTTTAAGAGAGTCTCAAATGTGCACAGGAAAAATGTTGATCATATATTTAAGTACTCAAAATATTTGATTTTCAGCAGTTGATATTGACTATACCATGATCAAGAAAAATAAAAAATGATGAAATCTAATGCAATTCCATCTTTTAGCAGAGACATAAAACAAAGTGCTCTATAAATCAAGTACTAGTCTAAGGTATTTATGTTAAGCATGCAATTAAAATGAAAGTATATTAAGTATGCAGGACCTTTTTTCTATCACCTCAGCTTCAGAATCCTTCAAATTAAATGAGTATGAATTGCATTAAATGAAAATCAGACACACTTGGCATACAAATTATAACCCTCTTTGACAGTGATTTTCATTTACTATGTTTTCAAAGAGATCCCTATAAACACTGGTCAATGGCAAATTTTATTCTAAAGTTTTTATTTTTGAAACTTTGCTTATGGTATCATCTTAGTTTGTGATTTATTGCCATAAGCAAATGGTGCACATAGAACACAGCAAAAACATATAACATTTTCTTTGATGTCTACACTGATATCCAAGGTGAATTGATCATGATCCTTCTGTGTTCAACATACAGCTCTATTGTACTTATCCTATTGCCTTGCAGTTATTTATTCATGTGTTTATCTGCCTTCTAAGACTTCTCATTTAATAATGTTAGGGTCAATTTTTGTCTCTGCTTCTGAGCACAAAGCAGATTTTCTACTTTTTTTTTTGCGCTATAACATTGTGAAATTTATTAAAATACTCTCTTCAAGTCTCATGCTATTGAACATCACCATGAAAATTCTCTTCAAATTCCAAAAAAAAAGTTGTAATGATCTAGGGTCAATTTGCCATAGCTTATAATTATTATTGTAAAGAAACCAATAGTGAAACCAGTCAGAGAAAGACAAATACCTTATGATCTCACTTATATGTGGAATCTAATGAACAAAACAAACTGATAAACATCATGGAAACAGAGGCATAGATACATGGAACAGACTGACAGTTGTCAGAGGCAAGGAGGGAGTGGGGGCAGGATGAAAGAAGCTGAAGAACATATAAGCATGACCCACAGACACAGACAACAGTGTGGTGATAGCCGGAGAGAAGAGGGGTTGAGGGCTGCGTGGACCTGGACAAAGGAGGGGAAAATGAGGATATCTATAATAGTGTAAACCATAAAAATAAAATTAAAAATAAATAAACACGTAGTGAAATATATTGCCTTTATATATCACAACCATATTTAACTAATTTTATCGAACACTCGAGTACTTTCAAATTACCCCATTAATGTTTGATTAAAGTGCTGCTGCTTTTAAAGTTATTAACTGAAGCCAATTTAAAGGATAGAACTAAAGTTAATCTAAAGTGTTCTCAAACTTGTTTCACTATAGATACTTTTAAACATGCACAAAACTCAACAAAATCCTACAAAATAAAGAGGTAATATGCAAATTGACTGTCACACCCTCACACAAGATGGCCGCCCCTACATGGTCACAAGATGGCCGGCAGGGGAGGGCAGTTGTGGGCAATCAGGCCAGCAGGGGAGGGCAGTTAGGGGCAACCAGGCCAGGAGGGGAGGGAAGTTGGGGGTGACCGGGCCTGCAGGGGAGGGAGGGCAGTTGGGGGTGACTGGGCCGGCAGGGGAAGGCAGTCGGGGTGATCTGGCTGGCAGGGGAGGGCAGTTTGGGGTGATCAGGCTGGCAGGGGAGGGCAGTTGGGGGTGATCGGGCCGACAGGAGAGCAGTTAAGCATCGATCAGGCTGCCAGGGAGTGGTTAGGGGGTGATCAGGCTAGCAGGCAGAAGTGGTTAGGGGCAATCAGGAAGGCAGGCAGGTGAGCAGTTGGGAGCCAGCAGTCCCAGATTGTGAGGGGGATGTCCGACTGGCAGTTGGACATCCCCCAAGGGGTCCCAGATTGGAGAGGGTGCAGTCTGGGCTGAGGGACACCCCCTCCCTAGCACACTAATTTTGTGTACCGGGCCTCTAGTAGCAAATAAGTTCCCATGCACACACTGGCCAGTCCCCATAACTAACATGCCAAGAGTAACCTGCCCTAACCACTCTTCAGTCCACTTCCCTTCTTCCCAAACACTAGCAGCAAATCCCAGCCACAACTTCATTTCATCCATATTTTACTACCATATCTATAAAATATGAACTATCTTAACCAAACCACAACAACATTATCACTCTCAAGTAATTAATACTAATTCCTTAATATCATCAAAAAGTCCAGTCAGGGTTCATATGTCTAATCATTGCATACATGTAATGGTTTGTTCTGTTTTTAAAATAGAATCTAAATAAGTTCCATATATGATAACATGATAATTGATTGCTCTTTCTCTTCAATCTATAGGTATTTTATCTCTCTTTGTCTTGCTAATTTTTTTGTAGAAAAACAGAGATGATCAATTGATTGATTGGCTACTGCATTATCTCAGTCTGGATTTTACTGATTGAATTCTTGTGGTTAAGTTCAGCATGCTCCTCTATGAATATAAATTTAGGCTTTTTCAGATTGTGTATGTGTTTTATAAGACTACTTCAAAGAAAATACCTATTGTATTTTCAATGCTAGGATTTTAAAATGTTGTATTTTCAATGTTAGGATTTTAAAATCACAGTGGGCCCATTATATTAATCCATATATTTAAAAGGCTCACTGTTGCTTCTATTATAAAAATCAGATAAATGTTACATTAATATAGGCTTACAAATTTCATTGAATGCAAGTTAATTTGTCTACATGTTTTGTCATACAAACCTTTACATGTAAGATTGAGATTGCACACCTTTGTAGTTTATTTCATACCTAGACTACTGAAAATAAAATTAACAAAATTATCTTAGGCCAAATTGTAATAACATTTGCTTAATGTATTATGGAGAAAAAATCTGGAAAATGGAGTGAATGCCTCTTCTTACATATTTCATGAAGTATTATGGCAAAACACTGTATACTTGAGATGATGAATGCGTGCTTATTGCTGTAACCTTAAATTTCATTTGGCACTAGACAATGTGGTTTGTTGTATTAGACAGCACAAAGCATTTATTGAATGCTTACTATATTCTATTGTTCTGGACTCCTAGAATATAATGATAATTTGAGAAGTATTCAGTATCATATGGAAGAGAGACACATACACACAGAAAAAGCAGCTAATTGTCTCATCTGGACTGAAGTCAGATTGCTTGAGCCTGGATTCTGGTTCCATGACCTTGTGCAATGCACTTCATGCCTCATTCTGTCTGTAAAATGTGAATATGGAATGGATAGCACCTATCTTAGATGAACTCTGTAAAAATTCATGAAAACTGTGTGTGCAGTGTCTGTTAAGTAGTAAAGCACTCAAAATGGTAGCTATTACTTATGTCATGAGCCTAAAGCTTAGGTCATAGTATTTAGTTTTTGTTTTAAAAGAAGCGAGCCACCATATCTAATGTATAATATTAAAATAAATAGAAAGTGAGGTAGTCAGGGAAAAATATTTCTCCTCCTGCCTCCCACAGAAATGAAAAGTTATAAAAGCAGGAAGAAAATAGAAACAGGGACCAACGTATCAGGAAAGATTAAAGAATACCAGCTACTTTCACAGTCACATGACTTAATATCCACTTCGACCCAACAGAAAAGTATTCTTATTATTACAGTCAAGAAACTTGAGTCTTGCCGATTACTTAAAATCACACAGTCAGTAAATGGCAAAACCAGGAGGATTTGAAACCATACCTCCCTGACATCATAGCTATAGTTTTCCACCACACCAGTGTTCCATACTATAGGGTGCATCAACTTAAACAGTCATGAAATCATTGTAGTAGATTGTGACCAGGATTTTTTAAAAAATTAAAAAAACGGGAAGAAAGGAGAAGAGAGGATGAACTATTAGTGTGCATCACATGAAATGAAAGCAAACACCATTGGTTGAAAGTATTGCATGTGTGTACTAAGTTGCCATGGAAACTGTATTTCCTAATGTCTGGAACAATCAAAAAATTTAGAACACACAGTACCATGTCACATTTCCATGTTGGTGTAACAGTCAAACCTATATGCATTGGTACCCAAACCACTGAGGTTGTGATTTAATAACTGCTTGGACCTACACATATTCTGAAACTACCTCAAAAAAAAAAAAGAGAAAAAACATCAAAACATGTCCAGACACATTCCCATATATATGCATTTAGAGAGAGTAGTGTGCAGTTTTCTGCTCTGTCTCACATTGGAGGTAGATCAAGGAGAATTTGGCTTGCTGGTTATACCATCACTAACAAGTTGAGTGGCTTGGTTCGTCAATTAAATTTTATGTTCCTTGAGGTTTTCCTCTATAAAAGAGAAGATAACAATTCTTCCTCTCTAATTACCTCAGTGGGAGTCTGGGCTATTTAGGCAAAAGTCAGGGCAGTGATTTAGAGAAACAGTTAAGGGAAAGGTGTGTGTGTGTGTGTGTGTGTGTGTGTCTGTTTAATAGAAAGACTCTAATGCTGACTAAAAGAATGGCAAAGTGAGAGACAACAAGCAAAGTATGTGCCAGACTGATAGAGAAATCATAGCTCCTTGAGATCAGAGGATACCCCTCCAACCTGGCTGGTTTTGTGGACAATAAGAGTCACAGGTGATAAAATGGAAAATATGAACTCCAGAGAAATGGGGTGGTCTCCACAGATATAGAAAGATGTTTGGTGTGCCAGCCAAGGAGACTATCTACTAACCTCTGGCATGAGTTCAATCCCCAGTACTTGTAACTATTGCTAGGCAGTGACTTCCATATGCAACAGTTTACTTTGTTCTTATCTCCTTTCAGCTCTTCAAAGAGTAAGGCATGCAATGAAAGATTAATTTCCCCCACATGACCAAAGCTCAGAAATGGTAGATTCACCAAGTGCATCTTTTATTTATTTTACCAACCGGTACAAAGAAAAAATGGTTGATAGCTAACATCCTCTGAAGCAGTAGATAATAATAAGCATTCTTAGCATATCCAGCCTCAAATTCTGATGTCCAGAATAGGACTTATGTTCCCACTCAGTGGCCTATAAGCCTACCTCTCTGCACTTTGGTCCCTAACTGCTTTTGGTGTTAAAAAAAAAAAAAGTTTTTATATCAATTATTATATATGTGACCAACATTTGCATATCAGTGTTGTTAAAATAAAAATGAGTAAATAAAGGGGAGACATACCAATTTTAAACTCAAGAAAATGCATAAAAACCAAATTTCATCAATTTAATTAAAACCTATTTCTGATAAGATACTGTCAAACAACACTGCTAAAAAAATTGTGAAGGTGAAACCAGCAAGTCACATCAATGAAGATTCTATTTTGGCCAGTTTTAACAGATGGTGTGACTTATTGAAAGTACTTTTCAATTTTCTGGGCAAAGCAATTCCTTAAATGAAAAAGCTCCTTCAGGTATGCAAAAACCTCCTTCCAATGCTGTTAGGAGACCTGACTATAGTCACAACGCTAGAAATGCTGATGGAAGACAAGTAGAACTCAGCCAAATTGTTTCCATATTCTCCTCCAGTGCTCTCTGGGTGTTGTAAATATGTATGTTTGCTTTAATGCATGTGTGTATAGTTGTTCTTTTGGTTGCCCAGCATCGATCCTTCTTCTGGCACGAGAACTGGAGTTGCAAGCTAAATCACTTCTTTCCTGCTCCCTGGACCTGTGATGATGCTCTGATCCCAGCAACAGCTCCATAATATGTAACAGGACCTAGGCCTGGCCAATCATTTTTCCCCATCCACCAATGTCATAGTGACCATTCCAGGTGGGGAAATGTCCTGTTAATCCATAGGGACCTTGCTCAATGAAACTCATCCAGAAAAGGTATGCAATCCGAGTTGGTTCAAAGAGGGCTAATCTGATGGTCTTGGATTTGAGAGGTGTAAGTCTGAGTTCATGGAGTCCACCATGGAAGAAGGGCAGTGAGGCCAACACATGGAGAACAAGGGAAACAAAAAAGCAACTGAATGTCCATGTCATTGTCTGAGTCCTTAGATCCAGCCATAAAGATGTCCAGACTCTGCTTCTGGACTTCCAGTTCAGTTTCCCAACCATTCGATTTTGTCTTTTCCGTTTCTTTCACACTGATCCACTCCTCCCTATTGTGATTGTTGTTACTCTACATTACTCTTTGTTACTTAAAGAGAAACCATTTGCTTGCATCTCTACTAAAAAGGAGTGGTTGGTCTTTGAGATTTCAACTTAAATAACTAGAACAGTAAGGGGAAAAAATGGAAATAAACTTCTCAGAAGGTAGAAGAACTCTTGTTCCTGTGTTTGTTTTGTTTTGCTTTACGTTGTATAACACAAAGCAGATGAGACCTCAGTGGATAAAGAACTTTATCAGAAATTCAATGCAGAGGTATTTATATTGAGCTATGCAAATACTGATTTCACTGTTTTTCAATGAATCACAACTATGCTACCTACCTATGTGTCCTGTAAAGTTACACATATTTTACATATTGCTTTAAAATTGCCCATAAAGTTTTGGTTATTTACACTGTTTTAATGAAGCTTTCTATATGAAAAGACCTTTGCAATATAAACTTTGTATAGGAAACTCAAAAGCTTCTATTTTTCTTGTGGCATTGTGTTTTCTGTACGATCAATGATGACTTATACATTAGAGACCCTGACTGGAAAAAGCATAAACCAGCTCATTTCACTGAATATTTTACCACAATTTGTTAAAATTCTAGGGTTACTTTAAGAATTCCTAGGTATTAAATTTTTCCAAGAAGTTAAAATTCATCCTAAGCTGTGAATTTCCTAAAGGGCATTCCATTAAACATTCCATGAGTCAATCTAATGTATTGATTATAAGTGGGGGTTTCCAACATTACATTCCAAGTAGAAACTATGAATGGCGTTTAGGGAACCTATTAACCATTGGAGTTCTATTAAATACTCCAGAAACATATGTTTGGTGATTTTTCCCCCCAGGAAAAGGGTCCTAGCTTTTTCTAAATTTTCAAAGAGTTCCATAATCTAAGAAAAAATAAAAATAAATAAATGTTACTAAATAGGAGTAAGCAAAGAAATGTTGGTTTTAAAGAACAAATCAATGGAAAAGGGATGCTACTGTGTTTTCAGAATTATCTTGTAGGAAACCAGCTTCAGTAAAATGTCAGCATCTGTAGGTGGCAGGGTTATGAATATGCAAAATTAACCATGACATAACCTGCTCAATATTGCATATCATCGAGCAATAATTGCTTTATTGTTCAGTGATCAGGGACCCTGCCAGGAAGCATAACCCAAAAGAGAATTAAATGCAAGAAGCATCACAGGTAAGTGCAATACAGATAGACCTGAACCTTCAAGAGCAATTAATACACTTTCAAGGATATTGTCACACAAATGGTAAGAATACAGGCCTCAAGGACAAAATTGTGCAAAAAGACACGAGTATGACTAATGTGATCACAATTCTAAAATTTTAATTATTTCATATTGAAAATTTCCTCTTACTGCATATTCAGTTATTTTAATACTGAAAATAATCACTCTTCATGCTTTTATGTCTAGAAATTGGAGTCAGGTCACTGTTTCAAGACATTTATTGAAGAAAAAAAACCATCACAGGAGAGAAAGAAGGAAGGGAGGGGAGAGGAAGAAAGAATGGAAGAAAGTATTTTTGCTTTTAGCTGCAGATTTGCAGAGAAATCCCCATCTCCCTCATAGTTCAGTTGTTTTAATTTTCCTCATTTCCTAATTTTATTATAACATTTAATACATTTTAATAAATATTGTTAAAGGGTATATTGTTGATATTTTTCCCCATCTAACTGTGTTAGTTAGGAGACTGGTGGCTAGGCTGCTGGGGCAAGAAAAGGACCAAAAACCAAAACAAAACAATATTAACTTGTAATATCAGAAATCTATTTGTTTTATAGATCTTGAGGTGAATGACCCAAGCTGCTGGCACTGCTCTGCTTCCGGTGGTCATTTTTTGCCCAGACTCCTTCCATCTTGTTCTACCACTCTATCCAAAAGCTCAGTTTCTCTCAGGGCCATTGGCTGTCCTTCCATATCCATTTATCCTACCTTTGCCCATCACACAGACCCCTTGGAAGGTCAGAAAGGCCACATTTCCCAACCTCCCCTGCAGGCAGGTAAGATCATTTGATTCATTTAGGGGCAACAACATGTGGGCAGAAGTGAGAGATGAAAATTACATTATGCTTCTAAAAGACCAGAGGTAACTTCATCTGTCGTTTACTCTCTTATCACTGGCTGAAATATAGATGTCATGGAGATGCATGAGAACCACAGCAACCCAGTAAGGGTGGGAAGGCAAGACAACAAGACAATGGGGGGAGCCTAGACCTGACATCACAGCATTAGGCATTGTACCAGCATGATGGGTTTTATGTGAGAGAGAAATAACACTCTTACTTTTATTTAAACTGATGTTATATCTCATAACAATTGAATGTATGTCCTAACTATTGCATCTCTATAATATTTGCTGCTCTTTTTCACACTCTACTTTTTTAAAAATGTATCTGTATTGTTGAAAGTCTTAAAGATGTTCCCTTCCCCCCATCTATGGAACCCTTCACCCTGCTTCCACCCCTTCCCCAGGCCTTCCTTGCACTATCGTCTGTCCATGAGCTGTGCATATAAATTAATTGGTTAATCCCCCCTTTTCCTCTGAAATACATTAGTCTGTTGCATGCTTCAATGTCTCTGGATCTTTTTTGTTCATCAGTTTATTTTGTTCATTAGATTCCACATATAAATGAGCTCATGTGATACTTGACTTTCTCTGACTGGCTTATTTCACTGAGCATAATAATCTCCAGGTCCCTCCTTGCTGTCTCAAAGGGTAAGAGGCCCTTCTTTTTTACAGCTGCATAGTATCCCATTGTGTAAATGTAGCACAGTTTTTTATGTACCATACCCATCAATAGATGAATGGATCTCACACTCTTTTCTTTTCATACAGCACAGTTATGAGCTCTTCCCCATCCCACATTTTTTTCATATTGGGTTATTTTGCTATAAGCACCATAAAAACATAGAGTTCCCATTAAGAAAAAAAAACACAAAAAACCCACAAATATTGTCTCCAAAACTTTGGCTTCTCTAGCCAACCAAATTTCATATCCAGACAAGAGTTAGCCATGATGCCTTTCCATTTATTGATTCCAATGTAAATGGTCTAAGAAAGGAAAATTCTGCCTAAAGCTGTATGTACTAAAATTTTCCACTGAATACCATGTAGCAACTAGCATAAAAATAAGAAGAATGAAATCTTAGGAAAAATAGATTATGAAGAAGACAATAGGATAGAGTTCAAAGCAATATTCCAACACTAATATCGGAGATTTAAATTTTGTGTGGGTGCTAGAATGGTGGAGAGAGTAGGTCCTGAATAAGGCAGAGGATCTCTGATCTTGCTGCCTACTTTCTTTCAGGTCAAGCCTTATTTTATTATTATTAAGCACAAGCATGTTGCCTTAGGCATGTTTTTTTCTTTGATAGCTGGGACTTCCTCTTCTTATTGCTCATCTCTCACTGATCAATACACAATGAGGTGTCAGAGTAATTTCCTTTTTATGAGACTCTTACCACTTCCTGACACTTTTCACATTTCTTCCCTAATTATTTCCTGATTTTGACACCAAATAGAGAGTTCTTGTCCTCACTAACAGGCATTAACTCTCCACACTTTGGTTCAACTTCTGCTCAGCCCTGGCTTGTCAAGTTGTGTGTGTTTTTTCCCTATTCCTGTCACCCTCCCAAAATTGCATGCCCCAGTCTAATTTTATCCTTACATCCTAAGTAGTTTATTTTTTAAATCTAATGCCCACTGCTCAGCTCTAAAAACACTTCTTTAAATTTTCATAATGCCCCTTAATCATTACTTAAGGAGACTTTTCATGGAGGAAAACAATTGAACATTTAAAAAAGCATTCATATCTGTCAGGTTGGTGTAGAATATACTACAAAATATATGTCATAGGTAATCAACTTATCATTCCACACTATGTCTCTCAAGTAAATACCTGTTCTCTGAGGTCTAAAGTAATTTTAAACTAAAGCTCTTAATGTACCTCAAAATTTGCATGTAGTATTATAACACAAATGCACTGTATTATAACAAAGTATATTTCTGAGTGCATTAAGCATAAATGTGAATCTACACTATTATCATCTATACCATTTTTACTTAAAACAATTTTGGATCTTACACATAAAAAGGTAATAATAACAGTTGCTTTAGCTTCTCAATCCTATGTGAGCTAACCCTAAAATTAATATACATTTAATATATCATATACTTGACATATGTTTATTGAAACTTTGCCTGTAAATAATTTCCATTCTGATGATAAAAGTTAAGGATATTAACACTGTACGTTTCCGTTAATGCTTATTGCAACCTGTTACCTTTGCTGACTGATAAACATGTGAGCAGCCAAGGATGAGGTATAGGAAAGGTAATTTAAATTTCATATGACTGACATCCTTCACAACATCATGGGAAACCCATCAGTACTTAAGAATGTTCCAGATATACTTGGGTAGAAGTCACAAATGCAATTTGGAGAACAATCCAGCCTCAGAAACTATGCATACAACTGTTAAAGAGAACACTACTTAAAACCAGTGAAACTAATTTTCACCCTCTCTCACATGACAGAACAGAACATTCACAGATTCTGTTGAAATTAACAGCCTAGTGTCTAGTCAATACCAATACTACAAGGCTTCTTAATAAATCTTTGCTAAATGGATGAATGGTAACTATGTGTAGAAGATACAAAAGAAACTGGATTAATTAATTTTCCCTTAACTGAGAACCTCAAGCTAAGAAACAACAGAGTAGATATAGATTCAGATGGACTTCATCACTTTCCCATAAATTTAAAAGGGAACCTGATTGAGCCCAGTGCTGAGAAACTTCCAGTCTATTTGTTTAAAATAGACTGATGCGTTCATCTAGAGAAAAGGTTAACAGAATACTCTGGAAAGTATACAAAAATCAGATTATTCTCATTCCACCACAAACAGAATTATAAGCTTAGACTAGTCAATTAGACCCTCTAGTCTCTCATCTATACATTAAAGGGGAAATTTTCTAAAGCTTCTGTGTTACAGATTAAATCGTGCCTCCCCAAAATCTACATCTTGAAGTCCTAACCCAGTACCACAAATTGTGGCTATATTTGGTAGATAGGATCTTTATGAGTATAATCGGATTATAGTGAGCTCCAAAGGATGGGCCCTAACTCAGTATGGCTCTTGTCCTTATAAAAAAGGCAAATTTGGACACAGGGAGATATGAATATGGGAGAATACCATATGAACAGAAAGATGGTCACACAAGCCAAGGAGAGGAGCCTAGAATAGCTCCTTCCCTTGCAGCCCTCAGAAGGAACTAATCCTTGAATTTGGACATCTAGTCTCTAGAAGTGTGAGAGCATAAATCTCTGTTATTTAGAAGTAGAGTACTTTGTTAGAGCTGCTCTAGCAAACTAAGATGGTCTCAAACTAAAATACTATAGTCCAGAGAGAGGGGACACCTCACCAAACTGAAAAAAAAAAAATCTACTGGATATGGATTGGGACAAAATGGGTGGGGGTGGGGAAATTTGTATGATATATCAAGTCTGAAAGCTACCCAGTAGCAAAAGGAGCAGCCAGAGTAAAATAATAATAATAATAATAATAATAATAATAATAATGAATAGCTCCAAGGACTATAGCTGAGGAGCAAATGCTAATTTTTCTAATAAGGCCAAGGTACCTAAGTAATGGGCTATCCAGGGTGGAAAAGTAGGGGTCACTTAGATAATTAACATGAGACGATAGTTAAAGATTCACAAAGTCTCTATATGAAATAAACAATGGTGATATATTTTTCCAAGCCCACTATTTAAAATTAAACATAGTCCAACTGAAGCGACCAGGAAGTTTTTGAGCCATTCAATTATGGAGAGCTTTCTAATACTATCAAGGTGATTCAGACTTCCTGATATCAATAAGTAACAAAAACACAAAACTATGTTTCTATGGATTTAAATTTATCCAAACCAGTGTCAGGTGGCATTTGTACTATGAACATGGAGGCATAGCACATGCCATATTCAACATAGAGAAATAAAAATATTCCATTTTAAACTGAACTTCAAAACCACCAACTGAACAATAGGAAATATTACCCACATTTCCTCTGACTTTCAGGAAAGTGAGAAACTAGCTAGGTGATCATCATAATTAGTTCTCTGCAAGTAGTTCTCATTATTTAGAAACACATGTTTCCAAATTAAATTTACATTTTTAGGTTACTAACAACAAAAGTTAATTAGCAATTTTCTGTTCTACTATTCTAATTCTAATTCTAGAATACTATTCTAATTCTTCTGATAAATCTTCATTCGTATTTATTCCCAATAGAACAAGGGAAGTTTCTGAAAATTGTTAAGTTTCATTAATGTAAGCAATGAAAATGAGTACACAAGAGGTTTATCTCGACCACATATCCATGAAAACTTGCCAAGTATACATTAGCAAAACTTTATCCAAATTATATATATATATTGAATATATATATATATATATATATATATATATATATATATATATACATACATATATATATATATATATATATATATATATATATATATATATATATATGCTAAAGGCCTGGTGCATGGATTCGTGCACATTGAAAGTAAATTAATTAGAAGGTGGCTGGCAGGGTGGCATTGGGCGAGACAGGCAGAAGACGCCCTGGAGCCAACCTCCCACAGTCCCTCCCCAGCTGGCTGCACCTGGGGTGATGCCAGGGCTCAAAGGGTGTCTGCAGAGTGAGCGGGGTCCCTCCTGCAGGTGGGGTCCCTTGGCCTGGCCTGCGGGGATCAGGCTGAAATCCGTAGTCTGACATCCCCCGAGAGGTCTTGGAGTGTGAGAGGGCACTCTGAAAAGTTGCTGTCACTCCACAGCTCTGGCATTGAGCATCTGCCCCCTGGTGGTCAGTGTGCATCATAGCTACTGGTCGGAGTGTCTGCCCCCTGGTGGTCATTGCACATCATAGCTACCAGTCGGACGGTCACTTAGGCTTTTATATATATAGATGTTCTAATTGAAATAATTTTCGAGTGGCCTTCAAAGCCTCAGATATAATAGAAAAATAATTTATACCGAAGTAGGCTCTAAAGAGAAATTCCACTTACTGAATTCCATTTTCCTTTAAAGGCTTATTTGTACCATGTGTGAAAAATGTCAGGCATAGTGTGGCTGGAGGACACAGTGGTTGCGGAAACAGTCTGATGCCTTTGTCCTCCTTCATTGAGCAGAAATAGCATAGAGAATAAAAGAAAAAACAATTCTTTCATCCTACTATATAACAAAAAAATCAGAAAAGGGACTTGCTTAGACCTGATAATAGTCATGTGTTCATTTAGTTCACACCTTGACATAAATTCATCAAAAATAAAATTCAATAATGCATCCTATTGCTGAGTAACAAGAGAAGCCTATTACAACCATAATGCCCAATAGGAGTAGGCAACATTTACTGAGTGCTTATTAAGTGCCAGGCACTGGTCTAATTGCTTTACATGTATTAAGTCTCTAGAATTTTCATAAGCAATCTAGAAGGTAAACACTGTCATTATTTCTATTTTAATGATGAGAATAATAAGACACAGTGATATTAAGGAACTTGCCCAAGATCAAACACCAGGAAGAGGCAGTCTGGCTTCATAGTTCTTGTTCATATCCATTTTTCTATATTGCCTCTGTAAAGGAAGACAGCTATATAGATGGCTACATTTGAATGCCTCCAAAGAGCTAAGCACCAGGTAGATGATTTATGTGAATTGTTCTCATTCTATTGGTGAGAGACTGGCACCTACTGAGGTTAAGTCGTTCAAGGTCACAACTACACAGTGATGGCCGGAATTTGAATTTATGTGTGTCTGAATTCCAAGCTGGATTCATTTCACAATGTTCACATCCAAGTTATAATGATCAGCGTCTAGCACAGAGGTCTGAAAACTGCTGCCCATAGGCAAAATCCAGTCTGCCACTTTTTTTTGCAAATAAAGTTTTATTGGAGCTTATATGAGCCATGCTCATTCATTTTCTATGGACTGGCTATTTTCATGCTATAATGGCAGAGGTGAGTAATTGTAGCACAGTAACATAGCCCACAAAACAAAAATGATTTGCTGTCTGGACCTTTACAAAAAGTTTGCTGATCCAAAGATCCACAGTCTGAAATGTCCCTAACCCAGATCCTTTGTAGTTAATTTATTAATGGGCAGAAATTGCTAAGAAAATAAAAAAAGGGAACAAAATAGCCCAACATTCCTGTTGGGTTGAATTGTTTCCCAAAAAAATATGCTGAAGTCTTCATACCTGGCACCTTTGAATGTGACATGATTTGGAAGATAGGGTCTGTGCAGGTGAAACCGAGTTAAGATTAGGGCAATATGACTGCTGTCCTTATACGGAGAGGAAAACACCAGGTGAAGGCAGAGACACAGAAAGAGAACGTCTTGTGACAAGGGAGGGAGACATTAGAGTAATGTAGCTGCAAGACAAGAAAAGGCATTGGCTTGAACGCCATCACCAGAAGCTGGGAAGAGGCAAGGGAGGATTCTACCCAGAGTCTCAAGAGGAATCATGGCCCTGCTGTCACTGATTTTCAGACTTTTGGCCACCAGAACTGTGAAAAAATAAATTTCTGCTGCTTTGAGCAACCAGTTTGTGGTATTTTGTTATATCAGTCATAGGAACCTTGTACAGTGCTCTTTAGGATATAAAGACACAGAGGACGGCACTAAATTACTTGTTTTGAATACTGTCTTCCAGGTTGCTTGCTGACTGACGATCAACAATTTACTTATCTTTGGTAGACTCAGCCAGAAGCTACATTTCCCTGCAGCCACTGGCTTCAGTCAAGATCATGTGCCTCATACTCATCAACAGAATATGTGTGGAAGGAAAATGGCCAAAGTAACTAAGAAAGCAGTCTGCATTCTTCAGGCTGCATGCAGAGGGTTTACAAGATGGCTCAGAAACCCCAGGGGGGATGGAGCCATAAGATGAAAGAAGTCTGGGCCCTGTAAATATACATGGAATAAAACCCTACCCTCTGCCAACTGGTCTTTAAGTGAGAGAAGAGTAAATGGCTATTAACATAAGCTCCTGGGATGTTTTTATGTTTTCTCAGCTAACATTGTATCAAGCATACGAACGATTAAACACTAAATCAACTTTCTCACCATCTCTAGAACTGGAACTCCCCATAGGTGTTATATTATGATTGTCCTATAAATATTGTTAAAACCAATTGGGGAAGGACATGACCAATGTAAAGTTCACGAGCATAATAACCCAAATCCAAGCAACATTTGTCACCAGCACAAACCCTGTAGAGGAGCCAAATAAAATACATGACAAGAGAACATCCAAACTACTACTACATGGTGATCAAAAAAATAACTAAACTCTCAGAATTTTGGACAGAGGATGCTTACAGGTACCATGAATTACAAAATCTATTGTTAGGATTCAGTTGTGGACATGTGGGAAAGAAAAATAGCTCAAAGATCAATGTGATGCCCACGAAGACTGTGCTTGCAGCAAAGTGTCAGACAAGAGGCAAGGATGAGCCTTGGCTGGTGTTGTTCAGTGGTTAGAGCACTGACCTGTGCACCGGAGTTTGATTCCCAGTCAAGGACCCACACCTGGGTTGCAGGTTAGATCCTCTCCCTGGGTTGGGGCACATGTGGGAGGCAACCAATCGATGAGTTTCTTTCACATCAATGTTTCTTTCTCTCTCCTCTCTCTCTCTCTCTCTCTCTCTCCCCCTTTACTTCCAAATATATCCTCACTCCTTGGGTGAGGATTAACAAAAAGAGAGGTGAGGATGAGTGAGTCAAAGACAGCTCTCCCACCTGCAAACAATGGTTTCCTGGTGATACCAAAATGTGATCTTTCTGGGTGCAATATGGAAATCCACCCATGCTATTTCTGCACTTCTTAGGCAGGGTAACACACTTAGTGGTGTCTGTCAAGGTGGGTCTTTAAACCTGCAACTCCAAGGAGGCTATCTATAATCAGAAGAACATGCACCCGTCTTGAATAAAGGAAGACGTCATGCCAAATGCAAAATTTTCCAAATGAGACAGTCTATTTCCTTTTTGTTAAGGTCAACTTGATTATTTTCTGAATTTGCATAGGCCAACCTACAATTTATTAATTAATTTTTATAACATTTCCTTTGCCCTTGATTGCAAACTTCTTTTTTGTAATAAGTCCTAATGAGATTGCAGATTTATCTTCCTGGGGGTGGTATGCTACAACAGGATTGGTGGCTATGCTATTACCATGGGACTGGCTCTTTACCTTGGAATGTTTCTGGGCTTCCTGACAGAAGGAATCCAAGATTTTCCAGTTGTTCACCATTACTAGCTGGAGGGAAAAAATCTTGGTAACATCTTGGATTTTCTTTTGATTTAGTATATTTTTAATTCACTCTTTTTCACTTTACTACTTCTTCTTCATATGGGTGGAATACTTTTACTGATAAAACTTCAAAAAGTAAAAAAAAACAAAATAAAAGTCTGTGCGTAGAAGTCACACTACACATCAAAAAGCTAGAGTTACAGACAAAAACATCTTGTCAACCTATGTCTATGCAGATAGATGCATTGTGCCACTTTTGAGTTTGACAGCTTTACATGGAATCTGCTCTTGAGTAAAAGTGTTATCAAAGGGGAGTGTGCCTCCTCTCCCCTCACTCCCTTGCTGCTGGGGGTGGAGTTCTTGAGATTTGAGACCTCTCGGGCAAAGAAATTTTCTAAGACTCACATGGGAAGATGCAATATAGTAAGTAGAAAGTCTTATTTCTGTGGAATTACACCCCTAGGTTTCCCAAGTCCCATTTCCCTTCAACCAGTCATAAAAGAAGTGTAGCTGAGGTTTTAGTACAGCTTAAATTAAAGCCAGTGTCCAGAGTTTCCTCTCCATGTTTGCATAGTCCAATATAGCATCAGGCCAGCTTTAGTCCATTACTCCATTGTGTGTGGGGTCCGCATGGCCATGGGCCACATGGGTGAATACCAGGAAGCCAAGAGTGAGCCAGGAACACACAAGCAACAGGAGTCCCAAAAGCACAAGAGAGCAAACTTCTGTATTTAGGGGATTATGTAGTCCCGAATGTTCCTGTGCTTACAGTGGCCAACAATCTCTATCCCCCAGGTGTGATTGACAAGCAAGTATCCTCCCTATGTCATCCCAACTTTATCTATCTTTCCTTTGTTGGATTCCTTCTTCCACCCTGGGGAGTGTAAAACTGCAGCTTCCTGGTGAAGCTGCCCAAATGGCATGCCTATAATGTCTGGCCTTCCCTTTGCTCCTTTCCTATCATTAATAACTAGCTACTTAAAAGGGTCTCAAAAGAGCAAGCTATTTTTTGTTTTCTTGGATTCTACCACAGGCTTATGCTAGGGATCAAGAATTTTCGATATTAGATCCTGGTTTTCATTAGTCACACTTACATAAGCATAGGTTTTTCTTTTTTCCATCAGAGGGTTTATCATTTAGTTTTATGGTTTAAATGCACACAGGACACAAAAGAAGGGGGGAGGATTAAGCACAAGGAATTGCTGCTGTCACACAAACAGAAGTCATTGAATAAGCATGATAAAATGGAAAGCACTGGAGGTTCCTTGTCAAAGTAACTAAATCAGAAAATATACAATGCCTGTTCCTCAGTGCTCAGGAAAAGGCAGAAACAATTCAGCCAGAAACTTAAGTCAACAATACAATGTTTAAAATTGGGGTTTTGCAATCTGTACCATTTTGCATGATCTTAACATGCAAATGAACCTAAATCACCAGTTCTTCATCTTTAAAATAGCATTATAATAGGGATTAAACGAGGTGATGTATGTAAAACACTTAGCACCCTGCCTGGCATATAGGAATTTCTCCAGAAATTGTAGCTTTAAAAAGTGAATATTCATAACAGTTGGTATCATTAACTGAAGTCCTAGTTAGTGCATGAATTTTTATTTCTGTCACAAGACATTTCTGACAGCACTACTGAAAAGTAGTGAAAATGCTGGATTTTTACAAGATGCATAATGAAGAATAATAACTATTAATAATAAAGAATGTGGCTTTGAATTTGAGGAAAGATTTTGTGACATTCCCCCAATATAAACACCGGCATGATTGACAGACCTACATTTTAATGTATATTAAAAGTACCATGCAGTTTTTAAACTGCATCCTAATCTGGAACTACATGTTAGTTTCTCAAAATGAGAATTTCATTGGAGATGAAATTCAAACAGTTCTTTTGACGAGCCTTACAATCAGACTGGAAAAAAAATGAATGCTATTTTCCCCTCAGGTGATCCACACGGGTGACAGGGGGAAATAGGCATATTCCACATCACCTCATGCAGTCTGTCTTCCTTTTTCTCACAAGAAAAGTGGCAATACCAATGAATCACCAAGCCCTCTGTGGGCTCCTACCGGGAGAAAGGCTCTGTGCCAGGCTTTCAGATGGATACACGGATGCATAAAACTTCCCTCTCTTCCCCCAAGGACCTTACAACTTAGGCAATGATACCCCGGAAGGGAAAAAAAAAACAACCACAAAAAGTATGCATGTATAGGTTATTGGGTATGTCATGTGCCATATCAAAAGAGGCTATTGTATAGCTCTTGTTACAATTATTTCATTATTAGGTGCCCTGGAGTGTATGACACATGTTGTAGATAACCACAAAGCATATCACAAACCTTACTTAACTTCTCTCTGCTTGCAGTATTTCTTTAAAAATCAAACAGTTTCCTGGAGGGGGAGCCTTTGGGAAATATGAAATTGGCCCTTCACCTCCAGCCCCACCTCTCACTACCTTAACACAAAGAGGCTAATTCTACATGGGATAACTGAATCAAATCAGAACGGAGAGTTCAAACCAGCAATAACTCTCAGTCTGTGGTTCGTGCTTCTGGAAAGCCACAGGGAGCTCTGATCTATGGGCCTGCATGGAAAGCCTGGGCTGACATATCAATTTGATCTCATCACCTTAGGCAAACAGATCTCTAACTCCATCTAGACGGCAGCAAGGGAAGGTGTTAGAAAGAAATGTGCCATTTCTTCCCCATGAATCTTGGTTTTAACTCACACTTAAGGGTAGGGTTATATTTCTTTCTTGTTTCCCCTTCTGTCTGGCTCCGTGTTCTGGAGGGAAAACAAAAAAACCAACAGCATCAAGCCTGCTGCCCTATCAAATGAGGCCCCCATGCAGAAATTCTTTACTGGTTGTTGGAGGGCTTCATCTGTCCTTTTCAAGCCCTGGTTCTCTGTAAACTGTTATCTTATTCCAGTTTGCCATGTAAGGATTTCAGAGAAAGAAGCAAAAATACATCAAAAGGAACAATACTTTTTAGCCCATGATACTATTTGTGGAAAGCATTTTCCTTTTATGGTCATGGCTAGAAAGCAAATGACTGCCCAGAAAAACCGTGGAAGCAAAAATATCCATTCACTTCATTGCACAGAAATGCAACCTGAGAGACTGAACAGAAAAGTTAGAAACTGGAATAAGTCTGCTCTCACATTATAGCAATCTGGCTAAAAATGCCTCCAGTAAAATGCCTAAGTCAAATAAGGCAGGCAGTCGTGTGTGCCCTGAAAACAATGTGAACCTTGGGGTCAAACAGACCTTAGTTTTTCTCAGTCTCATCTAACACATACTCATTAAGCATCTAATAATACTGTAATTTAAAATGTTAGTGATAACACTTCTTTCTTGGGAAAGCTTAGAGAATTTGACAAAATGATGTAGATTGATTGGATAATAAGTAAACCAGTTAGGTAATAAGTGAAATTAAACTTCTCAGACCACCCCTCACTACCAGCCTATAAATAAATTAAGTTAAATATCTTCATACAGTTCTTTACATGGAAACACCAGCACCCTTCATTTTACCAAGTAAAACAGTGAGAATGAAGGAAGGAACTAGAAGAAGCCATGTGATGTTGAGCAGAAATAGCTCAAGATTAATGACTCATAGCCAAGCTCTAAAAAGACAAGAGTAGAGTCATATTATGTTCACTTAACAAACGGGAATTTAACTAGACAGCTTCTGTCTGGGGGGAGAGAAAAAAAAGCAGACGGTGACTAGACCACGTAAAAGATTTTCTACTCCATGAATATGTGCCCCCAAAAGTGAGTGAGATGATAGTTTCTTAGTCATCTTAGTTTCAACCTTCCTTCCTGGCTGTGATGATCTTTCCATGCAAGTGTGACTCAAGGGTCAAATAACACATAGTTTTCAGACAACAGATTCTACAAGTATGCCAACTACTTCAGCTGGTCCCTAACATAAGAGTCAAGTATTCACCACCAGAGAATACTGGCACTGTTGGAAAGACAGAAGTATGTGCATTTCTATCAGTTATTTCCTATGAAGTTTTCTAAGGTCATTTGCCTGAAAATATGATGACATTGTAAATCATTCAGAGTATTTATAAATCACTATTACCTTCAATGATTGTCTCATGAACTATTATAGTACTACAAGATTACAAGTTGATGCTTAATATAGTTAAAGCAACCATTGGGCAGGTGCTCAGAACTTCTGCTCTGTAAGAGTCATTGAACCATCTACCAAATGACAGCCCAGCCTCTGTTTAAGATCCCTAAGGGATGGTACTCACTACTTGTCAGCATGCCCATTTCATTTTTGGATATGCCCCATTTGAATGTTTTACTACTGACCAGAAACTACTCTTCCTGTAACTTCCCATTACTGTACTGAGTTCTACAACCTAATTACTCCTGAACATGATAAATCTTCAAATATTTAAAATGTAAACATGATTGCCGGGATGAGGGTTGGGTAGGGGGAGGTGGAAGATGGTATAGAGGGGATAAATGGTGATGGATGGAAACTTGACTTTGGGGTGGTGAACACACAGTACAGTGTACAGATGATGTGCTATAGAATTGTGCACCTGAAATCCGTGTAATTTTGTTAACCAGTGTCACCCAATGAATTCAACAAAAATGAAACAAATGAAATCTTATAAATATCCCAAGTCTTACATTTCCCAAGTCAAACAGTATTGATATCTTTAACCTTTCTTTGCTGGTCCCTTTCACCATGCTGACCTTTTAGAAATTATTGTAGTTCTTGAGTATATTATGTCACTTGTTATCTGAGATGCCTACAAATAAGCGTAATTGTTGGCTTGAGACCTCAGGAGCTTCCTGGGTAATATCTGAAACTACCCACACACACACTCACACACACACACACACACACACACACACACACACACACACACACACACACATACACACATCAAACATGGAAGGCAAAGAAAGATCAAAGAAAGAGGCAGGCCACTCCATAGAGCAAGAGCATGTATACATGAGGCTTATCTTGGGAGGCCTTGAGACAGGTATTTCACCCTCCAGCCAAAATCTTGAAAGTTTGTATAGAGGCTTTATCTGGGTTCAGTCACATACACTGCCTAGATGCTATCAAAAACACATGGCTCTCTCAAGGCTACCTCCTTGCAAATGGCTCCCACAGTAGGAACTGTAGGCACAACATACATTCTAAGGACAGGGGATGGGGAGGAGCCTCCAATTACCCGGGTGTAGCTTATAATCACGTCCTCTCAATGACCTCGTCCAACAAGAATACAATCAGCAGGGTCTGACCCATGAGGGACCATTTGTTGGCTCCTATTGTTCATATGCTATAATCTTAACCAAGCCCTCTAAAATCACATGAGCTCATTTTGTTGTGAAAGCTACACTCAGGGCTAGCTATGGTAAACTTATAATCATATGAAATTCCGGAAGTTTTTTCCATGCATGTTGCTCTCAAAGGTTAGCTCTCTCATTCTGTGTTTAAACATGGCTGCTTGAAAATAAAAAACCCGTTGACCATACTAAATGGCATTTGAAAGACTTCACCCTAATCCAGCCTGTAAGGACTTTGGCACGTGCTCTCTGAGATGTTTACACAATGGATGAAACCACAGTATCTTGGTAACAAGAAATGTGGAACAGCAGCAGGAGTTTGCTCAGCCCAACTTTGAAAATGCAAACATTTTCATTCCCAGTCTAAGATGACTATTTCAAAAGAATAAAAACACCTGATTTTTATGGATCAACTTTATTGTTCAATAAACAGACTGCCATCCATTTAAGTTTAGTCTAGAGTCTATAACCTATAGATTCAGGAACCAAAAAAATCAAAATAAACCTCACTATTTTCCTCAGTAAACTAAGCTAGTTCCCTTGGCAACAACATTATGCATCTGTGTGAATTTGTGTGTATGTGTGTGTTTTCCAATAATTTGTCTTTCCAATATAAAATTGGAAGAATTTTCTCAGAGTAACTGTTTTTTATGAGTTTACAACTTCCTCTTTTTTAATAAAGGAAGAGAATTAATATTGCATTTACAGGTTTATTTACATGTCTGTCTCTTAGTAGGATAGGCATGTTTCATTGGTTTTGTTTCCAGTGTAATTAATATGCTCCTATTGTAATTAACGCATTCCACTGAGTGAATAAATATATAAAGGAATGAATAGAAAGGTCATACAATTCAAAATCAATATGGGAACAAAGAGATGGTCTTGGAATAATTAGCCAACTTCCTCTCTGGTTGCAGAATTCCTCTGCCAGTCTTTCATGCACTGTGTTGAGCTGATTACAGATTAAAGTAATTACAGAGAATTCTTGATTACGGGCATGTGGTCTCGCTGTTTTTGTGGATTACCCATCACAACTAATTCCAAACTTATCTGCTTCCACCCAGCATATGTCTGAGTTACAGTCAGCCTCGGTGATAGCAGCTGTATGCTTCAGGAAAGCACATTTATGTTGATATTCCTGTACAGAATACATAATTATGAAATTCATTCCGGTGGGGGGCTGGAGAGAATTCGCAAGCATCCCAAAATAAAATGCAACACTTGTTTCTTAAATTCCCAAAGAATATGAGATGACTTGGATAAAGAGGTTCGAACAATTAGTCTATTCCTTTCTGTGCTGCTATTTAAGATGGACACTGTCATAGCAGCACAGATAGTTTGATATAGCATAATGAGTAGGCTGCCTACTCCCCACTCCTGTCTCAATTGCCATTGATAACTGATAATAATTGCACTTTATCAATTCATTATTTCATCCAACAAGTATTTATAGAGTGCTACACTGTCCTGAGCAATATGTTAGGTATTGGAGATCTAGCATTACACAAGACAAGTATGGTTCCTGCCCTCGGGGAGCTTAAAATTCACTGTTGAGACAGACCTGATTGGAGTCAGAAGAATGGTCTCACACAGTGTCCATGCTCTAACCCCTGATACCTGTGATTATGTTATGTTACATGTCAAGGGGAATTGCAGTTGCAGATGGAATAAAGGTTTCTAATCGGCTGACCCTGATGTTGGTAGATGATCCTGGATTATCCAGGTGGGCCCAAAGTAATCATATGGGCCCTTAAATGGGAAAGAGGGTGGCACAAGTATCAGGACCTGAGAGATGCCATCAGAGAAACACTTGGTTGGCTGTTGTTGGCTCTGAAGCTAGAAGGCGGACACCAATAGGAATGCAGGTAGCCTCTAAATGCTGGAAAGGCAAAAATGGATTCTTCCCTGGAGCCTCCAGAAAGAAATGCAGTCCCGCCGACACCTCGATTTCAGGTCCGTGAGAACATTCTGGACTTCTGACCCACAGAGCTGTAAAATAATAAATCTGAATTGTTTTAGGTCACTATGTCGGTAGTAATTTTGTGCAGCAGCACGAGGAGACTAATACAGACCTTGGATAAAGAAGCAGATTAGAATTTAATTGCAATTGTATAAAGTAGACTGCAAGAAAATGTAGGCAATGTACTTGGGAAAATTTAACTTGAGGTACCAGGAAAAGCTTCCCTGACATTTAAGCTGGATTCCAAAGGGAAGGAAGAGATTTCAAAGAAAATGAAATGAATGTGGAGAGATTTTCAGGGAGATAGAACAGCCTGCTTGAATGATCTGAGAGAGATGAAAGCAAGTATTGCTTAAAACCTGCACAGCCAATGGAGATGGTGGGAAGTGTTTTTGTGAAGAAGAAGCCTAATTCAATTCTGGGAAGTAGCTGAAGATCAGACCATGCCCGATCTAATAGGCCATCTTACAGATTCTCACCTTTATCCTCTGGGCAAAGGAGCACGCCTGAGGGCTTTCTATAGGACAGAGGTGTGACCAGATTTGTATTTTAAGATCATCCAGGCTCCTGCTTGGATTATGAATGGATTTGAAAGTGCATGTAACTTTAGGAGATCATGATGAACACTTTCATAGCAGCACAGATGGGAGGTAGGTAATAAAGGTCAGTACTGGAGTGAATGTAGGAAAAATGTAGAGAAAGGATAGATTTGGGATCATTTCAAGAGGTGAATTCTTAGGACTTGGAGATTAATTCAAGGGAGGATAAGAAAAGAAGAGCTGGCAGGGATGACCCCAGTTTCAGGTATGAAAAAGGGAATGGACAGCAGTCCCGCATTCTGAGATACAAAAGGTGTCCGGGAAGCAGCCAAGGGGAGGACCAGGGGTCCCTTGTTGAGTCTGCTCAGTTTCAGATGCTGTGAGAAACCCATGCAGAGACGGAGGAATGAAACTGAAGCACGGGGCTTCTCAGTCTCCAGCTAGATGGCACATACTTGGCACGCTCACCGCCACTCCTTCTTAATAAATCTGCAGTTGGCCTCAGACATGCTCTCAAAATAGTGTTCCCTGTAATGATCATGAAGTGAAGAAGGCTGGCATTTAGAATGGATTTTATTCCCTATCCCTGTTCGAGACTAAAAGCGGTGGCAAATATGAAATTGTTAGAGGAACTGCTATTGAAAGGAAACACACTAGCATTCACATTATGGGAAATTTTAAAAACTATTTTTATACTTTTTGTGCTTCCTTCTGCTTTTCTATGTTAATTTGATTTGGCTGATTTCTCTTCAGAGCCCCATCACAATGGGAATTAATTTGTTTGAATAGATAGGTCTCAACATCAGCTATTAAAGAAAACAACTCTCAGTATACAATCCTAGTGTGTTTTATCTTCATCACTACCATCCTCCACACACACTCACACACACGCATGCACACACACACACGCTAAACTAGTAAACAAAAATCAGTTCCGTACTTGTTTCTCTTTCAGAATTTGTTCTTCTGCTATCAATATAAATTAAGTGTGTGTGTGTATGCGTGTGCATGCGTGCATGTCCTATACACCTAAAAATATTTTACACCTGTAATTGCTCAAACCAGTGAAAAGTGTCCATAGGAAAAAGGCATATTTTCTACTACAATTAAGTATTTTCTGGTTACTAGAGATTTTGGTCATCTATAGCAAACTCTAAGGAACTTAGTAATTCCTTTATGTCATTTCCATAGCTTTTTACTTAATACCTAATTCTTAATTGAAAGAAGCTTGTGACTATGAGTCCAAATCTCAGTTATAGTCTAAGCTCCACTACTAAATAGCTATGAAATTAAACACTGAATATTAAAATGATCCCTCTCCCTGTACCCGAATAGATATCACATGTTAATATTACGTTGCTATAGAAGCAAAGTGTTCAATTGGAAAAGAAACTACTATGAAGTAATGAAATAAAGATGATTTGAATAAGGAAAA
Organism: Ia io; assembly: GCA_025583905.1. Classification (NCBI taxonomy): domain Eukaryota; kingdom Metazoa; phylum Chordata; class Mammalia; order Chiroptera; family Vespertilionidae; genus Ia; species Ia io. Next base: position 18,940,961 of record JAJQQW010000002.1, on the reverse strand, counting down.
TGAGGAAAAAACACAATAGATACACATATTGACAAAAGGTTCAAAATAGAATATCAATAAGTAAATTGCTTGCATGCATGCATATAAGCATAGCCAATGGACATGGACACTGGGGTGGTGGGGGCATGTCTTGGGGGTTGGGAGTGGCCAGGGAGGGGTCGATGGGGGAAAAAGGAGATATATGTAATACTTTAAGCAATAAAAAAATATATAGGTAAATTGAGCATAATGGAGATATGTGTATTGTGGGGGGGGGGGGTAAAAGACATAAATAATAAAATAAATGTCCCTTTTTAACATTAGCTATTAGGAAATCCAGTCACCGTGACTAAACCTGTGTTATCATAACAGAATCAGAAAAGCTTAAAACAATAGGAGCCAATGAAGATAATAAAAGAAAGCATGAGCCTCTAATGTAATTAAATTTCTCCCGCAGTCACTAATGTTAGAGGTTAGTTTTATTGCAAGTAACAACAGATACCTGGTAAACTCTACCTGTGATGAACTAGAAAAAAAAAAAAAACTATTTTTCTATCTCTCAGTATGATCATGTCTCATATATTAAAAATTAAACATATGCTTTCCTTATGATCTAATAACTTCATTTCCCAGTATACACCCTCCAAAATGTGTGCATGTACATACTGGAAACAGTCAATATATCCATCAAGTAAATGAATAAAAATGGGATATATTAATCCAATGAAATACTACTTAGCAATGAAAATGGACATCTTACAGCTATACACAACTTGGATGAATCTCCTAAATATGAAGTGATTCTGAGTCAAGAAACAATTGCAAAACAAGAAAATTCATGTTAGAAATGAAGACGGCAGCTACCAGTGGAGAGGAGGTAGGAAGTGGTACTTGGGAAACATATTGTATGGGCTGCTGGCAACATTTATTTGATGATCTATGAGGTAGTTATATTGATGTGTTCATTTTCGGATGACTTATTGGCCTGTATGCTTAAGTTATGTGCAATTTTTGTGTGCCCAATGTCAACACAAAAGTTTAAACAACAATTTCCGAACCTCACGGGTGAATATATGGAGAAAAAGTACACATGTAACAATCCCAATCAGGCTTGCATTTGAGTCATTCACCATTCAATAGTCATGGGACACCTGTCACATGGAGGATACGTCAGGAGGCAAAAGACTAGTCCTCGCCAGTAAAAACCTTACAAACCAGAAGAGGTGAGAAACATGTAATAAACGTAAGAGTAGGGCTGACATTTTGGGCTGGATAATTCTTTGTTGCGGGAGCCTGGCTTGTGCACTTTAGGATGCTAAGCAGTATTCATGCCCTCTACCTACTTGATGCCAATAGCTCCACTCCTGGATGTGACAACCAAAAATGTCTCCAAACATTGCCAAATGCTCCCCTGGGGGTATAACAACCCCTGAGTGAGAACCACTGTATCAGAGCCACATACAATGGTTTGGAGTTACCAAATAAACAATAGCTAACTTCACAGAGGACGATGCATCATTTTTGGGCAGGAAACCAATGCACTATCTTCTTCATCCCATAAAATTTTGGAGCAAGGAGAATTTATTCCATAACCACCAGGCAAAAGTCCAATTTCCCTTAGTGGCACTATGATCCCAGAACACATATGAACTTGAAGACAGCTTTGAAATTGCAAAGGGAAACATTTATTGGTAATATTAAAGCTTTCATGCCACAAAACTTCCCTTAACTGGTTTTAATAAATGGGAAAGAATTTATTTTACTTTAGTATTTGTCTGTTGTATAGAACCAGGGAATCATTTTTTTTTTCATTCCTTTAACTCACTGTGGGCAGTAAATCCTCAAGATCCAAATTATGTTTCCACAATTGTGTGGATCAGAGCTACAGTAAATCAACCTTATGGTACCATCTTAAACCTTTTAAAACGTAGTGCTGCAGACATCACAATGTCAAGAGAACAAATATTTCCCTTTCATATAAGAAAGACTAAATCAAGTGACGTTCCAACTGATCTCACTTATGACCCTTTTGTTGTTTAGTTTAGAGAAGCTACTGAGAAAAGGGAACAAAAGGCAAGCTTTTCTTCAGTGTATTTAAAACCTGCAATAACTAACGATTCAGCAGAGGCAGCAAACCCTAAAAGGATTACTGCAATTGGCATAAGATATCCTCTTGATGAAAACACTGGACAAGGGCTACTACCAATTCTGAAATCTAATTCTGTGACATCTCCCTGTGCACTTCAAAGAAGGACCCCTTCAGAGACAGAGTTCTATATTTCACAATGGCCAGGCCTGCTTACATAAATACGTCTGCTTATATGAATAGATCTCACCTAATTCCTCAGCATGATTTTATACATTGTGAGGTGTAGATTGCTGATGGCAAGAGTTCTCTGTGGGGAGAATAACATGATTCTGGCAATTCTGGGTCTTATAAAGGAAATATGTTAAGCTACAGAGAATTTCACACTATTGGCTTTTCTCTCTGAAATTCCTGGAGAGCAAAGAACAATTTTTGGCTTGTATCACCACCAGGAATTTCCGCTGGGTTTAAATGCTAATCATCATCAACACCTTATTATTATTTTCCAGTTTGAAAAGAAAGGTATTATAGATTGGCTGGAGAACAAAGGAGTAAAATTCAGAGGACCTGGGAACTTAACTAGCAGGACGACATTGATCTCAAACTCAGTCTCTTTAACCATAAAGTGAAGGCTTAAAGGCCATCATTTCCATGGACCTTTTCAGCTTTATTGGAAGAGAGATAAGAATACTCCTTCATATGACCTTACTAGGATTATATTTATCCATGCTTAGAATTTATACATAACATAGTTTGAAACAATAAAGGAAAAAATAAATAAGAAGTTTAACTTTGAAAAAATGATGTCAAATAGAAAACACAAACTACTCTACTTCTCTGTAACTTAAATATAACCTCTGGCTGACTAAAATATGATTCTTTTCTACCATTGAAAATATACCAATTGCCTGGCTGGCACAGCTGAGTGGTTGAGTGTCGACCTATGAACCATGAGGTCACATTTTGATTCCTGGTCAGGGCACATGCCTGGGTTGCGGGCTCAATCCCCAGTGTGGGCATGCAGGAGTCAGTCAATCAATAGTTCTCTCATCATTGATGTTTCTGTGTCTCTCTCCCTCTCCCTTCTTCTCTGAAATCAATAAAAGTATATTTTTTTTAAAAAAAGAAAATATACCAACAATTCCTGTAATGCTATTACGACTTGCACATATATTCATAGCATTGAGTTTATTTTCTAAACAACAAAAACAAAATTTCCTAAAATATTTTAAAATATAGTACTATGTGAGGAATTAATATGTAAGAATTAATTCATTAGTTTAACTACATTGAACTTATAAACCATAAATTTCTAGAATGTAAGTGTAGTCACAAATTATCTATTCTAAGTCCTTCAAGTGGCAGGTAATAAAATAAGGGCCACACAGCAGAAAATGCGAATTTTTTATTTATCTTTTTCTTTTGTTGCTTTTACATTATCATATGGACATATAGATATTTTGCTGAAGTGGTTATTATAACATAACATACAGACAAAAATCATTCATGTATTAATGGCTCAGATCCACTGCTAAGAGAATCTGACCTAGTGAGTCACGTTACACCTGCATGTAATATATCCCCAGGGAATCAGAACCAAGACAGTGGGGTGAATCAGAGAAAAATAATTACCTCTACGGGAAAAACAACTCAAGATTGTGCAATGCTGCTGTTGACTCATTAGAAGCATCATCCTCACATTCAAAGAACAGCATTTTAAGTATATAAGGTGAGGCTGTCATGTTATACAACTGATTCAGTAGACAATTCATGAATCAAAATCAATCTCTCCTTCAATCACCTGTTTTTAATAATCAGAAATTAAGATCTCCTAGCCATAGATTTTCAAAAGTCTATTCAAACCCAATGTTTAATAAATTATAAAATATGTAGATCACAAGGGCTTTTTAAAAATAGTTAGATACAGAAAATTGTCTTATTCAAACAGCATCGAATGATTCCATTCAACTCAAATAACAACATACTGGGTGCTGGAGATTCAGACAAGTATAGGATGTTTCTTTCCTCCATGAGTCTAGAAACAAATGATCAAAACTGAAATTAGCCTGCATATGATATTGTGAAAGAATACCATGTTAAAATTGGAAAGATTAAAAAATATTCTAGTACATTCACATTTATTTTTACATAAAAATTAATACATATTTTATCACCTTACAATTTAAACATTAAAAAAGGGCAGATGATGCTGGTTTGGGGCCTGCGGCAGATTGAGCAAGAAGGTAGTCACTTGGAAAGAGATGGTGCTGGGCAGATAAGCAGAACGTCAGAACAGTATGTGCCCATTTACATAGACTCTCAAATATGAAAGGAATAATGCATGACCTCAAAATTACCATGAGTAGACAAGCATATTTTAGGAATTTAACTTGAAACTTTCCAATTTGAAAATACAGGTGATACTAAAACAAGGAAGCAAACAAGAGAACTACATAATCATTCATAAATTTTATAACTACCCATATCCCCTCTACTCCACTTCCTCAGGGTAGCTCAAAGAGATTTTTTTCCTATTCTGTAGTATGTGTTTTGTCAATCAGAGAGTTCATCAGATCCATTTGTTCCCGGGGGGAATGTTCTTCTTTCTAAGATCTTAACTGGAGACAGAAGGTCCTGCTTTTGAAACCAGCAAGACATGGTGCTCCAATACTAACTGAGCACATTGCAATGTATTTGACCTCAGATTTCCCCATCTGTAAAATGAGATAAGTAAGAGCCGCCTTTTAGAGCCCTAGGAATTCATTGTCTTATTGATGTTTGTCCTTGGAAAGAATTGAATGCATGATAGATTCTCCAACAAATGCTAATTCTCATTTCATTCACTAATTTTAGTATTTATCCTCCAAGAAATATAAAAGATCCCTACTTTCAATCACATTTTTATTAAAAAGTTACTTTTTATTGGTTTTCCCTTTGAATTAGTGTTCAAAGTACCAACTCACTGGGCCTTCCTTATCTTACTTCTCAATGAGCTTCACTCAGTCTCTCCTATATATCTTAGAAGCAAAATCTTGTTGAATTTTAGTTTCCTTTCCATTATCAAATTTTTTTCCTTTCCTAACAAGGATTAATTTTGCCCTCTAAAGAATCAGAGCCCTTTCCACTGTACATACAGGGGAATTAAATTAAAAGCTATTGTTTTGAAAATATTGCACACTCAGAGGTCAGCATACAAATACTAGACATATTATTGGCTTCATCTGAGTCAATGTGATCTCCTAATTATAACCAAAAAGTTGATGAAATCTTTCAAATGCTGAATCATTATTACACATTGACCCTTCACATCCTTGTTACCTAGCATTCAGTATTATTTCATTGGTGTTTGATGGAGCTAAAGATGAAGCAGAGTTTTGGCTAGGCAAATAGAAAATCATAAAAAGGAATGCAGTACATTAAAAACAAAACAAACAACTTCACTACAAGAGAAGCAAGAGTAAAGAACAGAAGGAAAAAAAGGAAAGAAAGAAAAAAATATTGGTCGTAAGTGTAACAGTCATGAGTTGTATGGCTCAATACGAAATACAGAGAACATTAACTCTGTCGAGCAAACTTATCTGTGGCAACCATCCTACAGACAATGCAGAATTCCTCCAGGCAAATGAGCTTATTTTCACGATTCAATGATTAAATGGCATATGGTAAGTTGGAAAAATTCAAGACAGGAATTTAATATATTCAGCTCAGAAATTACTCTCACACAGGGCTGGACATACTTAAGGTAAAAAGAAAACAGCAACCCAAAACACCCACCCACACAACTTCCTGTGAAGTGTCAGCACAAAAACAAGATGAAAACTGAATGCCCAAGGGATGCTAACCCAATGGCAGGAAATCAGTAAGCAGCTAATTATCTTGGTTACATATACTTGGGCCAATCTCACCCAATTAAAGACCCTATCCTTGCTACTGAGATATTAGGAATATTACTTATGTCTGCAGAATAGTTTGTGGTATTATTTCCTATTAACCTGCTTACCTACAGGCCCAGCCTCTGAATATAGTTCCAGTAATTACTTGCATGGTTTCGAGTAATAAGTTTATCTTCACTACAAAGGAAAATTTCTGGTTTCAAAAGACATAAAACAAAATACACACAAATTAAAACAACAATGTAAAAACACATAGCAAGTTGGTAAATTTCTTAAAAACTAAAGAAAAATATTTGCAAAATATTGCATATGGAGTATAAATAGATAAATAAGAGATTTTACAAATAAGTTAGGCCCAAAAGAAGGACATGGCTGTACCAATAGATATAAAGACAAAAGACATGAAAAGGTGATTTACAGGCTTCTGCTGAACTAGGAAAAAAAAAAAAGACTTGTTTTTCATGCAGATCAGAATAGTAAAAAAAAAATTTAAATTGACAAAGATCTGTATTAGCTGTGTTATAGGAAATGGCAACCTCGGGCATTATTGGTGAAATATTATGGTATAACTGAATGCGGGCAAAAATTCATATGTAATTGAATAAATAAATCTTTGCACAGAGATACGATTGAAGATATAGTTGCCAAATTTTTAACCATGAGTTTGAATGATTGGTGCAATTCATTTATTTTTAGCATTTTCTTTATTCAATTCTGTATCATTTTAAATTTGTACCCAAATATGCATCATTTTTATAAAAGCCATAATGCTACTCTGATAATGAACTGCATTGTTCATGGTAGAGCTCAGCCCAAATGAATCAGGGCACAGAGCAGAAGACAGATCGGTGCTCTGATGCAACGTAGCGGAGAAGTGATCCAGAACGAAGGAGCTAACATAAATAGAGGGTTGCAAAATATAGTTCTAGCAAAGATAAGACTGGGGGGAAAACGGCAGGATGGGGAAGAGGAAAAACACAGTGATGAAGTGTCAGGATATTCATCATCGGGCCAATACTCAGCCCCCACGCCTGAGTTTCAGCTCCCCCGTCTACTCTGATGTGCTAAAAAAGAAGTGCCTCAGAACACCTATCATAACCCAGGCATCTTGACTGACACGAGGAAACCTTGTTTAGTTTTGCAGGAAGCACTGCAGACAGACATAAACTAAAATTATAATAGAAAACAGCTCCGCATAAAAAGTGAACTTTGTGAAACCACATCCTTTACAAAGGTGAAGGGGTGCTGCTCTTCAATAAAGAAGATGCTCTGAGCGAGGGGAGATAACTTCCTCATGTCACCCCCAATAATAATGGGATGCCTTGATGAAAACAGCATCCAGACAGTCTAAAATGGTTACGTTTCCGCAGCATCGCTGATCTGAAGCAGACAGCCAAATTAGATTTCTAAAATATGCCATTAAATGAAAGGCATTCAGACAACACACCCCAGAAGGGAAGTTGCTGTAAAAGGTAGCAAGGTTGCCAGGAGATTCAAACAAGAGGAGAAAAAAAAGTTGTGTTTTGACAGTGGTTTTGAAAAGGTTTCCTTCAAGCATCACCGGTAAGCGTGCTTTGCGATTTCAGAATGAGTGTCATTACCTCCTAGTTCAACCTTCACATTGACTCACCAACACTGCTCTCCCTCGACAACTGAAGTGCCTGACAGAGTGGAGTCATTGAAGATTTTTAAAAATTCCCAAATTATTCTAAGTAAAGAGCTAGATGTAAAATTTCACAGTCAAATACCACAGGCTTTTGTTTGCAGAAACTAAATCTGATTATCTTTCTTTTTAGTGGTAAAACTGTGGATCTGAGAGTCATAAAACTCATATTTTTAGTAAACTGCATATATTCACCTCTGTTTAATCTTATTATGTGAGTAAATTATAGTCCTGGTTTATACAGGTTTAAAACATATATATCAGAATACAGTGCGTACTTGTAAAATGACCTACAATTCACTTACTATAGTTACCTAAACATTTTTATATATATATATATATATATATATATATATATATATATATATATATACACACACACACACACACACATAAGTGTGAGATTGTGATATTTTATAAACACAAAAATTGTGATCAAGTTTATATTGGTATGACAACTGCAGAATATGAATTCCATTTTTAATATCTGACTTCTGAGATTCAGTAACATCTTATAATCTTGAATTATTTAAGAAGCTCAAAGTTTAATCTATATTTCTCCTGTTACCTGCATAAATTCTCAGTCTAAAAGAGAAAGAGAACATATTTTGTTATGAAAAGTTAGTTCAAGCAATATCAAGGACTAATAAAACTCCTGTGTATCCCTGATGGGGGAACAGTTCAAAAACAAATATAAATACACCAAAGGATTACTCTAAAAATAGGAATTTAGCACAAGATAGAATGCTTTCAATTTTGTAAAATCACTTTCTTTTTTCTTTTTTTCGGTAATCTGTTACTTCTTCTTGGCATAACCTCTCAGATGAACCAAATTTAGGTGTAAGGGTGAGAAACATTTTGTTTAAAACCCACAGAGAACAGTATTTTCTAAAAATGTCCTCATTCCATCAAAAGTAAGAAAATGGGTTCAAAAGAAAAAATCAAGAGGGTTAAGTTCTCTCTTGGACCTTCAATAAAATTACTTGTCACCGAATTCTGCTGATGAGTACCCAGACTGTGCCCCTTACATTAACAATGCCGACAGATTCGACATTTGACTGATGGCAATGGCCGTCCGGCAGATTAAAGCACAATGTAGATTTAATCTCCCAAATGACTTGAGTGCCTCAAATGAAGGATTCTCAAATTTCATGGTTCTGACCTATTCAGAGTGAATAAGTGTATAATAAAATACCTGTCCCCTAGCTCTGTAACAAGAAAAAGAGCAGGGTCGGACTACGCCTGTGTTAATTCCCTTGTATGACCAAGTTTACTAACAGAATCTATATGCCAGAGAGCAGAAGATCATCCTACTGAACAGATTTCCTGTCATTAACTTGCAGGGATGATACATGGCCCTATGTGATGCCAATACAGTGAGGTGGTAGCAGCAGGTTAGAGAGAAGCCAGATTTCAAGGGAAGCTCATTTGACTGGTGATTGAGGATAACTTCCAGGAAAAGTGGTTTCTCATCAGGAAGGAAGGACGAGTTTGCCGCAAGAAGCAACAGGGCCTGCCACAGTGTTAGTCACAGTCATATGTATGCGGCACATGCTGGAGAGTCTGACTAAAGGACAAGGGACCACGGGTGTCTTCGGACAGGACAAGAGAGAGTTAAGACACATGTCAAAGCCCAACCATAAATGAAGAAGCAGCAGATCTACCTCGATTTTTTGTTCTGAGAACAACAAATCAAACATCTTTGGAAGGCTTTCATGTATGTTGCGCTTTTCGTAACTCGGGATGATTAAATTAGAATCTCCATTATCCAGCAATAGTGCTGCCTCGAACAGGCACTTCACCAGTGCTCGGCTTCCTGGCCCTGTCAGCAGACCCAGAAATACCACCACAGCAGATTGTGTGGGCATCGAAAATTACCAATGAGCCTTCTGGCTTCAGAAGGAAAGTGCTTCACCTCCGCTCCTTGAGCAGAAGGAAAGAAAAGAAGCTGGAGCCAAGGCCAAAGCTAGATCATGACTTTAGGTGAGCCCTTTCATTCAGAACCACAGGGATCCCAATCTGAAAGATGAAAACTATTATATGTCTAAAGCTATGTTTTATGTAAAAATAGCTTTAAAAAGAATAAGCATTGCATGAAGGTCTTTCTTTACTGCGTGAATGCTTCTATAAATGTATTAATGCCCCCCACACCTCCCACCACCTTCCACTGTCCCTTCTACTGTTCCCAGTTCCTTCAAACAGATTTCCATGGTAACCAAGAACAACTATAAGAATGCAGACTCCTGGGCGCCATTCATAAACAATATGCGTGGCTCCATTAATTTTGTTTTTGCTGCCCAATGTTAGCCCAAATCTTCACAACCTTTTCTGCCTAAACCCAAAGGGCCTTCCTCAAGGACTTTCTGTCTCTGGAACATTATTGTTGTTGTTGTTTTGTTTGTTTTATTTCATTAAGAAAGTGATAGAAAGATCAAACCAAACTATTTCCAATAGTCTTATTCAGTTCTTATTTAGAACTGAATAAGACTATTGGAAACCTTCACTTATTTAAGTTGAAACCTGGTCCAGGGAGAATAAGTACCCACAAAAAGTTTCACAGTTAGTGAATGGTAGAGCTAGTGAGTGATAACCCAGTTCTCCTAATGCCCAAATCGGTGCTTGGTTTACGGAGGCATTTTTAGTGTCACAACTGCCAAGAGTGAGAGGAGATGAGTTGCTACTAGCATCTGGTGGGTAGAGGCCAGGAATGTGCCCCACAATGCACAGGGGAGCCCCGAAAGAAAAAATTATACAGTCCAAGATGTCAAAAGTGCCAAAATTAAAAAAAAACTCTTATCTAGAAGAGGAGGTACAGCAGTTGAGATTTGTTTAAATAGAAGTTGTAACCAAGTTTCAATTATATCTTGACATGTCAACACTCGTATGTTAATAAATGGTTTTCCTTTCATATTTCTATTCTCTGCCCAAATACACCATGAAACAGAATATGTTTCCAATTCAGCATAGAACCGGTATTTATTATCATCACATTTTATTTTACCTTGAAATGTTAATTGCTGTACAGCAGGGCTCCATGGTTGATTTAAATTTACATTTGCTTTTAAATTTGATTAATCTGGTCCCTTAGGAGCCCATTCTTCCAAAGCTACTCAGAGGGAAAATAGGCTTCTGAGTACACAATGGCTTAAAAAAAAAAAAACCCTTGCTGATTTGGCAGTTATACTGTTACATCTAAAGCGACTTTTAACTTTAAGTAGAAAAAAATAAGGGATGTTAATAGAAGAGTAAAACATATCCTCATTTACCCTGGATATCTATCCTGAATATCTTGGGCATGCTGTGACATGGTAATAAATACACAAGAAAATGTAGCTTTAGCTTACTTCACATATTCCAGAAAATATGCCACCTTTTATGAATATCCTCATGTGTTTCATTAAAAATAAATATAAATATGTAAAACTTGAAGGAGGCCTCTTAGGGGCCAATGCAGCGGGATACATACAAGACTTCCGGTATCTAGCTTCCTGCCTAACACCCCACCTTGCCTCTGGAACTTTCCCTTGGATATTGCTGAATGCAGGTCAGAGGTCCACTGTAAGGGCCTCTTGTGGCTATGCCTAGAAGATGTACTAATAAATGGAAGAGAAATATTTCTTAAATACACAATATTCACCAAGCTCCTAGACGTTTTCTTTCTAAACCAGAAATGGCAAATACTGGCAAGCATCCTCCCCATCCCATTACAAGGTAGGTCTCGAATCCATCATGTCACTTTCCCAGGAACATGGGTCTACCATGAACTTCTTCTCAAGGTGGCACTCCAGGAAGCAAGCCAGTAGCCATCAATCCTTACAAAGCAAGGGGTGGAATGAAACCCATTTGCTGTCACTGATAAACAGGAAGAGCGTAAATGAGAAATACTCGGTGAGGCTGTATCAACATTCTTGAACCGAGATTATTGTTGTTGTTTTCCTTGAGACTGACAGACCTGAGTTTAAATTTTAGTTCTGACAGTTTCATGTCAGTTTCTAGAATTGCTCCACCTTAGCCCCAGACCCCAGGCCAGAGCAAGTGGAATACTAAGAGGTAAGGAATTAAGATTTGGAGGGCACAATACCATTAAATAAGTGTTTCATATGCAAATGTTTAAAGTGCTTCTTCCTTCAGGCATGTTCCAGAAGGACTATTATGATTCAATAAAGATTATCAAGTAGTGCTGTTTGACTTGATCGTCAAGAGCTTTTTCTACTCCACCACTGTTTTGGTTAACATATTAGTAACTTGAGATTCCTCGAAGGAGTGTCAAGAGATAGTTTAGGATTCTTGATGATTAAATGGAGCGGTATTGCTAAAGGACAGATTCTCCCCTAATAGATCTGAAAAAGTAATTTATCCTATCCTCTAATCCCCCATCTCCCACATATACACCCATAGCTTTTGCTTCCTTGACATTGACACATAGCTAAATTGCGTAGTACATGCATCTGTATATATTTACATATAAGTAAATGGTCTTCATTGAATCTGATGTGACTCTATAACTTGCTAACTTGGGCTTTATGTATATTTTCCAAGGCCTCTGAAACATAAAGCATTAAAATGGCACAAAGACACTCAGCTCCCTGAGCCAGAAATAGAGATGCTTACATCACAATCCTTTTTAGACAGGAAAACACTATTCTTAGGTGTTTTGTTGAAGTAAACAACATAAAATAGCAGAGTATAAAATGGCAGTTTCGCATATTTTATCGATTACTCTCATCAACAGATCTCTTTCCTAGGTACAATAGACTCTGACAACAAATTAATGATAATCTGCTATATTCTCAATGTTTGTGTCCTTCCCAAATTCACATTTTGGAATCTTAACACCCGAGGTGATGGTGTTAGGAGGCACAGCCTTTGGGAGGTGATTAGGTCATGGGGGTGGCGCCCTGATGAATGGGATTAGTACTCTAATAAAAGAGACCCCATAGAGCTTCCTTGCCCTTTCTGCCACATGAGGAAACAATGAGAAATATGCGACCCAGAAGAGGGCCTTCATCCAACCATGGTAACACCACCATAGACTTCCAGTCTCCAGACCTGTGAGAAATAAATTTCTGTTGTTTATAAACTACCCAGTCTGTGGTATTTTGTTATAGCAGCTAAGCAGACTAAGACATAAGCATTACTTATAGAAATCAGTATCTCACTCAGTTTCCTAGGATGGAGAGAAGGGAGAATTATATTTCTATTAGTGCTATTTCTAAAAAACATATTTCACATACATGATCCTATTTTAGCCATACAATTATCTTTATCTCAGTACTAGAGGCCCAGTGCCTAAAAATTCATGCACTTGGGGGGCGTCCCTCTGCCCGGCTTGCACCTTCTGGCAGCCCGGGAGCCCTCGGGGGATGTCCACCTGCCATCTTAGGCCCACTCTCTGGGGGATAGGTCCTAAGCTGGCAGTCAGACATCCCTCTGGCAGCCCGGGAGCCTTTGGGGGATGTCAAACATCCTTAGCACTGCTGCGGAGGATGGAGAGGCTTCCGCCACCACCACTGTGCTGGCCAGCTGTGAGCCAGCTTCTGGCTGAGCAGTGTTCCCCCTGTGGAGCGCACTGACCAATAGGGGGCAGTTCCTGGGTTGAGCGTCTGCCCCCTAGTGGTCAGTGCACGTCACAGCAACCAGTCATTCCAGGTCCTTCCGCTGTTAGGGTCAATTTGCATATTACCCTTTTATTATATAGGATTATTATATAGGATTACAACTGAGGCAACTGAAGCTCAGAAATATTCAATTATTTAGTCTTAAAACACTTAGTCTGTAAGCATTTACCTTCAGGTAAGATAAAGTCCATTTGTCCTTCCTGCTTAAGGCAGAAAACCATGAATACTCTTCATCAGTAATGTGAAATGAACACTCTCAAACAGAGAATGTCTTATGTCCTGGTGTGTGAAAAATGAACATTTTTAGTGCCTGGAAAATCTTACTCTGCCACTGAACACATAAGTTTTCCAAAGGTCACATATTTAGTAGTTGGGAAAACTGGGATCCAAATGAAATGAATCTGATTCTTTGGCCAAAACTTATCTCATTATATCACAACTAGAGGTCTGGTGCACAAAATTTGTGCACAGGGTGGGTGGGGCGGGGTTATCCCTCAGCCCATCCTGCACCCTCTCCAATCTGGGACCCTTCGGGCCTAAACCAGCAGTAGGACATCCCTCTCACAATCCGGGACTGCTGGCTCCTAACCATTCACCTGCCTAGCTGCCTGATTGCCCCTAACCACTCCTCCTGCCAGCCTGATAGCTCCCTAACCACTCCCCTGCCGGCCTGATCACTCCCAACTGCCTTCCCCTGCAGGCCTGGTCACCGCCAACTGCCCTCCCCTGCAGTCCTGGTCACCCCCAACTGCCCTGCCAGTCCAATCAGCCCCAAATGTCTTCCTCTGCAGGCCCAGTTGCCCCCAACTGCCCTCCCCTGCTAGCCATCTTGTGATGATGTGGGGTGGCCATCTTGTGATGACATGGGGGCGGCCATCTTGTGATGACATGGGAGCGGCCATCTTGTGACACAGGGGCGTGAGTGTCAATTTGCATATTACCTCTTTATTATATAGGATGCTTTCAAAGGAATCCCTCCAATGACATCATATTTTTTAATCTCTTGTGTGGTACTTCAACACACACACACACACACACACACACACACACACATTTACTTTCTCAATCTCATAAGATTTGAAGAAAATTTCAAGGTCATAAAGAACATGGTCCTCATCCTAAACAAGATTACATGTTTCCAAAAGCAATTCTAGAGTTACTTTATAAAGTAATTCCAGAGAAGTTTCCCTTGGTATCCTTGAATATCTCCACCAGAGACCAGATATATATAACATTCCTCTTGGGCAGGCAATGGAGAGACTGCAATAAGTCAATGACTGAAGCATGGTATCTGAAGCACAGTGGCAAGTGATATTGGGAGAAAACCAGGAAGGCCTCATGGACCCTACATATAATTACCAGAATGATAGTCAACCAGGGAGGTAAAGTCTGGGTGTTAGGAGCAAGCAAGCAGAGGGCATGAGTCTAGGCTGCTGTTTGGAGGTAAGTGCCCAAACAAAGGCTTCCAATCCCTTAGAAGCTTAGAAAAAGGAAGTAATGCTGCAAACATAAATGCCAAAGGTAGCAACCTCGTTAAACAACCAGTTATAGTGCAAAGATGTAGAGTGTTCAGTATCATACATTCTAGGAACAACAACAAAATGCCTGATTTCTGAATGGATTCAGAACAAATCACTTAGGCTCTTAAGATCTAGTTTTCTCATATAGAATATAGGGTGAGACTAAATTATCCCCAAAAACTATTTCTAGCACAAATAGTCTATGGCTATGTCAGAGGAATGAGGAGAAGAACAGTTACTAAATTGAAGGTAGAGTGAAGGGAAAATCAATATCAAAGCAGACTCAATGCTTAGCCATCAACTTGCAGTTTAAAAGCCCATTCCCATTCCTTTTAAAAAGACTGAACTCAGACGCTGAGATAAGGAGAAACCACACACTGCAACTCACAAGTTCCATGTATATACATCAAGAATACCTTCTTAGGTACAGTCTTCTCACACACACACACACACACACACAAAAGTAAGTAATTTAATGGTAATAACACAGGATCATCTGAGAAGAGTTAATAGCTGGTGTCTGGAGAAAACAGTTGGGAACTGCATGAAAACACAGGCATGACAAAGATAAAGTATCTGGAAGGGAAGGGGCAGCCAAAGGAAGCAGAGAAGACTGGTTCTTTTGCAAAACAAAAGAGATTATGCAACAGGCCCAGTAATGTTATAGACAAAGCCTACGGACTGCATCAGAATGTTAGCTTTCAAGAGAGCAATTTTGACTGGAAACTAGAAAAAAAAAAAAAAAAGATCTAGGTCCCAGACTAACACAGACACATCTGTGTTCCTAGAGATTGGAGTACCTATTCTGCCTTGGATTCAGGGGATAGAAGGGAAAGAAGAAAGAGCAGGGAAGAACAATGACCTCCAGAGGTTTGGGGCTGGAGGAGGAGGAGGTCAATGTGGGAGGGGTGGTTAGTGGGAGAAAATTATCAATGCCTTGAATTTAGTGAATTAGGTCTCCCAGAGCAAATAGCAGCAGCATAGTTTACACACAAAGAAAATGAAACCCCAAAAGAGGAAAATAAGTTAACAAAATTATGTAGTTATTTCATTCTGAATAAGTAGAAGTTACGCTCTGAAACTAACATACACACATTCGCACACACACATATTATAGTCTCCTTGTCTCTACCATTAGTAAAACAGAATCCTTTAAACTTGCTAAAGATCTGTCTTATACATTGGGCAGTTAGAGAGAAGGCTGAAAGTGCCCAGTCAGGGTGGTTCAGTGCTTGAGTGTTGGCCTGTACCAAGAGGTAAGAGGTTCAATTCCCAGTCAGGGCACATGCCCAGGTTGTGGCTCGATCCCCAGTAGGGTGAGTGCAGGAAGTAGCCAATCAATGTTTCTCTCTCATCGATGTTTCTATCTCTCTATCCCACTCCCTTAACCTCTCTCTAAAATCAATAAAAACATTTTTTTTTTTAAAAAAAAGGAGGCTGAAAGTAATGGGAAATGGAAAAGGCATTGGAGTGCCTCTGCCTGTACTGAGAATCAGGAAGCTCCTATTGTGATCTGATATCTATGTGATCTAGAGGAAATCTCCTCAACTCTAAATTACAAAAGTTTAACTAGCAGTTTTTAAATTATTATAAAAGTCTATGATTTCCTCAAGTACAGTCTTTGGGGTTCGGTCCTCTGAACATGACTGCCAAAAGCCTCCGTTTTCTTGAAAGGCATGCTCTCTTATATGGCAGTTTTCAATATGGCCATACCCGTATTGAAACATGCCATAGGCATCCTGATGCTACTTTTTCCCTCCCGCAAACTACAAATAAATGAAGGATTTTAGTTGGAATGTTAAAGGCCAATAAGTGTTATTAACAAGGCAAAAGAATGTTTAAACAGCTTCATTTTAAAATCTATGAAGAACTTAACATGATTTCTCTAAAGGGTTCACCCTCAGTGGTGTGCTTTTCTATTTTATAATTAGTAATAAGAAGAGGTCTTGAGAAAAGAAAATAGTATTTCCAAAGCCCCATAGTGAGGGCCAGTTTATCACGTAGCTAGGATCGTGCAATTTTAATTGCATATTTAGGTCATTGGCTGTAACTGCTGATAAGCTGTTACCATGAAACATCCTAAAATCAATAAAGAAAATGTTAGAAGGAGGGGGAAGTTGTAAATGGAAATGTTAAGAGATTCTTAACTATGCTGTCTTAAATGCTACTGTTGGAATACAAACTGAACTTTGGGAGTGATTTAGCAGGACAATGGAGAGAAAGACCTCTGAACCACAGCACTTCTTTTCAATTCTACTGAAAGCTAGTAGTGTTATATTATGACAGACTAATTTAGTCAAGAGTGGCTTTTTAATAGTTTCATTTAGGCACACAGACCTCATTGCAGCTGTCCTCATCTGAAAAGAAAAAAATTACATAAAAAAGGAAGGGATGCTTTTTCTACAGAAATCTTTAAAAATGGTCAAAAATCAACATTTAGTATGCTAGCACTATGCAAAATACACATTAAAATACAATTATTCAGAGAATTACCTGATAATATATCACTACTATTTTCAATTCTAATTGCATCACATAATTGTTTATACAAAATACTTCAAGTTTTAAAATGTCTCTACAGTCGCTACCTGCAATTGTTAGCTACCTGCCAAATTTTATATTCTAGTAAAGATTTCAGATTGCCACCGATGCATCAACTAAATCTATTTTAGAAGGCGTTTGTTTGAAGAAGGCAATATGATTGCATAAATTTGCACTTATAGCGCATGTAAATAATCCATTTATATACAATTGATTGGATGTATATTTTATGGGAGTGTTGCTCATTAAAGACAGAGTCAGCATATGTCAAGACAATTCATTAAATATATATTAATAGCTGCAAAATGGAAACAGGCTTGCATTTTTCTCTTGAAAACTATTTTAAAGTAATATGTTACCTCTAACAGTGTCAGCTCTAAATCTGAAGCTCACATTAATATAGTACTGTGCTCAAGGATGCAATACTAGTAACACATATGAATCCTATATAATAAAACCCTAATATGCAAATCGACCAAACGGTGGAATGACTGGTCGCTATGAACTGACCATCAGGGGGCAGATACTCAATGTAGGAGCTGCCCCCTGGTGGTCAGTGCACTCCCACAGGCTGAGCGCTGCTCAGCCAGAAGCCGGGCTCACAGCTGGCCGAGTGCAGCAGAGGTGGCAGGAGCCTCCGTGGCAGCACTAAGGAGCAGCAAGTCAAGCGGTAGGGAGTAGCAAGCAGGCGGGTGGTAAGGAGCGAGGGGTCCAGGACGGAGCGAGAGCACAGGCCGGGCTGAGGGACCCCTCCCCACCCCCAGTGCATGAATTTTGTGTACTGGGCCTCTAGTAAAGTAATAAAAGAAATATGGGTGAGAGGATAGGGTAAGGAGATAGGATAAAACATTGGAAAAACTTTGTAAAATATATAATGTAATTATCCAAAAGGAAATAAAAACATACTGTAATTTTTGGGTTTTTAGCAAATGTTAGTTAACAATTTCCATCATTCTTTTTTTTTTTTTTTTTTTTTTTTAAGGTTCACCATGTACCTTATCATAGAAAAATTCCTACTTTGCTTGGTTGGCTAAAGAAGTGATCATCTAACAGTGTACTGTTCCTATTTGCCTTGTGCCTTTGTCTATGTGAAGGCAAATAAACTTTTAGTGAGACATACATTAATGCATGTGGGTGTGGGCAACAGTTACTTCACAGGACAGCTGGATGAGTCCTGTAAAGATGTTTCAGCCAAATGTTTATCTGAAGCCTTCTGGTGGGAAGCACAGGGGAGGCCTAAAACACATTAGTTTGAATCAGCCCTTAATGCAGAAAGCTGAAACAACTGATAGGAGTTCTTCTGCCTATTCTTTGAGCAGGAGGGTACAAATCTACAGCCACCTATTGTCAATCCACCACATGGGAAAAAGAGTTAGAAGCACACAATCTTGAGTAGCCTTGGAAATTATTTACCAAGTTAAAGAAGTGTTGTTGTTTTTTACCTCTGCATTCTTGTCTTTTAAAAGCCTGATTTCTACACACAGAACTAGGTGGTTAAACACATGCACACACATACACTGAGTGGCCAGATTATTATGATCTCTGAACGCATAATAATCTGGCCACTCAGTGTGTGTGTGTGTGTGTGTGTGTGTGTGTGTGTGTGTGTGCATTAGCGGCCCGGTGCATGAATTCATGCATGGGGGCGGGGGTCCAGCCAGCCTGGCCAGGGGAGGGGACATGGGCAGTTGGCCAGCCTGCCTGCTGGTCGAACTCCTAGTCGAGGGGACAATTTGCATATTAGCCTTTTATTATATAGGATATACACTGAGTGGCCAGATTATTATATGTTCAGAGATCACAATAATCTGGCCACTCAGTGTATATACATGATGTATTTTTTAAATTATATTTTTATTGATTTCAGAGAGGAAGGGAAAAAGAGAGATTAATAGAAACATCAATGATGAGAGAGAATCATTGATGGGCTGCCTCCTGCATGCCCCCTCGTGGGGACTGAGCCCACAACCCGGGCATGTGCCCTTGATCAAAATTGAACCTGGGACCCTTCAGTCCACAGGCCAATGCTCTATCCACTGAGCAAAACCAGCTAGGGCTATACATCATGTATTTTGAACAACAACAAAATATAGTTGTGCACATTTACCTTATAAACAATAATTCTCAATAGAGAGCAATTTCCCCACTGGTGAATTTGGCAATGTCTAGAGATATTTTTTAAAATATAGTGTTATTGATTTTAGAGAGGAAGGGAGAGGGAGAGATAGAAACATCAATGATGAGAAAGAATCATTGATTGGTTGCCTCCTGCATGCCCATACTGGGGATAGATCTCACAACCTGGGCATGTGCCCTGACTGAGAATCAAACTGTGACCTATAAATCTCCTGGTTTATAGGTCAATGCTCAACCACTGAGTAACACCGGCTAGACTACAGATATTTGTTATTTTCCCAACTTGCCTGTTGCTATTGTCATCTAATGGATAGATAGCAAGGATGCTGCTAAATATCCAACAAATTTTCTGTCTCAAAATGTCAATAGTGCTGAGGTTGAGAAACTCTGTTCTAGATATTCAGGCACGTTGCTGTCACTAGTTAAATATATTTTCAGTGTGCGGATAAATGCTGTATCTTCTAATCATTAGGTGTACTGGTTAACAATGAGGATATTGTAATCAAAGAAAACATGATAATTTCAAGAGAAACATCAAAAGTGCTTTATTCAAAGTAAAGTCCATAGCTAGCTACATATTTCCCCATCTTTCAGGTAATTTGTGGATACCCCCAATAGAACTTTTCTTGTTTTGAGGAAAACCATTCAGAGACCCAATTTTCCACTTCTTCGTACGTTTTGAAGTGTTGCTCAGAAAGTGTGTGTGTCATCGATCGGAACAAGAGGTTATCTGAAGGAGCAAGGTCTGGTGAATACAGCAGGTAGGTTAATACTTCCCAGGCAAGATCTTTTAACGTGTCCTTAACTGGTTTTGAAGTGTGTGATGGTGCGTCATCATGAAGCAAAATTACTTTGCCGTGTCTTCTGGCACATTCTGGTAATTTCATGATCAAAATGTGGTTCAAATTGATTATTTGTTGTCTGTAGCAATCAGTATTAATAGTTTCACCTGGTTTTAGAAGCTCATAATATACCACACCTTCCTGATCCCACCAAACGCAGAGCATTATCTTCTGTCCGAAGTGATTTGGCCTTGCAGTGGATGTTGATGGTTGACCTGGATCAACCCGTGATTTTGTGCATTTGGGATTCCCAAAATAAATCCACTTTTCATCGCCAGTCACAATTCGATGCAAAAAAGACTTTCTTTCGTGCCGTTGAAGCAACATTTTACTGATGACTTTTCAGTTTTCCATTTGTCTTTCATTCAGTGGATGTGGCACCCATTTTCCTTCCTTTAAAATCGTTCCCATTGCTTGTAAATGGTCAGAAATCGTTTGCTGAGCAACGTTTAATCTTTCTGCGAGTTGTTTTTGAGTTTGACATTGTTGTTGGTCTTCAAACTTTTTCGGTTGATCTGGACGTTCTTTGTCTTTCACATCGAAATCATCACTTTTAAAGTGTTTAAACCAGCATTCACAAGTATCTTAAGATGAAGCATGTTCACCATAAGCTTCCCAAAGTATATACTAACTTTTTCTTCAAAATAAAGTAATGAATTAAAGCTTCCCACAAATGTTCTTTTTTTTGGCACGAAATTCAACATTTTTAAGCGTAAAATTATCTATGATGTTAACAACTTCAGAAAATTTGACGTATAAAGTTCTGAATCTTGCTGTCAATACAACAAAATAGCATACACATCAAATCACATATATATCAACATATGTGTAACTCCATCTATTGAAAAAAAAATCCACAGTATTAACCGCTACACCTAGTAGACTATCATTTAAAAGATAATTCTAAGATAAACATTAAATTTTAAAGATACAGTATTTCTAAAGCACTTTTTACATAGGGTTTAGTCACTCAATTTCTAATTTCACAGTATTCAAATAACATGGATGATAAAACCATCCCAATCCATTTTGACTTTACACAGAATGGCTTTTCCTCTTTTTATAAAAAAAAGTGTTTCTTTTTTTAGAGCAGTATTACACTCACTGCAAAACTGAGCAGAAAGTATACAGAGTTCTCACATACCTCCTTCCCCACCACACACACAACCTCCCACACCATCAACATCCTACTATGAACCTGCATTGACACATCATTATCCCCTAAAGACCATAGTTTACCTTAGGGTCCACTCTTCGTATTATATATTTTATGGATTTTGACAAATGTATAATGGCATATAGCCTTATTTAAAGTATCATATGGAATAGTTTTGCTGCCTAAAATCCACTGTGCTCTGCCTAGTCATTATTTCCTTTTCAATGCAAAGACTCGTGTTTTCAAGTTTTAAGCACACACATGTAAACGATATAATTACATAGTAAATATACATATTAATTACATGCATCATGAAGTTGGATTAGTTTTACCAAAAGTTTGACTCCACAAATGCTAATAGGTGAATAAGTATTAAAAAAGCATCCCACAAATTCTCCAAGTTACATTTGTGTCAAAGTAAACATCTCACACTCACATTCAAAGTAAATACTAAAGAGACTATTTCCATCAAATACAGAATCTGAAAAGGTTAGCCTGCTGGTAAAAGAGCCAATATGTTTTTAATGTATTTCACCTTTTGAGACCAATGTTGTAATAAAACCCTCAAATTAAGTAGATTGCATTTTAGCTTAGATAAACTAATAGCACAATTAGAGTACCACATAATTCACCATTACTGCTTTGAGGAAAATCACTTAAGTATTTAAGCTCTTTAGAAAAACTTCACTGATAAAATAATGACTAGCTACAAAATTCTCCTGAAGATTAGTGGTATTGGTGCCCCTGATAGGTGAAAAGTAAAGGTGGGGGTGTAGGGAGGACCCTTCACAGTCTGAAATGCAGTTTTAGTAGCCAAAGTCATACACAGATTTTTAAGGACACCAGCTGTGCTTCTTACTTCGGTCTCCATCAAAACGTAGAAGAGAAGTGGCTTGGCTAGTCCCACATGATTTTAACTATGATGAGTGCAATTCTAATGACTGCATGCTAGTCATGAGTTGCATTCACCTGCACTTTTTAAAATATTCTCCATCACTATTGTAGAACAAGTTTGTTAATTTGATTAATATGCAAATTCAGCATACATACTCACATTCTTGTAAAAACAAAGATGGATATATGTAAATATATACATATATATAACACATATATACTGCATTAGATATAAACACATGTTATCTATATATTCACACACATATGGCAAATAATATGATTTATGAGAATACTTGATTTGGGAAAGAAAGCATGGCTATGTGTTGCCATAACTTCTTTCCAAATGCCTTAATTTTACACCTACATTAGAAACAATGTAAAGGTTAGGCTCTTAAAAAATTGGGAAAGGCCTAGTATGAAATAGAAAGTAGATGATGAAAGTCAGTATATACCTAGAATCCACAGAGTTCACAGATGATGGATAAAAGTGCAAATATTTGAAAACTTATTTTACTGATAATTCTAGCTAAGAATGTAAGAAAAAAATTCAATTCCTGATCATACCTTTTGTTACTCCCATAGTGGCAATTTTGCAATGATAAACCGAGGGGTTTTTGGTTTTGGTTTTTGTACCACTAGACTTAGGAAAACTACACAGATTGCTAGTTTTTTCAAATCGTATTGTCCATGCTTAATTTGTATGTACTTATTTAGTAAGAGCTAATAAATATACCCACATGCTACATATATGTACCTAGTACTTAGAAACTGTCCTCAATGGAGCCTCAAAACAAGCCATGATATGTAAATAAACTAATTTTCCCAATTTCTCAGTTAAGAAAACTCCTAGAAATTAAAGACAAGATACCATGTAGTGTAGTAATTTTAATAGGAAAATAGAATTTTGTTATCAAAATCCCTTATTTGCTTCTGGATACGATGACTTCTTTTACCATTGAGACCCACAGAACATCATCACTGTGGATTTCTGCCTGAGGTTCTGAAAGAAGATAAATGCCTAGACACAAGGAAGTATCTTCTTGCCCCTAGGAGATGTGCAGTCTATGTAAATTTAGTTAAATGGACTCTTGCACTGTGAAGCAGAGGCTATTCTCTTCTTGATGAAAAGGTAAACTGCAATTCTAGCAGAAATGAATCGCACATCTCTAAAGAACAAAACCGAGGGGGCTATGAGAGCAGGCTAGCTGTTTAGACTATGTGTTAAAATGAGTTCCTCGAGGTTTTTGTTTTTGTTTGTTTGCCTCATGTCTAATAGAACACATGCTGACAAAGGTGAAGACAGAAATCAGAAAATCTGACAGTCTGAAAACAATTGCTACATCCTCAACCAAAAGGCTTTGTTCACTCTAAAGTCACAGACTGCCCTCCCCCGCACCCCCCACACACACATTCAAAGGAAGTAGATTAAAAGGGTTAATATACAGGAAAAGCATAGGCAGAAAAAAATGTAATATATAGCTCAGCTGTCACTTAAAAACTGCTCTCTAACTCTGCTCAAGTTCTTAGAAATTACTCATTTATTTATTCAATTAACATTCATGGAGACCCTACCATATTCTGGTAGTTGTAATTGCTGGGGCTATAGCATTAAATGAGAAAGACAGACTATCTTTTCTCTCCTGGGTGGATCAACAGAGGTTGATAGATAATAAATGCATAAGTAAGCAAATATTAGGAAGTACCAGGTACTATAAAAAATGGTGCTTCATAATTACTGCAGGCGCACTATCCAGTGTGCTCCGTGCTGCTGCCCCTGTGAGCCTTCCTCGTATAACCTACACAGCGGTCCGCTAAATCATCAATCTCATTGTGTCACATTCCTGCTAAAATTCTCCCATTGACTCCTGGAGAACATGAGCTAATACCTCTGGTATTCCAGATCCTGCCTTCCCCACCTGTTCCCCTCCAAACTCGACTTCTATACAAAGTGTACCACATCACCTAGTACATAACTTCACTTATTCCTTCACTCATCCATACATTCACCCATTCAAGAAGGTATTTATTGGGATGCTCACATGTGCTGCAGACACACTGGTGAATATAAGTATTCATGGTCACTTCCATTATAAGAAGTTAAAATCTGGTATAGAAAATGGATATTAATCAAATCCCACAGAAGAAGAACCAATTGCAAATGTAAAAAAAAAATGTTTCAAAAGAGGTGAATATGTTATCATCAGAATGAATAAAAAGAGAAATGATCCCCAGAGAAAAAGACAGTTGGTCATCCAGTGACACAGATCATAACATGTTTTAATTATGTGTTTCTATATGTTTGATACATTTCTGCACTCATAGGCAGGTTATTTCTGGGTTCCTAATCTAGTATAGAGAACACGATATAAAATATTACAAGTGATAAAGAATTATTCCCCATGGATTTATATCTCTCGCTAACCTATTGTAGATAGCTGGGATTATTGCTACAAGCAGAGGCAACAAGCCAAACCCTAACCCTAACCCTAACCCTAACCCTAACCCTAAGCCCAAAGTCCATTTTTTATTATTGTCAAGTTTGTTTCCACATCAAGCTCTCCCCTCACCCTTACAGTCAACTCATGTGGCCAGTGGCCTTTGTCTTTCTCCCTCTAAGGCTTTATGAAACTGTTCTCAGACTCTGCATTCTTAAAGGACATTTATTTACATGCTGACACCTCCCCTAGAGTAAAGTCTTAAGTGTACAGATAGAAAGATTTTTCTGTCTGGCAGTAGAAAACTCTGGAGAATATTAATCTTGCTTCACACTTTTTTGAGGGTAGTCACATCTCCTTTATATATACACTATCTATCCCCAGACATTAGCCAAGACCCACTGGAAATTATAAGGATACAAAGAGAATTTAGAGTTAGATAATCCTCGACCAGGATACATGTGGCATTTGCTTATATTCTTATATTCCTGGGTATATGTACCAAATTACATTTTCACATATTGGGGGTGGTGGGGGGAGTCAACTCCAAACCCACATTTAGAGGTCAAACACGCAAGCTATCACCTATTCCCTTCTATTTGTGTTTAATGCTTAAGGCTAAAAATGTTTCAAAGAGATCATAACATCCCATCATGTCAGGAAAACAACTTTTTTAGAATGTCTGGAGGGTAATGTTTTAGGTAGATTAAACTAAAACACAGCAATGAAGTCGCTGGCCTGCAAAACAATGTTCATCTTAACTAGAAAGATTGAACACAGAGCCGCAGAACAGTTACTTTTTTAATGTATAAACAATTTAGCTCCTTGAACTCATATCATGAGGAAATTTGAGAAACCATTTCCCCTATAAACCTCTTGAAAAATCGTACCAGGAAGCAAATTGCTACAGCTTAAGGTAAGATATATGATTTTTTTTCATAATCGTCCTTTGTGCCTGTCTTAATCAAAGATTATTATCTTGAAAAGAATCAAATTTTAGAAAATCCATGTTTCTTCAATTTAATTGTTTCTTTTTCAGAGCACATTAGAACTATTCTGACTTATTTCTTGGCAGGTGCAGTATTTCAACATACACATATCAAGGCCAGTTGCATTTATTTAAATCTCTGCTCCCATGTTTTAAGTATATTTTTAGTTGTCATTTGCAATGTTTTATTGAAGGAATTTGAATTCCCTAAAACCAGGTCCTTATGTGTGGCAGTGTTTCCCTCGATATGAGAAAGCAAACTCTTGATTTGGGAGGAAAAAAGGGCCAAAGAAATGATACGAGAGCAACTGTATGTCCTTTTACAGCTAGGAGCTGGCTTTACACACTCCAGGACTCACACACAAACAGAAGAGTTCTGTGAACTATATGCAGATGGCTGGGGCGACACTGGGAGCCTTTTGTGATGACTTTGGTTTGCTTCCCTGTTTTGCCATCTCTTAAAATATCTGCAAAAAGACAAAATTTTGCTGTGCTCCTCAGAAATAGAACAAGTGGAATCTAACTCAAGAATCTGCCCTCTGCTTCGTTGGAGCTTTGTAATGCTAAGAGAAATCCATTCTTTTCCCTCGTGATTGCTCACATACTAACATATCTGCCCCACAACTGGTATTAAAAAGGCTTTATGTTTTAAGTACTATTGTTTTATTTTTAAAGCATAACACAACAACAGAAGTACAGTGGGAGAAGCAAATCTACAAGTTGGTAAAAGGAAGTAATAAACCAAAGAGGAGAAAAATCTCGCAAACCACATAAAGGAAGAATGAGATCAGCCACTTAAGTGAGCGAGTGTAAGGTTACCACACTGGTGCTGAGCAAAAGAGTTCCTGCCAAGCCCAAATGAGGAAGGGAGAAGGAAGAATAAGGGCATTCCACACAGCAAGGCAGGCAGACAAGGCAACAAAGTCAAGTGGAAATGCTAAGACAGCAGGTTTGCACCTATTTTCTTGCACCTGATCATGGCACAGATATTTTAGCAGGCTGAAAGAACACTGGGTATAAAAAAATGAACTGAAATAATAGCTTACCAGTATTTACCATCATTTAAACGGAGCAAATAGTTTGGTTCAACTATCTCTACTCCTCCAAACACACTTAAATACCCAAATTCCTCTCCCTCTCTCTCTCTCTCTCTCTCTCTCTCTCTCTCTCTCTCTCTCTCTCTCTCCCCCCCTCCGTCTCTCATCACCATTACAACCATAGCAACAAATATTTGCTTAGCTAATCATATAGCTTCTTTATCTACAGCAAAAGCCTAAGGGCTTAGGCAATGTAAAAAGTATTGGCATCTCTCTGACGTATATTATAAAATCTATATTACAATTCTTAATTCAGCATGCATGAGTCAGCAATAGATATACTGTATCTTTAAAAAGACATGAAGGTTTCCAGTCAAGCCTTTTAAGTCTTCACAAATAACATTTCAAGAGGGTTGGGAATGTGGACGAAGATAGCAGATGGCTTTTAGTACAATAGTGCTCCAGGATCCTTTGATTTTGTTACTTTTGCTTTTTGATGGTGTTCTTTTCCGGTTCGTTTTGATGACTCTGTGGCCTAATGGACCGAAATCAGACAGCAAAGCTGAAAACCCTTAAGTCCTCATGATAGTTAGTGACTTATTGGGTGACCTTGAGTAAGTGTTACATTCCCCTCATCACAGTTTCTGTGACAGAAAATAAAAATCACTCTGACTCCCCCACCCCCCAAGAATGGACTAAGACTAGCAATGGTTACTCGACTTGTATAATATGAGATAATGACATTAGCTGCCATTTATTAAGCATTTCTATGAGCCAGACACTATTTCAGGTGTTAGCATGTTTTATGGCTTTCAGTTCAGACAACAGCCATATTAAGCATGAAGAGCTAACCTCATTATGCAGGTGAGGAAATGAAACCCAAGAAGTCTGAAGACTTGAACTTAAGTTCCACTTGACCCTTTCTTTTTCCGTTATGTGAACCAATTTCTGCTAATGAATTATAATAATTGTAATAAAATATTTAGTAATTAATTGGTTATATTATATATTGCAATCATACATGCTCTATAATATG
Organism: Ia io; assembly: GCA_025583905.1. Lineage (NCBI taxonomy): Eukaryota > Metazoa > Chordata > Mammalia > Chiroptera > Vespertilionidae > Ia > Ia io. Next base: position 18,913,137 of record JAJQQW010000002.1, on the reverse strand, counting down.
TAGCAATTACTACATATAGAGTCATTATAGAATGCTATGTATACTATATAATAGTTACCAATTGATGACACAATGATGTGAATTCGGGGTGCCCTTCCGCACTAGCGTTCCATTGTTACTTGACTTCAGTCAGTCTGGAGGGAGGGAGAGAGGAAAGAAGGGATGCTTGGCTCAACAGTCCATAAATTACTACTAGATTTCTAAATGTATGAGTGGTGAATTGATCTGCAGGAAAGGTTGGCCCTTATTTGAGAGTGAAATCCTGGATGCTAGACTGTTTATTTGGTAGCCCTTCCTTGAATTACACTGAGTGGCCAGATTATTATGATCTCTGAATGCATGATAATCTGGCCACTCAGTGTATGTCCTATATAATAAAAGTCTAATATGCAAATTGTCCCCTCGACCAGGAGTTGACCAGCAGGCAGGCCGGCCAACCACCCATGTCCCCTCCCCCTGGCCAGGCTGGCTGGACCCCACCCATGCACGAATTCATGCACCAGGCCTCTAACACACACACACACACACACACACACACACACACACACACACACACACACACACACATACACTGAGTGGCCAGATTATTATGCATTCAGAGATCATAATAATCTGGCCACTCAGTGTATTTGTAATGTAAGTCACTGTTCTGCAACAGAAAATAAGATCCATAGTGCTTTGCAGATCCAGGGAACATAGGAAGAAAAGGAATCTGAAAAATAAGAATAAAAAGAAGGAAGGGTAGGAGGAAGGAAAGGAGAAAAGAGGATTCATGGGCTGCCTGGGCTACGCTACCAAAGCGAAAGCCAGGAACCGGCTTGTTAAATGTGTGCTTGCTTTCAATGAGCCTCCTGATAGATCACTTCCATGTGTCTGAACGCATTTTCTGTTTTTATTTAAAACTGCAAAGAAAAAAATACCTTTAAAATGTGTTTGAAAAATGGTGATAGGTTAAGGATGAGGCAAGGAGTTTAACTGGAATGATTACAGCCACTTTTGAGAGCTAAGGTATCAAGAAACTATCTAATTTCCATACATCTCCTAAGAGTTCGTTCCAGAAAAGGAAGGATGAAGTCTCTTCAAACTCCTAATTTCAGGCCCTGGGGAGAACCACATGCTTATAGTTTCATTAAAAAATGTTTTTCTTTTTCTTCTCATTTTGCCTGCCATTCATTCAGCACTGGCCTCCAAGCACATTAGAACATTAATTTATAATACTTATGCATATGTAGCGGAATCCCCTAAGATTTTAAGGGCAAACTTGCCAATGGAAAATAGGCCATATGGAGCGCCCAGGCATTCTGAACACAACTGAAGTCGATTATCTCCCCTCGCCCCCAGCCCCAGCATGATGGAAAGGATATTTGGCTACACTGTTTTAGAAGCTGAGATGCTCTTGCGGATTGTGGATGCCAAATTGGAACAGAATTGTTCTCATATAAGACAGTAATGGATTCAAACACAATAATGTTAAACATATCCCTAATCAATTATTTTTAAAGTATGCAATTTGTTTAATGTCTTCTATTACAGTTTTATTTATAGAGGCATTAATAACAGAGTGAGAAGTAATCTGTAGAAATTGAAGAAAATATATTCTCATCTGGCAAGTGTATTAATATTCTACTTATAAAATGGTTCCTTGTCAGAGAATTCATGCAAGGTTGCCAGAATAGAAAGGAGACATTGTATAAAACCTTTGAGTTTATCAACCTAAAAAACATTGGTAAAGTGAACCCCACCCTCCCTCCAAGACTCGACAGACTCACATAGTCTTGTTTACCCCCCCATTTTCCATTTTGTTTTTTATTTCCTTCCTTGTGTAATACCAACCTCTAGTGTGTCACAATTTACCTTGTGTGTTTTTTAAACGACTTAACACTTTCCTAAATAAAACGGTGGGCAATTATCTCTGGAATGCTGCCGAAAAGAATTCCTTAAGCCTCTGGCTGGTTGCAAAAGGGTTTACATTAATCACTCTCTCTCTCTGCATGCTTGTCTCCTCTTAGCAGTGTCCAATGTCATGTCAGACGGTCCACGCGGGGCCTCCACAGAACTGTAAAAGGGCATTACCACTCGCTGCAGGTGGCCGGCAGGAACAAAGCCTTTGGCCCCGAGTAATTCTAAGAATGTCTGCACAGTTATAATCCAGTGCGTAGGGGAGCATATTTGTTCCTGAAATCCTTGTTATACCACTTACTATGCAATTGACATTGAAGCTTGGTTATTCCTTATAGAAATCACAGGCTTTTCAATCAAACAGTTAAAAAAAAAAAAAAAAAAAGATGCAGTTCTTATATCCCAAACCACTCTACACCCAGTGTGTCAGTCACTTGGTACTTTCTTTCAAAAATACTGGCAACCAAAACCTAGCTTCTCGTTGTTAAATGTTTTACTTGTGTCTCAAGGCAGAACCTGGAATTCCCAACTGTGCTAGCCAGAAGCTTCAAGTGAGTCAGCTATAAGAAGCCCAAAGACATGCAGCCCAGCTAGTCAAGTTAAACAGTCATTTTGACAAGCATCCAAGGTCACAATAATGTAAATGGGTGTATTCTTCAGGGGATCTTATCTCTGGTGTTTGAAATCTATAGATATTGTAATGATCTGAACCAGTTAGAGGCAGGCAGACCTTTTATTTTTCTATGACCATAAGCTCCAGGCTACAGGTTTTTATCATAACATTATTTTATTCCTGGACCTACGGATCATGTTTTCAAAGCTATTGCTCTTCACAATAAAACTTTCAGGAGAAAAATGCATGTTTTCATAAAGCACAGTGAATGTGGCTATGAAAGAGAGCCACTGACACACACCGTCTCCTGAGGAGCCTGGTTATTCCTTATAAAAATCACAGGCTTTTCAATCAAATGGTAATACCTTCCTCTACACTTTCCATTTCTTCCATAATGCTTGATTTTAAACTGTGTTTTCTTCTTACCACGAGAATTACATAAAACACAGAATGTCAGTTATATAGTTTTCAGTTTCCTATGCTCACTTTCTCCTGTGAATCTCTACAGCTATTCTATGGCACTTGAATACATTTGGTCTCACATGCACACATTTTATCCCTGTTATTACCAGTAAACTGTGCTCTCTGTAAAGGTGGAGGCTACATCTTATCTTATTCAGCTCTGCATTACTGGCAATACCGTATAAAATGCCCAGTGAAGTGATGAAATGAATCAAATAAGTTAGCGTTAATGTTTGGCTTCTCTATTAACTACATGAGTCAACCAAATATGGATTATATAAAAATAGCGAATTAAGGACTGGAATAAATTAGCCCTGCTAACATCTTCAATCTTTTTGTTTTGGTCCAATAACTATTTGAGGCAACCAAATATGGATTGTGTAAGGTAGTAAAATAAGGAGTAAAATAATATAGCTGTGCTTAATGTGAAATAAGCCTTCTTTTTTCATATTGTATAATTTTATTGCCTATGTCTTGTTTGGAATTATACTCACTCCAAGAAAAACAGCTTCATTTAATACCTCCCCCCACATCCCTTAAAAAAAAATTCATGATGCATTCATATTTACGGATCCATTTAGTACTTATATCACATCATAAAGTAGGTAAAGCCGATAGTATTAGCCCCACTTTACAGATGGTGAAATAAAGATATGGAATGGCTGCGAGCTGCCAAGGGTTACCCATGTTTGTAGAATAAACATTAAAATGTCCAAATCCTGTTCTCAGACTCTTACTGTGCCCTCCCTTCCAGTCCCTGCTGGGAGACCTCCATCTGATTGGATCTTTCTGAGGAGACCTCCATCTGATTGCCTCTACCACCCCACTGAACTCTGTGCTCCCTAAGGATGTCCTTTTAGTGTTACTAATGAAATTGTTACAAAATCTCTCTCACACAACCTAGCATATGGCACATAGAAGACCTGGAAACATGCATCTGAAATTGATTTAAAGATTAACAACCAACAAACTCAACCGCTCTTCTTACTCTTCTGGTTTATTATTGTACATGGCTTATTTATTTCTCACCCTATTGTACACATGGAATTACTCTTAAAGTAATTGCATTAATGGATTTCTCTAAAACCACCATTTCTAAAGTGTAAGTTTTTTTTAAGAATAAATTAGGAGAGTGGTAAAATACTGCTTGGCATAGTTTTATCAAATCTCACCAGAATATTTTGCTGTATAATCTAACTAATATATAATAAATAGTGGACCTTGACAAGGGAATATCCTCTGACATATGATTATGCAAAGGGAAAAAAGCTGAGTTTGTTCTATCTGAACAAATGTCTTGGAAGAGATTCAAGGTTATCTGTGTTGTGTGTGTGTGTGTGTGTGTGTGTGTGTGTGTTTTTTTTTAATTTTCATCTCTATTAGTTGAAAAATGAAATGAGTATTTTTACCAAAACTATCAAATATAATTCAGTTCAACAAGCCCTCAGTGAAAGGTAATGGTGTAGCAGTGGATAAGATAGTTGTAAAAAAGGCACATTTAAGAATAAATTATCTCAAATTATGTCAAAGAAGCAGGACATTGAAGTGGTTCAGAGCTCCTCTGGTTCAAATCCTAGCTCTCCTTCAGACCAAAATTTAACCTTGGCAAATTGATCTTGGCCAGAGTGATGCCTCCACTGGCCATTGCTGACTTCGAAAGATGGATGGGGGCTGCAGGCAAGAAATGCAGCCATGCTTTAGAGGCTAGTGAAGGCAAGAGAGCAGATCCTGCCCTAGAGTCTCCAAAAAGGAATGCCACCCTGCCAGAGCATTCATTTTAGCCCACTGAGACTCATTCAGACCACCGACCTCCAGAGTCATAAAATAATAAATTTGGGATGTTTTAATATGAACAATTGTTAGTAATGTTACAGCTACCTTAGTAGACTAATATAACATCTACATACATATGCCTGTGCACACATGTGTGTGTGCAAACACACATGCACACACTCACATACATATTCCAAATAGACTTTTGAGTACTGAACATTCCTGTCCTTAAGGTGATGAAGCTGTTTATAAGTAAATACCTTCACAAATGCATGCTGCTCTCCTTGAAGCCAGCGAGGAATCTGCCCTTACCCTAGATGCCAAATGAGCTCCTACTTTCCCGCTACAGAGATATCACAGTAGAAAATAAAAGTAGCCTGCCTTCCTTGACCTAGACTGCGAATTTTGACCCTCCACACTGGTCCTACTATAATGAATCTACTGCTTCATTATCGTGTTAGTTGATGGTTAATGTACTGATCTGTCTTATTCACCAAACAGGAATAGCCTGCCAGAAAGGGACTATGGATGTCCTTGTTCATATCTGCATATCCAGTGTCTAGGCAATGAATGGCACATGGCAGGCCCATCAATGTTTCTTCATATGAATGAATGAATGAATGAATGAATGAATGGCTTTTTAAACAAACACACGCATGCATGCATATACACACACTAACACACACAATGTGGTAAATCTATACGTTTAATTTTATTCATGCCTAACAATGTCATGTGATAGGCACTACTTTAGTTAGTGTTGGCAGAGATGGATTGTAAGATCTGAGTCAGGAATCCAGACTCATGACCACCCATCATTAGAGCTTCTTGATCACAGTTTGAACAATGAAAGAGCAACAGGCTTCACTACTATCGGTTAATATAACATCGCATTAACTGAGAATCTGTCTGTGTTCACAAGTTATTTGATTTGAGAATACACAGATTTGGTCTTATAGTATAAAAGAAAAGAAACTCTTCAGGAACCTAAAAATTAGACACCATGCATGCTGTGTGTGGATGGCTAAGTGAGATAAAATTCTTCAATAGTGGAGTCACAGGATCTATTTTTATGTTATTACAGGTTTTAGCCTTTCTACCTGAAACCCAGTTTCATTCACCCACAGCAACACAAAGCTCACAATTCTGCAGCAACCTGTGAGTCTGAGCTCACTTCCTGGTGTGAATACATTTGTATTTTTAAAATATATCTATATATGTAACATCCCACTTAGTCATATGTGAGTTTCAGGTCACTTTGGGGGTTGACTCAAATGATAAATCACTTAAGTACTAATTCATTTGTGGCTAGATTTCAATGAAGGGTCACACGTTAAAATACAAAATTATGAAAATTATAAGAGATCTGAAATATGAACCATCCTTACAATTTTAATTCTAGGGATAGAAACCATTAGCAGAGAGAACACGTGCCTAGCAGAGCATGACAAAGCATTTAATTGATGGCTGTGTACACATCAATAATGACCACATAAAGAGGTGTTTCGTGTCCACTTTATAGATGAGATTTTGTTTCTTTAGCTGATAAGGAAAGTAGGCCTTACATCAGCCTACCATTTGCTGGGTAAACTGTAGCTAAATGTGACTCTAATGCAGCTCTTCCTGGTTTGGGGTCAGCCTCGCAGACGAGGGTGTGCACAATAAGTAGAGGCCCTTGTGTCTTCTTTGCTTTTTTGTGTTTTGTGTGGGTTTTTTTCATTTCTGTTTTAATCAACGAGGAAAAGTTTCATCAAATATTTAAGTGATGAAAGAAAATGTGTTCTTTTATAAATCTGTTGGCATACACACATCCATGACCCCATCACTATGCCAGGAACGTGTGCCCAGAACCTTACGAATGCCATTTCATTCAGTTTAAAACTTACATGACTCTGAATGGTTGCTATACCTGTCTTACAGATGAGATTTTTGGCCCAAAACTACTAAATGCCAAGATTAAAATCTGAAGACAATTCTGTGAATAATTAAGTCCATATCCCTTTTCTTGTCTTTTCTCTTTTTGAGTAATTCTGAAGATAGTGACATAGAGACATATCTCATATGAATACATTGCAGTTCTTACTGTTTTTGTATTTTTAATTGCATGGGGGTTTCATGGGTAAAGCATATGACAAATAAAATCTGACCAGCTGGAGAAGACATGACACATCACAGATTAACAGGATATATCACTAGAGAGCCAGCAATACACAGGAGAGTAAAGAAAAGCATAAACACTAACATAAGACCACTGATGGGAAATTGCTAGCTAGTGGGATATCTGAGCATGCAACCTTTCAGAAAAATTCTTTTGATGAAATGCTTTCGCTCTACTAAAACTGATTAGACTTTTACTTTATCTACTAGAGATACATGTAACAATTCAGTGAAAAGAATGATGTAGAAGAAAGTAATGAGAACTTGGAGGCATTATGAAGAAATAAGAATTAGAGAAGTGTTATTTAAACTAGAGCTGTTAATGTTAGAATACATAAAGCTTTTAGAAAAATTAAATCAGACATGATTTGAAAAATGCAAGACATGTGTGCCAATGTTGAGAAAAGCATAAATAATTCTCATTCTGGAAGGGCTAGAAAGCTAACTGAAAGCAGAGACATAACCTCAGTGACCTCCAAAATTCCCCCAGATCCGGGTCCAAGATTTCTATTGTTATTAGTGTTAGAGCCACAGAGCAGGAAAGCGTAAAGATAAATGAAGAAAAACAAGTTCTATCTAAACTGGGGAAATGAGAGCCAGACACGGAAGGAAAGCAAAAGGAGCGTGAAGGATGATTAAAAAGGAACTAAAATAAAGAAAACACGTTATTTTATTTTTGTCTTTTTTTCAGTCCCAAGTAATGAAATAGAAAATGTGCAAAATGTGGTACCTAAATCCATCAACAGCAGGATGTACAAAATTATAATGTCTGTATTACATCACCATATGTAGAACTTTTGATTGCTAATTACACTATCAGATGTATAGACGTATGTGATGTGAATAATTTATTTTGCTTTTTTTTAAAAGCCTAACTTTGGTTCTTGCATACATTGACAAGATTCAAAACTACAAGGTACATAATGTGTAAATGTAGTTTTAAGCAATTATGATATAAGTACACACTTTTCAAAGTATTCATATTTAATTTAAATAACGTGCATTTAGGTGTCTTCATTGAATTGGATGTGGCATGTGGAGCATTTTAAAATGTCTGGAGATGAGAATCTATTAAAAAAAGATTGGTATATAATAGAGACTGATAAGAGAAAAATGAAAGAAAACAGAATAAATAAGTTTTAAAAATTAGCACTTCACAAAACCAAGGCAGATTCTGATTGGCTAGACATGCAACCACGATTGACTAGCCTACTTGCTCTGCTGTTGAATAAATAACAGGATGTCAATGAAACACTGTCCTATCATAAAAAAATGCTGGCCATAAAGTGGTCCACATGACAATATATCATCAAGGTATTTCCATCCCCCTTCTATTTTAGAGCAAACTGTGTGCAATAAGATAATAAAGGTCCCTGCATTTTAATAGCCATATTTCTAAAAACTGTGGATCATGGGAATTACTTTGTTCTTCTTCTCCCAGTTTATTGAAATCCAAGATTAATAGTATTGTATTATTCTGATCTATTTAAAATAATGACATGTGATAAGATTTCAGTCTAGATACCTGGGGGTAGAAGAATTAACCTGTATTACTCTTAAGAGAGTTCTGAGCATATTTTTTTTAACAGTTGGCATTTACAGAAGTACTTTATGGACACCAGTTCATTACAGCTGACAATTATTTCATGAAAGGTAGCTGTATCTGTGGGCTCAGGTTGACAATTCTAAATACTGATACAATGATACTCTATCCACCAGCCATTTTGCTTCTAAAGGGCAAAATCTGATTTATAAGTAGAGATTGTAGCTTCCAGATTCGCTTACATTTTTCTATTTCATTACTTGGGAAATGTCTAAAACCACCCCTCAACTTCCTCTCTGCTGATCCATACCATTTGTTTCCCCGGTTTATTGTCTACCTCTGCGTTTTACTTATTTGGTAACCAAGAAAATAAAGGGACAGTTATCTATCATCCTATGTTTATATGCATTTCATTTACATTAGACATTCAGTCAACGCTTGCAAAATGAAGTGTCGATTATACAACTAGAACCATTTCACTCTTTCTGCCTATAATGTGTTCCCTGGGCAGAGTCCTCTCTGTGTCATCACATGCAAACCCCAACATCAGCTCTTCAAAATTCCCTTCTTCTCCAGCACTAAACACAGAACAAAATGACAACTGGATAGATTGCTCCTGTTCAAAAAGATGACAATAAACCACATTGCACATGTATATGTTAGATCTGGATTAATCTCGGGCATCAACCTTCATGTCCAGGTTAGTTTAAGGGGAAAATAAAACAACAACATGCCAATAACAGCAATATTCAAAAAGCACTCTCAAGGCTTTGAGACCATTAGAAGCTTTTATAAAATACAGGCAAAAGTCTATTATGAATGAGTAAACCATTATTGATTAAATGTTGCTATTAATATCTAGGGTTAAAAAAAGAACTCAGGGTCAAGATAAAAGTAAATCATAAGTAGAGTCTTCTGAATGGTCAACTAGAAAATGTCTTGGGCAGCCTTAGTATTACACAGGCAAGACAGGGAGTCGTGGGCAGAGAAAAGTGAACGACCACTTTAACAGAGTCTCTCTATCCAGAGAACCATTCTTTTGGAATGATGGTCAACAGTTGTTATTTCCCCCCACACACAAGTTATTAATTCAGAAAAACACTCATGACCTTTTTTCATATCACAATAAGACTCCATGATGAATAAATGGATTCTCACAATGTAGATTCCCTACTTAACAAAAAGGAAGAGTATTAATGAGATAAACGGTGTTGCTTTTAAGCCACAAACATGTGAATAACTGGGCATATCTCATATGTTGACAGTGGAAATTAAGAAGCTCATTGTACCACATTCCACTCAAAAAATTCCCTTTATTGGTCACCAGAACCAAATTCATGATTGCAGCTTCAGCAAAAAATAGATTAAGTATTTGCTCTTGTCTCTATATCTTGTGCACATGACATTTGTTCCCAACATCTTTTTCTGCTTCTTTGCTAAGGATTATGTTTACTGAGTAATTACTATGTGCCAGCAATTGCTCTAAATACTTTATACATATAAACTCTTTTTATCCTCTCAATACAAACAATAACAGTACCTACCTAGTTCTTTGGGGAACTCGATAACTTATTATTTGTAAAATATTCAGAACACTACACAGCACAGGGAAAGTGCTAAATAGTGTTCATCAAATAATCATATAAAGTGGTTTGTATTTGTTACTCGAATTTTACAAATAAATCAATGGAACCAGAGGTATATTAAGGAATTTCCAGGAATAACAAGCTAGTAAGTGATGAAGCTGGACTGTAAACGCCAGAAGTCTAACACCAAAATGTACATTTTTAACTGTTCTTCACAACTATGCTCTGCCATTTCACAAGGATGTGTGTGGACTGCTCCTTCAATAATTTGATTCTAAACACCTCCTCTGAGAACTTTCCAGAGTTTACATCTATGAGACACTAGACTGTAGGCTTTTACAAATACAGATCATATTCTATCCTACAATCTTCCCCCCTCCACCCTCTGCCACTCCAGGGCACTGGTCTGCACCCAGAGGATGTGCACTAGATACACAGATGGGCATAGAGATTGACAGCCGGTGAGTATAATGTAAGTGATAATGTTTTAACTTTAAAAATTCAACAGATATGCTTTTAATATTTTATGCTTAAAGACACAGATATCCATCCAGTTTAATTATCCTTTTATTTCTTATTTCTGAGTGGATGACACCCAGATAACTCCTGTTCAATGATGATTCTTTCTATATTTAGCATTCCAAAAATTATTATTAAAAAGTGACCTTAGAGCCCTGTATGAATATTTTTGTACTTTTTGAAACATGAAACTGCTGCCCTGAAAGAGGTGGGTTTGTGCCCCAGATCAATCCTGTGAGTGGTACTAGCTGTGAGTTCTGGGACAAATTACTTAACCTCTAAGAGCTTCAGTTGCCTTACCTTTCAAATGGGAATTCTAGTACCTTCTTACTAAAGTGGTGAGGACTAAATAAAACAAAATAATAGTGGGTACAAGGTAAGCAACATATATATGTAAACATGTATGTTGCTTTGTGGGCTTTCTACAAAAATCAATAAACATATAAATAAAATTTAACTATAGCTTTATTTGGGTTGGATACATTGATTCTCTTTGTTTTTATGTTTCTAATCTAAAAGTAGAATTTTTTTTTTAAAGAAAGAAATATATTTGCATTTTTTATATAGATACTAGAGGCCCAATGCACAAAGATTCGTGCAAGAATAGGCCTTCCTTCCCCTGGCTGCTGGCCCCGCCTTAGCTCTGGCCCGGAGCCACCTTTCAGCCTTCGCTCCGTCCAGAGTCGCCTTCCATCTCTCACCTTGGCGCATCAATTTGCATATTCCCTCCTTATTGGCTGTGGGCACCACCAGCTTTTTGTCGTGGAGTTATAGTCAATTTGCATATTCCATCTTTATTAGATAGGATTTGCTGTTGGAGGTGGGACCCATAAGAGAAAAATCCAGAGTAGCACTGGGAAGTCAAGATGAAAGTGAAAATTTCCTGAGAATAGTAAATAGGCTGATTACAGTGCCTCTAACACTTCCCAGAGGACAGCCTCTTTCCAACAGTATGGTCTGCAACAATGGAATCTGTTGGAAATATCTAGATGTTCTTGGAGAAAGTATATCCACTTCTGGGTACAGGTCCAAAACCAGAAACTTCCTAGTTCTTATTTCCAAGAGTGATGCTACAGGTCATTATTGCCTAAAGTGGAGCATGCTGGGGGTAAGCTTCGGAATGGCTTTTAATATACCAGATATGCACTAATGATGGGTTACTGACAAACTGTATTACTGTGATGCATTGTTTAAAAGCATACATTTACTCCTATAAGGCACTGCTTCAAGTCTGTATCAATGTGCAGTGCATTTGCTTTATTTGTGTATATTATCCTTGTCCCAGAGAATACCAACTGCAATATGACGCAATGCACTGACTTTCTATCAGGCCTGCTGCCCGTCCTCAAAATCCCCAATGAATATTTATGATACCAAACTCAATATAGGTCTTGGAAATAAATAAATTAATAAATGGTAGTGCTGCCGTGGCTTTAATGAGGTTATCAAATGGAGTAGAACTCAAGATTTGCCATTAGGTCTTAAAGAATGGTCAGCTGGGAGTGAGGCCTTCTTTGGGGCATGAATAATGAGAAGGATGCAGCAAAGCTCGAAGGGAAGGAAGGAAGGAGAGAAGAGGGATGGGGAGGATGGAAGAGAGAAGGAAATAAAAAGCTTCTCAGCCAAGTAAAAACCAGAAGCCAAATTAAAAGAAAATTCTACATGTATCTAAGTCATGTTCCCTACTCTTTTAAGGTACTGGCAGCCATGCTAGCTTATTAAATATTCAGTTACAAAGCCAGTCAATGCTTGGCCTATTCTGACTGGCCATTTTAGAGTTTAAAAACAAGAAAGGACAGCCATACGAAAGCACATTCATATCTTTTGATATGTTCCAAATGATCCAAGGATTTGAACCACTGTAGCTCACTCTCAAAGTCCCCCATGAAGCTGTGACTCCTGTGGTTGCCGCATGTGTTTTTATAGGGAAGCAGGGACCTGGGACCACCATGTGGAGAAAGCGCCAGTGTAGCAGGAACAACAATGCCGATCTGACATGTTTTCTTTTCCTGCTTTGCTGACAGTCCTCAGGAAATGCAGCATATGGTTCTGATGAAGTAGTTCCTTAAATTTTAATGTGGCACTGATCAATCTTAGGATTCCTAAAGGTTCCTGGGCAGTCCCGCTAAGGGAGGAAAGCTAACAGCAGAAAAGAGAAAACAAGCTGAAAGTTTAGTTCTATAAAAACATTCTGTAAAGTGCAAATTAGAAATGGTACTGCATTACACCAAAGCATAATAACATTGATTATCTTTTGGTTCATGTCCCAGATTCTCAAAAGTCAACATTGAAAAACGGATCACGTAAATAGCATGCCTTGTCCATAAACCAAGACATGATTCAAGGAGGCTGAAGCCAAAAGAGAAACACGCTGGCGATATCACCTAGGGTCTAAGGCGGCATTCTTCATCTCAGAATTGTCATCACCCTCTGCTCCATTGTCCCAGGCAGGAACCACAGAGGAATGGTTGTCTTTCCCTTTATAAACCCACATATCCATGTCTATTCATCTCCACATGTGCCTCCTGTGTCTCCCCTTTTCCTCCTTCACCAGTGCCCCTTGATTTGTCAGGTTGCTCATCACCTGTCTCCTACACCCTATGCCTACAGCCTCTTTGCCACTGATTTTTGTCCTCCCAACCCATTTGCTGCTAGCATGATCTTCCTATAATTCAAATATCAAATAAGCTATTGGTGACTTCCTATCTCATGCAGGATAAAGTCAAAACACCTTTTCATGGTAGTCAGCTAGCTCCAACCTACCTTTCATCCCAGTATTTTGCCTAATATTCTGCCCTAAGCTTCTGCCACCTCAAGCACAACAGCATATTCACAGATCGAAACCATTTCCATGCTCCTAAACTGGGTTTGTGTGGTTTCTTCATTCTTTCTGCCTGACAAAATGTTACCCATGGTCATGGTCGAATACTCTTCTCCTCTCTCGGGTAGACCCCTTCTCCAAGGCAAGGCAAAATCTCACTACTTTATCCTTCATTAACACTTGGCATATATCTCTAGTAACAAAGTTATGATAAGTTTGGGAGTTTCATCTATGAATTGCAAAGTCAAGGTATACCATTCATACACAGAATATTTGATTATCATTTTTTTAAGGAAAAAAAAAAGCCTTTGAACTGCCTTCACTGTCTTTAAGCAAAATACCACAATCACAAATCTGAAGTCTCCCAGGAAAATGTTAAATCAGATTTCAGAAGATGTAGTGCCATTTTGTCCATCCTTTGGTGGGCAATGACCTAGAGAAAAGATAACGAATGCTCCTAAGGCTATCTCGAAGGAGAGCTAAAAGAGAAATACTGTATGTCCCAGGCGATGGAGGAGAAAAAATATATATGAGGGAAGAAAAGAAGGAACATAAATTTTTAAATCCTCACCAACGATATGCTTTAAATGATTTTGAGAGAGAGAGGATGAGTTGGGGAGGGGAGAGAGAGAAAGAGAGAGAGAGAGGGGAACATTGATCAGTTGCCTCCCATACATGCCCTGACCTGGGATTGAACCCACAACCTTTTGGTGCATGGGATGATGCTCCCACCAACTGAGCCACCTGGCCAGGCCAAGAAGAAACATAATTTAATTGCACACTGTCAGACACACAGCCCTCAAGAGGGCTCTGCCTTTAATGGGACTGATGTTTCTCTAAAACCCTGCTAACTTACTAGCCTTTAAGATTCTGGGTTTTTTACTTCAAATTTGCTGAAGAATAAAAGGAAACTGTTTTTGCTGAGCAAAACAAGAAAAGCACACTTTTGGAGTGAGGTGTAAATGGTAACCCTAAAATTAGAGAACTTGAACATTCTTGTTCTCGGCTGGGTGCTTCTCCCTCTTCCGAGGCAGCCTGCTAAGACCGGTTCTGAGTCAGCCCATCCGGTTCTGGGATCATGGGAGTATGTAAGATTTTCAACTACTCTAAACACCCAGAGTCCAGCTCCTGATATCACCTATCTAATAAGGACCAGGCCTTTCCATAAGATGATTTCAAGGAGCCTCTGTCGCATTCTGTTCGCCTAAAAGCATTTCTTCATATGGTTCTCGCTATTAAAGCTCCCAGTACAACCAGGTAGCATCCTATTTAAATGGGCAGGGACTTGACTGTCATCTCAGCAGTATCTGGCTGTCAGCATGAAGATGGCATCATGGACTGTAATCATTTTGCACAGAGTAAGGACAGGGCTAGCAGAAAAAGTTTAATTCCAGGTGAAGGCTCCTGCAGCGTCAGGAAAGGGCACACACTAATAAGGAACTGCAAAAAAAAAAAAAAAAGTGCTGGTGACGACATGCTCGCCTCGAAAAGCAAGCTCAGCAGATTTACTGCAACTAATAGAACCATTACTGCTCCGGTTCATCAGGCTATGAAAAACAGCAAAGGACAGGAGCATCAGACGGAAAGGGATCAAAAGCTAGCAGCAACAGCAGAAGGCAAGAAATCAGAATACCCAAATCATGCCTCTGCATTTTTTCCAGCTAGAAGTTAAGTTACCCCAGTTATCAAATCTAGGAAATACAAGAAGGCCCCAAAACTTGCACAAGAAAAACAATCTCCATGTTTTATTATATGTATCACACACTATGACCAAACTCTTCACTCTATTACTATCAGTTCAAAGCTCATTTCTAGTAATGCCTGCATTGTCTATGGGGCTTAATCACAAGGAACAACAACAGCCTGTAATTATTGGAATCGAGAGTCTAGGTCAGTGGTCAGCAAACTCATTAGTCAACAGAGCGGGCAAACCACGGCTCGCGAGCCGCATGTGGCCCACGAGCCTCAGTTTGCCGACCACTGTCATAGGCTATGACATCCAAGCTCCCATCATTGTTATTTTGTACATATTTTTATTTTTTCTTCTTACTCCTGAATAGCATGAAAAGCCAGGCAAATGAAGAAGATACTGCATGTAAAGAATCCCGTTGCTTTTAAGAGAATTTATTCTATACCTTACTTTTAAAGGCTTCTCTTACCACTGGAGACTGAGGGTCAAGCAGGTTCTCTAGAAAACTGGGAGCTAGACCAGGAATCACACCAGGGCCCTAAAACCCCCGTGTATATGGTCCTCTGCTCCCCAGCGCTCCCCACAGCTGCATTCTGTAATAAAGGACAGTCCTTGGGCAATGACCACAGCCAGAACCAATGCTTGTACCAGGCCGGGTACTTGAAATGCCTAACTGAAAAATGTGAATTTTTACTACAAAGAGGTGGAAGCACATAATCAGGAACCCAAGATGGATTCATAAAAATGCGTACAACAGCCCCAGAGGAATGCAGAGCAGCTATTTAAAGCGTACAGTACCATTGATCAGCTGGGAAAATAATAACACAAACAAAAGATGAAAACACAACACCAGAACTTTTACACAGCCCACTGTTAGTTGGGGCCAGGCTGTGGCTCTTTAATGCAACACAACATGTTTGTGGATGCAGCACGTGACAGTCCCAGCCTAGCATTTGCTGGTCTGCACTGTTAAACGTTAACAGTATCCAGCCCTCCATTAGGCACGGCTTCAAAATGACTCATTATTTTGAGTTAAAGTGAAATTAAACAATAGAAGATTCCTGTAAATAAATGAAAAAGCTCTTTAAAAATGAATTTGCTTAGGTTGGGGGCAGGGGCGGGGGACTCCCATCACCTCACTACCAAGGAGTTTAATTAATCATGCCTGAAAGCTGGAGGCAAAGCTCAGGTTACCAGCCTGCCCTTTAAGAACTCTATCTATGTTATCGCCCTATATCTGAGATAGCGATCCTTTGCTATCACCAGTTACTATGCTGTTATGTGATGGGCCTTAACTCAATTTATCCAACTCTTAATTTAGCCGTTAATAAAAACTGAGCATCGAGGAACATAGCTCAGAAGGATCTGAATAGTGCCTCTGGGATACACATTTTATCCTTCCCACGGCTTCTATTCTGGTTACATCAGTATGCAGAAGCCATTTCAACTGAATATTCCTAGACACAATAAAATGTACACAGAAGGATGGCTTTGGGTTTAAATAAAAAGCTTCACATTCGGGCAATTCACCTGTCATGTGTACAGCGTCGCACACGGGAAATCCTGGGTGTCCGCGAACACAGGCCATTTGTCACTGGAAATTATGAAGGCAACCCATGAAGCAGCAAAGACATCTCTTTGTTTAAGAAGACAAGTGCATTTGCAACAGAGGGATGCTCCCTTACATCTATTTCAGGCCCGCCTATGCGGTAGGAAATCTTGAGTGAGCGGGGCTATCTTTGCCCAGCATCTGAATTAGACCTTGCCACAATCCCTTGCTTTATCCCAGAACCAGTTCAGCCTCATTTGTATTTTCAGGACATTGTGCCAAGTTAAGGCAGCCAAATACCATCAGTCAACTGTGGAACTCAGGGCACATCCCCTTTTACTCTGATATCCAAACTGGGCCAACCTCTTTCCCTGCATATCAGTTCTTCTGGGGGCCCCCAAACAACAGGAAATGAATGGAACTTCTTTCAGACCAGGACTTGGCTGAAAATGTAATCACTTTTGGTGGTTTTTCTGTAGAGGGGACATTGACAGGGTGGCAAAGACTTTGTCCTTAAAATCAGATGGACCTGAGTTTGAATCCAGTGTTGTCATTTACTAGCTCCAAGGCAATAGGGCAAGTTACTTAAGCTTCTAAGCCTCAGTTCCTCCACCTGTAAAATGCTCAAAGAACACTACCTATCCCACAAAGTCCATAGCACAAATGCCTAGCTCATGACAAGTACTCTTGAGATGCTGTATATTGTGGTGATGCTACACTGTCAAAAGTTAAGCCATTAGTCCACTTTTTTGAAATGAGCCATAGGAAAGCATTCCATTGTAATATCGGTGGTAGGAACATGTCCTCAACATACCTTGCAGAACTCAATAACAATCTCCCAACATTTTTTTTAACTGTAAGTCCTTGTGGTAAATACTGCATTTTCCCCATGTATCATCTCACGTTAAGTCCCAGTAATCTATTGTGTTTTTGCAAATGTGCCAACTAATCAGATCACATGTAAAACAAAATGTTCACATTTGTATTAAACCATGTTGCTCCACCCAACCCCATTTGCTCCTAGATGGACTGCATATTCTATATTCTGACAGTCATTTTATGTAACATATGTTGGTGTGTTGGCCATAACTTACATATTCTTAGAACTTCTTAATTCCTTAAAAAAGAACCTACTGGTGTTTACTTAAAATAAGTTTTTGTGAGTTGTTTTTTGTGTTTTTTTTGCCACAGTTGAGTTTTCCATAGAATAATATATTACTCTTTTTAAATCCATTTGAATATGATTTATCATCTTTCACATGTTGCTGCCCATATGATTCTTTATGGACACGCACTGGTCAAATATACTACCCTTCGTAGAACACACTATTTTCTCAGAAGTAGAACTTTCACAAATATAAAGAATCAATCAGAGTAACATGTCACATTTTACATATTCCTAGAGGGTGCCAAGACTGTTTTCTTTTTTTTTTTTAATGCCCGATTCAAAGTGTGAAAACAAATAAATTAGAAACTCACAGACCTTCTGGGGCTTTTTATATGTGAGGACATTCTCTCAACCAAAAATGTATTTTACTGTATTATTTGTTTTGAAACTTCAGGCCTGTTTTGAAAGTATTCATATTATATTCTCTCTTTTTCTGAATTCTGTGTTGTGTCTTTTTCTAAACTAACAAAAATATATTCTTATCGTCAAGCTCCCTAAAACTTTTAATTGAAAGAAGTCCAAGAGTATTATTTTAAATGTTAAATCTTGACCTATTAGAACTCTTTTATTCTCTTTATTGTATGGTCATTGGTTCTATGAGAATTCAAGATGCCATTAACATACTTGGAGTGCCCTTAAAAGACAGGGTATATTTCATACACTCTCTGTCTTTACCAAGGCTTTATTTGGAACTTGTTCATGAGATGCCATCTCCACTGAGCTGTCTTTAAGACAGAAGAGGTCCCATTACCCATAGTCATCCCCTTCCAAAAATCTTTAATATCATTTTCTAGAGGACTTAAGTTCCAAAAGTAGATGAGCTCTTTTGTCAAGCCCGATTATAGGAATCTATTCACCATACCTTGCCAGAGAAAAGTCCTGCATATTGAAAATTATCTGAGAAAAATCCATCAAACAAATGATTTCATAACCAACCTTAACTTAATTATTCAAGGAACTATCATAACATAACACCCCCATTAAATTAATGGCAGGGATAGACAATATGAAGATGAATTATTTAACTTGTCCTTACTAAACAGCAATGGAGTCTTTTTTTACTTTTTCTATTCAATTTCCCCCTAACAATGTAAAATTCCGTACAAGCACAAAGCCATCTGCACTTAATTAATCACACAATCCACCCAAACATTATCAAATCCGAACAGAATGAAGAAGTATATATCTATAGTTAAATAGAGTCCTCATGTAGGACATTTAAATCAGGGCATATCTAAATGATCTAGAGAAAGCAGCCCTGCTCTGCCCAACCAGTTAAATCTCTAATTTTAAAACAGCAGCACTGACAGCCAGACACAGGTCCCCATCACCACTTTTTATCTGCATGATACTGATTTTTCCTCCCTAGAAGACACAGTTACATTGAAGGTCTTGGTATGTATGATGGGACATTTCTCAAGGACCTCACCCATTATGAGGCATGACTCTTCTGCCCTTAAAGAGATCAAAGAAACACACGATCTTCAGAAAAATAGCACTCATCAATGCTCTGTATTCTATGGGCCACAGCTCAACCACCTGTCTCATCCTGTGACAACAGGAATGTTGTACTCCGAAAAGTGCCCTTCCTTTGCCAGCCAGGAGATGGAAAGCCGAAATGGTTAGGAATAGGAATAATTATTGTGAGAATCAATAAGATGACATTTTAGAACTGTAAGTGTAGGAGAAGAAGAGATGATTACTCTCAGTGTTGGCCTCTATTTTGTAATCTTTCCTGTCAATAATCCCTGGGTTCCCAGGTCTTGCCATGTTTATGTGTTAGTCATGTTAATAATCCTTCAGGGCTGGTTTCCTGGGCCCATCTATTACGCATAGTGGAAAGAGCATTGCCCTTGGGATTTGGTGCTCTAGATGCTACTTCAAACTCTCCCAGGAAGAGTGGGCATGCCTGAAGCAGGGGCATGAGACAGATGAGCCCTGGATTCTTTATCAGTAAAGAAGTCTCAATTTTCTAGTTCTATGGGGCAAGTCTGATGGTTACTAAGGATATCTGGCTACATATTCATTTATATGGAATTAATTTTCATAACTGGAATGGTTGTGTTCTCTTCATAGGTAGAGTGCTGCTCTCTCACTGCAAAAAGAAATCATTTGGTGATTAAGAGTAAACACCAGCCAGCTCCATATTATGGGAAGGGGAAAGGGCTCAGTTTGTGGATTCCAAAGCCTTGAGCTGACATGAAAAATGCTTCTGTAGAGATTCCAAAACATTAAATAATTTCCCTATTCAATAGAACAGATATTAATGAGTACTACTTCTTGGATAGGTACTGTGATATGTAAATGGATACAGAAGTGAAAAAAATTTTCTTTTGAATCCCTAATCTCATGAAACTTGCATTCTAATGGGTAAGAGAAAAATAAGCCAAATAAATCAGTATATCACACAGACACAAATATATACATACACATTAAATGTACATACACACATACATACATACATATCCCAAGTGGGACTGAGGTGAAAAGAAGAGAAGTGGGGTGTGTAGGTTCCAGAGGAAGGTGCTATTTGAAATAGTGTGGTCAGGAAGTCCTCACTTCTAAAAGACCAGAAGGAAGTCAAAGGTAGAAATATCCCAGAAAACAGAGCAGATTTAAAGATTCTGAGCAGGAAGTGGATCTGGCCTTGTTGCAAGAACAGAAGAGACAAGTGACTAAGGCTGAATGAGTGAGAGGGATGTGGTCAGAGATGTCCTTAGAGATATAAGAAAGTCAGAGATCATGCAGGGTCTTGCAGCTTTGGGCCTTAACTTGAAGTGAGATGTGAAGTGACTGGAGGCTTCTGAACAGAGGAGTAATTTGAATTATATTTTCAAGGATTACTTTGACTACAGTTTTAAAAGTAGACTGTTATAGGGGCCAGGGTTAGAAGCAGGGAGACAAATTAAGAGTCTTTAGTTACTCTTTGCCATTCAGAGGAGATGACAGAAAATTAAACAAAACAATACAATGATATGTGTGCCCCAGTACAGAAACAAAACAAATAATGAAAGCCCTTCAACAATAATTCACAACATCCTGAAAAACACAATCACTGACCAGTTCATTTTTCTACAGTACAAATAGTCATATTGGAAGGGAAAAGCCATTGGTGATGAAAAATATGTATTCTTTAACAAATTGCATAAGTCCCTAACACTTCATTTGCTTTACATCATTCTGACATACATTATTCTATACCTACTTAACTTACTAAGTGAAATTTATGGAAAAGATATATGCCAACAAAGGAAAAACTTGAAATCCAAATGTTTAATGTATAATGCAGTCTCTATTATCTTAGGACTCACTAATAATTAAACTAAGGCCAAAGACTAAATTTTAAAATATTAAAACAATGTAAGAACTCGGCATGCTGAAACATATAGAATTTACAATTTTTTAGCACTGAATAGAAACCATATTTCATTGAACCCTCAAAACATACCATAAAGTAGATGGAGATGAAAAAACTAAGGCTTTGAGGTGTTGGATGACCTATCTAAGGT
The DNA here is from genome assembly GCA_025583905.1 of Ia io. NCBI lineage: Eukaryota > Metazoa > Chordata > Mammalia > Chiroptera > Vespertilionidae > Ia > Ia io. The sequence goes on along the minus strand of JAJQQW010000002.1, from coordinate 18,891,848 downwards.
TCCATGGCCAGTAGATATCAGGCATTGATTCAGATTCACGTGTCTAATTCTAGATCCCATTTTCTTCTCTTATATCACAGCTGCCCTGGTCTTACTTGTGGATTTCTTTTTCTTTGAATTTCTCAAAATAGATATTGCACAGCCAAATAATCAAATAACCTAAGAATGGTAAGACTGTCAATAACTTGCCTTGATATAGCCATCTATACTCTCTTGGTTTGTTCACTGAATTTCTGACAAAGTGATGTATGGATAGAGTGCTAAGCTAACTCATCAGGAAGCCTACTAATGAGGTTCTTCTATTTTGAATGGAAGTAAAAGGCCTTCATAAAAAGACTGGAGAGAAACTCCAAAAATGTCCTTTCCTCCAGTTACTTCCGATGAATGTCTCACCCATCTGTATCTTTCTTCTCTTCTAACTTTTTACTGACTCAAATTCACTCAATAAAATGTATCTCTCACTGACTGCTGGTGGGAATGTAAACTGCACAGCCACTATGGAAAATAGTATGGAGGTTCTTCAAAACATTAAGAGTTACCATATCTCCCAGCAACCCTCTTTAGTGTATCTATCTGAAAATTTTGAAAACATTTATTTGTAAAGATAAATGTACCCCTATGATCAATGCAGCATTATATGCAGTGGCCAAGACATGGAAACAGCCAAGTGTTCTTTGATGGATGATTGGATAAAGAAGATGTAGTACATGTATACAATGGAATTCTACTCAACCGTAAGAAGTTATGAAATACTGCCATTTGCAACAACATGAATGGATCTTGAGAATATCATGCTAAGTGAAATAAATCAGGTGGAAAAGATCAAGAACCATATGATTTCAGGATATATGAGAAATAAAACTGAAAAGAACTAATGAACAAACAAGACAAATAAAACTTATAGATACAGACAACAGTATGGTAGTTACCAGAAGAAAATGAAGGAGAGGGGGAAGTAATAAAAGTTAAAAGGGGTCAACTATCTGGTGAGGGAAAGAGATTTGACTTTGGGTGGTAAACATACAATGCAATATACAGTTGATGTATCATAGAATTATACAGTTGAAACCTATATAATCTTACTAACCAATGTCACCCAATTATTTAATTTTAAAAATTTCAGCAAAAAAAACCCACATATTTTGAAAGGTGGGCATACATTTTCGTACAATATATAATAACTGTTTGGAGAACAAATATGATGTTTTCCACTGTTTAAATGAAGTGATGAAAAAAAATATCTCAAAATAATTCTGAATTCTCCTAAGATTATGCACTCTGGACTCCTAAAATCTAAGAGAAGTAAAATAAATTTCATTTAAAAATATACCTTATTTTGTGAAGAATTATAATATAGATTTAATTTCAAATAAGCAACATAATTAAAAAGAAAAATCCTTGCTCACATATTTTAAAAGGTCAGTATCAAAACTTAATAAGAAAATGTGCTTCAAATTGCACCTTTTAAATTTAAATTCCTCTTTAAACGTTCCTCTACAAAGTCAATCACTGCAGGAGAGAAGAATTTCAGGGATTTTAAAACTGAAAATATATCTTAAAGCAAAATATGCTGCTAGCAGCATTTTATAAGAACTCAAGAGAAAACCTAACATTGTTTGAATTTCTTTAGATGTGTACAATATATTTTAAAATACATTTGAAGACTATTTGGTCAAATTTAACTGAATGTATTTTTCTGAGTTTACTATAAAGAAAAACAAAAGAGGATAAACAAAACACCTAAGTTATAAAACACTGCAAATTAATGATTAATAATTGACAGTGAGCCTCACTAGAGGAATGTACCCTTGTAGTTTAGAGATCCAATCAGTAATTTATTGAATAAATTCACTTGCATTGGTGCAAATACTTTTTCTCAAGTTTTATCTCCAGTGAGATAATAAATATATTTCCTTTTGATTTTTTTCATTATGTTGTATATACACATGCACACATATAAAAATGAACATACTGATCCCTCCATGTTGTCTCAAAGAGTAAGAGACCTGGAGAGTATTATACTAAATGAAACAAGCCAGTCAGAGAAAGAAAAGTATCACATGATCTAACTCATATGTGGATTCTAATGAACAAAAGAAACTGATGAACAAAATAGATCCAGAAACATGGAAGCATGGAACAGACTTTGGAATCTCGGAGGGAAGGCAGGGGTGGGTGGGAAGACATCAACCAAAGAACTTATATGCATATATGCATAACCCATGGACTTAGACAATAGTGTGGTGAAGGCCTGGGGCATGGGGGGAGGGGGGAGGGGAGGAGGGGCGGGCTAGAAGGGGTCAATGGGGTAAAAGGGGACATATGTAATACTTTCAACAATAAGATTTTTTAAATGAACATATTGTATCTATTTATGGTTTTCATCATATAGCTCACAATTTAGCTTTATTTTCCTTATAATTTATATATTGTTATTTATTTTGTGCTTGTTAATTTGTCTCAAAGCTGTACTTTCTGTTCACCCATCACATGGATAACCTTATCCACTTTTTTGCATTTATATCACATCAAATGTAATATAGGAAAGCCAATGTTACATTTATGATTCTTTTTTTTTAATTTATGAGCCTTAATTAACATATTTAATAAAAATAATGAAAAGGACAATAATTAATCTACTCTTAATTAAATGTGAGGAGCTAGTAACTTATTCCAAAACCTAAAGAATATATTTAGTTAATAAATTATACAAAGTTAATTCAATAAGGCCTAGCCATCTTTCACAAGAAGGTAAGACGGGAGCAATTTGTCTCCATGTGTCTTTGTACCAGCTATTAAGCAGTAGTGCAATGAATGGTGAACAAAAGTCAACAGAGACTGGCAATTCAAAGGGGAGCTTCCTCATATAAACAGAAAATTAACTAGGTAAAGGAAATACATTTTTTTCCTTGTTAATCCTCACCTGATGATATTTTTCCATTGCTTTTTAGAGAGTGGAAAGGAGGGGGAGAAACAGAAAGAGAGAAACATCTACGTGAGAGAGACATCTATTAATTGCTTCGGCACATGCCCCGACCCAGGCCTGGGATCGAGCCTGCAACTAAGGTACAAGCTCTTGATGGGAATCAAAACCCAGACCCTTCAGTCTGTGGGCCAGTGCTCTATCCACTGAGTCAAACTAGCTAGAGCAGGAAATACATTTTTTAAGGCAGTAAAAGGTGAAAAATACCACCAACAATAATGTTCAGAGCAGAAAGAGTAAATAAAGTTGATGGTGCATTTCATAGTTTTAAAACAATTCATTGAAGACTAAAATAAACGAAAGAAAATCTTAACTAAATGAGCCAACAATAGAAATCCATATGATGAATAATGAAATTTTTACTGTGAATCTGGCATTAAACTACAGCAAATTTCGGAAAGGCATGATTTTTAAAAAGTCCAAAGTGTGTTTACAATGGTATTTTATTTCATACATATACACATAATATAGGTATATTAACTATTTAATATATGTATATACCTACATTACCTATATGTATAGCTATTTACACATAGATATAAACATTACTTATAGATAACGTAAGTAAATGTTATCTACATGTAAAAATAGGTAATAAACTGTGACATAAAAGTACACTTGCTTATCCAAATCTAAAAAGTTATATATATGTATATATATATATATATATGTGTGTGTGTGTTTTGTGTGTATATATAAAAGTTATATATATATACATATTCAAAATTTTATAACTGCAAACATAGATAAATCTATATGTATCACTTAAAAGAGACTGTGGCCAAGGTGAAATTTACTTCCTTGAAGCAACCTCTTTTCTCCCTAAGCATGAATTCAGTGCCTCTCCTCTACACAATAGGGTGCAATATTAGTCATATTACATTGTGTTTCTGTTTCCCTTACCAGACTATAAACTTCTTGAAGACAGGGATTGTGCCTTATACAGCCTGACAGTGCCTGTCTTTAGCACAATGTTTTGATAGCTCAATCTTTTCTTATATGAATAAATTACATTTATTTGAAGGGATCCAAAGATTGATGGAATTTTTGAAAAATCACCAGTGAGTGACAGTCCAAAATGAATAGTTCAATTTTTATTAAACCTTTGTATGCTTCCCCTTTAAAAATTTGTTACAAATAAATATGCAACAAATGGGAAAGGGGGGTTAAAAACTACATTTTTCTTCATATTTAAAAATATAGATTGTATTAGCTGACAGTCCATAAGTTTTTATAGGAGAGGCTGGTATTTTTTAAGTTCGAAGATGATGCTATGGCCTACCATATAAAGGGCATACACTTTTCTTTCCCATGGGTCTCCTATATGCTCAGTATGATAGATTGGCAACAGTTCTACTCAAGATAGAGCTAGAGTATGGCATTCTGATTGAGTTACTCATCTCCCTAGACGTGTTAACCACCAGAAGCCCAATATATCCTCATAATGCTTAGAATTATGTTTCCTTCATTTCTTAATTAGAGGCCTGATTATATTTATGACCGTTAGAGAATTTAATATGTGCATGTTTACTTAGTTGAAAATTTAAATTCATCAGCTCACCTGCTAGTCACTACGGCTTTTATAATAACACAAAAAATGTAAGTAGCCTTAATGTTATTCTCTCAAAATAAATTAGATGAATAATGTTTTCCCTTCATTAGATGAGGGAAAGAAAAGGAGAGAGTACTGAGAATAAGGTTTAGAGAATATGGGAAGAACATACCCATTAAAAATTTAATTAAAGCTGGACTGGGAAAAACAAGGGAGGGTCACTGGGGCATCCAAGACAGGAAGCAAGCAGGAGATGCAAGGTTAGTGAACACTCACAACGCTCCAAAGGACCAAGGCTCAGAGGAAGGCAAGACTAGAGCACTTCTGCATATTATTTCTCCTCGGAGATAAAATATTTTAGTTGGTGGGTGATAAAGCTTGTTCTATTTCAGAAGCCTGCACTGGGATAGCTCTCTCTGCCGCCTGTGGGGACTTACTTTTACAAAACATTGTCACATTCTTCATTTCTTTGTAACAGCACTAAAGACTGGCGGAGAAATTTCTCACATTTGACCACCACAGAAACGGAGTCTCAGAGACATGCAGAGTTTTGCTCAAGGTCAAAGAGTTTTCAAATAACAAGATCAGGACTAGCACTTCCCTTTCTCCCTTTGCAGTGGAGAGACCCGGGCATTGAAGACCTAGAAATTCTACAATGGCAGCGAAGACAGCTGGAGGCAGGGTGGGGCCGGGGGAGTTGATACTGCTATCCAAATTACTCATTATGAATGTTTCTTTTTTGCCTTGATTTACTTAGATAATTGCTTTAATTTTTCATTTGGTTGAGTATATGTAACTATATTATTAGTCCAATTTGATTTTTTAAAAGCTTATAGGCTTAATAACGGATGAGAAAAGGATGATAAACTAATTTTCCATACACATGTGTAAGCTTTTCAATAGTGACATGAATATGAATATTTCATAATTGCGCATTCTCTTTTTGAGGACCAATAGCCATTTTAATATAGAAACCATTAATAGAATTACCAGATGGGAGCTTTATTTGCTTTTCAAGTGGGTTACAAATAGTATCAATTAGTCACTGATAAAGACATCTAAAGGGTTGAGAGGTTTTTTTCATAATTCAACACCATGATAATTTTAGGTATCATCTGCACAACAATAAATACAAAATCGTTTGTAAAACGCAACATATGTCTTGACAATTTTCTAATTATCTGTGTGTAAAATACTCAATTATTCTGCACAGACGGAACTTTTCATATGACACATTTGTACTCTCAAGCCTACAAAAGATTACTAGAAATTAGTGAGCTCTTATTTCTATAATTTGTTTTTATCTGACTCTACCCAGTGAGAGCCTGGAGTTATGTTTATTACTTCCACAAAAAGAGGTAACTGCTTATATTAAAAAAAAACAGTGGAAGATGGGTATTGAACTGAAAGCTAAATTTATTCAGAAATAGCATAGACTCCACACTTTTCAGTGAAAATAAGAGGGGAAAAATGCCAGATGGAAATCAGCCAACTAGTGTTCTTTTAGGAAGTGTGTCTAAGTTATCATGATGTGGGGGGCGGGAGGGAACTAAGAGAGGGAGTTTTCAGCAGGATACCTAAAAAAGTTTCTGGTTTTATTTGCCAACAAAGAAGCAGAAAACAGTTATTCAAACATCTTACCAAATTCATAAGAAAAACTACTGGATATTTTAGACTAGGGAATGCAATTTTAGTGGCTTTTCTGTAATATGTGGAATTTATCAATTGTATTCTCTCTCTAGAATCAATAACCGATCATTGCATTGAATCCCCTTTCAATATGTTTATTTAATCAGCACTGGCATCTCCTCTATCCATCCCACAGCCTTTGTATGTATTTGGATCTCACTCATCTTTTATAGACACCAACACATACTGATGTACCTACGTGTCCATCTCTTCCTCCTACACCAGCTAAGAAAAGAAGCCGCCCCTGTCACTGTCGGCTCCCTAGACAGCCCACTGTGACTGCACATGTTTTTGCTCTTTCAGGGAAACAGAAACTGAGTTGAGACCTCTCTTACTCGAGAGCCTCCAAAACTTTAGCCTCTATTTAAGTATCTCACTTTGGGATTTATAAAATATTTAAGATCAGATAGCCTCTTTCATGGTCCTCTCTATCAATTGGGATTTTGAAAGCCTTCCAGCAATTACCAACTTTTCTTTGTTGCAAATAGATGATGACTGTGACAATATGTGCTGGATTAGGCCTGGCATTGTAATAGTTAGTCAGAACCCTGCTCCATCACATCTTTAAAATCAGGGTCCAGGTAGATAATGTTTGTGGTTTCAGATTACATATAGGGAGCCTGATTTCACATTCAGATCTCAAGTGATTATAAAGAGGTAATTGGGGCTGCAAACATAACATTTACTAGTACATGGGAATTGCTTATAATGAGTTTTGAGTTCTATTCAGATAGGTTTTGCTACATAAACAGGAAAAGGGATGTTTTCTTATACTTCTCCTCCCAACTCTGGAACACTTTTATTATCTTAGTTCGCTAAGGCCTGTATCTATAAAGCCTAAACAATCAAACTAACTCACTAACTCTCTTCTAGCCGCTTGTCATCTACAAGTACTTCATCAATTCACCTGAATAACTTGAAAGCTGACTTTTTTCTTCCTTTCGTCTATCACTGGTCACTATTCTAGATGACTTAGATGACTCATTCATCTATTTACCCTCAAAATTCTTTTCCCCCTATAGTCCAGTGACAATCACTTCCATTCAGCTTTGGCAATCCACACCCATGGATACAAAAATGGGCTGTTTGTAAATAAAAAGTGCTCTACTATAATAATACCCAGAATTGTGAAAATCTCCTTTCCAGACCCCCATCCCATTCACTCATGGTCACAAAAACTGTCCTAGGTTTCAAAGGCTGATGCCCTCCATTGCTTTGCCCTTCCTGTTTCCTGCAGTCCCCAATCCTTCCTGGGTTGATTGCCACCTCCTCCTAATTTTGATCCCCCTGATAACACACTTCCTTGAGTGAAACAGATTCCTACATTCTTTGACCTTCTCTCTCACCTACCTTGCCAATCCCATTACCAAATCAATCCTACCATCTGTTTGTTCTCCTCCTTCTCCTGGGCTGCCAAGAGTTACTAAGAAAATTGAATAACCACACTGATTGACTCTGCTACAGATATATGATTTCTGATGCTAGCTGAACTCTCGGAGCTGCTTAGCAACCTATTACTCATTCCTACTTGGCTGGTCTTCCCATTCCACACAGCAGCTGTTCCCACCACACCTTCCTCAGATTCCCAATTCTTACCCTCATTGCCCTCAATCTCAACACATGATTTTACCTCCTACTGCTGAGAACATTGAGGCTATCAGGCTTGAACTCCTTCTGCTTCCCTCCTCTACATCTCCAAATTTATCTGAGTCTTTACTCATCAAAACTTCATTTTGCATCTCAAAAGAAGAATCCTTATTCTTTTGTCTTTCTAACTTTTTTATTACACTCCCTCCTGCCTCTGTCAACATCTTGTTTTATCAATATGCTTTCTCTTTTCTGTTCAACCTCTCACTTTCTTTCAATCTACAAGCCTATCTGAATTTCCCTGGTTTGTAAAATTTTATATATATATTTCCTCACCTCTTCCACCATCAAATTGCTGCTTTCTTTTCTTTCCTGCAAAAATTCTTGGCAAAGTCCCTTGCATTCAATGGCTCTGATTACTTAAAACTGGTTCCATGACACATGATGTAATTTTACCTGACCACCATTCTAATGACTGTACTAAAAATGCTATATAAAGGAGTCTTTTCTCATTCCTCAATTTCCTTGATCTGAATGCTAGAGTTTAGCTTTCATTTGAATTCATTCACTTACTAACTGTCTAAATTTGGGCCAGGTATTTAGCTCCCTAACATTTAAATTGGGAAGGCATGGGTCACTTAAAAATATCCCTGTTTCCTTTGAGCAAATTACTTTCACTCACTGAATTTAGTCTGGTAAGACTTTATTCAAAGGGTGTTGCTCTTCCTTAAAAAAAAGGTTGACAAGTTACCCCAAAAGGACATTTCTGCATTACCTTTCTGGAGTCTAAACAGTGAGCACAGTGATGAAATAAATTAACATATTGAGTTTAAGTCATTCCAACAGTAGCATTTGAAGGACATAGTCTACCAATTCCTACTAATCTCTGAATTTACTTCTACCCTCTTACTTGAGCCTATTCCTTCACCCTCCAACTGAGCATATTCCTTTATCCTCCATATGAGCATATTCCTTCATCTTTCATCATGTGAGCTTTTGGTTCCCAAAACTACTTTTTATTTAAAATATTGTTACATTCCAGCAAAGATGAGGTATGGGTAAATGCCATACTCACATCCTCCCACAACAACATCAAAATGACAACTGAACTACAGAAAAACCATCATTCAGACCCTCCCCCCCTGAAATTTAGCTAAATTGAAGTACTATAACTAAGGATAAAAAGAAGAAGCCACCACAAGTCTGGTAGCAGTGGCAGAGACACGGTACGGGCTGGTCCCACACCCACATGTGGCAGTTAAAAATAGGGAGGGAGGCCCTGACTAGCTAGCTCAATTGGTTTGAGTGTCATTCTGATATGCCAAGATTGTGGATTCAATCCCTGGTCAGGGCATATACAAGAAAGAACCAATGAATGGATAAATAAGTGGAACAACAAAGCAATGTTTCTCTCTTTCACTCTTCTTCTCAGTCTCTCTAAAATCAACGAATAATTTTTTAATGGGAGGAGTACATCAGCTGCAGAAGTCTCCCCTGAAGGAGTGAGGGGTCCTAGCCCCAGATCAGACCTCCAGCCCAAGGTTCCAGTGCTAGGAAGGGAAATCCCCATAACTTCTGGCTGTGAAAACTAACAATAAATTCGACTCAAAAAATCCTATCTAATAATGGACAAATATGCAAATTGACCATACTTCCAACACACCCACAAGTCATGCCCACAAGCCACGCCCACCATCCAATCAGAGTGAGTATGCATTAACCCAAACCAAGATGGCTACAGCCACAGAGAGCAAGGTTTCAGAGTTAACAGAGGAAGCCAAGCTTTCCGCCTACCCTTGCCAGGCCTAAGCTTCCACTCAAGCTACAAAGTTTCAATTATAGAAGGTAAACAAATTCAAACAAATGGCGGTAGAATGGAGCTTGAGAGAGCAGGCCAGGGTTGCCGCCGACAACAGGGGAAGCAAAGCTTTCCGCACACCCTGGCCAGGTCCACCCGCTTAAGGCAACAAAGTTTCAATTATAACCCCAACACAAATGGCTGCTGGCCTCGGAGGGAGCCCGAGGCTTGGCTCCGCTCCAGGCTACAAAGTTTCAATTTGTAGAAGGAAAATAAATTCCAGATACCAGGGCCTCCGCTTGCATTGCCAGAGGGCGTGGCCGGCCTGCAAACCACCACAGGCCCCTCGCTCAGGCCGCCCCGCACCCCAGTGGAACCCCCACCTGATCCGGGACGCCCTTCAGGGCAAACTAGCTGGCCCCTACCCCTGTACCAGGCCTCTATCCTATCTAATAAAAGAGTAATATGCAGATTGATTATCACTGCAACACACAATATAGCTGCCCCCATGTGGTCAAAGATCCTGCCCCATTTGGACACAAGATGGCCACCACAAGATGGCCAGCAGGAGAGGGCAGTTGGGAGGCACCCGGCCTGCAAGGGAGGACAGTTGAGAAGGACCAGGCCTGCAAGGGAGGGCAGTTGAGAGGGACCAGGCCTGCAAGGGAGGGCAGTTGGAGGTGATCAACCCTGCAGGAGAAGGCAGTTAGGGGTGACCAGGGTGGCAGAGGAGGGAAGTTGGGGGCAAACAGGCTGGCAGGGGAGTGGTTAGGGGGTGATCAGGCTGGCAGGTGAAGCGGTTAGGGGCAATCAGGAAGGCAGGCAGGCAAGCAGTTGGGAGCCAGTAGTCCTGGATTGGAGAGGGTACAGGCTGGGCTGAGGGACAACCCCCTCCGTGCACAAATTTCGTGCACCGGGCCTCTAATAATAAAATAAAATAGAAAAACCAGCTGAGATTTTGGCTGAGTGAGACAGAAGGCTTCTGGAGTCCCAGACAGTTCCTCTTAAAAGGCCCCTACATAGACTTACTCAGACTCAGTTGCTCTGAGTTCCAGCAATTGGGGCAGTAGCTTGAAAGGTACCAGGGATAGAGAAATTGAATTGTCTGACATCAGGGCAAGGTCTGGAGGAGCAGCTTTCTCCCAGACAGAAGTGCTGGCAGAAGTAATTGTTCTTTTGCTGAGACATGCCCTCCTCCTCCCCTCTCCCCCCACATACATACAGAGAGCCAGCAGGCAGGCACTATATCTGAGAGTTCATCAACCTGGCTCACATTGTTCACTCCACCCTGGTGACTCCCTGAGATCACACTCCACCCAAATTTTGGGCCCAACCCAAACCATTTTCTATGGCTTTTCCATATCATTACCTTTCTTTGCTCCTGTTTTGGACTTTCCTAAAATCTCTCAAAGAAACAACTGGCCTCAGCATGCCCTGTTCATCTTGCTAAGTGGCCCAAGGCCTGACACTATCAGCAGCCAGCCTTGGTTTTCAGCTTGGCCTCTCCTGGGCACCGCCAAGCCCAGCACAAGTAGCAGCCATCTGCAGATCGCTTTGTAGGTCATGCCTGGTGGCCCCATGCAGGGCACAAATGGTAGCTGATCTTGGCCTGCATTTCCTGGGAGGCCCAGTCAGTGCATCTGGTGGTCAGCTTCTGACCATGCCAAAGCACCACCCAACTACCTTCACCAATGATACACTCAAGGGGAGGACTCAGTGGGCACCAAACCCCAGCTAAAATAAGGCCTGTTCTGTGAGGTTGGCCCCTTCATAACAGGTCTTCCACAGTGGTCTCAGTGAGTCCTCACAGCTGATGGGGCTGAGGGTAAATCCCTCCCATTTCCAGGCCAACATCAATCAAGGTTCAATGACTACAGGAGGGTATACACAGCCCACATGGTTGAGGGCACACCTGGAGTGCCCAGCTGGGGTGACTGAGGAAGCTGCAACAATGGGCTCTACAGAACACCTACTACATAAGGCCACTCTACCAAGCCCAAGAGATCTACTAACTCTACCTAATACACAGAAACAAACATAGGGAGGCAGCCAAAATAAGGAGACAAATTTCCAAATGGAAGAACAGAACAAAACTCCATAAAAAGAATTAAACCTAATGGAGACAAGCAATCTACAAGATGCAGAGTTCAAAACACTGGTTATAAGGATGCTCAAAGAACTTAGGGGAAGACTAGATGAACTTAGTGAGAACTTAACAAAGAGATGGAAAACATAAATACGAATAAAGTAAACATAAAAAAGGACCAGTCTGAAATGAAGTATGCAATAACTGAAATGAAGAATACATTATAGGAAATGAAGAATACATTATAGAGTAGAGGAAGCAGAGAATCAAATCAGAGGTTTGGATGATAAGGAAACAAAGAAATCAGAACAGCAAAACAAAAAAAGAAATTTAAAAAATGAGGATAGTTTACAGAGGCTCTGGGACAACTTCAAATTTAATAACATTCACACAGACTAAAAACAAAGGGATGGAAAATATATTTCATGAAAATGAAAACAAAAAGCCAGGGTAGCAATACTTATATCAGACAAAATATACATTAAAACAAAGGCTATCACAAGAGACAAAGAAGGACCCAACAATTCCACTTCTGGTAATTTATCCAAAGAAAACCAAAACACTAAATTGAAAAGACAATATAGTCATATGTTCATTTATAATAGCCAAGATATAGGAGTAACCTGGGTGTTCATCAATAGATAAATGGATAAAGAATAAGTGGTGTTTATATACGATGGACTATAACTCAGCCATTAAAAAAGAATAAAATTTTGTCATCTGGAACAGTATGGATGGACCTAGATGATATTGTGCTGGATCAAATGAGTCAGACAGAGAAAGACAAATGCCAGATGGTTTCACTTATATGCGGAATCTAAAAAACAAAATAAATTAACAAACAGAATAGAAACACCCTCATAGATACAGAGAACATTTTGATGGTTGCCAGATAGTATGGGAGTGGGATGATGGGTGAAAAAGGTGAATGAATTGAGAAATACAAATTGGTAGGTACAGAATAGTCATGATAGGGTTAAGTACAGCATAAGGAATATAGTCAATAATATTTAAGTAACTATATATATGGTGTCAGGTGGGTAATAGATTTATCACAATGATCACATCATCAGTTATATAAATGTCTAATCACTGGGTTAAACACTTGAAACTAACATAGTATTGTACACCAATTGAAAAATAAAAAAAATCATGTAAAAAACTAACTATTTATTTAATACATGCATCAATAAAGAAACAGAGCCCATAAAATAAATAAAATAAAATATTGTTGTAAATTATTTCTATTACATGAAAATAAGTTTTATTATGAGGGTTGAATGAGCTAAATCTATGTAATATTTTAGTGCAAAATCTATTGCCTAGTAAGAGTGAAGTCAATTTTTGCTGTTATTATTGTTTTTTTATATTGTTATTATTAGTATGTCTACTCCAGTCTTACTGAAATACTTTCAATTTTTTCTTTTCACCAGACTCTACATTTACTTCTTTGGCTCTTCTTTTATGTTACCTTCCCCATGGCTCTCTCACACCTTCTGCTTTTCCTCTTCCTATATATTCCCTAAGGAACTCATCTACTTACATGGAGTCACCTATCAGAAATTATATATTGATTAATTATTTCCTTTCCCAATCTTAATCTCAAACATCTCAAATTCTATATTTTTTTTAAATGTTCAAAACTAAAATCTGAAACAAACTTATTTTTCATTCCTGTTTTTGTTCTTCTTTCTTCCCCAAACCCCTATAAATATTTTATACCCTTCTGCCCTTATGTCTTTTAATCAGTCTCCAAGGACAAGACATCTGAATCACATGATCAGATTTTATCAGATACTCTAGTCCCCTGACAAGTCCCTTTCTCTAGTACTTTAACTATAAACTGCCCTCTACCAACAGAATCATCATTCTAAAGCACTTATTGTATTATACCCTTGCTTGAAAGCTTTCAGTGACTTCCAAATGCTAACAGGATAAACCTAAACACATAAGCACACAATTCAAGGCTTGTTTCAAGCTGAATCTACTTGCTCTTTCCAGTTCACGTCTAGTCACTCATTCCATGTTCTATTCTAACCACACTGGATCACGTGCCTTCTACCAAATACACGATGTACTTTGATGTTTTCATTACTTTGCTCATGATTTCTGTCCCCAGTGGAAATGCCTCTTTTTTCCCTCCTTAGAAGAACTTAATTTATTACAAGATTCAACTCAAAAGCTTGTTGTATCATTAAACTTTTCCAAAATTTCTTAATTTTCCTTATCTCTGTCATCCTATAGTATTTATAACATACCCAACTCCCTTGGTAACAAGTTCCTTGAAAGCATAGATAGTATCTTTTCCAGGTTTATATTCCCAGCCTCAAACACAGTATCTGGGTTAAATCAGATATTCAATAATTATTGTTGAGCAATTGTTTCCATCTGGTGATCTTCAGAAAAGAAAAATACATTCTGAAATATATAAATATATATGAATAACACATGATATATGTGAAATACATATGTGAAGAGTGTATATTTCAAAACATTCATTATATATAAGCATATATGTTTAGATATATGTGCGTGCATACAAAATAACCCAACACTTTTATACTTCACTAGTTAATGCTTTAGCCAGTCAGCACAGGACTCAAGACTGACATTCATATTTCTAATACGCCTTACTTATGATATCAATAGAAAATATATTCAGATTTGGCAAGTCAGGCATTGAGAAAATCCTAAATCATATTCAATGGTAATTCATATTCTATCAGAGATTGTTCCTTTTCATAATAATATCAGTAAGAAAATTCTGATTTCTTAGTTTTTATAAGAAAACATTGAAATCTTTCAATTAGAAAAACAAAATTTGAATTATCACACCATAGGTAACAGCAACATTAAAGGCCTGATGGTAGTCCTTCTGAAACCTATTGAAAACAAAAATTTCAAACAAAAGTACAATTCATAAGTTATTATATAATAAAATATACTGAATATGATTTATATAGGATTTTGCATAAAGTTTATTATAAAACATTTTGAACATTTAAAACATTTTGAAAATTGTGTATTATGAATGTGGATATTTATCTTCAGAATCATGGGTTAGATATTTTGCATAGTTACAGTATGTATAACCTCTGCATTATATAGAATATCAAGAATGATTTGTTTCAACAACACAAGGAAACTTTATAGGACATCTTACTGGGAAATTTAACAATAACCGCACATTAATCACTATTCACACACCAGTGGTTCTAAATTCTTGAAACACTAGATAGCCCTTGGTAATGCTATGGGCCCTTTCAGCTCTAACAGATTGAAGCTGAATTTCCTTGATTGCAAGTCAAAGCTCAGACAGAAGACATGAAGTAGAAAGCATCCAATCTATTAAAATATCTTTTAATTGGAATTAAAAGAGAAAAAAAAGAGAAAGCAAAAAACAGAGTTAACTCCATACACTGTACCTTCAATCTTGATGATCCTTAGAACTTCGCTGTCATAGAACTGCCAGAACTGTCTTACTACAAATGAAATCCTAGGAATAGCTTTATTTTTTCAAAAGGGCTCAGTGAGTCCTACAAACTACAGGACAATGAAAATCATATCCACACTGTATGTGGCATAAATTTGTTTTTTTAAACCATGAAGCACAAAAAGTAAAATCAGGGTAAATGCTTTAATAATGTGCTATACTATGGAAATCCTTCTGGATAAGGTCTGAAATAAAAATCAGCTGATCGTTTGAGCAGCTAGTTCAGATAATGATAGAGGTAGAAATGGAATGCCATGAATTTGATGAGTGATGACTCTAGCCTTCACCCTCAAGATAGCCCCCAAGCATGACTTTATTTGAGATCATAGCTTAACATCAAGGAACGTCTCTTTTGACAGTCAGTGTGAGAGTAAATGAATTTAACATTAAAATCATGCTTTGTGCCAGATCAGCGTGGCTCATTGGTTGAGCATCAATTATGAACCTGAAGGTCATGGTTTCGATTCTAGGTCAGGGCACATGGCAGGATTGCAGGCTCAATCCCCAGTGTGGATCATGCAAGAGGCAACCGATTAATGATTCTCTCTCATCATTGCTGTTTCTATCTCTCTTTCCCTCTCCCTTCCTCTCTAAAATAAATAAAAATATATTTTTTAAAAATCATGCTTTGTATCTCTCTCCAACATATCACCACTTGTCAACAGTTTAAGTGGAAGTGAATCCCATGTTTAAAGAATTCTTCCATGTCTATAAAAGTTAGGAACCATGTATTAATATGTATTTCTTTTGTTATTAATCATACAAATTCCTCTCCTAAGGAAATAAATCTCTAGTGCAAGCACTTTATAGGTGCCAAAAGAAATGACCAGAGAGCAGTTGTCTCTACCACTTCTTACTTCACATAAAGTGTGGCCACTAAATTCCAAATCTAAGAGAACTATGACTCAGTTAAAGTATAATCCAAGTCCCTTTGGGGTTGTTTCTTCCTTCTTAATGATTGGAGAGTTACTCCTCTAACAAATCGGGGCATCCATTTCCCTGTCTCTAAACACCTCTGCTGCCTGAATCCCATTTCTTCCCGGATCAAGTTAAATCTTCTTAACATGGAATCTAACGACCTACTAGTATACAGTTTGATCTGTTTTCCTGCCTCCCTCTAAACCATCCTGCCTCACCACCCACTTGTCATCCACCAGACCCTTTACCTTTGGCATCATGTAGTTACCACATCTGGGTAACACCTTTTTTTTTCTTTGGCAACAATAGAATTCCTGCAATAGAGTAGATTCTGAGTAACACAGAAAAATGCAAACTCTAGCAGAGCTCACATGATTTGTGATATATGTGTATATAAATATATGCATATCACCTCATCTGTGATACCCAGCATTTAACATTTTGTAGGAATGCAATCTCCCCAGCACCTAATCTATTGTAGGAACAAACTCTCAATAAATATTTATTGAATGACTAACATTCATACATTTTATTGAATGTTCTGGAGAACCACATAAAATTCCCTTTTATAGCATCAAATTAATTCAATAGTCATTTAGTGAGCAGCTAATCTGCTATAAGCAAAGCACTCTTTTAAGAGCTGGGGGAGAAGGTAAATATGAATCATGCTTGGACTTTTCCCAGTAAAGAGATTATGGTGTAATAAGTAAATAATACACATATACACTCACCTGCCTAAAAAAATTCCATCACTGAAGAAGCTCGAGGTACCATAAAATTATGCAGATAAAATGACTAAATTAGCACTAACAACTTGGTAATCAGGAAAAGTTTAATAAAATAAGAATCAAGGAAGGTAGGATTCACTCGTGTAGAATTAGAAGAGCCGAGAATTTCTGGAGGAGATAACAATATGGGTGAAGATAAACTGGTGCGAGAGTGTGAAACAGGTCAAGTCACTAGAAAGTAACCAGCTTAGCTGGAGCATAGAGTTCATGAAAAGGAAGAATGGGAAGTAAAAGTTGAGACAGTGAAATCAGAGTCAGAGGAATAGGATTTTAATTAAGGGATTTGACATTAATTTATTAGAAAAAAAAAAAGCATCAGACATTCCTAAGCATGGCCTAAGCAGAAGCAGGTTGTTCTGTCCTGCCAAGACTTTTGGGCAGCAGTATATGGAATGCTTAGCCTTCAATATAATATCTAATTCCATTTTATGTAATTCACACACAAACTTTAATAGCAGTTCAACTGTGCTCTCCATGCTTAACCATGATCTATTTTATTTCATAATCTTGATCAGTTAACCAGCAGCACATCGAGAGAGACAAAGTTCTTTTTTTAAAAATAAACATATTTTATAATCCAATATTGCTAAATGGCACAGTAAATGGAATAAATCATCAGGGCATATCAATTTCAAATTCATCTAAACAGTAAGTAATAGTAACTACTGAAGGACAATGTTAGGCTTTACAACCACCTACATGAAAAGTAGTCAAACTAAAGATCCAACTAGCCTGGCTGAGGTGGCTCAGTGATTGAGCATTGACCTATGAATCAGGAGGTCACGGTTCGATTCCCAGTCAGGGCACATGCCTAGGTTGTGGGCTTGATCCTCCCAATCATGCAGGAGGTAGCTGATCAATGATCCTCTTTCAACATTGATGTTTTTATCTTTCTCTCTCCCTTCTCTCTAAAATCAATAAAGATATGTTTTTAAAAAATTAAAAAAAAATAAAATATCCAACTATAACATATCTTTTAAATCAGTTAATAGGAAAAAATTGCTGCAAAATATTTGTAGGAAACTAAAGTACTAGTAAAACATTCCCGAACCTCACAGTTAAAAATGAATGGCCACACAAATGATGTAGGGATTGCCAAAAAGGGAAGGTCACCATGTGAAAGGTACTTCCCACAGCCACAACAGCCAGACACATTTCATTACCATAATTACAAATATTCAAAGAAAATGGAAGTAAAGGTGATAAGATGAGCTTACCTAATTACCAAGCTGAAGTCTACTAGAAAGTAAATAAACCTCTTACATACGTGTTTTGTTCTAATGAGTAGTTTCTAAATTCAAAGGGATACTCATGGAAACAGCTCAAAGTATGCACTGACAATGGATCATTTTTTATGATGTTCTCATTTATAAATACTATCTTTTTTTATAAGCATGTCTGTACTTTCTAAGTAATTCCAAAAATACCTTTTCAAAGACATGCTAAACAGAAAGCCTACTTATAAAGCTTGTGCAGTCTAGCTAGCCCAATAAACAGTTTTAAAATCAAGTTGAGATGCCTCTAAAGCTTTAAGGAAAGCAGGATTTAAAATCAGACACACCTGCTGTTCAATCCTTACCTCATTCACGACTAGTGTAAGACCTTTGGAAAACACATTTGTCTGTTTTTAATAGCAGACAGCACTTAGAGACACCTGCTACATGGCGGGCACCATTCTTTATTGCGTTCTGACTGCTTCTGAAACACAGGTCAGCTAGTGACTAACTAGGTGACCTGTGTCACATTTCTGACCCTTTCTTTAATAATGGCTGTTATTTATACTTGCTCACATTGTGCTAAGCAGTTTCTCTAAATGGTATATATTAATCTATATTAACTTATGTGACATATAACATATCACATATTAATTCATCCACTTTCTTAATGATGGCATGAGACTATTATCTTCATTTAAATACATGAGAAGTAACTTTCCCAAAGTCTCAAAGATTAGCCCATAATCATTACTCTAAACACTTCAACTTTTAATTTATGAATTATATGTATCTTTAACTCACATATTTTCACAGACAATCCAAATGAGGACTAATACAGTCATTCAAATACTTGATGAATGTATTTAAACGGAAAGATCACTCTCAGATCAGATTATTATCAGGCAACTACTAAATCAAAAGTGTAATTACCACCTTCTGATTGCCTAAAGATACAACACCACCAAACTAAAAAGCTTAGGTATCACACAACTTTGTGTTTGCCCTAGCAGAAATGTTTACTGAATTATTTTTTATGACAAATTCAAAGTTATCCTTATTTTAGAAAATAGTACTTCCAATTGATTATATACTATTAATGAAAAAATTCATAGTTTTTATATACTTGCTATTCCACTTGCCAAAAAGTGTCTACTAAATTAAAAGGGAGCAATTTGAATTGATGTGTTAGGCCAGGGAAAAGTCAAGAGAAAAAATAAATAAATAAAAATTTAAACAGTTTTCTCTTTGTAAGATTTTGCATAACAGTGACTTTAGATTTCCACAAATACTCGGTTCTGTGTACAATAAAATATCTGTGAGCAGCATAATAGCCAGTTATGCTCCAAATGGCATCCATACATTAACAGCCAAAAGAGGCTACAGAGCGATGTTTGAAAGGAAAAAAAGAGTCCTCTGGACCTACTGTAGTATTCAAACTCGAAGGAAACGAATAGCCTAATTACAGAACCGTGACGTAGGAAGCCGACAGATTTCAGAGACTGGGAAAGAAAGCTTCGCAAAACCTCGGGAAATTAGTCAGATCCTTAAGATATTTTATTTCTTTGTATGGCCTGAATTGTCAGCTTGCAAAATGAAGGGAAACACCTCCAGAAGGTATGCTGGGTTTTATAGCCCAACAGCCATGCACTACTGGGGCCATCCATCCTTTATGCTGTTGTGACAGGCAGAGCCAATCTGTGGCAGATGACTGTCCGGCTCAGCAGAAACTTTCACTTCATATAATAAAGACAAACCCACAATCTGAGTGTGTGCTCACTAGGGAGGGAAACAGGGATGAGAGACCCCTTTCATGGCATGCACTTGATGCATTATTTCTAAGATGCATAGTTTTTTCCCTCAGGCATGTCCAAAGGCAGAGTCCCATTGTGGCTTTCCAAAATGCAGTCCTTTGTAAGTCATTTCAATGGCCCTAAATAGAACCCTATGAATCACATTATATATTCAAAAATATGATCACCCTAATAAATGTCTTTCATGTTTTCTCTCAAAATCCTGTACATCTGTTTTATCTAACTGAATCCTTTAGTCATTTATTTGTAGTCACTTGGAATTAAAATGTAGTTAATTTAACACAATAGCACATAGAGCTAGTTGATATTCTTTTAATTTTTGGAAGTAATTCATACCATAAAAATGCCTTTTTAAAAAAAATCTATTCTGAATTCAATAAAAAGCATATACATGATCTCTTATTTTATTTATTTTTATCTTTAGTGTTGAAAGATTTACATATACTTTCATATATGATCTCTTACTTTAAAATGCAGAATTATTTTTAATTCTGGTGGCATGTGACACAACCATCAACAATTCTGAAGTTTTTTGTGTTTTTTTTTTTTCCCATTGTCTCCATTAGACCCATTGGGAGTACAATGGCTTAGGTCACAACAAGAAACATCATGCTAATTGAACTGCTAATTAACTGGTGTAAGGAACAGACTGCATGAAATAGATTGCTGTATTACTTTGTGTTAACTTCTGCGTCATTTCAGCTTGGTAACCACTAATTTAGAATCCTCTAATCATGCTCTTTAATCCAAATGTTAATCTCAGATGATAAGAGCACATGATTACTGAGGAGCTCTGGTGCAAGATAAGTATTGCTTTTCTTCTGAGTATTAAAAATGGGTTACTGAAAGATAAAAAGACCCTGTACTTACAGAATTCTTAGTATTCATTTGAATACAACTTCCCTTAAGGTAGAACTAATTGGAAGTCATCCTCATAAACATTTTCACAAACTTTCTATCTAAAAAATCAAGGCATTTATAACGTATGCCTATTTATCAAAGGATTTTTATTAAAAGGCTCATGTGATAAATTGTTTTCTTAATATCACCAGTGTCTTCCTTTTTTAAAAAAAAAAAATATGTTTTTATTGATTTCAGGGAGAGGGAGGGAGAGACAGAAACATCAATGATGAGAGAGAATCACTGATTGGCTGCCTCCTGCATGCCCCACAATAGGGATCAAGCCCATAACCTAGGCATGTGCCCTGACCAGGAATTGAATCATGACCTCGTAGTTCATAGGTCGATGCTCAACCACTGAGCCATGCCTGCTGGGCACCAGTGTCTTTCTTAACACTTTTTTTTTTTTTCAGTTACATGACTGTTACAATCAAGTTTTAATTTTGCTTAAAAAACATGGCAGGCTTTTATATAATAAATATGCAGGGGGATTAAAAAGTCAACTAGTAGATTTTAATTGCAGCAGAAAGTTAGAATTCACCTGAAATGTATTATCAGGAGGCAGCCGGTTTCTGATCTCTCTAAAATGCATATACCACATGTCTGCTTCTTTCCTGAGTCTGACACATAGGGGAGAAAAAATCCTTGCTGACCCGCCTTTCACAGCTAGACACAGAGAGAAGAGGAAAGATGAGAGACCCAGGTTCCCCTCAGCTGCCACTGACACAGAATCCTCCCTGACACAACTGGGCAGCGGCAATTAGGAAACAGGCTGAGCTGTGCCTCATCTCAGAACTCCAATCTCTTCACATAGGAAATGTTCATTTTCTCCTAACCTCTAAAGACACAGTTGAGGAAGATACTCACTTTTAATCACATTAATTTAACTCCTCATCAGAAATCCACAAAAAGCAGCATTAAGATAATTATTCAGGTGGTATTTACATCTATAAAATAGAGAGTAGCTAGGTCTTTCATAAAAAATGTAAAAATTATTGAAACTTTATGACCTCATAAAAACCTGGAGTTGGCTTTGTTTCTTTTCAAATGCTCAGTCACTAATCTGTGATGCAAAGTGACTATAATTGTCTCATGTTTTCACAAGCAATGCTATGTATTCCCAAGCACACAGGGCCATTTCTAAGGCTTACATTTTCCACAGTCACAATTATTATTATGAATTATTATTCAATATATTCTATCCAAAACAGTAAGTTTCAGGAGGCAAAACTGAGCATTCTTTGTTTTGTCCTTTCAAATATGCTTAACTAAACAATTACTATGTTTAAAATTTTTAAAAAACCACTTTATTTCTAGACATTAAATATTATCCAGTTCAATTCATCAGATATTTATTTATATTTCAGACATTTAAATTTATCATCTAACTAGAGGCCCGGTGCATGAAATTCGTGCACGGAAGGGGGGTGTCCCTCAGCCCAGCCTGTACTCTCTCCAATCTGGGACCCCTCGAGGAATGTCCGACTGCCCGTTTAGGCCCGATCAGGACTGCTGGCTCCCAACTGCTCACCTGCCTGCCTTCCTGATTGCCACTAAGCGCTTCTGCCTGCCAGCCTGATCACCCCCTAACCACTCCGCTGCCAGCCTGATTGATGCCTAACTGCTCCCCTGCCAGCCTGTTTGCCCCCAACTTCCCTCCTCTGCCGGCCTGGTCACCCCTAACTGCCCTCCCCTGCAGGGTTGATCGCCTCCAACTGCCCTCCCTTGCAGGCCGGGTGCCTCCCAACTGCCCCCCTCTGCTGGCCATCTTGTGGTGGCCATCTTGTGTCCACATGGGGGCAGGATCTTTGACCACATGGGGGAAGCCATATTGTGTGTTGGAGTGATGGTCAATCTGCATATTACTCTTTTATTAGATAGGATAGAGGCCTGGTGCAGGAGTGGGGGCCAGCTGGTTTGGCCTGAAGGGTGTCCCAGATCAGGGTGGGGGTTCCCTTGGGGCATGGGGCGGCCTGAGCAAGGGGCCTGTTGTGGTTTGCAGGCCGGCCACGTCCCCTGGCAACCCAAGTGGAGGCACTGGTATCTGGAATTTATTTACCTTCTACAATTGAAACTTTGTAGCCTGGAGCAGAGCCAAGCCTCCTGCATGCTCCACGGCCGGCAGCCATTTCTGTTTGGGTTAATTCATCTTCTATAATTGAAACTTTGTAGCCTTAAGCGGAGGCCTGGGCCCGGCCAGGGTGTGCGGAAAGCTTTGCTTTCTCCATTGCCGTGGGCAACCCTGGCCTGGTCTCTCCAGCTCCGTGGCTACCGCCATTCTGTTTGAATTTGTTCACCTTCTATAATTGAAACTTTGTAGCTTGAGTGGAGCCTTAGGCCTGGCAAGGGCATGCAGAAAGCTTGTCTTCCTCTGTTTCCTGGGAAACCTTGCTCTCTGTGGCGGTAGCCATCTTGGTTGGGTTTATTTGCATACTCACCCTGATTGGCTGGTGGGCGTGGCTTGGGCATAGCAAAGGTGTGGTCAATTTGCATATTACCCTTTTATTAGGTAGAATAATGGCAGCATATTTTCTGCTTAATGAAGAATGTTGAAAATAGAGCCCTAGTCATATATAATAAATATGTATTAAATATTTGCAAGAACAACAAGACTTATTTGTGGGTTATTAGCATAATCAGCTTTATCTTCAGTGTTATGATAATTGGACAAGTAATTTATTCTTACATTGCACAATTTTTAAACTACTAATAGTGGGAGAAACTGTATTCCTTTATGATTGACGATACAGTGATCTTCAAAACCTGTTCTTTGACCTTTTAGAAACTTTCATCATTGAATTGTGACAAAGTTTTGATTTCAACTCTCACAGTTCCCTTTCCCTTATGTATACCTGAAAAAATTACAGCTCTCAAAGCTCCAAGGTTTGAATTGGAGCAGATCAGAAACTGATGCTTTTCTCCGGAGAAGCTGCACCTGCACAATTTGCTGAGTTTCACGCCACAGTATATGCAGAATATTGAGGGCACAGTGTTACCTCTTCTGTGAGGTGCCTTTCAGTTCACTTTTGACAGTGATATTCAGCTTATGTTGGCCCATGGACATCTCAGTCAGCAACCACTACACGCTACTCATATGTCAATTATATGAGCAACAATAAGGAAATGAATAAGTGCCAACATTTGCCAGGTTCTTGTTATGTCATGCACATGCTGCCTGGATGAACCTCGTTTAATAATTGCAACTAATTTATAAGCTGTATGTTGTTATTAACATCATATTACAAATGACAAAGGGAGGCAGAGAGATGTAATTTGTCCAAAGGTCACTCAATTTGTAAGTGTAAGCCAGGTAGTCTGGATCCCAGACAGGGTACTCTTAACCACTGTGACACCCTGTCATTTAGCACATGGCATTGGAATAATTACCCTGCATGGCTGGAATTCCCATTTGATTGTGGGCTCTCTCTGCTCAAAGAATGCAGTTGCCATTTTCCTCAGTCCACCCCGATTCCAGCAGCAGTCTTAATTTTTTTTTAATTGATGCAGCCCAGCCAGCATGGCTCAGTGGTTGAGTGCTGAGCTATGAACCAGGAGGTCATGGTTCAATTCCCGGTCAGGGCACATGCCCAGACTGTGGGCTTGATCCCCAGTGTGGGGCATGCAGGAGGCAGACAATCAATGATTCTCTCTTATCATTGACATTTCTATCTCTCTTTCTCCCTTCCTCTCTGAAATCAATAAAAATATATTTACCAAAAAAATTGATGCAAATAGTACATATTTATAGTAACATATTTTCAGCCTGCAAAGCCAGTAAGTTAGGAAAGAATTTCTCTTCTCCCGTGTATAGTGTAAAGGAGAACTTCTATCACAGATTCTAACACTGTGCACCAGAATATCAGCATACCTCTCATCTAGTTCATGCTAAATCTGCCTCGCTCATGCTCGTAGATGTGTGATGTAAGGAAATGCAAAATTTATCTCTGCACCCCCAAATAGTTTCAGAACCTAACTTGCACCCCTGTGCTATAATAGGGTTCAAAATGACAGTTCCATGGCTCACCTGTTGAGTGCAGCCTCTGAAACCAGAGTGGCGGGACTCAAAGCCCACCTCTACCTCCTGCTAGCTCTGAAGCTTTGCAAATTTACCTAAACTCTGTGTCTCGTTTTCCTCATCTGTAAATTGAGTGGTTGTCATGATAATAATAGTATCAGTCTCATGAGGTCTATATAACTATTAAATAAATCAACCCTTTGTTCAGCACATCCACACTGTAAATGCTACCCTCCCATTAGTCACTTAGTAGCCCTCTTTGTTATGCGAGAGAGAGAGAGAGAGAGAGAGAGAGAGAGAGAGAGAGAGAGAGAGAGAGAAATGCCACCCTTACATAACTTTTAATACAGTATATTATTACAATTGTTTTATTTTATTATTATCAATGTTAATATCGTGTGCCTAATTTATAAATTAAATTTTGTCACAAGTATGTATGTGAGGAGAAAAGCTGTATATATATATACATGTATATATATACACACATATATGTATATATATACACACATATATACATATACATATATATATATGTATATACATATACATATATATATGTATATATACACACACACATATATACATATACATATACATATATATATATATATATATATATATATATATGTGTGTGTGTATATATATGTGTATATATATATATATATATATATATATATATGGTTGGTACTATCCATACCATCCACAGGGTCTCAGGAGTCCACCACTAATGATCTTGGAACTTTTCCCCCACAAATAAGGGGGGGATACTTGAGGCAAGTCCAGTCTTCATTTTTTTAAATGTACAGAAGCAAGAGGCAAGAGTATGAGTTTTATTTAGAGACAGTGGGCATTGGAGAAGCTTGGTAGGTGCAAATCTGCAATTCTCCCATTTCAATTTCTAATCTTGTAAAGTAAATAATATATTGACAAAATTGAAATTTAGGATCTAAATCAATTCCATAAATGGCCAGAAGTTCACCTAAATGAAAAAAAAAATGTTTGGTGAGACCAATGACCTAAATAAGGATCCCTGAAGATCACCTATGCCACCCCTGTGACTTAGAAAGTGACACTATTTTGCAAGACAGAATGTTGCAAGGATAAAAAAAAAAATCTACTTAATATATATGCTTTCATGTTGCTTCCTGCTGTTTCTCTGACCTTTCCCAGCTGGAGTAGTTGCAGGAAACTAAAGTAAAAGTACTGTTTTTCTGTGTGAGGCACTTTGCTACTAAACATTAATCATGAAATTGTAATAGTTGCAAGACTCCTCTGCCTGTTGCTTCTTCTAAGAAGAGAATTACTATTAGATGAAAGAACCTACCGCAATAAACAGCAGGGGCTAGCGTTTCCTCCTCTTAACCCTACCAGGGTGACCCAAATCCAGAAATGCCTTTGAAGTCAGGGAGACCTTCATGTGCTGATCAATCCTTGGGGGGTTAAGAGCAAGAAAATCTGGTTCTCGTACTTTAATACTCTGCCAGGGATGCATTCAACACCGTGCAGAACAAAAAAACTTCCTTCAGTAACAAACTGAAGGATTTTAGACGGAGGTGCTTCTCGGTTCAATTAACTAAGAGGGACCTATTGATCCCAGAACATGATTATTGACACATATCCCAAACCAAGAATGGAACAGTAACAATTGTGTATTTCTATGTTCCCCTGGTCTTAGGGCATGCATTGAGATTGGGGTCTATTTCAATCGAAAACAATGTGCAATTCTCTTAATACAGATGATCAGTATTGATTATTAACATAATTAGTATTAAATGTCACATTGCAATATTTCAAAGTTATCAAAATCTTAGAAGTTAAGAGTTTAAATGACCTTAAAATTGATAGTGCAGTCCAAACCTATCACTTATGAATGAGGAAGAAGAGCATCTGAGAACACAGGTATCTTTGGGTCTTCCTGTTGAGAGGCAGAGAAAAGTTTACCATCCAGACTCCTGGCACAGAAGGCTGGGCGAGGTCAGTGGGGGTAAAAGGAGACGTATGTAATACTTTCAACAATGAAGAGTAATAATTAAAAAAAAAAAAAAAAGATTCCTGGCAGAGTTCAGGGTGCTTTTCTCCACACGCTCTCGCAATTCTCTGTTTGACCTTTTCTTTTCTTTTTTTTTTCTTTGTTGTTAATCCTCACCTGATGATATTTTTCCATTGATTTTTTTTTTTTTTTTTAAGAGAGAGAATGGAAAGGAGGCAGGGGAGACATGGAGGAACATTGATGTGAGAGAACCGAGGTACTGGAATCAAACCTGGGACCCTTCAGTCCTCTGGCCCATTGTCTGTCCATTGAGCCAAAACTGCCAGGGCTGTCCAACCTTTTTTCTGTATCTTAAGTGGCTAAATGCTTCACTCTCAAATTGTACAGATGTGGAGAATGTATTCTAAAAACCAGCAACATGAACATATTTTATGTCCCATTGTTTTAAGATACTCTTAAAATACAAAATATAGGCACTTTATAAAGTAGGTTTTTTTATTATTATTTTCATCACAGAAAAAAATATTCAAAACAATAGAATTATACAGTTTGTAGACTTATAATTGATTATACTAGCATAAATAAAGACAAAAATCCCTGTAATAATGTAGATAGAGTACCAACTTCAGCTGATTGTCACATAGAAAGAAGAGGTAAAAATTTCAACTATAAAGTTAACCAGCAAGATAAAGAGAAATGAATACAAATACCAAAGAACAGTAGTTTCAAAATTATTATGGCACATGCTGACTACAAAAAAATATATCAATCTGTGTTAAATATTCACTATCATATCTAGGTTAATTTGTGATTACTTATATAACTTAGGTTGAAGAACGTTTTTTAAAAAATACATGTAACTTATTGGTAGATTAAAAAGTTATAGTTAGCACACAAATATTTCTCAAATCTCTTCCATAAGTTCATCCATGATTCACATCCTTGTCACTGAGTGAAGTAGCCTGAAGGAGCATAATAGGACTTTCCAACTGGCTTCAACCTGAATTCACAGGAGCCTACCCTCATTATTTTCAGACATTGGCACCATCTTCATTTAAACAGCTCAATTGCCATAAATATTCTATTTAATTGGAGAGCCTTTGCAGTAGTCATCCTATTTTAGAATTGCTTCCGTTGTGAATAATAATCTTTAATAATGATCATAATACATATGAATGGCTTAAGACAGTTTACCTCTTTACATTCTAGGTAACAGCCCAAAGTGCAAATGCCAATCATTAAATTTTACAGCCTTCCACTTACACACATGCATATGCACACATACACACATACACATACACTCACATCCATCCAAAAGTTAAGAGTTAACATTTATAGTGTCTTCAATTGTGAAAAAAATAATAATGCAAAGAGGTACTTCCTGCATGCAATTCATCCTTAATAAAGTAAAAATGCCCTCTTTTGCATATATAAATGCATAGGACCACACATTTAAAGGCCAGTTTCCTATTCATATAATGGCCATACATTCCTTGAACATTTATGGGGTTTACCCTAAATTCAATCAGCAATCGTGTAAAATGTCTGTGACATATATTGCGATCTATCTTTTGCTTTTACACCAGAAGAAATTATGTTTCAACAAGTATCACAATAACCTAAATTTTGTTTTCTCTCATGTCCATGAGTTTCTCACATTCCCTGATTGACAGTAGTATCAGTCTAATCTTCTGAGAACTCAGTCCTGAGGTATACATTTCCATTTTCTTTGTTGATCTAGCACTGGCTCAGGTGATCTCTGCATAATGAATCCAATTAGTTCCAGCAAGGCAAATGCAATCATATCTATACTAAATCTCCACGTTATTAACTATAAACACTAACAGGATACATGTCTCCGCTCTTTGCTGGAGTCCATTCAAGTACAAACTGAAGAAAAAGGATTTCCTGTTCTTCTTTTCATACTCCTGAGTATGATGATATCTGACTCTGTTTCTCCACAGTTATTGATAAGATTAAAAACCTCTCTCACATCCCTCCTTTATTCCATATTGAAAGTTTGATTTTTTTCCCCAGTTGTTTGCAAAGTATAGTTCGATTCTTTTTTTTTTCAGAGATTTTATTTTAAAGCCATTTTTGTTTTCTTCCAAATCAGAGCTTCATTTTAATCAGCTAGTGGTCCTGCGCCATGGGAATCAATTTCTTTTTACAGAAGACAAATCCAGGTCTATTAGGGTCCAACACACTGAGTTGGAACATTACATGTATTTCACTTACGAGCACATACATTCATTTTACACGATTCCTCAGTGTGGCCAGGGGGGTTCGTGGTCTGCACTGAATCCACCTATAAAAAATACAAAAATATATGTCTGCTTTACAGGGATGGGAGTAGGGTTTTGCTAGCCTCGTTCCAAAGCTTGGAAGCACATCTTTGCTAATAGTATTCTTCCCTTCTTTAGGGATATATTTGCAATGGCCATGACCTCTTTCAGAAGTCATAGAGACATAACAGTTCTCCCTTCAATTAACAGCCCTGGGGCATCTAAATCGATACTGCTGGCTTATCTCTTGGATACCGTCTCTGTAAGTATCAAGAGATATTTTCAAGGTAAAAAAACAACAACACTGAATTAATTGTGTTTCTGGCTTCCAGCTTTTCAAGGCTGTGAAAAGTCACCAGAAGAGGGGTGCGGTGGTGGGCAGGTCATTTGTTTTGTTTATATTGCAAATATAAAAATGAAATAGTACTTTTGTTGTCATTGATTATACAATTTACAAATCCCTAAGATCGCAGGGACCTGAGTCTGACCTGAATGTTCACTGCCATCAAAGCAGCTCTCTAGTCTCCAAATGCAATCAGTTGATAGCTCCCACTCTCTTTATAGAAATCTGAGCAGTTTACATGCTATCAACAAATGGCCTGTTGACCTCTGGTCAGGGTTGAATTACTCTACCTTCAAAGTCCTAACCGGTAAAGGGCAATGTTTTCCAACTTTTTATCATTTGCACAGCTAAAAGCGAAGCTAATCCTTCAAAATGTTTTGGTGCTAATGTCCGTTTTAAATCATATTAAGTATGTATTTCTCTTAACTTGAGCCTGTCCAATAGGCTGATTTCTACTCTCAGTGCCAGAAGTATACAGAGTATTGTTTTCCAGTTTGGTGGTGCAAGAGATGTAAGTAAAATGTTTAGTAAGTTGAAATATTGCCAACAGGATAATAAATCACTTCTGTAGAATAAAAATTCTACAATTAACTACCAAAGTAGTTATCTTTACTAACTAGAATCAGAAGAGAGAAATATTCCTCCTGATTTCCAACACAGCAATGCATCCTCAGAAAACAAGAATCAGTGTTAGAAAAAGAAGTAAAATGATTTCTTTCACTGAGTAACTGATCAATTCATTTTTGAAAGGAAGTGGTGTAAAAAAAAGTAATGTATAATTTTAAAGTTGTTTATATTCAAGAGCAAATAGTGTTAAAAATTGCTCTGACCACCAATTATTAATATTAGCTGTATACATTTAACTGGCTTTAAAATATCTTAATCTTTTTCAATTAACTTTTATCTTTTCCTAGATATTAAAAACATTTTTTTTCTTTCTCTAGCAGTTCTAAAATCTAACATAACGTGGGATATACTGGCCAATTACACAAGTAGCACACATTTACCAAGGCACCTAGGATAAGTGAATCTTCTGGTATAAAATTAAAGTTTAAGATGAACAAAGTTTGTCTCATTTTACACAAACTCTATCACTGCATATTTCATTTCAAACTGCTTATACACATGTGAAAACTAAACATTTGGAAGTTTCAGAAGTTATTCTTTATTACCAAACCAACTACGCTACAGCCATAATCCACACGAAGACTACATTAGATCTCTCTGTTAGATACTCTTACTATAGGATATATTGCCATAGAATTGACCAAAAATTTAACTATTTATGTGAAGTTCTTCATTCAATTCTCACACCCTATACAAAGCTACAATGTGCTCCATGAGGGCAAACATCATGTACACTCTGTTTATTGCTTTAGTCTCAATTCTGGCACATAGTTAGCCCTCAATGAAAATTGGTTTAATGAATGAACACACATTTAGGAATAGCTAATTAAGGAAATCACATTACTTGTCATATCATAGTATCACTTGTACCTAATTTTAATATTTTGAAATCATGTGGTTATCTTTTACTTTCTTTTTACTTGTCCTATGATAGATCAGAGATAGACCTTTTTAAACTGCAGTCAATTTTACTAGCATATTATTTGTTTCATTTTTTTCTGTTTCTTAAATTTAAAATTCACTAACCTCTTTTTTTTAATCCTTCCCATATCATAGCCATCTTCTTTTCTTAAAGAAATAATACTATGTAAAATGTTCTGCACAGTTTTTGATAAATGAATAAACAGATAAAATACTAATTTTAAAAAACATAGAAAATAAGAAGTGTCAAAGTGTTTCATTTTCTATTTTCAAGACCTGTCATACTTTTCTCTTAAAAGCATCCCCCCGAAGAAATAGAATGCATTTAAGTAATGAAGTCGCCATACTGCCACACAGCATAATAAATTCCTCTTATTAAAATGTTATTGCAGAACAGAACTAACTCTCATAAATTAACTATGTAAAAGCAGGCTTCACGTTTTTGTGGTTTGCAGCTTTGAGGCACTGAACAAATGGATTTGTGCACTAACGTTCACCTGTTACTAAAGCCAAGAAAAATGGATTCTTTCCTCACCATTAAAGATCAATACTGAAAAACAAAAATGCATACTTAGAGTCCATGGAGAACAACATAGGCACCACCATCGTGAAACCTGCAGTGGCTGAGGGTCAGGATAGAAATGGATGTTACCAGGATGTGTTTTTGTTTTGATTTGAATCTGCTAATTAAAACGGCCCTGGAAGCAATTTTCAGATCACTGCCACTGAGGAGGTAGGCTCCACTAAATCAGACAGAACAGTCTCGCAGTCAGGCCAATTCAACTGAAGTCCTATAGACACAGCCTTTGCCTTCGCCTTCCAACCTTTTCCTCAATGTGTTCTATCTCCCAGGCAGCAAGTTACACACACACACACACACACACACACACACACACACACACACACACACACACACACACACACACACGATGAAAGAAAGTTGTTGTTCCGGAGCATTTTCTACCAGACCATCGCTGTATCTCCCTTAGTTTTTGTAACCGAGCTGAAAGAAGAAACCTTATTTTCTTTAATCTGGCTATTATTTATGTATTTATCCTTTAACTCAGACTAGACTCATTAACCTGACTCACCCACCTCCTTTCTCCCTTGCTTAATCCTTAAGCCCTCAGGACAATGAGGCTCTGGTCAGCAGTCGGTAATCTTAGAAACAGTCTTGGGTCTATTGACTACAAGGACAAGAGTTTTGGTCAAACTAGAGATAACATCTAGGCCTCCGTTGTGTGTCAGTTCTAGAACAACCCATTGATCGCATCCTGGTGAAAACAGATAAGACAATGCTGTGGCTGACATCAGGGCCAGATCCAATGATCAACTACCCATACCCTAGTACCAACCAATCAGCAGAGACTATGACCTTGACCATGACCTAACTCCCTTACCACCATGATTAATGGTTTTCCCCCTAGACAGCCCATCCCCTAGAAGCCATCAGGTGCCATGTCTTTGAGAATGAGCTACCTGGGACTCTGGGCATGGTGCCATCTCCTTAATAAATACTTACTTTCTTGGCTGCAAACTCCTGTTCATGTCTTATTGAGCTTTGATGTGCACAGGCAAATGGACCCCTTTGGACTCGTAACATTTATTTCCTAACCAAAAAAGACTGAAATAAGCTGGCAGTTTAATTAATAAAAACTATCAGCAAAATGTTAAATTTAATAATTTAATGAAAGTTATGTTCTTTTCCAGAGCTCCCTAGTCAATAATTGGTGACTAATGCTCGGAATAAGAAAGGCATTATGCAGAAAACAGGAACAGGATTCAGGTTTAGGTACAAAAATACATTGGACACTCACACATACCAGTAAGACTAGACATTTTCTTAATTATTCTGAAAAAAACTTCAAAACCATAAACAAGGGAATATGTATATATATTTTGAAACGCACATGTGTCTATTTTTCTACTTATTTTATTAGGCATGCTTCAAAACTAAATCATGCATCTATGTAATTGGTGTAAATTAAGTACAAATATCTGTTGAATGTGGTTGCATATAATTGGCAATCTGTAAAAAGATTCTATGAATATTCATTATTTTTTCCTTGACTGATATTCAAATCTAGGGAATAGTATAATGTATCAAATTAAAAGAAGTCTATTCCACAACATAGAGAAACAAATTTATGTTAGTTTCCACAACCTAGAAACAGGAAATCGATACTCCTATTTTAGAGCATAAATAAATAACATAGGAATTGAACTGGGACAGAGCCACCTAACAATACTGAAAGTTTATCTGTTATTTATTTTTGAATACTAATGGAAAATGGGACATAAACATAAGGTAAACATGGGATTTGTTGGGTGGAAGACTAGGAGGAAGACAATTCAAAAGGATATTCAGTCTTTTACATCTTTTTTATTTATAAAAATGATGTACCTTAAGCCATATATTATAAAAATTATTAGTTATTATCACACCCATATAGATGCTTATTAAAAGATTTCACTTAACTATCTAATTTAACATCACAGAATCCTTATGAAGCAGAAATTATAATTTTGTTCATTTTACATATGAATGAATTGAAGCTCAGAGCTTGATCTTCTTATGTAAAATCACACAGACAAGAAGAGGTATACCAGGGGTCCTCAAACTTTTTAAACGGGGGCCAGTTCACTGTCCCTCAGACCATTGGAGGGCCGAACTATAGTTTAAAAAAACTATGAACAAATTCCTATGCACACTGCACATATCTTATTTTGAAGTAAAAAAACAAAACGGCAAAAACACCCGCATGTGGCCCGCGGGCCATACTTTGAGGACGCCTAACTGGTATACAATAAGGGTGTCAAATCAAGACTTTGGCCCCAAATCTAATATATTTTTTCCCTACATTGTTTTCTCAAAATTCTTTTTCTTTTAAATTTGACTTTGAATCTTTGAGAAATCGTTGGTACCTTATAACTGCAACTGTCTCCATTTCTTCCATGGTTTGAGGAATAATAAGCAAACTTATGCAAGTTTCCAAAACTATTATAAATGAATGTGTTAAGGAGCTCAGTTCCAGAAGCCTATTGTTGATCATATGCAGGATTCTACCGTAATTATTTAAATTCATGAAAACATACCTCAAAGTTGTCTAATCTGTCAAAAGAAAAAGTAACAAATGAGATAAATTCTATCCATTCAAAGAAAGGGAAGTCCATGCCCATTCACATGGGTGAGAGTGCACACACACCCACAGAAAGGCCATTCATTTGCACTGTTTGAACTACACTCTTAAGAAAAGAAGCCTTTGAGATTGTGAGTCAACCACTGAATTGGCCATGGAAGGAAAGGGGTTAGTGAGATACTATGAACACAATTCCTCATCATAGGCACTTTGCTGACTTCAAAATAATAATGATGTGGGCCTTCACAAAAGGATGCCTCAGGTTAGATAGTCAAGTAATCAATATTTATTGACTGACTGACTGCTAGAATCATGGAATCTCAGAATCAGAAAGAACGCCAAAGGTCAGATTCCAATCCTGTGAGTAGCATCTCGGGAGGCATGGGAGGACATACAGAGCAACCAGCACAGTGCTGGTTCTGAGGAAACCTTTATTTATCTTTGGAAGAGATATACCAATATATACATATAAACAGACTAGAGGCCCGGTGCACGACATTCGTG
The DNA here is from genome assembly GCA_025583905.1 of Ia io. NCBI lineage: Eukaryota > Metazoa > Chordata > Mammalia > Chiroptera > Vespertilionidae > Ia > Ia io. Next base: position 18,857,201 of record JAJQQW010000002.1, on the reverse strand, counting down.
CACGGGGGGGGGGGGGGGGGGGGGAGGCAGGCAGGCGGGGGGGCGGGGAAGGATCCCTCAGCCCGGCCTGTGCCCTCTCACAGTCCAGGACTCCTTGGGGGATGTCCGCCTGCTGGCTTAGGCCTGCTCCAATTAAGCCTGGCTTCTGCCTGAGCAGTGCTCCCCCTGTGGGAGCACACTGACCACCAGGGGGCAGCCCCTGCATTGAGTGTCTGCCCACTGGTGGTCAGAGCATGTCATAGTGACTGGTCATTCCACTGTTCAGTCTATTTGCATATTAGCCTTTTATTATATAGGATTACTAATCTTGGGGAAGAAAAGATAAGAGCCAAGTAGGTAAAACAATAAGAACTCAAAAGAGTGAGAAGAGACTGTGGTGAGGATAGTAAGAAGAGGGGTCATTGATTAATAGAACTTAAGCTGGGTCTTAAAAGATGGGTAAGCTTGAGATCTATGGAAATGGGGGAAAACTGCAATTCCAGAAAAGTCAAAATTGTGAAGAAGTGATGAGATGAAGTCAGGAGGCCGTGAGTGGATTTCCCTGCCTAACCCAGAGATTTCCGTAATTGTACTCAATTCCAGGATGAGCCACCTTCTCTCCTTAGCTCAAACCTACATATAAAAGGAGCCAATGTAATAATTAGAAAAACAACAAAACTCTCCTGAACATCTTAAATAAGAAACACACAGACAAATTAGGTAACTGTCAAAGCCAGAGTATGCAATGAACACAACTAGTTGTTAAAGCTAATGAAATTAAGCTGAGGATTCCTGCTCTAGAACAGCCTAACCTCATGTTAAATTTTGTATAAGTTAAATCATAATTTTGTTTTTTCGTGTTTTTATTTCAAATGAATATTTTTAAAGGAACATTCTTTCTAAATCAGGGAGGGATAGAAATCAACCCAATAGACTGCCACCAGTATATAAGCAAAAACATTAGAATGGATCCCAGTTTTATAGTTCAATTAAATTTGGCCAAAGTTGAACATTAGTGCATTTCCAGTCCTTCAGCTCATAATAAAAATGTACAATGATGCAAACTTAAGCTATGATCATTATCCTCTTCAGACCATAAAATCGGCCACCTTTGGAAACAAAAACGCCGTACTGGCTAGTATTCACATGCCAAAGCAATAAGCTGCCCCGAGAGAAACCGGGACTCGATGTTAATGAGAAGATGAAGTGAACAACAAACTCAGCTATTCTTAAATGCCACTGAAATTGCGATTGTGTGCCTGAAAAATTGAGTGCTACTTGGGGAGCCTTAAAACCCACAGAGGGGAGTATAAAGCAGTCAAAGTGTTTCCAGATGATGGATAAACTCACAGGAGTTTGATCCACTAACAAGGAAATGGTGTAAATGTCCAAGGAACTAATGGAGTCTTGAAAGAATGAGATAGAACAAAATTATAAAATCCAGCCAACCAGTGTCCTGCTTCTGAAAGATATGCTAAAAGTGTTTGAATTGGCACAATGATTATGTGGTCCCTTGGTTAATAATACGTGAATTTCTAAATCAAATGTACTTCTTTTTTTTTTTTTTTAATAGATTTTATTGATTTTTTACAGAGAGGAAGGGAGGGGGATAGAGAGTTAGAAACATCGATCAGCTGCCTCTTGCACACCCCCTACTGGGGATGTGCCCGAAACCAAGGTACATGCCCTTGACCAGAATCGAACCTGGGACACTTCAGTCCGCAGGTCTTTGCTCTATCCACTGAGCCAAACCGGTCAGGGCTAAATGTACTTCTCTTTTAATATGATTTATGGTTGACCAACTTCAAAAATCTATACTTTCTGATCGTTAGAAATTTCTAGAAATGTTTTCATAAACACTTTTGTAAATACTAAAAGCCACGGATGTAAGGTCTGATATGAGCATATTAAAATATTGACCTTTTGTATACAGCAAGACAACGTTAATAACTAATGTAGAAATATAACTTCAGGGATAAGGAAGACACCTGGAATCATCCTCTATGAAATTATTCACCTTGCCAGTGAAAATACCGATGCCCAGAGGGATGACAAGACATATTCAATGTAATTCTGCAAACCTAGGATTAAAACTAAATGTCCTCACTCCCAAATCCAGCGGTTTATTTCCATTTGAATGATGGGAATCACATGTCTAAGAAATGGAAGATTTGGAGATGAGATTAATTAAATAAGGACCAAATAGCTGTAATTCCAGGACACTTCAGCTGTGAAATGCAGTGAAGATATAAGTTACATAGACATCTTTTTAATTGATAGTGGACTTTGTATTAATAATGTCAGTGGGCTCATTAAAAAGAACAGTGGCAATGCAAAAAATACAGCAAGTATGCTAAATTCCAATACAAGAATCTTTATAATAAAAATGTTTCTGCATGGACAAAATTTGCAGAATCCTTTATTATTATTGTTGTTGTTGTTGTTATATTTTTAGTTTGAAGAGTTTGTAAAACCGTTAAAATTTTTTTTAAAAATCACTTTAAACCAAGCTTTTTTTGTAGCTTACTTTCATATTTTTAGGGGGAGGTGGTCTCAATCAATATTACATAGAACTTTTTCAATGTTCCTCACAGGAAAATGGCTTTACATCTTCCACTTTAAAATAGGTCACAAGACTTAAAGCGCTTCATCAAAAAAGCAATATGGTGTTTCTTAACAGAGGAAAAAAAAGATTATTTGCTTCTCTTTTGCTCCTTTGTCTTATAAGTGCAGTGTGATATATTAGTTTAATTAAAGTCTACCAAATTATCATAAGGATTTTATGTGCTGCAAATAATTGGTTTTTTGTTCTCTGCTCACTTGTTGTTAATGGAAGCAGAAGATTTTTTTTATAATGATACTTGGTATAAGACACTAGAAAACTACAAGGAGGAAAGGCACAATGAGGTGCCTAATTGAAGTGACCTTTGTCATCTTGGACATAAAATTAAGTCTGCACTAAAGCAATGAAAGAATGTCAACGGTTCCCAAGAGTTAAGAGGATAGGTATAGGGCCCAGAGCCAAACCACACCAATAATGCTACCAATAAACTAGCAATAAAAACTGACAATTCTATTAATGTAAAAAGCTGATAGGCTCTAAAATGAAGTTATTTATATGTGTGTGTGTGTGTGTGTGTGTGTGTGTGTGTGTGTGTCATGTTATAGATTTTTAAAAATATAAACCATTATCATGTGCAGTCTGGAGAAGATAAGATGCCTCCTTGACCATGCATGCTACTGGAGCTCTGGGGCCCTGAGTTAACTTCTTTACTTCTCTGAGCCTCAGTTTCTTCATCATAGACGGGAACCTAAGCGCCTGTAGGGATTAAACATAAAGCCCTGCTGATTTTGGACTTGCCAGCCTCCATAATCATGTAAGCCAAATCCTTTAAATAAATCTTTCTAGATATGTATAAAAAATGTAAACCATGGTGAATCCATTTTTTTTTTCATGAGACAGATAATCCAGATAAAGTATACTACCAAGTACAATTTGATAAGAGACACTTTAAGCATACAAGTAAACATAGAATTAATGAAGGTAGCACATTAAATCAAAGTTGTTTCAAGAAAGTAACAATACTAACATAACCCCGCTTGCCAAGGGTGAGTTGGAACAACTTTTAATTAAAGTACACATTCACTTACAAGACACTGATGTCTCTTAAGAGTAGCGTAGTAAAACCCAAGAATATGAAATCAGTGAACATGAAATCAGTCAACTGATTATTTTGTGACATCTGAAAGACAGAAATTACCAGTAATTTTCATATAGTATAATTGCTAAAGTACATTTCAAAATATGTATAGCACACAAGTGGTAATCAGCAATGCTTCTTTTATTTAAAAAAAAATGTGGCCACTACTCCTGTACTACTATCCTGATAGAAACATAAGCTATACATATATTCCAGACTTCCTGAAATGTTTGAGCTTTTATTTCATTTTCTGAATTATTTTTTTAAATTTTTACTTCTATTCTTCATTTCATAATATGTTAAGCGTTTTCAATTACTAACAATAACTAACATTCTAGTGAGTGTTTACAGGAGAGCTCAGGCTAGCTGAACACAGTCCCTAAGAAGTAGATGCTGTCATTAACCCCATTTAACAAAGAAGGAACTCAGGAACTGAGAAATTAACTTGCTCCATATCACAGTTCTAAAAAATGGTAACATTAGAATTTTAATCCCAGGAAGTCTCTCCCCAGTGCCTGTGCTCTTCACTCTACTCTACTCCACTCCACTGCTTCTCCAATTAATGATAAAATACATGTTCCTAAAAGCAGGTTTTGTCGAACTTTCTATACCTTTTCAAATATACCCAACAACATTTTTCAGGTAGAGAACATTAGCAGATTTTTTATATCTCCATGAAACATTTAGCATCTAATCTTAGATGTATTAAATCAATCTCTCTCTCTCTCTCTCTCTCTCTCTCTCTCTCTCTCTCTCTCTCTCTCTCTCTCTCTCTCTCTCTCACACACACACACACACACACACCACACATACACCAAGTTAATAGTCACATCATTATATTTCTGAGGAAGATCCTATATGAGTACATAATGAATGTGTTTATTGATTTCAGAAAGGAAGGGAGAGATAGAAACATCAATGATGAGAGAGAATCAGTCGGCTGCCGCCTGCACATCCCCAACAGGGAATCTAGCCCCCAACCTGGACATGTGCCTTGACCAGGAATCAAACCGTGACCTCTTGGTTCATAGGTCAATACTCAACCACTGAGACATGCCGGCCAGCTGAAATTTGCCTCCCTTCTTAAAAGTACCACTATGTTCTTGTGAAATCCTATGACCTCGAAATGTGCCAAACTGATCATTAAACCAAGAAAAGACAGTCTTCCCAACCCAAGAAAACATTTTTAAAGATAATTTTTATTGGTGGTCTCTGAAAAAAACACTCCTAGGAAGGAGTGCTCCCTCGGCCAGTGCCCATGCATATTTTGAACAGATAGGCTTGATTTATTCCACTTGTTTTAAGCCAAAGAGTGAAAGGGAATCTTTGACAAAACTGTCATCTTTAAACCGTGGTGATATTTCATTTTCCCCTTCTGCACTATTGAGATTGCCTGGAACTGAAATGCTTCCAGCGGCTCCTGTGTCCAATTTTTCAAAGCTGTCACTTCCTAGCAAATCTGCTTAAGCAAAATACTTATGTTGTTAGAAAACAGAACAAACATACATTATAAAATACATTCTATTCTTCTTTGCAGGTCAAAGTCTTATTAAAGGATGAGAACTTGGAAGAAGATGTGGAAATAAATTAAAAGATGACTATGATGGATTGGTTTAAGTCCATGAATCGGGTGCACCTCTGATTAGTTTCCAATGATGCACTGGGACTTAGCTCAGGAGAGTTTTCCACACAACAATCCTGTAATCAAAACGTTATTTTCAATGCATTCGCTAAAGGTCATTACACTGAAAAAGCACAAATCCAAAGAAAAATGGGATGTTGAAAGACGGTCATGGTTACTCTTCCTCAGTTCATGTGTGTAGCAGCTATTGTAACGCACCTGTCAACATTCTCTAGTCCCGGAGGGTAACAAAAATATCACCAAGCGTTACCCATGTAGACCTCTGGCCTCCCTCAACAGTGCGTGTCATAACTCATATCCTGCAGTACCTGCCCAAGTGAAAAATAGTAATTACAAGAGGAGTGGGAAAGATAACAAAACTTGAGTTATTACCAAGCAATTTCCAAAATGTTGAGAAGAAATATGTTTTGAAAAGGTTCACTCATATTGATTTGAAATATTACTCAATATTTTTTCAATATAAATGTTTATTGATTTCAGAGAGGAAGGGAGAGAGAGAGAGAGATAGAAACATCAATGATGAGAGAGAATCATTGATCGGCTGCCTCCTGCACGCCCCCTACTGGGGATTGAGCCTGCAACCGGGGCACAAGCCCTGACCAGGAATTGAACCATGATCTCCTGGTTCATAGGTTGACACTCAAACACTGAGCCACGCTGGCCAGGCTTACTCAATATTCTTAATACTGGGTATACTTTCTGGGTACACATATGCACATATATTTAAAATTGTATATGTGTATAGGTATGCAGTTATATATTTATCACACGTGTGACTTTTTTTTCTTGCATGCATAATTACACAAATCTGGCTTAAATTATTTTTTCCCAGTTATGTAGTAAAAATTACCTAAGACTTACAATTCCTTCCATTACTTTAAGAAGCTAGTCATGTCTCAGCAAAAGTCAGGAATGCTTATGGTGTACAATCTGAAACCCAATTCTCTCCCAGCACTTTAACACTAGATCCGTCACCCTTTAACACCACAAAATCAATACCTTGGAATGTCATGGTCCTCTGATGGCCCACAAAGTCAAGGTATGATCAATTTCAACTTCCTTACTAGACAGAAATAGACTTAGACAAATAAAATAGATTTCATTCAAGTTAAATTCAATAAAACAAAGGAATAAAGATTGTTAGAATTCAGTCCCATAAAATTACACTTAAATCTAGATCCATTTTTAAATCCAACTAAATTGTGCACCCAGGCAAAAGATATGTATCATAATTTAAAACAAGCCAGAATTTACTCCAATTCCCAGATAAAGAACTACTATTCATTAATATGTTTCTCTGTGTGTGTGTGTGTGTGTGTGTTTCCTTCATTGCATTAGTTAGTAAGTGATAGGAGAAGGGTGGTGTCTGAGTTGTTTATTGTGTATCCCTAGAAAACAGGATAATTTTGGCTTCACTGCTCAATAAAAGCAGAAATCATTTTGTCTTTCTTATCAAATCCTATCCATGACACAGAGCAAGCCCTTAATAAATATTTTACTAGTGTATGAAAATCAATGCATGCATTCAATATAATCTGGCACATAAACTCTATTGAGGACAAAAGCTTTCTCTTTCTTGCTCACTGCTATATCCCTGGCTTCTAGAGTACCTAGCACCTAGTAGGCACTCAGTAAACATCTGCTGATTTGAATGACTAGAGAATTATACTAATTTAATTTATACTAGTTAATTTCTAGCACTTTGTGGAATTGAAATTAGAGTGGTGATTTAAAGAGTTTTCTTCAGTAATATACACTTTACATATCAGTGGTTTTATTTTGCACCTAAATTTCAACATATATAAACACACCAAGACTTATTATTTAGTAACACTTGGAAAAAGCTGGGCCCCAGGGTCAGGGGACATGAAGTGTAGTTGAGGTTCACTAATTTGCTATGTAACTTTGCGTCTCCAGTTTCATCTATAAAATGTAAAGGGGGATAAGAAAGAACAAAAATGGTTCTTAGGTATCCTCTTGGGAATATGGAGGTGTACACCCTCTTGGGTAAGTGTGAAGATATGGATTCAAATAAATCAATAAGGGGGACTCTATGGGTCAGAGAAACGCTGGAAAGCAACCTTATTAAAAGACTTAAAAGAAACTGGAGTCATTCAATTGAACAAAGAAAATGCTGAAACTTTAAGTGAAGCAAACCAGTGTGGAAGGTCTTATAGGCAAGTGGTCCGAGAGCTGAGTTATTACTTCCAGTCCCACTAATGTGAAGAGTAGGGTGGCTCACTCCTTTTCTTCCTATACCATCAAAACTAAAATTTAAAAAAATACACACACACACACACACACACACACACACACACACACACACACACACACACACACATACTTCCATCTAGCTTTCTCCTACGGGAAGCCACGCAACTAAATTTTGGCCAGCAAGCTATAGAAAAAGTTCTTACAGAGGAAATCTTTCCCAGGATAGAAAAAGAGTGGGATCAAGGGAAGTCTTTCCTTTTTCTTGTTGTCTCTGTTGCTTCTCTGTACCTGAAACAAAGACAAACTGGCAGAGGAGACACCAGCTTGGGAAAGGAATGGAAAACTAAGGGAAGTGGAACAGGAGGAGGGCTGCCTGATGAGTTCTTGATAAACTTCTCCTTTAATCCTAGTTCATTCGTTACCTGCAGCTAAATGTATTCATCAGTGATATTTGCTACGGGAAAACCAGAGAGAAGGATTAGTAAAAAAAGGCTAAGAGAAAAAAAGTCACACGTGTGATGATTGTGAGGGTTCCTTGGTACTAGAATTACATACCAAATACGGGGCTGTTGGTGTCTTGAGTCTGATCAACCACCACATTTCACAGAAATTTACCTGACTGACACCCTGCAGAAAGGAGGCAGCTTTTACGTGGAAAAGCTCGGGACCAAGACTCAGAAGACAGGTGTTCTAATTCTGGCTCTGTCACATAAAAACTCACTTAACTTAGAGCATATTCATTCAAATTAAAATCATTGCATTTAGTTGAAAGGTGATCATTCAGATTAACAATATAACACATGCAAAACACTTGTTAGGCAGCATCCTCCCTGCCCCCGGATCTGTCTCTTGCTCACACAGTGTCTGGATGGAACAGACCCAGGGACACCCCTTCTTCCAGCCTCTAACCACCCTCCAAACCTCTTTTCCAGTCATCACCTTCAAAACCACCTCAGCTGTCCTCAGCCTCGGAGACCAGCCAGCACCGTTTGTTTTTTTTTTGTCTGTTTGTTTGTTTGTTTGTTTGTTTGTTTACCTTAATTCCTTATTGCCCAACAACCAGGAGCTCCCAAATTCATCAGAACTATTCCACCCAGGTGGGGGTTGCGGTCACCTGCCTGGACAACCTGCATCTGCAGGCCTCCTAATACACTTACCTCTCTCTGAGCTTCTATTTCCACTGGGACAATGTGGTCCTGGAGGGCGTGGGCCACTTCCACTTGTTGGCGGAAGAGAAGCCCGAGGGCTCAGAGCTTCTCTTCAAGATGCAAAACCAACGTGGTGGCCGAATTCTCTTCCAGGATGATCTGAGGCCTCCCCAGAGGAGCGGGGCAAAACTCAGGATGCCTTGGAAGCCAACAAGGCCTAGGAGAGGAACCTGACCCAGGCCCTCGTGGAGCTGCCTGCCCTGGGTTCTACCTTCACAGACCCTTAGCTCTGTGACTTCCGGGAGAACCACTTCCGGGGTGAAGAGGTGAAACTCCTCAAGAAGATGGGAGATACTTGATTCACCTCTGCAGGCTGGCCGGCCCTCAGGCTGGGATGAGTTAGTATCTTTTCAAAAGGCTCACCCTCAAGCACGACTAAGAGCCTTTGGAGCCCAGAGGCCTTTGAGGGGCCCCTCTGCATCCCCCTGATGCCTGGCTCTTGCCTGAGCCTCTCCTGGAAACACTAGCCAGTCCTTTAGCCACCTTGGAGCCCTCTCCCATGGCTTGGACCAAATGGAAATAATAAAGCTTTTTTCAGAAGAAAAAAAACAACAAAATAAATTATAAAAAAAAAAACACACTTGTGAAATGCGCAGTGCTTTACTAACAGATATTTACATGGAACAAAGCAAGGAAAATACTTAGGCACAGGTTCTGGCACATACTAAGTACTTATTTATTTCTATCACTGTTATTATTGTTTGACAGGAGCTGCCCATCTCTCATTCTCTACAACATTTTGCCTCAGCAGTGGATTTCTGCCTCATGACCCTGGGGCAGGGCTGTTTGAAAGGGGTCAACTCTTAACCCAGACAGAGCTGGAGTTTCTCTCTGGAATTTGACATTGATACCCAGAAAAAGTACCATTCCTGCAAGTAGAAAAAGATCAAAGATAATCTCCAGCATAGGAAGAAACAAGTGGATGCAGAGAGATTAGAGGTGGAGAGAGAGAGAGAGAGAGAGAGACGGGGGGAGGGGGGTGGCAACGGGCGAGCTGGTGGCACTGAACTTCCAATCCATCCAATCCATTTCTAAAGATTGGACTCCATGTATTTCCCATTTTAGCATAATATATCTTACTGCAATTAAAGAGTGCTAACTAATCCATTGTTTTGGTTTTAGCATTCAAATTATCACCAAGTTAGTTACAGAAAATCTGAATCTATGAAAGTTTCCTAACAAAAGGCCACACATAATTTCCTTCTTTGGAAATTATAAGTTTGAATAAATTTATGTCAGTGCTATGATTTTATGATAACATTTCATAAAAGTTTTATCAAACAAAAAAGCATCTACAATGTAAAACAGAAAATAGTTTCCTATTTATTTATGATGTCTAATGGTGGCAACCATTAACAAAAATATGAGATTAGTCAGAAGGTCAAAAGTATAAAATATTTTATTGGAAATTATAATCTGTCTTTTTTTCAAAACAAAATCATATTCCTGCATACAATTTTCCCCTTTTACTCTTCTATGAGTATCAAACAGCCTGAGTAAGGAAATGCAGATTTTAGGTGCAAGGAAAATAGAACCGACCAAATTCTAAACTGCTTAATGAATGCTAGGATGCTCTGAGTACATCATGGTACCCAGATCCTAGAATCTGAGGATGGGTGTTCAAAAGGTGGGTACAGCCAAATTGCTAAATGCTTTTGGATGGAGTCCCAGAAAGCAAGGGCTTATGTGTATGGCCTTGTTTTGTTTTGTAAGAAAAACTCCTGGGTTTCACTATAATCATAGTTTAACAGTAATCATTTTTCAGATGTAGGACTGTCCAAATATGGTCAATTTTATGCAGTTAGGACAAAATTATGAGTTTGTTCAAAATAAGAAGGACAGATTAAGTGTAAGAAATGGAAAGGAATATTTCCATCTGGTGACAAGAAATAGATCAAGTAACACATGTGTCCTGTTTAAGACAATCCGTTAACTTATTCTGTCAATGAAATATTAGCTTCCTCTGATGGAAAGAAGTTTTATGACATGACCTTCTCAGAAAAGAGAAGGCCCATATTTAGTGTGTTTACACTTGAAATGGTCCCAGCTCAGATCTAAGCCACCTGCTCACTTGTGGGATTCAGTGGGGGAAAAACAGTGCTGTAAGGTAGGCCTGTAAGCTTGTATCTTGCTTAGTATCTTTAATAATAAATCTTGAAGTATATACAGTTTGTTTGTTTTTAAGACAAATGATCTTTTTTTCTCTCAAAATGTGATTCATTGTATAATTTCAGCAGTAACCAATGAAATCTTGTGATAATTATTCAATAAACCTTTTGTTCAATCTTCCATATTTTTTTTCAGTGAGGAAGGTGCATTTCATTCCTATGTATTTAATAGGAATTTTGACAGGCTTGTAGTTTATAATCATCTGAAGCACAAATTATGACTTTAATCTTACTTCTATTCTGAAAGTGGAGTAGCATAATGTAGACCGTTTTCACAGGGTGAATGAATCCATAGAGAAGGAAAAGTATACGCTATCACCAAGCGCTCTATTCCCACCTGAGTTTCACATTTCTCTTTCCATTTACTTCACCTGAACAGTTTCTATAACAAACATAATGGGTCAAATGTGGCTATGACATTCAATTCTATTTCTTATTAAGAAGCAGGGAGTCTTAAACAAATTTCAAACCACAACCCCATAAACGAAGGAAATCTGCCAAAATACATGAAAGCAATAAAGATTCATTTATTGAAAGGAAAGAGAACCTGCTGGACTATTTCAAGCAAGGACAACTGGAACTTGGTGCATTAGCAGTATCTGTGGGATCTACTTTTAGAACAGACATTCCTTGTTTGAAAACAGAGCATGAAATGATGTTAATCTGTAAGTGGAGGAAGCTGTTCATGGCCCTCTCATCAGAGCATGGTGTACTTGAATCATCTGCCCTTTCATTTTTCAACTCAGAAAACCCACCAAGCCTGTTCCAGCGGCCATTAGGAGCACACCGCTCTTAATAAATTCAGTGGGTGTTTTGCAAGTACAAAGGCAGCAGGATCAGACACTTCAGACTAAATTTTAGCTGCATAATCAACATTGGAGCTGAAAATGCTAATTAGTGGTACAAAGCCCAAATAATCAAACTTCAGCTATAGCACAGCCCTTTATGGACTAAAAACATCACCCATGTAATCTATCCCTGACTTCGCAGGACGGCTCACCAGAATACTAACAAAGCCATACACATGGATTCCTGCTGAAAAGTAAAAGCTGAATAAAAAGCCACCTCTTGGCTAAAGAGATTTATCTATATAATAATAAAAGGGTAATATGCTAATTACTCTTCCTGATGACATCCTTCCTGATGAAGCCGGGGCCGGAGGGAAGCCAGCCCAGGTCCCAGGTGCCTGCAGGCGGCCCAAGGGAAGCCAGTGCTGGCAGTTGGGGAAAGGAAGGCCTACTCTTGTACAAATTTTTGTGCATCGGGCCTCTAGTGTAAGATAAAAGTGAAGTGGGGGAAAAAGTGCCATTATATATTTAAGTAATCTCATTGTGTTGTTATTTAAACTGTAAAGCAAACAAAACTTCTAATATGGTAGATCTTAATGAATTAAGATCCTCAACATGGGCAAAGATACACTCTATCATGTTAGGGTTAGCGTTAGGGTTCATTCACTGATTAAAAAAAAAAAAAAGAACCTAAAAAACATGTTAGAGTGTATCTTAAAACAGAACATCAGAAAGTTAAGAATTAAGTAATGGTAACAAATACAACTAAAGGGAAAACATGCCCATGAAGAATTTTACATTGAGTCCAGACCTGGGAAAGGAATCTGAAAGCTTATCAGGCAACTATATGCATGTCTGGCAAGCAGTGAAAAAAAGCCATGGAAGAATATCAACACAGATGGGAAGGAGATAGCTGACTTGCAGGAAACCATGCGGAGTGACAGCTCAGCAGTATCTCCACACCTGATCTGGCATCAGAGCCGAGGGGGCTGCGCTGCAGCCAAGTCAGCGGGGTGGGAGGCAGATGTGGCTCAGCACCAGAAGCTGTGGCAGGAAGTCCTGGTGCCTGCAAGCCTGCCACTCTGCAAGGGGCGTCTCAAAAAACACACCACTATCAAAACGCACTGCTGGACTCATTGAAACTCAACGAGATGCAAATGATACTTCTATTTAGGGGAAACTTAACAGAAAAGAAATGTGTGCCAATCGTTGCTATGAAAACATTTATTTGCCTCTGATCTATGTTGCTCACCAGATTCAATTCTTTTAAATAATGCATGGGAGTAGAAACAAAATCATTGCTAATCAATATTAGATTGGTTTTGTTGAAAAAAATCTACTTTTATTGATTGATTTTTAAATATATATGTATATATATATATCTCTCTCTCTCTATATATATATATATATAGAGAGAGAGAGAGAGGGATATACATACATATATATATATGTATGTATACACTGAGTGGCCAGATTATTATGATCTCTGAACGCATAATAATCTGGCCACTCAGTGTGTGTGTGTGTGTGTGTGTGTGTGTGTGTGTGTGTGCGTGTGTGTGTGTATTAGAGGCCCAGTGCATGAATTCGTGCATGGGTGGGGTCCAGCCAGCCTGGCCAGGGGAGGGGACATGGGCAGTTGGCCGGCCTGCCTGCTGGTTGAACTCCTGGTCAAGAGGATAATTTGCATATTACCCTTTTATTATATAGGATATACACTGAGTGGCCAGATTATTATGCATTCAGAGATCATAATAATCTGGCCACTCAGTATATATATATTGATTTCAGTGAGGGAGAGGGAGAGAGATGGAAACATCAATGATGAAAGAGAATCATTGATTGGCTGCCGCCTGCATGACCCCACTGGGGATTGAGCCCACAACCCAGGCATGTGCCCTGACCAGGAATCGAACAGTGACCTCCAGGTTCATAGGTCAATGCTCAACCACTAAGCCACTGAGTCACACCCCGGCTGGGCAAAAATCTACAATTTTTAAAAAGCTACCTGAAGTTAGCTTCACCTCCTAAACCTGATTTGTGCCCCCAACTTGATGGAAGAAATTCAGTTTAAAATGATGCTTTATATCCATTTGTCTTCACAGCAAATATCAGCACCTGTTTGTCCGTGTTTTTTGTGTTAATAAACACAAGTCCCTCTAAGATAGGTTTCTAGTTGGTTTTAAAGAGACAAGGGAAAATAACAGAAATTGAATACCAAGTCATGGGGAAGATGGAAAATGTATTTGTGTGTATATATACTTGCATCTGGTTAAATCAATTCATTGATATCATAAACACCAAAACAGTGGTTGTAAAGAACTTTTCCTTGAAACTTTCACACAGTTACAATGTACACTGAACCTGATTTCCTGCTTCAGTATGACAGAATGGCAGAGTCCATTTCTCATTCAGGATGACTCCGGTCTTCCTGTTCCTACCTCCTTTGCAAATACAGCTTCCTGGGGGAACGTGAAAAGTCACCAGAAGTTTCACAGCTGAGGCTGTCCACCTGACCTTCTTTTGGTGACAGAATTATTCATCTTTAAAAGTTCTGACATTTCCAGTATTAAGCAAATAAAAGTTAAAGATGTAAACACAGTACTTGGAAGAGCCAGTAAACTTAGTAAATGTACATTCAATTGTGGAATTAAATAACAAATTCTTTGATTGAATACGAAACAATGGCTAGAACTTTAAAAGTTCATCAATTAATGGATGCATGGTATTAGGTTTACTGTAATGATAGCCACTCATTTATATGGACTAAGAATATTTTCCCTGGAAATAGATTAAAGGCTATTTTTTATTATTCTTGTCTGGTTTTCTGATTCTGAGTATCATATTGTTAAGGTACAATGACGATTAAAAGATTATTAAACGAACTTCTCCAACCAAGGAGAAGTCGATATCATTTTCAGCTGATAAAACTATAACAATGGAGAGTAGAAAGTAAGTTACCCAAACTGGAATTTTGCCAGCTCCTTTAATGGTTTTGGTGCAATTTTTTTCTTTTTGTTGATGTTTATTTCAGTAGATGGGCAATAAGAAGATTTTTCTGAGAAGTTTAATTATCTCAAGTTTCCAGTTCAGTGTTCTAAGTTGCAAAATAAATGCCGAACCTGGCCTTACGAGTAAAATCTGATTTTGCTATTTTATTTAAATTCTAAAGCCCTTTTTCACGCAGGAGCTGTGGGAGACTAAGGGTTTCCTGATTCTTGGCAGAGCTACTAAAGATTCGTAGCCCCAGCGAAAGGAAGATTTTGATCAGAGTCTGAATTTTTATGAACAAGCCTGCACAGTTCTTGTTGCTATCTCTCTCCCTTTAAAAAAATGTACCTTGGCCTTGTGCGAGCACAGGGTCTCAGACTGGCTGGAATAGCTAACAGACATTTCCCTGAGCTGTGAAGTCGCCCTTTCAGTCTTTTCTCAGAGGCAAGTTTACCACTTGATCAATCATTAGCATCACTTCCCCTCACACTGACATTTTCCCTAGGGGTTCCTGCTAACTAAGAGCTAATCACCCTGTTCTGATTTAGCTCTTGAGTTCCCATTAGATGGTGGTTTAAAGTGGATGACTGCAGACGGCCATTTCTTACCTGACAACATAGTGAAGAAACACTACATATTCAGGAAATGTATTTTATCTTTCCTTTAAACAAGCCCATACCTTGCTAGTGTATCATTAAATGTAAAACCGTGTTGAGCTCAGCGGTTCAGGGAAAAGATTCGGGTAAGATTTCAGCAGCCACATGTTATCACTATGGGAATTCAGACTGGCTAAGTTATTTACAGCCCACGACTAATTTTAAATGTGATGTGGCACTACAAAAATGCACCAAATGCAGGTTTGTGTCAATAACAATAGGTTATAGGTCAAACCCACCCAATAGACACTGAAAAATAATTTAACTGAATGTTTGAGATTATTAAACATTTTCATACATATTTATTTCCCACTTGTAAATTCATCTTTTAAGATCCTTTTGATAGTACATTTTATGCATGTTTATAATTAAAATAAAATTTCATTAATTCTAAACTATTGCAATTAGAAGAGAATGTGATAAAAACGGCAATAAGTACAATACAAATAAATGTGACATAATATTCCAGGAAAATCATTTTTTGGTAATTTTTTAAAATATATTTTTATTGATTTCAGAGAGGAAGGGAGAGGGAGAGAGAGATAGAAACATCAATAATGAGAATCATTGATTGGCTGCCTTCTGCACACCCCCTACAGGGGATCAAGCCTGCAACCCGGGCATGTGCCTTTGACCAGAATTGAACCTGGGACCCTTCAGTCCGCAGGCTGATGCTCTATGCACTGAGCCAAACCAGCTAGGGCAGTAATTTTTAATTAAAAATATTACCAATACAGAAGAGAGTTTCTTCTTGCTTTTTCTTATATAAATGGGCCATAGTTTTGCACTTTACATATGTATTAACTTAGCCTCTGTTTGAGATTTTATATAATACAGCACTTCTCTAAATACACTATTATATAATATTTATAAGTATATCAGTATCTCAGTTAAGTGGGAAACATACTTTGTCTCTATATACTAATGCAGTTATAAAATTTAAAATTCCAAATTATGTATTGTTGTCATTTAACACATCACTGTCTTATTAAAGCAAACCACTATGTAAGTGAAGAAAAAAAAAAGAAAAACCTTCGTAACCAAAAGTTGAATTTTAGTTGCCTATTTTAAAACTGTATATAAACAGTCTCTCCAATTTCTGAGAGTTGTCATATTAGATCTAACTTACAACACAGTAACATTTTACAATTAAGGGGCCTTTTCATGAGAATCAGGTTCTCCTTTTTTCTACCTGTAAATGGGAAGATCCCACTGGTACGAAGTCCCCAGCCACCCTTTCCTGTGACGTCTTTCCCAAGCCCGCTAGTGTCTCTGAACTGGCGTCATCTGGTTCCCCTCTCTGTCTCAAGGGTGTTTGGCTCCTCCCCACTCACTCCCAATTATAAATATGCAGGTTCCATAATTGACGCACCCTTTTGACTGACACATTGTCTAAATGGAATGGACTACCTTCTAGTAAACCATTAACAACAGGTGGGAGAGACAGTACTAATTAATCAGCCTGAATATCTGAAGTCATTATTGACTCAAGTCCTTTGATACCTTCTTCAAGTCTCTCCACTATTAAAAAACCTGCTCACCTGTACACCTCACAAATAAAACACATGTATATCTAAACTTCATTTCCCCCCTTGGCATCCTGGACCTTTTCATTAGGTCTTCAGATTTAAACGACTGTAAAATCTAGAAAATACAATTATGAAAATAAACTAAAGAAAACTGATTCCTTTGGTCCACACCCCAATATCTCAACTGGAAGTACAACAGAAGCCTGTGAACGTGCAAAATCAGAAAGAGCAGCACCTTGGATGGGAAGGTCTCAAATTACCTGAAGCTGCCAAAACTTATCAGGGACTAGAGATGTGTTCCAGAATATAAACAAAACAAAATAAACAAAAAAGCAAAAAAAAAAAAAAAAATCCAGAATGTTACGAATGATAAAGAGAAATCTCAGTGAGAAGAACTTACAGCCTCTATTCTGGGTCAGAAGGGTATGTGATCATTGTATACTGAAAGCCACTAGAAGCTATTGATAAGAGGCTTTTTGCTCTTAGATTTGAGGGGGCAAAATGGGATTTATATATCAAGGTAGGAGGACTTTTCAAGTTGGTTATGCAATCCCGGGATTTTATCATTCCAGGTGGTTTTCAGAAACAATGTGTGGGAAATAGACACCGTAATACAGATCCACTTTCTTTTCCTTACATGACTCAGGTACCTGAATCCATTCTAACTGCCTGCAGACCTGCTCCCCTTTCCCTTAATTACAAAAGACCTATTCTTAATTACAAAAGACATTCTCCAAGCAGACCACGTATGGAGGAATGCAGATGAGATAAAGACCACACATTCAAGCAGGTCAATTGTGTGCAGTTAAGTAGAATTAGGAATGTAGCCTTCACCTTAGTAACAATAAAGATTGGTGAAGTCTAAGGCCAGTGTTATAAGCTTAACACATTTCATTCTCACACTTCATTTCTTTCAATGTCATATAAAGATTTAGTAGTAAATTTGCTTCTCTTTGAAAATGCTGTAGTCATGAATTAACTGCACATTGTTGCAGAGATAAACAAGTTAGGGTTAATTATAAACTGTAAATAGTTTGTGTTACTAAATTATTGAACCATCATTTAAAATTGGATGCAAGGATGGCTCATTGATGCTCATGAAAATTAAATCCATATGGTAACAACTATTAAACACAAATTTAACCATTTGGGTAGACATTTTCTAATATGTATTCCATACTGACCTGAATTATATTTTTTAATCTTTATTGTTGAAAGTATTACATATGTCCCCCTTTTTCCCCCATTGACTCCTTCTAGCACCCCCCTCTCTGTCTTCACCACCGTATAGTCTGTGTCCATAAGTTATGCGTATATGCATACAAGTTCTTTGGTTGATCTCTTCCCACCCACCCATCCACTCCCCACACCTGAATTCTTAAAAAAGGATTCACGAAGACTCCATGGCCATTATAAATAGTAACTATGCTACCTAAATGGGTGTTATCTAACGCCAATGAGGGATGTGTAACTTTATGGACCCTGGACCCAGATAAAGATTGTCTCTTAGAGACATGTATTTTCCTTGGATTTGAGTACGATTTACTACTGATATCAGAATACATATGTATTACTAACACCTATTTATTTGGAGTCTAATTGGCTGCTTTAACCAAGTTAGGAGTGGAGAATAAATAAGCATCTTTGGTACAATCATGGATTAAATAAGAAAAAGTTGACTCTGAATGAGGACTTGGAAAGAAGTGAATTACGTGAGATTTCCCAAATACATTTGGTAGCACCTTTTTTGTAGTTACTCGGGTGTTCTTTCTGCTTGTTTCTCAGTTTCATTTTCATCCCAAATAATAAAGGTTGTGAAGTGAATTAATGTTTAAAATGTGTCAACTTCTCAAAACGCAAGTAAGTGTGTACAGTAAAGCAAGAAGAAACTGAGCTACCAAATGACTAGGATGTAAGCAGCATGATCTCCCTTTTCCTCTTTCCAAATCGCATCTTATGATATTGAGACGATATTTCATCATTAATGAAACGGGATTTGAGCAATATTGGGATCAGAAAACAAAACTGATCCTGAAATCCCAGGCGAACAGAGCACTCTGGGATTATATTTCCTGCTTCTGACTAGACAGCTATACCCATGAGGTAACAGCTGTACTTGATGTAACAGAGATATACTGACTTGGTAATGAATGTAGCCTACCATTAAGAGAAGTTTCAAAGCCTCCATGTTTATTTCATATATGGGTAGATGATTTTATATGAACAATTTAAAGAGAGCCCTCGATGTGCAAAATAATTTACAATGAATTGTCTACATATGAGAGATCTCCAGGGTGAATTATCCAGAAAAAAAATTTTAACTTTAATTTGACTTTCTCTAAAAAGTATGTTTCTAAGAAATCTTACTCATTGACAAATCACTATATACTCAAGATTAGAAAATAAAGATTTAACAATAATACTGTATACCCATTTCAGGCCAAATATAATATATTTAAATTGCTGTTTGCCATTTATCTATGCCCTTCTCATTAGGGTAAGTAATCAAGTTTGAAGCATGATTGTAAGTAGATTCGTTCTAATGATAGATAAATACGGATCCAGTAAATTGATTCTGTTTATAATGAATAAGAGAAATAATGTGTTTGTTTGATTTTGTGTTTACTTTAATTTCACATTTTACAACTGGCTTTACATTTTCAAAGCACTTGCTGCCTTAATCTGAAAATCTAATGCAATTTAGCCCAACACAGTAATAATAGAAGACAAATGTTTTCCATTTAAAAGAATATTTTCTTTGGTCTTTGAAAGTCCTCGAGGGGTAAACTATTTTAATTTAATAGCTGCAATTGATCTTCAAATTTAGGCAATATTAAAAGCAAATGGAGTTCTTTTTCTTTAATCACCAAGTTAGAACTAAAATAAATGAAGATGTTCATATCATGAGTTCAGGAAGCAAGGGGAAAGAAAAGTAAATAACTTTTGAAAAATATTCTTCTTTGAATAAATGATAATATGGTAGGTCTTGCCCTTGAAAAGCTGAGCTCTTATAGTTTTATGACACATTGGCCCAGTTCATTCATTCGTTCATTCATTCATTCATATATTTTAGATAATGAATAATAATGAGTATGAGTAAATGGCCTTTACATATTATTGGTTATAATGTTTCCTATTTTCTCAGAGGAAATATGTGCACGCTAATTTTACAACATATATAACTGTTTTTAAAAAACCACTCTTGTAAAGTTTTGATATTTTCATAATACATGATTTTTATGTCCAGTCCTCTCAAGCATCCCATGCCAAGGATGCTTATTCCAATTCTGGGGAGTTAAGTGGAATGAAGAATTAACAAATAAATATGATACAGTTACCTCTGATTTTTATGTTCTGACAAATTTATGTCACACAGTCCCTTGAACATGTACGTCTAAGACAACAGAAGAAAGACTGTATTTTATTTAACTGTGCAATAATTAAGCATGGTGTACAAAAAAAAGGAATGAAATGTTTATCTCTATCATTAAATGCATTGTGCGATATACACTGAGTGGCCAGATTATTATGATCTCTGAACGCATAATAATCTGGCCACTCAGTGTGTGTGTGTGTGTGTGTGTGTGTGTGTGTGTGTGTGTGTGTGTGTGTATCCTCTCTAATAAAATAGTAATATGGAAATTAACCATCACTCTGCTACATAAGCCACGCCCACCATCCAAGCCACGCCCACCAGCCAATCAGGGTGAGTATGCAAATTAACCCCAGCCAAGATGGCTACAGCCACAGAGAGCAAGGTTTCCCAGGTAACAGAGCAAGCCAAGCTTTCCATAGCCATCGCAGGCCTAAGCCTCCACTCAAGCTACAAAGTTTCAATTATAGAAGGTAAACAAATTCAAACAAATGGCGGCAGAACAGAGCTTGAGAGAGCAGGCCAGGGTTGCTGGTGGCAACAGGGGAAGCAAAGCTTTCCGCACACCCTGGCTGGGCTCACCCGCTTAAGGCTACAAAGTTTCAATATAGAAGGTGAATTAACTGCCACAGAAATGGCTGCCGCCCTGGAGGGAGCAGCAGGCTTAGCTCTGCTCCAGGCTACAAAGTTTCAATTGTAGAAGGAAAATAAATTCCAGATACCAGGGCCTCTGCTTGGGTTGCCAGGGGGCGTGGCCGGCCTGCAAACCACCACAGGCCCCTTGCTCAGGCCACCCCACGCCCCAATGGAACCCCACCCTGATCCAGGACACCCTTCAGGGCAAACCAGGTGGCCCCCACTCCCACCCATGCACCAGGCCTATATCCTATCTAATAAAAGAGTAATATGCAGATTGACCATCACTGCAACACACAATATAGCTGCCCCCATGTGGTCAAAGATCCTGCCCCCATGTGGACACAAGATAGCCACCACAAGATGGCCAGCAGGAGAGGGCAGTTGGGAGGCACCCGGACTGCAAGGGAGGGCAGTTGTGAGGGACCAAGCCTGCAAGGGAGGGCAGTTGAGAGGGACCAGGCCTGCAAGGGAGGGCAGTTGAAAGGGACCAGGCTTACAAGGGAGGGCAGTTGGAGGTGATCAACCCTGCAGGAGAGGGCAGTTAGGGGTGACCAGGGTGGCAGAGGAGGGAAGTTGGGGGCAAACAGGCTGACAGGGGAGCAGTTAAGCATCAACCAGGCTGGCAGTGGAGTGGTTAGGGGGTGATCAGGCTGGCAGGCAGAAGCGGTTAAGGGCAATCAGGAAGGCAGGCAGGCAAGCAGTTGGGAGCCAGAAGTCCTGGATTGTGAGAGGGATGTCCGACTGTCCGTTTAGGCCCGATCCTATAGGACATCCCTCCAGGAGTCCCAGATTGGAGAGGTACAGGCTGGGCTGAGGAACAACCCCCTCCATGCACGAATTTCATGCACCAGGCTTCTAGTATATATAAATATATGTATATATATTAGAGGCCCGGTGCATGAATTCGTACATGGGTGGGGTCTGGCCAGCCTGGCCAGGGGGAGGTGACATGGGTGGTTGGCCGGCCTGCCTGCTGGTTGAACTCCTGGTCGAGGGGACAATTTGCATATTAGCCTTTTATTATATAGGATATCCACTGCGTGGCCAGATTATTATGCATTCAGAGATCATAATAATCTGGCCACTCAGTGTATATTTAAAAGAAAAGAAATAAACATAGTGTAGAAGAGGTTAGTCAAGTGTGGTTCTCAGGTGTGCTCTGAGATCATATCAAGCTGGCTTCGTCTTTCACCTGCTTGAGGATACTGGACATAGCAACCTCTAAAGCCTGAGTGTTTCTTCCTACCAAGTAGGTAAAATAGCATATCCACTTCCTATTCCTGTGACATGAATTTTAAAATATGATGCATTTTAAGAACTTAGCTTAGTGTCAAGCACATGAGAAACACAAAACAAATTATATTTTCAGCATTGCAAGCACATTTACTAGATTTGAAAGCAATTCTCTAAAGCTGTGTTGTCCGACATGATAATCACCAGCTCCCTGTGGTTACTGAGTGCCTGCAATGAAGCTAGTCCACATTGAGATGATGTGCTGTCATTACAAAACACACTGCAGATTTTGAAGACTTAATTTTTTTACAAATGGAATGGAGAAATATCTCATTAGTAATATTATATTGATCAAATATTGAATGATAATATTTTGGATATATGGAGTTCAATAAAACATACAATTAAAATTAATTTCATCTGCTTTTTTTACTGTATTAATGTGGTTACAAGAAAATGTAAAATTACATATGTGTTTTGCATTACACTTATGGTATATTAGGTAGTGCGACTCTAAAAAATTTCCCTGAGAATGATCCAAGGTGCTTTTAAAATGTAGCACCATGCCTCAGGTGCACAGAAGCAGAACTGAACTTCCCAAAAGCTACTCTAGTAAATCTTTCGCAGGCAAACATTTGAAAACTGTTTCCCTAGATCTTCATACATTAGACATGGCCAAGAATCCAGTCTCATCTGGACCTCCCACCTAAAAGTCCTGAAAGATTTGACTAGTTCTACTTCATGCACAATAATATAGTATGCTACAAGTAAGAGGAGCCTATTAAACAGACAGCAGTTCCTGTAGGTAAGCACCCAACTAAAGATCAACCTCAGGTTTATTGGCAGACCCTCTTGTTACAAGTAGAGTTGAAATGTGTGAGTCTTCTTAATGTATGGTGCAAACAAAACTACCAAGAGGATGACTGGAAGACCTCTTATCATTCACTCCTGGATGTGTCTTTGTAAGACACATGGTTGAGCTATAAAAGGAGGAGAGGAGTTTCAAAATGAAAGGATGGCTTAAAGAATTGTGGTTCTCACGTGTGCCTGATTGGAGGGCTCATCAGTGTCATAGCCCTTTGGGGAATATCATGGTATAGTGAAGTATTTAATGAATTTAATCCAATTAAGAATAAAGAACATTTACATTTAGAAAAATTGACATATTAAACTTGTTCAATATAAAAGCATACATGTAATAGGCATATTTTCCTATTGGGGAAAAAAAGACTTGATTTTTCCATTAAGAAAACAAGTGATAGGCAGCAAAAATAGAAGCAAAGTATATAAAAGAAAAACATAAAGTCCAAAAAAACATGCATGTATTAACTTTTTCCCTACAAATTGATAATAAAAATACCAGTAGCATTTTAATTTAGAAATAGAATAGCTCACTCTAATTTCCAAATACTACCGGCCATCAGCAGGAAGAGACACAATCACTGACGAGGAGAAATCAGCAGATTTCTCTCTGACAGAGTCTAAGGGTGTCCAACAACTTCTTAGAGCCCTGAAAAGTGGAGAGAAGACTTAGGACAACAAAACAAGAATCCAAGGAGAACAGAAAGTCACAAGTCCTAGGAGGCTGTGCCAAAGGAAGGAGGGAGGATGGAGCCCATGGCAAACTAACATTAATAAGTATTTTTAGCAAAAGAAGGCCCCTTTGTCCCCCTTTTCTCTCTTCTTCCTCTTCAACGCCTCATCCCTTCAATAAGAACTGTGAAACAGGCCTTGGGTGAGGCACGTTGGCAAGGAAAGACCCACAGATAATAGAAAATCTGGGGAATACTGACCTCGAGAAGGAACAATGGAACTTTTCGTTCAGCTGTCATAGTTCTTGAGTTTTCGTTTCCTTTTCGTATGTATGTATGTGCATGTATATACACACACAGTGTTCATGTGTTTCCAAAGCAGAGAGGTAATACCAATGATTTAAAGAACAAATTTAATGAAGAGAGAGGCTTGGTTTCATAACATTATGGGAGAATTGGTGAGTGGGAATCAAACCAAGAGAATATAACCATATTCTTTTGAGTCACATAGTTTATGACCAAAAAATAATATCAGATCAATCGTGATATAGCACCTGCATCTACAAGGTCAGGATTGATCTGTTCCTGGAATGCAGATTTGTGTATGACGAATATAATGATGGTACTTTCTGAACTACTTTAAGTATTTACTCATTAATTTACTTAAAACATTTCTTTTTAAAAATAGATTATATCACTGCAGAAAATCCATTCAAATTATTATACATGTGTACACATATAAATACATACACTATATATTTTTATAATTTAATATATTTATTTTATATGTGATTGAATGTAACGTGTTTATTTGTATTTCAATTACATTGTAGTGAAGATAAATAAAAATGTTTACAATTTAATAGAAGACTAACCTCTGCTATCTAACAATTTAATGTTCAAGCTCCATGTTTTACTCTTCCTAGAAAATAGGAGCTTTATTTTTATGGAACACAGATTAGCTAAACTTGGCTATTTGATTGGATTTATTTTGTCTTTCAAAGAACCTGGACTTTCAGAATTTTCTAAAGGCTGATCCACCCAATTCTAGGAAACTCAATATTCTCTGTTTTACCATAAAAATGTATGACCTTAAAGTAACTATACAATTGCAGCAATGAATCGGTCTAGAGTTTAAACAGAATGATTTCTGTACCTATCCATAAACAAGAGTGCTGACATCCTTGATATGATCAACTCAAAAGCTTCTGAGAAATAAAACAAAAGAGAAGCAACACAGATAAAAAAGAAATTATCCATCTGAGTGTGCTCGAGTTTCTAAGAAATGGGCCTATTTAATTAGAATAACTCTATCTGTAACTTCTCCTATAGTATACTCTCTTGGCAAGTTAAACAGCATATAAAAGAGCAGTATTGAGTCACTCAATGCACTGCCATGCACTCCCAGCCATGCTTTTCTATCTTCCTGTCCATGGATGCACAGGTGCATTTTTCCTACCTGCCCTTCAGTGTTCACACAACTGTCATATTATTGCAGACAGAGGTGCGGTTTTGATTTTTGTGAATATTGGTTGTCCTCAAACATACATGTGTGGGAAAATGAACGACAGTATCAAGAGCCCTCAATGCAATTTCCAAAGCCAATGTCACAAATTTACCCGAGGTAACTGCTCGTAATGGCACTGTTAAGATAAATGTTTTAAATTTTGTAAAGTATTACAGTTGTCTGTTGGTCTTACAATGGCTTCCTATATCAGGAAGAGTAAAACCCTTCTACAATCTGACTTCACAATCTAACCTCTGGTCCGCTCTGAAGTTATCTAATATTCCAGCTTCAAGTATCCTACGCATGTTTCTACCCTTACTCTTGATCTTCTCTCTGCCTGGAGAGGTCCTCACTTCCCAAATGGTTTCTTCCCTTCTCTACTTTAGGTTTTTTTCTAAGTATCACCTCATTTTTAAGGCCTTCATTGACAGTCATATTTAAAGTTGTACACCTCACTGGGCCTTTCTCATCTATTTTCTCTGCATTGTTTTCTTTTTGCCCCTGAATTTGCCACCATCTAATCTTATGCTTTGCTCATTTGTATCATATTAATTACCTTTATTCCTTCAGCAGAATATAAGTTCCATGTGCTAGCGGTGACTTTCATCAATGCTGTTCTTTGCCATATCCCAGTCTCTGAGGTACTGCCTAGCACAGAGCATGTTACATATATGTTCTATGAAAGTTTGTTGTTTGCACTCATTCATTTGATCACTCAAACCATTCCACAAGCTTTTACTGATGACCTACTATGTTCAGGGCATTGGGTATTCAATGATGTAATCCTTTTTTCTGAGGTCACATTATTGCAAGAATAGGCATATAAAACATTAATTGTGATGCAAAGTGATGAGTGCATGTTGAATTAAGACCAAAGGAAGTAGAATAACTCATTTAGCGTGGGAGAAAGGGAAAACACTGCATAGGAAGTGACATTTGAGTTGAGTCACTGAGTCATGAAATATAAGTGTATTCCTGAGGAACTGAGAAAAGATCCAAGGACATATCAGACAGAGAAAAGGAATGTACAAAGGCATGAATCTGATAAAAGGAAAGTTCCACTGGGCAAACAGCAAATAGTTTAGTGTGGCTGGAGCAGAGAGTACTAGGGAAATAAATCAAGAAACAAAGATGGATGAATTCATTTGCTACGAATCTTTTTGCTGTGCTCATCAGCCTTCACTTTATCCTATGGGATGCTACACAAGGTTTTTACCTACAGGAGTGATGCAGGTGATCTAGAAGGCAAGATCTGCTTTTCTGTAATAACTCTGAAGGCAGCGTGCAAGGTGGGTGTCTGGGATGGAGTCAGGGAAAGCAGCAGAGGTGATGTTCAGGCAAAGGAGAGATAATCAGCTCACTTTTGCACATACAGGTGTGGGCAAAGTAGGTTCACAGTTGTTCATATGGAAAATAATACAATAAAAGAATACAAAAATAAACTCTGTGTTTCCTGTACTCACTACTATAAACCTACTTTTGTCCCTCACTGTCTTACACTAAGACTTAAGAGACAAAAAAGTATAAAAACCAATTGGCATTTGAAACAGCTGTTTTGGTAGGTGGTGGCTACTAAAATAAAGGATAAGCCCAGCTGGGGTAGCTCAGTGGATGAGCATTGACCTATGAACCAGGAAGTCACCATTGGATTCTGGTCAGGGCACATGCCAGGGTTGTGGGCTCAATCCCCAATAGGGGGTGTGCAGGGGCAGCCAATCAATGATTCTCTCTCATCATTGATGTTTCTATCTCTCTCTCCCTTTCATTTCCTCTCTGGAATTAATAAAAATATATTTAAAAATAAATAAATAAAAAGAAAATAATGGATAAAATGCTCCATAGAAGTTTTGGGGATATAACACCAAAGGTGTGAAACAGATGGGGACATGTTTAGAGATGTAGGGGTACACCTCGTATATAGTGACAGCTGTCACTGTAAGCTCTCGAGGTAGAGCTCTATAAACGTCAGGTCCAGCCAAGCTGAAAGGTCCAAACCTCTCAGTCAGAAGTGACAGCAAGAACAGTTGTAGAAGGCAGTGAGGGCGTGAACCAGAAAGCAGTGAGCTGACAGCTGAAAAAAAAATGAAGAAAGGAATATAGTAAGTTAAAGACTCTCCCTAAGAATGGAGGGCAAGGCAGAAGTTGGTGCTTTGTAAGACGTTAAAGATCTGGTCATATTTATAAGTAGAGGAAAAAGAATAAAGGGGAGAGACAGATTGAATATAAGACAGGTAGAGGATGATTAATGATTCAGTATTTTAGGAGAAATATAGAGGGTGGCATACGTGTATGAAAAAAAGATGTTAGCCTTCGCAATTTTTTATAACCTGTTACAGAACATAAAAGATAAGAACATGTTGTGATATATGATTTGGGGTGTCTGCATAATGTCAGGATTAAGGTCAAGGTGTCTAGCATCAGATGCTCTAGGTTCACTCACTAACTTTGACCACTTACTAGCTGTGATTCATTTAGCAAGTTACTCCAACTCTCTGTGCCTCAGTTTCCTCGTCTGCTCAAGTGGGGGGTGGCAACAATTCCTCACTTCACAGGTTGCTAAGAGGATTCATGAGTCAACCCCTTCCTGATAAAGCTCTCAAGACACTGTCTGGCCCTACTTAACCACTACATTAGTGTTAGTGGGGAAATTAACTTAGGAAGGCAAAGGTGTTTGGAGGGTTCAGGCCTTGAGGCCTCTCTTTTCCCTGAGGAGCAGTGAGGAAGGAGTGCAGGGAGGTGAGATAGCTTTGGGGACTTAACAAGAAGTTTTCACATGCAAACTTCTCTAGATAAAAAAACCACACAGACAACTAAAATGGTGCCCTCACCTCTGGCCACCACCAACAGATGGGAAGAGCAGTTACAAAATTTTTAAAAATAAATATTACTTTATATATAAATGTTTCTATGTATATAAGTACATTTATATGTACATATTTTTCAGAACCTTACTTATTATAAAGTTTGGATGCATCTGCAATTTTAAACACTTGGTGGTTTAATTTCTAAGGTCAAGCACTTTGGAACATTATTCTCCCAATTCTATTATAAAAGAGCACAAATACTATGAAATATTAGGTGAGGCCAGTGACTAGTCTTTAACACAGAGAGAAGAGACTTTGAAGTCACAGAGCCCCAGATTACAGCCGGTTCTACTCCTTATTAACGGTACCATCTTGGGCAAGTGATTAAACCGTGAGCCTCAGTGTTTCACCTGAGAAAATCGGCACAGAAGTCACATCCATCAGCGCCACTGAATGAAACGACCTGCTCAGCCAACACACAGCTGGCACAGAGTCTGGTCTGTAAGAGCCTCTGTCAATGTGGATTTCCTTAAACCCCCTTATCAATAAAATTGTTGCAGCCAATGGAACACCACCAAGCAATTACCACTCATCCGAGTTCTTGATCACCCATCTATTCATTAAACATGCAATTAGATCATGTACAAAAAATATATAGGGGTTTCTAAATGGTGGACTTAAAATATTTAAATACCAAATCAGAGATAAAATACTGAAATCTTTCAAAAGGGTATGTGTGTGTCCTATGAAAAATGATGGATCTCCTTAAATGTCTTACATACTTCCCTGAATAGTATTATCTTGTGACCTTCATATTTTTTACAGCAATAAAAGTACCTTGAGCCTGACAAGATTTATTGTTTCCAACTATATCTCCTGCATTGGTGTGAATTTCATTGTCATTAACACCATACAATTTAGAATCTTTAATTCATAACTTTTGTAAGCATGAAACTTAGACTCTAAATAATCCAACATAAATCAATATATCATGTTTCCTACAGAAGAAAGGGAAAATAATAAAGTGATACATTTCTGCTCACATCACTGGGGCTGCTTGAATATGACAACCTTCTTCCTTTTAGCTTGATAAATGACTTGGGAATGGTCTGCTGGTTGCCTGATAGGGAGCTAAACATATTTCAGGACATGTTCTAATGTGTCATGCATGGTAGAGGCTAATAGTAATCCCTTCTACTACTTCCTCCGCCCTCCACAGAAAAACAACCCAGTGTTTGTGGCTAATCTTGATGGCTCTGCGTAGGTAAGAGGGGCTAACTGCTTTGAGGTGATTTAAATTTACATTAACATTGACTCCAATTTGACAAGCCTGTGTATAGAGATTCAATGTCTCTTATGAAAATGTATTTCAGAAGCATGCAGTGCTGTTATCTTTGGTAGTTTCTATTATCAGTAAACCTGTGGGATAAAAATCAAGATTTTACCAGTACATTTCATAGTAGTCAAATATAATTCAGACCTTATTTCAAATTTCAGATATGGTGATGTATCTTTTCCAATGCACGTCCTTATGTATATGTGCAATGAAATCTGAAAGTACTACTTCTTTGGGAGGATTACTTGGAAGAGGCTACATCACAATTTTTAAAAATTTGTTACATAAGTAATAAATGTTATGCCTTTATTCCAAATTAGAATGTAAGCAACATGAGAACTCCCAAGAGTGTAGGTGTTTAATTTGTTGAATGATAGAAGAATCAATTTGTTCTCTACAGAGCCTAAAAAAGATGATTGCTATGGAAGCCCAGCTCAAATTTAGAGCCTTGTGCCCCAAATCGGTAGGTCAATGGCACATGAACCATTGCATGGTCTTCTGCTGCTCCTCTCACCCGGCCTAGGTGCCTGCCTGAACAAATGCCTCAAAGTCACCTACAACGCACCCTCATACATCAACTTAGCAAAATTTATAATTCATGTGAAAATAGATTTCTTATTCTTGCCAATTTCACCACATTACCACTCAGAAAAATATGCTGTTCACATAGTACAGGAACTGTATAAACTGAGAGATTTTCATTTGTTTCCTTATCAATAAAAAAGAGTTGTAAAGGTTATCTCTTTCTTTACAGTTAAAGATAGTTGAAGGGAAATGAGATATGTACCAGAAATAAAATTTAAAAAAAAACTCTGTATGGAAGAGTTAAGAGAAACACTCTGACCTTATCTTTTAGAGAGACCATAATTGTTTATAATGACTTAAAGAGGTGCCCAGGCCCGATGCTGACATTTATGGTATTTTATCTTCCATACCAGTCAGCTGAGAACTCTCCCACTTCCATTAATATAGTTAAATCAAAGGTTCCTGGAATCAAATCCTTCTTATTCCTTTCACAACTTCCCAAAATCCATGACACCAAGTTCAAATGCTCCCATTTGGAAGCCTAATAGTTTTCATTGGGTTACAGTAACATCTCATTTACTTACCCCTTGAAGAATGAGTGAACCATTGAATTAAATATCAACAGTGTATGTGGGACAAAGACTTTGATTCACAAAATTTGTCCCATTTTTTTTCCAGGTACCTTTTGACTCCAAAACAGGTTAAGAGAAAGACAGGAGACTGATTGTGGCAACATCTGGGCCAAAGTTCATTGACCAGTTTCTATAGCCACCAGTCCACCCAGAGTCTGACCTTCACTGGAAGATAATGATTCAGTAGGGTTTGCAAGAAGAGTCGGTAGCAAAAGAGTCCACATCTAATGCTTACCTGTGTTTTAACATTCTTCACATTCACCTCAAAAGGTCGCTTTGAACATTTATTTTGAAAAGAGGCAATATTGAGGCTAACTATCCAATTATAATTAAATTTTCCTTTAAGTTTCAGGTTCAAAACTAAAGAGACAGCAAGCAGTTGCTGATGATCAATCTCTTGATTTGCTGGTGTTGGAAAAATTGGTGGCCCTGTTCTATTAGGCTAAGAAAGTCAACCAGCACTCACACACACACACACACACACACACACACACACACACACACACACACACACACACGTACACACACACACATACACACACATACATACACACACATACATACACACACACACACACAAAGAAAACACAAGATTAAGAAAAAGTAGCTGGTAAAGAGTATAAAGTACCTAGACAAACTTTATCCTCAAAGACAATCGTGTTATTTCTATTTCATCTCTAATATGAATTAGAGAACAAACCATATTCTACTCTCAAAAACCCTATGGCCACAGGTTTACTATTTGAAAATAAGGGAAAATCAAATTTTAAAAATGGTAGTGGGAAGAAAGGAAATTAGGTGGCAAAAGTAGTTCTCTTAATTTTACTCTCCAAATATTTGTTCAGACAAATGGTAGATATGCAAGGAAATATCTGGTGGGAAAAAAAATGTACTATTGTGACATAAAAATACTTACTGAATTGAAGCTCTTTAAAAATATAATTGTCTAGGTGAAGTCTACTATGCCAATTCAAAAACATTATTATTAAGCACCTACACAGCATTATGCTTAGTTCTGAGAGGGACACATTCATTAATATATTTCATAGGGTCCAAGCAAGATGTATATGCATTCATATTTAAATAATGTTCAATGTAGGAGCATCCACATAATATAAAACTTGAGTCCCAATTATAGAGCTTACAAACTTTCTTTAAATCTGACCCCCTACTATGATTATTTCACAACTTTCTAAAAGATAATGATACAGGAAATATTTCCCAGGATGTGTGTGAGTTTTTAAGGAATGTTTATAGCTCAAAAACGGAAGAGGGACTCTTAGTCTCAAAATATTTCTGAGATCGTTAATCCTTTAGTACTTCAATCAGAACAGCCTATCAAAGGATATTCATTAAATGTTATCACTTATGAATATCAAAATGTCTCAGTAAAATCTTCACTAAATGACGCTCACTCAGAAATAATTGTATCTGTATAAAATTAATTTTAAGAAATCATTT
The DNA here is from genome assembly GCA_025583905.1 of Ia io. Taxonomy (NCBI): domain Eukaryota; kingdom Metazoa; phylum Chordata; class Mammalia; order Chiroptera; family Vespertilionidae; genus Ia; species Ia io. The sequence continues at coordinate 18,825,283 of JAJQQW010000002.1, read as the reverse complement.
AAAAATGTTTGAATGTAGCCCTAACCGGTTTGGCTCAGTGGATGGAGCATCAGCCTGCGGACTCAAGGGTCCCAGGTTCGATTCTGGTCAGGGGCATGTACCTTGGTTGCAGGCACATGCCCAGTGGAGAGTATGCAGGAGGCAGCTGATCAATGTTTCTCTCTCATCAATGTTTCTAGCTCTCTATCCCTCTCCCTTCCTCTCTGTAAAAAAATCAATAAAATAAAAAATAAATAAATAAATAAATAAATAAAAAATAAATAAAAATAAAAATGTTTGAAAGTAAAGACAAAATTATGAAAAGCATACCTCACAAGGATATGGAAGTTGGAACTTTTTAAAAATTAAGTCATTTTGCTTCAGACCACCCATACATCCAATGATTCTCCACTACTTCGAAGTCACAGTTCTAATATCTTAACATGACACACATAGTCCTTAGAAATGGAAATGCTACCTTTATTGTATCATTCGGTTTCCATTCCATCACAAAAGGCATCTCTAAATATTGTACTAACTTCTCCAGTTTTCCTGTCCAGAAAGCACCTCCTTGTCCTTGAAGACTGTCAAGGTTACCTGCTTTGCAAGGTCTTTCTGCATCTCCTAGAACATTAGTGTGTCCCTTTCCTCCCACATTAGCTTGCCCATAAATGCTCCAACTGTTGGATTGCTTTGCTTATATGGCCATCTCTCCTACTACACCCAAAGCTGCTTCCAGGATGGGAACTGTTTCATACCTTTTTTTTTTTTTTGTATTTTCTATGCTTGGCCCAGTACCTGGCATGCAGCACCCTCTCAATAACTTGGTAAATTAATGAATTAAATGAACATAAGTGGATAAAGGCATATAGTAGAAAACAGCAAGAGCAGATGCTTACTATATGTTAATATGGTGAACAAACACAAAATATCTCTGAGGAGGAATGAATTTACAGATGTAGTTCTGACTTTTTTTCTCTTCAAATCTGTACCCAGTGTTGACTTTTCCCTCTGTATATAAATGAGCAGATCACAGACATCATTTCCTCATGGACTCAGGGAGTTGAATGCTAATTTGAGCAGTGATTCATGGTTGACTTTGAATATTTTCTATTTCTTATTCCTCCCCCCTCCCCACCCCCACACACACACCTATTCTGTCCATTGTCATCCTTATCCATTGTGATCATATTCTACACCCAGGAGGATGGCCAATATAGATTACATTTCAGTGGATCCCTTTCTCTCTGTCTTACAGCTCAGTTTGGCCAATGGGAATTCCTGGCCTAACTAAAAAGAGAGGAAGGAAAAGGTCAGAGTATTTATTCCTTGATTCCCAGCCTACAGAGCCACTTGGGGCCAGCCCTCTCCAAATGCTTCCCTTTTTCATTCTATTAACATCTCTCTCTCTCCCTGTCATATTTAGCCTCGGGGTGGAACAAACTGGCTGTTACTCACCATAGGGCAGGGCCTCTGTACCTTGGCATTATTGACATTCAGGCACCATATTTCTCTGTTGTGAGGAGCTGCCCTGTTTTACAGCATTCTTGGCATCTAACTCATAGATATAAATAACCTGTGCATAGCAATTTATAATTTACAGATTACTTTCACCTATTTAATCTCAACTGAGGTCCATAATTCTATAAACAGATATTATTAGAATACTTATTTGTACAGATGAGAAAATGAAACCCATGCATAAAGTAATTAATAAACCTGGACCTGAAAATCCTACAGAGCAATAGTGTTACCTACAGCATTTTTTCTATCCAAGTCATAATCTCATTTCACACTGGCTTTTGTAAACATTTATTGAACTAAACTTTCTTATATTACTATTTCCCTAAAGGCCAGTGCTTCATCATCAGAGCTATTGAGCTTCATATGAAATAGAAAAGTCATAATGGAGTTCTCTGGGCATGAGAGTCATGCACCGCTTAACCACAGGGATGCAGGACACTTTCTGAGAAATTAGGTGTCGTTAGGTGATTCCGTTGAGCAAACATACTATATACTAGTACCCATGATGTAAGGTATAGCCAATTGCTCCTAGGCTACAAACCTGTACAGCATCTTCTTGTAATAACTACTATAGGCCATTGTAACACATGGTAAGCATTTGTGTGTCTAAATATATCTAAACATAGACACAGTATACTAAGAATACAGTATAAAAGTTAAAAAATGGAACACCTGTATAGGGAACTTGTCATGAATGGAGCTTGCAGGACAGGAAGTTGCTCTGGGGGAGTTAGTGAGTGACTGAATGCTAAGGACTGGGACATTACTGTACACTACTACTGTAAATTTCACAAACACTGTATACTTGGTCTACACTAAATTCATAAAAAAACATTTTCCTTTCTTTAATAATAAATTAACCTTAGTTTACTCTACTATTTTACTTCAAAAACTTTTAACTTTTGACCCTTTTGTAAGTAACATTTCTTAAAGCACACATTGTTCAGCTGCACAAAAATATTTTCTTTCTTCATACCCTTTATTCTAGAAGCTATTTTTCCTATTTAAAAATGTTTTATTATTTTTACTTTTTAAACTTTTTTGTTAAAAACTAAGACACAAACACACATCAGCCTAGGCCTACACAGGATGAGAATCATCAGTACCACTGTCGCCCACCTCCACATCATGTCCCACTGCAAGGTCTTGGGGCAATAACACCGCAGAGCTGTCCTCTCCTGTAAAAACAAGCCTTCCTCTGGAATACCTCCTGAAGCACCTGCCTGAAGGAAGCAACATTCTTCTCAGAAATGTGTTTATGATGGTTTACTTGGTTTGTTTTGTGTGTTTTTTTCATCATCCATTTGCTTGTAAGTAGGTAATAAACCAGGAACATTACCCTTTATTCATGAAAACCTTTTGGTGTTGGGGGTCTTGTTTTTTTTAAACTTTTAAAGGATCTTACTGAGGTCTGCAAAAGCTTCTGCTAAACCCTTCACTATGAAGTTTCTTGGGGGTTCTTCTGTTTCTTCTCCTGCCGTTTCCTTTCTCTGCCTCTTCTTCAGTGATGCACTCCTATTCCAGTTCCAACAACTCTTCATCACTCAGCTCCTCAGGAACTATTTCTGGGAGCTTCCCAATGTCATCCTCCTCCACACACAGGAGGAAGTTGTTTGCCATCCCAATCACAGCCTTGTTGATTTTTGCCACCTCCTCACCCTTGGCAAGTCTTTTAAAGCCATGGACAAACTGAGTGTCTTCTTCCAGATGCCATTCATACAATCCTTGGCTATATTACCCAAAGCCCAAGCAGGGTTCTTGATACAGTAATAGATGTTGTAATCCTTCCAGAATTGCATCAGTGTCTTCCTCGGTGGCAATAGTAGCCTGGGCAAAGGTCCTCCTCAGGTTACAGGCCTTTAAAAGCTGCTATAACTCCTAGATCTGTTGCTTAGATCAAAGAGGAGGTGTTTGGAGAGCAAAAATAATTTACCATTGGATTGAATATCACCGTTAAAAGGAGGATGTCGGGAGCATTAGCAACAATAAGCAAAACTTTGAAAGGTATGTCATTCTCCAAATAGTACTTTTCCATTTTGTTGGCAAAGCAATTCAGGAGAGCATGTTGGAAGGGGGGTCCTCTTGACATCCATGACTTCCTGTGACTCCTGTGGTCCACTGGCATGTGTGCTTAATGATATGTTTGAAGGCCCTGGAGTTCTCACTGTGCCAGATTTCAAAGGGTTTCAATTTGTAGCCTACCACATCACCTCCAAGGAAGATTGTTATCCTATCTTTAAAAGCTTTGAACCCTGGCATGGACTTAGCCTCTTTATGGATGAAAGTCCTTTCTAGCACCCATTTCCAGAATAGGGACATTTTATCCATATTGAATATTTGCTCTGCAAGTAATTTTCCTCCACAATAAGCCTATCTAGAGTTTCCAAAAATTCTTCAGTTGCCTTCACATCAGCACTCACGACTCACCACTCACTTTCATGTTATGTAATGAATAATGATTCTTGAGTCATTTAAACCACCCAGAGCTAACAGTAAATTCAACACCTTAGCTGAGTCTAGCTTTTTCTGTTAACTTCTCAAACAAACATGTGTGCATTTGGCTGTGATCGTCATGGTGTTGTGAGTGGTATATTTTCCCATGTCTGATGTGGGTCTTAGTCAAATTTTTGCTAGTCTCCTTGCCTTGAAGGACACAGATCCTTTAACAGCTTTCATCACTTTGTTCTTATTTTTCAAGATGTGGCTCTAGTGGAATAAGACATGCCTGGCTGGTGAGCAATCACCATCAAAGATCTTCTTCTTTAGTAGTCCTTAGTCACTTTTTGTTTTATTTCCAGGTCAGTCACTGGACATGGGCTCTTACTGGCAATATTAGCAGTAACGTTTGTTTGTTTGGTGGCCATGATGAACAGAACAATTTGAGATTAAATCACGCACAAGAGACACATTAAATAGGAGATATATGAGACTGTTGCTGCCATAATAGCACAGGATAGTGGCTTACAGCAATTTTTTTTTTCTTTCTAAGTATAAGAATAGAAACACTATAGTATAGTAAATACAGAAACCATTAACAAAGTCATTTGTTATCATGATCAGGTATTATGTATTGTACATAATTTTATGTGCTGTACTTTTATATAACTGGCAGTGCAATAGGTTTGTTTACACCAGCATTACCACAAACACAAAATGTGTCGTGCTCTGATGTTAGAACAACTACTATGTCACTTTTTCAGCTCCATTATCATCTTATGGAAACCACATTATATATGTGGTCCATCACTCACCGAAACATGATTGTATATTAAATATGCATAATATAGTTAGTCATCTATTATCTTTTTTGCCCCTTCGAAGAATAATGTTGCAGGCATGTTGTATTGACAATTGCAATCCTCTTCAAAGATAATATATTCTGAACCTCTTCTACAAAAATGATCACCAGGATTAAAATAAAATAAAAAATAAAATAATTCCAATCATTCTCATGTATTAGATCATTTTACGTTAAATTAAGAAAGATACTTAATGCATTTCAGAGTTTCAGAGATGGCTTCCATCTTTCCTCTCTTCTGATTGCCACCACAATTATTGTAGAAAATTTGGACCTATTGAAAGTTGCTTATTCATACAGAGACATAATCTATCAGACTTTCAAAAATTAATGGATTTCAACGTAAGTGTACGGTGAGAAGTTCAGAGATCAGAAAAGCAACAGGTAATGTCTCCACTAGGATCTCTGGGCACACTGATAGGTGAGAATTGGTGAGACCAAATCTTTAATCCAGTGTCAGCATTTCTTTTTCTTTCTTTTGGAGGGGCAAACTATCTGGGATTCACTCCCTCCAAAAAAAAAAATACATATATATATATAGGGAAGAAAGACACCATCCTTTGTTGAGTTTTATGCGTCCCAGGATCTGCCCAGGTATCCATTATCTCATGCAACCTTCACAACACCTCCACAAGGCACACATCCTTAGCCTCAAATTACTGATTAGGATGTTGAAGCCCAAAGAGGAATAATATCTACTATACCTCAAGGCTAGTCTCACACCCTTATTGCCTCTGGTTGAGCAAGTTGGTCAGACCTGGTCTAAAAACAACATAGTATTTTATATAATGGGCACTTAATAAGTTTAATAAATAAACAGTTTGTAAAAATTGCTCCAGTCTTACGCTCCTATTAAAGTTAAGAGTGAAATCACTAAATTGACAATCATGTTACTGGGCACATTTCAAAATATTTGATGGATATATGTGTATATATATATATATATATATATATATATATATATATATATATATATATATATGTGTGTGTGTGTGTGTGTGTGTGTGTGTGTGTGTGTGTGTGTATATATATATATTTAAAAAATATATATTTTTATTTATTTCAGAGAGGAAGGTAGATGGGGGGGAGAGAGAGAGAGAGAGAGAGAGAGAGAGAGATCAATGACGAGAGAGAATCATTGAGCAGTTGCCTCCTGCACACCCCCTACTGGGGATGGAGCCTGAAACTCAGGCATGTGCCCTTGACCGCAACCGAACCCAGGATCCTTCAGTCCACAGACTGACGCTCTATCCGCTGAGCCAAACCGGCTAGGGAGAGACCTTTTATTTTAAAGAAACAAACAAACAAACAAACAAACAAAAAATAGCAAACTGATCGCTTCAGCTTTTTTAATCCTTACATTAAATACAAATAAATTATTTTCAGGGAAAGGTAAGATATAGTACAAGTAATAATAAGATATCTATTTGATGTTAAAAGAAAATGTGGAGATTACACATGAGAAAAAAAAAAAGACTGCCCAAATAATATTTTGTGGTTTATAAAATGTGGTTATCAGATTTTCAGAATGTTTGTCTATCACACCTACAGTGAGCAGAATAATAGCCCCACATTCTAATCCTGAAAATCTGTAAATATCTTCCCTTCCATGGCAAAAGTGAGTTAAAATCCCAGATGGAATTAACGTTTTTAATGAACTGACCTTAACATCAGAAGATTTTCCTGGATTATATATATCCAAGTGGGCCCCATGTAATCACAGTGTCCTTAAATGTGTGAAGGAGGCAGAACTGTAAGGGTCAGAATCAGATAGGAAAAAGACTCTACCAGCCATTGTTGACTTTGAAGATGAAAAAGGGTCAAGAGCCAAAGAATGCAGGCAGCTCTGGAAGCTGGAAAAGGCAAGCGAGGAGAGTCTCCCCTTGACCCTCCAAAAAGGAACAGCCAGGCCGACACATTGCTTATAGCCTGATGAGACCCATTTCAGACTTCTGACCGTCAGAGCTATAAGAAATAAAGGTTTGTCGTTTAAACCACTATGTTCCATATTTGTTACAAGGGCAATAGGAAACTAATACAAGATTAAAAGCAGGCCAGGAAGACACCTGGAAATTTATGATTAGATGTGTAAGCCAACATTCTAGTGGACATTAATTAAAGTTTTTAGCTTGTATAGTGCTACAATGCCTCCATTTTCTTAAATGCAGTACAACGTTAGCCATATAAAGTATATAACAACACTGTATCATTACGCAGATACTTTTAGCCAATGCATTAAAAAAAACTATAATATAAATTGCCATAATGGAGAATAACTCAAAAATGCATTGAAATACTTTAAGTACTAAGACACATCATAAATCTTGTTCAAATGATTAATTACACTGCTTTATTCTGATTCATGAAATAATTCACCATGGATACCAATGGTAAAATGACCTGGATTACTAAATCTTCAAAAGCCCACTGCAACAAACATCTATTTATGATTTACTAGAATCGACCCAATGAAAAACTTGTGAAAGAAAGGGGGAGTAAGAAAAGAAGGGAGGAAGGAAGGAAGGGAGGGAAGGAGGGAGGGAGGGAGGGAAGAAAGGAAGAGGGAAAAATAATTCGTCTCTTCCATCAGCTGGAATGTTTTTGCATCAAGTCAATTTCCAATTCCTGTGAATAGTTGCTGGTAGTATTACCAAAACAAACCACTAATATTCACTGGTGTAAATATACTCTCTATAGACTACCGCAACTAATGTAGTAGCTCAAACCACTGCCCTAAGAGAACTATATAGGTTCTGCAAGATTTTATACAAAGTAAACGGGATATATTTCAAGAATAGTTACAGAAAAATAAGGCCTCAGGTGAATAAAAAGTTGGCAGCATAAAACACTAGGAAACAGATGCCAAAATATTAAGGGAAGGATTGTGAGCTGCACTGTGACACCCAATCTGGAATTATCTACCCCCTCTGCACTCCTTCATGTCACAGGCCTCAGACATGAAGCTAATTCCCAGAAAATCAATCTGGTTGTTCTCGCAGTAAGTAACCTCCTTTTAGAGTCTATTACTATGAGGCTGGACAGGGCATTTTTAAAATGTGGTCCTTCTGCCTGCTGCTTCTCTCTAATACTTTTCAGAAATTATAGAACTATAATTCTTTAAATATATTTTTATTGATTTCAGACAGGAAGGGAGAGGGAGAGAGAGATAGAAACATCAATGATAAGATAGAATCATTGATAGGTTGCCCCCTGCACATCCCCTACTGGGAAATGAGCCCACAACCCAGGCATGTGCCCTTGACCAGAATCGAACCCAGGACACTTCAGTTCTCAGGCTGACGCTCTATCCACTGAGCCAAACCAGCTAGGGCTAGAACTATAATTTTTAATCTTTTTTTAATCATCTAGGTTAGGGTTATCAACCTGTGTTATTTCCTAGGGGTGAGGGGCTTACAGATAGAAATTTACTCTAGGATTTAAAAAATTATCTCTCTAGAAGATATATACACACACACACACACACACACACACACACACACACTCTTAGTGGCCAGATCTCTGAACACATAATAATCTGGCCACTCAATGTGTGTGTGTGTGTGTGTGTGTGTGTGTGTGTATGTGTATATATATATATATATATATATATACATATATATATATATATATATATATATATATATATATATATATATATATATATATATATATATTGAATTGAGTAATTAACCCTAACAGCTGGAACTGTCACTAAATAAGGAATACCATTGTGAAGTGACACCTTTAAGAGATGAAGAGACCAAGAATGGTAGAAAAGTCAACCAGGATTACTTTGTCTCCAAATATTTCCTCTGCATCCTGGGTAATGTCTCATATACTATCCCTTCATTAGAAAGCCTCATATCAGGGTTTTTGTTCTTCCAGAATCCTCCATAAATAGAAATATAACTTGAAGCGGTGACATCTTGAAAGCTGTCATCAACCAGTCACTTAAGCAGGATTATCTGAAAGCCAGTTGATAACAAGCACCAGTGTTTACAGAACACATGATAGGTGCTCCAGTGGAAAAAAAAGAACACTAAAGGAAATGAAAAGCACTCGAAAATAATTAGAAATTGTTCAAAGAAATCAGGGCTATCACTCTTTTGATAATTAAGCATGAAGTAAATGTAAGGTATAAAAACACCATTACATGACTATTTTAAGGAAATGTAACTTTTAACATGACTCAGATGAACTGCATTTTCTAAGATGTTGCCTCGAGAGGGTGTAAACATTCCAATAATGTTGCTATGATTCGAGGCATCTATATAACTCTTTTGGAAATTACGTTGCAGCATCGGTCCCTTTTCTTTCAGTCTCTCCAATGACAGTAAGAGTTTCCATTTGAAGGTGGTTTGACACCAGGAAATTACTAAAAGTCATTCAGAACCGAGTGTGAAGAATTCAGAATGAACAGTTATGTAAGTTTAGTTTGGGGTCAAAATCACGAAACAACTAAACAGTGAGGCTAACTGAATTGCTCATTAACTGGCTCTAATGTTCACAACTGAAGAAAAATACCCATTAGAGATGCATAAAAAAAGCAAAAACCTGTTGAAATGTAAAGAAAGATGTGGTGCAAAAAAAAATACGTTCTAAATCAGCTCAAGGAGAAAAGTTAATGCCCTAAGGCCAAGGCTGCAAGGTGAATGCAGGACTGCTCCAGAAGAAAGAAATTAAAGCTACATCATAAGTTCCATAAGTTCCTTGTGAGATATTTGTCAACTAGAGGCCCAGTGCACGAAATTCGTGCATGGGTAGGGTCCCTAAGCCTGACCAGAGATCTGGGCCGATCTGGGCCTTCCAGCTGCGGGCTGAGGCCTTCCTTCATTCCACGCCACTGCCTGGTGGTCAGTGCACATCATAGGGAGCGACTGAACTCCTGGTCTCCTGGTCGAACTCCCGAGGGGACACTTTGCATATTAGCCCTTTATATATATACATTAGAGGCCCAATGTATAAAATTCATGCAAGGGGCTCAGCCCTCGCAGCCCTAGCTGCCTCGGCCCTCCCAGCCCTGCAGCCCCACCCGCTGGTCGTTCAGGAAGGTCGTTCCACCATCTGGTCTAATTAGCATATTAGCTCTTTATTATATAGGATTGTCAACCTTCCTAGGAATCAGTAAGTCCTTCCCAGGGTACCTATTGCTCCCATTGTAACCCTTATCATACTACTTTATGATGATTTCTTTATAAGTCCGTCTCCTCCACAAGCATATGAGCTCCTGATTTCTATTCCTAGTACAATGGTTAAGTCAATAACTTAGGGTTAAATAAATGAATGAACAACACTCATTTGGACATGTAACTTCGGTAGTCTTACTGAAGATCCCTCCTTGTGTGCAACCATATAGGCTAGTGGAGATACATGTTAGGCAAACTTCAAATTCTACTTTTGCTTTAATTTTTAGTTATGTGGTCAAGGAACATTAAAAGCTTTCTGATAAAGGGGAAAATTCCAAATTTGTAGCTGGGATCTGAAAACTTCAAAACGATTCAGTGTTTAAAATACTCTTATCACATGGCTGCCTGGTATTTACGACATCTGACTTCCTCTGAGACAGTGATACAACTCAGTCAGGCTGGTGGAAAAGATGAGGACAGAGCAAATATTAAAACTTGCACGATGCCACCGGAAAGAAAAGAGCATCACCTGGGACTATCATAAACTGACTGCTCTGCAGAAGATGCTAAAGGATCAAGACACAGAGAGCCTCCGATCTCATGTCGTCAGGAAGACTGCCACATGCAGAATGTTCACTCTGCTTTCATCATCACTCCAGCAATCTCCCTCCACAACTTGCAATCTAATGAGATGATTAACACAGTCGTCCCCTCCCCTCCCTGCTTATCGGAGGGTTTTCCTTCTCTGGTTTCAGTTACTCATGGTCAACTGCGGCTTGAAAATATGAAATAGAAAATTGCAGAAATAAACGATTCATAAGTTTTACGTTTTGAACTGTTCTGAGTCGCATGATGAAATCTTGTACCATCCTGCTCAGTCCCACCCAGGATGTGAATCATCTGTTTATCTGGGCTGTATATGAGTTACCCGCTGTTTAGTCACTTAGTGGCCATCTAGGTTATCAGACTGGTGATCAGAGAGAAAGAAAGAGACCACATTCACATAACTTGTTACAGTATAAGGCTATAAGTCTTCTCTATATGTTATGTTTTTATTGTTGTTAATCTCTTACTCTGCTTAATTTACAAATTCAAATTTATCATGAGTATGTATGCACAGAAAAAAATATAGTATACACAGGGTTCAGTACAATCCATGGCTTCAGGCATCGACTGGGGGTTGTGGGATGGATCTCCCAGGGTAAAGGGGAGCTATCTGAAAGCAGCTTTCAAAAATGCCAATATGGCCCCAAAATTTCAATGCTCACTAAACTGATTTATTTTTTGTGATAACTGTTCTAAAGTGTAATGTACTTTGAGCTTGTGGGTGTATATGCCTGAGAGAGAAAGAGAGATGGAGGGAGGAAGGGAGGGTAGGAGAGACAGAGAGAGAGATGGGGTGGGGGGGCGGTTTGAAGGAACACAGAATGTTATGTTTTAGTCTCTAGCTCTTTCCTCAGGGCTTGATATTGTTTTTTTAGAGCATTTCAACTGTAAGTATAGTGGAAAATGTAGGCAATCATGAACGCACAGAAAGATAAAACTTCCTATCTACATTTCCATAGTACTTTTATTTTCTTGTCTTTTGCCTTCAATGAAAAAGTTCTTTCCCCACAAAATTTTTTCAATTATTCAATAAAAAGCTCAGCAAGAAACCAGCTTAAATGATAAAAAATAAATAAGTCAAACATTTTTTGAACCCCTGATCAAAATCCTTCATTTTTTCCGTTTTTGTACAATGAGACTCTCCTCTCTAGTTCTGAAGCATAGTTTTTCTCCTTCAAGAAGACATTTCTGCTTTTACTCAGAGAGATAAAACAATGTCCTCAATTCTCCTCCACAGAGGAGTGCTAGGAATAAATTTACAACATAACATTGCTATTTTTTGCAACGAGGTCCTTTTTTTTAATATTAATTCTTCTAAGAAAAATCTTAGCTTCAGCTTTGCCATCATTACTTCATTTTTGTTTACTCTCCTTATCCTCCCCCAAAATAGTTTATTTACTATAATATGTAATAGATATTACATTCATTAATATCCATCATTTCATTGTTTGATTTTTACAGTTTCTTATACTTCCCATGGAGTTTTCAACAAGTTTTAAAAATGAGATCAAGAAAAATTGAATAATTTGCTCAACCTTAGAGATCAAGACCAAAATAAATCTTCTAAAATCTGCATCCTCCTCCCAGCCAGGATTGTGCCCACTAATGTGAAGGCATATTATAGGGACAGTCATGCTTTTAGATGTAAGGATCTTTCTGCATTTCAATGTCTTTTATGAAGCATAATGTGCTGCATAATGTCTCTTTCTCATACTAAACACAATAAAAAAAAAAAAAACACAAAAAAAAACATCAGAGCTCAAGAGGCAGCTCTTTTAGTGATGCTGATGCTAGAGATCAAAAAAAGCACCACACAGGTCAACAATGAACACAAGTTAAGTTGCACAAGTATGCATGACACAGTAATTCAGGACTAGAAATGTTATTGGATGTCCTTTGTGCAAATCACTCTCCTTTTCTTTGCATGGCATCTTTGCAGCCTAAAAAGTAGAGCTGAGCATTTCTGATATAGAGAAATGTAGGCAGATATATAAACATGTAGATTATAGGCATACTAAATTAGTTTTTTACAAGCCATGTCTGTTCTTCCTTCCTACGGTGCAGATGCTATCCTATTAACTGTACCAAGACATAGTGGAGACATAAGGCACTATAAGGATCACATCATCTAATAATTAGTAAACAATTATATAGAAAACTAGAGGCCCAGAGCATGAAATTTGTGCACTCAGGAGGGGGGGCCCTCAGCCAGGTCTGCATCCTCTGGCAGTCCAGGAGCCCAAGGGGGATGTCCTATTGATGGCTTAGGCCCGCTCCCTGCCTAAGCTGACAGTCGGACAGCCTTAGCGCGTCCGCGGAGGCGGGAGAGGCTCCTGCCACCACTACTGCACTCTCCAGCCATGAGCCCAGCTTCTGGCTGAGCGGCGCTCCCCCTGTGGGAGTGCATTGACCATCAGGGGACAGCTCCTGCATTGAGTGTCTTCCCCCTGGTGGTTAGTGCATGTCATAGAGACCAGTCATTCTGCCGTTTGGTCAATTTGCATATTAGGGTTTTATTATATAGGATATTTGAAAGCATAAACATACAGTAAAACTAAAGTCTATCTTAAGCCATTTCTCAGGCTACATAAAGCCTTTACATTGTAATAAACTAGAGGCCCAGTGCATGATTGAATCATGCACGTGTAGGGTCCCCTACATGCTTTCGCTTTCGATCGCGGGGGAGCTAGGTGCCTGTCCGCTGGTGCACCAGGCCTTTCAGAAGCCTCCGCTGCGCTGGAGCAGACAGGCACCCAGCTCCCCCGCTTTTGATGGTCCGCAGCGGGACGTGAGCTCGCTGCCCCAGAGGCCCCTTCTGTTCCGCAGCACAGCCATGGTGCAGACGCTGAGCTCGCGCCGCCACTGGTGACGAGAGCTCAGCGTCCTGCCGGCCCAATCAGCTGCCCCGGCCACCCCGAGTCCCGCCCCCTGCACCTCCCTCTGGCCCAATCGTGGGCGTAGCAGAGTGATGGTAATTTACATATTACCATTTTATTAGGTAGGATGCTTGTGTGCCATTAGGAGTTCCTGCCTTGTGCTCTAGCAAAAAACTGTTTTTTTCTTTCTTTCTTTTTTAATCAAAGAACAATAAAAGAAGTTCCAAAGCAATACCTGTGAATTCTCAAAAACACAGAGGCATGTGTTTTTATGACTTGCTTACTGTGTATGGTAGGTAGTCATTTTGCTGCTGGAGACTGGAAACAATTCCCACTAGTCTAAGTGGGTAGAAAAAACTCACGAGGTGTAGCCAGAGTGATCAGAATATATATATAACCAACTCGTGGATTTCACCAGGTCTTACAATGTAGTTACCCAAAACACACTGCATTCTTTGTCTTTTCTTTTTTCCCCCTCCCTGAAAGTGTACCAATATCTACATTGAAGTTTATAGATTTGTAGCTAATTGTTCGCTTTCAGACACTAAATTTAGACACGTTTTCCAATGCAAACCAAACTGTGCCAGCCCTTACTTCCCTTACACTCTACTGACCTAGTAATTTCAGAATGTATGTGTGATGCGCATATGTAGCAGGCAAATATCCAACACTGATGAATTTCTACAGTAGGTTGGCTTTACATTGGTAGTTTCCAAATGGAAGATAAACTTTTAAGTTTATGGGTGGTCTGTGGGGCCCTGTAAGAATTCAAATGAGGCCTGGGAAGGATTAGTTGGGTCCCTTTCAGGTTTATCATACTTTCTTTCTATTTGTAGAAAGAAATAACTCCAGTGCTGACAATATTTTTAACACCTATTTGTTAAGGAAACAAAACTCTATGCATTCTTAAGTGGACTATGGAAGCAAACATTTGATTCACTGGTTTTGAAGCTTAAAAATTAAAAATCATACTAATACTACTAAAATCAGATCACAAGTGTACAGAAATATTGTATAACAAAACCCAGAGTTATAATGCAAACATTCATATTTGGGGACATCTATAATTGGACAAGTACCTTATAATGAAAACTATTATCAACACATTAAGAAAACACTATCATAACAAAGCATATAGTACACCATTATCGTCATAAAGAGTCAAGGGCAGATGGGCCTTGCGTGGCATTCATCTGCATTTTAGGGTAACTGAAAATGTGTCTCATACATAAATACAGACAAAGTTTGAGTAAAAAGTAGAATGATAATATACTTTTAAAGGAAAATCTGTAAAACGACGTAGGTCATATTGTAATGGAAGGTTTAATACTGAGCACCTAATTTAGAGAAAACCATAATAAGTCACAGAAAATATTTTATAAGGGATTCACTTTGCTTTCTTTCAAATATTGTGAATGTTCAGAAAGGAAAACTCAAGAAAAAAAGATTTTTTTTTTTGTAAAAAGCAAACAAAATGTACAGTTAATAAATCCTCTAGATAAATTTTGCTCTCTGTGAAAAGGCATTTCCTGCCCCAAATCAAATATCAATTCATAAAAATTAATGAAGTTTTTTTCCTGTTATTAGTACAATAACATACAAAAAAGACTATGGGGATACTGAATGAAGTTATTAAAATAAAATAACAGGAAAAGGGAAAAATATGAAGTGTTCCCAAAGCACAGATGGATAGAAGGAAGTGCCTAGGAGTCTAAAATCTACTTTTCCATCTTTTGATTTGCACTCTAATTAAGATTTAAATGTTACTACTAACATTTTTTTCAAGAACATAGTAAAAGGTATTAAAATAGAAAAGTTAATATAAACGAAGCATTTTAAGAGAAGTCCATCAATCCAATATCATTCTCATAGAACGATGTGCCAATTAAATAGAAGTGTTGCCTCTATTTTGCACATGCATATGAGTGTGGCCTCTGTAGTCAGACTGTATTTGAACCTCGGCTGGGTGACTTTACACATTGTGTGACCATGCGCAAGTTCCTTAGCTCTGCTGTGCATCACTTTCCTCATCTACGGAATAAAGATCACTATAGGCACTACTTCGCAGGGTTGCCATACCTATTGAGTGAGTTGATATATGTGAAATGTTGACCAGTGTGTAGAACATAGAGTGCAATACCAGTTTACTTACTATTATTTATATATTATACCACTAAAACTGAACTTCTATGGGGGAAGAGATTTTTGTCTGCTTTATTATTGCTATTTCTTCAGTGCCTTGCACATAATCTAATAATTGGCATACAAGAGTCACTCATTACGTATTTGTCCTCTAAATGTTAACTGTACTACGTATGTGTATGTACTGTGTACGCATAGGTATACATGCATATTATACATACATGTACATACATACACACACACTAGTTTCTTATTACAGATCAAATAATAAAGAGGCAAGAAGCCCAGCTGGTGTGGCTCAGCGGTTGAGCGTCGACCCAGGAACCAAGAGGTTGCTGGTTTGATTCCTGGTCAGGGCACATGCCAGGGTTGTGGGCTCCATCCCCAGTATGGGATGTGCAGGAGGCAGTCGATATGAGATGATGTTCCTCTCTCATTGATGTTACTCTCTCTCTCTCTTTAAAAATCAGTAAAAAATATTTTTAAAAAAAAGGCAAGAAAATTTTGTAACAAAATAAATTTTAATATTCTTGACCTAATAGTGCATCGGCTTGGAAAAAAGACAGCATGATCATCTTTTGTTCCTAATGCCCTATAGAAATGCTATCTCTGTATCTAAAATTGATCCTCATTCACAGTTAAACACACTGAAAAGCAGATTTAGGTGTAATAAAAAACTTTAAATTTATGCCATAATTATTGCCATTTCCCTGAACAAAAGAGCTGATTAACTTGCCATTTTAATACAGGGGGTCAAATGTAAAATTAGCTCAGGAGGCTTAAAAAGATGCTGCTTAGGAAAAGTCTATTCAACTGCTATGCTCCATTGCCTAGAGATTCTGACCAAAGGACAGAAAGGGAGTTTCTCTTCTCGACATTGACATTGACGGCTCTACCCTGTATTACCCTAACAAAGGGATCACTTCATATAGTCCATTGGACTTACATATGGTTCTCAGGCGACTCATTATGTTTTATCGCATGAATGTTTAATTGTATTAGGAAAATAAAAAGGCACAGTGGGGAAAATAAAAAACCCTCAACATGCCCATGGATTTGTGTCATAACACAAAATGTATGAAGTCACTCTGAGTGTGGTAGCTGCCTCCATTACGTGCTTGGCAGTTTCGGTATGCCATGAGAACTCAGACCCACTGGACCTTTGTCCCACCGATTATGCCACTGTGTGTGACAATCCACGGAGACGGTCCCTTGAAAAGAGGGATTACTAAGCCTACCTTATTCCTGTTTTGATTGACTCCCTCCTCACTTAACTCTTACTGCTTTTCATTTGGACTGCAATCCCCAAAATTTACTAGAAATTTAAGATTTAATTATTAATAGCATCATTTTAAAAGGCCTTTGTTATATTTGTGGAACAATGTTTGACTGTTTTATATAAATTTTGACCTTACATGAATTAATATACATACATGCACTTATTAATATACCTATTTGGCAAAATTAAAATAACTAAGATGTTACTTAATATCACGAATCCCTGTGAAAGCTGAACATTGCAGAAAGCATTCAGTCCACAAAGTTAATATCATAAGCTGAAAAATGAAGCTCAAATTTTATGCACATCTATGCTTGTTATGGATTCATTTCTTTTTCCCCCATAAGTTATAGCAATGGTACCAGTTTTTCATCAGTTCCAACAGTACATTATAGGGTTGCCTTTTGGAGCATATCTGAAAAGTTAAAGGTTCCTTCCTTCCTCCCTCCCCCCTCCCTCCCTCTTTCCCTTCCTTCCTTTTCATACCTACCTGCCTACAAATGTACAGACTGCATGTGATAAATGACAGACTCATGAAGAAATGATCGTCCAGTCCAATGTGTTCTTGTTTGGACCCAGAATGGACTCTTATGGACTGAACTGTGTTTTCTCAAATTCATGTTGAAACCCAGTCTCCAAAGTAACTGTATTTAGAGTTAGGGCCTTGAGGAGGGTTATATGATGTCAAAAGGGTAGAGCCCAAATCTGATAGAAGTCATGTCCTTAGAATAAAAAGAAGGGACTCCTGAGTTCTCTCTCTTCCAACTTTCTGGTACTTTACCCTGGGACTTCTAGCCTACAGAACTGTGAAAACAAAAGTTCCATTGTTCAGGCCACTCAATCTATGGTATTTTGCTATGGCAGTCTTAGCAGACTAGTAAAGACTCTCTCTTCTAAGCCTGTAGAGAACACAGAAGGTGTTGTAGACTAGAACAAAATGCATACAAAGGCTTAAACATGTAAATATGTACATTAAAATCGAACAGGACTCTTCTGCTAAAAAGTCCCAGATGTAGAGAAAGAAATATGTTGGTGGGGAGTGGGCTGAAGGGAGGTGCAGGCCTCTGTTGAAGGTAGAAGGTGTGGGATCCAGGAGAGGTTCTGTTTTGTTTGTCCCCAGTTACATTTGTCACATAGAGATAGTAAGTGCCTGCCCCCTGGAGATGTTAGGAGGACGTGATATTATGTAGTAGACCCCTTGGCAGAGTGACTGGTGAAGAAAAACACCTCAATAAATAATGCCTGTTAGTGTTAGAGGTTGGGTCTGAGGAGTGAAGGGAAAATTTCCAATATTGCATGGAAGAAAAAAAATAAGACGACTGTTAAAAAGTGATGGAATTTTTAAAAAAAGTGTCAAAATGAATAATATCAAACTGTTTTCAACCTTTCCTGAACTATTTGCTTCACAGCAATAAGCTTCTTATCTTTCTCCACCACTGAGGTGTCTATCAGCACTGAAGAATTTCTGACACTATCCAGTGCCTCTGGGCCTATGTGGAGGCACACCCTTGCACCTTGACCTTGACCAGGGACCAGGTTACAACAAATACAATAAAATAAAAAACTTTTAAACACAATAAGTAGTTAAAATACTCCAAAAGAGTAAATGCATCTTCAAAAGGGTTTAGAGAAATTCATGGAAAACCAGAGAAATGTTACCTTAGGTTGCAGTATGCTTTACAAAGTTCCAGCTATTTCATGTGACCCCCATAAACCCTGTCATGTAATCAGAGCAAGAGTTATGTAAAATGACAGAAGACGTGTTCCGGGGGCTTCAGGACCTGAACAGACTTACTACCCAAGGTCACGCCGGCCAGTCAGTGACAAAGCCAGGCAAGAAGGCAGGTTTTCAGGTTGTCTTATCCAGCTTCAGTTTTCTATTTTGCCAGGGGCTTTCGAGGGGAGGACCAATAAGCAGAAGCTAGGAATTTCGGGTGCTCTACATGGGGAATTTTTATAGCCGGACCCACCCTCTGCAACTGGAATTGGGAAAGGGGAAGTGTTGACAATTCCGGTTTCTGGGCTATAGAACAGGCCTTCTAGAACTCAATTTTTGAGAATCGAATTACGTTAGGATAATATATAAGGACTTGACAATAATGTGAGAACTATTTTGATGATGGTAGTCTAATAATAATAGTAGGGAGAGGTTGAGTGTATTGGCAAACAGTGGTTGTATTTTTTTCTTCTTCTTCTTCTTCTTTTTTTTTTTTCTTTCTCCCAAAGTACAAGGGTGAGAAGATGAATGGAGATAGAGCAGTTGGGCCTGATAGTCTAAACTGAACGCAAGCAAACAGAACAAAACACCTGGCTGAAATAGGAGGAAGTGGACGTTTCCCACTCTTTCGACACCGATCTTGCAATCTTATTAAGCCATGACATTTAGTGGCACCCTTAGGCTCACAGGGCCAGGGCCAAATTCAAGGCCACAAGCATTTGCCTTTATCAGGCCTGAATCTCCTGATATAATCTCACCTCACCTTCAGCAGAGTTCTGTCTTCTGAACTCCCGGGAAGGCTGCACTCTCTCCTCAAGGCCTTACTGAGAATCACCATTTAAGAACTACCGACCTTTGTGAGATGCTGGCCCAGTTATCTGCTTACTGCAACTTACACCAGGGTGTGCCGGAGACTCTTTGAGGCGTCATTTGCAATTCAAAAGAGGTGCTCTTCAGAATGCTGGGCCACGAAGGAGTGCTTTTTGAGTTGTGAAGCATTTCTTAGCTCCTACCTCACTGCCGACCACTCCCACGGAGGGCACATTCCCTCCTGCAGACCCTCGGTCCTTAGTGAAGCCAAGTACACGTTTCATCTGTAGAAGTGACTGCTCACCATGCGCAGTCAGAGTGAAATGGGACCTTACCCTTCCTCAGCGAGCATGGGTTGGCACACTGAATAAAGAAATTCCTGCAGGAATATACACATTGACGAGTAGAGAGACTCATGCTTGCATTCGGGCACATACACAGGGTGGGGCAAAAGCAGGTTTCCACTTGTAAATTTGCAAAACACAGAGTTTATTCTTGGATGATTATTTATTAGTTAGTGCATTTTTTTTTCATACAAATAATTGTAAACCTATTTGTGCCCAACCTTGTGTGTTTTCCACAGGTAAGGATCTCTAGAACAATACTGAAAACCCACGTTTGCATGCTTCCTCTTCAACCCCCTCAGAAGTCTACTGCATGGCCAGTGCCTCCTTATTAACCTTAAATATTTGCTTTAGTTTACTAGTTTTATCTTTTTTTAAGGGTATGGTGTTTAGAACACCACCAAGAAGGAAGGAGAGATAATCAGAGAATTGTTCATTTGCTGTTGAAGCAAGAGTCATACCCCACACAGAGAAGACGGGGACTCTAGCCAACACAGCAGGCCGCCTTTTATCACAAAGACATCCACCCAGCAGGGAAAGAAAACAGCAGTTAGTGGGCTCTTGGAGTCTGACAGGAAAGTGGCCACACCATGGTCCAGTGATCCAATGTAGATGGATCTGCAGGCTACCTAGCACCAAAGCCCACGCTCTTTCATTTGCTCAACAAATAATTTATGAATGTCTCCTCTCTGCTGGGCACTCTAGTAGGCCCTGGGACATACCAAGATGAACAAGACAGACTTGGGGTGGTCCCTCTTAAGTTTCATGTGGCCCTTGCCCTATGTGTATTATTTTTGCATTGTCCTATCTATGAAGACAAAAATCTTATTCTAGTCATTGTTTTAATTACATCCTAAACCTTGCAGTGTATCTTAAAGACACAACCAATCAATCCATTCTCTGTAAAGTGATTGGCTAAAAATCACACATATTTTTGCAAAAGTGTTTTTGCAAAGTCACAGATAAAAGATTATTCCAGGAGAGATATTTTAAATTGTGGAATTACTTCCTAAGGACTTGGGTCCTTTTTTAGAGAGCTTCAAAAATGAAGTTAGGTTAAAGTGAATTACCTTTAATTCTTCAGAGGTTTTTTAATCACATATGAGATTGTTGTTTATAAATCAGACTAATTAGATCTCAAATGACACCCACAGCACTTTCTTTTTTGGTAGTGTGAAATGCTATTTGTGATGGAAGAATGTCTGAAAAACTGGAGCTTGTCTAAACAAGTCTTTTGAGATTTTATCCAGATAATTCTGAAAATACACGGTCTTCAAAAGCACAAAATTTCACTTCCTCCAAATATTTTCAGTACTCGAGTTCTGACTGGATATTTTTTCAGACGTTATACAGTTCTTAAGCAACTCCACCAGAGTTATGAAAAAGCTATTCATTAACTACTCAGTTTCCTCACCTCAGAAAAAAAGAGGGTTCTTTTCCTCACAAACGTTCATTAAATTCTCTCAAACTTAAGAAGCATGATGCAAATATGATCTGTCATTTTTCTGCTCCGTAATCTTCTTTATATGATATGATATTAATTCCATAAGGACAAAGACTCTTAGTATTCTTTGCATACTAAGTATGAGTGAGGATGTCAGCTGTGCTAAAAGAAATAGATGTTATCTAAACCAGTCTATAACATTCTTATCTTCCTCTTAATGAATTCATGTCTTGTTGTTTAAAATAAAATGTCCAAATGCTAAAATATGTAGGGTGATGGGGTGGTGTGTTCTGAGTCTATCTCCATCTGACCACAGGCACCTCCCTAAGTGGTAATAAATTCCATCATTCCCAGAAAGGCTGGCCAGGAGACAGGGGGGTGGGGGAGAGGTAAGTCTGTGCAGAGGCAGGACCAATGGTAAGTTGACATATTCAAAGATTTAAAAAACAAAAAACAGGAATGATTGATAACAGACTTCTCAAAAACTTTTTGCTGTTGGTAAATGGTACTGTAACAGTATGCTGTTGATCATTTTAACTCAGCTTAATAGTACACTGAAATCCTTAGGAATGTTAGTAATTTGTTTTGATTTACGATGTTTCTCTAATGTAATGGTAAATCACCATCATGTCCCATCCCAAACAATCTAGAGTAGTAGTCCTCAACCCTTGCAACTATTACCACAACAAGACAATTTTTTTTTATTTTCGCATAGCAACCAAGTACAGGAAAACACACATGCACACAACACAACTGAAGCATAGATTGCACAAGACAATATGTGCTCTTATAATATGAGTGACATACTTGGAATTTTTCTGCTTTATTTCACGTCATTCGAATGGTGATTGAGACTCACAATTTGACTCATGCCCCATTAGTATATTATTGGAGTTTGCAAACTGCTGCCTTAGAATGTTCTTTGTGACGGCATTTCTAAATATTGCCTCTCTGCAGTTGCACATCAGATTATGCCCAAATCCTGGACTTTGTTGTCTATAATTTGATTTTGAATTAATGTGATTTGTTACAGGATTCAAAGTTTAAGAACACCTAAGGAAGCTTACTACTTAGGATGAGGAAACGTGACATTTCGAAGAAGCCGAAAGTGGTAAGGATTCTTTTCACCAGCTTCTTACACTTGTCCTTTTGCTCAAAATAAAGAGTTGAAGATAATTGGGTTTTATTCAGGAACTGTACTATAGTCTCAATGACATTACTGAAATTTTCCTTTTTAAAAAAATTAAATCAACATTAATAAGAGAAAACACCCTGAAATATATACATTAGAGAGTTATATGGGCTAGAGTGCATTTCCTAGCACTCCACATTTTAATATTGTTCCAGTATTTATTTATTTTGCTTAAAGGGCTTTCGTATTGACTATAATTGACACAAAAAAAATCTCAAAAACCTGGCATTCTTTTTTTTCTTCTTTTTTAAAAAATACATTTTTATTGATTTCAGCAAGGAAGGGAGAGGGAGAGATAGAAACATCAACGATGAGAGAGAATCATTGACAGGTTGCCTTCTACACGCCCACACTGAGAATCGAGCCCGCAACCCAGGCGTGTCCCCTGACCCGGAGTCAAACTACTGACCTCCTAGTTCAACCACTGAGCCACATGGGCTGGGCTATCTGGCATTCTTAATCAATATTTCAAAACTTGGGGGAAACTTTAAAAGGGCAGATGATGTGGTAGGTGTATTATAAAAACTGTCAAACATACAATATGAAACACTTACTTTATGGCACATAAACATGTATAACATAACAGAGACATAAATATACACACATATAGGGACCAGCCAGAGGATTCCCTGACTTACCTAGAAAGTCACTTATACAACTAAAATCCGACCACTTGCTCTCTCAACAGTATGTAACATAACATGAATTCTCAGAAGCTGCTGGAATTTGTTATCTGACATCAAATAGAAACAGCTTTCAGACAAATGCAGTTCACCAAAAACAGGAAGCTACGCATATTCCTTCTGAATGTGACCACGGGGACGTCAATAAATCCAACTGAAAGGTCCTAAATTTTCTTAAGGACTTTAACCAAAAAACACCTTGAACAGTCTATAGATGCTCTGGTTAGTATTTCAGGATTAAGGAAAAGCAATTCATTGGCAGTGCCTGTGGTAAATACAAAACTAACCTCTGAAATTTGACATAAAGCCAATACTTGGCATAAATATTTGTGGAGGCCCTGGAATACATGTGTAGGAGCTCACGCGCACACATACATACATACACACACATACACATACACACACACACAGTGGTATTTAGAAATGCACACACAGAATGAGAGAAACCCTATCTCTGACTCTAACAGAATTACCTCACTCGCCTGGAAAAGGCGGTGATCGTATAACACTTGAAAAATATGGATCAATTTAGGATTTTATTGAAAGTCTGTATTTAATGTATTATAGACAAAGACTTAATAGACTTAATTTCCCTTGGTTCGCACAACGCCAGAGTCTTAAAATTATGGTGGAAATATGCTGTTGGAGTTTTTAAAAGACTTCACAATTAAGTCCTGCTAACCTCTTCTTTGAGAATGGAATTCCTGGCGATTTAGAGACATCCATTAGTAGCACATTTCTTTATTAATACTGTTTCTTTTATGTTTATTTCTTTTAATACTATTTTTCCTTAAATTAAAAAAAAATAAAAATAAACTTGAAAATCAAATGCACAACAAGTGGAACGAGCAGTGATTGGCTGATATCCCACGGCCAAGGGCAGGCTCCAGCAGGTTTCGGAGTAGCAAGGTCATCAGAGTATGGTGCATAAAGGAGCATCATATTAGAGTGGAATTCAGCCAAACACAGTAATGTATGGAGGTGGACGCATCTGAAAAAAGGAAAACAGAGATTTATGCAGGTGAAAAAAGAAAAAAAGGAGAAAAAAAAAAAAAGCTGCGATGAAGACATTTCCCCCAGTGTCTTATGCCCAATCGGAATGCTGTGGTAGAGGTTTGAATCAAAGCAGAGAATTTTTATTCTCAAAGTATGTTTCTGTAAATCATAATTATGCTTAGGGGGAAAAAAGTTAACTTGTCAGATGAACCGTACTTGGAAACTTTAACATGTTTTTTTGTTTGTTTGTACACAGCATTAGAGTTCAATACCAACATCACTAAATTCCTTGAAAATAAAGCTTTATTCTGCCTTTAAAACATTAATTCACCAGAAGTGATAATTAAGATTAGTTTTAGTGGTTTCAGCTCAATTCTTCTTAAAATGTGATTTCTCCCACAACACTAATGCTAAATAAAGCACTGTGTAATGTTCTGAAACAGAGTTCCTGCTTTAGAAAAGATTCTAAGGGCTTTTAAAATAAATAAGAAAAGCAAAGCTAATTCAAGACATATATAAACAGATCTTACTATTTCTATACACTCATAGCAAATGAATGGATGCGGAGCCTTGCTATAGTCTAGAAGTTGGTTATATACAGCTTACACATAAAGCTCTAAACAATTATTATACTAAGTTGCCTATGTAACCTCCATCACTACCCTCTCCCAGTTTGGGGGTGGGGGGGAAGATTATGTTAAAATGTCTAATAGCATTGGTAGCTATGGCAAAGCAATGGTTCTGACACACCATATTTAGTTTTCAAAACAGTTTAGCTGTCATTTTGAAATTAATAAATTTAGTCATTTATAGTCATTAATATGTAAATTTAGACTCTAATACACTAGATTTGTTAACTGTTTAACAAAGACGCAATCAACTTGAAAAAACAGCAAATGTCACATTCGCCTAAAATTTGCCAGAAAACAAATTTAGAAGAAAAATTAGCTCACAGTTGCACAGGGTGGGGCAAAAGTAGGTCTACGGTTGTTGGTAGGGAAAATAATACAATAATTAATAAATAATAGTACAAGAATACACTGTTTTGTGAACGCACAACTGTAAACTTACTTTTGCCCCACCCTTGCGTTAAAGATGCTGCTAAGATAGAGCGCAGGAGCCAAGTTGGCAAGATGTAAAGGAGTAAAGAAGCCAAAGGAATCATCTGTATTGGTGGAGAAGGTCAAAGATGATCCCAAACAGAATGCATACGTTTCATACGGAATGTATAGAAGAAAGCTTTCATTAACGTCCTTTACAAAGATGTTTTATTGAGGATGTACGAAATGCTAGCTAGGTACTTACATCTATTGTTACTGTTCTGCTACAATTAAAAATTCTGTCAATGAACTTGCTGACTATATGTTGTAAACCTTGCTAAGTTCCTTTAGTGTATGTCAGCAATTGCCATCTTTCATAACGGCAAAAGAAATACGAACTTCTTTGCAAAAATCTATAAAATTTGAATTACAATTTGCCCAATAATTTTATAAATAAAAGCTAGAGCCTAAAGCAGAATGATGTTCTGTTTTTTAAAATGTCAGGCTACATAGTAAATATATGTAGTTACACATAGGCAAATAAATCTCAATGGGTTTCTGACCCTATGGAAATATATACAAAGAAAGTTACAAAAACTCAATTTTTTCCTCCCTAGAGATGGTTTGAGAATAGAAAAAGAACACTGGACTCTGTAATCTATGACTTGGACTCTAGTCCACATTGTATCCTGATTGTCTTGTGATTATAAAGTTAAATCAAGTTGCTTTTCCATGCTCGGCCTTAGTCTCCTCTTCTATCAAGTGAAGGGACAGGTTTAGTTGATATTTTTAAATTTTGAAATGTGATTGACTAGTGATTTTAGATACAGACATTAAGTGGTTGACCATATTTTATTTCAGTTTTGTGTGTGTTTAAAATTTAAATATTTTCCACATATCAATGCATGAATACCACAATGAAATAAAAGTCAAATGGCACCATAACTGGTTTATATGAATACATCTGTATGTGTTTGTGAGGGGGGAAGGTGGAGAGACAGAGAGAGAGATTTTGATATATACCATGTGCACACTTTTACATGTATGAAATATGTAATTACTCAAAGACAGAGAGATAGTAAGAAATAATGATTTGGCTAAATATACCCAGGTGAAGATTTACTTAAAAATCTTTTAATTGACTTTGTGTAGATACCTCCTGACTAAAGACAGCCTCGCCTTCATCAGTTGCTAGCTTCCTACCTATGACATCAAGCCAAAGGTAACAGAAATCTCACCGTATGTAGGTAGCTGCATCATGCTTGTTGAAAGGTGTCCTTGGTTATAGATAGGAGAACCATATTGTAGAAAGTATGCTTATGAATTAAAACTGGAAGCTGTGGTTAGCATCACTCTGCAGATGCATTTCCGGTATAGCATAGGGTAAGACATCCATACACAAATTGATACTTGTCTTCTCAGTGTTTAGAACTCTCATAAATGATGGCAAGTCACTTCATCCATTTGTTTCCAAAATCGAAGTAATTAAAAAAAATAATTTCTGCCATATGTTTTACTAAGTGTGGGGTGAATCGTGAGCACAATTGGATCAATTAAAGAGAACATTCTTCAGACTACATTCAGCAGTTCCTTGCGCAAGGAAAACTGTCATTGGAGTTAATATAAATTTTTCTTTGAGTATTATTTCAGGATCAGCTACAATGGATTTTTAAATTAATGTTTACTGAAGCTGTATCCTCTATACTCTTGCCAAAAAATAAAGCACCTAACTTGCCACTTACTTAATACCATAAACTTTTTATTTGCCAGGGCATTGTCTAAGTAACAGCATAACCAAGATTGAGCTCAGTAGGACTTACACATAATAAGCAAAGTGATAACTACTTTTATGTCTGTCTACTAATATTTTGGAATTATGTTAATTTCTAAAGAAAGCTGAAAAAAATACTTAACACAGTGAAATACTGGAGAATTAAGAATGAAATGCGTCTGCCTTTATTTTGCAAATTAAAAACACAGCTGTATTTCCAGATCATAAAACTTTAATACCACCAAGACCAAGTTTATCAAGCAAAGGAAGAATGAAATGGAAAGGTGGACACTTAATATCAATAACGTGGTCAATGGTGCACATTTTACTCAACTAGACACAGTATTATAGTCCAAGGGCTTCAACTGCAAAGGTCTAACCTTGGAAAACCTGAGGTTACATCATCAGTTTTCCTAATGTGTGAATTTTTGAAATGATTCCAGTAACTCTGCAACACATATCTCCTAGCTTCTGCCCAAGAGGAACTGTAGAAGCTTCCTCTGAATGTCTCTAGAGTTGTGAAAACATACTAAAAATGGACAGAGGGGGCATTATTTACAATCTGTTATTTCTATTAAACTGTTTAATTCATTCTGATATAACCAATAAGAGGACTTAGGAGCATCGCTCCAAAATGTGCAATTCTCCTGAAGATATGAAAACTGTCCCAGACATCACTTTCACAATATCAAGTAAAGAACTATGATAAAGCAATTTAGGAAAATTATAAATAAAATGAAGGCTTTATGTCAGATGAAATCTCAGATCTTTAATATCTTTGCCATAAGGAATGAAAAGACTGGAAAACTCTAGATTCAATAAGCAAGGGGGAAATTATAAGAAAACCCTGTGTCACTTTTAAAATTTTATTCTATGTCAGGTTTAATCAAAGGAAATACCTTTGGGCACTGTGTAAAAACTAAAGATAGTATCCCTTTTAAAATAAAGAGATACAAACAAAAATCAGAACAACAAAAAAAGATCCTGTTGATTATGTCAGAGGTCTCAACAGAATGCAACTTTGTAAATGGATCCCTGTCCCCTGACAGCAATATTGAGATGAAGTGTATCAATTACTATTACTAATTACATTAAAGGGAACGTATTCCATTCTCCTTTACTTCATTTTAGGTCAGCTATTTATTGTAGTTAAAACTTTATACATCTGTTGAATACCTAATGCACACAAGTTTTCCAAAGTCACTCTGCAAACTGCATGGTTTATTCCAATGGCTTTGTAGGGTATGGGGGCTTCTTTGCTCAGCTAAGAGACTAACACCACACATTAGTTTATTTATAAGCATATCACTTTGCCTTTTAAACAGGATGCCACAACAGTCTTGATATTGGCTGTTTTAAATATTCAAGAATATAATTAACCCCATTTGATGAGCCAAACAAAGCTTAAGTGACAGCACAGAATGTATGAGGTGGTTACATTAAAAAAAAAAAAAAAATCTATAAATCTGCCAGGGATTTGTCAACTCAAAAGTTTAAGATTCCACCATTTAGAATGCAAATGCCATTCAGCCACAAGACAAAAAGACCTATTAGGATGACAGCTGAATAGTAAATATTCTGCACAAAGATCTCTTCACCAGCTTTTGCATGACAAAGTACCATTTCCTGGGGAAATTTCTACAGATCTCAATTTATTTGTGTTTATATTGTAAGCAACTTTACAAAAGTATTATTATTTTAACTGTTATTGTCCTTGTTTAATTAAAAAAAAAAAACAAACCTGATGAAAGCACCAAAAACAAAACAAAAATCTGCTTCTAACTCCAGGTAAAGCAAGGACACAACAGATATAAACTTTCTTCTTGTCAAATTTCAATTTAAAAGAAGTAAATAACTCAGGCTCACATGCATCAAAAGACCTATTTTCAAAAGCCTACATATAGTTCAAACTTGTGTTTTCTTTGATTGCTTTGATTACTGGATATAACAGAATATCGACTCCGATTCTCCTTATCTAAATAGCTACATTTTATGAGGCTATAAAATAACTTTTTCCTTTGCCTTAATTCTTCTCAGGTCACACAGTCCACATGCAAAGCATATCTAATAGAAAAACTATTATTTGATAGTATCTGCCAGTCATAAATATGTTTCTTGAGATGCATCCTGAAGTTAAGAAATATGTGATTTGTTAGTAGATTTATTATCTACTCATAGTAGATAACTACTCACAGTAGATAACAACAGCAACTAATGTTACTGTTCTTTATGTCCAGGCTACAGCATTAGACACAGCAGTTTCCAAAAGGTTTTATTTGCTGTGTGCCAAACTTTGGTGGGTAGAAGAAATAAACTTTGTATTGCATATATCACACAAGCAAAACTTTCAAAAATAAACTTTATGATTTATAAAGTTAACCTCAACATGCACTATTTTTACTGTTTCTACATTTCACTGAGAAAGAACTGTACCAAATATTCCCCATAACCTTTATAGTCTCGGTGTAGCACAATGCAAACCAAAATATGCTTGCACACAGTACACCAAACATGAACACTTTTGTTGCTGGCTCAAACAAGTGGTTCATAAAATGTACTTTTGCTTATAAACTTTTAATATAGAACATGAAGAATGCAAATGCTGACTGTATAACCTCACAGCAGTCTTTAACTGTTCTAGATGTCAAAGTATAAAAAAAATGTGGTTTTGCGTGACATTTGCATATCACGAAATATTTTTAAACCAGCGTTTTTGTCAGTGTAGTCAATACTTCTGAATCTCAGACTTGGCACAACACTTGCATGACTCAGCATCTGCTTATCTGTAAAAATTTTGCATAATGGGTAAAGCAGCTAAAACTTTTACAGAGTGTCCAAGTTGCATAGACACCAGTAGTAACTTTAGAAAATATCTCTGGATGCAATTTTCCACTTAGTAGCCACAATAAAAAAAAAAAAAAAAAAAAAAAAAAAAAAAAAGTAGTTTCAGGTTACAGATAACGATCCAAACAATATATACAGATTTATTCTGGAAACACCAAATGTAGGATGAATTGGGACTGCCAAGTACAAGTGCTCCTGCTTGGAGTATTTTCTCTATTAACTTGCAAAATACAATGGTTTACCTTGCATAGGTGACCTCGACCAAATTAATGGTGTATGAGTTAACATTAAATTCCTACTTTATTAAAATTTGTAAATGACAGCTTAAAAAAAAAAGACCAAACTCTGCAGAAGATGCCCTGTCTCAGAATTATTAGCCTTCTCTGGGATATTTAAATATATCTGGGATGCATCTTACCTGTTTGCTGTACTTGTTATTGGTTTGACAGCTGTATTCAGAGCAGTGATCTGATCCAATTGAAATGTTGTCTCCTGCTCCCACAAATGTGTTGGCTGGTGGTAGATCTTGTACGGCCTGGTGTTTTTTCCCTGCAGTTGGTGACTGGGGGTGAAGCTGGACAGTAGGCAATGGGGAGCTAGATTTGTAATGCCTGGCCAGGTCAGGACTACCAGGCCCACCATTGACGGATCGGTACCGGCCCATGCTGGGGCTGTCTGACAGCTTCTCGTTGACACTGTCGTACCTCTGTCCATTTGGTTTAGAAGCTTCTACAGTGACAATGCTGCTGTAGAGAGGCTGCTTGGATTTTTTGTTTTTCTTGTCCTTTTTGGGCTTTTTAGATTTGTCATGCTGCTGGGGTGTAAAAAAGTCTTCGTGATCTTTTTTGCCAGCCTCATAGCCATTCTTGTTTTTGGACCGGCAGTATCTTGCCATCACTACAATTAAGATGATCAGAATCACTGTCATAATTCCAGCAACCACCCCAATG
The DNA here is from genome assembly GCA_025583905.1 of Ia io. NCBI lineage: Eukaryota > Metazoa > Chordata > Mammalia > Chiroptera > Vespertilionidae > Ia > Ia io. The sequence continues at coordinate 18,794,662 of JAJQQW010000002.1, read as the reverse complement.
ACAATACTGAGTCTCTGTTTGCTAATTTCATAGCTTGGGTCACCGGCTATGTCCTGGGTGAGTGGGGTGTGCAAACTCCTGGCTATCTGGGAGTCAATCACAGTCGCATTAGAGACACTTTCATTGACGAACACGTGCACCAGAGCTGTGGTGGATTGGGAAGGCTGCCCACTGTCATTCACTTGCACCACCAACCTGTGCAAGCCATAATGCTTCTGGGTGAGTTTCCCCACTAAGGAAACCACACCACTGGTGGGATCAATCTCAAAGAGCTTGAAGGGATTCCCTCCCACAATGCTGTAGTTAAGGTCTGCATTGATGCCATCATCACTGTCTGTTGCCAACACCGTGGCTACCACTGTCCTGACATTACTTGAAGGTGGCAGCAAAGTGTAGGACAGGTTTCTGGGAAGGGTCACCGTGGGGGCGTTGTCATTTTCATCCATAACAAAGAGAGAGACCGTGGCTGTGGCTGATCTGGGAGGCTCGCCTCCGTCCACAGCCTTGACTCTGAACGTGTAGGTGGTCTGATGTTCGCGGTCAAAGGACACGGTGGAGTAGATGGTCCCCGTGTCGTTTTCGATGGAAAAAATGTTACTGCTCTCCTCTATGTACAGGCTCATCTCGGCATTGCGCCCCTTGTCAGCGTCCATCACCGTGACCATCCCCACGGGGCTGTTGGGCTGCAAGTTTTCCTTCACGTAGAAGGTAAAGACGTCCTGCATGAACTTGGGGTCATTGTCATTCTTGTCGGCCACCTGCACGATCACCGTGGTGCTGCCCTGCAACACCGGCGTGCCTTTGTCTTTGGCGTTCACTTTGAACTCATACCTGTCCGTCTGCTCGCGGTCCAGCACCGTATTGACCAGGATGTCCCCGGAATCGGGGTCGACGGCAAAGGTGCCCATCACGGAGGAGTCCAGCGAGTAAGCGACCTCGGCGTTCTTCCCGCTGTCGGCGTCGGTGGCCAGCACGGTGGCCACTCTCTGCCCAGGGATGTTGTTCTCGGGGAAGTACACCTCCACCACCGACTGGTCGAACACGGGCGGGTTGTCGTTGGTGTCTCCCACCTTGACGACCAGGGAGTTGTTGCTGGAGAGACTGGGGCTGCCCGAGTCCACCGCCACGATGACCACGTTGAACTCCCGGGTGGCCTCGTAGTCCAAAGGGGCCGAGGTGTGCAGGAAGTACTTCTTCTTGTTCTGGTCGCCCTCCGTGTCGCTGGCCGGCTTGAGCTGGAAGGGCACGTCCCCCACCACCGTGCAGGTGACCACCCCGTTCTCCCCTTGGTCTCGGTCGGACACCTGCACCAGGGCGATGGGGGTGTCCACCAGCACGTCCTCGGCCACGCTGGCCACCCCGTCCTTGAGCGGGATGCGCCCGATCTTGCGGATCTCAATGGACGGCACGTTGTCGTTCTCATCCTTGATGGTGAGGACCACGGTGGCCTTGTCGGTCTTGGGGGGCTGCCCGCGGTCGCGGGCCATGACGGTGAAGCGCAGCTGGTTCACTTCCTCGCGGTCGATGCGGTGCAGGACGCTGAGCCAGCCCGACGTCTCGTCCAGGCGCAGCAGCCGCCGCACCGACTCGGTGGCCGCGCCGAACACGTACTCGATCTGCCCGTTGACCCCCACGTCCAGGTCGGCGGCGCGCAGCTGCAGGATGGGGGTCCCCGGGGCGCTGTTCTCCGCCAGGTCGGCTTCGTACACGCTCTTCTCGAAGCGGGGGCTGTTGTCGTTCACGTCGGTGATGAGCACCCGCAGGATGGCCTGGGAGGAGCGGGGCGGGTCGCCGCCGTCGCGCACCCGCAGGGTCAGCTCGTACGAGTCGCGCTGCTCGCGGTCCAGCGCCCCCTTGACGATCAGCTGCGGCTGCTTCTCGCCATCCGGGGTGTCGGCCACCTGCAGCTCGAACACGCTGCTGCGGCCGCCGGCGTTGGCCCCGCCGCCGCCGCCGCCGCCCTCCGGGGCGTCCGGACGCCGCTTGGAGCCGCCGCCGCCGCCGCCGCCGCCGCCGCCGCCGCCGCCGCCGCTCGCGCCGTTCCCGCCGCCCCCGGGGTAGGGGGCGCTGTCGGCAGCCCCGGCGCGCCGACCCTCGCCGCCGCCTCCCCCGGGCTCCTGGAGCAGCTCGTAGCGCTCGATGCCGTTGCGGCCGAAGTCGCGGTCGGTGGCGGTGGGCAGCAGGTACAGGGTGCCCACCGGCCGGTTCTCCTCCACCGTGAGGGTGAGCACGGGCGACGGGAAGGTGGGCGTGTTGTCGTTGATGTCCAGCACGATGACGCGACCCTCGAACAGGTCCACCCAGCTCTGCGAGGGCCCGATCACCGACACCTCGAAGTCCAGGAAGCACTCGTTCTCGTCGAAGATCATCTGACACTGGGGCAGCTTCTCGCGGTCAATCCGCCGCTCGCTCGTGCTCAGCTCCCCCGTGAGGTTGTCGATCTTCAGGTACTCCGAGCCCGACTCCAGGCTGAAAGTCACCTCGCCCGAGCCCGTCACGATGCCCAGGTCCGAGGCCACGTTGCCGATGCGGACGTCTGCGGGGCCCTCCTCGGCCAGTCGGTACCGGAGGAGCTGCTTGGCGGCGGCCAGGCTGAGCGAGAGCGGCAAGAGGAGGCAGCAGCCCAGGCACCAGCCGCGCGCCCATCCCGTGGTCCGCATCCTCAGCATCTTCTCGTGCTGCTGCTGCTACTGCTCCTTCTAATCACAGCGCCCCCGGCGCCCCCCTCCTCCGGGGCCGGTCGCCAGCCCTCCTCCCGGCCCTCTCCCCTCTGCAGGAAAGGAAGAAGCGAGTGGGAGAGAAGGGAGGGGGCAAGAGCAGCGTGTTAAGAGTCGGCCAGGGGAAACCGGCGACAGATCCTTCTTCTTTTTTTGTGTTTGTTTTTTTTTTTTTTCCCCTCCAGCTTCTTCCGAAAGTTATTGTTTCATAATTCATGCAATGGGTGCTAATCGCCCGCTCGCTGGCCGCCGTTCGGTCGCAGTACTCACAGTTCACGGGACACTGCGCGCCGCGGGCTCGGCGCCCCCTCCCCCGGAGTCATCCCTGCAGCGGGCGGAGGATCGCGGGCTCCCGTCCTGGCTCTGTCGGATGGGGCCGGTGCCGCTCCGGCAGGCGAGCGGTGGAGCCGGGAAGCGGCGGGGAGCGAGCCTGCAGCCTTCCCCGCCCGCCAACCCTGCTCGTCTTCGCTGCTCCTCGAGTTGAGTCCAATTCACGTTCCAGTCTCTCACTCCAGACGCCGCTTCTACTCCGGCAGCCCAGGCGAACCTGGAGTCGCTTCCAGAACCAGGCGCTGGGGTCAGCAACAAGCCAGTCTCAACTCCGACTCCGCTCTGGCAGCGGGGGAGCCGGTCCACGGATAGAGAATGAAAAAAAAAAAAAAAAAAAAAATACCCGTCAGGTCGCTCCGGGCACCGAGCCGCGTAGACCACTCGCCTTACAGAGCGGTCCGCGTCCGGGGACCCCCCGCGCGCCGAAGAGCAGCCCGAGCCATCTTCAGAGATGCCCAGAGAGTCCGTCTCTTCTCACCCCGGAAAGCTGTTTTTCTCTTTTTTCTCTTAACTACTCTGCGCAAGGTCATTAGTCACGAAGCCGCCGCCTGAAACCGCAGCAGCAGTTCGCCCGCGGGGGCGAAGGCTGAGCCGGACGCACCGCGCGGTGCACAAGTTTGGGTTCGCCGCCGCAGAGTCCGTGTCTTCCCTCACCTGCATTCGGCCCGCATGTCGGAGCACTGGGATCTGCAGCGCTGTGCGCGATTCAGGGAGGAGATTGCAGCCTCTCTCTCTCTCTCTCTCTCTCTCTCTCTCTCCCCCGCGCTCTCGATCCCTCCCCTCCCTCCCTCCCTCCCTCCCTCTCCTCACTCCTCCTCCTCCCTCCTCTCCTTTCCCCTTTCCCCTTCTCCCACTCTCTCTCCTGCGCTCTCCGTTTCCTTGATCCAGTCCCAATGCAGGCAACTCCAGCTGAACTTGATCCCTTTGCAGTTCAAAGGTGAGCGAACCAGGCTCTGTGCGCCGGCGACGCTGGCCGGGCGAAAGCCTCTGGCCGGACTCCCCCAACGGCAATTAACAAAGATGCCCAATTCTGTCCGGATTTCCAAAGAAAAGCCAAAGGCATTGGGGAGGAGTTGGAGGGGGAGGGGGAGGGGGAGTCGGAGGCAGCTGCCAAGTAGCTTGGGGGGGGGGGGGGGGGGGGGAAGCACCACACACACACACACACACACACACACACACACACACACACACACACACACAGAGTTTGCCAAGGGGAGAAAAAGTGCCAGTCGGTTGTTGCCTCGGAAGCGCCCTGGCACGGAGGGTGAATTTCGCAGTTGTTTCGTCCCCTTTTGCGTCTGAGAGAGTCTGTCTAACCCGGGTGCTCCCGCCGCCTCTCGAGCGGCCACAGCTCTAAGACACTGAATGGCAAGTGGGAAGCTCCCGCTCGCTAGCCGCCCACCGGAAACCCGCAAGTTTGCCCAAAGTGGCGGCTGCTGCTAGCGGCTCAAGCTTGTCCCTGGCGCGGCGGCGGCGGCGGCAATAGCAGCCGAGGCGCAGAAACTACACACCGGCGGGGAGGAGGGCGGGGGAGGCGTGGAGGGGCGGGGGCAGGGCCAGGAGGGAGTACTAGTCAGCCTCGGGCTCGGGAAAGCCCGGCTTCAGTACCGGGGGTGGGGGTGGGGGCACTCTGAGTGTGCACTATCCTAGTCAGCCCCCCTAAGCCAGGCCCCCCCCCCCCCACCCCCACCCCCACCCAGGTCCCCAGCGAGTGCGGCCACTGTCTTCTCGGAGGGACTTGCTTTCTCTCCCTGGAGCTTGTCAGTTTCTTCCTCTCTAATGCCTGGTGCGTGTGCGAGAGGGCTGGAGCGGGATCAGGAACCGTCCCCCCTTCTCCCTCTCCCCCTTTCTCAGAGGCTGTTCTCCACCCCCACGAAGTGTCTCCGCTTTGCGATTTAGCATCTTGTTTAGGGGATGGTTATCGTTGGCTTGGGGAAGCCACGCTGGTGTTCTGAGGAACCATGATGAGCTGCGGTGGTTCAGAGAGAACATAAAACTCGAGAGAAAGCGGGGGAGAGATCCTCTATTGGGAGGGTAGACTCCGGTAGACTAGGCTTCGGGGTGGGTAGGGTGGTGCTTGTCTTTGTTTAAATGCTTGGCAGTCCTGTCACTGTGCTTGCTTGGGGTGGAGGGTGGGGGGGGAGGGGGTAGACCGTGTGTGTGTGCGCGCGCGCCCTAGGGAATAAACACATGTTGGAAGCCTCGGTATTATTTTCTGAGCAAAAACCTGCAGCCTTTAGTAACTGGCAAAGTGTAGCGTCACCTATCTGGATAAAAGGGGAATAAACTTTAATGGCAACTTTGTGTGCTGAAGTGTCCCTAGCTCCTTTTATTCCCTTTTTTTTTTTACTTTGTGCCACTCTATCGTGCACGGTGGTCCCCCACGCGAGGCTTCCCCAGGATTCAATCGCGGCCACCGCAGCCCACCTCATCAGATCGGAGTCCTGGTTGTGTTTTCTGCACGGTACCCACTTACTCTTCATTGATTTGGGCGGCGATTAAACGAGGGGGCCCCTCCAAGATTAAGGGGTTGGAAGTAGGAGATGTTTGGGGAGAATTCTTACCTTCTCAAAAGAGAAAAGGGGCTGCTGCCGGGATGTGGTTGGTCCTTACTTAGCTCGGCTGTCCAAGCTATAGGCATCTGAGGGCCTCCCCTTAAAGGAAAATTTAAAGCTAACAGGGGGAGAAAAATCCGTCCGTAGTGGGTACTCTGTCTTTACGAGACATGTGTTAGGAGACAGAATGATTTAAACCAGACAAACAGCAATAAAGTCTACGAGCAGCTGTGGCGCGAGTTGCTTGGGAGGGCGCAGCCAGCAGGAACGGGGAGAGAAAAGGCAGAGATTTTCAAGCTCTCCCCGTGGGGGATAGCGAGGCGCGGAGGTGGAAGTGTGTGCGGTATGTGCCAGGGAGCTGGCGAGTATTTTCCAGTCTGCTAAAGCAGCAACACTCAGGGGCTCCTCCTCCGCGGCCAAGCCGGGAACCCGGCCTTCCCTGCACCCCCACCCGCACCCCCACACACCCCGGTCGCCGCCACCCGAGCCTCTCAGCGCTGTATCTGCAGCATCAGCGAGAAAAGCGCGGCGCGCAGACTCAGTGCGAACCGCCGCAGTCTGGAGCCGGGGTGGGGAGGAGCAGGAGCGGGCGCCGCAGCGCCTGCCCGGCCGGCTAAGTGGCAATCAGATCTCCCTAATATTTGGCAAACTCTGGTCTACCAGAACGCCTGACACACGCCCCTCTCCCCTTTCCCCCCACGATCGCTGGAGAAAGAAGGAAGCTGTCTCTACTCCGCGGCTCGCACCGGGGCATTCCGATGCGCGGCAATGTGGTGCAGTGCGCTCACTCCCCTCGCCGCCTTTCCTAAGATTTTGCAAACTTCAGGCAGCCGGGTGGATAGAGACAGAGCGCACTCCTTCTTTCCTCACCATACCATGAACTTGAACAAGTCCCCCCCCCCCCCCCCCCCCCCCAATCTTCAAACAGGCACCCCCTCCCCAGCGCGCACTCTGCATGCGCACCCCGCTGAGGGGCGAAGGAGGGGGCGGCTTTTCCCCAGCGCGCTGCAAATTTCTTCCCGGACGACCCGGGGCGCGGCGCGTCCTTCACAGCGGAGTGGTTTTCTCGTCGCGAGCGGGAGGGAGTCTCCAGCCCACCCTCCTACTCTCACCCCTACCAACTCCGCCGCCGCACCGAGCCAGCGTGGGAAATGGGTCCTACGTGTGCGGCATGGAGAGCAGCGCCGGCCAGCCTGCCAGAGCCCGGAGCCTCCGGGCTTGGCTCCCTCCCCCACTGGTCCTGACCAGCTCCGACCTTTCCGGGGTACCAGCCAAGGAATCGCGGCTGCGGAGCCGGGCGGCGGGGCCCTGGGGAAGGGGTGCGGAATGAGGGGGGTGGGGGGTGGGCTAGGTAGGAGGAGACCTCGGGGCGCCCTGGCCGCGGCCGGAGCTCCCAATCCTCTTCCGCCCCCTGTCAAGAGAATGACACTCCCACTCCAGCCTCCCGCCCACTCGCGGAGGATGAATGAAGGCGAGAAGCGGTTTCCCCCACCCCCGCCCCATTTCCGCAGTCTTAGAGCCAGTGTCACAAGTGCTCAGCAATTTCATTAAACGGAACCGGGGGACTTAATCCGCCCCCCTTTCTCCCCCCCCCGCCCCCCGCTCCCCCCCGCCCTAGACCTCACCAAGGGAATATGATATCCGGCTTCGCTCCCACCCGCAAACCCCGCCCGGCCCTTCAGCCCCCCAGGCTGCATTTATCTCCTCAACCTGAGAGGAAAGGGTTCAGGAGGAAATGGGATCGAAAGTGTAACCGGCTGCAATAAATTACAGAGCCGGTGGCTGGTGCTGCGGCTGGTGCTGCTGCTTTGGCGGCCAGAACTGGAGAGAGAAAAGGAGAGCAGTGTCCTAAAACCTGCGCTGAGCAGAGGAACAGTCGCTTGAATGAAGCAAAATGTTCCAGGGGATGTTGAAATGTAGAGGGTTGTTTTTTTTTTTTTTTCCTTCCCCGTTTTTTAAGGACAATAAAAAGAGATGTCCCTTTGTAACCAAGATATAAAATATGAAATTGATGACAGAAATCTATTCTAAGGGACATTTAATAAAAGCTTGGCCAAAGATTCCCTTTCTATGCCAAATATCCTACCTTCACTTACAATATTCGGTAGGGGTGTGTGTGTGTGTGTGTGTGTGTGTGTGTGTGTGTGAATTTACCCACGAACTTTGCTTGCTTAAAACTGCTTTGCATTAAGGAATTTCAGTGACTGAGCTGAAAAATAGCATTCGGAATCCGTGATGTAGTTTAAGTCGCAAGAAAAGACGCGAAGAGAAGTAATGACAACAAAAGTTTATGGATAAAAAACACACACAAAGAAGTAGGTGCTGGAGATATAATCTCCGGGCGGGGGGGGGGGGGACCTTTCACTTATTATACACACTGTATGCACCATAATACTAGAAAAAGGTTAAATACAGTAAACAGGATAGCCAGTTCTGGAAGGAAATATAGAGCAATTTGACAGGAAGGGAGAAAGTGACTCAAGAACTCCACCAAGGGACAAACAGAGGAAATGACACCCCTACGTCTTCAAATCCATTGACCTTTCATCTTTTTAAAAGGGTCCTTTTGTATCCACTTAGACATGCTTCTGAAGCCTCTACTATCAATCATTTCTCCAGTTATTTTTGGTAAATTTAATTCTTTTGTCGTCCTTTGATAAATAAGCATTAGAAATATTTGTCCATTAAACATATATCATTTCAGATAGTGAATATAACTATGCATAACTACTGTCTTATAGCAAGTATGATTCTGAGAAACTTTAGGCATATTTTGCAACCTTAAATACAAGCTTGTAGTATTAAGATGTGTAGTAGACTGAAATGGCTAAATTATTCATTGCAATAACAAACTTTTTGATGGACATTACAACTCAGCAGTTTAAGGAAACCACAGATTTCCTTTTAAGCAGGTAATAACTGCTTGCATCAGTGGTTATTTAGTGGGTCTCCAGCCAAAGAATAGAACCAGTTGTGCTGTTTAAATCATGAAATCATTGCAATATATCAATAAAAGAATACAAGCTAAGAACTAAACGAAATCGATTCCTGCTACCTATTGGATAACTGTAAAACACGTCCACAAAGCCATTACAAAAACTCTGTTTACAGGGGAAAAATCATGAAAATATTTGTGTTTATTTAAATATTAATTTATAGTCTGTGTGACTTGCCATTTAAAAAGAGTGTTTTCAGTTTTAAAATGACACTTAATAGAAATGATGTTCACTTTAAGCTTAGCCTAGATTGACAGTAGATTTTCTTTTTTAATTTCTAAAGTTTTAAATGTCAAACCATACATAATATAGCACAGATTTACAATTTATGATATATATATGTACATATATATGTATATATATACATATATATATATATACACACACACACACAAATACTTAGTCAGTACTATAAATGACAAACATTGTCTTTATTTACAGGATAATTTATGGATTTTTCCCCACCTTTATTTATTATGAATTTGCAAAACTCTAAGCTTGAGAGAAAAACACAGTATTTTGCAATATTTGGTTGAGTTTTGGGTAAAAAGACCCTTGATAGGTCAAAACAGTATATCTTACTATTTGTGACCACCTAAAGCTGTTCCCTGTCACCATCTGTGGTAAAATTGAACACTCCAATGCCCTTTGCAGAAGGAACTGAAGATATTTGGCATTTTTTTTTACTATCATGGCAGGATATGTCAGATGCTGCTGTGAATAATGACCTCTAAGCTAGATAATATATTAAGGATTTGGAGGGAAATGTCATTATAATGGCTTGTATGAATATAATCCTCAAATAAATGACCTTACTTTTATTAAGAATGGTTTAAAGTTATGAATTAGCTTTGTAAGTCTTAGCCCCTGACTAGGTTGTCCTATGCTAACTACATTATTTGTTATGTTAATTACCAACGTTATTGGTGGGGAGCTCACCTCATCCCCACTGGTTGCTAGTGGGAGTGGGCTTCTTGTGATATCACCAGAAAAATAAATTTCTGAGACTAGCATGGAAGGATGAGATACTGTAGAAAGCTTTATTTCTGTGGAATTAAATTCCTGAGTTTCCAAAGTCCCATTTCCCTCTCTCCAGCCATGGAAGAAGTGTAGCTGTTGTGAGAATAAACAAATCATCTTTTCTGTCAAAGAACAGTTTAGACAGCTGCCATTTTGGACCGGGTGACTTGGCAGCCACCATGTTGGCCGCATGGCTTGCAGCTCCCCTTGGGGCCACCATCTTGAAACAGCAAAGGCCAACCTCTCCCTTTGAATTAGCCAATCGTGAAAGACTGTGTGCCTGAACTCCAATAAAGAGCAAAGGACAGGTCACGTGCATCAGGGATTATAAAGCCAAGCAGACTGTCTGCTCGGTGTGCATGCTCTTCCAGACCATGTGTGTGCACCCTTCTACGTAGAAGTAAATATGTTTGCTTTGTTGCCTGGCTCCTGAGTGTTTTGTATTCTACCAGAACCCCTGACTTGGGGGGCTCGCCTTATTTCTAACACTGTGACTTCAGTAGAGCTAGGATTAAAATCATTGCCAAAAGTTTCTGTTCCATGTTGGGACACAGTCCAGTCCAGCATCAGGCACACGGAGTTTGCGTTTCCCACTGCAGGTCATCAGTCCATTGCGTATGGGGTCCACATGATGATGGAGGAAACATGGGTGAATGCAAAAGAACCACAAGAACCAAGAGTACCAAGATCCAAAGGAGCCAAGAGAGCCACACAAGAAGAGCAAACTCCTTTGTCTCGGGGAATTATGTAATGCCCAATTTTTTTGCAGGCTTCCTGTGGCCCCACCCTCCCTAGCCAATCCATGGTTCCGCAGGCTTGACTGATAGACACCTTCCATTCGACACCTGAACACCTCGACTCACTGAGCATGCGCCCATCCTCCCCTTGGTCCAGTCCCTTCCCCCAGGAATCTTCAGAGAATGGTTCCCTGGGCAGTGTGAAATTGCACCTTCCTGGTGAAGCTGCCCAAATGACCATGCTTATAATGTCTGGCCTTTCCTTTTGCTCCTTTCCTAGTATTAATAACTAGCTAATTACAATGGTACCATCAATACCAGGTATTACAACATTTTATTCCATCAAATTAAACTCATTGCGTTTAGAAAATACAAAATGTGGAATGTTTCTAGAGTGATTAATATACTGAATATAATGTACTTTAGCAGCAATGAATTTTCCCATGATAGATGCTGATCCTTAAAAGGTAATTCATTGGGAACTTTTCCCAAGTATCTCCTGCTTTGACTCTGGACTTATGGCAGGATTGACTTCCTGGCCCCCTTGTGGTTAGATGAGGCCACTGACTATGTTTGGGCAATCGTGAGTGAAAGTGTAATTTCACTCCCAAAGGGAACAAAGATGGCCAAAAGGAAATCATTGTTCAACTCTATCAGTCAAACTGATTATTAACCTGACCTAGGACCAATACTAAGAAACAATAAACCTCAGACCAATATTGACTTTGGAAAGCAGTGGTATGTTTTCAGTGCCTGTTTCAGCATTTATTAGATGAAATACAGGAACTATCCAAGTAAAGCTGCATTAAAAGTTTCACCAAATGAACAATATAGGCTTCATCCACACATCCCTAAAAATCAGCAGTGTGCTATTTACCCATAGTTGAAAATAGAGTTCTATTAGCAAGGCAAATTCTTCAAAAAGCTATATAAATTTGTGCCTGGTGATTCCTAACATTTGCAAACATGTTTTAGTCTAGTTAAATGTTCCCAGTAAGTGGTATTTTGAACAGGACTTTTGATAAAGTACGGTTGACTCACATGAGAATGAGATGGAAAGATAATAATGACTCTATGTATATATATGGTTATTCTTTGTATTTCCTGTTTTGGCTGTGTAACTGATTTTCAATATTGTCTCCACATGACTGTTTAAAAACCCATTATGAGGATATAAATAGAAGATTTTAATTTGGCTAACTTATGTCTATAAAGTCTTAAGTATTCTGATGCATTATTAAGGAAGCAGCTGTGATTAGTAACAGTATCTATCCGAATTCAGCCCTGAAAGGTTTATTAGATCATTCTGTTTCTGAGTGTTGCCTTATTTCTCTCTCCAGATGTTAGCTACAGTCTGAACATGTCTGCCTATTTGGAGGGAAGAAATAATTCTATCCCTGCCTTGTCAGTGACATCTGATATAAAGCTTCCCTTTTCATCTAACTTCTTTCTTAAAAAACAGAGATACTTAAACCATCGGAGAGAGGGTGAGAGAAAACCATGGTAAGCTTTAAAAGATATAACTGAAACGAAAGAAGTTCCCAGCTTCTGTTTTACTTTGCCCTATAAAATAGTATTTTTCTGAAGGCTTATACACCAATATTGCCTTCAGCTACCCAAAATTACCATTTTTAGGTGTCCTGGCCAGTATCTTTCAGTATCTGAATTACTCTCATGGGCAGACTTAATGTGATGCTAATGGTCTCTCATTTGCTTTTAGGGTCTCTCATTTGCAACAACCTCTTCCAAGACACTGGGTGAGAAGGGTGCAATAATGTGTGTGCAGTCAGATGTTTTTCAAATGTGCAAGAGTAAGAATTTTGCCATAGCTGGTTTGGCTCAGTGGATAGAGCGTCAGCCTGTAGACTGAAGGGTTCCAGGTTCAATTCCAGTCAAGGGCACATGCCTAGGTTCAGTCCCCAGCAGGGGGTGTGCAGGAGGCAACTGACCAATGATTCTCTCTCATCATTGATATTTCTATCTCTCCCTCTCCTTTCCTCTCTAAAATCAATACAAAAAAAATATTTTAAAAAATAAGAGTAAGAATTTTAAGTGTAATAAGTTGAGAACACTGCTTCATTTGGCTCCAATTTACTGTCACACTAGTAAAGCGTGTTAGAGAGCCCAGGCAGTTCTGGGATCTAGTTAAGGAAAACAAACATTTTAGTTAAGGGAAGTTGAAATGGGGATACATTGAATTTGGGTGTCTGCAGGTGTATTTGTGTGGATTCATAGTCTTTTTCATTCATAGTTAAGTTATTGCTAACAACCATGGTACAGAATGGCTCCCAAGGATTTACCCAGCATTCACTGTGGTGGCACAAAGGTTCAGTGACAGAGGTTCTACTTTGATGGAATAGCCCCCAGTGTGAGATCCGGGAAGCATAAGGATGGTAGAGTGGAATAGAGGCTTAAGTGTGCAAAGGCAGAAACAAGTCTGTAGAAAGTTCTTCTAATTATCCTATATAATAAAAGCTTAATATGCTAAGTGTCTGGTCGTCCGGTCATCCATTCAACCAATCAAAGCATAATATGCTAATGATATGCTAAGGCCACTCAGCTGCTCACTATTACATGCACTGACCACCAGGGGCAGACAGTCAAACAGCCGACCAGTTGCTATGACATATGACATGCACTGACCACCAGGGGACAGATGCTCTGACTGGTAGGTTAGCTTGCTGCTGGGGTCTGGCCTATCAACACTGAGCAAGATGGGCCAGTAATTCCCTGGAGCCCTCCCACCATCCCTCCCTGGCTGGCTAACCTCCCATGTCCCTCCCTGGCCCTGATCGTGCACCGGTGGGGTCCCTCGGCCTGACCTATGCCCTCTCGCAATCCAGATCCCCTTGGGAAATGTCGGAGAGCTGGTTTCGACCCAATCCCACAGGCCAGGCTGAGGGACCCCCCTGGTGCATGAATCTGTGCACTGGGCCTCTAGTAAGACATATAAAAACTCAAGCACATATGTGTTTCTCATTAGTGTCTAATCAAACCAAAAACTCTCTCTTGTCAAAAGTTGCTCAATAAGTCAGAAGATGCACTTATTTTTTAGTGTGTCTATCTGTGCAATTTCTAAACAAACATTGTGCAAACACAGAATTTATCAGAATTCTTGTGTTAAGGGTACAAATAGACAGCGGTACTGCAAACACAAGCTGTGTGTGTACAGCTGAGTCACTTTTGCATCCCAGTGTATTGGAGGTAGCACATTTGACATCTTTTCCTGAAAAAGTCTGGCACTTCAGCATGAAATGACGCACTCTATATCCACCAATGCAGTAAAGATATCCTAAAGAAACAAGTAGTTCAGTGACAAACTCTTACAACTATGCATCAATTAGTCAAAGTATTTTGTGTCTACACAATTATGAGGCTTAATACAGTTCAAATTAAAAAATCCACTTCAATTGCTCTTCTATATGACTTAATTTCAGATTGACTCTATGTCATCTATATAGTTTAGGATTGGAGTCATTTACATTTGTATTGCTTTTCCTGTGTTCAGGGGTCAGTAAAACTTTTTTTAAAAATGTTGGTCTTACAAAAATTAAAAAAGAAGTATTATAGAGTTGTGTCAGTTCATTAATTAGATAATAAATTATGGGTTTGGGGGAGACATTGTGATAGTTGTTTCATCTGTCAAATTTTTGAAATGTGGAATTTCTGGTAACTTATTTCATGATTTTAAATAGATATTCATTTTGTAACTATTTTTATATCATATTTTATGTTCCTTTTCTTGAGGAACCCAAATTATCTAAACTTCAGGGCCTATAAAACCTGAATCTGTCTGTTTTTGTCATAATTAAGAACATTGAGAGAGAGTGACTATAATGAGTAAAACATGGTCATCAAAGATTCCACAGAATCACAAATTCAATTCTGTAAAATAAAATAAATGTTAAGAACTTACACAACCTAATTTATCAGTAAATACTGCTTAATGATACTTTCCTAAGGCCAATAATCATGTTGCTTTGATAAATAACTGGTGGACCAGATTGTTGGTGCGACCAGTTGCTAAGTGGCAGCATCATGAGGAAGAGTTGGGCAAAGTACTTGGAATCAAAGAAGTTGGCTTTGAATTCCAAGACCTCCACTTTGGACCTCTGGGATAATGATTAGCCTCCCTGAGATCTGATGTTTTTCACCAAATTCAGTTCATCCAGCATGTATTTACATTCTTTTATATCAGGCCCTGTGAGAGATTTTGAGTATGAGTGAATCCCAGATCCTTGACTTTAAATAACCCAGATTTTAATGCCAGCTATGTATTGGGAATAAGAAGCCACCTTCCAGGTTGTTGTAGGTAGTAGATATGATAAATTTATAGGGGAACCCAACACTCTCTGGAACAAATTAAATTCTTAATAAAAGCTATGTTTCCTTTACTCCTAATGCTCTTCTAAGGACTTAAGGTTGAGTGTCCTAGATTTTGCAGGATCTTCACTTCTATTTAGGAATCATCTTCATAGTTTAGGTTTGGACTCATTTACTTATTTGTATTGCTCTTCCTGTGTTTAAGGGTCAATAAAACTATAGCCTACAGGCCAATCCTACCCTTGGCTTGTTTGTTTATCCTTCCCCACTCCCAGTCATGAATGATTTTTTACACTTCTAAAGGGTTGTTAAAACAAACAAAAAAGAATATAGGACAGAAACTGTATGTGGCTGGCAAAGCATAAAATATTTACTTGATTAACAGAAAAAAAAATGTCTGATGTCTTTTTTCGAATATCTACTTTATGCCCAGCTGGGTGGCTCAGTTGGTTGGAGGTTGCAGGTTCGATTCCTAGGCAGGGCACATACCTATGTTGAGGGTTTGATCCCCTGTCAGGCACAAATTTGAGGCAACCAATGATGCTTCTTTCTCACATACTAGTAGATCTTTCTCTCTCTCACTTTCTCTCTTCTACTCCCTCTAAAATCAATAAACATCCTCCAGTGAGGATTTTAAAAAAAATTCTTAAAAAAAAAGAATATTGATTTCCTAAGTATTCTGACAATACTGAAAAATGCAGTATTTCATGTTACATGTGAGAAAAAGAATCTACTGCTAAGCTCCACATGTAAAAGTCCATCTCCATAAAGCTCTACCCTACATATAACCCATGTCACATCACATAATCCATGCACATAGTGATGTGCTGCTTTCATTATAACACTAAGCACCTAGTGTGTGCCTTATATTGTATTAAAGACGGCCATTTCTGTCACTGAGAGGTGATTCTCTGTCCCCTGCCCTTGAATGTGGGCAGATTCTGTGACTGGTTTTACCAAGAGGACACAGTGGAAGTCACTATGCCGTTCCTGTCCCTTGGTGCACTTTCTCTGAAGGCCCTAAACTGCCACATAAGAAGTCTACTTACTCTGTCCCCATTATACTGGAGAGACCTCATGGCATGTAGGCACTGCAGGTGACAGTCTCAGTCCTCTCAAGGGCACTGGACATATGAGTCAAGCCATTTGGACCCTCTGGACTTGACCATCTGACCGGTGAATAGCACTTATTGGTTGACACCACAGTGGACACCATGTGGAGCCAATGAATCACCCGCCTGAGCTCTGCTTAAATTCCTGACCCACACAATATGGGTGAGATATAACAACATGTTTGTGCTCTTCAAACACTGTGTTTCAGGGTGGTTTGTTACCCATACTACTAGTAGATAACTAAACATGAGTATTCTGTTTGCTAATTTAATGGAGCTGATTTAATAATAATAATAATTGTTACCATGTTGTGGCTCATTTATGGGCCAGACACCATTCTCAACACATTTCATAAAGTTATCATTTAATCTTTGATGATTGCCTTTTAACATAACCCAATAAAATTATTTATTATGAAGATTAGTTTCTATATAACACAGAAGATGCTGAGACTTACTAAGGTTAAGTTTCCTAAGAACTATGAAGTTATTAGACTATGGGAATAATTTTATGCATAGTAAGATGGGGACACTGAGACTTAAAAAGGTTAAGGAGGTTAAGCAATAAAGAGGTATCACAGCTACTTAGTGACTAAAACGGGGACCCAATTCAGCTCATCCATATATGAAAACACTAGTTCTGATTTTTTAAAATAAATACTACCTTTCATGACAATAGAAAACTGATCAAATGAGTTTATAAAGTTTTACCCACAAGAACATACACCAAACATTTTTCTTTTATATATTACTTTATTTAATTAATCTGATATTTCTGTCATAAAATCTTTCTTTAGTGTAGCTGATTTAACTGACGGTCTGCTCCAAGTTCTCTGGACTGAACCATAGAGCAGGGTTGTATTTACATTTATCTATATCCTTTATGTCAGGTCACAGTGTTATTTGTTCCTTTCAAGGGTACTACGTTTAATTCAAAATGTTCTGAAGGAAATATTCAATCCAAAGAGCTGTATTTTCAATAATGGTGACTCACAATCAGTATTGATTGAAAAATCCCATTCATGACATTGCATTTCCACCTCACTATAATGTTTTCAGTATCTTTGTGATTCATGCCACAGTAGTAGTGTTATAGTGAGTTCTCTTGGTATTTTCAGAAAGAGGGTCTCTTTCAGAGGGTTATTGATAACCTAATTTTTGTCTGTAGAGTACCACTTTGTAACAATGATAAGAGCAACTTGTAATATTGATTAAGAGCTTATGTTATACAAGAAGCAGTTCTAAAGTCCTTACATGTATTAAATTATTTAATAAAGAGCCCAAAGGGTTAATATTCATAAGACCTCAAATTTGTAAATACCTCTCTGGTTTTCTTTGCCCTCCTTTTGATGCCATATTTTCTGTTATGACTTTGACCTTCATTATATGTCTGAAGGATAGATGAGTAATGTGACAAAAACTGTTCTCTCCTGCAAACTAGGAGTGTCTTATTCATAAGTGAACAGAATTGCTGTGCTAGTCATTATTCATTATTCACAAAAGTGCATTCCTGGCTATATTCAAACACAGAAAGGAATATACTACCATGATGTCTAGAAGTCACGATGGACATGTGAATGTGCTCTGGTCAAAGATACATGAGCAGAAATGATGTAGGTCTCTTTCTGGTGGAGGCATCTAAGAGCCAGCACACAATCATAAAATACCCATCTTTCCGTCCTTTCTATATACAGGGTGTCCTCCCCAAATGTATACACACTTTATAGCTGATAGCTCAATTGTTGTTTCTTTTCAGATTTATCCCATTAGAATTAATAATTATTCAACATCTGTATATATTTTGGGGAGACACCCTGTATATTTTAGCCAGGATTCTCCAGAAAAAGTGTGTGTGTGTGTGTGTGTGTGTGTGTGTGTGTGTGTGTGTGTGTGAGAGAGAGAGAGAGAGAGAGAGAGAGAGAGAGAGAGAGAGCGCATTTGGGAGAGGAAGGGAGACATTGATTTATTATAAGCTTACACAATTGTGGAGACTGAAAAGTCCAGGGTCTACCTTGGCCAGCTAGAGATACAGGAGAGTCCATTGTGGTTCTAATTCAAATCCAAAGGACTGAGAACCAGGAGAGCTGATGATGCAAACTTCTGAAGAATCGCAGGCTCTACCCAGGAAAAGCCCATGCTTCAGTCTGAATCTGAAGGCTGGAAAAGACAATATCCCAGCTCAAGCAGTCAGGCAGGAGAAATTCCCTCAGACTCAGTCTTTCTGTTCTAGTTAGGCCTTCAACTGATTGGATGTAGACCACTTGCATTAAGGAGGGCAATTGCTTTACTCAGTCTACTGATTCAAATGTTAATCGCATCCAAAAACACCCTCACTAACAAACCCAGAATATTTGAACAAATATTTGGGCACTTGCCCAGTCAAATTGACAGATAAAATTAACTTTCACAAGTCAATTTGGCACCTATATCCATCTTCTTAAGTCATATTTAATCTCCAAATAAAGACAATTATAAGATCATAACTACACCCAACATGATATCCTGCATAGAACCAAAAACACGCTAACCTATTTCCCATAAGAGGAAGTAAAGTCTTTAAGTGATGATTACTCTTCTCCTTCATATCCCATAATTGAAATACTATGATATAAAATTAACAATACTGAAATACCACAATAAAGGTGAATAAATCTTATGAGAATGATAGGGATAAGAGAGGAAAGAAAAAAAACAACAAAGGAATACACACACAAATGTATTAATATCAAAATAAGGATGTGTTAATTTGCTCAAGTGATGAAGCAATATCTGGCATGTAAGCTGCAATTGGATTGACAACCTGGTTAAATTTATGATAATCCACTGTCATTGTGCAAGATCTACCTGTCTTCTGCACAAACTTAATAGGTGAGTTGAATTGGATATGGTGGGAATCACTATCCCTACATTTTTCAAGTTCTTGTTGGTGGCATTGATCGCTTCAATCCCTCCAAACTGGTCAGGACTAAACAGTAATCTTACTTCCCCATTCTAACTGACTTGGGCAGAGCTCACCCCGAGGGGCCCACCACAAGAAGACATATATATATCAAAACCTCCCCACATTGGCAGTTCAGGCTTTGGATCTGAGTTCCCTGGACTAACAGCGCTGCATAATAAAGGTTCACTTTCCTGATTCCACTGGGTGCTGGCTGTCTTTCTCCTGGGCCATTTGCCACAACAAATGAATTCAGCCAGATTCAACTTTATGTTTCTCACACTCTTAATATCCATCCCCACTCATGTTCCCAAGATTCTTAGCTGTATAAATTAGAAAACTCAAATAGTCCTTTTGGTATGTAGCACATGGTCTACTCTTTTAAAAAATATATATATTTCTAATTGATTTTAAAGAGAGAGAGGAAGAGAGAGATAGAAACATCCATGATGAGAGATAATCATTGATCGGCTGCCTCCTACACAGCCCACACTGGGGATTGGCCCCGCAACCTAGGCATGTGTCCTGACTGGGAATCAAACCCTGACCTCCTGGTTTAACCACTGAGTCATGCCAGCTGTTCTGGCCAACACTTTTTAGCTCACTTTTAGAAGCCTGAGGAAACTTCAGTCTAGCTGTAGATCTAGAGGCAAAGAGAATGGTGAGCATGGATCCTGAAGATACTCAGCGTTGTCTTACTTTGGGGCAGGCCATCTCTTCAGGTGGTGTGAGGAATGAGGAGTGAGGGCTTTTTCACTGGCCAAGCAGATCTCATATTTTAGGGGTTCAGTGTTTCCAGCTTCATCAGTTTTTCTTCACATGTCTTCATTCCAACTTTTGGGGTACCAATCCTTCCCAGTTTATGCCCTTCCATAATAGTAGGCAACCTGAGAAGCTGGAAGTTCAACTTGAGCTGTAATTCAGCCAGCTATAGGATGATATTCTTTGCTTGATTTTCAGCAATCTCAGCTATACAACTATTAGAGATAAGGGTCTGCTTGAGGGCACATCTAGAAACTCGCAGGTCATTGATATAGCACTTGAATTGGGAGTTTAAATCCCCGAGCTCATCCTTTGCTTTATCCACTTTAACTACAATTAGGGGCAACCAGCCAATCTCACGATATTGTCATTTTGCTGAAGATATTAAAAAATATTAAAATTTAAAACTATATCTCCTATATCTTTGCTTCTCCTAAGTGGTTGATTAGAAAAAAAAATATCAGATGGTGATATTTTGCATATCGCTAGTACCAGATCATATCATGAAACATCAGAACTCTCTCTACTATTGGAAATAGTCATTAAAGTCTTTAATTCTAATCAGATCACAGCCAATTCCAGAAACCTAAGGACCAATACAAAATCTCATTCTTAAAAATCAGTTCTTTTAAAACCACTCTTGGTACCAAAATCTATATTATATTAGTCTTCAGAACATCAGAAGCTACAAGACATAGGATATTTTTTTTTTGAAAGAGAGAGAGAGAGAGAGAGAGCAGTATTATAAGAAACTAGAGGCTCGGTGCACAGATTCGTGCATATTGAAAGAAAATTAATTAGAAGAAATACTTTAATATCGATATTTGCCCTTTCTCTATAATAGAAGTGTCAACCAATTCATGATCAACAATGACAGATCAAAACACATTCGTGCGATTGGCCCCAGCAAGAGCCTTATATACATATATAGATTGGCTCAAGAGATCAAGTGATCATGGAGGGCTGAGAAGTTTTAAAATGTGGTTGAGAGGCTCAAGATCCAAGAAAAGCTATCATTTCAGCTCCAGTCAAAAGCCTGGGGGAAAAAAACATCATCTCCCAACTCAAATAGTAAAAGAGGAAAAGTTCCCTTTTAGTCAGTGTTTTTTTGTGTTTTTTTATTTTTTATTCAGGTTTTCAAGTGATTGAATGAGGGCCACCCACATTAAGGGTAATCTGCTTTAACTCAGTCTACTGATTCAAATGTTAATTTCATCCAAAAACACTCTGACAGACTCACCCAATATAATATTTGACCAAATATGCTGGCACTTTGTGGCTCAATCAAACTGACACATAAAATTAACCATCAAAACATGTTAATATATATGTGTGATAAGATTGAAGCCTGGAGTGTTTAGGCATCATGTAGAGTATATGGCAGTTCCCTGGTCATCCTTGGTAAGGGCCAGTTTCCGTTCAGCTACAGCAGTCACCTTGTACATCTTTCAGATGCTGTCAATATTCAGTTCAAAACTGATCATGGTAGTTGGAAGTGAAAGATTGAAAACAACACATACTTAAGATTTCAGTAGTACCTAATTAATTGGTGCCTTATGAAGTTATTTAATACAAATGCCCCGGATAGTCACCAAACCTGAGTATTCTTTGTGTGAGTGAGAAATAATCCTGTGCTGTTCTGTGTTTCTAGCTTCAGGAGTTATTTGTTTCAAAGGCAAAATATATCCCCTTCTAATTAATACAGTTCCTTAATCTGTAAAATGTGGGATTTTAACTAGATGTCTCTAAGGTCAGTTATAGTAGTATTCACAGTCTATGATTTTAGGTTTCCCAGTTTCAAATTGAAAACTCAATCATAGGAAAGCGTAACAACTGTGTCAAGTCCACTTAACCCATTAAATTAAAATCTGGGGCCAGAACTGTATTTTTAAAAATTATTTCCCCAAGTAATTTGTTTCCATGACACTGCCTCATACTTTTCTAAACTCAGCAATTGGTCAAAAGAAGCTTGAAAATATATAGCTTACTTGGGAGCAGTTTTTATCTTGAATTTAATTGTTATGGCAATGTTTGGGATGTGTCATTTGAAAATGTCAGAGTAGCTCAACAGTAGTCAGTCTCACTTAAAAAATTAAATTTCAACTCATGTTACTTACCTATTTTGCACCTAGAAATTAGAAAGGAACTATGGGAAATGCAGAGTATCTGATGTGACCTAAGTACTTTAATTAATTTTATCTTAACCAGCATGGGATACAATCCACACATAAATCATAATTTTTAATATGCATTTATTCATGCCTTGCCTTCTCATGGACAGCAGCACCCATCTAGGGTAGGGTTAACTATGATGTCATGTAAGTTTATTAAAGGCATTTCTGAATGCTAGCAAATCAGGGTATATCAGTGCAACTACCTTCAAATTTGTCATATTGAGAAGTTGTATGATTACTTTAATGACACTGCAAGTGCCCTGGACATTCTTGAGTTTCCTGTGCAGAGTTCTTGAAAAATTCTTGTGACTATTCCTTTTATACTTTGAAAGTGCTATTGATTACTAGAAATGGTCATTCAGATCCTTTTAAATTAAATATGTTATAGAAGTGGACTATATTACATTAATTCAAACAAGTTGACATATCCTGTTTTGAGTATTTTATGGTTTGTAAAAGTGGCCAGAAGGCAATTATTTTTAAAAGGTGCTCTTTACAAAAGTCAAATTATATTAGAATTAGTGGGATTGACTTATAGTTTCCAAACAGACTATACTGAGCCTAATCATCTAATGATTGATTTAAGTGTGTGTAAGCATATGAGTACTTATGGTATATATGTTGTATATGTATGTGTGTATATATGAGGGGGGGAGAGAGATTCAGTACTTTATACTTTATGGAAGGCATTATGTCTACTTTTGAAGCAT
The DNA here is from genome assembly GCA_025583905.1 of Ia io. Taxonomy (NCBI): domain Eukaryota; kingdom Metazoa; phylum Chordata; class Mammalia; order Chiroptera; family Vespertilionidae; genus Ia; species Ia io. The sequence goes on along the minus strand of JAJQQW010000002.1, from coordinate 18,772,288 downwards.
TTTGATTTAACATGAAGATCCAAATCTTGAATATATGCAAAGCCACATATAAGAAAGCCTGAGCCACTGTACTGCATGCAGGCACTGAACCATGTGACATGTTAACTAAGTGAAACAAGAATTTTTAGGGGTGAAAAAGACAGGTTTAGGAAATTTTAGAAATTAAGGGGACAAGAAGAAGCATAGGGCTGCAGAGCAGCAGAAGGCATAGTCCCATAGAATAGGGGAAGCTGAAAAACTGCAACAGGTACATTTCCATAGAATGAGGGAGCTGGAAACAGCAGAAGGTCTATATTTACAAAATAAAGGGAAGAAAGCCCAAAGGGAATAGGAAAACAATAAGGAAGGAGGGGAGGAGAACCTCCCACGTCCCATGTGATGTGAGGTTTGACCTTTGAGCTCAGAAGTTACTATAGTAACCAGTCCAAGGAAATAGTGACCAATCAGAGGAGATATCAAGGCACAAAGATCTACATCCTATATAAACCATGGAAACAGGGACTCAGGTGAGACTCTTTACCCCTCCCCATGTGGGAGTCTGTGCTGTGAAATTCTTTCCCCTTCCCCACGTGGGAGTCTGTACTTGTTCTTCAATAAATTTCCACCTTTGCTATACCATCTCCTGCCCGTGGATTCATTCTTGGATTCCGACTGACAGAGAGCTTGGGACCATTCTGCCCAGGTGAACACCACATGCTCCAGTCCAAAAATCACGTATCATAAGGAGGTTTCCTTCTATGGAAATTTTATTTTTTATTTATTTCTTTTTAAAAATATATTTTTATTGATTTCAGAGAGTAAGGGAGAGGGAGAGATACAGAAACATCAATGATAAGAGAGAATCATTGATCAGCTGCCTCCTGCATGCCCCACACTGAGGATCTAGTCTGCATGTGTCCCAAAGGTAAGGTGACCAGATTTTAACATTAGGAAAGTGGGATATCATTGACCGGAGGGGGGGTGGGGGGGGGGGGGGGGGGGGGGGGGGGGGGGTGGTGTCTTTCTTTCTTTTTTTAAAAAATATATTTTATTGAATTTTTACGGAGAGGAAGAGAGAGGGATAGAGAGTTAGAAACATCGATCAGCTGCCTCTTGCACACCCCCTACTGGGGATGTGCCTGCAACCAAGGTACATGCCCTTGACCGGAATCGAAACCTGGGACCCTTGAGTCCGCAGGCCGACGCTCTATCCACTGAGCCAAACCGGTTTCAGCCTGGGGGGGGGGGGGTGGTTTCTTGATTAAAACTTTGGTCTATATTGTAATCGCTTTTGGTTTTTTTAATAAAAGGAAATTCACTTCTTAGATCATCATTGAATTTGCATCCTCTTACTCATTATGTTGAAAATCTAAAAAAATAATTTAAAATTATATTATAAATTATTATACATATTGCTTAAAAACACAGTAAGTAGGTACATAATTACATGAACATATTTTATTGTTAGTTTATAAATTAAATTAATTTGATTGTTATAAATTAACTATATTTTAAAAATTATTTTAATCCTATATTTCTTTCTAAATAATTACAATACTAAGTTGTATTATTTTTCCTCTGAATTTGCCGTAACGTAAGTCGTAAGTGTCACTTTCAAGGCCGGCGCTAGACTTTCTGCTGCCACTATAAAATATAAATAATACGAGTACTGTCTGCTAAATTCAAGAAAATGTATGTATTTATGAAATAAATAAATAAATGACTTACCTAAATTATCTGAATAGCTGATTTGTAATGACATCACTTGTTTAACTAGCTTACTAGCACGCAATATGATGTGTATCGTCTGAGAGACAGTTACAAAATGTTTTCATCGTTGCCAATCCCAAAAAATGCCATTGTTCATTAAGTCCAAACAATGGTGGTCGAATTCTAACAACTGATCAACAATGCGAACTTTGATAAGCAGTTCTCGATAATCAGTTCTCAACAATTATTTGTTATTATTAAAGTTTAACATTATAAAATTAACAAAAATAATATAAAACTCATATCCTGGCTAAATAGCCACATGGCCGCCGAAAACCGTATATTCCCTTCGTGTTCTCCCGCCGTTCCCTAGCTTGTCGTGCATTCTTTCAAAAAATCGGGACTTTTTTAAAATGCCGCGGGACGCAGGACAAATTGTTAAAAATCGGGACTGTCTCGCCAAACGCAGGACGCCTGGTCACCTTACCCAAAGGAGAATTGAACCGTGACCTCCTGGTTCATAGGTCAACACTCAACCACTGAGCCATGCCAGCTGGATTCCATGGTGATTTTAAAGAAAATGACAGATGGACAATCATGGAACTTGTTTTGACTGTGGTATTTCCTGGAGGTAAAAAAGAAAAGTGAACAAGATTAATATGAGGTCATTGCTACATCTCTGAATGGGCCAAATGAAAGACATTGTTATAAACTTGCCTTGGAGGACAAGTGAAGGAAAAATACAACTACTCTCTCTGATCATTAGCTGTACTCTTTCCTTAAGAGTCTGTATCCTGCAGATGGAATAGCAGGACACCTCCTAAAAAAGTGATTGTGAGAATTTGATGAGATCATGTATATCAAATGTCTAGCACAGAGATCAACATATGCCTTATGCTCCATAAATATTAGTTTTCTTTTTTCTAGCTATTTTACACTTTTGCTGCTTATTTGCATATATCTATAATAATAAAAACATAATATGCTAATTGACCGGACAGCTGAATGACCTTCCGGGCATCATTCCAGACATCCTTCCAGACGAAGCCGCTGTGGCAGGGGCTGAGGCAGAGGTGGTTAGGGGTGATCAGGCAGGCAGGCAGAGTGATTAGGGGCGATCAGGCAGGCAGGCAGGTGAGCAGTTAGGAGCCAGCAGTCCCGGATTTCTAGAGGGATATCCGACTGGCAGTTTAGGCCTGATCCCACAGGGATCACTGCAGGATCAGACCTAAACTGGCAATCAGACATCCCCCGAGGGGTCCCAGCTTTCGAGAGGATGCAGGCCAGGCTGAAGGACCCCTCCCCCTCCATGCACGAATTTTGTGTACCAGGCCTCTAGTATGGATATAAGATAAAAATGAAGGCAGGCCAGTGTGGTTCAGTGATTGAGCATGGACTTATGAACCAGGAGGTTACAGGTGATTCCTGGTCAGGGCACATGCCTGGGTTGCAGGCTCGATCCCAGTGAAGGGCATGCAGGAGACAGCCAATCAATGATTTTTCTCTCATTATTGATGATTCTATCTCTCTCCCTCTCCCTTCCTCTCTGAAGTCAATAAAAACAAACTAAAAAAAGAAAATGAACAATTTAGCATGGATGTGCAGTATAATGAGGAAACAAATGGAGAATATATATGATCTAATCAAAATGGGTTTGTTATAATCTCTTGTCTTTGAAAAATAAAAATATAGTAGGTCATATTTATTTCAAGCTCTTAACTTTTCCTATCTATGATTTTCTTTTATCCCTTGAATAGCCCCAAGACTTTGGATAGGCAGGTTATTATCATCATGTACTTACTGAGAAAATTTTGCTGAAGTCATGTGACCTGTGTACTAGAATTTAAATCAAAATAGAGGTCCCATGAATGATAGACTAAATGCCCCCAATTATCCTTGTCTCTTGGTATTTATTTTCTTGTGTATTCTCCTCCCTTTGTGTGGACTGTACCTAGGGACTCACTTCAAATAAACAGATTATGGTGAAAGTGATAGGTGTCGCTTCCAACATTAGGTCAAATAAAGACTGTAGCCTCCATCCTGGATCCTCTCCTGCTCTCTCCTTGCTGTCTCTGAGGAAACATGCTGCAATGTTGTGAGTAACCCTATGGAAGGCTTAAAGGGACAGGAACTATCTATGGCCAACACCCAGCAAAAACCATAAGCCTGCCAATGGTCAAATGGATGAGCTTGAATCTTCTGAGACCTGCCAGCTGCCATATGAGTGAGCTTAGAAGAGGAATCTCCCCCAGTTGAACCTTCAGCTGAGACACAGACCACGCAGACACCTTGACTGCACTTTGTGATAGATCCTGAGCCAGAAGCAACAGGGAAGGCACCTTGCTTGACAGAAGAAATGCACAGATGTCCTCAGAAATGGAGAAATCACTTTGAAAACCTACAAAAATACCAAGGAAAGTTGTCTTAGTTGGTTTGAGCTGCTATACCATAAAAAGGTACCATAAACTTGGTGGCTTAAAAACAACAAACATTTATTGTTTGGAGTACTGGAGGCTGCAAAGTCCCCTATCATGGCCCCAGCAGATTTCATGCCTGGTGAGGACCCACTTCCTATTTCAAAGCTGGAGGCTTCTAGCTGTAACCTCACATGATGGAAGGGGTGAGGGAGCCTTCTTGGGCCTCTTTTGTAAAGATATTTCTGAAATCCAATTCATGACAGCTCATCCCTCATTGCCTAATCACCTTCCAAGTCCCACCTTCTAATATTATCATATTGGGCATTAGGTTTCAACATAGACATTTTTAGGGATTACACACATTCAGACCATAGGAAAAATATTATCTTAGTGCCAGCTGTAATTGTCAGGCTGGTAGAGGAGGAAAAGATGTGCCAGGCAGAGAAACAAGGAAGAAGCTAACCAGGCTCCCTTATCACATGACATCTTCCTTCCCGCTATAGGCCTGAGCTGCAGGAGGGCAGGAGACTCAATTTTAAATGACTTCAGAGCTTTGATAATTACATGGGACCATAAATTCTAATTATTGACTTGATGCTGTATCTTGTGACTTAAAGTCATTGTAGAATTTTATTAGTGACCAGGAAAGTAACAGACTTAAGTTTTTACATTGGAGCAGGATAAAAACTAGATTTGCTAGGTATATTTAAAAGATAGTGGGAGTGCCTCAGCCGGCTGGATGGCTCAATTGGCTGATTGTTGTTCTGTGCACCAAAAGGGTTTCAGGTTCCATTTCCTGAACCAGGGTTGTGGGTTCGATCTCTGGTTCAGGTGTGTGGGGGAGGTAACCAATCAAAACCAATCAGTGTCTTTTTTTCTCTCTCTCTTTCTCCCCCTCTCTCTCTAAAATAAAGACATATCCTCAAGTGAGGATTAAAATAAAGAACTAACAGATTGTGGAAGACGAAATTTAAATTGTTAATAATTACATTCTACCAGTCATGCTTCTTCAAATTCTACCATGAAAATAATCATAGTATCTACTCCACAAAATTGCTGTGATAAATTTCTTAACTACCTAGCAAATAATGAGTATTTTCCTTAATATTATTGCTATCACTTTGCCATTGTTAACATATCTTCGAGAACTGTGTTGTTGACAGAATTTCTCCTGTAAGTAGGAATGTTCTCTGCACTGTCCAGTTAAGTTAGACACTAGAGCCACTGAGGCACTGAATTTTAATTGTTTTTAATTAATTTAAATGTAAACATAAATCGCTACCTGTGGCTAGTGGCTACTGTATGGAACAGTTCAGCTCTAGACTGTATAACAAATTAAATGTTAAGGGTCAGAAAAGTGAATAGTCAATTTAATCCTAAGTTCAGCCAACAAAGAAGACCTTTCCAAACCAAATTATTGTTTCGTTAGTGTATTAAGTGGTGATGCCCCAAAACCTCAGAATGAATCAGAAGCGAGTAGAATTGTAATTTATACAAAGATGGGCCATGAGCATAACAAACATGTACACATTGAAATTTGGCAATACTAAAATATATTCAAACTAACTTTTTGACAAATTGCCTTGTGGAATTTATAGTAGTCACTCCGAATCATGCACATTGTTATACACAGAATCTTACTAAGAGAAGCCGCACCATCTTATTTTCCATAAATCGTATACCAGAAAAACTGTGTGTCCACCTGATTACAACACACTGTGCAGCACAAGCCTGTGAAAGCTTCAGTGCAGTTCTTCTGTCATAGGAGGTGAGGTTTCAGCCTGGTAAAGAGAAGGATGTTGGCACGTCTTTGGTAAACTTCCTGACCTACTCTTTTCTGCAGCCATGAAGGAAGTTCTCCGTAGTGAGCAAGGTCAAAAGAAAGCCCTGGAAAAGAAGTCATTGGGGTTCCTCATTGATTTCTGCAGACTGAAAGAAAAGACTAGGCCACATTTAGTATTATACTTAAGTCATGTCAGCCATGGGGGGCTTAGAGACAAACAGCTGTGTACAGTGGCATTGCTGTCACGTTAAAGATATATGTCCAGCTGTGGCATCCTCTGTATAATGGATCTAAAAGCTTGGACTTCCTTTTTTATAATTGCATTTTGTTCTCTCCTCTTCTGCCCCCTTCCCCTCCCATCTAAGCACCTTCTTGTCCATATATATATATATATATATATATATATATATATATATATATATATATATATATATATAGTTTCAGAATTAGTGGTCCAACCTCTGCTTGGGAATAGAGCAACTGTATGGAACTTACAATATTCTGGGGGTAGTCTAAGCGAGGGACTGCCTACTGTATTTGGTCTAGCCTGAACTTGACTGGATGCTGTGGCAGCAGATCATAGGCTCAGGAGTGCCCAAAAAACAATGTGAGATTAGAACCGCTTAAGAAGGTAAATGACTGCTATAAATATATATTTGCACAGCACATCTAGCATTTGTAAAGTGCTTGCAATATATGTGGCACTTTATATGAATTGTTTCTCATAAATATCTTTATGAGATAAGTGATATTTTAGCCTCTATATACAAGGATATAAACCAAGGCTTGCAAAAGACTAAGTAATAACATGCTCAAGGGGGCATAATTAATTATTGATAGAGGTCCTGAGCCATTTGTTAAGCGCAATGCAATGTGGTCTCTCTGGTATAGAATAGAATTCTCCCTATCAATCAAGGTGAAAGGCGGCGCCCTCATCTCCCTGGGGTTGTAGTGATCTACTGATATATGACACCAGTGTGCAGCTCTCTATAAATATGCCTTGTATCTAATGTAAATGCTCTTCTCATCTCTCCCTTTTTTAAAGAATGAATATTCAGACAACCAGAGGAGAAAGGATGAGCCTGATAATGTTGCAACTTTGTGGGGTCCTCACTAGAACCCGGTCAAGGGAGCAGGAAACAACCTCCATGAGCATCTGAATCTGCTTTCTGCACCTCTGGGCAAGCAAACCCAGGAATGGGACATCCCACACTTGAGCTGGCAGACACATGATCCTTTTTCTGCCTTGTGTCTGGGCAAGGCAAGAAACCTGTGGGGAAAAAAGAAAACACTCTGAACTCAAGCCAGGGAACTGGCTTTTAGTCCCTGCTCTGCGTTTAATCTGGGAAAGTGCTTCTGGCTAAGCCATTTAACCTCTTTGATCAACTAGGGCGATCACCTAAGTCTTAAAACTCCAACTTTCTAGGAGTTTAAAGTCTTCAGATTAAATGTTCTCTCAATCTATGTCCAGAAGTCATCTTTTCATTAAACCAGCATCCTTTGAATCTGAGTGCTTCAAAAGCTAGTTCCACAGCACCTTTTAGGAGGATGCATCTGAGTCAGTCAGGATACTTTGCTGTAAATCATTGACTCTACACTAGTTAGGTCAAGCACACAAGTACATTGGATTTAAACAGAGATGGTTATATTAGGTTTAGTGACAAGTACACCAGGTGAGAATTTCCTGGAGGGCTAGAGCCAGACTAAGAATGTACTCCACCATGACAGATGCCACAGAAGGAGAGGGTTTTGGCAGATGGCTAAGAGTGGGAAAGAAGGGGTTCACCTAGGATATGGAGTCTAGTCACCAGGTCACTGACACTGCCACCCCTGCCAAAATGGGGGCTTGCCAAAATGAAAGTGCGGCATGTGTGGCACCTTCCTGTTGCTCATTTCCAAACCCACATCTGCACTGGTGCTTCTGACTTTCAGGAGTAAGTCGCCTGCCTGCACCTGGCTGCAGAAAAGGCTGCACAGGTGAGTTTCCTGACTTGTACTTTGAAAAGGCAAGGATCTGTAATGTGAGAAAATGGACCAAGCGTAAGGAGGCATAAGAGATTATTCGGCCACAGGTAAAGACAGGCCTCTCCAGCTCTGAATAAATTGCTGTTCATGAGTTTATACACTAAACTGGCTCATTTTTAAGTGTCAATATTAAGTAAACAATAAAAAAATGGAAAAATTTCATGAATGCATTTGATGAACCTCTGCCTTTTGAAAGAAGATGGCTAAACAAGGTGTAAACTTTTCTCAGTAACTTGAGAATTTTAATATAAATTCTAATATCACAAACACAATTACATAGTATGAGGGAACTGATTACACATTATCTGAATCCGTGAAGTTACCAGTCATAAAGGAACAGATCACTTACAAATCTGATTTCATTTAGGACCTTATTCCACGTCTAATTATTATGGGGATTATGAAATATACTGGAATCAGGTATATCTAGGGTCAAATCCTATCAGAGGAACCTTGGGTGTTCTAGCCACATCTCTGATGGTTATGGAGATGATGAATGTGAAGTGTGGTTCACAGGGACTGATGCAAGGACTCTTCATGAGAGCTGATGGTTACATACTGCTTCCTTTCCCTTGACTTTTCCCTTGTAAATCTGCCCAATGTTACATTTTCTGACCATGCCTGCCTCGCTTAGAGCACTTCCACTTTGCCACTTCTCCTCTGTTATGAGCGTTCTTTATTAAGAACACTAGAGGCCCGGTGCATGAAATTCATGCTTGTGGGGGGGTGGTCCCCTCAGCCCAGCCTGCACCCTCTCCAATCTGGGACCCCTCGGGGGATGTCTGACTGCTGGTTTAAACCGGCAGTCGGACATCCCTCTCACAATCCAGGACCGCTGGCTCCTAACTGCTCACCTGCCTGCCTGCCTGATTGCCCCTAACTGTCCCCCTTGCTGCTGGCCTGGTCGCTCCTACCTGCCCCCCCTGCCAGCCTGGTCACCCCCAACTGCCCCCCTCTGCCAGCCTGGTCACCCCATGCAGCCTGCTCTTTGGTCGGTCGTTACTGTTACTGTGATGGCATGCCAGGCAATTTGCACATTCCTCTATTATTAGTATAGATTAGGTTAACAGCTCTTTAGCTTATTGATTACTCAGTCTCAAGGCCTATGTCAGTCCTGTGTATCATTTGGGGGCTTGCCAAAATGAAGCCCCCACCCCATCCAATCAGCCTGCTTTGGTCTTGACTTCTTGATTTCAAACCTTTCATTCATCCCTGCTGTTTGGTGTTTCCAGAAGGCTAGTCTGCCTTGCAATGCTTTGGAGGTAGATTCTGGTGTATAAGTAAGCATCTTATGAGACAAAGGTTAGAGAGAGAAGAAGAAGAACAATAATTTTCTCTCCTTAGCATATAAGAGGGATTTGGAGCCAGAGAAACTTCTGATTCCTAGCCAATTCATTTATCACTCAAGATCTTTAGGCAAAATGGGAAACCTCTGAAAGATCTTTCTGATCTGTGAAATGGAAGTCCGATTGCTGACTTGCAGGGCTGTTGTGCAGATGAGAAAGACACTGCTTTCCTAGGGCAGTACCTCACAGGTCGTCGGCATTCCACAAATGCTGGCTGTCCTATTCATCGCAGCGGGGAGCAAGCCAGCGGATAGCAGGAGACTCTTGAGAAATGGATACTGATTAAAATGAGGTGGGAAAGACACCCCAGAGAAAATATTGTCCACATCTGCTCAAGGTCAGCTCTGTCAGCCTGCCAGGAGGTGAAGACCTTTAATTTCATGGTGTCATTTTCTCTTCCTAAAAGTGCAGTCTGACATATATTTGCTTTTGAAATCAAAGTAAATGAAAATTAATCTAATTATGGGACTCTGATAGTCCTTAAGGTACTTGGAGACTCCTGAGTGTCATGAAATTAGGATAAAAAAATCTGGCAAAATGCCAGCAGGAAACGCAGTTAGCTGAGCGGATGCCTGTGGGGCTGGGGTCAGGGGCCAGGGCATGCTTATGTATAATATGACTCCTTTTGACATTTTGTCAAAATATTGTGGCTCAAAAGACATTTGAAGCCTGATTATTTTTGAGAAATCCTTAAAAACATGCCTTGTTTTTAGCCAACAGTTTATAACTTTGAAATCCATTTAAATATCATTTGAATATTCAGTGGAGGGCCATTATTAAGCATGAATCTGCACACATATTGGGCAGCCGTGGATTCTGGAGCTGCTCCCAGGGCTTGCTGTGCACCTGGACTCTATTAAAGGACATGAGATAGGAATGAAGCACAACCTGTGGTTGCTGTGCCTTTTCATGAGAGGAGGAGGTGAACAGCCCCTGGGAAGGGGAGTTGAATCCCAGGCATTCCTATTTTTTATGATAAAATCTTCTAGTCCCCACGGGATCATTTCCCCTGGTTCAGCTCTCTCCCTTCCTCCTGATTTCCTGGCTCCTTAAATCTCCATTGATGGTCTGCTGTCACCTCTGAAATGCTCTGTGAATACAGGACACCATCTTGTTCATAATTTGAGGGTTCCAGAGCTTCCAGACATAGAAGATTGCCACTTGTCATATACTTTAAAATATTGATGAAGCAGTTTTGCTTTAAAATGTCTGCTTCTTTTGCTCTAAACTTAAGCGTCCGTCTTAAGTTTTATCATTTCCGTGTTCTTCACTTTGAGAGCCATTGTACCATCTTGATCCTCTACGTAGCTGTCTCCAAAGACAGAGACTGGGTTCTTCTTTCCTATGTGAACTCTGGAAGTTCTGTATGGGTCTTGCCTCTCTTCCTCATGAGTTTTCGTGCTGTAAGTTTTCAGACATCATTTCCTCTTTAGAAACAGCACAATTCACTGTGGATATCCAGCCCTTCTTCCATCTGAGGACAGAGTAGCATGATCATTAAAAGCATGGCTCTTAGGGTGACATTCCCAACATTTGTTCCCCACCCTCAACCCCTGTTTTTTGTAGTGATGTGATCTTTCACAAATCATTCTTTGACTTAATTTCCTCATCTATAAAATCACTATCTTAATAAAACCAACTCTAGAAATTGTGACAACTAAAGGGGGTAATGGTGGAAACAGTTTTTAATGAAGAGAACCTAATTTAGGCAGACATCACAGCTATTAACCTCCAGGTTAATGACCCATGCACGGGGAAAATACATAGATTTAGAAACAGGTTTACCAATGTTTATTTACTGTGCTCACTATTGGTAGATGTGGCAGACTTTCTGTGCCTTAATCCCCATTTCCTAGAACTTTTAAATACCTGGGTCCAACCAATGCCAGATGGTTGTTGTTGTTGGTGGTAGTGGTGGTTGTTGTGGTGGTGGTGTGTGTATGTGTGTGTGTGTGTGTGTGTGTGTGTGTGTGTGTGTGTTTAGAGCTTGTCCTGTGTGTTCAAGCTAAAAGTGCTGAAGAACTAGTAACCTGCCAGCTCCTAGGACTTTCAATCCATGACTAGCTAATGTTGGTGTATAAATACCCAAGCTCTCTTGCTCCCTATGTGGGTTGTGGGGGATAGTAACCTGAAACACAGGATCCTCCTGACTTTCAGAATTCCTCATGGGATTAGACTTCAGTTACCCACCAAGGTAACTGACTTTATTCTTTGTATAACACACTTTATTCTTCGTATTCTTCTGCCTATCTCACCAACCCACTCCACTACTAGCTTTTCCTGGGACCTCCTTCCAAATCAACTACTTGTGCTCAAATCCTTCATCTCAGGGTCTGCTGCAAGGGGAACCAAGCTAAGAATGATGCTGTAAGAGTAGGACATTATGGAAAGGTGGCAAGTCTGGCACATGGTACATAGTTGTAAATTCTTTGTTCCTTCATTCATTGATTTTTTGGTAATTAGTGGGTCAATGTTTTTCTTTTTTTTTATTTTATTTTTTTAAAATATATTTTATTGATTTTTTTACAGAGAGGAAGAGAGAGGGATAGAGTGTTAGAAACATCGATGAGAGAGAAACATTGATCAGCTGCCCTACTGGGGATGTGCCCACAACCAAGGTACATGCCCTTGACCAGAATCGAACCTGGGACCCTTGAGTCCGCAGGCCGACGCTCTATCCACTGAGCCAAACCGGTTTCAGCCAATGTTTTTCTTTAGAGGGGCACAGTCTCAAACAACGGCACACCAGGCTGGTTGAGCAGAGCAGAGCCCTGAGAGTTACAACTACTGAAGAGCAAGGAAGCTTCCTGGTAACCTATTTGGTCCTGGCCACCCACTGCCACAGGCACAGAAAAGGATGAGGGGTTTATAAATTTATTTATTTAGTTTTAAATATTTTTACTGATTTCAGAGAGGAAGGGAGAGGGAGAGAGATAGAAAGATCAATGATGAGAGGGAATCATTGAATGGCTGCCTTCTGCATGCCCCACTCTGGGGATTGAGCCCAAAACCCAGGCATGTGCCCTGATGGGGAATCAAACCGTGACCTCCTGGTTCATAGGTCGATGCTCAACCACTGAGTCACACTGGCCAGGCATAAATTTATTTTTTATTTTATTTTTATTTTTAAAAAATATATTTTTATTGATTTCAGAGAGAAAGAGACAGGGAGAGAGAGAGAGAGAGAGAAACATCAATGATGAGAGAGAATCATTGATTGGCTGTCTCCTTCACGCCCCCAACTGGGGATTGAGCCTGCCACCCTGGCATGTGCCCTTGACCGGAATTGAACCTGGGACCTTTCAGTCTGCAGGCTAACAGTCTAACCACTGAGCTAAACCAACTAGGGCTAAATTATTTTTTTTAAAAATAGAAGTCTTTCTTCTTAGAATTTACTCTTTACCCAACTTGCTTTCTTCTTCATATCTTATTATGAGTGACATCATGATGTGGTTCTGAACCAGGGATGATTTTGTTCTGTAGAGGACATTGGCAATGTCTGGGGATATTTTTGACTGTCACGACTCAGAAGTGTCTATGCTATTGGCATCTGGTGAGGAGAGGCCAGGAATACTGCTACTCAATATCCGGCAACTCACAAGACAGCCCCTATCACAAAGAATTCCTCAGCCCAACATGTCAATAGTGCTGAGGCAGAGCAGTGCTGAGCAGGGACGGAGACTCTGGCGACCTGAACTCTGCTCTCTTGAGGAAGAGTGGTAGCTATTAGTTTTTGAAATAAGCCCTATTGCATCAGATAAGAGCACAGTGATTTCTGGTGAAGCAGCTCTGTCACGGCAGCACCACCCCAGAGGACTTTCAGCTATGACAGCAATCTATACCTGTGCTGCCCAGGAGGGTCAGTAGGGTCGTCACTAAACCCAGGGGATAAGAGTATTTGAAATGTGACTAGTGAGACTGAGGGACAGAAGTTGTAATTCTATTGACTTTTAAATAATTTAATTAGCCACCAGTGACCACAAGTGACTAGTGAGTACTATATGTGACAGTGCAGGTTGAATGGTTGAGATTTCAGAGGCTGGAGGCAGGGACACCTGAGTCCAAATCTTTTTAAAAAAATATATTTTATTGATTTTTTTACAGAGAGGAAGGGAGAAGGATAGAGAGCCAGAAACATCGATGAGAGAGAAACATTGGCCAACTGCCTCCTGCACACCCCCTACTGGGGATGTGCCCACAACCAAGGTACATGCCCTTGACCAGAATCGAACCTGGGACCCTTCAGTTCACAGGCCGATGTTCTATCCACTGAGGCAAACCGGTTAGGGCTCTGAGTCCAAATCTTGACTCTGTCATTTACTTAGTACCTGTATGACCTTGAGTAAGATATTTAACTTTTCCAAGCTTCTGTTTAATCACCTGTGTAATTGGGATAAAAGTTATACATCCCTTATGATTGTGAGAATTAAAGAGAAAATATATAGCATAGCATCTACACTAATAAAAGAGAAACATGCAAATTGACTATCACTCCACTATGCCCACCAGCTAATCAGGAGGGAATATGCAAATTATAAGGACAAAGATGGCGGCTTCCCAGCTGCTCCAGGTGCTGAGTGGCTGGGCGGGGCAGGATGCCTACTATGAGATGGAGGGCTGGGGGCGGGGGGAGCAAAGGGATCTACAGGAGCGGCATTCTGGCCACAGCAAAGATGAAGACTACAGACTCTGGAGTCTGCAGCGAAGACGAAGATGGTAGACCCTGGCCTGAGTCTGCAGCGAAGAAGGCAGACTCTGGCCAGAGCCTGCAGCAAAGATGAAGAAGACAGACTCTGGCTGGAGTCTGCAGCAAAGACAAAGGCAGCAGACTCCGGCCGGAGTGAAGGCCTGGGTCCCGGGTGCTGGAGGAAAACCGGTGCTGGAAGCCAAGGGAAGGAAGGCCTATTGCACGGATCTCTTTGTGCAACGGTCCTTTAGTTTGTGTATATACATGTTCCATGAATGTTATTGGTCATATATGAACTGTTAGTATTCACTTAGCGAGGCCAATTTCACACCTCAGCCAGCCTTAGCAATAGGAACTGGGAATAAATTAAAATAGCACACTCCCATCCAGACCCCAGAACTTCCAACTCTGTTTATGTCTCTGTCTTTGGGTTTAAGTTATAAATCTCTCTGTCTGTCTATGTGTGTGACTGTTCATATGTATCTAATCTATCATCTATCATTATTTTTACTACAAATTATCTATTCCTATGTGTGTGACTGTATGTATGTATCTAATCTATTATCTATCATTATCTTTACTACAAATTATCTATTCCTATTCCATTCACATACAACCCTCCCTTCTTATTTTTTTTTTAATATATTTTTATTGATTTCAGAGAGGAAGGGTGAGGGAGAGAGATAGAAACATCAATGATGGTTTTCATCCAGAAAGAAAAATTAACACAAAACTTTGTCTAGAGTTTCTCAACAATGCTTAATGTTCCTTGAGAAAAAAAAGGGTCACCATAGTTAATTTGAAATATACCTACTTCATGTTGGTTTTATGTAGCTCATCTAGTGCTTCCATTATTCAGAAAGCAGAGGGGACAAGTGATCACAGAAGACACCATAAAAACGTACTTAAAAGTGTGTAATGGTTTAGCTTTATGTGCACATTTACTAGCTTGTCTGTGAATGAGGAGAAAAATGATAGGAATGAAGAGAATATATATATATTTTTTTGTGGGGGAGTGTAAACCAATAAAGCAATATATTGAGTAAAACAGTACATCAGTTTGTCTAATTCAAAAAACATCAATAACATCAAGCCTTTGGGAGGAAAAGCCATCTTGCAAGAATGATACCTTGAGTACCTGGATTCATCATAAAACAGCATGTCTTTGTGATGCACATTCACATACACACACACACACACACACACACACACACCCAAGCACATACATTAACACTCAAACATATCTATACTAATAAAAGAGAAATATGCAAATTTACCATCACTTTGCAATGCCCACCAGCCAATCAGGAGTGAGTATGCAAATTAATCAGACAAAGATGGCAGCGGCCCCAATCCCCAGCCGCTCCGGGCCTCTGGGCAATACACATGCAGGTGCGGAGTGGTTGGAAGGGGCGGGAAGCCTGCTATGAGGGGGAGGGCGGGGGGCAGAGGGAGCTACAGAAGCGGCACTCCAGCTGGAGCGAAGACTGAAGGCTCTGGCCAGAGCGAAGGCCTGGGTCCCATGTGCCGGAGGAAAACCAGTGCCGGCAGCCAGGGGAAGGAAGGCCTATTGCATGAATCTTTGTGCAACAGGCCTTTAGTACTTGAATAAACAATAATAGGGGAAAAAGAATACAGGATCAAAAGAGGCACAGATACTTCTAAAACTCAGTACTAGATAGATTTCCTCCATCACTCCTCACAAATTTCCACTAGGGTTAATGTTTTAGTTTTAATATTTAATATAAGTTATAAATTGATTTTAAAAGAGTAAACATTTAAAAAGTATGTCCTTCTTAGTAAAGACATCCTAAGGATGCCTGGCCATGCTGGAACACTGTGGGTGTCAACATGCTTAAGAGTCATTGAAAAAGAAAATGTTTGGCATGTAACACACAAAATCAAAGCCATTGGAGAGCAGGCAATATTTGCTATTCTTTAGGAAAATTGGCAACATCAAAAGTACGTACTGTGCATAATTAAAACCAAGGAGGTATGTTATTGGTGCCATTAAATTTGTTCAAGGACCAAAGAAACAAGCATAAAATCAACTCCATTTATAAAATCTTACTTCATAATGAATACTGAAATTTAATGACAGCCCTATAGCCAATTTTTGCTTTTAAATCATTGCCATTGTTAATAAATTACTTAAATTGTGATCAAAACAAAACATCTTTGTTCAACTTATAGTATGGGCACACTACTGAATATATATTAAGTTTGGATATTTCTATTTTTACTTTCTATGTCTATTGTCTTTAGTAATAGTACATATAGTCTACTAGTACTGTTTTAGGTATTGGATAGTGCTGATTTGAAAAAAAAAATTTGAGTGTGTTTTTATTCAAAATTATAAGTGGTTGGATGGGATTTGATTTCTTTGGAGACCATTGTTCATATGTTTTCTCTTTACTTTTTCTTAGCTGATGAATCCCCACCACATGACCATATTTTTATTGTAATAGAATTTTACTATTATACATACATCCTAAAAATAGGATGGAATATAAATAAATAAATAAATAAATAAATAAATAAACCCACAAGCAAATAAATAAAGTAACAATATATGCTATATTTTTAAGAAGTGTAAATCAAAATATAATTGCAGATAAAATTCTATTTGGCTTAATGGCTAGGAACAGCAACTTGAAATTTTAGAATATTAATTAAACAATAGTCATTTAAATCCTATCTAATCAAATAGTAATATGCAAATTGACCATCACACCAAGACACAAGATGGCTGCCCCAAGATGGCTGGCAGGGGAGGGCAGTATTGGGTAGTTGGGGGAGACCAGGAGAGCAAGGGAGGGCTTTAGGGGTGACCAGGCCAGCAGGGGAGGGCAGTTAAGGGTGACCAGGCCAGCAGAGGAGGACAGTTGGGGGGGACCCAGGCCAGCAGCGGAGGGCTTTAGGGGTGACCGGGCCAGCAGGGGAGGGCAGTTAGGGGGTGACCAGGCTGGCAGGGAAGGGCAGTTAGTGGCAATTGGGCCAGCCAGGGAGCAGTTAGGTGTCAATCAGGCTGGCAGTGGAGTGGTTAGGGGGTGATCAGGTTGGCAGGCAGAAGCGGTTAGGGGCAATCAGGCAGAAGCAGGCAAGCGTTTGGGAGCCAGCAGTCCTGGATTGTGAGAGGGATATCCCGGTGGGATCGGCCCTATACGGGCAGTCAGACATCCCTCAAGGGGTCCCAGATTAGAATGGGTGCAGGCTGGGCTGAGGGACAACCCCCCCCCCCCATGCATGAATTTTGTGCACCGGGACTCTAGTATTTATATAAATTCTTAACAAAATCCTTAATGTAATATTAGTCAACCATTTTCAGTAGAATGTTTATTGATGGCATATATTCATTAAGTGACATGATTGGTGGACAGGGTATTTTTGTCCAATAATTTTTAATGAAAAATTAGTATGTTTACATTTCTGTAAAGAAAACTTCAAGACCAAGTTTGGCATGGTTTGGTTGCTAACACATGTGCCTTTGAACTCTCTTATACATGTGGCTATATCCCAATTTTTTTTTTAATCCTCACCCAAGGATATTTTTTCCATTGATTTTTAGAGAGAGTGGAAGAGAGAGGGAGAGACAGAGAGAAACACTGATGTGAGATAGATACATTGATTGGTTGTTGCTTCCCATATGCTCCAGACTATGTCCGGGAGCCTGCAACTGAGATAGTGTCCTTGACTTATATCCCAATTTTTAGTGTTGTAAACACATCATCAACTATGACATACACTCTCTTTAAACAAACACCGTAGATTTCTACTTATGGCTATGATTAATTCACAAGGACTGGACTTAACTTCTTTTTGAAAACTAGAAAACAAGACAAAATACATGTAACTACTATTTACAAGGTTGTCCTTGACAGAAGGGAACCAGTAAAGTGTGTTATCTATTATACATTGACTTTCTGGTCAATTATAATAGGTCTTTTTAGGTGCTAGATGAGGGGGAGGAATCCCAAACAGTTGAGGATATGAAGTACAAGGTGAAAGGAGGCTGAGGCCCCTGCAAGTTGTAAGCCAGTGTTTTAGAAAGCAGGGCTCTTCACAGCACATTGATGGTTTCTTGGAGCCAGGCATGATGGTGTTGACTGTTTGGTAAGAAGCATAAGAGAGGTTTTAAGAATGGTGGTATCATTCTAATCTTAATGGTGATTACAGACTGTATACATTTTCAAAACCCACAATATACAATTAAAATGTACAATTAAAATGAATGTAGTTCATTGAATATGCATTATACCTAGATAACTGACTTTTTAAAAGCACTCCTGAAACTGGTAAGAAAAAATTGGAGGAGAAAAAGCATTCAATTTATACTCTGAAAAGACTTAATTCAAATTTATAAAACCTCATTAATATCCAACTTGTATAGAATAATCCTACCTAATAAAAGAGTAATATGCAAATTGACCCTAACTCCACTACACCCACAAGCCACGCACACCAGCCAATCAGGAGCAAATATGCAAATAAACCCAACCAAGATGGCTACAGCCACAGAGAGCAGGAGGGAGGCTTGGGTTTCCCTGGCAACAGAGGAAGCCAAGCTTTCCGCTGGCCTAAGCCTCCACTCAAGGCTACAAAGTTTCAATTATAGAAGGTAAACAAACCCAAACAGAAATGGCAGCAGCTACGGAGCTGGAAAGAGCAGGAGGCAAGGTTTTCCCCCGGCAATGGAAGAAGCAAAGCTTTCCGCACACCCTGGCCTCCGCTTAAGGCTACAAAGTTTCAATTATAGAAGGTGAATTAACCCCAACAGAAATGGCTGCCGGCCATGGAGCGAGCAGAAGGCTTGGCTCCGCTAAAGTTACAAAGTTTCAATTGTAGAAGGTAAAAAAATTCCAGATACCAGGGCTTCTGCTTGGGTCACCAGGGGGTGTGGCTGGCCTGAAAACCACCACAGGCCCCTCGCTCAGGCCACCCCATGCCCCAAGGGAACCCCTACCCTGACTGGGACACCCTTCAGGGCAAACCAGCTGGTCCCCACCCATGCACCAGGCCTCTATCCTATCTAATAAAAGAGTAATATGCAGATTGACCATCACTCCAAAACACAATATGGCTGCCCCCATGTGGTCAAAGATTCTGCCCCCATGTGGACACAAGATGGCCACCACAAGATGGCCAGCAGGGGAGGGCAGTTGGGGGGCACCAGGCCTGCAAGGGAGGGCAGTTGAGAGGGACCAGGCCTGCAGGGGAGGGAAGTTGGGGGCAAACAGGCTGGCAGGGGAGCAGTTAAGCATCAATCAGACTGGCAGCGGAGTGGTTAGGGGGTGATCAGGCTGGCAGGCAGAAGCAGTTAGGGGCAATCAGGAAGGCAGGCAGGCGAGCAGTTGGGAGCCAGCAGTCCTGGATTGTGAGAGGGATGTCCGACTGCCCGTTTAGGCCTGATCCCATCGGGATCGGACCTAAATGGGCAGTCGGACATCCCTCTAGGGGTCCCAGATTGGAGAGAGTGCAGGCTGGGCTGAGGGACAACCCTCACTCCCCCCTTGCACGAATTTCATGCACCGGACCTCTAGTAATTTTAATAAAAATCTGTGTTCACTGACTGCTTACCCTCTGATGGGCTTTGCTTTAAATAGTTGATATGCATTAACTCATTTACTCTTCAAAAGAAACCATTGAGGTAGAGAACACTATGACACCCATTTTATAAATTCTATGATTTCACTCAAACATCACAAGTGGTTGGATGGGTTCCTTTGAAGACCATTATTCATATATTTTATATGTTTCTATTCACTGTTTCTTGTCTGGTAAGTCCCCACCACCTGACCTACCATATCAGTTGCAATGAAATGTTACTACTATAGTTTCTGAAATAGGATGGAGAACTAAGTAAATAAAGGAATAAAATAAATAAATAACACAATAGGGTATATTAAATTAAGCATAGGAAGTAATCATAGAAATTAACCAAGATTACACTGACATTAAAAGGTATAGTCAGCATTCATTCCCAGGTATTCTGGCTGTTCTCCTAACCACTGTATAAGTGCCTAGATATAGTGTTGAATAGGAACAGGTACAATATGATGAAGAAGTAAGAGATTAATTGAACAGTGAACATCATCTAGGCAGCAATCAGATTCATTTTAAAGCAAATTTAAGATACTATTTTGTAAATATGAGAATGTAATTAATGATGGCAATACAATTTTGGCCAAAAATAATGTGTTAATTACTGCCAGTTATATTATGAATTAGAACACCTTTTTTTTTTTTTTAAAGCTTTTAGCAATGTATATTAAAATCTTAATTTTTAAATTAATTTTTATCCAGTTATTTCATGGCAGAGAACTTAGCCTAAGAAAATATCAGCTGGAAACAAAAGCTCTAACAATAAAGTGTTAATTGTAGTTTTCCTATAACAGTGAACAATTATAGATATTGTTTTACTCTGCCTAGAAGTATAATACATATCAATTACAATCACAGTTATAAAGATTATAGAGATATATCAGAACAGGCACGATTTAGTCATTAAAGCAAAGGAGATATTATGTGCCAGTGACATTATATGACATGCTATTATGGATTGAATTGTGTGTCCCACCCCCCAAATTCATAAAGTCCTATCCCCCAGGACCTCATTATGTGATCTTATTTAGAGAGAGTCTTACAGAGGTAATCATGTAAAAACGAGGTTAAAATGGATTCGTGTAAGCCACAGTACAATATGACTGGCGTCCTTGTGAAAAGGGAAAATGGGACATGCAGAGAGAGGCCAACGTGAAGAGACACAGGGAGAAGGTGGCCCTCTCATGCCCAGGAGACAGGCCTGGAACACATCCTTCTCTCACAGTCCTCAGAAGGGAACCAACCCTGATGGCATCTTGATTTTGGACTCCAGAACTATGGGGCAATCAATTTCTGTGTAAGCCACCCAGCCTCGGGCATTTGTCATGCCTGTCCTAGCAAACTAACGCACATATTTAGAGAGACTACTTGTGACTGTTGGCTGTTCACCAAATACGTATAGCTCCCCCCTCTGGCATGTGATAAGATTGACTTCCTATTCTTTTGAGGATAGTCACCTCCTTTCTTGGGTAATGAAAGGTGAGCAGACGTGACACTTGAACTTCAGGGAGGTACTTCATAAGCCATTGTGTGGCCTCTCTTTCCTCTGCCATGGCAGCCGGCAAGCTCACAGATGATGGCGGTTTTGTTAGTGAAAAAGAACCTGAAACAGAGCCTCCCCCTAATCCAGGATGCACACAGAATGTGAGGGTGAAATAAACCTGTGTTGTCTTAATCCGCTGATATTGGGGAGTTGTTTTTAATCGCAGCCAAACCTAACTCATTCCAAGTAAAACCACTAGTAGTGTACAGTGTTTGCTCACAAGGGCTTTGAAGTCTGGATGAAAGCTATAGAAATCATTAGTTGATTATTCTTGGATATAAAAGATACCCCGATAAAAGTATGCCAAAATGTTATGGGTGCGCATATGAGGGGCACTTAACCCAGGCTAGGAAAATTTCCTGAAGGGAAGCGACACATTAGCTTACTCTTGAAAGGCAAATAGGAGTTAGTAGCAGAAGAAATGAAGTCAGAGAGATGACATGTGTGCAAAGGTGAGAATTGCAAATTTCTTATTACGCTGGAATGAAATACATGAGGGTCAAATGAAGAGAAGGGATGTTTGGGGAGGATAAGTTGACAGGACCCTGACCCAGGAAACCATATCATGATTTGAAGGTCATGTACTGTATTGCCTTCTCAAGTACCTTCCCCAGGCAATGGAAAGTTCACAAAAGAGCGAAATATTCAGTTATAATACAGTTTTGAAATTGACAAAATGAATGTATTATATACATTGTGATTGCAGTTATGTAAAATATAAACATGGAGAATTGCAAAGTAATATGCAAAAACAGTTATGGGAGGACAGTATGAATTTAGGTAAATTACATTGCCTATTTAAGATGTTACTACATAGTTTGTTCAATTAAAAGGAAATTTAATATAATGGAGATGAAATGAGTTTTTCTAGCTCTCTTGCTGAGGAAAGTAACTTATCCCAAAGGCAGAATAAATATTTTAAAAAACAGTATTTCCAGACTGAAAACCCAGAGAGAGAAAATAAAGAAAAATGAAAAGCACAGCCTGGTAGACAGTATTCTAAACATGTGCTGTTAAGTTGTCTGTTCTCTGCTTATTTCATCAAACACTCATCGGCCACTGTTGTGAAGGGAGTTTCAGATGGAATTAAGGTCAGTAATCAACAGACCTTAACATATACAAACAGTCCTTGGGTTACATCTGACTCGATTTACGTCGTTTCATGGTTACGTCGCCATCTCCCATTTACAGTATTTATAAAAAAAAAAAAAGTCCCGTCATTTCGACGTATGTACATATGTGCTTTATTTTTTTATTATTTATTTGCCACAAGTAAAGGTCTGGAATTGTTATCTTTCTTTTAAATTTTTTTACTGCTTCACTTCATTACTGCTGTGTATGTGTTCCATGTGAGTGACGTAGGTGCTTATGTAGGTGGGTTCCGACTTACAGCGAAAATCTGCCGTAGGAACGGATCTCTGACTTAACCCAAGGACTGCTTGTAAAGATTATTCTAGATTATCCAGGAAATTACTTGAATCTTTAAACGTGGAAGAGGAAGCCAGGAGAGAGAGAGAGAGAGACTCAAGATGAGAACTAGGCCAGCCGTCAATGCCCGCAAAGGGAAAAAACACCTGGGTTTACAGATGCATGGAACTGAATTCTGCAAACAGAATGATCTTGGAAGTAGATTTATCCCTAGATCCTCCAGAGGGGAAAGAAACTCTGTCACCAACTTTTTAAAAAGATTTATTCAAAATATGTTTTTATTGATTTTCTTATGAGAGAGAGAGAGAGAGAGAGAGACAGAGAGAGAGAGAGAGAGAGAGAGAGAGAGAGAGAGAAAGAGAAACATTGATCAGTTGCCTCCTGCTTGTAACCCAACAGGGGATTGAATCCCCAATATGGTTATGTACCCTGATTAGGAATCAAACCAGTGACCTTTCACCCAACTGAGCCACACCAGCCATGGCCTCTGTCAACATCTTGACGTCAGTCTTGTAAAGACCTGAAGAAAATTGAACCCACTGGATTTCTGAACTAAAGAACTGTGAAATAATAACTTAGTGTTGTTGCAAGCACAACTTATGGCTATTTATTACATTAGCAATTCAAAGACTAATAATCATTTATAAAAGAATATGTGAAATAAGATGGTAAGGAGATGGTGAAACCCATGTTTCAGTCTTTAATCAACAAGAGGCAATATATTATATTGGTCAATGATTCTGAAGCCAGATGGCCTGGCATCAACTAATGTGTGACCTTGTGACAAGTTTGTCTCTCAGTTTTTTTCATCTGTATAATGGGTATAATAACAGTTCTTAGTATTATTAAAGAAATTATTATATGCAAGATTTCAGAATACTGTCTAGCTTTTGGAAACTTCAATAAAGTATTAACTGCAGTTATTTAACTTGAATGGGCTAAACTTTAATCCAGGTATTGGCAAGCCCATGGACTGCTTTATATGGAATGAGAGCTAATTATGGTTTTCAGAGAAAATTAGTACAGACCCATAGATTAACTTCACCAATTTAAAGTGGACTTTAAGATTGGATAAACAAAATAAACTTTAACTGTTTAAAGAATCCTATCTAATAATAGACAAATATGCAAATTGACCATACCTCCAACACACCCACAAGCCACGCCCACAAGCCACGCCCACAAGCCACGCCTACCATCCAATCAGAGCAAGTATGCAAATTAACCCAAACCAAGATGGCTACAGCCACAGAGAGTAAGGTTTCCTAGGTAACAGAGGAAGCCAAGCTTTCCGCCTGCCCTGGCCAGGCCTAAGCCTCCACTCAAGCTACAAAGTTTCAATTATAGAAGGTAAACAAATTCAAACAAATGGCGGCAGAATGGAGCTTGAGAGAGCAGGCCAGGGTTGTCGCCGGCAACAGGGGAAGCAAAGCTTTCCACACACCCTGGAGGGGCCCACCCGCTTAAGGCAACAAAGTTTTAATTATAACCCCAACACAAATGGCTGCCAGCGGAGGGAGCCCCAGGCTTGGCTCCGCTCCCGGCTACAAAGTTTCAATTGTAGAAGGAAAATAAATTCCAGATACCAGGGCCTCTGCTTGGGTTGCCAGGGGGTGTGGCCGGCCTGCAAACCACCACAGGCCCCTCTCTCAGGCCGCCCCATGCCCCAAGGGAACCCCCACCTGATCCAGGACGCCCTTCAGGGCAAACCAGCTGGCCCCCACTCCTGTACCAGGCCTCTATCCTACCTAATAAAAGAGTAATATGCAGATTGATCATCACCGCAACACACAATATGTCTGCCCCCATGTGGTCAAAGATCCTGCCCCCACGTGGACACAAGATGGCCACCACAAGATGGCCAGCAGGAGAGGGCAGTTGGGAGGCACCCGGCCTGCAAGGGAGGGCAGTTGAGAGGGACCAAGCCTGCAAGGGAGGGCAGTTGGAGGTGATCAACCCTGCAGGAGAGGACAGTTAGGGGTGACCAGGCCGGCAGAGGAGGGAAGTTGGGGGCAAACAGGCTGGCAGGGGAGTGGTTAGGGGCAATCAGGAAGGAAGGCAGGCAAGCAGTTGGGAGCCAGCAGTCCTAGATTGTGAGAAGGATGTCCGACTGCCCGTTTAGGCCTGATCCCACTGGGATCGGGCCCAAACGGGCAGTCGGACATCCCTCCGAGGGGTCCCATATTGGAGAGGGTACAGGCTGGGCTGAGGGACAACCCCCCTCCGTGCACGAATTTCATGCACCGGGCCTCTAGTATCTAAATAAAAAATGTATAGGATCATTGGAAGTAAAGGATGAGAAATGAATTACCAGACATATGTAAAAAAGAAAGCAATTGAAACAATGATAATAGAAATAAAATATATTTAACTAGAGGCCCAGTGCATGATTGAATCATGCACATGTAGGGTCCCCTACAAGCTTTCGCTTTTTGCGGCTCAGCGGAGGCTTCTGAAAGGCCTGGTGCCGGAGCAGACAGGTACCCAGCTCCCCCGCTTTTGATGGTCTGTGGCCGCTGAGGGGGGCTACCCTGCTGTTGAGAGGCGCAGGGGGAGTCCCGCCCCCTGCGCCTCTCAATGGCCGCTGAGGGGGGCTGCCACGGACACCTGGCTACCCTGCAGTTGAGAGGCGCAGCTGGGTGTCCCGCCCCCTGCGCCTCTCAACAGCAGGGTAGCCCCCCTCAGTGGCAGTGGATCCGTGCCTCTCAATGGCCGGATAGGCCACCCCGAGTCCCGTCCCCCAGCCTCCCGCTGCCCAATCGTGGGCGTAGCGGAGTGATGGTAATTTACTTGTTACTCTATTATTAGATAGGATGGTAACACTATTAAAAGGGATAAAGAAGGATTTAAATATAAGTTTTTAAAACATAGTTTTGTTGGACAAAATTTTATCTGGTAGATTGCCATAATCTATTTATTATTTTTTATCATTAAACATTTGGTTTGTTTCTAATAATTTGCTATTAGATAAGGCTACAATGAAAATTTTTGTACATAAAGTGTTTACCATTTCATTGGATACTTTCTTTAGGATACATTTTCATAAGTGTATTTACTAGGTCTCAGAGTATAACAATTTTAAGATTCCTGAGACTATTACAAAATTGTCAAAAGTATTGCACCAATTAATACTCCAACTTCATAAGTTATCTTAAACTTTGAAATTTTTGTAAAATGATACTGTTACTGGCTAAAACCTTTATGAGAAGTAATGCATGTATTAACTTCCTTTAAAAATTACTCTGCATCTTGTTAAAATGTAGGCCCTGATGCAATAACTCTGCAGGTGGGGGATGGGGAGGGGAGCCTAAGACCCTGTTTCCTAACAAGCTCCAACATTGTTCTCCAGCTGCTGGTCTGATCCCAATGTGTGCAGTAAGGCTCCGGGCTTAAGCGGTAGTGGAGAAGGAAGTAGGAAAGCTTTTCCTGAAGTTTATAACTCAAGCAAGTGTGACAAAAGTCTCACTTTAAACAAGTGTCCCCAAAAGTAATCTCCCCAAATTGTCTAAATTAAATGAAAGATCAGGAAAAGAATACAACAATAAGGAAAAATGTGTTGCTATGAATACTTATATCCCCCACATGAATGTACATATAAAACATTATTTACCTATAAACATGTTTTATTACTTATCCTTTTACTCTTACAATAATCCTATTTTATAGCATATTTTTTTAAAATTTAAAAGTTCATCAATAAATGACATTGATTTCCTGCATCATTAAATATTGTGATGAAACATGGTTATCAATGTAGCAGAAAATTCTGGTTCATGGACATGTGAAGGTTTACTTCGTTAGTTGTCTTTTTATACCTTGAATTTGTTTCCGGGTTTGAGTTTAAAATATAATTCCCCAGTAGCCATTCTTGTATATATATTTTATGTGTCTATTTTGTTTCATCTTATTTTTAATCTTGGACTTAATTTCTATAGTAGCATTTCTGAATCAAAATATAAATATTTGAAACCTCTAAGAAGTATTACAATCTCACCCTTGCTAACATTGGGTATAGGATCCTGTCTTAAAGGGGTATCAATTTGAACATGAACTAATAACATTATAACTGTGGCTGTATTTTATTTATTTTTAATAAAGCAAGCCAGTTGGTATCGAATAAATCAAAGAAAGTACCTGAAAGGACAATAACCTATTTGAGCCAAGTGGCTTGTTTGTGCATCTCTTGTATTTGCTATAATACTGCAGGTATTGATCCATGCACAGCAGGAGGTATTTGTTATGGCACAGGCTTCTCCTTCAGGGAGGATATCTTCAACTAAGATGGAAATCGAGAGATTCCTATGTTCTAAACTTAGAGCTGTGTCTTAGGAATGTTTTAGTAAATCCTTCCACAGTTGCTTTAGAATGTTTTTCTTTCCCTCTGGGAACGAAGTTTCATTTTAGCTTAGAGAAGAAAGCCTATCAAAGTTCCTATCATGGTCTGAATATCAGTCATCTTACAATTTGGTAAATTCTGATCATAGAGCTACTTAACAAAAAAAAAAACAACTTTTCAAATATCTTGTCCGGTTTCTGCCTGGACAAATAGTAAATACTACTGGCAATATTGGACTACTCCAGGGACACATAGGGAGTCCCCAAAGAGGGTGCAAAAGATACCACCCTCTGAATTTCCAGAGACACTCCCAATGATAACCAACGGAAAGGAAGACTTAGACAGTTCCCTTGAGAGCTGGCAACTGGGCCCTAGCTGCAAAGGGGATGCAACTATATTTCTGTCTGGCCATACTTTGGGGGTCCCCAACCCAATAGTTGCCAAGCCAAGTTTTCAGGATCCAAATGAGACAAACAAGAGGGTAGGCAATAGTTGTACTAGGAGGAGAGTAATCAATGCTTTTTTCCTGTCAAATGGAATTTGGAAAGAAGAGACAATGTGAAATTTTACCTTCCTTTCTTGACCAGGCACCACCAGTAGAAATCTATGAGAGCTGACTGTTCATAATTCTTATCCTTTGCTGGCTTCTGCCAGTTTTCCCAGGATGCTGTTTGTAGGAACCAGAGGGTCTCATCCTAGTCACCAGAAAATGTAGGGAAGGAAAAACTATTTTTCCTTTACTCTTTTTAGTGAGTGCTTTGCTGATACCCCATTTTCTCAAGGGCATCTGGAAAATAAGTAAGTTTATGTAAGATGAGTTAAACATTCTCCACTGTGGCCACTGTAATTCAAGATTATCTTTGCTTTTGTTTTTTAAATTTATCTTTACTGTCGAAAGTATTACCGATGTTCCCTTTGTTTTTGTTGTTGTTGTTTTTCCCATTGACTCCCTCCACTCTGCACCAGCCCCTCCCAAGCCTTCACCACACTATTGTCTGTGTCCATGGACTATGCATATCTATCTATATAAAAGCCTAAGTGACCGTCGCAACCAAATGGATGACTGAACAGGCTGCATGGGGCAACCAGGCTGGCAGGGGGGTTAATAAGGGACGACCAAATGACCGAGCAGCAGGCTGTGTGGGGCACAGTTGGGGCGATCAGGCCAGCAGGCAGAGGCAGTTAGGGGTGATCAGGCAGGCAGGCAGGTGAGTGGTTAAGAGTCAGTGGTCCAGGATTATGAGAGGGATGTCCAACTGCCGGTTTAGGCCTGATCCCTGGGATCGGGCCTAAACTGGCAGTTGGACATCCCCCAAGGGGTTCTGGATTGGAGAGGGTGCAGGCCGGGCTGAGGGTACCCTCCCCCCCCCCCATGCACGAATTTCATGCACTGAGGCTTTAGTATGCATATAAATTCCCTGGTTGATCTTCTCCCCCACCACCTCCCCCCCCCATGTCTTCCCCCTGAAATGCGCCAGTCTGTTCCATGGTTCTATGTCTCTGGATCTATGGTAAGGTTAAGGTTAACCTGTGTAGAACCACAACTCAAATGGGGTCACTTATGTCAGAGGCAAAATGGAGTTGGCCAAAGCAAACACCTTTGAAAAATGAAGCTTTACCTTATCTAACGTCAAGTTGCAGGAATTTAACAGTTCTCAGAAATCAGCAACACCTGACCCCCAAATGCCAAGTGGGTTCACACCATATCTGGACTTGCTTGTTTTGCTGCGTCAGCTACCCTGATCCAAATGGGGGAAAAGCCCAATAACTTCCACATTTACCCCATTAAAACCTCTCAGTCCACAATCAATTCAGAACTCATTGCTCCTGTAGCCTTGCCTTCTACCCATTAGAAGTTACCAGTTATCTCAGCACCTTTTGCATTTGAAAATTCATATCATCCTTATTCATTTAAAAATTATCTATGTATCCTTGTGAGATAAAACATTACACTTTGAAATACTTTCTCTAATTCAACAAAAATAAATGTAAAATATTGAATGTTTAGTTAAAGGGTCGAGATTGAGATTTCTTAATTTCTACAAAATATGCACTCTATCAGACTCTTGAGTTAAAACAGCTCCATCATTTTTTAAAGCTGAGTTGGATCTGGAGTATTGAATCTTTTTGCAACTGGTTATGAAAAACATCACTTTTTGAGTTATATTTTATTTATAAATTCTTTCTTTACATGAACTTTTGTGGTCTTAAGACAAGTGTACTTTATTTACATTTTAAAGTATGCTGTTTATTAAGGGCAAATTATATGAAGTTCATGTGCAAAGTTGAGAGAATATTTTTGTTTTATGATAAAACTGATTTTTTTTGTTCTCAGAACAAAGGGCTTAAGTATGGCAAAATTTTCTCTCAAGGCAAAATGCCTAATTAATTGGTATAGAAAAATATATTTACATTACAATACAGTAAAATAAGATGTTGAAAATATTTCAACACGGATAACAATTGTATTTTTAGTTACAGAAAAAATGATTCCTCTTTTAAAATCAGACTTTATAGATTAAAATAGATATATGCTTAAAATCTACTTTCTAATATAAAAAAATAAGTTTTCTTCTTTTATTGTACCCTTTTCTTCCCAAAGTAATACATCTGAATTTGATACATTGATTGGTTCATTGAAATTGAACTCTTAAGTAGATGATGTTTAAATATCAATCACCTTATGAATATTTAAATTCAAGAAATGTCAAATTGAAGTTTTGACATCTTATTTACTTTTAAGAGTTCTTCAGAAATATCAGATAAAATTAGATCATATTTGGTGGCAGCTTAAAACTCTTAAAAGGCTGATCTTTGTATAGTAATACTCCAAAATATTCAGGAGAAGAAGGTTCAAATATAATGTAACCTTTGCACTTATTAAAAGAAAGGCTCTTTGATCTTAGAAAACTTTTACATATTTAACTTCAACAACATTTTCCAATAAACTCTTGATTTAATATAGTGGACTTAATTCTAAACTGATCCATTGGAATACAAAATTAATTGTATTAAGCTGTTTTATTATGTGATTAAAACAAGTATCAATAGAGTGGTTAGTTTTGTTACATTCCATTTTTCACTGATTACATTTAACTTTCTGAAGAGCCTCAAAAAAGGAAAAAATTATATTTTCACTTCTTTTTAGATAAATATTTAGTACAAATTGAACTATATTAAATCTGCAAACTAAATAATACCCACATATGCATAATTTAAGCTAATGGGTAAAATTTTATTTCATAAGTATACATTCTCCTTAAGAATGGATTCTACTGATTCTTTGGAAAAGCACTTTTTCCTATTGCATTGAAATATGATTTAATTCACCAACATGCTATATACCTGCTTGAAGTCATTTGTTTACAAAATATATCCAGTGACTATAAGAACATCTATACTCACTTAATAACGTATACTGAATCCCTTCTACTTTCTAGTCATAGATTAAGGGGTGGGTGCATACAAATAAGAGAGCAAATTAACTGCCATAAAGGAGCTTATGCAAATCTGTAGCTGTAACTTGTTCTTTAAAGATAAATAAACCTATTTGAAAATGTCCAGAGGCAGTCTGACCAAATTCAGGAAATATTTAGGGCTGTAATATTTTCCAGACACAATTTGGTTTACTTTATAATTTAGGGGTGGAGAATTAATATATTCAGGGCCATGTTAGTTGTCTGGGACATCTCATCTGTCCAATGTTAACCTCTCCTCCATCTTCACTATCTACGTCTCCCCTTTCCTCTCCCACACAGTCTGGAATTACCTTCAGCTTTTGATTTAGTTCATAGGTTTGCCTCTCCCTTTAGTTTCTAACATTATATCTCATTCCCTTGACACTCACAGATAATTTGACTTTTTTTGGACACAGGTCTCAACCCCAGACTTGTAGATAATATGCATGTCCTATGTCTCGCTTGGTTTCTTTCTACCTCTCACCTTTATAAATCACAACCCATCCCTCAGCTTGCCCCACACTTGGGCTTTCACCATATCTATAGTTAGCCCCTAGAGATTCTTTTAAAAAATATATATATATTTTATTGATTTTTTACAGAGAGGAAAGGAGAGGGATAGAGAGCTAGAAATATCAATCAGCTGCCTCCTGCACACCTCCTACTGGGGATGTGCCCACAACTAAGGTACATGCCCTTGACCGGAATCGAACCTGGGACCTTTCAGTCTGCAGGCTGATGCTCTATCCACTGAGCCAAACCAGTCAGGGCTACAGATTCTTTTAACAATGAGAGATGGTCATAATAAATGTGTTTGCCACATTAGAATATTTTCCTCTTTACATGATTTTCTAAGCCGACGTCCAATTCCTAAAGTTTGAGTTTCTTGTCTCTTCTAAAGAACTCATTGTCTTTGTTTTCCCTTTTGTCTTTTAATAAAGAAAAGTCAGTGCATACTATGAAACGCCTATGTATCATTTTCCTGAAATGAACAAATGTGGACTCTTGTTATTCTTATTTTTTTAAAAAAGAATACACCATCTTATATGAAGCTGAAATCCACTGTGAAACGAACCCCAGGCCCATTCTATTCTCTCCTGGATGTATTATTTATTTCCCACGTCACCATTCTTGTCCTTTGTTCTTTCTTAAAACTATTCCTGTTAGGGTTTTGCCTCATCACTTCACGTAACTGTATTTTTCAAGGTCACAGTAACTTCCTAATTGCTAAAGCTAGTGGGCAAATCTCAGTCTCCTCTAGGTAATCCAGCAGCATCATTTGATACGTTTGCTCACACTTGCCTCCTTGAAGACATTAATTCCTTAGCTCTCAACACATCACGTACTATTAGATCTCCTCTGGTAAAATAAGTCTTGCTTCCTTGTTCATTTTCATCTCCTCAGTCTCTTAAAATTGGGGTTTTTCCAGTGTCTTTTGTCATTTCTCTAATTATACTCACCAATTTGTTGATCTCATTCAGTCTTATGGTTTTTAATGAAATTATAGGTTCCTACATCCTATTTTTAAAATTTCTCCTTTGCCTCTCCCAACTCCACACCCACTCATGGATGTCTAATTGCCACTTCAGACCCACGTGCTCAACAGAACTCCTAAACCTGCTGTACCCACAGACTTTCCAGCTCAGTAAACGACAACCTCTTTCCAGGTACAAGTTAGAAATTAGATGCTGAATCTAACTTTGACTTTTATTTCTCTCACATTCCATAGCAAACCCACTCGGAGACCTTGAGGTTCATCCTCAGAACACACCTGACCCCCATCTCGACTACCCTGGTCCAAGGCATCACTTTCTCAACTTGGATAGCAGTGTCTTTCTGACTTGTCTCCCTGCTAATGCCCTTTGCCATTTCCATCTGGTCAGAGCAGCTACAGTCACTTTTCTAATACAAAAATTAGATCACGTCACATCTTTGCTTACATTTTTTTCTTCACTTTAAAGGCTAAATGATAATAGCCTAAAAGCCCTAGAAAATTTACTCCCTCTTCCCTCTCTGAGGGTTACTACTTTCCGGCCACAAACTCTCCATCATTCGCACGGACCTCCTTGCTACCTCTTGGACACATTCGACGTGTTTCCATGTTTTTCTCTGCTGTTCATTTTATCTAAAGTTCTCTTGCCTGGCATGTCGGCCTTGCTCTCTCCCTGGAAGGTGGTGTGGTTGCCAAACATTTCTTGCTTTAACAAGGAGACAGTATGTTGCTCTCCATGTGGATATGCAACTCACTTTGCCTGTGAAATGAACAGAATGATCTATAGCCCTTGCAAGCAGAAGCTCTAGGAGCTATTTCCTGATTTATCTTTGACCCCCTCCCTGTGCTATGAGATCTGTATCATCCAAATAGAGGCTGCTCTTTCAGCCTAGGACCTGGTAGGAAACATCAGAGAGCAGCAACAGCTGACCCATAGATACTTGTTCTTGGAAGCCCCCGAAACATTGGGGTTTTTGTGACTGTAACATATGAATGCAAGCTAATATAGAAATTGGTAGAAGGATTGGAGTGCTGATTAAACAAACACAATGACCCTTCACATTGACTTTCCTTATTGATAGTGGGTACCCAGGAAACTGTTATTGGAGTCTCAACACATGATTATAATATTATGAAGTGGTGAAACATTTGATAAGAAACAGAATATGAATTGATTGATTAATATAGGCTATTTTGACAGGGCACTACAAGAAAGACATGAAATAAGAAAATAGTTGGCTCCTGAGTGGTGTGGCTCAGTGGTTGATCATCAACTCCTGAACCAAGAGTTCCCTGGTTTGAGTCCTGATCTGGGCACGTGCCTGGGTTGCGGGTTCAATCCCCAGTAGGGGGTGTGTGGGGGCAACTGAATGTTTCCATCTCTCTATCCCTCTGCCTTCCTTTCTCTCTAAAAAATCTATAACAAATATTTTTTTAAAAATGAAATAAAATATTTGGCTACCTTGCAAGCAAAATTGAATAGGAATATAGAAAGCTCAAAAATTTCCCAAAGCTTCCAGATGTAGTAGAAGCTGGTAGGAGCTTAGATTTCTTCAAATTTCCAACAGATAAAAAAATAAATCTGAAACAGCTTTTGAAAACAAAGGCTAATTTAAACTCAGTCTCTTCTGCAAGAACTAAATTAGAATTGTGGCCATAAAATCTTTTGTTAAAATCTCCAAATTCATTAAGTTAATGCCTTGTGATTTTAAGTTAGACAAAATGGCTCAAGAAAAAAAACTGAATAAAGGCATGATTTTTCCATCAAAGCTTGATAAGTTCAAGTTACCTCCAATTAAGCCTGGGAAAAAAGAATAATTGTGGATAAGGTGCAAACATATAACGGTGAGTAATAGAAGAAAAGCTAGCGAAGCTTGAGAGTTGTATTACTGCCAAAGGAGCCAGTCTGGGTTTAAAATACACTGACTCCTTGAAACTGAACCTTTGGACCCCTAATCTCTCCCAGACAGAAAGGAGGATGAGAAAACCGTGTGGTCCTCAGGGAGAACACATTTTCCAATGTCCTCTTCAGATGAGACTTGGAAGGAAAACATCAAGGGGAAGATCTCCCAGAGGGAGAGATGGCTACCAAGAGAACAATGGACTGAGGATCTACTCCAAGGGAACCGAAGCAGGGCCCACTTTTCCTCCCTGGGGAGATTTCAGGGTTGTGGTAGGTCAGCGGTGACTGTCTGTTTCCCATTCTCACCCTTTTCCAAGGGGATATTTATGTGGCTAGTCTTACATCCTACCACTGTGTGAGGGATGTGTTGGACAGATGACTTGACTTTTCAGTTCTTAGATCTTTGGATCAAGAAAAGTCCTGATTGCCCAAGCCAGCATGGTTCAGTGGATAAGCATGGACTTATGAACTAGGATGTCATGATTCAATTCCCAGGCAGGGCACATGCCTGGTTGTGACTCGATCCCCAGTGTGGGGTGTGCAGGAGGCAGCCAATCAATGGTTCTCTCTCATCATTGATGTTTCTCTCTCACCCTCTCTTTTCTTCTCTGAAAATCAATAAAAACATATTTTAAAAATGAAAAGAAAAGCCGTGATCTAAGATTTTCATGAGATCACAGACTTGAACATGACATTGATAAGGTTGTTTCCCTTTGTGTGGGCAGGGCAAGTGTACTTTATATGAGAAAGGGAGTTTAGCAAGACGCCATATTCATCCTAAATACTCCCTGACATTCCTTGTGACATGAATACTTCTGCCCCATTGCTGTTGGGTTTGACCTGGTGATATGTTTTAGCCACTGAAAAGTGAATAAAAGTGACATATGTCATTAGAAGAAGAATGATTGTTAAGAGCATTTTGTGGTTCCACCATTTATTTTCTTTCTCTCTGACATGTGAATGGCACACTCCAGTTAGAGGCTACTTTAGTCTGTTGAAATTAAAACAGCATGAAGCAGTGCCATAGCGGGTCCATGAGGGTCACACCATGTACCTGAGCAATGCCACTAGCTTTTCTAAATCATGGCATCTTCGGGGTTATTAACACAGATGACAATAAAAACTGAGTGATAAACTCTAATATTCCTTGAAGACTTTGCTCAATGTCACCTCTATTGTGACCATATTTAGGGCAATTTCAAGAGATTCCATCACTTTGAATCTCCCTTATTTTGTTCTACTTTTTCCATACTACTTATCCTCTAAAACACTAATAAATGGTATTTTTTAATAATAGTCTGCTTGACCCAACTACAGATTTGACAAAGTTAGGAATTTTTATCCATTTGGTCACTAATGTTCCTGGCACATAGTAGCCCATTGAAAATATATTTGTTGACTAAAGTAATGAATGAGTTGTTTTGTATTCAATAAAGTTTACATAAATTTTATTATAATCTATGTGATTAATTGAACTATAATAAACATTTTGATGAATTTCTATTATATTTTAATGTAGATTTTTTGGTTTATTTTTGGTTACTTAGTTGATGACATAATATATATAACTTTTCAGTCTATTTTAACTGATAGAAATATTTCTCATGAATAAACTTTCAAACCTAATTTTTTGTTACCTAATTTTTATATTTATGATGGCATACATGAAGTGAAGCTGTTCTATTTTCTTCCATCACTTTTCTCCATCAAGTAGAGAACTCTAGTACAGTGAGTATTGGGTACTTACATGATACATTATACCGTGAAATTTGTCCATTCTATGTTTTCTTGCCCACAATCATTATGCACTATAGCTTTTGATGGTTACAGTGAAATGTGGTTGCTCTTAGTTTTTAAAAGTTTTCATTCCATGTCCTTACGGGGAGATGGAAACAGAGGAGGGTGCTGTTTTATTTGAAGTTTGTGGGAGAAAACTAAAAAACACTACTGTACTATATGCTAGTGTCGTAGAGGTATCTGGTGGTCATGAAATCAGCACAGTTACTCAGGAATAAGAAGTGCCTGGAGGAACAAAGGTCAGTAAGAAAGTCAGAAAACATTTCCAAGGACATCAGAAGAAGGGACTACAAAGAGCTGTAGTAGGAACCCAAGATATACGACCTAGAAGAGAGAAGAGGGAGGAGTGAAACAGGAAGAATGAGATAATGATAGTTCTGAGAAAGGCTGTTTTACCCTAAACTGACTTTTAAGTTTACATAAATTTTATTATAATCTATGTGATGATTAATTGAACTATAATAAACATTTTGGTGAATTTCTATTATATTTTAATGTAGATTTTTTTTTGGTTTATTTTTGGTTACTTAGTTGATGACATAATATATATAACTTTTCAGTCTATTTTAACTGATAGAAATATTTCTCATGAATAAACTTTCAAACCTAATTTTTTGTTACCTAATTTTTTAAATGAATGGGATGAAATAAAATTCATCTAGTTATTTCCCTATTTTTATATCTTTAACTTATACATTTTTGAAATTTTAATAAGACTGTTCTGAAAGCCTTCATGTTATATATTTTTCTGTATTTAGAAAAAAATTTTTGAGCTAAAATGTATGAATATTTTACAGTCTGAATATAGACAGTATGATTGCTTTCCAAAGGTGCTATACTAATTCGCCCTTTAACCAACAATATATTTTACACAATTGAAAATTCTCATGCCTCCTTAAATTGACTTTTGTCTGAGGAGAGTTTTAATATTAGGTCTTGTTATGGGTTAAACTGTGTTGCCTGTACAAGTTATATATTAAAGTACAAATTCGCAGGGCCTCATAATGCCCTTATGTGGAAATAGGGTTGTTGCAAATGTAATTTGTTAAGGTGAGATCATGGAGGAGTAGAATGGACCTTAATCCAATATGATTGACGTTCTTAGAAGAAGATGGCCATGTGAAGACAGACAGACACACACACACACACACACACACACACACACACACACACACACACACACATGAAGAAAGTGTGTGATGACGAGGTAGGGATCAGAGTTTGCAGCTGCAAACCAAGAAATGCCAAAGATTGCTGGCAAACTAGTGGAAACTAAGAAGAGATAAGAAAATTTCTTCCCAAATGTTTCAAAGGTCCTGTGGGAAAATAGCTCAGGCTTTAACCTTTCCCTAAGTTTCATCCCTTCTTTTCCACTCATCTGGATGAAACTGTTTTGATTCCCCACACTCAGATATGATAGAGCAGTTCAGTTATGCCTCTTTCCTAACCATATAATCTCATGATATTGTTGAGTCTTTTTGGCATTATAGTATCTTTTTTTTTTTTTTTTTTGCTAATATGCAAGGTTTAGGAAGACAGGGACCATTTTATTTATCTTTGTATTCTTAGTGACTGACAGAGTGTTAAGCACAAAGTAATAGTTTTAATATACGTTTACTGAATTAAATAGGTTAAATATATTTAGAATCTGTAAAATGTTTTAATTCTATGATGATTTTAAGTACAACTTTAAAGTTTTGATTTTTCTATTTAAATAAAAAGCTATTGATATGTTTTAATATGTCCTCAAAATAAATTTCTAAACTTCTTAAAATATATATATTTAAATGGTAGAAATAGTATTCATGCCAACTATTATTTCTTATTAATAAGAAAAGAAACCTGACAACCTCTGTGGCTCTGAGAGAGAGAACTAATAGATGCTCTAAGAAAATAGGTTGATAGAAAGCAGTATCAAAGTACTAGTGAATGTAAACTGTCCATCCTATACCTTTAAACAATGTTATAATATTTTCTTGTCTAATATACTAGTATAGTGCTTTTATTGGCTTCATTTCTATAATTTACAGGACATTAACTAAAATTGCCTATTCAACAAAAAAATTGTTGTGGTACAAAAATTTTTGCATTAATTTTATTTTGGGAAGCCAAACATATCACATAATCCTTGTCATAACCAAGTCTCATTAATATAGGCTCTATCACCACAGAGTATGGAATGATGTTAGTATTTGCAATTTACTTTGCTATTGTTTTTATAAATCTTTTTATTTTTCTATAGTTTTGTATAATATTAACATTCCACTCTTTTAAAGAGAATATTTAAAACAAGAAGAAGCGGTTGAAGATTCCTTAATAACGATGATGACAATAACAATTAATTTATCCATGAAATGGGCAACCAATAGCTCATTGCTGATAATTGTATCTACGTTGAAGATTTAATATTTGTAAACATTACATTATTTAATATTTAATTAATAATTACTGAATAATGTATGCATAACATTGCTTGTAATTTTTAATGGGGATAACATTTTTACATTTTTAAAAGGAATGGTATAATCTAGATTTTGTTAATTTAGGTTAATAAGCATCAGTCAACATGAGTGAAATAAGGTAACTATGATGACATTTCTTAGAATAAGATAAGAATCTTAGAATAAGGCAAGATTCTAAGATTGGATGCTCCCCTCTGTCTCCTTATCTCCCTTTATAACATGCACACATATATGCATGTTACACAAAGCATGCACATATATGTACATTATATATGTGCTTGTATCTGTATAAATTTACTTGGGAGATGATGATCTAACAAAAATATATGAGAATAATTCACTTGATGCTTTTATATAAGTTATATATGTAAGGTATACATCTACAAAGTCTACACCATTTGTATTAAAATGTGTTAGCCTAGCTCAGCCGGCATGGCTCAGTGGTTTTGGTGGATGGCCTATGAATTGGGAGGTTGTGGTTCAACTCCCAGTCAGGGCACATGCCAAGGTTTGTGGGCTTGATCCCTGGTGTGAGGGGCATGCAGGAGGCAGCCAATCAATGATTCTCTCTCATATTGATGATTCTGTCTCTCTCTCCCTCTACTTTCCTCTCTGAGATAAATAAAAATATATTAAAAAAATAAAATGTATTAGCCTAAACACAAATTTTCATACTGATGATGTCAAAGTACTATTGCGAGTGGTATGAACTAAAATTAATTGGGGCATTTTTCTATATATCTGGCACTGTGCTAAGTACATTCCATCACATTTAATCCTCATAACAGTACTTTAAGGTAGCAATCTTTATATTCTCCATTGTACAGATATAAAAACAGAGTCACTTAGATTTCAAGTGGCCAGGTTCATGCAACTACTAAATAATAATGTTCATATTTGAATTCATATGTCTGATAGATTCATGTATTTCCTCTGGAGAGACAGGATGTCAAAAAGTCTTAGAAGTTCATCTGACTTCTAGAGTAAGTAGTGACTATAATGCCTTCCATAGGATAGTAAAACAAATGCCCTTGAAAATCCAAGAAGAGCCTGTCATATGGTAGTCATTCAGTTATTATTTGGTAAATGAAGAAATAAATAAATGAAATTATGAGCCTGTTGTATTAGTCTGAGAACAGCAGAATTTAATAATTTAAAAAATAAATTTGATTAAA
This sequence comes from Ia io, assembly GCA_025583905.1. Taxonomy (NCBI): domain Eukaryota; kingdom Metazoa; phylum Chordata; class Mammalia; order Chiroptera; family Vespertilionidae; genus Ia; species Ia io. The sequence goes on along the minus strand of JAJQQW010000002.1, from coordinate 18,733,146 downwards.
AAACTGCACTTGAATATATGTCTTAGGAAATAATTTAATTAAAAATGTTTATTACATATGCCCTTTGATTTATGGCTAGTTCATGTGCATGACTACTCAGTATTTTAGAAGTCTGTGAGTTTTGTTTTTGATAGTTTCCTTATAAAGTAGGGCTCCTATTAAAAATAAACCTTTGGAAAGAGCAACCTGGTGCAGAAAAAATGTTCATTTTACAGAGAACAACCTGACAAGTTAGAGGTCTTTCTCTAGACATTGGGCTTCATTAAATCAAGGGTAATAGCACATTCTAATGCTTGACAGTTTGGATCTTTCATCTTTAATTTGAAATTTTCTGCACCATCTATTCTTACTGGTGTATAGTTATCTACTTTTCTATTAAATGAAAAGTGTGAGCTTTTAGTCTCAAGTTCCAAAGATCAGGCAATATGTTCTTTTCTAACACAAATTTTGAGGTGTCAACATTTTTCAGGTTGATTAAACCCCTTGTTACACAACCTAGTAGTAAAACATAGCCTGGTCATGTGACTTGAGTTTCTGTATAGCATGTTTGCAGTTGAAGTACCTCTGAGGGAGAAAAAAAAGTACATTTTTAGATGGTGTAGCCTTACATTACATTCCTCCAGACTGTATTTAATGTTAAAAGTTTAAAATTTTACAGACATTGCTTCCTACAGGCTTAAAAGCCTAGCTGACATTTATGAACAAATAAATTTATCATAGAGCAGATATATTTTTTAAACACTTACGGGTATTCTGCCACCTCACAACATCTGCCAAGCGTGAATGACAAGAATGTTTTTAGTTTTAAAGTAAATCTATGTAGTCTAATATACTAAAAAATAGTGAACAAAGTGGTATTTGGGGACTACTAAAAGGTTTACATCTATTTCAACAGTTAGTGAAGTTTTAGCTTAGGTACTTAATGGGAGAGTAGGAGCAATTGTAGCTTTTTAAGAATAGAGAAGTGTTTAAATATATATTTTTCTAAAGTTAATAACTTCCTAATAAATCATTTATATGCCAAATATCTAAGCAGACAACTCATTTGCCTCAGGGTTTTATGAATTAAAGACCAACTAAACTTTCCCCAAAAGTAAATTCTAAAGCCTAGATATGTGGAAGGTTTAAGGCCCAGATAGCTAGAGAAAAGATGAGTATGCCAACAAATCCATGACATAAGTTTTACCTTCTTCTCCATTCTGTTGTATCTATTTGTTCAATTGGTCAAGACTTCTTAATAAGAGGGAGAATCAAGTAGGCAAACGCCTGTAGTTGCCGCCTCTCACAACCACATCAAAATTACAACTAAAATACAGAAAAACCATCATCCAGAACTGCCAGAAAGCTGACTGAATGGAAGTCCTACAACTAGAGAAGTAAAGAAGAAAGCACACTGAGACTGGTAGGAGGTACAGAGGCGTGGAACGGGCTGGTCCAGTACCCACATGTCCTGCTTTTTTAATTGGGAGGGAAATTATCTCTGTGGAGGCCACCCGGAGGAGCAAGGGGTCCCTGCCCCACACCAGATGTCCGCCCAGGGTCCAAGTGCTGGAAAAAAAAGTTCCTACAGGCAGTAAGAACTAAGGACTGTAAAAACCAGTGTGGACTGGGGCTCAGTGACACAGAGGGTGCTGGAGAACCAGCTGTTCCTCTTAAAAGGCCGGCACCACAAATTGAACTTACAAGGTCCTGCTTCCTCTGACCTCCAGTGCCCAGCGAGGCTCTGGGGGACCCAGACACATATAAGGAGAAGCTGTTCTTTCTGGCATTGGGGCAGCAACTTGGGGGTGGTTTTCTTCCAGATAGAGGTGCTCACAACAGTCATTGTTCCCATGCTGGGACCTCCCTGTTGCATATGAATGGCCTGTCCTTTCTCAGGCTAAAACATGTCAAACAAGCTGCAGCTGGATCAGGGAGCCCCAAACCTATCAATAAAAGGCCCAAGACCTGGCACCAGCACCAGCCTGCCTTGCTTCACAGCTGGCCCTCATTTTGGCACTTTCAAACTTAATACAAAGAGGAGAAATCTAAAGATCTCTTTGTAGCTCCTGTTGGATGGCCCCAGGCAGTGGCTGACGTTGCACCTCCCTGGAGACCCAAGAGCCAGTGTACCCAGTGGTCAGTGTCATACCATACCAGATTATAACTCTCCACATCCATAGCAACACACTAAAGGGGCAGACTCAGTGAACACCAAAGCCCTACTGAAGCAAGTCCTGCTCCATAAGGGTGTCTCCTGCACAGCAGCTCTCTCACTGTAGTCACAGCTGGTCCCCACAGCCAATTGGCCTAGAGGTCAATTCCTCCAAGTGACACCAAAAGCAATCAAGGCTCAACTATAACAAGATTGTGCACACAGCCTTCAAAGTGGTGCACCTAGAGTGTCTACCACAGGTGATTGGGGAGGCTGAGCCACTGGGCCCTATAGGACACCTACTACACAAGGCCACTCTGTCAACTCAAGGAGACTTAGCAGCTCTACCCAATACATAGAAACAAACACAGGGAAGCACCCAAAATGCAGAGACAAAGAAACATGTCACAAATGAAAGAAATGGAAGAAAGCAAAATACTGGATATAGAGTTCAAAACCACAGTTATAAGGTTACTCAATCTTCTAGAAACCTCCAAGGGACTTAGTGAGACTTTCAAGAATCTTAGTGAGAATGCCAAAAATGGAAAAGGACCAGTCAGAAACTAAGCATATACTGACTGAAATAAAAAATAATATACAGGGATTCAACAGGTGATTAGAGGATCCTGAGAATCAAATCAATGATTTGAAATATGAGGAAGCAAAAACACCCAACCAGAAGAGCAAAAAGAAAAAAGAACCCAAAAATATGAAGATAGTGTAAGGAGCCTCTGGGACAACTTCAAGCATACCAATATCCAAATTATGGGGGTGCCAGAAGAAGAGGGAGAACAAGATATTGAAAACCTATTTGAAGAAATAGTAGAGAAAACTTCCCCCACCTGGTGAAAGAAATAGACTTACAAGTCCAGGAAGCACAGAGAACCCCAAACAAGAGGAACCCAAAGAGGACCACACCAAGAAAACATCATAATTAAAATGCCAAGGGCAAAAGACAAGGAGAAAATCTTAAAAGCAGCAAGAGAAAAGCAGTTAGTTACCTGTAAGGGAGTGCCCATAAGACTGTCAGCTGATTTTTCAACAGAAGGGAATGGCAAGAAATATTCAAAGTGATGAATAGCAAGAACCTACAACCAAGATTATTCTACCAGCAAAGCTATCATTTAGAATTGAAGGTCAGAGAAAGAGCTTTACAGACAAGAAAAAGCCAAAGAAGCCCATCACCACCAAACCAGTAATATATGAAATGCTGAAGGGTATTCTTTAAGGAGAGGAAGAAGAAGAAGGTAAAGATAAGAAATATAAATAATAAAGTGGCAACAAATACATATCCATCAACAATGAATCTAAAAATCAAATGAATAAAACATCTGATGGACAGAATAAACTGGTGAATGGAATAGAATCAGGGGCATGGAAATGGAACAGACTGACAATTCTCAGAGAGAAGAGGGTGTGTGGGGGGTGCAGGAAGAGATTAGAAAAAGATCTTATATGCATGTATGTGTTACACAGACAGTAAGGTGGCGAGGGCCTGGGGTGGGGTGGGAACTGGGTGGAGGGGAGCTCTAGGGGAAAAAGGAGGGACATCTATAATAATCTCAATAATAAAGATTAAAAAATAAGTTCTAATAAATGTTTACATTTGTAATTTCTTCAAATCCATAAACTCATTGGAATATCAGGCTTGGATGTAGATTTTTATTTTTCATTCGGCATCTCTCTGGAATGCTAAGAAATGGATATTTTGTAAGTATTCTGGGAAGAAGGTAATACGTTTGTTCCAGAGTCTAGAGTTCAAGGGGACCTTGAGTGAACCATTGAAAGCTCAAGGACATGAGGCATTTAATGGGACCCCAGTGGCCTGAGAGATTTAATGTTTCTCCCCCCAGCACACCCAGTAAAACTACTTGGAGAGAGCAAGGAATGAGGGAGGTGAGGTTAACATTCAAGAAGAAAAACATATTCCTTTTTTCCTTACCTGACACATCATGTGTATAACATTGTGTTTCTCCAATAACAGTTGGTAGCATTTGCATACATTGTAGAGAATGCAGATGGTTTTCTGCTGAGAAAGCAGGAAGCCTAGGAGGTCATGCTGCGAATAACTAGATTTAAACTACAAGCTTGCGAATGCTATTAATTTTTAAATCAAAGCCTTGCTATTTAGTGCCTTAACATATTTTTCTGTGTTTAAAACATATGTGTTCTTGACCCACTTAGGAAAAAAGCCAACCCTGAGCACCCACCAGTAAAGCAAAGCCTAGTCGCATAAACGATCGAAGTGTCTTTAAAAACATCTTCCCAGGAGAACAGTCTGCTATTGAAGTTCAGATCCGCAAATATACTTCCTCATTATTTTTGCATGCCTTACATACACGCTGCTTTCCCAAACTTCCCGTGTTCTTCCTTTCTTTACAAGCACTGTGCTCTCATCTTGTACTCGAAGAAATAAAGGAATTCAAAAACCTTTGAAGATATGGTATTCCTGGACTAAATATTGAACTGTATTATAAAGATTTGCAAAACTGGCCCCACTCACATTTAAGTAAAATAGAAAATAGTCACCTTGCTTTTATTTTAAAATTATTTATTTATTTATCCTCACCCAAGGATTTGTTTTTATTTATTTTTAGAGAGACAAGGGAAGAGAGAGAGAGAGAGAGAGAGAGAGAGAGAGAGAGAGAGAGAGAGAGAGAGAGAGAGACCTTGGCCTACATGCCTTGACTGGTGATAGAAGCTAAAACCTAAGTATGTGTCCTGACTGGGAGTTGAATCTGCAACCTTTTGGTGCATGCGACGATGCTCCAAACAACTGAGCCATCCAGCCAAGGCTAGTCTTGTTTTTAAAACATGTTGCTAACTAACAAGAATGGGTGTATAGTATAATGACACTTTGGTTAATAGTCTCTTGGTTGGACCTGAACTGGAGAAAGAGTAATTATGGACACCAAGAACTAGAGAAGGCAATTACTCCTAATTTATATTAACTCATTTTTCATAAAATAATTTGTTATCAAGTATAAGTGGGCAAGTTAAATTCATCAGACCAGAGAAAGTTTACCCCAAATTAAAATCATTATTTAGTTAGTGATATTTTAAAAATGTATTTTATATTTTAAAACATCCTTTCATGTGTTCATGTATTAAATATATCTTTTTCAACTATCTACTATAGAAATGGTACTGTGTGGGCACTTTAAATGGACAGAAGGATAGTTAAATATAATTTTTCTTATAGGTTGACCTCTTCTAAGATTGTATTTATAGATAAAAAGAACATTTTGAATAAGAGTAAGGTTATTTCAAAATGCAGGTATCAAAATTGTAAAGAAATCAAAACTATACTAACATAATTCTATACAGTTAAACACTAAACAAATATGCTTTATAATTCCAGGCAGTGATGAGGGTTAAACAGCACAGGGTTGAGAGTAGAGAGGTATAAAGGAAGAAAAAAACTGGGGTAAAAGTTTGCTTAAGTGGTTTGTCTGTTCAGGGAATTTTCAAGTCTGGTCTACATTTTGTATTTTACCTTAATACTAAGAATGAGGAAAAGCCATTGAATGGTTTATGTGTAGGCATGAATATATAAACAGTGTTGGTTAAGAGAGAAAACTGCCTCAGTTTCCATCCCACGCTTAGGTATCAGCTATAATCTTGGGCAAGTCACTCATTTTCCTTATCTGTGAAATGGGAAAGTTAGTACAACCTTCTTATCAGATTGGGAGAAATAAATTATCAAATATATGTGAAGTATTAATTATTGATATTTAACAAAGATCACTCTCGTTACTTGTGGGAAATAGACCATAGGAAGCCAGATAGAAAACAAAAAGACACTTAGGAAGCGATGCATAGACATGAAGAAGCCCTCAACCAGTGGTTAGTTTTTGAAGAACGAGAAGTGGTAAAATTTAACATATACTAGGACAGAAAAGCTGAGAAGACTGAAATCGACTAGTTATAAATTGCAAGAAAAAAAAGCAAAGATGAAAACTGAACAAGGAGCCAATAGTTGTAGCAATTACTGAGATAGAAAAGATAAATGGAGGAGATGAGTTGGGGTAGGAAAAGAATCAAGAGCCTTGATTGGATATATCAGGGTTATGGTCCCTACTAGATATTTACATGGAGATGTTGGGTACAAAAGTTAGATATACAAATTTAGTTGAGTTCTTGATGACTATATGTATAAATTTCAGAGTCACAGCATATAGATGGCACTTAAAACCTTAGGAATGAACACTTGTGTACAGGCAGAGAAGAGAGTAATGCTGGAATACTACAACATTTATGAAGAGGAGCAAAAAAAGAAAAAGAAAAAGTTGACAGAGAATGAGGGAGAACCTAGGAGAGTGTGGTATTGTGAGAAACAAGAAATTATTTGAAGGAAAAAGTAATGACAACTAACTGCTCAACTAGGCACGATGTAGGTCAACGGCCATTTGACTTCAGAGCAGTGACTATGACCAAAGCAGTTTGAGAGGAATTCAGATAAAAGTCCCAAGGTCAGTCAAGAAGAACTGGGAAATCTAGATGTGGAAATGCATCAATGAATTAAAACAAAGATCATAGAGGAACTGCAAGAAAATGGAACTGAATAATTAATTCAGTGGAAAATTCCAAAGCTTTGCAGTATTACTAGGAAATAAAGTAAAAATGTTGAAATATTTGTATGTATATCTACATACTCTCTAATAAAATGGTAATATGCAAATTAACCATCACTCTGCTACATAAGCCACGCCCACCAGCCAATCAGGGTGAGTTTGCAAATTAACCCCAGCCAAGATGGCTACAGCCACAGAGAGCAAGGTTTCCCAGGTAACAGAACAAGCCAAGCTTTCCATAGCCATTGCAGGCCTAAGCCTCCACTCAAGCTACAAAGTTTCAATTATAGAAGGTAAACAAATTCAAATAAATGGCGGTAGAACAGAGCTTGAGAGAGCAAGCCAGGGTTGCCGGCGGCAACAGGGGAAGCAAAGCTTTCTGCACACCCTGGCCTGGCTCACCCGCTTAAGGCTACAAAGTTTCAATTATAGAAGGTGAACTAATTGCCACAGAAATGGCTGCCACCCCCGGAGGGAGCAGCAGGCTTGGCTCCACTCCAGGCTACAAAGTTTCAATTGTAGAAGGAAAATAAATTCCAGATACCAGGGCCTCTGCTTGGGTTGCCAGGGGACGTGGCCGGCCTGCAAACCACCACAGGCCCCTCGCCCAGGCCACCCCATGCCCCAAGGGAACCCCCACCCTGATATGGGACACCCTTCAGGGCAAACCAGCTGGCCCCCACTCCTGCACCAGGCCTCTATCCTATCTAATAAAAGAGTAATATGCAGATTGACCATCACTCCAACACACTATATGTCTGCCCCCAGGTGGACACAAGATGGCCACTACAAGATGGCCAACAGGAGAGGGCAGTTGGGAGGGACCAGGCCTGGAAGGGAGGGCAGTTGTGAGGGACCAGGTTTGCAAGGGAGGGCAGTTGGTGGTGATCAACCCTGCAGGAGAGGGCAGTTAGGGGTGACCAGGCCGGCAGAGGAGGGAAGTTGGGGGCAAACAGGCTGGCAGGGGAGCAGTTAAGCATCAACCAGGCTGGCAGCGGAGTGGTTAGGGGGTGATCAGGCTGGCAGGCAGAAGCGGTTAGGGGCAATCAGGAAGGCAGGCAGGCAAGCAGTTGGGAGCCAGCAGTCCTGGATTGTGAGAGGGATGTCCGACTGCCCGTTTAGGCCCGATCCTGGGGGATCGGGCCTAAAGGGGCAGTCGGACATCCCTCCAGGAGTCCCAGATTGGAGAGGTTATAGGCTGGGCTGAGGGACAACCCCCCTCCATGCATGAATTTCGTGCACCGGGCTTCTATTATATATAATAAAAACTCTGCAAATAGTAAGTAATACAATTACTACAAAATAAAATAACAAATGAAAACATTGTTTGAATCAATATGACAAGCAAAACTTCTGTTTGATTCAGTGGGTCAGTGACACCATTATATTGCATCTTCTATGTCATGAATACCTTTATTCTTAGGCTGGTAATAAGGTGTCTCTCATGATCCCAGACTCATATACAGACAAGATGACGTAAGAAACAGGAAAGTGACTCTCTCTGCCTCTGTTCTCTCTTCTTGGTAGGAAAATATTTTGTAGCAATACACTTCCATCATCATTTTTCATTGGACAAAGATGCCTGAAAACCGCCTATCCTGAACTGATCATTGGCAAGCAAGGGATGTTGGATTACCATAATGGGTTAAAATGAACAATGTGAAATAGAGTGTAGGTTGAGTGGTTAAGACACCCTCTTAAGTGTTTTATATATAACTAGAGTCCCGGTGCATGAATTTGTGCACCAGTGGGTCCCTCAGCCTGGCCTGCGGGATTGGGCTGAAACTGGCTCTCTGACATCCCCGAGGGGGTCCCGTATTGTGAGAGGGCTCAGGCCAGGCCGAGGGAACCCACCAGTGCACAATTGGGGCTAGGGAGGGACACGGGAGGTTGGCCTGTGGAGAAGGGACTGCAGGAGGACTCCAGGGCATGTCCGATCCTGTCTTGCTCAGTCCTGAAAGGCCTGACCCCAGCAGCAAGCTAACCTACCGGTCGGAGCATCTGCTCCTGGTGGTCAGTGCATGTCATAGCGAGTGGTTGAGTGGCCTTAGCATATCATTAGCATATTACACTTTGATTGGTTGAACGGACGACTGGACGACCGGACACTTAACATATTAGGCTTTTATTATATAGGATACTTTTAAAATATATATTACTTGGTGTATATATTATAGATAGTTGAGTAACGTACCTGTATTAGTTTGATAGGGCTGTCATAACAAAATACTGGGTGTCTTAAACAACAGAAATTTATTTTCTCACAGTTCTGGAGGTTAGAAGTTCAAGATCAAAGGGTCAGCCAAGTTGTTTTTTTTGGAACCCACTCTCCTTGGCTTGCAGATTTCCACCTTCTTACTGTGTCCTCATATAGTTTTTTCTCTGTGTACATTCTTGTAGTACCTATATATGTTCAAAATTTCCTCTTTCTATAAGATACCAGTCAGATTGGATTAGGACCACCCTAACAGGCTGTTTTAGTTACCCACCTCTTTAATGGCTCTATCTCAAAATACAGTCACATTTTGAAGTATTGGATGGTTGAACTTCAACATATGAATTTTGGGGAAAAAGAGTTCAGTCCATAACAGAATCTAGGAACATACTCTAAGCATTTTCATCTCCAAACCTTGGTTCATATTTAATTAACTTGAACTATGCTCTTCCCTATCTCTGGTTGCCCAAATTATTATTAGGATCTACCTCTGTTGATAGTAGCTTTTCTCAATAGTAGCTTTTAATATCCTCCCAGAAAGTTTTAGGCAATAGTCTTAGGAAAATTTCCATAGTCTCTTTAATATTATAGTCATTTATGTACTTATATCTTCATTAGATAACTAGAGGCCCAATGCACAAAATTCATGCAAGGGGCGTGGCCCTTGCAGCCCCTGCTGCCTTGCGGCGCTGCCCAGTGGTCATTCCGGAAGGTCGTTCCAGAAGGTAGTTCCACCATCCAGTCTAATTAGCATATGAGTTCTTTATTATATAGGATATTCTTGAGAGTAAGGACTATGCCGGGTGTTTTTTTTTTTTTTTTTTAACATAGTATCACTTGTACTGTCTAAGAGCGTGTTGACCATAGTTGGTGCTCAGTATAAATCTGTTAAAACAAGAATGTCTGCAGAAATGTAATTCGTATATAGCCTCACAATAGGATTTGAATGGAATAATAAATTATTATTTCTTAGGTGATAAGGCAAAGATTTGTGGATGAGTCAAAATTTGAAACAGGGCTTGAAGTCTGGGTGAGATTTTGATAGATGGAGGTCTGATGAAGAGGGAATTAAAGGTTAGGTTAAATACCCATTCAAACCAGAAGTTAAGGAACAGTGCAAGCTGAGCTCAAAATGTAAAATAATTGCACAGTGTACATCTCCACAATAACACACAGTCAGTTTGATTATACCACAGGTTTTGTTTTAGTGAGTGCTAAATCCAAAAAGACAGCTTGAGACAAAGTCATAAATGATGCAAATGGCATTCTAAGGATTTTTTTTTTTTTTTGGGTAAGCAATGTTGAATCACTGAAGGATGTCACATATGGGAATAACATTTACCAAAGCATTGGTTAAGAAAAAATATGTAGGTTCAAGAAGCATGAAGTTTCATTAATAAAAGTAATGTGAAGAATGAAAAGGAGATTTGATGGTCTGGAGATGTGATGAATTTGAAAATATGGAAGGATGTCAAATAAAAATGTCCAGGGGCCAGTGTGAAAATAGAATATTACAAATAAAACAAATCTTGCTTTCCATCATAAGTAAGTATTAGAAAATAGAAGGTATTTAATTATTTGAATATATCTATTTACTTGTGTATTAGAACTGGTCTGTGGCCAAACATTTTTAATGCTCATATTAGTGTTTTCTATATCAGGGTAATAAAATCATTTATTCTTAAACTTATTTTTAAAGTCATTTTAGTTTGTTTTGTCAGATATTCAAGGACATATTAAGGTGAACAAAATTACATGATACATATACATTTTTACAAATATCCATTTTCTTAATTTTCTCATTTGTAATTATAGAATGTATATCAAACATAGTGTTCCAGATACACCTTCATTAGTAAATACAAATATTAAATCAGCTTAACTAAATTTGATCTTTCTCTGTTTTTCTAGCTGGTGAAATTAGGTAACAGTTATACTGGATTTTCAACTTTTAATTAAAACCCAGACTAATTCATTGCTCCAATTACTTTTCATTTGAAAGATACTATTTTTCTTAACAAAGCACTTCAATGAGATACTGTAAATTAGTTCACATTTACCTTATGGCTATTTGTTTTCCATTACTAATTATAATGACCAGCGACAATCTGAAGTGCTTATTAATTTACATGAATAACTTATTGGCAGTATTTGCCCCATGTTTGCTAGACTATCGGAATATGTAAGTTATATCATTCTTTAAAATAAAACTTCACCTTTATCAAAATTGTTACAATCAGACATTATTTATAAACATTAAAAGTATATATTTGGCATATATATTTCCAAAATAAAAAATATATGTATGTACACAAATATGTATCCTTATTAAGCAGGCTATATATGTGAAAACATATGAAGTAGAAAAAGAGGTAATTAATCAGACCTAAGTTAAATAATGTAAATAGAGCAATGCTTTAAACATGTAGTGAGGAAATACTCTTCATATAATATGGAGAAAAAAATTCAAGCTGTGGTCTCCTTGGTTACCCAGAATCTAGAGTCTTTGATTTTGTTTCTCTGTTCCTGTTACCCTTAATGATCTATCTTAATAGTTTATTGTTTTTGTTCTTTCAGTTGTCTCTCTTTCTTGCAATATAGTGAGTACAGTTGGAGAAGATATAATCAATTTTCTCCACATCTTTCTCCCTGTTCCCCATTTTTCCAGAGAGGTCATTCCTCTTTATTTTTTTTTTTTTTTAAATTTCACTAATTGTTTGCACTATTTGGACTTGGGGACTACAGTGGTGTGACCTCCACCTCCTCGTCCCCTGGGAATTTTGAAATAGATAAAAGACTGATTTTGGGATATTATTCTGAAAATTTAACTACAATAAGTAGAAATAAGAAACACTGAAAAGAAATAGAAGCTGTCTTAAATCAACTACCCAGGACTATAAGTAAAGAAAAAGTAGTGTGTATAAAGAAAGAATGTGTCCATATGAAAAGAAGTGGAAGTTGCTTAACCATGGAATCATAGAAATACATCACAGGGCAAATAATGCAATGCCCATTTGTGGAGACTACAGATATGAGCAAGATCTGATCCTTGTCTTATTACCCGTCTCTCAGTAAGAGAGACAGAGAAGTCAATTTAATGATTCAGACATCAGCTGCATGGTGGAGGAATACAAAGGGTACAAAAGGAACAAGAAGATCAGAACAATGTGCCAGCTGCAGGTAGATCCAATAGGGCTCCCACTATTGGATCCTTAGTAAGGAGGGAAAGGCTATTTCTGGCTGAGAGGCCAGCATAAACAAAGATACAGGATTGACCAGGAGCCTAGTGTATTCTAGGGAAAAAAAGCAAGTGGCTGTTGTGAAACATTAAAATTTGGGAGTGAAATTAAAATGTTAGATAAGAGCCAGCCTAGGGGTGTTTTGTGAGCAGCGCTCTACCTTGACACATTTTCTCCACCCCTCTCTCCCTGATTTACTTTATTTCTACATCACTTATCACCTTCTAGCATATTTACTTATTTTGTAAATAAGTAAGTTATCCTCTGTCTCTTCTACAGGGGCAGTAAGTTTCAAGAAGATGGATTTGAGTAGCTCAGGCCTAGAGACAATTCAGATTCTAGCAGGCTTCTGCGAGAGAAGCAAAAGTCAAGTACAGAGAGGGCCGTGATTGGAGAAAAAAAGAGTGGGAGACAGGTAGCTGCACTGGGGGTATGGGCAGGCCACTATTTTAGGTGATAAAAGTAAGAGGACTTGATGATGGGTGGGATTGGAAAGTGAGATATAAAGACAATTGAGGGATGGTGCCGGAAGCCAGTTCCAGCATGTCATAATTGCAAGAGTTTCATCAAAAGGTTGATGGAACTTGGGGACTCAAAAAGGGCTGAGTCACATATGTTATCACCTGTTGGGAATGGCTAAAGGCATTTCCCCAAACCTGAAAAAGTTTGATTGTTTACTGCCAGACAGCTCAGGGCATCTTAATCTACATGTTTGGTGTTTTTTTTTTAATTTCTTTATTGATTAAGGTGTCACATATTTGTCCTCATCCCTTCATTCCCATCCCACACCCCTCCCCACAGATGCCCCACCCCCCTGTTGTCCTTAACCATTGGTTAGGCTTGTATGCATGCACACAAGTCCTTTGGTTGATCTCTCCCCCCTTCCCCCACCTTCCCCTACCCTTCCTCTGAGGCCCGACAGTCCGATCGATGCCTCCTTGTTTCTGGGTCTGTTCTTGTTCATCAGTCTATGTTGTTCATCATTTCCCCTAGATGAGTGAGATCATGTCTTATAAGAAATATACTTATAAGAACCAAATGTGAGACGAGCAATAATATGTTATGCTGACAGGCAAATGAATCAGTCTGTAGTAAGTTTCTTTCTGGACCAACAGTTCTTTTGAGACCCAATTTCAATGTCCACCAGTTCCTTATGTGTACATGTCGGCACTGACTTTTCAGCTCTTGATGGTGGACAAATGGTGGTAATGTTGGTCCGACTCCCTCTGGTTTGGTCTTGTCTGGACGCAGGGGCACGGCTTCAAGCAGACTCAGGGGTGAAGTGGCCTCACCCAGACCCAGGGGCGCGTGGCCTCACCCGGACCCAGGACCTAGCCTCACCCGGATCCAGGGGCGCACAGCCTCACCCGGACTCAGGGGCACGTGACCTCACCAGGGCCCAGGACGCAGCTTCATACGGACCCAGGGGCACGTTGGCCTCTCCTGGACCCAGGAGCATGGTCTCACCCGGACCCAGGACCCAGCCTCGCCCAGGTCCAGGGGCACACAGCCTCACCCGGATCCGGGATCCAGCTTCACCCTGACCCAAGGGCGCATGGCCTCACCTGGACCTAGGGGCGCGTGGCCTCACCCAGACCCAGGGGTGCGTGGCCTCACCCAGGCCCAGGACCCAGCCTCATCCGGACCCAGGGGCGCGTGGCCTCTCCCGGACCCAGGGGGGCGGCTTCACCCAGACTCAGGACCCAGCCTCACCCAGATCCAGGGGCACACGGCCTCACCCGGACCTGGGATCCAACTTCACCCGGACCCAGGGGCGCGCAGCCTTGCCCGGACCCGGGGATGCACGGCCTCACCGGACCTGGGACCCAGCCTCACTCGGACCCAGGGGCGCGTGGTCTCACCTGAACCCCAGGGGCACACGGCCTCACCCGGACCCGGGCTCCAGCTTCACCCGGACCCAGGGGCGCGCGGCCTTGCCCGGACCCAGGGGCATGCAGCCTCACTTAATCTACATGTTATTGCCTCCTACTGGCCAAACACCTGAATAGCTGTAGGCTATTTCCCAATCTGACAATGGACTCTGTAGACAGAATCCCTACCCTATGAAGTGGATTATCTCCACCTTGTCTTAGGACAAATTGTGTTAATAAAAAGCAAGGGGTCCTGAGACAAAGAGCACTTAGCTCCTTTAGCTAAAGCTCCTCAGACCCCCAATGCCTTTCAAAATTATCTTTTCTCTCTGGACTCTTACTTAATCTATGCACAGCCTTCTCTAGATTCCAGAACCCTTCTAGATGCCGGATCAAGACCACCAGCGTTAAATGACACCCCAACGTCCAGCAAGATGGCATCATGACTCAGTTTAGTAGGCAACTGGATATACAACTTTTAAACCTATAAAAAGTTTTATACTGGAGGTATAGTTCTAGTCATGATTAACATATGTTTCATATTGGAAACCTTATGATGGATAAGGTCTTTCTAGGAAGGGATTTTAGATTAAGAAGAGCAAAGTCCTAAAAACACAACCCTGGAATGGATGGAGGGCAAGGAGCTATACAGGAAAGAAAAGGTATAAGATCCATCAAGGGATTATGGGACAAGATAAGAGGAAAGCAAATTTTAAGAACAATGAAATGATTAACAAACATGAAAGCAGCAGTTTTAGTAAGGTAAGCAATAAAAGGTACTCTTCAACTTAAGTGGAATGAAAAAAGTCAATTCCAGAGGCTGAGAATGAATGGGAAGTGAGGAGTTTGCCAATATGAGTATGCACTGCTTGAAGAACTTTAAACTCCTGTTCACAAGACCTTTCCTGTTTCCTGGCTTACTGGTCATTGACAGATAAATTTGTTAATGTATTATTTCTCTCCAATGTACTTTAATTTTATAAATGAAGTTTCTGGAGGAACAATACTTTAGCTTGATAGACAAAGCATCTCATAATAGGAAATGCAGGTCACATGTAGTATAACGCCTGTGAATTTAAACTCAGACACCATTAACACGTACCAACCATGGTTCCTTACCCTTTCTGGTCCCTCTACCCAGCAACATCTTACCTTTCCTGTCTCCATCCATAACCAGCCCGAATCATAGAGACAGCAGATTCAGCAGGCGGTCAATTGGTCTGCTGCCAAGCTTTGCAAAGAATTTTGCTTTTTGGCTTTTAGGACATATCTCTAGCATGACCAAGTTGTTTCTGGGTTGTTTGATTTCTTTTTTTTTTTTTTTTTGCCTCAGATGTATTAATAGATAAATCAGATCTTGGCAGGGATCAGAATTGGGCCTTAAAGAGGCCATTACAATGAATCATACAATGAATCATCCATACATTTTCCTTCTTCTTTTTTTTTTTTTTATAAACAAACTAGAGGCCAGATGCATGAAATTTGTGCAAGGGGCTCGGCCCTCGCAGCCCCAGCTTCGTCTGGAAGATCGTCCGGAAGGACGTCCGGAAGGATGTCCAGAAGGTCATTCAGCTGTCCGGTCTAATTAGCATATTATGCTTTTATTATTATAGATAGACCTGACCTTGGTTGTGCAAATTTACATGTGAATGCAATGTATGCCTTTTTATTACACTTATAGCATATATACCTTTCAAAAGCATTAAATGAGAATCATTCTGCTTTATAATACATCTGAAAAAAATGATACAAAAGCTTATTAAATATGCAGTATAAAATACACGTAAGCAGGTGACTATACTCCAGGCGTTTCCAACATTTATTTAGGTTGATAATTGTTTAGGCAGCATCTGGTAAAATAAATGATCAGGCTTGTTATGTTTGTTGCGATTAGGTATGATTATGTTTGTTTTTGAACATACATTTCTGACATTTAGTACTAAAGTTGTATTATTTTACAATTGCAAAAGGTGATGCATGTATTCAAAAGGCCAAGAAAATAGAATGATTTACAAGAAAAAAGCATGCTTTCAGGTAATAGCTGTTTATTATTTTATTTGGGAACTTAGGAGAGGGGATGATTTACAGATGGGCATTAATGTATCTGAGCATCTGCAAAAGGACTGAGGAAATATAAGGCCATCCTGAAGAGATATGGAATAGCCTTTCACTTGCACATGATTTCTATTTTCAAAGTACATTTAGATCTCAATTTTAAGAAAAAAGATATGCTTGTAGGATCAGCAGGGACTGGATAATGTTGTTCGGGCCTATGTTTGTTACCATGTAAACATTTCATACAAGGGACAAAGACATCCTTAAGGAATCAATAAATCTGATTGATTACCTTGGTCCATCCACTTTGGGACTGCCTTGTAGTCTTGTCCACTGAATGGTGTCTTTGAAATTCATGGAGTTTTGAGGGAATATGTCAAGAGGGAGATGTTCTGGATAATGGTGAAATATGTATCGGGAATAGTCAGTCACTTCATTTCTTCTTTGAGAATAAACTTGATGATCATATCAAACCAGATCTTCCTATATTTCACCAGGTCTTCCCAGTATAAAAAATGCTGTGGGTGGGAATGATGTTTGCTCTACGTGTTTTCCCCAGGCCTTACGGCAGGACATTACTGCTTATTGGGTTTCCCAAGGACTCCAATCTAGTTGAAAAAATAATGTAAACCTCTTCTGCAATCACTCTTATAACCAGAACCTCTGCTAAAAGCTTTTGGATCCTGCTCAAGGTTTAAGTTACCTTAATTTCTCTGGAGCTGTAACTGGATATAAGAAAAGTCTATGGTCTGGAGAGAAATTTTGAGAGACGTAGGGGAAATTTTAGACATATTTTTTATTCAAGATATTTGTAAAATGTTGACGAAGTTGCTCATCCCTCAAAATTCTTATGAGTTTTGCCCTAGCCTGTTTGGTTCAGTGGATAGAGAGTTGTCCTGAGGACTGAAGGGTCCTGGGTTCGATTCTGGTCAAGGGCACGTACCTCGGTTGCAGACTTCTTCTGGGATGGGCGTGTGCAGGAGACAATCAATCAATGTGTTTCTCTCACATCAATATTTCTGTCTTTCCCTCTCTCTTCCACTCTCTCTAAAAATCAATGGAAAAATATCCTTGGGTGAGGATATAAACAAAATTATTATGAGTTTTGTGTTATATAATTAGTTATAAAAGACCTAGATGAGTGACTTGGAAATTATGCTCTATTAATAAAAAGTAGTTTTTTGATGTGTTGGCCAGACCAAAAAACTTGCTGTAGTTTTTAGCACCATTTTATTTGTACCTATTATTTTCTTTCCCAATCCTTTTGCTTACTTCATATTTGTCAAATATTTTCTCCTTTCACCACTTGTTTATTATGCAAATTTACTAACAGATTTCCTATTCTAAATGTCAAAAAGGACTCTGGTGAGTTTAGAATTTGTGTTCAGAGCATTAAACACTTGGACAAGATCAACTCTAATGTCAGAACGGGTAAATGGCCTTGTCTCTGGGACCTTTGTGTGGTTTCTTAAAACAGGTGAACTAATAATGTATTCTTTGACATTGCCCTGAGGTATAAAGCTTTACATATAGAAGATGCTTTACAAATGTTAATTAATATTAACACCAGCCATATGGCCAAATTAATTTATGTTTGGATTCAGTCTTGCAAAGGCTCCAAGTAGTTATCCTTAAAGCATGACCATCTCATTGTGGAGTCCACTCTGGGGCACAGAGCCAGCTCAGAGGATGTCCATTTAGCAAGGGTGTGCCATGCATGGCCACACTGGGTAGTGCCTGCGTTTATTAACTGTGTAAACTTAAACAAGCTACTTGGCTTCTCTGTATCATACTTTGTCTTGTTTTGCTTCTCATTTGTAAGACTTACTTAATTCAAAGGTTTGGGATGAGGATTAAATTAATTCTTGTGTTTGAAGCCCTTAATACAGTGCCTGGAACATAGAAAGGAAAAATTGACTATTAGCTATTATCTCATTATTAAACATTTTAAAATTAAAACTATATATTGTGCACTTTATAAATTTAAGGACCTGTAGCCATATCACAGGAATCTTTTAATTAAGAGTTTGTGTGGAATACCTGGATCTTACAAGGCAGCCATTGTTTAAAGCACATAATTGTAGTTTTGTCTTCTGGCAATAGCATTCTTTCCTCATTCAGTTAAATCTGGAGTCCAAAGCTTTCTGTTGTTGGCTTGGCTGGTTTAATCTGAAGATTTGGTGCTAAGACAATTATACCTTTCTGTATGTCTTATTAGCTGTCATCTATAGCCATTTATTCTGAAATATAATAACAATTATTTTAGGGAAAAACAACATGAAGCCTCCACCAGAGAAGGAGAAACAGAGAAGAAGGAGCTTATTTTCAGCAGACAGAGGAATAAAGAGAGTGACCTATTCATATAGAATCTTCCAGCAGCTAAATTGCTCTCAAACATTTCAAAAATCATACTTAGGGTACGCATCTCTACTTAGTCCCAGAACTGCAGGAAGTTCATGGTAAATGGGGCCTCATACAGCAGCTAGCCTCACTCAGGAAAAGCTCCTGATCTTCCAAAAGGTCACACAGTAGAGGAAGTGAGGTCAGAAAGCAGCGCTCCTACTTGGCCAGGGTGGCTCAGTGGTTGAATATCGACCTATGAACCAGGAGGTCACGGTTCAATTCCCCGTCAGGGTACATGCCCAGGTTGAAGGCTTGATCCCAAGTGGGGGGCGTGCAGGAGGCAGCTGATCAATTATTGTCTCTCATCATTGATGTTTCTATCACATTATCTCACTCTCCTTTCCTCTCTGAAATCAATAAAAATATATTTTAAAGAAGAAAGAAAGAAAGAAAGAAAGAAAGAAAGAAAGAAAGAAAGAAAGAAAGAAAGAAAGAAAGAAAGAAAAAAAAAGAAAGAAGCCAGCACTCCTGATTGTCTGGACAAAGGGCTCTCTTGCCTGGAGTGCCACCTGTGTGGTGAGTACAATGCAGAGAAGATGCTTAATGAGAAAGTGTGGATGGGTGAGTGCTGACTTCAACTTTGAACTCTTTCTACTATTTCTACTATTACTTTAACATTATTACAGGCTCCAAGACTGATGTTATGCCCAGACCAAATAGCAATTGCCCTTGGTTCATGATTCTTAGAGAAGCATTGACTAAATATTGCTGAATGCTGGCCAGGATTATGAGCGCCATTGTCCCCATAAGGTGGTGATTGGATCCTGTTTCCCTGTGACTATGTTCTTCTGTGAAGTAACTCAAGGCATTGGCCACTGGGTAACCTCCGTGTGTCCATTTTTTTCCAGCAGCTGGAATCTTGCCTTGTATCCTTTGCCTTTCTTGTGACTTGATTCCCTGCCAATCTCTTCAGTTTGGAATTCATTTGTGCACTTCATTTCCCAATTACTGGGGTTCCCAACTGCTAACTGTTGCTGGATGCAAGCTCTTGCCTAGGCTGGTCCTTTCCCACTTTTGTTTGTATCACGTGAGTCTCTGATTTCCTGCTTCACTTTTGCTATGAAATGCAATCTGGGTTTTTTGACTCAATTGGGAACATTTGCTGCCAATCCTTTGCCCTTGCCTTCATCCAGTTCTTGAGGTGTTCTTCAAGTCTTCATGAGGAGAGCCCATCATAATCTGAACTGTTTTCATAGATTTAATTTTTAAATCATTATGCATGACAGGATAAAAAAAAATGAGGCTAAAGAATCATCCAAAGAAATAGAGGTTGGGTTTGAGTAAGCCCTGGAAAAGAAGATTACAATATAAGGAGAGAATTTTGTTCTTTATAGAATGGAGAAACAATGCCTGCAAATGGGTAAGGAATTGTTAAATGGGATTCCCCCGCTTATCTTAGTTGCTGTAACTGGTATTGTGTACACTGTGTCAGCTTTCTCCTCAGCTCTGAGAAACATGAGCATCTACTTGTATGACTGACTGTATCAGTTAATGAGTTCACCTCCCAGAATTGTTGTGATGGAGACTTACTCTCCATCCATCAAATACCACTGGATTCAGAGAGTAGGCTGTCAATCACAACATTGATTGTCCACCCTCTGTGACTTAAAAGTGTCTGTTCTATACAATGGGGCTGATACATGGTCTGATTCATTGAATTAATACAGGTAAAGCCCTTAGATCTAGCACTGGAAAATAATACATCCTCAATAAACATTAATTATTTCAAATATTCATTTATGGGACAAGAAATATCTCATGGATTTTAATAAATACTGTCTTAAAAAGTCAAGGTTTTTGTCACTGAATTAACTTTAACAGTCAATAGAGAACACACATAAACTACAGCTTTCTTTTTCCATTACACCCAGGGCTCTGACCACATTTAGTAACTGGACTAAAGTTATGTTCCTGGGAGTGTGTGAGGACACAGGGCCTCGTATAATATAGCTGTAGATATTGCAGATTCATGTAGTAATGTCAACAGCAGAAGTCACTGATGCTCACATGAATGGTGCCTAGCCAGTTTGACTAGGCACTTTGTCCAATAGCTGTTGAAGGAAGGAAATTCTAGGAAAAGAAGAGGGTTAGCAAAAGCATGGGTAGACAGCCAGGGGAGAAACAAAGGAATGAAAAGACAGGGATTATAAAAAAAAAATTGGCAGGTAGAGGAAGGAGTAAACAGTAATACATTGAGGGAGTGTTGATCAGTAATTGGAAAAATCAATTTCTCCAAAAAGTGAAATCTCTTAGATGTTTCTAGAAGAGGTGAGTTATCATTGCAATCATTATTCTGACCTTTTGGGAATTAGTCAAGGCAGCTTTAGCCAGGTGTGGATGTTCTTTCTCATGTCCTGTGGATGACAAATTCTCCTTTAATGCTGTGGTGGTTAATTTAATGTGTCAACTTGACTGGCCTAAGAGATGCCTAGATAGCTGGTAACATATGAGGTCTGAGTGGGTCTGTGGGGGTGTCTCTGGAAGAGGTTAGCATTTGAATCAGTAGACTGAGTAAAGAAGATCACCCTCAACAGTGCAGGGGGCTCCTCCAGTCTATCGACAGCCTGAATAGAACAAAAAGGCAGAGGACGGGGAGATTTCTCTGGACATTATGTTTGTGCTGGGCCATTTTCCTGCTCTGGACATTGGCGCTCCTGGTTACCAGGCTTTCAGAATCAGACTGAGACCTGTCATTGGCCTCCAAATTTTCAGTCCTTTGGACTCAGACTGAATTACAGCACTGACTTTCCTGGTTCTCCAGCTTGCAGAATTCTTGACCTCCACAACCTTGTGGACCAATCATTCACCCGCTCTCTACATTTTTCTATACCTGGTATATATATTTTAGTAGTTCTGTTTCCCTGGAGAACCCTGACCTATGCAAAGGCCATGATGTAACAGTTGTGTCATGTGAAATGGACTGCAACTGGAGAGATAGTGAAAGCAGATTTTACAGCTGTGTAATGATCATTATAGCAAGAACACACATAGAGGAATTGGTACTTAAATTTTTCAGAGATAGAATCAGTAGACTTAGAGGTTGATTAAGATTGTGAATGAAAGAGAGGAAGAAATGAGGTTGAGTTATATGAATGGTGGTGCTAATGCAAGTAAGTGATCTGAAAGGATGGATAGAGAAGACTAGGAAAGTGCAACCTGACTCACAAACATCCCTCCTTCCAGAGAATTTCAACTTCTTTCACTATTGGAAGCAGCATGGAAGTGGATAAGACAAGGCCATGCAAAATTTATAAAGCATCACATATGTGCAAGGGAGATACCATCTAACAGAAAGCTCTATTTCAAGTGCATTTTGTTGCATACATTTTTTTTTGTTACAATGAAGTCATATTTCTATATTTAGTGTATAGCATCATTCCCATCTCAGCCACAGCTTGCATTATAAACAAATTGTTATTTAGTTGCACAAAGAATATATAAATGTGCTGTAAATAACTTTGAGAGGGTTCAGGAAGTGAGTGACTAGTACTGCAAGCATATTTGAAATAGCTAGAAGTATGGAATAAGAACATTAACCTACATTTACCATACAATATGAAGCCATAAAATAATACTTCAGAGTTTTCTGGGTTGAAAATTTGAGTTATTTTACAATTGCAAAAAGTCCTATATGAGCTAGACCCTTTTTACTTCTCTGACTTCATCTCTTATCCTTCTCCCAAGTCAGTGTGTCTTGCTACCACTGTTGGCCTCCTTGCTTTCTCTAACATCTTATAGTCCTGGTTGGGTGGTTCAGTTGGTTGGAGCATCATCCCATACACCAAAAGGTTGTGGGTTAGATTCCCAGGCAGGAAACATACCTAAGTTGCTGGTTTAATCCCTGGTCGGGACACATATGGAAAGCAATCAATTGATGTTCCTCTCTCACAATGATGTCTCTCTCCCTTTCTCTCTATCCTTCTCCCCTTTCCTCTCTCTCTAAAATTCAATAAATATACCATTGGGTGAGACTAAAAAAACAAAAAGAAGCTATGCCTCTGTGTTTTCTTCCAGCACTTTTATGGTTTCAGGTCTATTAGATGATCATGGATTTGTATCCATTTGGTTAGTGTGGTTCATCACATTTTTTATTTGTGTATTTTATTTGTGTATGTTGAGCTATCTTTGCTTCCTAGGGATAAATCCCACTTTGTTACGGTGTATGACCTTTGCAATGTGCTGTGAAATTCAGTTTGCTAACGTTTTGTTCAGGATTTTTGCATCTGTGTTTTTCAGGGATACATAGGTTATGCTCTAGTAGCAGGTGACTTCAAGCTCATGATTTAACAATAAACCAGTGATATTCAAAGTATGGTTCCTGGATACCTAGGAATCCCTGAGAACTTTGTTGACATTTGTACTAACGATGCAACTTTGTGGATGAAGACAGTGGCATCCAACTAGGCTACCATTAGACACTGCATTTTTCACTACATTGTGCTGGCAAGAGGGAAGGAAAATGGACAGTTTCGTTTAAAAGTTCCCTTGATGAGCCGAAACCGGTTTGGCTCAGTGGATAGAGCATCGGCCTGCGAACTCAAGGGTCCCAGGTTCAATTCCGGTCAAGGGCATGTACCTTGGTTGCGGGCACATCCCCAGTAGGGGGTGTGCAAGAGGCAGCTGATTGATGTTTCTCTCTCTCATAGATGTTTCTAATTCTCTATCCCTCTCTCTTCCTCTGTAAAAAATCAATAAAATATATTTAAAAAAATAAAAATAATAAAAGTGCCCTTGATGAAGCAGAAAAATTTTGGCCCTTGAGTACATGTCATTTTAATATTCCGTGTGACACCATGGGAAACATGCATGAAGCACTTACACTGCACACAAAGGAATGATGATTGCCTCTGGGAAAGCAATTGTGAAATTGTTCGCTTTGGGAGATGAATTAGTACTTTCTTCATGGAACATAATTTTTACTTGAATGAGTTACTGACAAACTATGCTTATTTAAAATTGGATATTTGGCAAACAGTTTCTAAAATAAATGAAGTGGGCCTGTTACTTCATGGAAAACAACTGACATTTTTTATGACCAGTATTATGCTTTAAGATTTTGAATGGAAAAAAAAATTGAAAATTATATATCTGCCATATTGAGCTTGACAGCTCCCCAATACCTAAAGGTTTTGCAGATGAAATTGGTGATGATATTAACAGTCATCGTTAGTATTGAATAAAAGTGTCAAAAACTGGCCCATCAGCAGATGACTGGATCAGAAAACTATGGTACATCTACACAATGGAATATTATGCTGCCATAAAAAAGAAGGAATTCTTACCATTTGCAGCAACCTGGATGGAATTGGAGAACATTATGTTAAGTGAAATAAGCAAGTCAATGAAAGAAAAATACCACATGATCTCACTCATTTATGGATAATAAAGAACATTAAAAACTTGAACAAAAAGATAGATACAGAGGCAGTAAAGCATCAAACAGTCTGTCAAATTACAGCAGGAAGGTTAGGGAGAGGTGGGGAAGATAAGAGATCAATCAAAGGACTTGTATGCATGCATATAAGCATAACCAATGGACGCAAAACTCTGGGGGGTGAGGGCATATATGGGAGTGGGGTGGGGGGGGGCAATGGTAAGATATGTACACATATAATACCTTAATAAAAAAATTGGGAAAAAAAAAGTGTCAAAAACTGGAAGATATTTTCAAATGACCAATGCTTGATGTTACAGAATTATGCCTCAGTAAAAGATTCATTCAAAATGCAAGATAGATAATGTATTTTAATGTAACAAGTATGAAAGGTTCATTGATATGGCTTTGGGTTCATTATCAATCCTTATTCTTACTTGTTGAGTATTTTGGTCTCATATCACAGAATAAGATCTATAATTATCTGAAAAGCCTTAAATACTTCTCTTTTTTCAACCTCATATCTGTGCAAGATCAGATTTCTTTTATGTACTTTTATATTCAATTGACTAAATGTAGAATTAGATATGAAATTTCAGTTTTATTTTATGAAGGCAGATATAAAGAAGTTTTAAAAAATGTAAATAAATGAAACTCTTCTTACTAATTTTGCTCTTTGAAATATATATCTACTAGAGGCCCAGTGCATGAAATTCGTGCACGGAGGGGGGTTGTCCCTCAGCCCAGCCTACACCCTCTCCAATATGGGACCCCTCAAGAGATGTCCGATGACCTAAACAGACAGTCGGACATCCCTCTCACAATCCAGGACTGCTGGCTCCCAACTGCTTGCCTGCCTGCCTTCCTGATTGCCCCTAACTGCTTCTGCTTGCCAGCCTGATCACCCCCTAACCACTATGCTGCCAGCCCGTTTGCCCCCAACTTCCCTCCTCTGCCGGCCTGGTCACCCCTAACTGCCCTCTCCTGCAGGGTTGATCACCTCCAACTGCCCTCCCTTGCAGGCCAAGTGTCTCCCAACTGCCCTCTCCTGCCGGCTATCTTGTGGTGGCCATCTTGTGTCCACATGGGGGCAGGATCTTGGACCACATGGGGGCAGACGTATTGTGTGTTGCAGTGATGATCAATCTGCATATTACTCTTTTATTAGATAGGATAGAGGCCTGGTACAGGGGTGGGGGCCAGCTGGTTTGCCTTGAAGTGTGTCCCGGATCAGGTGGGGGTTCCCTTGGGGCGTGGGGCAGCCTGAGCAAGGGGCCTGTGGTGGTTTGCAGGCCGTCCACGCCCCCTGGCAACCCAAGAGGGGGCCCTGGTATCTGGAATTTATTTTCCTTCTACAATTGAAACTTTGTAGCCTGGAGCGGAACCAAGCCTGGGGGTCCCTCCGAGGCTGGCAGCAATTTCTCTTGGGGTTATAATTGAAACTTTGTAGCCTTAAGCGGGTCCAGCCAGGGTGTGTGGAAAGCTTTGCTTCCCCTGTTGCCGGCGGCAACCCTGGCCTGCTCTCTCAAGCTCCATTCTGCCGCCATTTGTTTGAATTTGTTTACCTTGTATAATTGGAACTTTGTAGCTTGAGTGGAGGCTTAGGCCTGGCCAGGGCAGGCGGAAAGCTTGGCTTCCTCTGTTACCTAGGAAACCTTACTCTCTGTGGCTGTAGCCATCTTGGTTTGGGTTAATTTGCATGCTCGCTCTGATTGGATGGTGGGCGTGGCTTGTGGATGTGTCAGAGGTATGGTCAATTTGAATATTTGTCTATTATTAGGTAGGATGTTAAAATATGTTATTTTAAGTGAAATTAAAAATAAAAGTTTGAAAATTTAATAAATGTCTGTTTTAATTTGAAATCTAGTAATTGTTAATAGGTAAAACCCATATGAACAAGTTCTTCAGGGTGCTCAATAGATTTTAAGAGAAGAAAGGAGTTCTGATACCAACATGTTTGAAAACTACTACAATACACTTTTTTCTCTTTCATACTACATGTCTAACACACGAGATATGAGACTATACTCCAAATTGATGTCCATGGACCCAGGATGACAGAGCTCTACCATCTTGTATTTGCAGACACATAATACACATAGCAATGTGCTGTGTTCTGTGAAATGGTTTAAAAATACCCAGAGATAGGGAAAGCCAGTAAGGAATGATGTCATTAGGCAGTTTTAAGCAGGAAGTGTCACTTGAGTTGGATTTTTAATGAGTGACAGTGTATGGTTTGGTGGATGGGTATAGGAGGAATAGTCATCGTGAGATAAAGGACACATCAAAACAAAGAAACAAACAAACAAACACCCTGCCAGATTTGTTACAGGTACCTCCTTGGTAATGAGGGATTGATTCCAACTTTAGTGAAAGGTCTACACTGACTTGTGGAAGAAGAAATGTGTTTGAAAAGCCAAGAAAGATTAGATGGTGATAGGTTTTGAAAATAAAGCCAAACAGTTCAGATTTGATTTACTAGACCCAAACTTGGGTTTTAATTTTAAGGGGGGCACAATGTATTTGAAGCACTTGAAGAGTTAAATGCAGTGTTAATTGTTCATAGAATGGTTAATTCAATGTGGCTGAGAATAAAATCAGCAAAGCCAGTTAAGGATTTGAGCTAATCATAAGTATTGGTAATTCAAATTTGTACTTTGAGGGCAAGTGAGCAAGGATAGGAAAGATGAATCAAAGACAAATACAAGAGACAGTTTGAAGAAAAAATACATTGTTTTTCTTGACTGAATATTGGGAAGGACATATTTGTCTGGTATTAAATATCCTTTAATATATATTCTCCTATAGAGCTTTTCTGTACTCTCCTTTCTAGCTATCCTTCTACTCAGAAGACCTGAAATCATAAAAATCTTATAAGAAAACATAGGCAGTAGAATCTTGCACACTTCTCCTAGCAATATTTTTTCTAATATATGTCCTCAGGCAAAGGAAACTAAAGAAAAATAAACAAATGGGACTACATCAAACTAAAATGGGTTTGCACAGCAAAAGAAACCATGAACAGAATGAAAAGACAACCCTCTGAAAAGGAGAACATATTTGCTGATACATCTGATAAGGAATTAATATCCAAAATTTATAAAGAACTCAAATAACTTAACACCAAAAAAATAAACAATCCAGTTTAAAAATGGGCAAAGGACCTGAATAGACACTTCTCTGAAGAGGACATACAGATGACCAAAAGACATATGAAAAGATGCTCAACACCACTAGTCATCAGAGAAATACAGATTAAAACCGCAATGAAAATTCACCTCACATCTGACGGAATGGCTATCATCAATAAATCAACAAACAAGTGTGGGTGAAGATTTGAAGAGGGAACCCTAGTGCACTATTGGTGGTAATGCAGGTTGGTGTGCCACTTTGGAAAACAGTACGGAGGTTCCTCAAACGATTAAAAATGGAACTTCCTTACAACCCACCAACCCCACTTCTGGAAATATATCTGAAGAAACCTGAAATACTGATTCAAATGAATATATGCACCCCTTTGTTCATTGCAGTCTTATTTATAATAGCCAATATTTGGAAGTAGCCCAAGTGCCCATTAATAGATGAGTGGATAAAAAAGCTGTGGTACATTTATACAATGGAATACTACTTGGCTATAAAAACAAAGGAAACCGTACCTTTTGTGAGCATGGATGGATGTGGAGATTATTATGCTAAATAAGCCAGTCAAGAAAGACAAATGCTATATGATTTCATGTATATATGAGATCTAATGAAAAAAAAAGAAAAGAACAAAATGAACAAATAGACTATATAGAAATAGATTCTTAGATACAGAGAACAGCCTAACAGCTGTGAGAGGGGAGGGAATTGGGGGACTGGGAGAAAAAGGTGAAGAGATTAAGTAAAAAACACACAAACTCATAGACATGGACAACAGTATGGTGACTACCAGAAGGAAAGGAGGGTGGGGGAAGTAGAAGAGGTTAAAGGGGGGATAAACAGTGATGGAAGGAGACTTGACTTTGGGTGGTGAATGCACAATACAATATATAGATGATGTACGATTGTACACTTGAAACCTACCTAATTTTATTAACCAGCTAGAGGCCCAGGTGCGCGAAATTGCGCAAGATCCAGCTCATTGTGCCAGTGGGACCCCAGTCCCGCCGTATTCGAGTAGCTCACCACGAATAGCCACCACGCCACATGAGCCGTGAGCCCTGCCTCGCCGTGTGGGCCACAAGCCCTGCCTCGCCCATGAGCTGCAAGTCTTGCTGTGCAGTGCTGCATGAGTCACAAGCCCCGCCCTGCCCCGCCCCTCCTCTGTGAGCAGCTCGCGGGCTGAGGGGAGGGACTGAGAGGTGCTCTATACACCTCCTGGTGACCGGTCGTTTGGTTGTTAGGCCTTACAGCTACTGGCCTTTTATAATATAGATGTTATGCCAATAAATCCAATAAAAATATAACTTTGTTTTTACATTAACAACAGAAAAACAACAACAACACAAGGGAAGCATTCTTTTTAGCACTATGTGCCCATTGAGAGTATCATCACTCCTCACATGTATCATTATTTTTTCCTTATATGTATATTTAGATGGGTGGTAGATTTAAAAAGTCATTAGGATAAGTTCCATGTACCGCTGTAGTCCAACATAATGCTTCCCACATCATCAATGCTTAATAAATATTTGTTGAGTGCATGATAGTACTGCATAATTAATAATTCAATTCAAGGAGAATGATCCATTCATTCATCTAAGGTTCAGCAATATGTGGATGAGCAACATTAAGTAAGTCATTTTAAAAATGTATACTGGCCCAAATGTTCAGTTTCAACTTGGACTAACTTTTAAAGGCAGTACTGAAGTATACATGACATATAATACATAGTATACTACTCTTCTTCAGTTCCAATGTATTTAAAATATGGCATATGTTCCTAGCAAATACTGGATTATAAGTAAATGTGGGAAACTCTATCAGACAAAATGACAGTGAAGAATAATATAAACAAGACATAAGCCCACATTTATATAGCATCAGGCATTTGCCAGATACTTTTCTAAGTGCTTTCCACTTATTCGTTCATTCATTTCATCCTCAAAATAACCCTATTATTTTTCTTTCCATATAAAGAAACTGAAAGACAGGATAGATAACTAACTTGCTATATGTCCACCACGTCTGTATGTGGCAGTGGTAGTACTTTTCTCAGGCAGTCCATCTCCTAACTTCTGACTTTGGAAGTCAGATACTCCTACTAGGACCGTGGTCGGCAAACTGTGGCTTGCGAGCCACATGCAGCTCTTTGGCCCCTTGAGTGTGGCTCTTCCACAAAATACCACGTGCGGGTGTGTACAGTGCGATTGAAACTTCGTGGCCCATGAGCAGAAGTCGGTTTTCGACTCTCAAAAGAAATTTCAATCGTTGTACTGTTGATATTTGGCTCTGTTGACTAATGAGTTTGCCGACCACTGGCCTAGGACATTGTAGAGTTGCAAAAATCTCATAGATATATCATTAAATTTTATATGATATATTTTACAGTTCTAATGGGTGATTTCTTTTCTCTTTCAAGAAAAAGCAGATTGGCTTTTACCAAATGGAGATTACATGAAGAATTCACAATCACTTAGAAAAACCCCATGTATTTGTAGATACAAAATCATCAAATGCTTCTTATTTTATGATGAAATCTTAAAGATAAATATCTATGATAGGAAAATAATGATGCCAAATTTCTCTATGTAGATTGAGAAACTGAAGTTCCGGAATAAAAATGCAACATTGGATATGTAGATGATTCAAAGCCCATGTAAATCATAGAAATTGCAAAAGGCTCTTATTAAAAGAAAAAGCAACACATTATTTGCCAAGAATTTCTCAAAAAATGAGCATGTAAAAGCTACTGAAATCATGAACACATCATCATTATCATTATCATCATCATTTTCATCAGTTGTCTTTTTTTAAATATGTAGGGTTCACGGTACTAAATTATATTCTGCAAGTCTATAAAAATATTTTTAAAAATTGCAAGCAAGCTCAAAAAAATAAAAACCACTGTGTGATACTAGAGACATTAAAGTAATGGCACATTTATTTGTCAATGCTTAATATTTTCCAATAACCAAAGTGCACTATTTATTATTTTTCATATAGTTTATATAAGAAGGAAAACCTACATAAAAGAGTTAACATAGAATTAAAATTATCCGCATATTCTGCTGAATGTTGGAGAATCTGAATCAATATTTACAACCAATTAAGTTTTCCTATATATAGAGTTGACATTCTTGCTTAAAAAATCAAAGTGCCTTTTTTCTTTATTGTTTTGCTGTGGGTAGATTTATGATTTTTAGACAGAAACTATTTATTTTCCACAAAAGGATTAAGATTTGAAATGAAGACGTGAAGTCAAAATGACAGCTTTTATATACATAAGTATACAATCAAATTCAATGACATAATTGTTTATTTTAAAATAGAACGAAAATGTGTTTTTTAAAAGAAAAAATAATTCAGTTCACATTTTACAAACTAAAATTAAAACTAACAAAAGAAATAAAAACACAGTTGTTCTCATTTTAATTGCTATATAGAGCAATAGGTGGGAATTAAAAAATCATTCTGTTTTACTTTTTCTTTGAGTTAATAAAAAATATGATGCATAGGTATGCTTTTTAATATACAATGGATATGCTTGAAAAGTTGGCACATATTTAATTTAAATTTTTGAAATTATATTTAATTTCAGTTGCCTAAATGAAGTTACAATTAAGATGGCCCTGGTTTTAACAAATGTTTCTTGTATATTGAGAATAATAACTTCATATATTTGCTTACTGTAGTGTAGCTTTATGTATATCTGAATGTGTGTGTTGAGTAAATAATATATGAATATATACAGTTCATTTAATTTTAGTATTCATTAGCATTATTTCTTTAAACTGCTTAAAGAATTACAAAATATTTGGGAAAAATACATCTCATGTGAAAGTATCATTTCTTTAGAAAATAGAGCTGTTCTTTTCAAACAAGTCAATTAAGAGATAATCATTATCTTGAATATTTTAATTGGGATACTCCTTGATGAGTGTCAGGTCAGAATCACCTAGTTCAGTTAAATGGCATTTACCAAAATATACAGGTGATGCTGATGCAAATGCACACTAAATATCATTGCTTTATTACATTGCAAATAATCCTGATTTACAAAAATCCCATAATACATGCGTGTACTTGTTTGGATCCCTCTGGCATTGCATCAGGAGCCTTCAGACGCGGGCTTGCTGAATAGGCAACTCTGCTCAAGTGTGTGGGGTTCCACCATCTAGGCTAGCCAGCCCCTCACTCAGAGTAGGTGTGTCCTCCTCCAAGATTTGAAGGAAATGCCACACTCAGGAGCGTATAACTGAGCTTTGAAAGGCCTCATTAGCCAGAAATGCAGAGAAGTTAGCCTTAGCCTTCTGTCAGGGGAAATTTGACTAACGGAAACAGGTAACAGAAGGGAGCTGGGCAGATGTACCTCTCTCCTCCATCCCTCATCTAGATGGCTCTGAGACATGATCTGTCCATTTGACACATCTGGATGGGTACCACTTGGCTATGTACCACATCTGCCACTGATTTGCCGTGTTGTTCGAAAGCTCATCAAGAAGCCCGTGCAATGTTTCTCATCCTCCCCTGCTTCACTAATTTTAATGCTCACTTATTTTATCCTGTATATCTTAAGGAACTCAGAATAAGACAGTGTATGTGTACGCAATTTAGAAAAAAAATGTTTAAATGTACCTGTATCTTTTAACTCAGGTGAGAAGGTATCTGTAACTCAGGTCTATCACAGTAAAATGAATCACAGTAAAAACAAATCTAGTCTTATTATAAGAGCTAATAGTACTGAAACCAAGAGTTGCACGATCATGTTGTACAATCCTTTTAATGTGTTGTTGATTATATTTATCAGGAATATTGGTCTGTAGTTTTCTTTCTTGTAATGTTCTTATCTGGCTTTGATATCAGGTCAATGTTAGTGTCATAAAATGAGTTTGGGAGTGTTGTCTTTTCTTCAATTTATTGGAAGAGTTTGAGGAGGATTGGAATTATTTCTTCTTTAAATATTTGCCAAAATTCACTAGTGAAGGCATCTGGACCTATGCATTTTTTTTTTTTTCTTTTCTGGGAGGTTTGCGATTGCTAACTCGATCTTTTGACTTGCCTTGTTTAAATTTTCTGTTTCTTCATGATCTGACTTGGTAGGTTGTATGTTTCTAGAAATGTATCCATTTCTTTTAGGTTTTTCAATATATTGTAAATGGGATTGTTTATTTGTTTTCAGATAACTCATTTTTAGTGTATAAAAATGTTACTATTCTTTGTATATTGATTTTGTGTACTATAACATACGGAATTTGTTGATTAGATCTAACAGGTTTTTCCTGGAGTCTTTAGGATCTTTTGTTTATAAAATCATGTAATCTATGGATACAATTCTACTTATTTCTTTCCAAATAAAATACTGTGTTTTCTTTTTCTTGCCTGATTGCTATGGCTAGGATTTCTGGTACTATATTGAATGGAGGGGTGAGAGTAGACACCCTTGTCTTGTTCCTGATCTTAGAGAAAAAGCTTCTAACCTTTTACCATCCTATATAATAAAGAGCTAATATGCAAATGGTTGCCACCTCCTCATTCTGTCACACCATAACCACTCAGACACTCAACACTGGGGAGAGAGGAATGGGGACCAGCCAGGCACAAATGAGCTCGTGAGAGAGTAGTGGGGACCAGCCAAGCTGCAGCCTGGGTGAGGGACAAGCCGCATGTCCCGCAGTCTCAGGTGCCAGCAGCTGTGGGGTACAGCCTGGGAGACAGACAATCTGCAGTCCTGGGCACCAGCACTTGCACCTGTGGCCTGAAAGAGGGACAATCCGCCTGCCCTGTGGTCCCGGGCTCCAGTGGCTGTGGCCCAGACGAAGCTGCCCATCCACAGTCCCCTGAGGCTGTGACTGGCCTGGGCAAAGCCGGCCTGGGTCCTGGGTGCCTGCAGCCAGTCAGAGGAAGGGAAGCCGGGTCCTGGGTGCCTGCGACCAACCTGAGGAGGGAATTCTGGGTCCCGGGTGCGGGGTGAGGCAGAGGTGGTTAGGGGCGATCAGGCCAGCAGGGGAGCAGTTAGCGGCAATCAAGCCGGTAGGGGAGCAGTTCGGGGTGATCAGGCAGGCAGGCAGAGGTGGTTAGGGGTGGTCAGGCAGGCAGGCAGGTGAGTGGTTAGGAGCTAGTGGTCCCAGATTGCGAGAGGCAGTCAGACATCCCCCGACGAGTCCTGGATTGGAGAGGGTGCAGGCCGGGCTGAGGGACCCCCCCACCTGTGCACAAATTTCATGCACCGGGCCTCTAATATAGTATAATAGTAGCTGTAAACTTGTCATATGTGACCTTTATTATATTAAGGTACATTCATTTTATATCTAATTTTTATCATTAACAGATGTTGAATTCTGTAATATGCTTTCTTTCATCTATGGAAGTGATCATATGACTTTTATATTCCATTAGAGGCCCGGTGCATGAAATTCATGCACAGGGGTGGGGGTGTCCCTCAGCCCAGCCTGAACCCTCTCCAATCCAGGACTGCTGGCTCCCAACTGCTCACCTGCCTGCCTTCCTGATTGTCCCTAACCACTTCTGCCTGCCAGACTGATCACCCCCTAACCACTCCCCTGACAGCCTTATTGATGTCTAATTGATCCCCTGCCAGCCTGATTGCTCCTAACTGCCCTCCCCTGCCGGCCTGGTCACCCCCTAACTGTCCTCCCCTGAAGGCCTGGTCACCCCTAACTGCCTTCCCCTGCAGTCCTGGTCCCCCCAACAGTTCTCCCCTGCAGGCCTGGGTCTCCCCACCTGCCCTTCTCTGCAGGCCCAGTTGCCCCCAACTTCCCCCCTCTGCCAGCCTGGTCACCCCTAACTGCCCTCCCCTGAAGGCTTAATTGCCCCCAACTGCCCTACCTTGCAGGTCTGATTGCCCACAACTGCCCTCCCTTGCAAGCCTGGTCCCTCCCAACTGCCCTCCCCTGCTGGCCATCTTGTGGTGGCCATCTTGTGGTGGCCATATTGTGGCAGACATCTTGTGGTGGCCATCTTGTGGTGGCCATCTTGTGGCAGCCATCTTGTGTCCACATGGGGGCAGCCATCTTGTGTGTTGGAGTGATGGTCAATTTGCATACTACTCTTTTATTAGACAGGATTCTATTAATGTGACATCACGTTTATTGATTTGCAGATATTGAAACATCCTTGTATTTCAGGGATGAATTCTACCTTATCATGATATGTGAGGACACAAGTAAATAAAATTATTAATGAAGTAGAGGACATTATACCTCTCCTATGTGCCCTGACCACAGATTGAACCCACAACCTAGGTATATGCCCTGATGGGGAATCACACCTGCAACCTTCTGTGATGGGATGATGCTCCAACCAATGGAGCCCCACTGGTTCGATTTCTTTTTTTAATACATATTTTAATGATTTCAGAGAGGAAGGGAGAGGGAGAAAGAGATAGAAACATCAATGATGAGAGAGATTCATTGATCATCTGCCACCTGCACACCCCCAAATGGGGATTGAGCCCACAACCTGGGCATGTGCCCTTGACTAGAGTCAAATTCAGGACCCTTCAGTCCTCAGGCCGACTTTCTATCCACCGAGCCAAACCAGCTAGGGCTATA
Organism: Ia io; assembly: GCA_025583905.1. Lineage (NCBI taxonomy): Eukaryota > Metazoa > Chordata > Mammalia > Chiroptera > Vespertilionidae > Ia > Ia io. The sequence continues at coordinate 18,698,566 of JAJQQW010000002.1, read as the reverse complement.
TTCAATTTCTTGACTGTAGTGATGATTTTACAGGTATATACATATGACAAAATTTATGTATGCACTCCACCACATCCAATTATACCTCAATAAAGTTGTAACATATTATAAATAGATCAAACATGTTATTTGTAGTCATAATCTCTATTAGTTATCTATTGCTGTGTAACAAATCACTGAAAATTTAGTGGCTTGAAATGACAACTCCTATTTATATCACAGTTTCTTTGGCTCTTTGGAGCAAGAGGACCTGGGTTCTCTACCTCAAGGGCTCTCACAGAGTGTAATCAAGCAGTTGGCTGGGCAGTTGTAATCTCAAGGCTCAGCTATCCACTTCACAACTCCTTCACATGGTAGGTGGTAGGAGTCAGTATTTCGTGAACTGTTAGATTGGGGGTTTCAATTCTGTCTGTTGGTGATAGGCTACCATAACTTAGTTCCTTGCTACTTGGGTCTCTCCATAGCATAGCTCAAAATATGGCAATGTGGATCACCAGAGCAAGCAAGCAAGAGAGCAAAAGGCAAACAGACAGACAGAGAGGGGGAAACCAGACAGAAGTCAGTGTCTTTCTTAACCTAATTTCAGAAATGACATACCACTTTTTTTGGTCATACACTATTCATTAAAAGCAAGCTTGTAGGAGGGGATTACACAAGAGCATAAATACCAGGAGGCAGGGATCACTGGGAACTATTTCAAAAGCTGCTTAACATATAATTTCAGAGAATTTATTAAAGAATATGGGGATAGAATATATATTAATTCATTACATACTTAATGTCTCACAACACGAGTCATTTATACAAATACAGTCGTTGTGAAGGAGTTTCTTAAGATACATATATATTTTAAGTAAGTATGCTGAGACAGCAGTAACATCTTAAAACAATTTTATTTGCATATTGCCTCATTGGTGTAATGCTTGGAAGATATTCATTTGGGTTCAACTTTGATCGAGTCATCAGTCATTCACCCTACTATCTGTGCTTGGGGTGTGATATATATTGTAATCAAATATAAAAATTTAAAGCATGTGCTCTATTCTCAAGGAACTAACCATCTTGTTGAAAAGAAACCTATAAAATGTGAAAAAAAATTCCAAATAGACTTAATGTTTATAAGCGATAAACCAAATTATACTGACTCAATTACCCTGAGGTTAGTTGTCAAAGGGAAAAATGAAAATGACCAAGTTGAAGCGTTTAGGAAAGGTTTTATTTAGAAGCTGGGCCTTAAAATTGGGTCTTGAAAAATGCTGAGTGCATTTGTCATTCTTTTGCCTACAAAAACACAACCCTTCTTAATGTTTGGGGAATTCTCAAGTGTGTATTTTCTGGCAAGAAGAAACGTCCTACTTCCCAAAGTACAGATTATCTCCATGCCAACTGGCGTGAAGTGCACTGGCAAATGACTCTGTCTATCAAACACCCCCACCTAGAATTTTTCATATGGTGCAAATAGACAGAGATGAAGTAATTGCCTCTGTGGTGGTGGTGTGTAGTGATGTACTTTTTGCTGCTTTGTACAGGCTGCTTTGATTGTTTTCTTGGTTTTCTAAGTCTAGTTTTCCAGTCTCCCAGTGACTCTGTAGCTTACGAATAAATTCCTTATTATTATTATTATTTGCTTAAGATAGCATCTGTGATCTTGCTTGTAGTCAACAACACCACCAAATCTCACGTAGGTGCAGACGTATGCTTTGTTTTGGGTTAGGGAGATGGCGTGCACAGAGGGTTGTGGCCTTACATTATAGCAGTGGTATTTTAATCCAGTTTGGTGTTTTTCAGTATAATTAATAACATAGACAGATGTGTACGTCTGATCCAGTAAGCATATCTGCAGCAAGAATGATGAAGTAAACAGAGAATGCTAATTAGACAACACCTGTCTCTGATAAAGATGAATGTTCATATTTTGAGTCTTAAAATTTGAGAAAGCTTTATGCAACTTCATGGAATTAGGAGCTGGAAGAAAGTAGTGCTGTCAAGGCTTGCAGTGATAACAGAAGAATTCCCATCTGTTCTGCAGTCAGCCCTCCATGCAATGGTTTCTCTACTGGAAAATGGGACTTGTGATGGAAAAAAGATCAGCCAGAGTAAGCAGTTATCCAGGAATGGGGAGTATTGGGGAAAGGAGAGGAAGCAGCTGCAATGGGAAATGTGATTCAAGAGTCAGACCTCTTCTCTCATTGTTCTATTTACTTTTCCTCTGAGAGGAGTGTCTCTGCACAGTATTTGGAGATGGAGAATACCTTGATTTCCCCAAAGCTGCCCTGTGTCTAGGTAGGGGCCAGTACTTTGGATATGAAGTGATTTCTAAACACAGCTAAGTGCCAGACAGTTGACTCCAGGAAGACATGCCGCTTGCTGATGCTTTATTGCAGCCATGGTAAAGATCTTAAATGTATAAAGGAATATTTTTTAGTTACTAACCCAGCCTTTAAAGATAATATTTTCTTACTACATCCTGGAACTAGATGGCTTTAGGAGAGACTATAAAACCAATAAAACATGCAGCATAGCCTAATATGAAAGTCAAGGTAATGCTATTTTAATAAACATCGAAATCCATCTAAAGCCATCTGCATTTTTAATTTCGTTAATCTCTCTGCCAGACCTTCCTGACCCGAAAGGGAAACTGCTATAGAACGACACTCGATTTTGTGCATATTAATGAACAGTCAGCTTCTGAAACATGTGGAGCTCATTTCCAAGCTGAAGGCTGAAGTTTTCATAGGACTCCCTTAGCATTCTATTTCTGTTGGACCCATAAGTACTAGGAGTGCAGAGTTAACAGCGCATTTCCCTCTGACTTCATCATTTACCAGTGAACCTAAATAGCATTTTGAGAAGAGTACATAATAAATGCATTCAGACACTGCAGCTGTTTTCTGTCTGTTTTCCAAACACATAATGTGCTAATTTGGAAAAAAATCAACAACAGCTGCAAATATATGTCAACACCAAGGTCTTCAAGGGAAGGCCTTAATAGGTTTTGTTAATCAGTGGTGAACCAGGTGTGAATAAATAATTAACACACTTGATAACAGAGCCCTGTAGCCACTACTGCTATAGCTAAGGTTCTGATGGCCTTTCCTTTGAGTTCAGGATTTACCTGCAATATTAAAAAAAAAAAATACTTAATGGCTGCCAATGCAATAAAGCTAGAGTAAGATTTTAAAATAAGAATATTGAATATGGATATCAAGAAAGAAACCTCACATAACTTAAAATGCATTTTTTATTTTATAAATAAAAGTAGATATGAAATGATACATTTCATTGGCACATAATTTTTTTAAACAGAGCTGCTATTTATAAATCTAGGAATGATTAAGTAGAATTTAGCTCATATAGAACATATCAGTGTATTTATTAGCATTCTAATTATACCATTTTCCTTTTGAAGATGGGAAATGCCATAATATAAAAAGATACACGGTCTTAGCAGCAAGTAAGCTGCTAAGGGGTTATTACCTTTAAATCCTGTGCTGTAAATGTCAATAAACCTACATGCATTTTAATCTCTACTGCGTAGGGGAATAGAACAATGCATAAAACACATTCACTAATTTTATTGAGTGTAAATATAATGATGGAATCTGAACTTTTGTGGATAGTAATTAACCAACATGACAGAAAGGTCTTCATTTTATAGGAGACTGTACCGTGCGCTTGGGTTTAGATTATGTGGGTGGTTCTTAGAGTGGTCCCAGGACCAGCAGCAGTATGACCTAGGAACCCTTTAAATTGTAGCCCTCAAACCTACTAAGTTAGAACTGTGGGGCTGGGGCCCAGAGATCTGTGGATTAAGAAGCCCCTTCAGGTAATTTTAATGCTTGCTAAAATTTAAGGCCATTTGTCTAAACTTGTCACTTATTTGTATTACAGAGTAATGTTAATTGCCAAGTGCATGGTCTGATGACTAAGGCCCACATCTGGGGACAAAAGCTGTTTAGTCTCCCACTCTGTCAGATAAGTCGGCAGCTGTTGGTGTCCTGTCACCATGAGGCTTGCTGAGAGGCATCAGATAGCAGCAACTCATTTGCTAGCAAATTATTTTTCTACTAATGTAAGAAGAGGACTGTGTGGGAGAAAGGTCACCTTTGAAGAAGTGCAGTGTTCCCAAGGGAAGCTTTTTCTCCCCCTTTTTTATCTCATGGGTGTTGAGGAGATTAGGGGTATTTTACTGTTCAAAGTTAAAGGTGGGAACTGCAATTGACAGCAAAGTTGCCACTGAAAACTTTCATTCCTCCAACAATTGAGGAATTGATGTTAACCTATCAACAAGTATTTGCAATCAGCAGAGTGTCTAAAGGGACAGTGGCGGAAGGTGCTATGTTATCAAGCGTAGAAGTCAGATTATAGGGCTTTTGCATAGATAAAATGAGTATGTCAGAAAATGCTCAGAATGAAGCCATCTTGCCTCTCTTTCATCACAACCCAGTAGCATTTTTCTAGAACTTCTTTAACAAGAGAGCCATTCATTAATGGAGTGGACGGCTGGTGGTGGAAGAGGAGGAGAAGAAAGAACTAAACATGACCATCAACGGGGTTTAATTCTTGCCCAGTGAAAGCCCCCACTCCCCCACACTCATTGCCACGAACTGAATGATTGTGTCCCTCTCCCCCGATTTCATATGTATTTGGAGGTGGGGCCTTGGGGACGCAATTAGGGTGAGGTGAGGTCATGAGAGTGTGGCACTCACGTTGGGATTGGTACCCTTATAAGAGGGAATAACAGAGAGTTTGCTATCTCCTTCTTTCTAAGTGCACATCCCCAGGAAGGACCATCTGGGCACACAATACAGTAGAAAGGTAGGCCAGGAAGAAAACCTTCACAGGAAGCCAACTATGCCAGTGCCCTGAGACTTTCAGCCTCCAGAAATGTGAGAAAATAAATTTCTGTTGTGCAGCTACCCTGCCTAAGGTATTTGGTTTTGGCAGCCGATTAAAGCATTAATTAAGCTTTGTTCTTTAGTCATCAGGATACTCTTGGCTCTGGGGAGAGAAGGCATTTATCTAGTCCTCCAATGTTCAGGAACATTGTATTCTTTCAAAAGCAAACTCTTTCCCCCTTTGGATCCTCTTGTTATGTCTGAGGGGGATGAGTACTTGGTTGTGGGAAGGGCACTTTTAAGCCAGCCTTGTGGGAAGGTGGCTGATAGTGTTTTCAAGTTATTGATGGATATGATCACCTTTTACTCTCAACCTAGGGCATTGTCCCTGGGTCCAGCACTTGGTACTGAAGGGTATCCTGATATACTCATTATCTGCCCCTAGTTTATTTATTATTAGTTAAATAATTGTTCTGTTTCTTTGCTTTTAAATGTTAGGTCGCTTGAATAAGCAAATGATTGCTTAGTACATAATGGACACTCAATAATATCCTTTAATGAATTTGAAATAAATGAATAATCACACTTTGTTTAAAAATGTGCTTAATTATTAATAGGAAAATGTGCATAAAAAGACTATAAAACTCAGGGAAGTCTTTAAATTAATAAATTATAAGCTAAATTTTGGAAGGTAGAAATGGCAAGTAAGCAAGACATTAACTGCTTTTGTGGCCTTCAGAAAATGAGAAGTCTTTTTCAAAATAGGAGAGTCAAAATTAATCATGATCATATTATAATCCCACATTTATTGAGAAGTTACCATGTGAGAGTCCATGAATGAACCCCTATGACAAATCTCTAATCCTCCCAACCAACCTGTTGATGGGTTTCATTAGTATTAGAATTTGAATTATGTCTCCCTAGAACTAATTTGTTTGAAGTCCTATCCCTCAGTAACTCAGAATATGACTTATTTGGAGATAGTACCCTTACAGAGAAAATCAAGACAAAATGAAATCATTGGGGTGGGCCCTACCCCAATATAATCAGGGTCTTTATAAAAATGTTTTCACTTTTTGGACAGACAGGAACACAGGGAAAACACTGTGTGAAAATGAAGGCAGAGATTGGGGTGATAGTTTTACAAGCCAAGGAATGCCGAAGACTGCCAGCAACACACCAGAAAGCTAAAGGAGATGCATGGAACAGATTCTCCCTCCTAGACCGCAAAAGTAGCCAACTCTACCAACAGCGCTGATCTTGGACTTTTAGTTTCCAGAACTGTGAGGGAGTCAACTTTTGTTATTTAAGACACCAAGTTTGTGGAACTTTGTGAATACACCCATGAAAACTAATAGAATTAATATCCTATTTTATAAATGAGGAAAATGGGTATACTAGTAAGAACTCATTAATAGGTAGGGTGACAGACTGACTGTAGTGTGGTCCTCATGATCCTAACCTCCCCATGTTCATTTTCTTGTGATCTCTACCCCTTGAATGTGGGTGGGACCTGTAATTTATTTCTAATCAATAGCATATGACAAAGATGATGGGACACACATGATTGATGATCTGTACTGGATTATCTATAATAATAAAAGCGTAATATGCTAATTAGACCGGATGTCCTTCCTTCCAGACAAAACCACAGTGGGTTGTGGGGGCAAGGCAGAGACGTCAGAAGTGGCAGAGGCCCCCAGCCGCAGTGGCGGTGGGTGGGGGCGGGATCAAGGCCCTTGCATGAATTTCATGCACCAGGCCTCTAGTATTATATAAGATTGTAAAACATGTCTTACTAAGGGACTCTGTCTTTGCTAGCTTTGAGGAAGCAAACCATCATGTCATGCACTCCACTCCCATATAGAATGGGCTATGTGTCAAGTGACTGAGGGCTGCTTCAGGCTGACAGCCAGCAAGAAACTGAGGCTTCTGAGCCTGGCAGCCTATGAGGAAATGAATGCTGCCAACATCTGCATGCATTTGGAAGCAGGTCCTTCCTTGGGGAAGACTCAGATGAAAATACAGCCCTGGCCAGCACCTTGATTGTAACCTTGAGGAAGACTCAGCTAGGCCATGCCCAGATTCCTGAGTATAGTAACTGTGAGATAAGGCAGGTTTTTTCAAGCTGTTTTATAAAGTTTATCACTTTTGAGTTTATAATAATTTTGTTTGTTTTTTCAGCTAGTTAACTAACACAGGTGGTATTACTTGTTCAAATCTCTACTGTTGGCAGACAAAAAAAAAATTCCATCCACATTTTATTGCATAAGGAACTTGAGCAAAATATTAGAGATTTTTTTTTTTTTTTCAAATCAGCATCCTGTTGTAAAGGAGTTACACTTAAAGACCCATGGTGAAATAAGGATTCTGAATTTAGAGTTAGAAGACTTGATTTTCAGCCCCATCACTGTTACTTATGTGACAGTAGGAAGGACCAGGGGCAAATTTCTTATTTGTCTCCTCTACAATAAAACAGGATTGATACTGTATGTAAAAGAAGCTAGTACAAGGCATGATAAATGCTAGGAATTAATAAATGCTGCTTCTCTCCTACTTCTTTACCTCCTTTCATTTTCTGACAGAGTACAGTCTATGGGTGCTAGAAGGGATCTCCATATAACTCAAGGGCAAGTGGGTCAATGATGTTTGGGTGGTTTTAGATAGTGGTGAAGCTTCTAGCAACTATACAAGATTCAAAGTGAAAGACAGGTGTGGATTCAAACCGGAAGATATGTCATGTGGATCTCTGGGAAGTTACATAAAGGTGGGCACGGTGGTTTTCTCTGTGGGTCAGGAAAGATTTCTTTCTTGCACTGAAGTTTCAGAAAAAACAGACAAGAAGGGCTCTTCATTTTTCATTTGTGAAAGTGCAGTTGGTCAAGCAGTCATTAGGGTTGGATTATTCTCTTTCTATCTCTTTCTCCCATTCATCTCTATCACAAATAAGTACAATGTGTGGCCTGGGAGCTGGGAACAGGTAAGTGATGACCTTTGAATAAGTTAGACCATAACTGAGGTAAATTAATTAACAAGTGACACAGGAGACTGGCATTGAGCCTTTTGATTTTTAGTGACATTACAGATTACAACATTATTATAGATCTTGTATAGCTCCTATTTTGTTATATATATAACTTATTTATATCTACTATTTTTCACAAGTAAAACTTTTAATTTACTGGCCTGATTACCTCAGGGTCATACATTCTATGATGAGCTTGGTGTCATTTTAACTGTATAGCAATAATTGTATGAAACTGATAATTTTGGGCTCAGGGTTGGTAGAAAGTAGAACAAGTCTTGCTCTGAATAATGAAAACTTAGGGAGTTAATGCCCCAAGAGGGCTGAAGTTATAAGGAGGTCCTTTAAAGACCCAAACTAGGAAGTAAGTGAAAGAGACAACCTAGAAAGAGCACCCCACCTCAGTGAAGAAGATAGCTCGCCCCCAGCATTTCTGCATAGGAAGGAGTTAGGATTCTGGTGGGAAGGGAGTAGGCAGGGGACTTGTTTCGAAGCCATGTTGGCATAGTGATCCACATCAGATTGAAAAAATCACTTGTGTATAGTAAAGAATAGGAGCTGATGGAAAATGAAGACCTAGTACATAGAAAATCACTTGCCACCATTTTTTTTTTATCAGCTGTCTAACCTAAGCTGATCTCAATTCTCTCATTTGTAAAATGAGGATAATAATAACATACAGCATGTAGGATTGTTGTATATTAAAGTGTTGCACTCTAGATACTAAGCACAGCAAAGGGTATATAGTAATTGCTCAAGAAATGGTGTTTTCATAAATGCTATTTATTACATTATTGATCAATAATCTAAAAAGTGATCGTTTATCAAATCAGCCATCACTACAGGTACAAAGAACTGAACATAATACTTGAAACTTATTTTTTCCTAAAGAGTTTTATATTTTCTTCTGGATTAAAGTGGCCTTGTATGTCCAGTTATGTACAGAAAATAATTGCTACTAGCTGGCAGTGTCCAGGTATATTTGTTTGAACATGAGGCATGTGTTCTGAAAGGAGATAGGGATGTTTGCATTTATTTCAGGCAGTCCAGGGCTATCTTCTCTCAGATTTTGTTAGTAGGATCTTACTGCTTTGTTGTTTTCCATCAAATTGAGGCAGATTTCAAGTTCCCATTCATTTTTAAAGTCCCATGTACGTACCTTGTTTTTTTTATACACCTACAAAATCTAGTTTCTCCAAGTGCACATGTGCACAATATTAAACTAGAACTATTCATCACATAAGTGATACTTAGTAGATAAACAAAGCACATTAACATTTAAACAAAAATGAGTTTTGTCCCATCATGTTATCTACTTGAGATACAAGAACAGTGAGAAAGAGGCACTGAAGAAAACATACCTGTCGGGGAAGACGATTGAACCTGCAGTAAAGCTGGATTCCCGTGATGGGGCAATGTTTTATAATGAAGTGTGACTGAATTAAACACCTGGTGGTTGCAATATCCAATTAAATCACCCCCTTTGAACTCAATTTCACTTACGAAGTAACTGTAGTTTTTTTTTTTTCCCCCAAAACAATGAAATAAGCTCATCAACTGTAAGGGTGCTAAAATGGTGCTAAGGGAAGGATAAAAGGCCACATTAATATCTCTTCCTAATTAATAAGGCCACATTCCATCTTTGTGTTTATTCATCTTCATCAATTAAGTTTGTTAAGCCATTTTATAATGTCTGTCTTGACTCACCTATATCTAAGCATGAGTTACCAATTTATAGATGTTATTCCTTCTACTCGGTGACTTTCAAAGAGTAGGTATCGTAGAGCCCATATGAACTGCTATAACAGAATATCATAATCTGGGTGGCTTAGAAACAGCAAACATTTAGTTCTCATAGTTCTGGAGGCTGGGAAATCCCAGATCCACTCCTTGGCCAATTCAGTATCTGGTGAGAGCCCATTTCCTGGTTCATAGATGGTCATCTTTACTCTGTGTCTTCACATGCTAAGGAGCTCTATGCGGCCTCTTTTAGAAGGGCGCTAATCCTAATCATGAGGGTTTCACTCTTGTGACCTCATTACCTCCAAAAGGCCCCACCTCCCAATACTGTGGGATTAAGCTTTTAACACATGTGTCTGGGCAAGGTTGAGGGAGGATATAACCATTCAGTCCAACCAGCAGGTGATCACAATAACAGGTGATCAGAATAATCTACACTAATAAAAGAGAAATATGCAATTTTACCATCACTTCACGACACCCACCAGCCAATCAGGAGTGAGTATGCAAATTAACCCAGCCCCATCCCCCCATCCTCTGGGCAGCATGCATGCAGGTGTGGAACAGCTTGGCAGGGCGGGATGCCTGCTATGAGGGGGAGGGTGGGGGGCGGAGGGAGCTACAAGAGCAGCGCTCCGGCTGGAGCGAAGACTGAAGGCTCTGGCCAGAGCGAAGGCCTGGGTCCTGGGTGCCGGAGGAAAACCAGTGCTGGCAGCCAGGGGAAGGAAGGCCTATTGCACAAATCTTCATGCAACGGGTCTCTAGTAATTATTATAACAAAGCAATACTACTATGCATAATTATAGCTAACATCTATTCAACGATTTCTTATAGCAGGTATCATCTTGGGATTTTTATATGCATTAACACATTTCATAACTAAGATCCTTCATGATGCTTACCTATCCAAGGTCAATAAGAGCTCCCATTCTCTAAATCCAGTCTTGATCCTTCAGCCATAATCTAAGATCGAAGATCATCCTTCCCTGAGATGACTATGTTCTTTCTACCCTGAGCCTTAGCCTGTAGTTTACCTTTTTATCACTATGTAGAAACTTCATTTATTTAATGATTTTTTTTCCTCAATGCAAACTAGATTTGTTCAGTCTAATAGCCTCATAAGATACTGCACATTCACTCCCTTAGTCAATAAGACATCAGGTTCTGGTCAGTGGGTCTTAAGAAAAAGCCTCAGGTCAGCTGATCAAGAGAACAGAGTTTTGGTCAAACTAAAGATAACACTTTGACCTTAGTTGTGTTTTAGCCCCAGACCCATGGAAACAGAATGACTACTGACCACACCCTCAGGAAATTAGACAAAATGACACCGTGGCTGACATCAGGACACAACACAGTGATCAACTACTTACTACTGACCCTAACCAGTCAGTAGAGCCCATGACTCCAACTCCATTGTCACCACGATTAATGATTTTTCCCGTATATGTCCTAACTGTTAGGAGCCATTGGGGAGCCAGGATTTAAAGCACTTCTCACCTATGTCTCTGAGCTTGGTGCCATTTCCTTAAATAAAACTTTACTTTTTGCTTGGCTGGTGTGGCTCAGTGATTGAGCATCAACCTATGAACCAGGAGGTCACTGTTCTATTCTAGGTCAGGGCACATGCCCAAGTGGCAGCTGGATGGATCCCCAGTAGGGAGCGTGCAGAAGGCAGTCAATCAATGATTATCTCTCATCATTAATGTTTCTACCTCTCCCTCTCCCTTCCTCTCTGAAATAAACAAAAGATATATTTAAAAAAAATCCTTTAGTTTTTTGCTGCAAATTCCTGTTCACATTTTATTGGGTTTTGATGCACCTAGGCAAACAGACCTCTTTAGTTCGGAAACAATTTGTCTAGAATTCTCTTTTCTATCATCCTTTGGGACTGGTTTTAAATATCATTCTCTTTAGGGAGTTCTTCCTAACCCACTTAGACTTGAATGGAAGCCCCTTCTTTGGACCCAGAGTAGTAGATAGTTCCCCACACTGTAGCTCTTACCATGTTGGGAAATTTCTGGTATATGTTATAATTTTCTATAATAGAAACCATATGTCACTTATCAGATGTAGCAAAGTGCCAGGTTACAGTGGATAGCCAATACTTGTTTGCTGAAATAATAAGTAATTAGATTTATTATTTTTGTAATCTCATTTAGATCATTTTCCAAATAATTTCTTGGTTATAAAACACAACACAGAAGGTAAAGGGAGTGCCCATAGCAGGGCAAGGATTTTCAGTCAGTCCCTAATGAACAATTTTCTTTTTGTAAAAATCCTAGAGAAGTAAAAGAAAAGATAGTGAAATGGATCCCAGATTATTAGACAGTTCATTCTAAGGATATTGACTTGAAAATGTCCTTAGTCAGGGTTTTATTTGGCCTTTAGTTATTGAGGGGTTTTCAAGTCCATTTGAAAAGCATTGCCAAAAATGTATTAGGATGAGTGATTTAAAGCTAATGGTAAGAAAATTGGATGAACAAAAAGACAAAGATAAAGAACTGCAAAATGAAAATGCAAAATAAGAATCTAGGCTGCATGGGTCTTTAGAATGAGCAAACTGCTTACATTTTGCAAGATGTATTCATCTGTTTTGTAAGAGTGAAGTAATATTAAAACTAACTTTAACTAAACTTTCTTGTTTTTAATAGGTTTTTGATGATTAATGATACCTCTAATGTGGATGCTTTAAGGACTGATATTTAAATAGGAATGAACCAAGTAGTGTCTGAAGGCACAGAGTGATTGGGGTCAGCACCAGCAGTGGGTGCGAGCGAGGCCAGCACCATCAGTGGGTGCAAGCGGAAGCTGCTGCCCTGATCACCCCTCAGGAGCAGGGGTAGGTGGAGAAGCCCTCAGGGGTGATCAGGGCCAGTAACCACCACTTGCAGTGCTGATGGCGCGAAGTGATTGGGACGGGTGCCGGACATCAGCAGCAGGTGTGAGTGGTGGCTCTGGTGCCAGCAGCGGGTGCGAGCGGCGGCTGCCAGCCCTGATCTCCCCTCAAGAGCAGGGGGAGTTGGAGAAGCCCTGAGGGGCGTTCAGGGCTGCAACTGCTGCTCGTGCCCACTGACTGTGCCAAGCAATGGGACCAGTGCCGGGTGCTGGCAATGGGTGCAAGTAGCGGCTCCAGTGCTGGCAGCAGGTGTGAGTGCTGGGCGGGACCGTGGAATGCAGTAGCAAAGAATTTTTAGTAACCACCAGAGGCTCACCTCTATGACAGTGACAGGCCCCACCTTGGTCTGGTGCTTCCACTCACCTGCTCCACCATTGCACCGCTGCCGACACCCGCCATGTTCCACGCATGCCCCCTGGTGATCAGCACACATCATAGCGACTGGTCGGTTGTTCTGGTTGTAATGCCGTTTGGTCTATTTGCATATTACCCTTTTATTATTACAGAAATCAGACAGAAATAAAATCATACATGTGTATTTTAAAATATATATTGAAAACAGATCAAAATGATGTAATGATGTGTGCTATAAATGGCATGCATTACTTACAGAATCGATTACAATCCAAAGAATTATATATGTAGTATATCAATTATTTTAAGTAGATTTCAGATATTTAATGACTAAAGATTTTTATAGCAGCTTCAGGACTAATTATAAAATGAACAAGTTATTATTCGTCTTTCTAGATGTTTCTGAAATATCTTTGAATATTTAGCATTGTTTTGAGCAAGATGCTGTGTATTAGTTTTATACATTTGACAGCAAATTAAATTTATTAATCAAATATATTTACAGTCATTTTGCCACTAAATCATACTTAGAATGATTCAAGTCTAGAAGAATCATCCAAAGGAATTTTCCCAAGATGATTGAGACATGGTGTCTCTTGCTCTGTTCAAATACCAGTACTGTGAAAGTCTTAGTAGCTTTTTTTATTCTATATGTATGTTTTGTTCAGATTTCAGATGAGACTAAAACTGGGCTTATCCTAATATATAAAATCCAGGGGCCGTCATGACCGAAACAACCAGACAGACAACTGAACAGCAGGCTGCGTGTGGTGACCAGGCTGGCGGGGGGGGGGGGCAGTTGGAGGCGGGGGGGGCAGTTGGAGGCGACCAGGCTGGCGGGGGGACAGTTGGGGGTGACCAGGCCAGCAGACGGTGGCAGTTTGGGGTGACTAGGCAGGCAGGGGGGGGCAGTAAGGGGCAAACAGGCTGGCAGGGGAGGCAGTTAAGGTTGATCAGGCCAGCAGGCAGAGGCAGTTAGGGGTGATCAGGCAGGCAGGCAGGTGAGTAGTTAGGAGCCAGTGGTCCTGGATTGGGGATCGGGCCTAAACTGGCAGTCGGACATCCCCCGAAGCATCCTAGATTGGAGAGGGTGCAGGCTGGGCTGAGGGGACTATCCTTCGTGCACAAATTTTGTTCATCAGGCTTCTAGTCTCTCTATATAAAAGCCTAATATGCTGTGTCTTACTGATTGGTCGACCATTTGGTTGACCACTCAACCAGTTGCTATGATGCGCACTGACCACCAGGGGGCAGACACTCCCACCAATAGGTTAGTTTGCTACTGGGGTCCATCCAATCAGGACTGGGCAAGATGGGCTGGACATGCCCTGGAGCCAACCTCCCGGGGTCCCTCCCCGCCCTCTAATATATTTATTCTAATTAATTTTCTTTCAATGTGCAGGAATTCGTGCACCAGGCCCCTAGTATTCTAGTAGTAAATAATGATTTTTTTTCTAACAATTTTGAAATTGGTATTTCTATTTACCTTTAAACATTAAGATGTTGTTTTTTAAAAAATTAATATTAAAATGTGTTTTCCAGCATTTCTCCTCTATTGTGTTCTTGTGACTGGTGTTATAATATGGTGGTTAAAAATGTGGGCTTTGTTAATGGTGTGACATAATGAATGGGCTCAGGAAAAAATTGTAAATGGATAGATATTCAAAAATCTCCCTCCCACTTATTATCTGGGTGAACTTAGGCAATACTTTGTTTTTCTAAACCCTATTTGTTCTCGAAAATGTGATAATGTGATGATTTTATGATCTATTATAGTTAGGAAGTGCTTAATTTTTTTTTCCAGTTTTTTTTTTTTCCTCTTATCATTTCCTTGGAGTCCCACCTCTTCACTGAAAGCAGGGAGTCTCTCTAAAGAAGAACCCCTATACCACAGCACAGTTTGCTGGTTCTAAAGCATCCTGGTAGAATCCAGCTACAAACCTTTCCCATATGAATGTGCCTCTCCTCACAGGGAGAATAACTCCTGATACCCCATGAAATTAAATGTACTCTGTATTCAGATTACAATGAGACACTGCTCAAGATTTCCAAAAGAGCTGAGCCACCAGTGGTGCTCTGTGGAAGGCATGGAGGGCCAAACTAGCTGGTTTATATGAATACAATAATTATGTAAAATTATGCCCCAAATGAAACATTCATGTGGAAAAATATCCAGCTTCCATGCCACACATATTGTCTAGTCTATACTACTCAGCCATATAAAACAAGGAACTCTCACCCTTTGTGACAGCATTTATGATACTGGAGAGTATTGGGCTAAATGAAATAAGTCAGTCAGAGAAAGACAAATATCATACAATTTCACTTAAATGTTGAATCAAATGAACAAAATATACTAGCAAACACAATAGAAACAGACTCATTGATACAGAGAAGAGAGTGGCAGCTGTCAGAAGGGACACGGGTTATGGGGCAGGGTAATAAAGGTGAAGGGATTAAGCAAAAAAACCCCACAAAACACCCTCATAGACACAGACAACAGTATGGTGATCACCAGAAGGAGATGGGGAGAAGGTAGGAGAGAGTAAAGGGGGGATACATGTTGACAAATGAAACTTTACTTTGGGTGGTGAACACACAAATAACATATAGATGATGTATTATTATAGAACTAGAGGCCCGGTGCACAAAATTTGTGCATGGGGGGGGTGTCCCTCAGCCCAGCCTGCACCCTCTCCAATCTGGGACCCCTCGAGGGATATCTGACTGCCCATTTAGATTTATGGGAGTATTTTTTGAAATGCAGACCATTAGATCCCACCCAGAGCAACTAAATCAAGACCGGCCTTTTGCAAGGTCCTCAGGTGATTATCATAGGCACATTAAAGTCTAGTCTCACTACCCTAGCATGCCATCAGAATGCTCTCACACAGCCTTGAAAACCAGAGAGTAGACACAGTTGTTATAATCTCTCCATGATCAACTACTCACTCTGTTTTGATATGCCTGTACTTTCAAGGGGAACAGAAGTGATTTAGTAAGTAACCAGCTTTCAGATTCCCCCTGGTTCCCAACTACAGCAATTCTTATTTCCCTACATTTGAGCTTACTTGATTTCTATCTGTATGACTCCTTTACGATGCCTCCTATTTCTGGGATCAACTCTCATTTAAGAAGAAAATGCCCCAACAACTCCAACCTTGTATTCTTTGTTTAGTCTGATGTCATCCCCAGTGGTCACCTGCCTGGCTCCCACAGTTGGCTTCTCACTTGCTCACTGCTCCTATATGCATCTTTCTCAAGATTGTATTTCCTTTTAAAAAAAATTATTTAAAGTATTACAAATAGTAGTACATATGTCTCCTTTTCCCCCAGTGACCTCCCCTCGCCTCCCCCACGCCCCAGCACATGCCCTCACCCACCTAGTGTCTGTGTCCATGTGTATTTACTTTTCTTCTTTCTGGTGCCTGGTACCTGTCCACCTGTGGTCTTACCAAATGGTTACCTCCTGGATCTCCTGGTGCCTCCTTTCTGCTCATACATTCTATTATCTAGTTTTTGCTGTTGTTGTTGTTTATTTTTTGTTAATCCTCACTCAAGGATATTTTTCCATTGGTTTTTTAGGGATAGTCAAATAGAGAAGGAAAGACAGAAACATTGATGTGAGATGTGAGAGAAACACATGGATTGGTTGACTCGTGCACAAACCCCCACCAGGGCCCCAATGGGGGAGGATCCTGCAACCAAGGTATGTGCCCTTGACTGGAATCGAACCCAGTACCCTTAGATCTGCAGGCCAATAGTCTCTCCATTGGGCCAAACTGGCTAGCGCTATTATTCTAGTAAATTATGCAGCACTAACTGAGTGTTATGCTTCACCCAAAATAGAATAACAAATATAGATCAATGTGTAATATATTAGTTATTATGGGTATAATTTTTTAAATGTGCAGATTAATTATGAACTTGAAAAAATTGTCTAGCTTTCCTTTAACTCTATGTTCTCTTGGTGCTTGATGATCAAGAGTTTGATATTTAACATTGCTCACCTAAGAAAAATGTGGTAACATTGGGTATTTTAGATATTTTATGCAGAATCCACTAAGGGAAGAAAAATTATTAATTCATTATGTGAAATGGAAGTTTTGGCAAAAAACAGAATCAACTAAAGTTTAGAAAACAAATGACAAAGTTCATTCAGACAATTACACTGAAAAAAAAAAGTTTTAGTGTTGGGTCTATTATTTGAATGTGAAGAAAATCAAATCAACCTTAAATGTATGCTGCCTGTTTATTTTCATGGCCCAGATTTATTACCATCTTTAGGATATCTTGTTTTAATATATGTACCTGTCTACAATGAAGAGAGAACATCATGTTTTTCTAGAAACCAAGTTCTGTGCCAGAATTTTCTTTTATCTGTGCTCCGGGACTTCCTAAATGCTGCCTGAAGTCTAATATCTTGGAACAAAATGTATTCATTTCTCTCTATTGTGTTACATTTAATCACTTCTATTGTCAGCATGCCCTCCAGAATTCAAAAAATCCTCTTTGTCCACTAAAAAATATTACATATCTCATCTTTATTTTGATGAACACAAAACTACATTGCCACAATCCCCTCTCACTGGTTTCTCAGTGTTTAGTTTTTCTTTCTCCAAATAGTTCTGTGTATGGCTTTCAGATAATCTGAAATGCCTCCTGCTTATCACCATGCCGGTTTGTTTACTGAAATTATTCCACTTCCACAAAACAGAAATTGGTTCAAACTGTACCACCATATTTAAAAAAAACACAACTTTTATAATTGAAGATTTTATGTATATATGTATACTTGTACCTATGTCCTTATCTTGCTGTACACACATGTACAGGAAAGTACTCAAAAATATACAGATGAGTGAATTTTTATAAACTGAGTACACTCATGTCACCAGTTCCTAGACCAACGTTTCTCTTCACTCCTTTTAACCACTTTGATTAAGGCTAAGACTTCATTCCGAGTTGCCCTTCTTCTGGGCTGCCCAGCACCATTGGTCAGAATGGGTTAGGTTATATTGCCATAATAAATAGCCCAATTCTTTTTTTTTTTCTAATATATTTGTGTTGAATTTTTAGAGAGAGAGGAAGGGAGAGGAATAGAGAGAAACATCGGTGAGAGAGAAAGTCATCGATTGGCTGTCTCCTGCATGGCCCCCACTGGGGAACGAGCCCGAAACCAGGGCATGTGCCTGGCTGGGAATTTAATCTTTTGGTTCCTGGGTCAATGCTCAACCCTGGAGCCACAGCAGCCTGGCCAGCTCGATTCTTACTGGGTTAAAAGACTAAAGAATTTTTCTTTGCAATGCTGCATATCATTTAGGGCCCCTGAAGCTCTGCGGCACTTTAACTTTATTCATATTTTGAAGTGTTTTCTCTCCTGGCAAGAGGAATGAATTATGGAGAATTGTATTCAGGTACTTGAAACCTTCATTGTTCATCTTCTCTTTCAACATCTTTCTTTGTATGCTATATGACCTGTAAGTTTCCTTGAAGGGTTGGCCCCATTTTCTAGTTTACAGCTGTAAACATTATCATCTTCAACACAATCAGAGTGCTATTGATTGCATACTTACTGTTAAGTACCATGTACACTTAGTATTGAATATTGTGCTTAGACTTATAAGTCGAACAGTATAAATAGGAGATATGGATCGGAGTCAAAGGGCATAATAGTATCATGTTGGATGATACTGAAGGGTTTTTGCTTAAGAGGCTACTTTTCCCTATTAGTCTGTACAATACTATCAAAATCGCATTCAAAACTGATAATGTGGGTTTTGGCCAAACCTTGAAGTTCCTGCTTTATACTTAGAGGATTGTAAGGTAGGCAGAAAATTTTTCTTTTATGTCCTAATATTTTATGTCATACCTAAAAATTTTTGTTTAATCTCAGTTCATAATGTTTTCTTTTTCTAATTCTAAAAATTCTGTCATTTTAGGTCTATGATCCTTTTTGAGTTCATTTTTATACACTATACATTATGAAATATGAATCAAAGTTCCAATTTGATTTGCATATGGATATCTAGTTATTCTAGCACCAATTTGCAGAGAAAACTGTCATTTTCCATTGAGGTGTCTTTTGCAGCTTGGTCAAAAATCAATTGTTAATATACACGTGGGTCTATTTCTAAACTCTATTTTGTTTCATTTTCATGTTTATCGTTATGCCAAAACTGCAGCTTATTAATTCATATAATTTTAAAATAGTATTAAAATCATATAATGTCAATCCCCTCAATTTTTCCTCTTCTTTAGGGTTTTTTAAAGCTATTTTAAGTTATTTGCATTTCCAAGTGCATATTAAAATTGGTTTGTCAATTTCTACAAAAAAAACTGCAGTGATTTTTATTGGGATCACATTGGATCTGTAGGTTGCGGGGGAAAATTAATAAATTAACAATATTAAGCTTTCTGAACTATAATTATTTTATTTGGATCTTTAGTTTATCTCTACAATGTTTTCTTATTTTCAGTTTATTGATTTTGTGCACCTTTAGTTAGGTTTATGCCTATATATTTTATTGTTTTTCATACTAATGTATTTGGCGTTTAACTTTTCCCCAAATATTAGCATGATTGTTATATTTATTTTAGTGATTGTTTTAGGTTGTCTAGTATATATCTTTAGCTTACCACAGTCTACTGCCAAGTGATATTATGCTACTTCTCAAATAGTATATAGATCTTAAAACAGTGTACTCTCCATTTCTGTCTCCTTCCTCACCATCTACCAAAAACAAAAACCAACCCACCCCACCTTGCTCCTCAAAACCTCCCCAACCCTGGCCTCTCTGATATGTTGTCCTGTTTATTCTAGCTGCCTTGGTGATGTGATGCTGGAAGGAGCAAAGGGGGTGATACACTTTGAAAATGAAGTTAGGGGTCACAAGCTGAGGAATACAGGTGATGCCTAGAAGCTGAAAAAGGTGAGAACATGGATTCTCCACTCAGAAACTCCAGAAGGAATTAACTCTGCTGTATCTTCACTTTAGTCCATTGAAATTAATTTTGACTTCTGACTTCCAGAATGGTAAGATAAATTCATATTGTTTTAAACTACTGAGTTTGTAGTAATTTGTCACAGCAGCAATAGGAAGCTAATACATTTTGCATGTCTTAGGAACCACTGCCTTTTGATTATTATTGTCCGGTGTTTTAAAAATCATTCTTTTTATGTTGTGTTTGTTCGTTTGCTTTTGGGTATTCCAGGTTGGAGAGTAAATAAAATTCCTGTCTGGATTGAAAGTGGAAATCCAAGTATGTTTTGTAATTTTCGGGCAATAAACATAGAGCAGTTCCTAAATCCCTTGAAGATCCATGCATGGGATTGCTTATTTTAGGCAGAAAGGTTAGTATTTTGAAGTATGTGGATTTTATGCACTTGATGGATTGATGGTAGGGCAAGTGAGTGATATAAAGATGATGTCCTCGTGTAATAGAAAAAGAAAGAGAAATTTGTATGTTGTATGTAGCATAGTGTGGTGAGAAGGCAAAGAACTTTGGAGTCAGAACTCAGTTTATTTTCTACTTTACTCCCTTCTTTGCGAGGGAGACAAGACATTAACCCCTTTGAGCCTTGATTCTGTCATGTGTAAAACAAGAATAATGTTCTATGATTATTGCCAATAATGAACATGAAGGACTGGACCTGATGTTTGGCACATAGTAAAGATTTAATAAAGGAAATTTCCCCATTTATTATGTCTTCTAATACAAAAGTGAAGCATTAGACAGCAGAATTGTGGGAGCTGGCTATCTACTCCTCTTAAAAACAGGCAGGGAGGGGGACGGAGTGTCTACTTGCATGGATATACTGGCAAGGGGTCTTGGATAAAAGTTGGAAAGTTAAGGAAGAGATTACAAATTTCTATATGGTAGGTAATATTGTATAGTCAAAGTTGGGACTTGAACTGTTTGTAAGAAGTTTTCACATTGGAACTGTCCTTTCAAGGGTAAGAACCGAGCCAACACTTGGAGTAAAAAAAAAAAATGTTTCATAGAATATACTTAGAATGATTGGGCTAATTAACTTCCAAGTAAATCCAAAACTTCTTGGCTCTATCTAGCCCCTTGATGGAACCATGATCTCCCTCATGAAATGTGGTGTTCACATAAAAGGAAAAGCAGCATAAACCCAATGCCCAGAATTTACAGTTTTTGCTCTTGAGCCAGAGGACTTCACAAACCCTACTCCTTTTATTTTGGGTTTCCTTCTCCCAACCTCTGATCTCAGCTCCGCCCCTTGCCATTGCCTTTTATTTTCTGTTTGCCTCCAACATTTCACACGTGTTGATTCCCCTTGGTAACTTCCTGCCTGTATCTGGCCCAGGGGCTTCTTCTGTCCTTTAAAAATCTTCCTGGATTCAAACAAGGAACTTACACATACAAAGGTTGGTTTAGGTCACTGAAGGAGGAACGCAGGAGGCCAGAATGGTGAGGGATTACGGATTTATTCCATCATCTGCACAACAGGTGGCTGAGCCTGGATGGCTCCAGCACCCAGTGACAGGAGTCAGCGGCTTTTAAAGGACTTTTGCTGGGCTTTTTTTCTGGGCAGAGACTTCTTTATGCATACCCAGAGGGGAGATAATGGAATGTGGTCACCACAGGTGAAATGTGGTCTCAGCAAAGGGACTGTCCATAGTGAAATGACCTGAAAAGCCAGCTCCTGGGGGTTGATTTGTAGAATGAGATAAAATTGAAATTTCATGTTACATAATGTTTCTAAGATTTTAAAGTCCTTTGTATTATATTTCTCATTATGTTGACTCGGAGGTAAGTTACCTGGCTTGAATTCTTGCCATTGTTTGCTAGCTGTGTCACTTCTGGAAAGCCACTTAATTTTTCTTAGCTTTAGGTGTCATCTATGTAAAACAGACAATTTTGGTACCTCCTTCATTAGATTCATGCAAGCATTAAATGGCTAATCTATATGAAAGTGCTTACAAGTATCTAGTGCACAATAAAGGCTAGATACATTTATAATATTAACAGTATTTCAAAATTTATGTAATATATTTGGATAATAATGACTAAATTCTTTTTTTATTATAGTTAAAGTTTATATTTAATATAGTTACTTAAAACACAAAACAGCTAAAAAAACACACACTAAATTTTAAGTTTATTTCTCTTTAGAAAGCCTAGACGTTTTACCCATATAATCCCATCTTTGATGCCATTATCAGAGGCATCAGAATCCAATGCCCTAGATTATAGACAGATAAAGACGTCAGACAGTTGAGATACTTTGAAGCACTGTTTTGTATTATTTAATCCATTAAGATAATATACACGACCTTAAGAATGGTCTATGCAAAGAATGTATGTTGCTAATTTGTAAATGAAGATTTCAGAGATCTAGTGCTTTTCAAAATTTAATGTGCCTGAAAATAACCTTGGGATTTTATGAAAATACAGATTTGGAATCAGAAAGTCGAGTGGGGCATAAATTTCTGCAATTATAGATTATAGCAAGCTACCAGGTGTTGTGTCTATGCTGCTGGTTCTTGACCTATAAGTAGTAAATTTATAGGACTGGGGATTAGAGCAATTAGCTATTTTGAAATCCACTATTGACCACCAAGTACATTTCTTACTTATTTGAGATGAACATATTCCCTGGTTTTTAGGTTCTTTTAAAATAGTATTAGTAAAATATGCCTCTTATTTTAAAAGTTGGAATGTTAAGAAAGAGATCACAAATTTCTATATGGTAAGTAATACTATATAGTTAAAGTTGGAACTTGAACTCTTTGTAAGATGTTATGTTTTTCTTAATGTTCATTTCATCCCATTGATCATTTCTCTTATATGGCATATTATATGTCAGAATCAGCCTACCAGTTATATATCCATTGGAAAGTAAAAATGAAGTTGGCAAACTTCTGCGGATTATTTTTGTGATCATATATATATATATATATATATATATATATATATATATATATATATATATACATAAAGAGGTAATATGCAAATTGGCCTGGATACCATAACAGTCACGACTGGCTCAGGAGGAGACTGCACACCAGATGGGCCCGGAGTGGAGACACAACACACAGGGGGCCCACCCTCGCTGGGAGACAGCACGCCAGCAGTCCCGCCTCTGCGCGTGAACTGCAGAGGAAACATCTTTTCTTACAGCTCATTGGCTAAGCACTCTGTATGCCACTCGCAGTGTAACTTGGGTAATAAGAATCCAAGAAGGAGATCTAGGGTTTTTCCACCTCACTCCTGGAGGAAAAAAATGAAGGTCTGCTGCTGGAAGGGCTAAGAAATGTCATATCCTGCCCTAGCTGGTTTTGCTCAGTGGATAGAGCCTCGGCCGGCAGACCACAGGGTCCAGGTTCAATTCTGATCAAGGGCATGTACCTAGCTTGCAGGCTCTTCTCTGGCCAGGGCCCAGGTCAGGGCTCATTCAGGACGCAACCAATCGAAGTGTCCCTCTCACATTGATGTTTCTCTCTGTCTTTCCCTCTTCTTTCCACACTCTCTAAAAATCAATTGAAAAATATCCTCAGGTGAGGATAAAAAAAAGAAATAAAGAAATGTCATATCCTATGAAAGAGACATCTTGAAAATGCCTAAAGAAAGCTATCATTTTTTCATGATGAAGGGACTGGAGTCCGTGTTGATGAAAACACCTTGGTGGCCGCAGCGGCTGGCAATGGAAACAGCAGTGTGGTTATGGGGCTGGCGCCTTCCCCTGACCAGCTAGTTGCCTCCTGCAGAGGGAGGCCAGACTGTGGCTTAGGCCCTCTCTTCCCGGGGAGTGGGCCTAAGCTGTCAATAGGACATCCCCTGAGGGCTCCCGGACTGTGAAGGGGGCAGGTTGGGCTGAAGGACCCCTCTCCCAGTGCACGAATTTCATGCACCGGGCCTCTAGTAATGTAAATAAAATGAGTTGAACATTGAATGACTTAAATCATTTTTAAAATCATTAAAATAATAAAGTTGTCTATAAAGCACTCAAAGTTTATTCCTCCTCCTTACCCTCCCATAAGTGTTCTGATCAACAGATCTATTGACACTGATTGTAATATGTTCATATACACATTGCCTAAAAAGCAAAAATGAAAATACTGGATGAGAAAATATCTGAATCCAAGAAAAATCTCTGAAAACTTAAATAGCAATAATTAGAAGAGAGCAATATCAGTAACATTGAGATCTATGTTTTTTAAGGCAAATTTTTTGAGGAATATTTCCAATTAAGTTATATTTTTAATTAAAAAATATGAATGTATCAAATATTTAATAGATGAGAATCAAATAAATGATCTTTAGCAGTAGCATTCCAAGAATAATTACTATAGAAAAATTCAATTTTCTTATCCCTTTAATAATGTACTTACCTCATGTGGGCAAGCATTCTATTTCCAAAAAAATATTGTTTTTATGCAGTTTATATTGGTTTTGTTTATCCATGGCAATTCAGGTCCCTTATTATGCTTAAAGTTAATATACTCTGTACTAGTAAAACAGTGCCTATGTTTTCAATGCACTAATAGAAATTTATTTTCAATATAGGGTTTGAACCAAAACAAAATGATAAAAGATAGGTTTGCTTTAAAAATAAGACACTTTGCTTTTTCCACAATTTCCTTTTATTTCTTCGGTTGTTATTTTTAATTGTTAGAGAGGATTTTATATTACCTTTTCATACAGTTATATCTTGCAATGTTTATGACAAAGTTGGATGTTACCATGGAAATCCTTGTCCTACCACAAATTTGACATTCTAATGTTGATGTAATATTAAGATGATCATGGATTGTAGTTGTGCAAAATTTAAAACATTTGGTAATATATGATAAGAATTAGAATTTTAAATATTCAAAGGTTAACAAATTTATGTTACAATATGAATATCTCCAAGGTTCCTTTTTCTGTTAGGACTATTTAGAACCATATTTAGAATATTTAGGAAATTTAGAACATCTATACTAATAAAAGGGTAATATGCAAATTGGTCACGATGCCCTCACAGTAACAACCAAACAGCAGGCTGCGTGGGGCAACCAGGCCGGCAGGGGGGTTAGTGAGGGACAACCAAGCGACAGACCAGCAGGCTGCATGGGGCAACCAGGCCGGCAGGGGCCTCTAGTTTTATATAATCAAGAAAATCCTCTTAAATTAATTCAATAAAGGTGTTCTGAGATTGCTAGTTTCCCTAGAATAACCACTTACCACAGGTAGATATAAATCCCCATTTATGAAAAAAATATTAATCAGTGTATTAAATTATCATTGTAATATTTTATGTACATTTTCTAGTGTGCAATTAAAAATAAGACATTCCAGAGACACAATGTTATATCAACAAAAAGCAAGGCAAACAATAGATGAGAAAAAGAGACTTGTAGAGAATCCAAGTAATGAAGATTTCCAAAGAAAAAATAGGAAAGGTCAGTGAGATTACTACAGAACTAGAAAATATTTTAAAAAGTAAATGTACATTTTTGATGAATATATAATGAAAAATACTATAACAGAATTTAAAAAATGATATTAATGGGCTAACCTGTAGATTAGGCATAGTTAAAGAGAAAAAGTCTTTGAATAGGGTGATGAGTCAGAAGAAAACCTGAAGATTGAAATTTGAAGAGACATATAAAATAGAAAACACCAAGAGGTTAAAATAGAGATATGGGTAAAAATGATGATATAATTTATTTTCAAATTGTGAGTTTTGAGAATGGAAGTTAATAGATATTAATTGATATCCATAGGTGTAAACATGGACTGGTTAGTCAAACCAAGCCATATGGTCACACTACTCAGGGGACATAGTTTAAAGGCCATTTTGAAAGTCTAACTCAGGTCACAGAAAGGAATAATTAAGAAAATGGAGAAGCTAAATTTTTGTAGAGATAATAGTATAGGATACAAGTGGTATGATTAGACTTGAATAAGTCAAGGATCCGTGTTGCAGTCTCTAGAGCAGTGGTTCTCAACCTTTCTAATGACGTAACCCTTTAATACAGTTCCTCATGTTGTGGTGACCCCCAACCATAAAATTATTTTCGTTGCTACTTCATAACTGTAATTTTGCTACTGTTATGAATCATAATGTAAATATCTGATATGCAGGATGTCTAAGGCTACCCCTGTGAAAGGGCCGTTCGACCCCCAAAGAGGTCATGACCCACAGGTTGAGAACTGCTGCTCTAGAATAATCACTATAAAAATACTGTAAGATTGTATATCAAAATGCTAATTGAGATAAAAATAGGGAATAAAAGCAATCATTGAAAGTCTCTAAGTAATGAAGAAATGAAACATAGATTGTTTACAAATTAAATGCTAATAGTAAAATGTTACTTTTAAACTCAAATGTATCAGTTATTATAGTAATGTTATTGTTAAATGGCTAAGACATCAGAATACATTAACAAACAACTGTATGATGCTTAAAAAATACATGCTTAGAAAAATAAAAATCAGGATCATGGAAAAATGTATGCCATGCAAATACTATGTGAAAGAAAGTTGATAAAATGCTTTTAATATCAGAATAAAGTACAATCTTTTGTTAAAATGGCATTTCATAATAATAAAAGTTTTGATATACTAAGAATATGTAGCAATTCTAAATTTTAAGAACCCATTCATATCATTTCAAATATATAAAACCAACAAGAGCTACAAGAATAAATATATCCACAATCATATTTGTGGATTTTTGGATAATTCTCTCAGTTACCTATAGAATAACTACACTGAAAATTAGGATAAATGCAGAAAAGTTTAACAAAAATGAAGTAAACAAACATGACTTAATTATCATATAAATTGTATCCAACAAATGAAAAATAAAGATCTCTTTTGATTGTTCAAAGATAATTTACTCAAATGGAACATATGCTGATGCATAAAGCAAGTATAAAACAAATTCAAATGAATGAAATCACAGAGAATATGTTTCAGACCCAGTAGAATTAAGATGGAAATCATAACAAAAAAAGCTAGAAATCCCACAAATAATTTGAATTCATATAACACATTTCTCATAACTTTTAGATTTAAAACAAACATTACAATGGAAATGAGTAAATATGACCTATCAAAAGTTTGGGGATGCAGCTGTATTTCACTAACAGGAAATACAGAACCATAAATGCTACATTAAAAAGAAGAAAGACTGAACATCAATGATCCAAAAAAGTTTGAAAAATATCAGCAAAAAATACCCAAAGTTAGCAAAAGGGAGAAGGCAATACAGAAGTGAACAGATATTACTAAAATGGAAAATAAACCTATTCTAGATGTGATTGATTAAGGCAGAAGTTAGTTCTTTGAAAAGACCAATACAACTGACAAAAACCTGAAATACCTGGCAAGATGGATCAAGAAAGAGTAACTAAAACGTAACCAATCTTATAAATTGGAGAATATTATTAAACGTATCTTTAATTTTTGAGGAATTAAAAATTTTTATGGAAGTTATTATGAGCATGCTAGGTCAACAATTTTGAAAAACTAAATGTAAAATTCTAGAAAAGTAAATTCACTGAAGCGCATTCTATCTAATAAAAGGGTAATATGCAAATTACCCATCACTCCGTCACAAAGATGGCAGTGCCCATAGTGGCCGGAGCACTGGATGCTGGTGGCGTCACCCCAGCGATGAGCCCCAGTGTCCTGTGCGCCCTGGCCCATGGAGGGAGGGAGGGAGGGCGGGAGGGTGGGCCTCTGGTCAGAGGCCAGCCAGTGAGCAGGATACTGGTGTCATTGCAGGCCGAGCTGAGGGACCCCCCCTCCGTGCACAAATTTTGTGCACCAGGCCTCTAGTATAAGATAAAATAGAACATTAGAATGGTTGCTACAAATTTAACATTAATATTAGTAACCTTCTATAACTCCAGGCCACTGGAGTTAATTTTTTTTTTTTTATTACAACAAAAATAATTTTTAAAATGCCCCGAGAGAGTAATACAAGTATTGTGGGAACCAGGGCAGAGAAGGGAGTGACTAATATCTCTGTGTGGGGGTAAGGAGAGGGCGGGGCTGGTTGGATGATTAGCTGATGGCCTGTTAAGGGACAGGTATGGTAAACAGTAATTTCATCCTCACAACAAATGCAAAAGGAGATGTTATTTTATATGGATGAATGGGTATCTCAGAAAGATGGGTTGTAGGCCAGTCTCATGCAGCGGTGATTTGGGTGCAGGCAGCTCTGTCAAACTTCACTGATGAACTCTACTAACTACTTAACTGGGGAATAGCATCTCTCTTTACATACACTCTATGAGTGAATAAGAGAGGAGAATAAATATTTCAAAATTATTTTTTTTTAAGATTTTTTTTAATTGACTTTTAGTGAGAGGAAGGGAGACCTGGAGACAGCGAGAAATATGGACGTGAGAGTGAAACATCCATCAGCTACCTCCTACACTATCCATGGTAGTAGGAATTGAACCTGCAACCCAGGCAGGAGTCCTGACAGGGAATCAAACTGGTGATCTTTGGGTGCACTGGGTGATGCCCAACCAACTGAACCACATTGGCCAGGGCTTTCTAAATTATTTTTATGAAATCATCATCACCTTGCTATTAAAGCTTTAATACAGTGGTTCTCAACCTTTCTAATGCCGCGACCCTTTAATTCAGTTCCTCATGTTATGGTGACCCCCAACCATAAAATTATTTTCATTGCTACTGCATAACTGTAATTTTGCTACTGTTAATGAATCATAATGTAAATATCTGTGTTTTCCAATGGTCTTAGGCGACCCTGCTAACAGTTCTCAACCTCTGGGTCGCTCACATGTTACTTCATATTTTGGGGGGTTTTAAGTTCCTTTTGGTTGGGAACCAGGTTATAGAATTCATTGAGAACCATATTACACAATTAATTTTGCATTTATCTTTGCCATTCTACTGGGAAAATGATACACACTGAATGAATTTCAATGCCAGGGCTCTTATACCTGTTTGCTTGGAATTCTGTTGATCCATATCTTTGTATGGCTGCCTCCTTTTTATTTTTCTGATTTAGTCAAAGATCGTCTTTTCAGGGAGGACTTTTCCAATCATTCCTAGCCCCCAAGGTCTCTCTGAAAATATATTCAGCTAAATTATAGGCATAAAAACAATTAACTAATGTGACTATGCATTCATTCATACGTGCTATAATATTTTTAAGTGCACAAAGGATTCTTCTGCTTACCCAGGATAGAATAGTAATAAAAACACACAATCCCTGATCTGCTTTATTTTGGGAGAAGAAAGGCAGTTAGAATAGCAAATACTCAAATTTCAGAAAATGATAAATATTTGATTATAATAAATCATAGTAACAGGTATAAAACAGATGTTGTAGTACTTTTCATCCTTGGATTTCTCCTGTCAGTGGCAACAACTAAGATTAGTAATAAATATTCATAACTCAACAAAATACATTGTGCTAGTCATATTTGTCTTGCTAAAGGCATGTACTTCCAAAGGAGTAGTAAAAGATTATATACATATTTTTATGATAATCTTTACAACTGAATTAAAAATCAAATGAATTATTTTAGTGGTTTTATTTTTTTAATCCTTAGCTGAGGATATTTTTTCCATAGATTGGAAAGTTGGGGAGAGACAGAGAGACATCTATGTGAGAGAGACATATCCTGTGACCAGGTGCAATTTGACTGTGGATTGAGCCTGCAACTGAGTTATCAGACCTTCGATGGAGCCTGCAACTTAGGTATGTGTCTTTGACTGGAATTGAACCTGGGACCCTTCAATCAGCAGTAGGCCAACACTCTATCCACTGAGCAAAACTGGCTAGGACCAAACTGATGTGTTTTGATCAACATTTAGAGACAATGTTTTAGTACCCATGATGAGGACTTCAAAGAATATTTTAAAAACCATTTTAATAGATTATTTAGTTTAAGTTCTATGTTAATAATGTGACTTCCTTTTTCCTCTAACCTCCATAATTTATCCTCCAAATTGTGGAGCATATACTTCATTTTTATAAAGCTCTTGTCATTCTGTAGTGGTGCATTACTAATTAGACAATTATTTCCATACTGGTAAGACATTACTTGAAGTATTTATTATAGCTCTTAGACTATTTAAGAGTTACCCAGTTATAAATTGCTTACATTACATCAGGTATCATTTGCCACACAGTTCAAAACTGCTTGTCCTTTTTCAAAGCAAGTGTTGCATAATTACAGTAAGTGCCTGCAATTATAAACACATAACTTTCAAGAATGACATTTATTGACTTAATTGAAGTAAATTTGAAATGAGTTTTTTTCTTCAAACATAAAATTAATACATATTGCCCTTTGTAGAAGACCTCAGTTACACACATTTTGCAAACTGTACCTCCTGTATTCATTTATGTATTCTTTGGTTCAATAAATAGTTTTAAGATGCCGAGTATATGTAAGGAAATGTACACATGAAAGTTAGTGGGACCAGCAAGATAGTATAATGGGGTATTAATGCGTTCGTTAAGTCAGGGCATCTGTTGCTTTTTATTAGGTGTAAAAGTCTGAAGATGTCTTCCCACTGCATTTAAATTGGATTTGCTAAGGAAAACACTGCAAGTAAGCACTGGATGGAACAAAACTTTACTCACATAGAGGAGTCAGAGCAAGACTAGCTTCAGTAGCGGGTGCCTGTGTGCCTCGGCCAGTGAGAGGAACATTGAAACAATGGAACCTGAAGTTTAACTGTCTTAGTTCTTGAGTTTTTGTTTTCTTTTCATATAAATGTATATGTATATCCTATCTCTTTTGTTCATTAGATTCTACATATGAGTGAGATCATGTGATACTTGTCTTTCTTTGACTGGCTTATTTCACTTAGCATAATACCCTCCAGAATGGAGCCCAGAAGTGCTGGCAAAGTAAACTGACCAAATTTCCTGGAAAAAGAATTAGAACACGGAGTATGCCAACTCTGTGCCCCCATGTCAATCCTTCCACATGTCTCAGAAGCACAAAATCCCATTTCTACTTAAACCGTTTCAGAGTTGAGAAGAGAGAAATCTTATTTACAAAGCAAGTGTGATATTGCATCATTGTATCAAATTTGAAAACAATATACAAATGAAAAATACCACACATTAGCCTCACTTTTGAATAAATATAAATATCCTTTAAAATATTCACAAATAGAAATCTGAAACACTTTAAATACAAACCATCGAGGGGGATAGATTCTAATAATAAAATAATGCTTGCTATTAGAAATCTACTATTAAAATTTATCAACAAATTTGTCAAAGGAAAAATAACATTGAAAAATCTCTAAGGATATTTAAAAACAGCTGATAAAAATTAATATGCATTTCTGATAAAAACTCTGAAGTATGTGCAATAGCCTTTTGTTAAATCCTGTCGTTCTGTCCTCTGGTCTTGGTGCTTGCGCGTCGTTTGGCCCACTGCACTGACTTGCTGAATGTATATATTTAAATTCCTGTCTCTCCCTGTTATTGATCTGAACTTGGCTTGTTCCTAACAAATAGACAGACAATCCCGAATTGCGAATGTTTTGATGACATGGATCTTTGTCTTCATGTTAGATATTCATTATGTATTAAAGGCCTGGCAGATAATGGGCATTAAAATAAATACTTATGAAATGAATACATATATCCTGATTACCTACATAATTCAGATTTATACACTTGTTTTTAAGATGAGGAGTTTTCCCATTTGGTCTGCATAATTACTTCTAGATTTCTGTCCCAAATTTGAGGTTTGGGCTTTGCTCCTATTCATCCTGTTCAAAATTATTTCTTCTAACTGAGAGATTCTTCACTGGGGATTCATGTGAGACCATGGAGTCCATATGAGTGATTCAGGATTTTTTTTTTTTAATGACCCTAACTGTACATACAAGCTTTTTACTTATATGCATATATGCCTATTTTTTTCTAGAGACAAATTTACCCCAATTATATTCTCTCTCCTCTTCCTTTTCTCTGCTGTATTTTGCTGATCCCACACCAATATATTTCAATACTAAAACTCAAATTGAAAACTGATAATGCTGGTACTGTGTTTTGTGATAATACATGCAGCTTGATGTTCATAAGAGTTTTTAGTTGTGTGAAGGCTATCTCTCCTGGAGATGGTTTTCCTCTTCACACTCTCTCCAAAAAAGAATATAGCAATATCAGATAAGTATTACATAATTATCACCACATTAAAGATATATTTTATGCAAACAATATATCCAATGAGCCATCTTCCCCTTATTCTCCAGGTGGTTCATTATCAATATTCTCTACCAAAGTACTACATCTGTTATAATCAATGAACCTACATTAGCACATCATTATCACCCAAAGTCCATAATTTACCTTAAACTTTACTCCTGGTGTATTGTACATTCTGAGTGTGGACAAGTTTATAATGATACCAGAGGCCCAGTGCATGAAATTCATGCACAGGGGGTTGGTTCCTCAGCTCGACGTGCACCCTCTCCAATCTGTGAGCCCTCTCCAATCCGGGAGCCGTGATGGCTTAGGCCCACTCCCATGGTTCTCTGCTCTCTGTGGGGCCTGGCTGCTCCGTGCCCACTGCCCAGAGGTTTTCCGCGGTGGGGGCAGGACACTCATGCTGCCCGCTCTCAGTGGCCGCCTCCCTAGGACTGGGGGACTCTGGTGGGGCTGAGAGGACTGGGTGCCTCCATCTTGTGGCTATGTGCACCACCATCTTTGTGATGGAGTGATGTTTAATTTGCATATTACCCTTTTATTAGATAGGATATGTTCATCATTATAGTATATACAGAATACTTTCTCTGCCCTAAATATCTTCTGCTCTCCACTTATCCATCCCTCCCTTCCTCCAAGCACTGGCAACTGATCTTCTTACTGCTTTCATAGTTTTCCTTGTGCAGGTGCCAGGTAGTTGGAATCACACAGTATGTGTCCTTTTCAGATTGGCTTCTTTCCCTTAGTCAGACACATTTAAATTTCCTCATGTCTTTTTACGGCTTCATAGCTCTTTTTTTTTTTTTTGTGCCGAGTAATATCCCATTGTCTGTATGTACCTACCACACTTCATCCATTCACTGAATGAAGGACAGTTTCTAAATTTTATCAATTATAAGCAAAGCTGCTATAAACATCCATAAGCAGGTTTTTAGATGGAAATGTCTTCAACTCCTTTAGGCAGATACCATGGGGTGTGATGTGAGTGAACTTTGCCCTAATGAAGTGGAAGTCTAGGCCTTAAGCCTTTCATGCCTTTGAATTGCCTTTGTTATTTAGGTCACTGATGGAGATAAAATTCACTTTTTAGAAAGCCTCTTTTCAATTCTCCAGTAAAGTTCTCAGACTGGCTATACATTGGAATTATCTGGGGGAGGTTTTAAAACATATTCTAATATCTGAGCCTCATCTTTAAAGATTTTGGTTTAGTTTTTCTAGTATAAAGCACTGGTATCCCTAGATGATCCCACTATACATCCAGCATTGATAACCACTTTTATTTATGTACTAGAGGCCCAGTGCTTGAAATTCAGCCTGGTCTGTAACCTCTTGCAATCTGGGACCCCTTGGGGGATGTCTGACTGCTGGTTTAGGCCCAATCCCTGTGGCAGTTGGACATCCCTCTTGCAATCTGGGATCACTGGTTCCTAACTGCTCACCTTCCTGCTTGTCTGATCACTCCTAACCACTCTGCCTGCCTGCCTCATTGCCCCTAACCACCTCTGCCTGCCTGCCTGATTGCCCCTAACTGCCTCTGCCTCAGCCCCCACCACCATGGCTTTGTCTGGAATGATGTCCAGAATGTCGTTTGGCTGTCTGATCTAATTAGCATATTATACTTTTACTAGAGGCCGGGTGAATGAAATTCGTGCACGAGGGGGGGGTGGTGGTGTCCCTCAGCCCAGCTTGCACCCTCTCCAATCTGGGACCCCTCGAAGGATGTCCGACTGCCCATTTAGATAGGCAGTCAGACATTGCTCTCACAATCCAAGACTGCTGGCCTCCAATTGCTCGCCTGCCTGCCTTCCTGATTGCCCCTAACTGCTTCCACCTGCCAGCCTGATCACCCCTAACCACTCCCCTGCCAGCCTGATTGATGCCTAACTGCTCCCCTGCCAGCCTGTTTGCCCCTAACTTCCCTCCCCTGCAGGCCAGATCACCCATAACTTACCAGTATGGAAATAATTGTCTAATTAGTAATGCACCACTACAGGCTGGTGGGCGTGGCTTATGGCTGAAGCGAAGGTATGGTCAATTTGCATATTACTTTTTTATTAGGTAGGATTATTATAGATATCTTTTAATTATATTTATTAGGGTGAAAGTGGTTAATAAGATTATATAGGTTTCAAGTGTACAGTTCTACAATAAATCATCAGTATATTGCATTGTGTACCAACCATCCAAAGTCAAATCTTCAACCACAATGTGTTTGACCCCCTTTTATCTTTATGGCCCCTCCACCCCCTTCCCTCTCATAACCACCATACTGCTGTCTGTGTCTATGAATTTCAGTTTTTTATCCCACATATGATTGAAATCATATGTTTCTTAACTTTTTCTGTCTGACTTATTTTGCTTAGCATGATATTCACAAGATCCATCCATGTTGTTGCAAATGGCAGTATTTAACCTTTTCTTATGGGTGAGTAGTATTCCATAGTATATATGTACTGCATCTTCTTTATCCAATCCTCTATTGAAGGGTATTTCAGTCCATATCCAGGCAACTGTGAATGATTCTGCAATGAACATAGAAGTGCATATATCTTTGTAAATAAATGTTTTCAAAATTTTCAAATAGGTACCCAGAAGAGTCTTAGCTGGACCATATGGTAACTTTATTCTTAAATTTTGAGGAGCCTCCATATTGTTTTCCACAGTGATTGTACTGGTTTACATTCCTGCCAACTCCCTTTCCCTCACAATATCTTCAATACTTGTTACTTATTGTCTTGTTGGTAATATACATTCTAACAGGTGTGAGGTAGCATCTCATTGTAGTTTTGATTAGCATTTACCTAATAACTAGTGAAGTTGAGCATCTTTTCATATATCTGTTGGCCATTTATATGACTTACTAGAGGCCTGGTGCATGAAATTCATGCATGGGGGGGGGTTGTCCCTCAGCCCAGCCTGTACCCTCTCCAATATGGAACCCCTCAAGGGATGTCCTGCTCACAATCCAGAACTGCTGGCTCCCAACTGCTTGCCTGCCTGCCTTCCTGATTGCCCCTAACCGCTTCTGCCTGCCAGCTTGATCACCCCCTAACCACTCCCCTGCCAGCCTGTTTGCCCCCAACTTCCCTCCTCTGCCGGCCTGGTCACCCCTAACTGCCCTCTCCTGCAGGGTTGATCACCTCCAACTGCCCTCCCTTGCAGGCCTGGTCCTTCTCAACTGCCCTCCCTTGCAGGCCGGGTGCCTCCCAACTGCCCTCTCCTGCTGGCCATCTTGTGGTGGCCATCCTGTGTCCACATGGGGGCAGGATCTTTGACCACATAGGGGCAGCTATATTGTGCATTGCAGTGATGATCAATCTGCATATTACTCTTTTATTAGATAGGATAGAGGCCTGGTACAGGGGTGGGGGCCAGCTGGTTTGCCCTGAAGGGTGTCCCGGATCAGGATGGGGGTTCCCTTGGGGTGTGGGGCGGCCTGAGCGAGGGGCCTGTGGTGGTTTGCAGGCCGGCCATGCCCCCTGGCAACCCAAGCGGAGGCCCTGTTATCTGGAATTTATTTTCCTTTTACAATTCAAACTTTGTAGCCTGGAGCGGAACCAAGCCTGGGGCTCCCTCCGAGGCCGGCAGCCATTTGTGTTGGGGTCATAATTGAAACTTTGTTGCCTTAAGCGGGTGGGCCCGGACAGGGTGTGCAGAAAGCTTTGCTTCCCCTGTTGCCGGCGGCAACTCTGGCCTGCTCTCTCAAGCTCCGTTCTGCCACAATTTGTTTGAATTTGTTTACCTTCTATAATTGAAACTTTGTAGCTTGAGTGGAGGCTTAGGCCTGGCAAAGGCAGGCAGAAAGCTTGGCTTCCTCTGTTACCTAAGAAACCTTACTCTCTGTGGCTGTAGCCATCTTGGTTTGGGTTAATTTGCATGCTCGCTCTGATTGGATGGTGGGCGTGGCTTGTGGGCATGGCTTGTGGGTGTGTTGGAGGTATGGTCAATTTGTATATTTGTCTATTATTAGGTAGGATTGGGAGAAGTGTCTGTTCAAATGATGCCTATTATTTATTTGGGTTGTTTGTTTGGTGTTGAGTTGTATGAGTTCTTTACACATTTTGGATATTAACCTATTTTTGGAATTGTTGTGAGAATCACTTTAAATTTAATAGTTTTCTGAGTTTTGTGAACAGAAGAATTCCTGTGGAGTTTTCTTAGAACATACTGATCCCATAGTTGTCCTTTCAGAAATCTACCTTTCTTTGGTCATCTTAGTTAATTATTTTAAACTAGAGGTCTGGTGCATGAATTCATACATGGGTGGGGTTACTCGGCCTGGCCAGCAATCAGGGCCAATCGGGGCCATCTTTCCCAGTCCCATTTGGGGTTGATTGGGGCCAGCTGGCTTGGGGGAGGGACTGCAAGAGGTTGGCTGTGGGAAGTTGGCTATAGGAGTGCACTGACTACCCAGCTGGCCAGG
Organism: Ia io; assembly: GCA_025583905.1. Classification (NCBI taxonomy): domain Eukaryota; kingdom Metazoa; phylum Chordata; class Mammalia; order Chiroptera; family Vespertilionidae; genus Ia; species Ia io. The sequence goes on along the minus strand of JAJQQW010000002.1, from coordinate 18,662,107 downwards.
AGGAGGGACCGCAGGAGGTTGGCCGGCCACAGAAGTTTGGCTGTGGGAGTGCACTGATCACCAGGGGGCAACTCCTGTGTTGAGCAGGGGGCAGCTCCAGTGTTGAGCGCCTGCCCCTTTGTGGTCAGTGCACATCATAGCAACCAGTCGACCAGTCGTTCGGTTGACTGATCCTAACAGTAGCTTGAGTTTTTATGTTATAGACCACAGGCCTGGTGCATAAAAATTTGTGCACTCCGGGGGGTGTCCCTCAGCCTGGCCTGAGCCCTCTCACAGTCCAGGAGCCCTTAGAGGATGTCCTACTTATGACTTAAGCCCGCTCTCTGGGAGGAGTGGGCCTAAGCCACAGTCTGGCTTCCCTCTGTGGGAGGCAACCAGGCGGCTGATCATGGGAGGGCGCCGGCCAGCGAGGCTCCCCCCATTGTTCCTCTACCGCCACTGGTCGATGCCGCCTCCCCCCCTCCCCATTGCTTTCCCCTCCCTCTGCCCGCTGGCATGTGGTTTAGCTGGCCTGGCGCCACCTGCTTGCTGGTCCCGCCCCCTGCCAACTGGTCGTTATGCCGTTCAGTCGATTTGCATATTATGCTTTTATTATATAGGACAAGTAGTTAAAAAATTAACCCAAGAAGCGTGATTAGATTATTGATTTAATCAGCTACAAATTAATAAACTTTGTTTAATTATTCTTTGGATTGTCATAGAACTTAATCCTATACTCTAACCTACACTTTGTTACACTAGTGGTTACCGCCCATGCTTCTCATAAAGAATGAGAAGTATTGCAACAGGTGTTGGGATTTCAGCTTTGGTGGTTTGTCGTTAAACAATTTACAGAAATTAGAATCAGAAACTGGGCCTTGATGTCCCATATCAACAACATTTCCGGTAAACTTTGTATCCTAACACTTATTTTTTCAAAACTTATTAATGCCCTTATTTTCCTTCTTAACATTAATTTTAGTAAAAAGCAGATTTTAAGTAACAAGTTGTGATTCTGAAGTGTTATGAAAAATTCTAGAATAAAAGCATTAAACGTTATTCCAGGTTAGTCTTTCTAGGAATGAGGCCAGTAAATTTAGTTACCTCTTATGGAGGAAATAAAGTGGGGTGGGGGAATAAAATGGAAATTTTTAAAATGTAGAAACAAAAATCCAGGCCTGGAATGCCAAAATTATAGAAATACCAAATAAATTTACCTATATCTGTTAATCAAGTATATCAATAAGGAAGATAGCATGAGAAAAGAGGATGTAGTAAAAACACAGCATGATGATTATTATTTTTTTATTCACATTGACAGTGTAAATTGTTCTGAAATCACTGGGTGATTAGGCAAACCTTCTACATGGCCCGGAATCTGCAGTCTTGATACTACATAATTAATAATGTTCTCTTGAAAGTGAGTGATAATTCCTTGATTGAATGCTCCACTTTCATTACATTACTAAATAAAATGAAACAATAATTAGAACAATGTGCAAGCTAAGGAAGGCCCATATATGTAGAGAAGTAGAAGAATTAATCAAATGAAACGTGAAATTATTATAGATAATTACAGGCATATGAAGATGATTAGCTTGCTTGTAATCAGAATTTTGTAAAGGGACAAAATATGTACTCATCTTTTTTTGATGTACATGTTGGGTTGTAACTAAGCTCCGGTACTTAGAATTACAGTAAAATATTTGTTACTTTTTGGAGGTCTCTGTAAAGTGCCTATTGAAAAATTGAACATTTCGACTTTAATCCTTCACTTATTTTTAGATAAAATGTTCAGTGATGTCAGGCAAACAATAAGTCATAAAGTAGACATAAGGATTCAGGCAGTAATCTGTGGGCACATAGATCATTTTGTAATGATACATTAATCATTACACTTAAAGACAGGGTGAGGATTAGATGTGAGATCCGGAAAAGATGGCGACCGGCAAGAAGGTAGGGAGAGAGAGAGTGTGAGTGAGGAACCCATAGAGGAGAGTGTAGACGTGTAGACGTGAGTGGTGTGTGTGTGGGTATGAGCTAGGGTCAGTTAGATTCTGCAGGGCTTCCAAGGGGCTGCCTAACCGGGCAGTCCTAGACGACGGAGCCCCGCGCACAAAGCAGACACTTCTCAGCAGCTGGTGCGGACGCGGAGACCACGCCATCTTGAGAAACAGAGCTGCCTGAGACTTGGATCCTGGCTTCTGACACAAACCAGGACCCTGCAGCCACTGGGGACAGAGAACTGCTATCACAGCTTCAGTGGAAGAAACAACAAGAATCCAGACTTCCCGGCAGATTCCCGTGAGTCAAAGAGCCTATCCCCCTCCCCGCAGGCGCACGCTGATAGCGCCATAGTAACTAATAGACACGCCCCTCGCTCAAGCTGCAGAGCTTTGCGCAGGGACGCGCGCTCCGCCTTAGGGAATTTGGCGCACAGGACAGAAGCAGCTCACCTTCGGGGAAATCTGTCAGTGCGCACAGAGGGCTCCCCTTCGGGGAATTGGGGGGAATTTGGCTTGCGGGTCACAGCTCCCCTTCGGGGAATCTTAGAGCGTGCACAAAGGGGCTTCCCTTTGGGGAATTTGGCGCGCAGGACGGACTCCGCCCCTCTTCGGGGATTCTGGGAGAGTGCACAAAGGCAGCTCACCTTCAGGGATTTGAGAGTGTGCGCCCTAGCCGGTTTGGCTCAGTAGAGAGAGCACACACAGGACGCAGCTCCACTTCAGGGAATTTGGCACGCCGAACACAGCTGCCTGGGATCCCTGACTCACAGCGCATTCACACTAAGAGCCAACGACCCCAATTGTTGGTGCATGCACACACAGGGACCCTGATTCTCAACAAGAAACTGCACAAGGCAACAGAGACTCTGACACTCGATTCTTGGTGCAGATACAGGGAAACTCTGACTCCTGGCATATGCTAAGGATCTCATTTTCGGCACATACCAACAGTGTGGTGCTGACAAGGCCCCTGATTCTAAGTGTGCACACGAGACCACACGGAACACTGGGGACACTGACCCTGGGCAAGTCTGGTTCCCACCAACCAAAGGCAGCCACACGTCCTAGTGTCAGAGCACTTCAGTGAAACTCGGGTGGAGCGAAGTCCCCACAGCGCACGGCCGAGGTCCACACAAACGGAAGCTTGAGCTTTCTGGTGATAGCCAGAATGGGGAAACGAAATAACTCACAGAGGAAAGAAAATGTGGAGTCGCCAAGAAAGGAAATTAGTGAAACTGAAGCTTGCAACATGACCGAAAAGGAGTTCAGAGCAATGGTCGTGGAATTTATACATCGGATGGATGAGAAAATCAACAACTTATGCAAGAATCAGGAAGAAATGAAAAGTGATATAGCTACAATCAAAAACACCATGGAAAGTTTCAACAGTAGACTACAAGAAGCAGAGGACCGAATTAGTGAGTTAGAAGATCAGGTACAGAAACAAGCTAAATCTGAACAGCAATTGGAGAAAAAAATTAAAAAGCAGGAGGAAAGCCTAAGGGAGCTTCGGGACAACATGAAGCGAAGTAACATGCGTATAATAGGGCTGCCAGAAGGACAAGAAGAGCAGCAGGGATTAGAAAATCTATTTGAAGAAATAATGACAGAAAACTTCCCGGATATGGGAAAGATAAAAGTTACGCAAGTACAGAGAGTCCCAAGCAGGATCAACCCCAAAAGACCCACACCAAGACATGTCATAATCTCAATGGCAAAGATAAATGATAAAGAGAGAATCTTAAAGGCAGCAAGAGAGAGACAGAGAGTTACCTACAAAGGAACACCCATCAGATTGTCAAATGATTACTCAACAGAAACACAACAAGCTAGAAGTGAATGGAAGGAGGTATACAAAGTGTTGCAAAGCAAAGGACTGAATCCAAGAATACTATATCCAGCAAGACTATCAATCAAAATTGAAGGGGAAATCAGGAGCTTCGCAGACAAAAAAAGACTCAGGGAGTTTATCACCACCAAACCAGCAATGCAAGAATTGCTAAAGGGAATACTGTAAAAAGAAGAAATAAACAGGTAAGAAGGAATACAGACACAAAAATAGATATGACTACAAACAAATACCTTTCAGTAATAACTTTAAATGTAAATGGACTAAATGCTCCAATCAAAAGACATCGAGTGGCTGAATGGATAAAAAAGCATGACCCATATATATGCTGTCTACAAGAGACCCACCTCACAACAAGAGACTCACACAGATTGAAAGTGAAGGGATGGAAAAATATCTTCCAGGCAAATGGAAATGAAAAAAAAGCTGGGGTAGCAATACTTATATCTGACAAATTAGACCTCAAAGTAAATGCCATAACAAGAGATAAGGAAGGCCACTTCAATACTAAAGGGAGAAATCCAACAAGAAGAAATAATTCTGGTAAACATATACGCTCCCAATATAGGAGCACCCAAATACATAAAAAAAACTCCTGGAAGATATCAAGGGAGAGATTAATAGCAATACAATCATAGTAGGAGACTTTAATACCCCACTATCACCATTGGACAAATCCTCTAAACAAAAAATCAGCAAAGAAACAGCAATCCTAAATGACTCACTAGACCAGATGGAATTAATTGACATCTTCAGAACATTTCACCCCAAAGCCACAGAATATACATTCTTCTCAAGTGCACATGGGTCATTTTCAAAGATAGACCATATGCTGTGTCACAGGCAAAGTCTCTTCAAATTCAAGAAGATAGAAATTATATCAAGCATCTTCTCAGATCACAGTGGCATAAAACTGGACATCAACTACAATAAATACAATCCAAAGAAATCAAACACATGGAGACTAAACAGCATGCTATTAAACAAGGACTGGGTCACCAGAGAGATCAAGGAAGAAATAAAAAACATCATGGCAACAAATGACAATGAAAACACAACAATCCAAAATCTATGGGACACAGCGAAAGCAGTCTTGAGAGGGAAGTTCATAGCTCTACAAGCCTATTGCAAAAAACAAGAAACAATGGTAATAAATTACCTAACCCTACAACTCAAAGAGCTAGAAAAAGAGCAGCAAGAAAAGCCCAGTGTAACCAGAAGGAAGGAAATAACAAAGATCAGAGTGGAGATAAATGACATAGAGACCAAAGAAACAATACAAAAGATCAACAAAACCAAGAGCTGGTTCTTTGAAAAGATAAACAAGATTGATGGACCTCTAGCCAGGCTCACCAAGAAGCAAAGAGAGAAGACCCAAATAAACAAAATCAGAAATGAAAGAGGTGAAATAACAACAGACCCCGCTGAGATACAAAGGATTGTTACAAAATACTACGAACAGCTCTATTCCAACAAACTGGACAACCTGGAGGAAATGGACATATTCCTAGAAAAATACAACCTTCCAAAAATCAATCAAGAAGAATCTCAACAGCTCAATAGGCCAATAACTATGGACGAAATTGAAGAAGTCATCAAAAAGCTTCCGGCAAACAAAAGCCCGGGGCCTGATGGCTTCACAGGAGAGTTCTACCAAACATTCAAGGAAGAACTAAAACCTATACTCCTCAGACTATTCCAAAAAATTCAAGAAGAAGGAACACTTCCAAGCTCCTTCTATGAAGCCAGTATCACCCTAATACCAAAACCAGATAAAGACAACACAATGAAAGAGAATTACAGACCAATATCCCTCATGAACATAGATGCCAAAATCCTCAACAAAATTCTAGCAAATCGGCTCCAGCAGCACATCAGAAAGATCATACACCATGACCAAGTAGGATTTATCCCAGGAATGCAAGGATGGTACAATATCCGCAAATCAATAAACGTGATACATCACATAAACAAATTGAGAGATAAAAATCACATAGTCATATCAATTGATGCAGAAAAAGCATTTGACAAAATCCAACACCCTTTCTTGATAAAAACTCTCAACAAGGTGGGAATGGAAGGCTCATACCTCAACATAATAAAAGCTATATATGATAAACCCACAGCAAACATCATACTCAATGGACAAAAGCTAAAAACATTTCCCCTAAGAACAGGAACAAGACAGGGATGCCCACTCTCACCACTCCTGTTTGACATAGTACTGGAAGTATTAGCTAATGCAATTAGACAAGAAGAAGAAATAAAAGGCATCCAAATTGGAAAAGAACAAGTAAAGCTGTCTTTATTTGCAGACGACATGATATTGTACATAAAAAATCCGAAAGACTCCATCAAAAAACTAATAGACTTAATAAATGAATTCGGCAATGTAGCAGGATACAAAATTAACGCCAAGAAATCTATGGCCTTTCTATACACCAATAGTGAACTTACAGACAGAGAGACTAAAAAGGCAATCCCATTTACCATCGCACAAAAAATTAAGATACCTAGGAATAAACTTAACTAAGGAGGTAAAAGACCTATACACGGAAAACTACAGGACACTGAAAAAAGAGATAGAGGAAGACGTAAACAGATGGAAGAACATACCATGTTCATGGATTGGTAGAATAAACATCATTAAAATGTCCATATTACCCAAAGCAATCTATAGATTCAATGCACTCCCAATTAAAATACCAACGGCATATTTCACAGACCTTGAAAGAACTCTCCAAAAATTCATCTGGAATAAAAAAAGACCCCGAATAGCCACAGCAATCCTGAGAAAGAAGAATAAAGTAGGAGGGATCTCAATACCAGATTTCAAGCTGTATTACAAAGCCACTATTCTCAAAACAGCCTGGTACTGGCACAAGAACAGACATATAGATCAATGGAACAGAATAGAGAATCCAGATATTGATCCAAACCACTATGCTCAATTAATATTTGACAAAGGAGGCATGAACATACAATGGAATAAAGACAGTCTCTTCAATAAATGGTGTTGGGAAAATTGGACAGACACATGCAAAAAAATGAAGCTAGATCACCAACTTACACCATACACAAAAATAAACTCAAAATGGATACAGGACTTAAACATAAGACGGGAAACCATAAAAATACTAGAGGAATCCACAGGTAGCAAAATCTCAGACATATGTCAAAAGAACTTCTTCACCGATACTGCCCCTAGGGCAATGGAAGCTAAAGAGAAAATAAACAAATGGGACTACATCAAAATAAAAAGCTTTTTTACAGCAAAAGAAACTATCAACAAAACAACAAGAAAGCCCACTGCATGGGAGAACATATTTGCAAATGGCATCACTGATAAAGGTTTAATCTCCAACATCTACAGGCAGCTTATACAACTTAATAAAAGGAAGATAAATGATCCAATAAAAAAATGGGCAACGGACCTAAATAGAATCTTTTCCAAAGAAGACAGAAGGAAGGCCAAGAGACACATGAAAACATGCTCAAGGTCACTAATTATCCGAGAGATGCAAATCAAAACAACAATACGCTATCATCTCACACCTGTCAGAATGGCTATCATCAACAAATCAACAAACGACAAGTGTTGGCGAGGATGCGGAGAAAAAGGAACCCTCGTGCACTGCTGGTGGGAATGCAGACTGGTGCAGCCACTGTGGAGAACAGTATGGAGTTTCCTCAAAAAACTGAAAATGGAACTCCCATTTGACCCAGTAATCCCACTCCTAGGAATATATCCTAAGAAACTGGGAACACCAATAAGAAAGGAAATATGCACCCCTATGTTCATAGCAGCACAATTTACAATAGCTAAGATCTGGAAACAGCCTAGGTGCCCATCAGCAGATGACTGGATCAGAAAACTATGGTACATCTACACAATGGAATATTATGCTGCCATAAAAAAGAAGGAATTCTTACCATTTGCAGCAACCTGGATGGAATTGGAGAACATTATGTTAAGTGAAATAAGCAAGTCAATGAAAGAAAAATACCACATGACCTCACTCATTTATGGATAATAAAGGACATTAAAAACTTGAACAAAAAGATAGATACAGAGGCAGTAAAGCACCAAACAGTCTGTCAAATTACAGCAGGAAGGTTAGGGAGAGGTGGGGAAGATAAGAGATCAATCAAAGGACTTGTATGCATGCATATAAGCATAACCAATGGACGCAAAACTCTGGGGGGTGAGGGCATATATGGGAGTGGTGTGTGGGGGGGCAATGGTAAGATATGTACACATATAATACCTTAATAAAAAAATTGGAAAAAAAAAAAAAAAAAAAAAAAAGAAAAATTGAACATTTCTTTTTAGTTGAATTCTATTCCCAAACCCCCTTATAAAAATTAATTTTTCTTTTCTCTGCATTCCCATGATAGCTTCTTTATATCATTCCAGACATCATTGTTTTAATATAGTCTTCTTTTACCCTTATCCCATATCCTTCCATCCCCAGCATTACCTTATAACTGCCTTATGTCTTATTCTTGGTAGTCTCTCTCCACATTTAATATCATGAGTGCACATGTTTGGTTTTCAATAAGGGCTAGATGAATGCTTGAATTTAATCAAATGAAAGACATCATTAAAATTAAATAATGAAAATAAACTATGGTCCCTAGTTCCCAAGGGTAAACATTTAAAATCAAACAGGTCCTTTACTTAATGCAAAAACTAAAGACTGCTTTATTAAACTATTCAATAAATAGTAAATTATTGTAGGATATAAATAGGGCACCACTAGAAAATTCAATGCACAGTGAATGAAGAGCTAGTACTTGTAGCATCATAATAGAAAATTTTAGTACTAACCACCTATCAAGCTCCAGTCTCAAGTTCTCGACAGCTGGTAGGAGTTCTTAGTGACTTAATAAAGTAATGTTTGTCCACCATCTATTATTTGTGTGAAACTATGCTGTATAATTTAGAAGTTCAAAGGATAAAAGGGTCACCACAAGTGGCCATGCAAGTTGTGCATTGTCCAACTCTAGTAAGGTGGAGAGCAATTTATATACATACAGAATTGTTTTTAATTTCTTCCTTAAAAAATTGTTAGACTTCCTTAGTGAGGATGCTTTAGAGTAGAAAAAATGGAAGACTTCTGGTATGCCCTGATTGGAGGCTGTTGACATGGGAAACTATAGGCAGTTAACTAGAAGTGGGCACGCTATGTGATTGGTTAGGGGTCCTTATTTGTCTCTCTGTCCTTGGTCCCAATTTGGAAGCTTAGACAAAGATTAGGAGATTAGGAGACCTTTAAAAAAATTATTGACTTTAGAGAGAGAGGAATGGAGAGGGAGAAACATTGATTGGCTACCTCCTGCATGCCCCCTACTAGGGATCAAGCCCACAGCCCAGTTATGTGTTCAAGAATCCAACCAGTTTGACAATGCTCAACCAAATGAGCCACACCGGCTGAGCAGATTGGGAAACCTTTCAGTTATTAATCAAGTCTTAGCTACTTGGAGCTAATTGTCCCGGAAGTTATTGTTTCGTTTCCTGGTTTGTCCAGAGATAGCAATCTGTCTTCCTAGATTGCTTATTATAAATAAGGGAGGTTGCTGCAGGTTATGGGTCAGAGTTTTATATTTATCTACGATCTAGCCATTGTCCATTTGCATATTCAGTCACTCAGCACTGTATTGAATAATTGAGAAGGTATCAGAAAACATTCAATTTTAATGTGGCAATGCCATCTTGCAGATTTCTGCATGCATAAGTGAAGTGATTCTATTCTATCCCCAAATTCTACATTTAAGGTGTGTCATGTATGCTTTCCTCATGGGACATTTCCACCTCTTTGAGAAATAAAAAAAGGAATGAAGGAAAGACTCTATTCTAAGCAGTGACCTGAATGCCAATCCTGATCCTGAATCCTATACACTGCATGATCTGGAGTTAATTTAAAAATATCTTTAGACTTTAGTATTAAAGATTATGATGCAAATTATCTCATAGGACTGTTGTCACAAATGGGATAAATTAAGAATTTTAGAAGCCCTATCAAGGGACCTGTTTATTGAATCTCCTCATATGCAATTCAAAATAAAAATATTTTAAAGTCATAAATTAATTGCAAAAATGTTTTTATTTTTCCTATGCTAAATACTTTCATGCTACTTTAAAGATATCAAATAATTCCTATTCTATTTTGGGAAGAGGTTAGTCAGACATTGCTTATGCCCTAAGCACGTGTTTAGAGCACCCCAATGTAATCTATTGCTGGTGGGGATTAAAATAAACCCAATACATAATACATTTAGCAATAAATAACTCAGTAGTATGATAATGATTGATTTCATTGTGATATTGCAAAGTTTTGTCTAATCTTATAATGATGAATAATGAATCCATATCCGTACAATAAATATGATGGGTAGAAATATATTATTGTATTTATATGGAGTCCTATTTTCTAAAGTTTTTTAGAAAAATTCTCATGTTAACAGGTAAAAACTTTCTGTTAACATTGTAAAATTACTGTTTTTAAATTAAAGGACTTTTAGAGGCATCAAGAAGAGGAAAATAATTCATGACATTTTTTAAGGGTCAAGTCTGTCTTGAACCTCTTTTAAAAATTGTAAATTTACTATTTTTCCTTTTAGTGTAAGATTGAAACACCTTGGTTAAAGATGAAAGGGTTATTTTATAAATAGTAGAATAACAACTTCTAATAATGATGTGCAGAGTGACTAAAACACACATTACCCTGCATAAGAAAAAACTAACTGTGGATAAAAATGGGAAAGTTATAATTTTAGAATGGCCAAATGCATGTACCTTAAAGTAATTGATTTCAAGAAAAAATATTTTGCTATAATATTTTCTCAGAAATAGGTGAAAATTGTTTTAATTCAAATTTTCAGGGCAAATGTGTGGTGTATTTTTTTGTTGTTTTTTCCTCTTTATTTTCAGCATAGTCTTTTTTTTAACATTCTTATTTAATGTGTTCTTTTTCATTTTGATGTGTATTTTCATTCATTCTTACATTAATTCTTCAATAATTTATCTATTTGTGGATAAATAATATTGAGCTCTTACTGTCTGCTTGTCACTGGGCTAACCTTGGGAGACAGTGTGATTATAATGGGCCTGGTGCCTACCCTCCAGCATCGTAGTTCAAACAGGAAATGACAACATAATGTAATTTGGGTTGTGATGGAGGAAGTCCCATGTACTGTGACAACACATATGAAAGGACCCTAACACAAGCTTGAATCTAAGCTTGGATATATATGGATGTGAAGATCAAGAGATAGAAAGGGGTCCGGGTAGATTGCTTCCTGGAGTTCTGTCTGAAGTGAGATCTGAAGAATGAGATCTGAAACCTGGAGGAAATAGTGTTCCAGATTCAGGGGGGAAAAAAAAAAGTTTGTAAAGGCCCAAAGGCAAATGAAAGCAAAGTGGTAAATGGTACGAAGACTGAAATTTAGAAATTTATTAAGAATCAATTTGCACTGAGCCCTTATGACATTTAATTGGCTTTGCATTTTATCCTGTGGTCAAGGTGCAGCTTTTAGGATGTTTCATTAAAGGCTTTCAATTAAATGTTTAATTGATTTAAAAACGATTTATGCACCTAAGTCATTTCAAGTTTTTGAAACTTGAAGTAATAGCTATGGGGATAACGTGGGGTTTCTTCCTTTTTATGATTTATTTTAGCCACTTAAAATATTATTAAAAAATACATGGCTGTGTATGTGGTTTATAAAATACGTAGTCAAGATTAGATAAAACAACTTCAAAAGAGAGATTTTGTTCCATTTTCTTATTTTGATGGCTTTCTAAGGTTAGGTCTTTGGGGATTGTGAAACGTGGGTTTTGGGGTGCAGACTTATTCTTATGGGTTCTTGCCCTATGAAGTTTGAAGAATAAAACCTGAGGACAAAAAGGCTTCTTTAATAAAAAATGTAGAAGTTTATTGGAAGCAGATAAAAAGTCCATGAGGGGCCCCAAATGGGAAAAGCCTACTCTCTCTCTCTAATGGGAAAATCATTCTAAAAAAATGTGTCTCCTGTCCCTTTGTCTCACGTTTATGTATGCTGCAGTTCTTTATCTGAACCTGACTCTTTCTAATTGGACCTTTCCTTGATTTAGGACCTCTGTGCTTTCCTCATTGGTCATTCTGTGACATGGTATTAGTTTCCAAGCTCAAAGCCCACGTGGTGCCCCTCTTCTCTCCCCTTATCTTGCAACATTCCTTTATCCTCTGTACAAGTAAGATAAGCATTTTGGTGTCTCCAAGCACCCATTTATACATTCCTCTCCCATGTATATGTTTTATTACCCCTTAGGTCAGGGCTGCTTTAGATCTAACTTATGGCTGCTTTAATTGTTCAGGCCAGAAATGTCTCCATCCTTCCTGGACCCCCCGCCTCCCACCTCCCTTCCCCATCTTAAGCTAGTTAGTTAACCCTTTTCAATTGGAAGGAGTGAAGTGAATGTTCAAAAATTACTAGGACATTTCAGGACAATCACTAATATGTATTTCAAAACACTGCATGCTAGATATCGATAGACATTCTGATGGTAGTTCCAGGAGTACCAGGTGAACTTAGTTCAGTATTTCATATTCTGTTGCATCGCTGATCAACCCAGAAGATAGTGCTCGCTTTAGTCAGGAATGGGGTAGTCTATTACTTACCTAGATTAGTTTGTTGATTAGAGAACTTGCAAGCCTTAGCATTCTAATAAAGGATGTTTGATCAGAAGTCAAATACTTACTGTTGGTATACTTCTTTTGAAGGTTAAGTAGAAATACCTTGTGTGGAAAAATCCATTACACTGGGATTACTATTACCATAAGATACCTCTCCTAATGGGTTGTGTCAATTGAAAGAAAAACATCAGAAGTAATGAGGAAATATTAAAGTTCACCAAGAGTCCATGAAGTCAAATTTAGAACATAATACAGTTCATCAAGTTTATGTTTATCAAAAGGACATTTGTAAATTATATGTATTTTCAAAGTCAATTTAAATACTACATTTACTTTAAAAATTTGTGTTAACTAATTCAAAGAGAAAATGCATCTAAAGAATCAAGGCTCATTAACTATGGGATGACTACTTTCCAGCTCTGCTGTCAGAGAGAGATCTTCAGAATGTTTTATTTGAAAGCTAAAAGTACTCGAAAATCTAACGTAAAGCAATACTTTGAAGGATTTTTAAGAAGAAAGAAGAATGTCATCCTTGAGGATTTTAATGTCCTTTGACAAGATCTCTACCAAAAAAAAAAAATCAAAAACAGAGAGATTGAATTATTTTTTCTCAACCTATTTTTTTAAAAAGCTCTGAATTAAAGCATACATTTGAATGATCAGAATATTAATTACTGAATCTGAATTTTCTGCACATGTTTCATAATTGTTTAGTAACTTTTACTTTCATCTGAGATAAGGCCTATGCCATTGATGAGTTTAAGAAATTTTGCCTACTTTATTTTTTGAGGATTATGTGTGTGTCAGTGTGTGTGTGTGTGTGTGTGTGTGTGTGTGTGTGTGTATGTGTGTGTGTTAACCTTTTACAGCCACACCAACATTTGCCTTGAGTATAAATATGATGACATTGGGAGTACAGTTTCTTAAAACCTAATTGACATTGCTTTCTTCATTGACCTTGCTTTGAATCAATGGAACATTGTAGTAAAATCAATTTATAAAGAACTCATCTATAATTAGAATTTAAGAAATGAGAATGCCTGTTTCTGGTATGCACTACTTTAACAACACAGTAAATAGGCTTTATTAAATGCCTATTAAGTACATTTTAGCCTCAGGGGTTTTTGGATATTTCAAATACACCACAGTTTAAAATAATTCATCTGAGTAGTTAGATTGTTAAGCCCAGAACAAAGGATGAATTCCCATGGATTGGTGAGAGAGGAAAGAGAATGGTATTTGACGTATGGGAAAAGTTTAAAGAACAAATCTCAAAAGAGAACAATGAAGATTTGAGAGATTTGTAAGTGGAAATGTTACTAAAAGTCTGATATCAGAAGAACAAACAAAACAAGCATTACCTACAGAGGGTAACTGCCTATTTAACTACTAGAGGCCCAGTGCAAGGATTCGTGCACCGGTTAAGTCCCTTGACCTGGCCTGCACCCTCTTGCAATCTGGGACCTCTCAGGGGATGTCAGACTGCCAGTTTTGGCCAATTCCCCGCAGGCCAGCCTGAGGGACCCCACTGGTGCACGAATCCATGCACTGGCCTCTAATACGCATATAAGATCTTTAGTTAATCTCTTCCCACCCTCCCCCGGTCCCCCTTCCCTCTGAGATTCATCAGTCTGTTCCATGTTTCCATGCCTGTGCATTGTGCATCTGCCCCCTGGTGGTCAATGCATGTCATAGATAATGGTCAAACAGCCGAATGGTCGCTTAGGCTTTTATATATATAGATTTATTTGTTCCATGAAAACATTTATTTACTCATGAACCATGGTCTAATATTTTTCTTTGGGATAATTTGGGTTAATCCCATTAGCCTTTCCCAATCTTCTTTCTATTACATACTTGTACTCATTTCCATTCATACACATATTCATTCATTTCATCATTTTTCCATGGGCAATCATCCATGGATGACTTACTGCAGAAGTCATGCAAACATGAACGAGAAGCAGTACTTCCTAGGACAAATCTCAACTTCATAACGTTGCCAAGTAAACCTCCGGGTATAGAATTATTTTTTATCCTGAATACTAAGTTTGACTTTGTTTTCTGATATATCTACAAATAAGGAAACATGAAATATTTGGATTCCAAACCCATGAATATAGTCTAAGAGTTGACATTGTTATATTTAGAAAATGACTTTAATTAAGAGATAATTTCCAGTATTATAAAGATGACCCTTTCAATTTGTTCACAAGGTTATAAGGTTTTTATACAACATACAAAGTTCAGGTACATGATTCTTATTAATTATGATAATGATTAATTGTGATAATTGACTAATCAACTAATGTTTATTAGTACTTACTAATACTATTTGTGACTTTATATATCCTTAATTAAAATACTTTAAGACGTAGAACAAGTCAGAGATTCAATCACTTTTTAGATCAGTAATTGCATTCAACAATTCTCTCATTGTGGCCTAATCAAGTTACCATAATATTCACCATCACTATTGATGATAGTGGGTTTTTTTAATCCTCACCCGAGGATATTTTTTTTCCATTGATTTTTAGAGAGAGTGGAAGAGAGAGGGACATAGAGAAATATTGATGTGAGAGAAACATTTTGATTGGTTGCCTTCTGCACACACCCCGACCAGGGCCTGGGCCAAGGAGGAGCCTGCAACCCAGATACTTGCCCTTGACTGGTAAGTGCCCTTGGCCAGAATCCAACCCAGGACCCTTCCATCCACACGCCGACGCTCTATTCACTGAACCAAACCAGCTAGGATGATGACAGTGTTTTTCTAGGTGCCTAGGGATTCTTTTACATAATTCAGTTTGATACTTACCTATGTTATAGGTGTCTATAAATAAGATAACTGGGGAATGCGAGATTGAGTAACTTATTAGTCTTAAATAACTTGTACAATGGTAGAGTTCAGAGTCAACACCAAGTCTGTGTAGACTGAAATTCTACTTTAACCATTCCCTGACATTTCCACTTTTATAAACACTCAAAATTACAGGCAGGAAGTTTTTTTTCTCATACACATATGCTCTCTCATGTGTTGCTGAGTGTTATCTATTTATGCGAGACGGCTGCTCTTCCAGTCCTGAATTTGTTAGTCTAGAGTTAAAACTACCACTGATAATGTTACTTTTTTCTATTGTCATCAACTTTTTTAAAGCAATCTGTAACACATTGAGAAATGCTTCTAGGAAATAGCTTTGTGACTCAAGACTGGCGCTTCAGAACTAAGTAATTTAATATTTCACAGAGGAATGTACTGAATGCACCGATTTTCTTAGGGCTTTGGTTGGACTCACAGAAATGACAATGTGCTGCTCTGTATAATAGGTCTCCAGCTTTCTTCACAATAAGCTGTTCATGCAGGTGGCCCAAAATCATTGTGACATTCATCTTAAAGAGGATTCAGTAACTCTGTCTTGTTTATTTGGTTACTTTTATATGTGTGCTGCTATTACTTGAGCTGGATTTCTGAAATAATTTTCTTTTCCATATATTAGTATGCCATTACCTGCTGAAATAAATAATTTTACTTCCTTTAAATGGTTATAATAATACTGCTTATGAATTTGGGCTCCAATTCAGTTTTACATTCTACTAACAAAATTTCTTTTGGGTTGTGTCTACATGACTTCAAATTCTTGGATGGGAAAGAAAAACCTAGCATCACTGTGATAGAAAGCCATATATCTAAATACAATGAAAATCATATGGAGTTTCTAAGCAATCAGACCAGATGTAATAGGAAAGATTGGAGAAACTATATGTTCACTATGATTTAATTTCAACGATCCATACTCTGAAGGCATCCAGATTTTTAAAAAATCACTTTTACAAGATGACATATCCTTATTATAGCTTTCAAAAATAAAGATGAGCTCAGCCCGCATGGTTGAGCATTGACCTATGAACCTAGAGGTCATGGTTTGATTCCCAGTCAGGGCACATGCCCGGGTTGTGGGCTTGGATCCCAGTAGGGGGCGTGCAGGAGGCAGCCAATCAATGATTATCTCTCATCATTGATGTTTCTATCTCTATCTCCTTCCTTTCTCTCTGAAATCAATAAAAATATATTTTAAAAAGGTAAAGAAAAAATTATAGCTTAGCCAGGGTGCTGAGCTGTCCAGCCATTGTAAATCTGGAGACTATTTGCTTGAGGAATACTGATTGGTAAATAAACAATTACTTTTTACAGGGGAACTGGTACCATTGTAATTAGCTAATCCTATATAATAAAGAGCTAATATGCAAATTGTCCCCTCGACCGGGAGTTCGACCAGGGAGCAGGGCCGGCCTGCCAACTGCCTGCGGCCCTGCCCCCTGATCTTGGGCAGGGCCAGCCGGCCAACCACCTGTGTCCCCTCCCCCCAGCCTGCCTGACCCCATCCGTGCATGAATTTGTGCAACAGGCCTCTAGTTATTAATAATAGAAAAGGAGCAAAGGGAAGGCCAGACATTAAGGACATTGTCCCCTGCCAAACATTGGGGGAAGAGGACTGGACAAGAGAAAAATAGATGCATACCCAGTGAAGTTGGGATGATTAGGGAAGGTGTTTTTTGTCAGTCACACCTTGGAACGGAGGTCATTGGCCAGAATGGGCATGGCCACTGTAAGTGTAAGGAAATTTGGGACATACAATTCCCTGAACAAAGAAGTTTGCTCTCTTGGCTCTCTGGGGACTCGTGTGACTCTGGGCTTGTGGTGTTCTTTTGCCCCTGCTTCCCTGCATTTGCCCGCATGGCTCATGGCCATGTGGACCCCACACACAGTGACCTAGTGGCCTGCAACTAGCCTGATGCTGAACTGAACTTAGCTCCAACATGGAAAGGAGATTCTGGACACTGGCTTTGATTTTTGCTTTACTGAAACCCCAGAAACACTTCTTCTATGACTGGACTTCACTTTGGAAACCCAGGTATGTAATTCCACAAAAATAAAAATCTCTCTTTCTCCCATGTGAGTCTCAGAAAATTCCTTTTCTTGGGAATAGCATAAGAACTCCACCCCCTGCAGTTCCCAGTGGGAAGCAGATGCCCCACTTCGTCTGATAACAGAACTATTTGCTAAAGGTGCATTATGATATGATTTAAAAAATCCTTCATCAATCTTAATTATTCACACCTGATAACCCTATGTGCCTGCGTGGAAAGACAGAGGAGCACTGAGGTTGTTCACTCAGATCAATGACATTTTCTTCTCAAGAGAGCCAAAAGTTGAGGATAGTTGTTAGAATATTTGATTAAACCAAGGCTCACATATCAAGAGCTGTAATATTTTATGAATGCAATTTAAAAATTATATAGGGTGCAAAAAATATGTAAAGCCTGACTTATGCTCCAAGTCGCAGTTCAAATATCACCTGTTTAGAGATGGCTCCCCTTATCCACCCATTTCTACCTACCTCACCCAGCACATCATACAGATTTTCATTTCTAGTAAGATAAATATCAATCTTTAGTATCCCACATAAATTAAAAAAAAAAAACCCTCTTTGGGGGTCCTTTGATATTTTCCAGAGTAAAAGGGTCAGGAGCTTGAATCCCATATACATATAGTCATTGGGCTCTCAAGTTTGGGAACATTAAGATAATAATTTATTTATCCCTACAGAATTTATTCTTTGGTTAAGGATTTTGTTTAAAATAAGGTTCTGGTAAAGTGTCATGTGTTAAATACCTTTGTCTATTGATCCACAGTCCGTACACCTCCATAAAAGAAGAAATCAAACACTAAACTTATCATATTTGATAAACCATCCCAGAATTACTGATCCCTATATATTTGTTGCTCTCTTCATCCAGGGAAATTTGTCCACATAAATGGGCAGCCTGCAGCTAATTTAAATATTCTATTATTTTCTAATTATATATCATACCACTAAACATAAGCATTACTGCATCTGGAAATATTTGATTGCTATGTACAACCTACATACTGTATCCCTCTAAGCAACAGGTGAATTAGTCTTACGGATGACATCATGACATCTACAGTTACTCTGTAGTCGAAAAGGATTAAGAAACAGTTCTGAAAGATTTAAATCCAGAGGTCAACATCAAAACGTATAATGTTTTTTAATAGGAATTTTGTTTAGGTATACAGAAAGTTACTAACTGAAAGAAACAATTTTAAAAGTTGACTTGTGATCACTCCTAGGGAAAGAAAGAAGGCAGGTGACTTGTGTAATGTTCACAGGAAGAAAAATATTAATTTTTATTTATTAAAAAATCAAATATGTACAAACTTTTAAATAGAAACATCTGTATCTTCAATTTATAGAATGAGAAAAAAATTAATTATAAAGTGTGAAATATAAAATAAAGTATAAGATGAATGTTAATTTTTAATTGCTCCAATTTGATTTGGCAAAATATATTGCTTTCTTTAGCCTAATATAAGATATTCACATTATTTTCTATTCAGCTAATGAGCCAACAAAAAGCAGTTGACATGTTTTTTCAGCCAGCAACATGTTTCACTTCAGAAAACAAGTGCATTTTTTGTAGCATTAATAAACTTTAAAATTTTGCAAAATGACACTAGTAAGACCTTTGACAGAAATTTCTATCTCAATCAGCCACAGCTTACTTTACCTTTAATTGACTTGATGAAAGCAGTATATCTGATTCATGTTTGCATATATATTTATTATGCTGGAAAACTTTAAATAATGTAAAATTTATACTGCTATTTAGTCATAAACACTTGCTAGAGAGACAAGTATTAATCTGAGTCTGGCTTCATTTCAGGATGCCACATTAATATTCTTAACTACTTTGCAAGATTAGAACAAGAGTATGAGTTTATAGGAAGCAAAAATATAAAAATTACAACTACATTTAATCTAAAACATTTTTACATTGCATGCAAGAGGTATGTCTGTGTGTACTTGTGAAACTACAAATAAGTTAAAGTACATATGTTTTTATTCTAATTATATATTCATTAGACGTCAAGCCAGTCATGATAATAATTCTTCACCTTTGTATTGTGTCTAGCATTCGTGACCTTCACAGTGCTTGACCTCCAGAGAAACTGGTTTGTGGAGAAGATTTCTCTAATTTGCTCATGAAAATCTTAAGGTTAGCAGAAGTTATATAATTTGTTCTAAACCTTAAGACTTCTGAGTGGTAGAGCTAAAACTGAAGTTTTATCCTTAGTTTACTGTTTGAGTCTTTAGCCAATTTTAAATAAAGAGCTTTAGTTAATAATCTTTTCACTCAATGTCAGCCTCGATAACAAGAAACTTAGCAGGCCTGAACATTATCGAACTGCAAATTGGTTCAAATTTTCTCTCCTTATTTCTTGAACGTGCTAACATACCAATGAACAACATTGTCATTGTCAATGTTGTCAACAGCACTCGGGCATCTTTCTACAGACATGTATTCACACATAAAGGGAAGTATTTCTTACATCATTGGTTCTCTCGAGGAGTTTTGTTACATACCTACTATTAGCCTGGCACTAGCTAGGTAGATAAGATGGTGATAAACAATTCTATATATTAAAAGATATTAAAGTGTCACTGAAGTCACACTTTAAACAAAGAATTACATACAAAACATTAACTGAAATTATTGCAAATAATTAAAAAAATACCGGATATTAAAAAAATATAGGATGCTATGAGAATATATAAGGAAGGAACTAGGTTACTTTTATGTAAAAACCTGAATGCTGATTAGATATCAGCCAGGTGAATGAGGTTTAGGATTGGGGATGGTGGCTGAAAGAAAGGAAGAATATTCTAAGCTAAGGAAACATGTATGATGGCCCTAAGTTGGGAAGAACAGTGATTTTAAGAAACTGAGATACCAGCATGGCGTAGGTGTAATGTCCAAAGGGAATTTATGACAAAATAATGCGAGACACACAATCAAGGATGTCACTTCACTAATTGTATCCTTGGACATGAGTAGAAAAAAAAGGTTTGTATGAAATTCAAACACTTGTTCAACACAAGGGTTGGACTGAGTTAATCCCCTCTCTGGCAGGGCACAAAGTTGACAGTTACAACAGAAGGATTCCATGCGTGTACGACATTTCTTAGGGACCATCTAACTCTAGATGAGTCAGTGATTACAGATAGGGCACTTAAGACACAAGGTCTCTGCCACAGTCAACAGATGAGAGAAGAATACATTGGATGTTTCATTCTTGGTTTAGCATGGATGAAAACAATCTTGCGCTTTGGCAGAGTTCTAATTCTTTAGATATTACCAGTGTCAATCTCAAGTTACCTGGAGGTTTTAAAAATCGATACCTGCTTTTATCTGCTATTGATTTCAGGTATTAGCCCAGCCTTCCAATACTCTTCCTGACAGCCTGGCTGCTATTTCACTTGTTAGGTTATGAATTTTTTTCTCCCCAAACCTCAATTCAAGATGAAAAATATCCAAATCCTACTGCAGTGCTTAATTTGAAGGGTTCTGTTCAATACTTCTGAATCACTTGTACGCACTAAAATGTCACCCTGTCATATAGATGTTTTCTTTGGACATCTAATTCCCCAAATACTCATCGTGGTTCACAAGGTGAACATTTATTATTTGAAAGGAGAATGGCAGTGAGAAATATTTGTCAGCTCTTTTAAAGCTGTGTGAAAGAGCAGCTACTATTTCCTCCACTTGACACTCTTTGTCGCAGGGGGAGGGTGAGGTTACACATCTTCAAGAGATGCTATCTTGTGGCTTTTGTCTTCACTTCCTTGCTCAGCTCCCTGAGCTCTGCCTCTTGTAACACACAAAATCAATGGTTTCCAAGTCATTTAATATTTTAAAGGACTTCATATTTTAGGTAGTGAAGGATCCAGCTCCTAAATTGAATCTTGGCGTGTAGACAGATGAATTGAATTCAGTCCAAATGAGCAGTGACCAGACTTGTTGCTCTCCTGAAAAGAAAAAAGAAAAAAGAAAAGGGCAGATAAAAGTTACAATTGCACCCTCAGTAAAGCACGCAGTCATTGTTTTATGGGCACTTTTGACAATAATATTTTTTAATATATTTTTTATATTTTTATATATATATTTTTTTATATTTTTATATATTTTTTTTTTTATTTTTTTTTTTCACTTTAAGGAGACCATTTACAAAATTTCTTTCCCTGATCATGCCTAATTAACGAGGGACATGAGTGAATGTTAGCTCTGTTCTTAAGACCTTTGTTATTTGCGAAAACATATTCTCAGCATATCTCATATTAGATTGCCTCTTTTCCCCCCCTCATACTTAAGGCTATAAGAGAGTCTGTAAAGCTAGAGTAAACAACAATTTAAAAAAATTAATAAAATTATTATTTATATGAATTGTTTTCCAGATAAGCAAATAAAATTTCTGGGCATGTTCCCATTTGTTTCTCCAGTATCCAAATGAAAATGTTTTTTAAAATGGAGTCAGTTCCAATGGGTCCATTTAGTAATGAATTTGTCCTTTTGGTGGAAGTATTTGTGTTTACCTGTTGCCATTTTTTGCAACTTTTGGGAAAGACAATTGGCAAGACCCATCCACATTTTATTTATTTATTTATTTTAAAATTTATCTTTATTGTTCAAAGTATTACAGATGCCTCACCCCTCTTTTTACCTATTGACCCCTCCACCTCGCACCAGCCCCCCAGCCCCCAAGGCCTTCACCAAACTATTGTCTGCGTCCATGGGCTATGCATATGTGCCTATAAATTTCCCATTAACCTCCCTTTGTTCCACAATCATGCTCACTTTTTTGTTTCTTCTATTGCTCTCTTTTTAGTCTGTTTAGTTGCTGATGATTTTTATTTTGTAAATTTTTAGAGCTATTCTTAATCTTTATCATAATTATAACAATGACTTCTAAAAATCTCTGTTTTGCTCGTTTACTTTGGTTCCACTTTATTCATAAGTACTTTTTTTATAGGGAGACCATATGTATCAATTTGCCTGGGATTAGACCTGATTTTACCTGTTTAAAAAACACCCTGCTTTGGCAATTCATCGAGTATTTAAAAGCTCTAGGTGTTCAGACTTGGTTACTGGGACTAGAATCTTGATTATCAACTAGGACAAAGTGGCCAAGATCCCTCTGCCACCACTACTAGGAAAATCCACGCTTCCTGCCTTGCCCAAGATAAGAATTAGATGCTCATGCTGGAATCTCTCCTGCACTGAAAGCCGGCTCTTGTTAAGCACCCTTTTCAGGATGGATTCCCTGCAGCACCCTTTCACCATGCTTCCAAACCCAAGTCTCACTTGATAGGTTCTGACTGACAAAGGTGGGGCAAGTGAGTTTTAACTTCTAACTGTAGATGAGTAATCCTATATAATAAAAGCCTAATTATGCAAATTGACCGGGAGTTTGACTGCTGCTAGGATGTGTGCTGACCACCAGGAGGTGGCATGGAACATGGAGGGCATCAGTGATGCAGTGCTGGGAGCGGACTACAGTGGACTGAGACGGGATGGTGAAGCAGGTGAGCGGGCGGTGCCAGGCCAAGGCAGGTGCAAGCAGGGGCCCAATCGCCCCGCCGATAGTCCTGAAGACAGCAACCAGCTGTGGCGGTGAGGGGTGGGGCTGCTGCCTGTCTCCCAGGTGCTGAGGGAGCCTGGTCCTGATCAATCGCCCTATAGGCGGGATGATGGAGCAGGTGAGGGGGCAGTGCCAGGCCAATGCGGGGTGCCAGGCCAAGGCAGGGTGCCAGGCTGGGCTGCAGGGCTGGGGGCATGAGCTGGGGCCCAATTCCCACAGGCCACCCGAGGGACCCCACCCATGCACGAACTCGTGTACTGATCCTCTAGTGAAGATATAACAAACTGGAAAAGTGTTCAGAAGCTGGGGATTCAACAATCACAGCAGTTTACCATTAGAATTATTCCAAATTTATGTTTATGTCTATAAATAGGGAGGAAGGAAGAAATTAGAAAAGGGGACAAAGAATGCTTCAAACTGGATGTTTAATTTTATTTAAAAAAGTCAGAAAGCAAGATAAAAATCAAAAGCCATGTAACAACAATAAATAAACAAACAAAAAACATAAATAAACCCCAGAGGATTTGAATATAAAGAAAGCCCTACCTCTTAACAAAGAATCCAGATGTAGTCTAAAGAGGTATGTTTACATTTTATGTTGTAATGGCTTAATGATAAAATTGAATATTCTTTTTATAAAAATTCAGAGAAAGCCACCGACTGTTTCATGGAGTTCCTTCAAGTCCTTGGTATGTCATGTACATAGGGATTCTAAAACTGCTCTTACAAATTGTGTGGCTCCTTGAAAAGAAGCAGCCCTTAGGGACTGATGTTCTGAGCATTTTAAGGTAGACTCACTCTCCCCTTACATCTTGCTGATAAGTCTCTTCAGCTTTTCCAAAATTTTTCCAAGTTGAAGGGTAAGTGACTTTTTTTCCCCTTAGGAACTTTTGTTGTGAAATATGAAAATAATACATCAAATATTAATAAAGTTAGATAATGATATAAACTCTAGATGCCAACTCTATATACATTTGGTCTTTTTTATTGACAAGAACTAATCATTATTTGGTAATAAGATGAGCACAGCTTTAAAGAAAACAATTTCCCTACCTTCCTCCCAATTAGGGGTGGTCATGTGACATTGTCTGACCCTAAAAGCTATAAGTGGAAGAGGGATTTTATCTTCAGGTTCTCCAGGTAGTAAAGTGGTAGCCCTATCTCTGGCTTCCTGTTTCATAATTAAATCATTTTCCAAGTTGAAGAGTAATTAAATCATTTTTGCACTATAAGGCTTGGAAATTTGAAAGAAATTGATGGGCAAGTGAAGCAGCTACAATAATGCCCAGACATAAACTCTTACAGGGTCCTATGCTATCTATATGGATAGGGACTAATGTTAATGAGTAACATTTCCGAATCATAAAGATTTTGCTATACTATTTTTGATTAATTAAATCTCAAGCTCTAAGCTAATGTACTCTTCTCAAGAAGGATTAATCCTATATTCCAAACATTTGTTCAATGAGCAGACATAAAAAAAATGAAGCTAATACTACAGTATATATTTTTGCATCTCCCTTACAACAGATATTGGCAACAATCCTTCAAGATGTGCAAACAGTAATGACTTGGGGAATTTTCCAGCAGATCTCAGTATCAATCGTTGCTTTAATCTGGCTTAAACCATGAGCTATTTTTCAGGTTTCAGCAGCCTCTAAATGATTGCTCCATTAAGGTTGTGAAGTTAATCCCAGGAACATATTTTAACTACCAATAAATATTGCTGGTCTGTGCATCAGTTAGGGCAATACTAGAAGCTTTTTCTATTGATACAGTAGCAAAGATATTTCATCAATATAAAGCAGTATCTCCGTAACATTTTTGGAAACTGTTTAAAAACTAACAGAACATACTGTCTCTTGCTGGAATGCACTGCCTTAGAGTGCTTTGTAAATTGTTTTCTCTCCAAACATACTCAGTGTTACTATAGAGTAAAATTGTTCCTTTCTTAACTAAATTTGAGTAACTCTAGTGCTATGGCATATATTCTGTTCCAGCTTTGTTTTTACATGCTGCTGTTGAGCTCCATTAGAGTTTTATTTGATTTTTAAGAAAATATTTTTTTATGATAACAACTTCATCAAAATTTAGATGAACTATAAAATTTTAATGTCTGGGCACTCTTTCTCTACATTAATGTTCCATTTATACTTATAAATATGCTGTTAAATTTACATGCAGTTCTTAGCAGTGGTGTTTTTATTGCTTCAGAAGAAGTAGAAAACATAAAATAATGACTGCTGGTAAGCTACATATTATGACAAATGTACAGTAGAACTACATTTCATAATTTTAGGATCTGAATATAAAAGCAAGTCTTTGGAGAATATATATAAAGTATTCTGAAGCTTATTTTCTGTTATATTTTTGGAAACAAATTTCCTATATGTTTACTAGGTTAAGCGTATTAACTTTGTTGTTTCTACTTGTTTGTTTATTTAATTGATTTATCAGCTTCTGAGAGAGATGTGTCAAAAATTTACAATGATAAATGTTAACTTCTCCTTGCAGTTCTGAGAACATCTTTATATATTTTGATGTTTTATTAGTTTTAT
Source organism: Ia io (assembly GCA_025583905.1). Taxonomy (NCBI): domain Eukaryota; kingdom Metazoa; phylum Chordata; class Mammalia; order Chiroptera; family Vespertilionidae; genus Ia; species Ia io. Next base: position 18,636,539 of record JAJQQW010000002.1, on the reverse strand, counting down.
AAACTTTTAAAATTATTATATATTTTTCTAGTGATTTAAACCTCTTAATCTTGTATGAATATTTTCTTTAATCCCAACTTACTGTTTACTACTAACATAGTCACACTAATGTTAAAAAAATCTCTCCTGAAATACTGTTTTAAAATATATTAATTTCAATGTTTCTGTGAGTGTACTTTTTCTGAGATTTTAGCAGTATCTAACTGCATTAAAGCTGATTAAAGAGAAATAGAAAATATTAAAGCTGATTAAAGAGAAATAGAAAATCTATAAGTCCATATCTAATTGAAATCGTTAACAAAATTTTCTTATAAAGAAAACTATAGGCCAAGATGATTTCACATTTAAACTCTATCAAAAGTTTACAAAACAAGTAATACCTACCACATAAAAGTCTTTTAGAAAATTTAGGAAAAGGAACTTTTTCTAATTTATTTTGTAAAACCCAAATAATGATACCAAAGCCCGGCATTACAAAACCAGATATTTCTTGACATTACAAGAAAATTTTAAATCAGTATTCTTCAATCATAGAGATGCAAAATGCTCAGTAAAATATATAAAATAATGAATATATCATGAGCAAAGGGGATTTATCTCAGAAATTTAAAGTTCTTTCAATATTCATAAATCAAGTAACATGATTTATGATCTCTATAATTTGCATCTCAATAAATGTAGAAAAATTATTTGACAAAATTCAACAACCTTTCATGATCAAATATCCCAGTTAAACAGAAATTGATGGAATCTTTCTGAATGTATTAAAGGGGTATTTGAGGGCTTAACTGTGCCCTTGGGACTCATGTTGAAGACCCCAACCCCAGTATGACTTGGATTTGGAGATAGGCTGTTAGGAGGTAATTTAGGTTCAATGAGGTCATAAGAGTGAAACCCCATCAGTTAGGACTTGTGTCCTTATAAGAAGAGAAAGAAATCTCTGCGTGCTCATAGAGAAAAGGCCATATGAGGACACAGTAAGAAGGTGGCCTTCTATAAGCCAAGGGACTAACCCTGCTGGCCCTGTGATATTGGACCTCCAGCTTCCAGAAGCCCAAGTTAACTAATGCAGCATCTTTAAAAATCGACAGAACCTTATACTAAATGGCGCTGTATTGAGTAAGTTCTCTCTAAAATCAGAAAAAGAGGCATAGATGTTCATTCTTACCACATTTATCCAACATCAGATTAGAAGACCCAGCCGGTACAATAAGGAAAGAAAAAAAAAAAAGAACATTAAGGCTCTCTTATTTGTAGACAATATGAGAGTCCTCACAGAAAATTCCAAGCAATCCACTGTAATACAAGAACTAAATTGTTAGAATTAATAAGTGAATTTAGCAAGACTATAGGACACAAAGTCAATCTACAAAATTCAATTGCATTATTATGACAGAATCAAATATTTGAAAAAAAAGGCATAAACAGTATATTTTACAGTAGCAAAAAACAAACAAACAAACCCACAAAACTTCCACACAATAAAAAAATAAACTATTGCTGAAATTGAAGACCTAAATGAATGGTATATATATCAGCAATAGTTTATTTTTTGTCCATATACATATCTTATGGACTAGATGTCTCAATATAGTTGAAATATCAATTCTCTTCAAATTGATCTATAGATGAGGAAAAAAACCAAAGTCCCAGAAACAATTTTTAAATGAAACAACTTGATTCTGAAATATATATGGAAATGCAAAGACCTAGAATACTTTAAATATTTTTGATAAAAACGATAAAATTTAAAGATTTATACTACCTGATTTTAAGACTTACAAAGCTACATTAATCAAGTCAATGTGGTATTTGTGTAAAAATAGACAAATAAGTCATTAAGTCTGAACTGAGAGTCCAGAAATAGAACCACACATTTATGCAATTTATTTGATTTTTTAAAATCCTCACCTGAGGACATGTTTTCATTGATTTGAGAGAAAGAGAAGGAGAAGGAGGCGGAGGAGGAGGAGGAGAGGAGGAGGAGGAGGAGGAGGAGGAGGAGGAGGAGGAGGAGGAGGAGGAGGAGAAGGGGAAGGGAAAGGGGAAGGGGAAGGGGAAGGGGAAGGGGAAGGGGAAGGGGAAGGAGAAGGAGGGAAGAGGAAAGATTGGAGAGAGATTGGAGAGATTGGGTACCTCCTATACTCACTCTATATGGGACAACATTCCAACTAACTCAGCCATACAGGCTGAGAGAAAATTATTTTGCAATCTGGGATAAACTAACAGAACAAAAAAATAAAAATAAAAAAAGCACTAACCTAACCATAAAAATAAAAGTGTATAGATGGACTTCCTGAAATGTAGAAACCTGGTCTGTGTATACTTTTCTGTAATATTCATGGTTGAAATGTTTACCTCCTATATGGGGAAACTTGGAGGAAACACATTCCTATCTGCCTCAGCCTAATTCTGGACCTAGACCCAGAACTTCTGTACCTTCATTCCAGCGTGCTTCTCTCTGTGTGTTTCTCTTTATACCCAGGGAGATGCTATTTCTTCTTATTTTTTTAAGTGCTGCTTCTTTCTATTCTCAGTTGCTGGGCTGCTTGAAGACGGCGAGATCCAGGGGAATATAAGGAGGAAGCAAAACACATTTGTCAATTTCATAATGTGGTTCAAGACTGTCTTTGGCCTTTTGGTCATTCAAGGCACTTGTACAGGAGTCAGCAGGGTTGGACACCATTCCCATGGGTTGCCACACTTTGAATCCAGAATGATAGCACAGATGATGAAATAAGAGAAGGCAACAACCCAAAACTAGTTAATGATTCACCAGCACTTTACTCAAAACCCTTTTAGTCACATAAAAATTAATCCTCTCAAGTTTAAAATGTTTGACTTCAACCCGAAGGTAAAACTTCTTTTATTCTATCAAACTGTAATCAGTTGAATGATTTTTTTGAAAAAACACACACACATGAAAATACACACTTCACTAAGTTGGCATGCTGTTTTTGCATGCTGGCAGCTCAAAGCTAGTGGGAAGAAAAAAAATCTCTAAGCTTCCCATGATGATAGGTTTTGGAGGAGAATGTTTCTAAACAGCCCCATTGCTGATGTAGACTAAAAATATTTCCACTGCCTTACAATTAAATTTACATATCTTGGTGGAGACAAATGTTACTAAATCACAAACTTATGCCTTTGTGTTTTTTAAAAAGCAGGTAATGAATGCCATTTTATACTTGGCAGGTCGGGGAGTAAATTACACTTGTTCACTTCCCTTATCATTCTTATTCAAGCTAAAAATAATGATTAAAATGAGCTAGGTAGGCAACCTTGAAGGGGAAAGGTTGGAAGGGAATAACTTGCTGATGTGAATGGTGTTCTGGAGTGTTCATATATGCTGGAATAGTGTCAGTTTTTGTGTGTGTGTGTTTTTTTGCAATCGGAGTACACCAATATTATTTCCAGAATACCTTGGTGCAAATATATGAGTATTGGGTTTCTGAAGAAACAAGCTCAAAAATTTTTGTTTGTTGGAACATCAAAGAAAATGCGATTTTAATACTCTTACTTTTGTGCATCTCTATGAATATAGTTATGGTGCTAAATATCCTCTTACTTTGTTTTAATTTTATATGGCAAGGCATATTAGTTTTTTATTGCTGCACTAACAAATTATCACAAACTTAGTAGTTTCAATAACACTCAAGTATCATCCCACAGTTCTGAAGGTAAGAAGTCGAAAATGGGTCACTAGGCCTCTGTGTTCCTCCTGGAAGCTCTAGGAGAGAAAGTTTCCCTGCCTATTCCAGCATCGGGAATTGCCCACATTCCTTGGCTTGTGGCCCAGCATCTCTTCTTTAGTCATCACATCTTTCTTTGATTCTGACCCTCCGGCCTCCCTCCCATAAGGACCCTTGTTATTACATTGTGCCCACCCAGATAATCCCGAATAATCTTCGCATCTCAAGATCTGCAACTTAATCACATCAGCAATGTTCTTCTTCCCATGTAATGTAACATTTTCACAAATTCTGAGGACTAGGCCATGAACATGGTGGAGAGAGGAGTCATTATTTGGTCTACACACAAAGGATGAAATGATAAAATATTTGTGACTAGATTTAAAAAAAAAATGAAATATTTTATTTTTTAGAAAACCAATGAAGTATAGCTATATGTCAATAAAATGAAAAAAAAAAATCAAAAATAACCTCAGGCTGGCCGGTGTGGCTCAGTTGTTAAGCATCGTCCCATGCACCAGGAGGTCACTGGTTTGATTCCAGGTCAGGACACATGCCCCGGTTGCCAGGTTGATCCCTAATATGGGGTGTGTAGGAGGCAGCTGATTGATGTTTCTCTCTCATTGATGTTTCTATCTCCCTCTCCCTTCTTTTCTCTGAAACCAATAAAAACATATTGAAAAAAAACTTTAATTCTACCATTTGGAGATGCCGCCTTAATGTATTTTATGAATTTTCTTCAGATTATTTGTTGGGAACATATGCACCAACACTGTATATTTTACAAACATTTGAAGAAGTATTACATACTCTATTATATGTAATATTAATTTTAACTTAACAATGCTATTAGGAATACTTATCTTCCATCTTAATAAATATTTGCTTCTAGTATTTTTATCAACCAAATAGTGTCCCTTTGTATGTCTTGATATTCATTATTCCAGAGATTTCGTGTTGAAATTTTGCATTTGACACATACTCATACCACTTTCTCTGGAAAAATATCTATTCATTGAATTGCTGAGTCAAAGGAAGGACATACTATTAAAAATGTTTTAAATATGCATATTCAAAGTGTTATTCAATTATTCACTTAAAGTACTTATTTTCTCAAACCTTCCTGCATATTGGTAATGTGATTTCTTTTCACCTTTGCCAATTTCTTTTTATTTTATTTTAATATATATATTTTATTTATTTTTTACAGAGAGGAAGGGAGAGGGATAGAGAGTTAGAAACATCGGTGAGAGAGAAACATTGATCAGCTGCCTCCTGCTCACCTTCCACTGGGGATATGCCCACAACCAAGGTACATGCCCTTGACCACAATCAAACCTGGGTATTTCAGTCCGCAGGCCGACGCTCTATCCACGGAGCCAAACTAGTTAGGGCTTTGCCAATTTCTTGGAAGAAAATTTTATCTGCCTGATTTAACCTGGTCAAATCATGATACAAGTTGTCTGCTAGTCAAAAGTATCAGGAAGTCCATGATAGGGACTTAGATATAAATTGTGCAATTTCCTGTAATAGAATAGATGGATAAGTTCCATCCATTGATTTGTTCATTTGTGTCTTCATCCATTCATTTATTTTTAGTCTTTACAGATTCCTTGTTATTGTTAAAAGGCAGTAGCTATAGCAATAGACAAGACTGTCATGATCACTATTCTCATTCTTAGAGTCATGTACATGTGTGTGTAGGAGGGTCACAGACAATAAACAAGCATACAGAATGAAGAAGATAATTTCGTATAGTGAAATGTACTTTGAAGACAATAAAGCAGGATGGTGTGAAGTACATTCTAATTAAAATGGGAATAGATACAATATGAGGGAACCAGGTATGTGGAGAGCTGTGGACTGAACATTGGGCAGGTAATTGCCCTGAAATAGGAATGAAGGAAAGGAATGAGGTCAGTATGGCTGGGATGCATTGCCTTGAACTGGTAAGTGTGGAGGTCAGTAGGGAGTGGTGTGGAAGCTTGCAGACCATTTTTTTTTTTAAATGGATTTTTTTCTAACTGCAATAAGAAGCCACTGGGATTTTAAGCAAGGAAGTATGTGATTGATGGTTAATACAGCTTACCTTGTCTAATATGTAGAAAAAGCTGTGCTATTTTTCAGGAGAGGAAATAGGAAGACCAGTTAGGAGGCTGTTTCAAAGAAGTGCTGGACCAGTTCAGAGAGGCTAGATGATGAGTTCAAACACTGAAGAACTGAAATAAGATTCTGTTGTTTCTTTTATATTCTCCATATCCCTCATCCCCAAAATGACACTGTCTTCAGTATTCATCCGACACTCATTTTAATGATATGAAAACAACCATTCTCTTATCCACTTGCAGTCAGAGGGGCCTGGTAATGTGAGTTAGGACCAAATAATTAAAAGTGAAATGTAAAGGCAACTCTGTCCTGTAAAATATTTGTAAGAAACCAATCTTTGCTCTGGCTGGTTTGGCTCAGTGGATAGAGCGTTAGCCTGTAGACTGAAGGGTCCCAGGTTCGATTCCGGTCAAGGGCACATACCTGGGTTGTGGGCTCGATCCCCAGTAGGGGGCATGTTGGAGGCAGCCAATCAGTGATTCTCTCTCCTCATTGATGTTCTATCTCTCTTTCCCTACCCCTTCCTCTCTTAAATCAATAAAAATATATTTAAAAAAAGAAAAAGAAAGAAACCAATCTTCATAGTGTTTTCCTGTTTTTGTTTTGTTTTCAGTTTTGGCCGGCTTGTTATGGATACCTGAAATTGCCACCAGTTTCCTTCATATTGAGGCTTTGTCTTCAGAATACCATTATACAAGCATAAATAACTCATTAGCAGCCTCTAATACTGGAGCACAAATTAGTATAAGGATGACTGAATTTAAAGGTGGAAGAATCCTCAAAAGATCTTCCAGTGTTGATGGTTTGGGTTGAGTTTTTCAGAACCAAACTTAAGAAGAGTATTTTTATGAAAATGAAAGGAAGTTTATTGGGAGGATTTCCCAGGAAACAGCTTGCAGGGTGTTAGGGGAGTGAGAGGGAGAAGAGAAGAAAGCCAAGCAAGGGTGTACTCTCAAGCCAAGTTGCACAGATAATATTGCAGCGAAGCTCACACTTTACAGTTGGTCCATTTGGAGTAGCGATAGCTGGAGTAATTATCTCCCCATTTCCTCACAGTTGTCAATCATCAGCTATCTCTACCCCAAATGGACCAACGGTAAGGACTCTGAGGGAGAGACATGAATCCCTGTCTCTGCAGGCAAAGTGGGCTCTCTCTATCAGCCTGAGTGGTGGGTGGTTATGGGCCACCCACTGTTGAAGACCCCCAGACACAGGCTGTTGAGAAAGAAAGCACCAGGAGCTGTGTGTACTAGAATGGCCCAGGAATCTCAAGCACTGTCAGTATCTGGGGAGCGAGGCCAGGAGATGTTGTGAAGGCCTGAGAGCCACAGAGCTGATCCTGACTGTGTCAGACACATCCCAGCATGACCCTCAATGAGTCAGGCTGTGTGTATCATCCCCTCCTTGAGTGTGGGCAGAATGTGTGACTATGATGAATGAGGCTATATTATAGGACAAAGGTTAGGGATTTTCCAAAGGTCATCAGATTCCCAAGTAAGTTGACATTAACTTAACCAATTGGGAAGTCATTCTGGGTGGGCCTTATCAGATAAGCCCCTTGAAAGAGACTTGAAGCAGTAACTGATGTTAGCCTGTTGACCTTGAAGAAGCAAATTTCCTTATTGTAAAGAAGGCCAAATAGCGGGGAACTGTGGGCAGCCTCTATTAGCTGAAGGTCTCACGCCTACAAGCTGAAGTCTGTTAATTACAAATATATAAAAAATATAGATATCGAGATTAGCACTCAGGTCATCTTATTTCAAGATAACTCCTATTGCTCCAATACCAAGTTTTATTGAGTTCCAATTTATCTCCATAGTCATGCATGTGGGTTCATTTTAAAGACATTCTAGAATATGCACTGGAAGCCTCTGGGCAACCAAAGTCAGTCTGAGGATAATAACAATCCTAAACATCAGAGATAGAGAAGGATAAAAAATTAATTATATATTGGTACCCAGCTCCTAAAATACATTTTACCACACATCCCTTTTTCAATGGCTAATTGGTAAAGATTAGAATATGTTCTAACCTCCTCTACCCACTCCCTCCCCCCCCCCCCAAAAAAAAAGGCAGGGAAAAAGCTGGGACTATTCAGATACCCCTGTACTTAGCAATGTGAATTAATATTTTTTGAACAGATACTTGCATTATTCGCTATGGGAGGTAGTTTGCTAGTGAAATGGGGGTTTTACTTCTAGAGTAGTCTTTTTTGTTGTCTTTGTTTTTTGTTAAACATGATTATCTAAGTATGCATTAGTCAACAATAACATTGTAATGCAAAATGACCTCATTTGAATGGTAGGAAAGGTGAGTGCTACCTTTGACTGTGGACTAATCATTTTAAATGCACAGCATGTTAAGAGGTGATATAATATTCAGAAAGCTTAAAGTCACAATACTCATGTTCTCTAACTGGTAAGTAATGGCTCCTGTTAAAAGGTATAAAATTATTATAATGGATCTGAGAATGCATGTTTGTTTTTACTAATCTGTTTATTACATCATCCCGATGGGTCGCAAACTTCATGATGCTGTATAGTTCATGAGACATAAAATTAACTTTAACTAATATTTGTTGTGTAGTGAAAAGAATGATCTTGTACCAAGATGTCTGCAGATGAAACACAAAATGTCTCATAAATATTATATACATATAAATTTTTAATGAGCATTTATGGTGTGATAGGCATCGTGAAAATGGAGGATTAATTATGGGCAAAAGTTAGATAAACCATGTGTCATTAATTTAAATAAACACAGAAACAAATTTCAAATAGCAACTGTGGTAAATGCTTCAAAGAGCTCCATTTCCCAATCAACGCTTTCTGAATACTACGTATTTTTCTATTTGTTTTATTATATTTTCCTATGTCCTATTACCCAACTATATGGAAAGAGGTTTGGTCTGTTTTATTTACAGATAGATATACTCCAACATGTAGACTAGTTTTGGACACATAGTAGGTTCTCAATAATATTTGTTCATTGAATAAGGGAGAATAAATTAAAATGGATTGGATGTATTCAAGGCAGTTAATAAAGGCAACTCTGAAATATAGTAATGCTGTACTGGCAATGGAGCCATGCTTTGTGTTGTTGAATGGATATTTACAACCACATAGATTGGAATAGATTGCAACCTATCCCCTGCTGGAAGAGTCACCCAAAAGAGCTGTAATACAGAATTCTTTCAAAATCACCTTGTCATTTAAGCATTCTGCTGCTCATTTAAAGATAGAATAACTAAAACATTAAAATACACTTGAACCCCTTAAAAAAATAAATAAAGGCAACTCTGAACCGAATTCTGAGTCCTGAAAAATGGCCTAGTAACCACGAAGAATGAAAGGCCAGTGCTGGGAGGAAGGGAGAAAGAGAACAGCATGGAGCTGGAGAGGTAGTTAAGTGAGAAGAGGTCTTTTTCAAGGCCTTTGTAGACAATGCTAATAAAATATGTCTTCCTTCTTAGATTATTGAAATATAAATCTCCATTGCTAATTTTTTATAATGAAAGTGGCAGGAACACTCAGAGAAAGTACAGTTAAAGAAGAGAGGACCTAAGATGAAACTTAGATATTTTATCATTTAATGTATATTAAAAGGAACATGGTATTTTAAAGGAGTCAGAAAGAACAGACAGTGAGATAGGAGGAAAACAAGTTTCTTGGAATGAAATCTTTCAATTCATATGATAATTTTTTTTTTGCAATTTATGTTTTTTTGCATGTAATAACATAGCCAAAGTTGGATAAAGAAAAAATTAACAGATGGTAGGCAGAATGTAATAAATCTACCATCATAAAGAGAGATGTCATTCAAATCACTATTTTTTAAAAATTTATCTTTATTGTTGAAAGTATTACAGATGTTCTCTTATATTCCCCATTGACCTCTGTTAGCCCACACCCACTCCATGCCCCAGTTCTTCACCACACTATTGTCTGTGCCCATGGTTTATGCATATCCTACATAATAAAAGGCTAATATGCTAAGTGTCTGGTCATCCAGTCATCCATTCAACCAACCAAAGCATAATATGCTAATGATATGCTAAGGCCGCTCAACCTCTCACTATGATGTGCACTGACCACCAGAGGGCAGACACTCCGACCAATAGGTTAGCTTGCTGCTGGGGACTGGCCAATCAGGACTGAACGAGATGGGCCAGACATGCCCTGGAACCCTCCCACAGTCCCTCCTGGCTGGCCAACCTCTTGCATTCCTCCTTGGCCCTGATCATGTACCAGTGGGGTCCCTCGGCCTGGCCTGCACCCTCTAGCAATCTGGGACCCCTCAGGGGATGTTGGAGAGCCAGTTTTGGCTTGATCCCTCAGGCCAGGCCAAGGGACCCCATTGGTGCACAAATTCATGCACCAGGTCTCTAGTCCTCTCTAATCCTATCTAATAATAGAGTAACATGTAAATTAACACCACTCCACTACACCCATGATTGGGCGGCTGGAGGCTGGGGGTGGGACTCGGGGTGGCCTATCTGGCCATTGAGAGCCACAGATCCGTTGCCACTGAGGGGGGCTACCCTGCTGTTGAGAGGCACAGGGGGTGGGACTAACGCCCCCTGCGGCTCTCAACGGCCGCTGAGGGGGGCTGCTGCGGACACCTGGCTACCCTGCCGTTGAGAGGTGCAGCTGGGTGTCTGCGGCAGGCCCCCTCAGTGGCCGCAGATCTGGCCGTTGAGAGGTGCAGGGGGCGGGAGTCCCGCCCCCTGTGCCTCTCAACAGCAGGGTAGCCCCCCTCAGTGGTCGCGGACCATCAAAAGCGGGGGAGCTGGGTGCCTGTCTGCTCTGGCACCAGGCCTTTCAGAAGCCTCCACTGAGCCAGAGGCTTCTGAAAGGCCTGGTGCACCAGTGGACAGGCACCCAGCTCCACCGCGAAAAGCGGAAGCGTGTAGGGGACCCTACACGTGCATGATTCAATCATGCACTGGGCCTCTAGTAAAGGAATAATATTCAAATTAACCATCACTCCATTACATAAGCCATGCCCACCAGCCAAGCCACGCCCACCAGCCAATCAGGGCGAGTATGCAAATTAACCTCAACCAAGATGGCTACCAGAAGGCAGGCTTGGGTTTCCCCGGTAACAGAGGAAGCCAAGCTTTCCACACACTCTGGCAGGCCCAGGCCTCCACTCAAGGATACAAAGTTTCAATTATAGAAGATACATCAATCCCAAGAGAAATGGCTGCTGGCCATGGGAGCTAGCAGGAGGCTTGGCTCCACTCCAGGCTACAAGGTTTCAATTGTAGAATGTAAATAAATTCCAGATACCAAGACCTCTGCTTGGGTTGTCAGGGGCGTGGCTGGCCTGCAAACCACCACAGGCCCCTCGCCCAGGCCTCTCCATGCCCCAAGGGAACCCCACCCTGATCCAGGACACCCTTCAGGGCAAACCAGCTGGTCCCCACCTGTGCACCAGGCCTCTATCCTATGTAATAAAAGAGTAATATGCAGACTGACCATCACTCCAACACACAAGATCAAGATAGCTGCCCCTATGTGGTCAAAGATCCTGCCCCCATGTGGACACAAGATGGCCAGCAGGGGAGGGCAGTTGGGAGGGACCAGGCCTGCAAGGGAAGGCAGTTGAGAGGGACCAGGCCTGCAAGGGAGGGCAGTTGGAGGCGATCAACCCTGCAGAGGAGGGCAGTTAGAGGTGACCAGGCCGGCAGAGGACGGAAGTTGGGGGCAAACAGGCTGGCAGGGGAGCAGTTAGACATCAATCAGGCTGGCAGCGGAGTGGTTAGGGGGTGATCAGGCTGGCAGGCAGAAACGGTTAGGGGAAATCAGGAAGGCAGGCAGGTGAGCAGTTGGGAGCCAGCAGTCCTGGATTGTGAGAGGGATGTCCAACTGCCAGTGGGATCGGGCCTAAATGAGCAGTCGGACATCCCTCGAGGGGTCTCAGATTGTAGAAGGTGCAAGCTGGGCTGAGGGACACCCCCCCCCGCCCCCGTGCACGAATTTCGTGCACTGGGCCTCTAGTAGTTTAATAACCAGTTAAAAGTTTTGTATCTGCTCAGTAAATAACATTAAGTCTAGATAATTTTAGGAGAAAATTATACAAAATATATAAAGCGTGGATAATTCCAATTCTATACAAAGTCTTTAAGGGAAAATAAATATAGAAAATTTTACCAAGATTATAATTTAAATGATAGCCAAAAAGCCAACCATCCATCCATCTATCCATCCATCCACCCAATCTATCATCTTCTTACAGTTCCAAGAAAGCAGCATTGTATTCCACTTATCTTTATTTTCTTAGTATTTTGTAGATTAGGAAACAAATATTTATTTGAATGACTGATGATCCCACCAAGTCAGTAGAACAACAGTTTATGGGATCCCAACATCCTTTACCCTAAATCTACTTGAGTTCCTTATCTGATGGAACTTCCACAGTGGTATTGGCATCTTTGTCTGACTTTCATCTTCTTAACTTCCCTGCTATTTGGGTTAATTAGCCCAGTGCAGTATAATGCACTCCTGACATCCAGGAATCAACTCACATTCCTACTATTTTCTTTTCCTTGTTTTAAAAATATATTTTATTGATTTTAGGGAGGAAGGGAGAGAGAGAGAGAGAAACATCAATGATGTGAGAGAATCATTGATTGGCTTCCTCCTGCACATCCCTTACTGGGGATCAAGCCCACAACCCAGGCATGTGCACTTGGCTGGAATCAAACCTGGGACCCTTCAGTCCGCAGGCTGATACTCTATCCATTGAGCCAAACCAGCTAGGGACCACTTTCTTTTTTACCCCATCCAGGTATATGACAGCACAGTGAATGCAAGAAACTGAGGTACAACCCAACTTCAAATTCTTTACTTCTTGATGCCAACTTCCTTTGTTTTGCAAGACCTGTTTTATTTAATGTTCTTGGGTATATTTTGTGACACAAATGGGATCTTCCCTCCAGAGTCTGGGTATTGCACATTTCACTTTCCTCTTCAGTACTTGTTTTCAAAGACTAGTTTAACTCCTGCATAGTCTATGCAATATTATATGTTCAACCCAATCTCCTATGATCAATTCTTCCTCAGAATTTCCTTAGTTCACTTATGATGCAACTTAAAAAATATATCTATCATATAATGTTAACTTTACTAACTTACTAATTTTCACTTGTAAGGTTGTCCTATCTTTCCACCATCATTAGAATTTTCTTTAGGGCATAGTAGTTAGCATAATATTTTGAATAAATACTCAGCTTTGCTTAGCAGAATTCAGGAGGTGTTGAGGATAAAATACTTCTTAAATTAATAGTTTATAATTTTTATTCAAAATGTATTTTGCAATGGAAATGTTAATTTTAAGATTATATAAAACTAGAGGCCCGATGCATGAAGAATCATGCAAGAATGGGCCTTCCTTCCCCTGGCTGCCAGCACTGCCTTCACTCCGGCCCAGAGCTGCCTTCCTGCCTTCTCATGCTGCCCAGAGGCCCGGAGTGGCTGGGGCGGTGCGGAACACCTGCATTGTTGCCATGGTGATGACACAGGCATCCTGCCCTGCCCCAGACCACTCGGCACCTGCATATGCAAATTAACCCACCATATTTGTTTGGTTAATTTGCATATTCACTCCTGATTGGCTGGTTTGTGTCACAAAGGTACAGTCAATTTGCATCTTACTCTTTTATTAGTGTATATTGATATGTATTAATCAAATTTAAAATTAAATCAATCATTTCTCTTCTATATCTAGTTATACACTGAACTGACAAAGTTTGCAGTTTCATTAAATTGTTAACTTCCCAAGGAAATGCACAATCGTTTTGTGTCTAGTCAAGCACTTAGGAAAAATATTGTGGAATATTTTTAATGATGATAATGCAATCATGATGAAATAATAAACATGTATATTTAGCTCTGTGAATGATAGTATTGATTGAATAATAAATGGTCTGTGCATATTATGTTTCATATGTGGACTTTTTATATATATTGCAAACCCGAATGTGCATGGCAAGTATTTTCTGCATTGAAGGGTTTGGCAATAAGCCAACTATCCCCAGACTCAACAAATTGTGATAGGGAAAGTATATGTCTCTGGCTGGGGAGAAAGAGAGAATTCCAGCCATTATGCTCTTTCTTTAGTATGAAATGTGCACTAATAGGATGCATTGAGCTACTGACAGTTTCTGTGAAGAGTCTCTATCCTTTCAAATGCAAATACTTCAGAATCAGTCAGGATCTCAACACATGGATTTTTAAAACCAAGGCATTCTTCACTGTGGGCTAACATAATTGCACACTTGGGACATTATATATTTATACAGATAATGGGTACAATTCAAGCAGCTGCCTGCTGAAGTTAATGGAAGGTCTATCTATTGAGAAGGAAATGTGAAAAAAAAAAAAAAGATGTAGACATATAATTTTCTTCTTTATTTTCTTCACTCAATCCCTGATTAGCTTTATCCTATGTTTTTCTCTATGACAGGAATTCCTTGAGTTTGAACTTCACACTATCACTATTTTGACTTACATTTTTTAAAATTGTCTTTTTTGGGAAGGTGGGAGAGGTGGACAATTATTCACATACTATATCTGAAACTGTAAATCTTACCTTTTCTACTAAGGTGAAGAATATTTAGTTATACTAGTAAAAGCCACGTATGTACCATTACAGAAAATGGATTTTGGAATAAAAAAGTGTATGTTTTAATCCTCATTTCACTGGTTACTCTTTGCACAGGTTATTTCACTCCTTTGAGTCTCAGTTTCCTCATCTCTCAAATGACATCATTCTTGCTAAGGAATTGTCACATGCTAGGTATTCAGAGAGATCAGTTCCTTTAATTTTGTTTTCTCATGGCATGCTGTCTGAGAATATTAAAAGTTCACTGCTTGTTAAATATGCAATACATACACACACACACACACACACACACACACACACACACACACACACTGAGTGGCCAGATTATTATGATCTCTGAACACATAATAATCTGGCTACTCAGTGTGTGTGTGTGTGTGTGTGTGTGTGTGTGTTTTAAATATATATATATATTTATTATATATATATATATATATATATATATATATATATATATATATATATATATATATTAGCAGCCCGGTGCATGAATTTGTGCATGGGTGGGGTCTGGCCAGCCTGGCCAGGGACATAGGCAATTGGCTGGCCTGCCTGATGGTTGAACGCCTGGTCGAGGGGACAATTTGCATATTAGCCTTTTATTATATAAGACTAGAAGCCCGGTGCACCTGATCCAGGACGCCCTTCAGGGCAAACCAGCTGGCCCCCACCACTGTACCAGGCCTCTATACTATCTAATAAGAGAGTAATATACAGATTGATCATCACTACAACACACAATATAGCCACCCCCATGTGGTCAAAGATCCTGCCCCCATGTGGACACAAGATGGCCACTACAAGATGGCCAGCAGGAGAGGGCAGTTGGGAGGCACCCGGCCTGCAAGGGAGGGCAGTTGAGAGGGACCAGGACTGCAAGGGAGGGCAGTTGGAGGTGATCAACCCTGCAGGAGAGGGCAGTTAGGGGTGACCAGGCTGGCAGAGGAGGGAAGTTGGGGGCAAACAGGCTGGCAGGGGAGTGGTTAGGGGGTGATCAGGCTGGCAGGCAGAAGCGGTTAGGGGCAATCAGGAAGGCAGGCAGGCAAGCAGTTGGGAGCCAGCAGTCCTGGATAGTGAGAGGGTATGTCCGACTGCCCGTTAAACGGGCAGTTGGACATCCCTTGAGGAGTCCCATATTGGAGAGGGTACAGGCTGGGCTGAGGGACAACCCCCTTCCGTGCACGAATTTCGTGCACCAGGCCTCTAGTATATATATAAATATACTAGTATATATATATATATATATATATATATATACTAGTGTATATATATATATATATATATATATATATATATATATATATATATATATATATATGTGTGTGTGTGTGTGTGTGTGTGTGTGTGTGTGTATATACTAAATATATACTAGTATATAAATATATATACTAAATATATATACTATTTATATATACTAGAGGCCCCGTGCACAAAGATCATGCATGGGAGGTGTGTCCATCAGCCCAGCCTGCACCCTCTCCAATCTGGGACCCCGTGAGGGATGTATGACTGCCCATTTAGGCCGGATCCAGGATCGGGCCTAAACGGGCAGTCGGACATCCCTCTCACAATCCAGGACTGTTGGCTCCCAACTGCTCACCTGCCTGCCTTCCTGATTGCCCCTAACCGTTTCTGCCTGCCAGCCTGATCACTCCCTAACCACTCTCCTGCCAGCCTGATTGATGCCTAACTGTTCCCCTGTCAGCCTGTTTGCCCCTAACTGCCCTCCCCTGCATGCCTGGTCACCCCTAACTGCCCTCCCCTGCAGGCCTCATCACCCCCTAACTGCCCTCCCCTGCAGTCCTGGGTCTCCCCCAACTGCCCTTCCCTGCAGGCCAGGTCGCCCCCAGCTTCCCTCCTCTGCTGGCCTGGTCTCCCCCCAACTGCCCTCCCCTGCAGGCTTGATCGCCCCCTACTGCCCTCCCTTACAGGCCTGGTCCCTCCCAACTGCCCTCCCTTACAGGCCTGGTCCCTCCCAACTGCCCTCCCCTGCTGGCCTGATCACCCAAAACTGCCCTCCCTTGCACACCTGGTCCCTCCCAACTGCCCTCCCCTGTTGGCCATCTTGTGGTGGCCATCTTGTGTCCACATGGGGGCAGGATCTTTGACCACATGGGGGCAGCCATCTTGTGTGTTGGAGTGATGGTCAATCTGAATATTACTCTTTTATTAGATAGGATATAGGCCTGGTGCATGGGTG
This sequence comes from Ia io, assembly GCA_025583905.1. Classification (NCBI taxonomy): domain Eukaryota; kingdom Metazoa; phylum Chordata; class Mammalia; order Chiroptera; family Vespertilionidae; genus Ia; species Ia io. The sequence continues at coordinate 18,619,913 of JAJQQW010000002.1, read as the reverse complement.
GGAGTGGGGGCCAGCTGGTTTGCCCTGAAGGGTGTCCCAGATCAGGGTGGGTGTTCCCATGGGGCGTGGGGAAGCCTGGGCGAGTGGCCTGTGATGGTTTGCAGGCTGGCCACACTCCCTGGCAACCCAAGCGGAGGCCCTGGTATCTGGGATTTATTTATCTTCTATAATTAAATCTTTGTAGTGGAGGCCAAGGCAGGCCAGGGCTGCAGGAGCTTGGCTTCCTCCATTGCCGGGGGAAACCCAAGCCTCCTGCTCTCTCCAGCTCCGTGGCTGGTGCCGTTTTTGTTGGGATTTATTTATCTTCTATAATTGAAACTTTGTAGCAGAGGCCAAGGCAGGCCAGGGCTGCGGGAGCTTGGCTTCCTCCATCGCCAGGGGCAACCCAAGCCTCCTGCTCTCTCCAGCTCCGTGGCTGCTGTCATTTTTGTTGGGATTTATTTAACTTATATAATTGAAACTTTGTAGCCTTGAGTGGAGGCCTGGGCCCGCCAGCGTGTGCAGAAAGCTTGGCTTCCTCCATTGCCAGGGAAACCCAAGCCTCCTGCTCTCTCCGTGGCCATAGCCATCTTGGTTGGGTTAATTTGCATATTCGCTCCTGATTGGCTGGTGGGCGTGGCTTGTGGGTGTAGCGGAGTGGTGATTAATTTGCATATTACTCTTTTATTAGATAGGAGATATATAATTTCAGAGAGAAAGAGAGAGGGAGAGAGAGATATAAACATCAGTGATGAGAGAGAATCATTAATCAGCTGTCTCCTGCACACCCCATACTGGGGATTGAGCCTGCAACCAAGGCATTTGCCCCAACTGGGAATCGACTGTGACCTCCTGGTTCATAGGTTGATGCTCAACCACTGAGCCACGCCAGCTGGACCTGGTTGTTTTTTTGTAGGTTCACTGTGGCATTTTCCACAGAGAGTCACCCACAAGCCATATTCCCTTAGTATTGGACAAAGACATCTTCACCTTGTTATAGAAGCAACTCTGCATTATGGATTCTCCTAAACACAACCCCTACAGTGGAAGCAGACTTGGTTAGGGCAATTGAATAAGCAAATCAGTAACTCTTTCAGCCCCCTTTTGAGGTGCTAGGCTACTGAGGGCCCCCCTCATAAGTAACATCTCTCTTCTATGAGCAGTTTAAGAAATAAATGGAAGGAAAGTCATAGAGTCCTAGACATCACCTATACTACTTATAACACTAAGTAAGAGGACTCAGCTTAGTGTAAGAGATAGATAGGCTTACTATATGAGTCCCAGATCTAGGGGGATTTTCTTACTTAATTCTGGGTGATCCTGAGTTGGGACAGCTTCTTACAATGGAAGTGGTGGGAGCAGTGTTGGGGGGGTACATATGTTCGCTGTAGGAAGCAAGAGGAAGAAAGGCAGAGGTATTAAGTAGGTAGAGAAAGACTTAGAAAAAAAAAAATCTCTCCTCATGGAAAGCAGGGATAGAGTAAAAGGCATTGTTGACTATCATTAAGCTGATCATTTTCCCCCAATCTAAAGTTATGATTCATATCTAGAGAGTACAAGGTGTCTTAAAAGTCAAACAATAGGAATAACTTAGCCTTTTTTTTTTTTTTTTTTTTTTTTTTTTTTTTTTTTTTTTAGCAAAGCTTTAGATTCTGTACCACAATGTATGTTATCAAATAAAGTTCCTGAATTCAGTTCAGGGTGAATTCCTCGAGAGTATTCCAGTGATTGAAGGGTCACATGCAAAGAGAAATAATCAAAAGGAGTTTGGATATCACTATTTGATTACCATTATTGAACCCTGTTTACCAAAGTTCTGTTAGGTGCTAGCCCCTAGCATTATTTCAATCCCTTGAGCAAGTCTGCAGGTTAAGTATATAAATTCAATTTTGTAAATAAGGAGAATAAAGTACAGAGAGATAAAGTAATCTGATATTATCCATAGGTAGTAAATAGGGCAAGTAAGACTATGCCTGGGTAATTCAATCTTTTTTTAAGTATTGATTGATTTTTAGAGAGACAGAGGAAGGGGGAAAGACACACACATCAGTTTGTTGTTCCACTTATTTATGCATTCATTGGTTTCTTCTTGTATGTGCCCTGACTGCAGATGAAACCTGCAACCTTGGTGTATTGGGACAATGATCTAACCAACCGAACTAGCTGGCCCGGCTCTGATAGCTCATAAATACTATATCATTTAGCAATTGTGATTGTAAACAACAGAAACTGATTATGTTATCTCCAGTAGAATAGAAAGGAAGAGAATCAGTGGATTACAAAATAAATAACTGCCTGGAGAATTGGACTTGGAAATCTTGGAAGAATCAAAGCAGAGCTATAGGTCAAGAACAGGAAGTAGAATGAGCATCTTTTTTAGCACAAGAAGCATGGCCAGGTGTATGTAACAAGTCACTGCTGATAGACACCACTGGATGTCACTGTCGTTGCCACTAGCTGTCCTATCATCTTCCCAGACTATAGTGGTGAATACTGCTAAGTCTTGGGAGAAATTGCCTTTGTCAGACTGAAAAAGGTCTTTTCACCTGGGTGAGAGGGTAGCTACTTTAAACAATTTTTCTTTACATATGTTTAATTTACTTTCTTTACACATCTAATTTACTAAGCTTACAACAACTCTGTGAGGCAGTTCCCCCATTTTACAGCAAGGGAAAATGAGGTACAAGGAAGTCAAGTAACTTGCTCAAATTTGTGTTACTTGGACGCAGACAGTCTGTTCCACAGCCCATGCTCTTAATATCGCTCTCAGTTTCCTCTCAGATGATGCGAAGACAGAATACTGACAGTTTCATAAATTACTAAGCAAAGGATAATAATAGGCAGTTGGTAGGTTCACTGAGGCTACATTTATTAAATATTTTTTAAAAATGTTTTTATTGGTTTCAGAAAAGAAGGGAGAGGGAGAGAAAGAGAGAAACATCAATGATGAGAGAGAATCATTGATTGCTGCCTCCTGCATGTCCCCTACTGGAGATCGAGCCTACACTCGGGGCATGTGTACTGACAGGGAATTGAACTGTGACCTTCTGGTTCATAGGTTGACACTCAACCATGGAGCCACACTGGCCAGGCTAGTAAATATTTTAAGAACTTTATAATTGTCACCATATTTTAATATATATTATTTTATTGGATGAAGCAAACTTATGATTATAAGATAAATTGGCAAAATGATGACTATCCTATACAATAAAAGCCTAATATGCAAATTGACCGAATGGTGGAATGACCAGTTGGCAGGGGGCAGGGGGCAGGGGGCAAGCGGGCAGCACCAGGCCAGCCAAGGTAGGTGCCAGCTGGCAGAGGGAGGGGACAGTGATGGGGAGTAGCAGTGACCTTGGGCAGTGGGGCGATGGGGGTCAGGGCCAGCCACTCACTGGCCGGAGCTCTCCTGTGATCAGCCCACTAGTTGCCTCCCTCAGAGGGAGGCCAGACATCCCCTGAGGGCTCCCGGACTGCTAGAGGGTGGAGGCCGGGCTGAGAGACACCCCCAAAGTGCACGAATTTTTGTGCACTGGGCCTCTAGTGTAAAATAAAGAAAAAAAAATCTATCTACCTGCAATAGCACATCTAATTATTAACAGTCTGGACTGTAATAAAAGCCACATGATTCAAGCTTGGAGCTCTCCTGTATTATTTCTGGTTTCCCACAAATAGCCATTGCCTTCTGTTATGTAGATTAACATGACACTTCATGTGATTAAAATATATTTTCAACTCCTGTTGTCTTAGCTAAAGTATGTAAAGATGTAAGAAATATTTTGGCAAGTTAAAAGATTACAGAACATTAAAAAATCTTAGGTGTACATCTCTGACCATTTGAGCTTCATTTCAAGGAGGAAAATGGCATTGGCTCCCAAAATATTTGCCGGTGTCTCAGTCAGAAACAGATGTGGAAATGTATACAGGAGGTCTCCAAATAACGTTTACCTTCGCTTTGAGCAATTTCTTATCGGGCCAGATGATTTCTGCCTATCTTGCAATTTCAGCATTTTCTGTTTGCTTTTGGCCCTCATAATTTTATCTGGATGAAATTTTCCTCTATGTGATATAGTTTATTATCCCTCTTCAGCTGACCTGGTTTAGAGGACTAAAAAGGAAAAAAAAAGAAAAAGAAAAAAAAAAAGAGCTCTACTGAGGATGGTGGCTGTTATCCTAACTTTCCTTTTCTCCTAGGGAAATAGCAGGGACTGATCTGCATCATAGGCTGTTAACAGGGATGGCAGGTCCAGATGGAACATGAGAGAAGAGCCATTGACCTTGAGAAGGATGAATAAAGCCACTGGCTGCTAATTGTCTTCCTTTTTAAAGCCATGGGCTGCCTCTCTTTAGACATTTTTCCATGACTGGGGCCCATTTAAAATGAGAGTTCTGAAGTCCAGCATTGACTGGACTTTTATTAACTGCATGTCCTTGCAAATTAGCATGCTGAGAAAATATCTCCCTTGAGAACTTATAAAACTCAGGTTTAATGTAAGCAAATCACTTTGTATATAATAGACACTCAATAAATGGAGGCAGTGTTTAGTAGATACCGTGTCCCACTTCCCAGGCCCCCCCTCAGTGACAGAAGGATTTCTTTCCCAGCCTGGGAGTACTGCCAAAGGGCAGGCCTCAGTTGCCAGCCCTCTTCAGAAACTGCCCCTGCAGAAGCGAATCGCTGTGTCTATGGTCATACTCCTACCCAGGGGCACACTGCATCAAATGTCCGAGCCTTGGGAGGGGATCTGGCCCAGCCCCTTCTCCCCATCGTGGGCCATTTCAGCCTCTCCTGCAGGGAAAGCTGAGGCCTTGTGACTGCATTACAGCCTGGTTGTACAGTCCTGCTTCCTTCACCTCCCCCAGCTATTACCCTGACAGCAACCCTGCATTCGCTTTCAGATCTGCAAATGATACAACCGGATGCTTCACTTAATGCTGAGATGTGCCTACCTGTATTTCTTGTTTTCAAAGATAAAGTCTCCGCCTCACCTTGTTTTTAGAATCAACTCCAGGGTAGGTTTTTTTATTTTTATTTTTTTTATTCAGAGAGGAAGGAAGAGGGAGAGAGAGATGGAAACATCAATGATGAGAGAGAATCGCTGACTGGCTGCCTCCTGCATGCCCCCCACTGGGGATTGAGCCGGCAACCTAGGCATGTGCCCTTGACTGGAATCAAACCTGGGACCCTTCAGTTCGCAGGCCGGTGCTCTATCCAGCGAGCTAAGCCAGCTAGGGCCAGGGTAGGTATTTTGATAGGTAGTGGAGTTTATGAAACCATGGTCTCAGCAATTAAAATACTGGTTACTCTAAAATTGTCATTTGTCAGCCTGAGAAGGAAGATATAATTCAGTCTCTTTGGTACCCTCAGTGCTTCTCAGTGGCCACCAAGGCATGTGTGCAGCACTGATCCTCCACACCTGTGGAAGCAGGGACCCTTCTCTGCCTCTAAGACTTCCCTAGGTCCCTGATTTCACCAATACCAGTCTTATTTCTTGTTGATTGCTGCTGTGATATTTGACTTTAAAAAAACATTTTATTTCGCCCAGCCAGGTGTGGCTCAGTGGTTGAGTGTTGACCCAGGAACCAAGAGGTCGCAAGTTCTATTCCAGTCACGGCATATGACTGGGTTGTGGGCTCCATCCCTGGAGGGGGGCATGAATGAGGCAGCCAATCGATGATTCTCTCTCACCATTGATGTTTCTATTTCTCTCTCCCTCTCCCTTCCTCTCTGAAATTAATTTAAAAAATATGTAAAAGAAAAATAAAATAAAATAAAAAACATTTTATTTCTTTATTTTTAAACTTTTGGTTTGTTGTTATTCTCTGGATTTGGAGATGCACAAAGATACTAGTAGTAAAGTAAGAGAGACTTGAGACCGGAAGTCAGAAATTACCAAATGGAATTTTTAAATTACTATTTATATGGCTTGAAGAATCACACTGCTGAAGGCTAATATATGAAATGACAATTATGGAAAATGCATGGCTGTGGGAAATAAGATGTAAAATCTGTTTGTTAAGGAATCATGCACAAATGTAGAAGTCATGGTGAGAATGAGGACCAGGGGGATATTTATTAGTCTCTGAATTTCTAAGTTCTATTTTTGAAGTTTTTTTAAACAGGTTTATTGAAGTATAATTGATATACAAAGAACTGCACATATTTAATGTGTACACTTCGATAAGTTTGGACATGTGCAAACACCTGTGATACCATCTACACAATTAAAGAAATAGACACAGCCAAAAACTCCCAACATTTCCTTGTATCTCTTTGTTTCTTTGTTTTTGTGTTTTGCTTTGTTTCTTTGTTTTTGTGTTTTTGTGTGGTAAGACAACTTTACATGAGACCTATCTTCTGAACACATGTTGAAGGCACAATACTGTGTTGTTCATGGTAAGCACTGTGTAGTACACAGCTCTCTATCACTCATTCATCTTGCAATAACTGAAACTTTATAGCGATTAACAACTCCCCATGTCTCCCACTCCCCAGCCCATGGCAACTACTTTGTATTCTGTGCTTCTGTGAGTTGGATTATTTTAGATACTTCATTTAAGTGGAATCAGGCAGTTTATTTTCCTTCTGTCACTGGCTTTCATTTAACATGATGTCCTCCAGGTTTATCCATGTTGTAAATGGAAAGATTTCCTTTTTTCAAAACTGAGTAGTATTCCATTGTACGTATATACCACATTTCTTTACCCATTCATCTATGGTGAATACTTGGGTTGTTTCCACATCTTGGCTATTGTGAGTATTTGCAATTAATGTGGGTGTGAAATTATCTCTTTGGGATCCTGATTTCAATTTTTGGGGTTATATACCTATAAATGGGATTGCTGGATTATATGGTAGTTTTAATTTTTTAGGAGCCTCCTTACTGTTTTCCATAGTGTTTGAACCAATTTACATTCCCACCAATAGTGCACATGGTTTCCTTTCCTCCACACTCTCGCCAACATCTTTTTTTTTTTTTTTTCTAACTGGTATGATGTAAAGTAACATTGTAGTTCTGATTTGCATTTCCTTAATAATGATAGACATTAATCATCTTTTCATCTACCCATTGGCCACTTGTGTGTCTTTTTTGGAGAAATGTCTAAGTCCTTTGCACACTTTTTAAATTGTATTTTTTTAATTTAATTTAAATTTCACTATTGAGTTGTAGGAGTTCTTTGTATATTGTGGAAATTAACCCCTGATCAGGTAAATGGTTTGCAAATATTTTCTCCCATTTCTTAGGTTGCCCTTTTTATTTTGCCAATTGTTTCCTTTGCTGTGCAGAAGCTTTTTGGTTTGACATGGTTCCACTTATCTCTTTTTTGCCTAGGAACTTAAAGAATGGTGGTCTGGACGCCTGAGGATTCCCTTTGTAATAGGTTCTGATAAGCAATAGCATAAGTAATGATGCTATCTATGAATGGGTCAAGTCAACCTCTGACAGCCAAGAAACCCGGTACTGAAAGGAGCCACAGTCAAGCAATGGAGAGGGGCAGAAACTGTCGGCCATGCTGCCGTCAGAGAACTTACATTAATGCCATGCCAGGTAGAAGTTACATCTCTGGTAGACGAGGGGTATGCTGCTGTTACCAATATGCAATTTTACCGTGGAAACTTTGGGGACTAAATTATGCAAATTTATTCATTATTCAACACATACTTAGTGAGATTCTACTATGTGAGGCATTGCAGTAGGGGGACGTTACACAGTGATGAATAAAAACAAATATAAATTTGACTTAATGAGATTTTCCCCATGTGGAAATCTGTATTTATTTCGTTGTTCTTCCCTTCCCTCTATTGGATGAAGTGATTTATCCTGAAGGTGATGATGGGTACCGAGGTGGGGAAAGAGAGTCTTTCTTGCAGAGGTCTGGTTACATACTGCTGCAGAAAGTTTTGTGTTTTTTTGTACAATTTTTCTTTTTGCCATTTATAAAATGTTCCTCATCTCCACAGCTAGCAGTGTTAAGGGTAAAATGATGCTATGTAGTCAATACAAACAGCAACTCTCATTTAAACTAGCCTCATCCCATAGAGATTCTAACTTCTACCATTTGTTTTTGTTCTTGTTGTTGGTTTGTTTTTCCTTTCATGTCTTTTTAAGGGTCAGTTGAACTTATATAGCACATCAATTTCTGTACATTTTAATCAAATTTATTTAGGAAATAACCTGGCAATCAACATATCTTTATGATTCTGGATTTGATTCATTTGTTTTCTTTCTAGAACTATACTTCTGGAGTTGAATATTCTTGAAAAGAGAGGGGAGATGCCTTCAATCTCATTGATCCTGAAACTATCAGTTGTCTTTACAATGGAGTTTGCTACTTTCTCCCTAATAGTTTGAACTTTTTTCCTCTTTAATTTCTTCCTTCTGGAAATTGAGGGATTTCCTGTCTATGCAATTACCGGTCTCACTTACTCTTGACCCAAGAACACATTCCCTTAAAAGTTTTTCGGTATCGGTTTAGAAAGAGACTATTATTATTTTTGTGCTAGCCAATGCAGTATTCTTTCTTTTCTTTTCCTTCTCTATTATCTTAACTTGCGAAGAAAATAAATTTAATTTAAAAATAAAATAAAAAAACCCTCCACTGCCCACTGGGTATTCTAGAAACCTTTATAAGGGGGGATTTAGTTTCTGTATTTTACACTCTATTACAGGATTCACATTTACACTAAGAGCTCAATTGCTATAAACAGCTCCAGGGAGAAGTTATTTAAAAATGTTCCTAAAAAAAAAAAAAAAATGAGAAAACAAAACAGAAACAAACTCATAGATACAGAGAACAAATTGATGGTTCCAAATGGAAGGGGGTTGGAGGAATGTCTGAAAAAGATGAAGGGATTAAGAAGCACAGATTGCCCAATAGAAAAACAGTCAGAGCGATCTAATGTACGGCATAGGGAATATAGTCAACAATCCTATGTAATAAAGCCTAATGTGCAAATTGTCCCCTCGGGCGATCGTTTGACTCCTCGCTATGATGTGCGCTGACCACCAGGGGGTGGCGTGAAATATGGTGGGCGTTGGTGACAGTGGAAGTGCTGCTGGCCCTGATGGGCCCCCATGAGAGTAGGACCCTGATGGGAGCAGGTGAGCAGGTGGTGCCAGGCCAAGGCGGGTGGGAGTAGGGGCCCAATTGTCCCACAGATGGCCACCAGTGGCGGCAGGGGGGCGAGGCTGCTGTCCGGCTCCTAGGCGCTGAGGGAGCTGGGCAGGGGCCAGGCCCCAATCCATCATCCCACAGGCAGGATGGTGGAGCAGGTGAGGGGGTGGCGCCAAGCCAAGGCGGAGTGCCAGGTGGGGCTGTGGAGTTGTGGGGCGGGGGGCATAAGCTGGGGCCTCATCTCCACAGGCCACCCTGAAGGACCCCACACATGCACGAATTCATGCACTGGGCCTCTAGTAGTGTAATAACTAAGTATGGTATTAAGTTAGGTTGTAAGTTACATTCTGTGTACCTTGGTATATAGAAAGCTAACTATATTATAACTAAAAATATGTTGCTTACCTATATATGCATATAAATATAACTATGTCAATAGAACTATGCATAATAATATATAGCAACAGAAATATATAACCATATAGCTGTGTACTTTCTATATAACTGAATGCCTTTGTCTCCCAAAATTCATATGCTGAAGTTCTAAACCCTGGTGTACATGTATTTGGAGATGGGGCCTCTAAAGAAGTAATTAAGGTAAAATGAGATCAGATGAATGAGGGCCTGATCTGATAGGATTAGTGTTCTTATGAGATGAGGCATCCGAGAGCTTGCTCTGTTTCTCCCTTTCTCTCTCCCCACTTACACTCACAGGAGAGGCCATGTGAGCATACAGCATGAAAGCAACTGCCTGGAAGCCAATAAAGGGGCTTTCCAAATGAAACCTGTCTTGCTGGATCCTTGATCTTGGACTGCCCTGATTCCAGAACCGTGAAAAATAAATTTCTGTTGTTTGAGCCACACTATCAGTCTGTGGTATTTTATTATAGTAGCCTGAGTGGACTAATTGAGTACACACACACACACACACACACACAGGCATGTGCACACAGACATACAGAGTTTTCAAATACTGAAAATGTTACAAATCAAGAAATATTATCATCCTTTCCCCACACCCCCACTCATACTTACGTAAAGGCTATTACCAAGTTTATGTCTTTTGTATTTACATGTTTAGTTATTTATGAGATGTACTGTTGTGCAATGATTTTTTATTCATTATAAAATTAAGGGGTATTGCCCTGGATGTTGTGGATCAGTTAGTTGAGCATCATCCCATCCAACGAAAGGTCTTTGGTTGGACTCCTCTTCAGGGCACATACCCAGGTTTCAGGTTTGATCCCTGGTTGGGGTGAATATGGGAGGCAACTGATTGATGTTTCTCTCTCACATCGACTTTTTTCTCTCTCTCTCTTGCTCCCTCTCCCTTCCTCTCTCTCAAAAACCAATGTAAACACATTTTTATAAAATTAAGTGATGTCAATCAGTATTTCCAGAGCAATACCAAGTCTGAAGGGAAGATTCAATAGAATTTTAGAATAAATTGATAAAACTGATAAATTTATTTTCACAATGAAATAAAGGTTATGGAAGTCATTGGGTTATACTCACAGAGGAATTATAAACCCATTATTCAATTAAGTTTAATATCAAATAAATTTTGAGGCAGGTTTGGAGAAATGCCAGTGAAGCTAATCAATGCCAATTAGTTTGGAGTAAATCCCCTGAATGCTTTTTCTCAAGTCCAAAGGAAAAATAGTTAACACTTGTTTATCTCTAAGTGATGAGTGCAATGTATATTATATTGTAAAAAACAAAATAAAATAGTAAAAACATCTGTTTAGTTTTAGAATCTAATCAGAGATCAACCTAAAATTTTTAAGTTTTTATACACAAAGTATTTCCTGTATTTTGGTTCTAGATATCTATTTTTTCTCAGGAAACACCTAGCCAGGCTAACACAATTAGTTGACAAATAACCTATGTTTCTTAGAATGAATCCCCAATAGCATAAGTTTAATTACACTACCCCTTTTACAAACCCTCTCACATAAAACATAGGCTATGTTAGTTAGGGTTGGAAAGAGGTAAAATGAGGGAGCATGAGAACAGAAAGTGGTGACTTAAAGAAATTCTGGTCATCTTCAGCTAATTAATTGCAGTTTATTTAATGCCAAATATTGTGCTATTTACAAACCTAGTTCCTGTCAGTCTATTAGCAGAGGGTGCAGATTTTAAACAAATTCCAACAGAGTAATTATAATCACAATAGTGAGGTGAAGAAGGATGAGGGACAGAGGTCAGTGGTACATTTTGCACTATAATTGACCCAGGTTCTCAGCCAGGATTAGGAAAACACACCTACCCAGGTTCTAAAACATTCTATTCACCTGAACTTGGTGGGAGGAAGGAGGAAGACAGGAACTCCAGGACTAGTGATCTGGTCAGAACAAGGGAGTGTGAATTTATATATAAAGGAGAAAATCACTCTCCTAGCTTTTTCCAAATAAGTAAATTTATCTGGTAGCATAAACTCAGTTTCCTATGAACAAAGAAGACTATAAGTAGACTTCTTGATTTTATAGATATTTAAATATTAATTTGAAACTCCACACGAGTATGCCAAATTGTTTATAGCACTCTACTAACAAGAACTTTGTTTTCTAATCAAAAATAGAAATATAAAGCAACTAAAATAAAAGGCAGGTTGATCAAGGGAACAAAGCCTGGGGTTAGAGCCTCTTTACATTGGGGTTCAGTCATGGCTGCACTGACTGAACAGCTGTGGATTCCTAACCAAGATCTTTAATCCTTCTGTGTCTGCCTTTCTCCATCCTGAGAGCGGCGTGCTCACACCTGTCTGTATCTAATTTGGTAATCTGAAGTGGCTCCTGCAGGCTGATGGAGTCGATTTCTCACCAGAGGATGTGGTGTCAAGAGTCATGTGGCTTGGTATTTTAAGGCTTACCAGTTTGAATATTTTAACACTTTATTTATAAGTTTTAAAAAGAGATTCTTCTTGTTTCCACCTTATTATAGAGTATGAAAAATTCAGTTAGTCACTAAATTTATCAGTTTGAGACCATCTCTCTTTCATTTGTACTCAATCTCTTAACTTTTAGGGCAGAATCTGTAAACACATTTATAGATTTTTATTGATCAATCGAATACTTCAAGAAGTAAAACTATTGACAAACAGATAAATATGTTTTCAAAAATTTTAAACATCAATTACATTGAATATTGTCTCTGAATATATCTTTTTTTGGATGAATATGTCTATATATGTATTTATATAAATTTATATATATATTATTTTTATGAGTACTTATTGTGTATGTATTACACCTACATTTTAAATTACATAATATTTTATACATGAAGAGTATCTCCAGATTAATTTAAAATATATCTGTATTTTCATATCTGTTAACTAGCTGCTTGCTAAAACAAACAAAACCCCCACCTTATCCTTACATTCAAATCTAAGAAAAGACCTGTCATACTTAAGAGATAAATAGCTATGAAGTTTTTGTTGTGTAGAAAACATATGAAAATGATGTTTGGGCAACAGAAATTAATAAATTAGAATTTTATTTTATACATAAATAAAAATGCCACATTTATGGAAATGTATAGTTTTCAAGAAATTCAGAAAATCCCTTAAAATAATATATGGATATATATATGTAGTCTCACAATGAGGACAGAACCAAGAGTTAAGTCAAGATACATCATGGTTTCTTTGATTTTCATGTTGGTAAAAATCTTGGAATCTAAGGACTCATTATTAGGTTTGATGTTGTAGATTTTAAATAAGGCGCCCTGCCCTTAGGAAAGTTTTACTTTAGAAGATATCTATCTATCTATCTATCTATCTATCTATCTATCTATCTATCTATCTACCTACCTACCTACCTATATCATCTATCTATCTATCATCTTTCTATCATGTATCTCTCTATATCTTATCTATATGATGGTCATATATATTTTCTATCTACCTATATTTAGTAATCTATAATAATAAAAGTGTAATATGCAAATCAACCGAACTACCAGACAGCAGAACGACCGTCCAGATGACCTTCTGGATGACCACACTATGACACGCACTGGTGCCAGGCCAGCCAAGGTGGGTGTGATGTGATTGGTCGGGGGACCCGCCATTGCCCCCTGATGATCCTGCAGAGGGAGGCCAGGCCACCAGGCAGCAGGGCAATCAATCAGGGGTCTCCGCAATTGCCCCAAAGAGGGAGGCCTAGGCCACCCTCTGAGGGGCAATCAATTGGGGCGGGGGGCTCTGCGATTGATCGCCCTGCAGAGGGAGGCCCAGACCACCAGCCAGGGGCTGTTCGATGGGGGTGGGGGGGGGCTGTGTGATTGCTCCAAAGAGGGAGGTCTAGGCCACCCTCTGTGGGGAGATCAACTGGGGGCTCCGTAGAACCTGGGAACGGGGAGTGTGTGTCAGCGGAGGCCGGCAGTGCCAGGCCAAGGCAGGGGCGGGCGGGGGGTGGGACTGCGAGGCAGCCAGGGCCACGAGGCAGCTAGGGCCATGAGGGCCCCAGGAGTTGGGGCCAGGAGGCAGCTGGGGCTGCGAGGGCCCTGGCAGCCAGGGCTGCGAAGGCCTACCCTTGCATAAATTTCATGCATTAGGCCTCTAGTTCTTACATATTTATCAATGGCAAATTTTTAATTATAGACTAAATAAAGTTTTTCTTAACCTAACATCTGCATACTAGGTGAAAAATCTTTGGAAAGACATTCAAACGCTATTTGTCATAAGAAAAGCACATTTAAGCATGTTAATATTTGTAGAAGATATGGAGTCATTTATCTTTGCTACACTAAAAAAAGAAAGTACAGTAGAGGATTCCAAATATTATGTTATGGGCTCTATTGAATGGTCTTAAAAATATAAAATATATGGAAAATAAAATTAATAATGTTATTTTTTTAGGGATGAGAGAAAAGCATTGATTTAAACTAACAATTTTTAAGGTTGTGATATACATATATTTTTTCTTATAATAAAAGTTGATAAACATCAGACTGAAAATCCAAGGGAAACTTTAGATAAGTTCTTCAAAGACTTCCATTTATTAAACATATATCCTAGGACCTGGGAATAATAATTTTATCAAAAAATTAAGTGCTACTAAAATTTCCCTTGGAATTTTAGCATTGTTTGCCCAATAATATAGAGAAGATAAAAAGAGGACAAATCTCTAAGAATGGCTAGAATCCAAAACACTGACAACATTGGCAAGCAATAGGAAGTCACATTCATTGCTTCGGAATGCAAAATGGGCCAGGCAGGTTGGAAGGCAGTTTAGTAGTTTCTTACAAAACTAAACACATTCTTACTTTATGACGCGGCATTTGCACTCCATGGTATTCAACCAAAATGAACTGGAAACTTAGTTCATATAAAAACCTGCATGCAAATGTTTATAGCAGCTATATTTCTAATTGCCAAAAGTTGGAAACAACCAACTTGTCCTTTAATACATAAATGGATGGAGAAACTGTAGTACAGCCATACAATAAAAAATTATTCAGTCATAAATATGAGTTATCAAGCCATAAAAGGTGCTAAAATGCATATTGCTAAGGAAACAAAGCCAATCTGAAAGGCTACCTTCTGTGTGATTCTAAGTTTATGACATTTTGGAAAATGGAAAACCATGAAGACAGTAAAAAGATCAGTGGTTGCCAGAGTTTAAGGGGAAGAGGGATGGATAGGTAGAAAATAGGGCATTTTTAAAGTGGGGAAACTATTCTGTATGATATAGTCATGATGTATATAGTATATTACATATTTCTCAAAACCCATAGAATATACAAAACAAAGAGTATACACTAACATAAGCTATAGAATTTGGCTTAAAATATATAAAAAAAGACTCATTAATTTTAACAAATGCACCAGGTTAATGCATGATAATATTAATAGGAGAACTGTGTGTTGGGGGAGAGGTCATATATTAGAACTCTATTTGCTGCTTATTTTTTTCATAAACTTAGCACTGCTGAAAAACATTCTATCAATTAAAAATGTAATAATCTTAAACTATTATGTCCACTGTTTTCCAAACCATAGCTTGGAATCATGTTTTTCCACTAGCTATGTATAAGATTCCAGTTTCTCTACAGCTTTGTAAGTACTTTTTTTTTTTTTTTTTTCCAAATACTAGCTTTCAAACTTTATATACAACTGGATACAGTTGGGTATAAAGTATTATCTCATTATAGTGTAAATTTTTATGTCTTTAATGACTCATCATGTTGAATATATTATTATGGCTAATTGGCCATTCATTCTTTGCCTCAACGTATATTCATACCCTTTGCCCATTTATAAATTATAGTTATTATTTTATTATTGAGTTGTAAAAGCCCTCTATATATTCTTTTCAGATATATGGTTTTCAATTGTTTGGTCTCATTCTACATGTCATTTTTTTTAACTTCCACGATTATATCATTGGGATTAAAGAAGTGTTTAATTTTGATGGGTTATAATACATGTATTTTTCTATGTTGTTGCTTGTGTTTCCATGCCATATCTAGATAGGTGATAATCTTTTTACTAGGGGCTGGGTGCACAAAATTCATGCATGGGGGGGAGGTGGTGGTGTCCCTCAGCCCAGCTTGCACCCTCTCCAATCTGGGAACCCTCAAGGGATGTCTGACTGCCCATTTAGACAGGCAGTCAGACATTGCTCTCACAATCCAGGACTGCTGGCTCCCAACTGCTTGCCTGCCTGCCTTCCTGATTGCCCCTAACTGCTTCTGCCTGCCAGCCTGATCACCCCTTAACCACTTTGCTGCCAGCCTGGTTGATGCTTAACTGCTACCCTGCCAGCCTATTTGCCCACAACTTCCCTCCTCTGCTGGCCTGGTCACCCCTAACTGCCCTCTCCTGCAGGGTTGATCACCTCCAACTGCCCTCCCTTGCAGGCCTGGTCCCTCCCAAGTGCCCTCCCTTGCAGGCCTCGTCCCTCTCAACTGCCCTCCCTTGCAGGCTGGGTGCCTCCCAACTGCCCTCTCCTGCTGGCCATCTTGTGGTGTCCATATTGTGTCCACATGGGGGCAGTATCTTTGACCACATGGGGGCAGCTATATTGTGTGTTGCAGTGATGGTGAATCTGCATATTACTCTTTTATTAGCTAGGATAGAGGCCTGGTATAGGGCTGGGGCCCAGCTGGTTTGCCCTGAAGGGTGTCCCAGATCAGGATGGGGGTTCCCTTAGGGCATGGAGAGGCCTGGGCGAGGGGCCTGTGGTGGTTTGCAGGCCGGCCACGCCCCCTGGCAACCCAAGCGGAGGCCCTGGTATCTGGAATTTATTTTCCTTCTACAATTGAAACTTTGTAGCCTGGAGCGGAGCCAAGCCTGCTGCTCCCTCCGTGGCCGGCAGCCATTTCTGTGGCAGTTAATTCACCTTCTATAATTGAAACTTTGTAGCCTTAAGTGGAGGCTGGGCCCAGCCAGGTTGTGCAGAAAGCTTTACTTCCCCTGTTGCCGCTGGCAACACTGGCTTACTCTCTCAAGCTCCATTCTGCTGCCATTTCTGTTTGAATTTGTTTACCTTCTATAATTGAAACTTTGTAGCTTGAGTGGAGGCTTAGGCCTGCAACAGCTCGCGGAAAGCTTAGCTTGCTCTGTTACCTGGGAAACCTTGCTCTTTGTGGTTGTAGCCATCTTGGTTGGGTTCATTTGCATACTTGCTCTGATTGGCTGGCGGGCGTGGCTGGCAGGCGTGTCTTGTGGGTGTGTCGATGGTACAGTCAATTTGCATATTACCTTTTTATTAGGTAGGATATTACTTACATCTAACATTTTTTAAAGCATCAGTGATGATATTTGTTCTGAAAAACTTGATTGGGATGCTTCAATATTTATTGATATTTTATGATTTTTATTTGATATCTTGTATAGAAGGGCCTTTTATGTTTCGCTAATTTAGTGGCTTTTAGCTTAAATAAAACTATTTTCACTGAGTTCATAAAACATAATTATAATGTGTACCATTGGTTAATTAAAAAATATCCCTAGGGATAAGATGTGAAGTATTTCTAAATTACTTCACACTCTTTCATTGAAAGTTTACATGTTATTTTTAAATTATTTACTTCAAGTACATACTAAAATTCAGTATTATTACACTGCAAGTTGCTGATTTCTAGTCTGTAGGTGATAATCTTTTGCAACAGCTCCCACAACTGTGTTTTGGTGAGCAGGTTCTACAAATGAACAGATTCAGATCTCGGAGCCATTGGATGTACAGAGCTCACCTACCTTCTTCTGACTATTGACCTGCACACTCACATGTGCCCTCTATTGTGTCCCCCTGTCCTGATCAATATCGGCCAGGTGCTGCTGACTTAAATAGTCTGGAGCACATAAATCCGGCACCTGTGTTTTGAAACATGCCACTCAATTCTGGCACAAATAGCATATTTAATGAATAATTAGTAACTGATTGTAGTTATGGCATAGCATATTTGAGACATTAAGGCCCCAAAAGTTGATGCATACCCAGTTAGACCACATTCAATAATACCATCAGGATAAACTCTGCCCTGGAACAAATGACGCAGACATAGGCAAAACTGTTGATTGGGTGTTTCCTACTTACCTTGTGAAATGATCCCTGAGGTCAGAAAAATCCGAGGTTTGGTGAATTTAGAGTATGAAATGAAAATGTTCAAAATACTTATTATTTGCCACAATCAGAGAGGAAAGGAGAAAGGGATAACTATGTGGACTTTAGTGCCAGTTGACATGGATTTGAATGCTGGCTTCATTACTTCCTAGCTGTGTGAGTGTAGACAAGTTAATCTCTCCAGGCCTGCTTCTGGATCTCTCAATTTGGTATAAAATTGTTCTAACTTAAAGTGTCGTCATGAACACAGATCCACATCTCTAGACAAAAAGCTCTCAAAATTAGAAAACAACAACACCCAAACACTTATGTGGTAACAAAAACTAGATTAATTTATTCTAAGAGGGTGAGTATTTAATATTTTTTTCAGAAGCTTAAATATCTTTGATTATAAGATGTGACTTTCTACCTCTCTGCATGAAATGGGTGTTATGATTTATACTATATATGTAATATACATAGTATAAAGTGTATATCATGAAAATGGCAAAAGAATGCTCTAGGTCACTTTTGAGAAATGTGTTTTCAAATTTTTCAGGAGCTTTAATAGTGCTTCTAGCTCCTTTCCCACTCAGAAAAGCCTATTTAATATCCTGTTTATAGTGGAGTGTTTCAGAAATTTATGTGCTATGCATTAATGATTGCACCTTATTCATTATTAAAATATATTATTGCCTTTCTACAACTTAAAATTTCTAAAATGAAAACCCCCAGGAGTTTGGAATAAATTATTGGGGACATGCAATAATGAAATTAAGGATCCTATATTAATTTGATAAAAAGTCTGAGAGATACCAATTCTGACATTCATCAAGTTCTTACCCTAGGACAGGCTCTTCTAATGGCAATCTAGCTCATGGGATCAGTTTCCATGCATATTCTGAGCTCATATGAGGGGAGAGACTTGGACACTATCACTTTAGATGACTCAGGAAGAGAGGAATGTAGCATTTCTTTATTTTCACCTAAATTATAAAGCTTTTAAACCAGATATGTTTAAGGGAGCATGGACTCTTACAATGTTAGGAATCAAAATGTATGAAGCTTTGCACTGGTGATATGGAAACATTCAGATAAGTGTGATATATTTTATTTTTTTACTTGAAAATGCGTGCATAAATGTTTATCCTCTTTCCTCCCCACTCCCCCCAATGCATTGTTTTCTTGGCTCAGCTATAGTGGTGAATACTGTATAGAAAAATATTTTCCCCTCAAAACAATTCTATTAATCATAGCCAAACTCTAGGAATGTAAAAAAGGGAATGCATTAAGAATTTTTAGGTATTTAGTAACATTTTCAGTAAAGTAAATCTCTGTCTCTATTAGCTTTATTTGGCTGTAGCTATAAAAAGTAATCTCCATCTTAGTACCTTCTTGCTTTAATAAGCAGATATACAACAATTACCTCAGTGGTTTCATGATTATATTAAGCCACCATTGCCTTTAGTATACTTATTATTTCACATTATGGTATTTTGTAGAAGAGGGTAAGAGGGGGGATAAATGGTGACTGAAGGAGACTTGATTTGGGTGGTGAACACACAATATGATATACAGATGATGTATCACAGAATTGTACATTGAAATCTGTATAATTTGAGTAAACCGTGTCACCCCAATAAATTCAATAATTTTTTTAAAAAAATTACCTCTTACTATTTGAATATTCTTTAAGTAAAAGGAGTTGAAGTACATTTTCATGATAAGGGTCACACTGGGAGGAATGTGGAAGACACAAAATTATACCAACCAAGGCTTGATATTTGTAAATATTTCAAATTATATGACAGATGCTTTAGTTGTGACTAATAGCCTATCTGTTTGGTGTAGCACCACTCCTTCCTTCTGCAAAGGAAGTCACCTTTCTGGGAGGTGGTAAAGGTGGTTTGATATATCTAATTGAAGGAGACAGATTTAAAGCTGTTTGTAGGTGATACATTAATTTTTCACTCCTGCTGATGAGCACATTGACTGCTGTGTAACTCTTTAAATTGATTCAATCAAACCCATGTGGCTTATGCTTTTAATTGATTGAATTAAAGTAGTATCTTAAACTTTTAATCATTCCATTGGACAAAGGTCCTTTTGAGACTTTATGCCTAAGACAATCCAGCTGTACTGTGGCTTCTTAACTTGTGCAGTCCCACCAAAGTTTCAGGTGGCATTTTATTTTTAGTTTTTAAATATATTTTTACTGATTTCAAAGAGGAAGTTCCAGGGAGAGAGAGATAGAAACATTGATAATGAGAGAGAATCATTGATCAGCTGCCTCCATCCCCTACTGGGGATGGAGCCTGCAACCTAGGCATGTGCCCTGACTGGGAATTGAACCATGACCTCCTGGCTCACAGGTTGCCACTCAACCACTGAATCCTGCTACCTGGGCCAGGTGGCATTTTAAATAATTTAGCAGCGAGGATAGACAATAAGATCATCATGAATGAAAGGAACAATTCTTTTTTCGGATGCATATTACAACTTTCCAGAGGAGGTGAATGGGAGTGTCCATCTTCCCTGCCTCTTCCTAATAGTACAGACCACCTGATGTCACAGTTCCCTGAAGCAGGGAGATTCTGCCAACTGGAGTTACAGACAGAAATTATTGCTGATCATAAGCTTCCACAACAGATATGCAATGAAAGTTGGGGTCCATTCAAATATACATTAGATGCTTTGGCTTGGAACTGGAGCCTCAGATTCTGAACATGAAGCACTGCTGTGCTGAAGGCAAGGGCAGGAGGTGAGGTCCACAATGCTGACAACACATGGGTGCACTGTCTGTAAAGAATTCAGAAACTTATCAAACTCTCTAAGTATTGTCCTGCTTTATTTTGTCATCACGCGTTGATGACTCTAAAAAATGTCAATGATAAAATATTTCTCCTAAAAAACATTTTCTTTGCCTGAGTTCTAAACAATTGTTGTGGCTATTTTGAATTTTAATAATATGTTTGTAAATGTCAAATCAGCCTGTTTTATGATTTACTCTTTAATTAACATTGTACAATTCATGGAAGTTAATTTGGAGAACCTCCAGTTATACAGTTGGCTTGTGACACACTTGGACTCAGTTGCACACATTTATTTAAAGACTCAGCAACAGTTTGGATGTGTTCACACTTGCTTTGCGTAGCATTCTCATCTCCAGTCCCTGTGAAATCCCACATGTCTGTGTTTAAACAGCAGTTTCAAAATACTGATAGCACAGTGGATGTGATGGAGAAACAGAACTTCACTGACTTCAGTTCTGCCATCCTGTTGAGGAGGAATATAAGACAATTCAGGGGCTAGCAATCTGAATCTGTGCCAGTAACCAGTATTCTGATGCACATTCTTGCTAGTATAATTAAGCCCCATTCTTATCTGTGTTGCTTGTCCATCCTTGCAGAACCAGTTTCCTGGAATACAGTAGGTGTTCAAGTTACGTCGGAGATCCGTTCCTATGGAGTGATGTAATGCGATTTTCACTGTAAGTGTAGGAATCCACCTACATAAGCACCTATGTCACTCACATGGAGCACATATATAGCAGTAATGAAGTGAAACAGTAAAAAAAAATTAAAAGAAAGATAACAATTCCTAACCTTTACTTGTGGTAAATAAATAATAAAAAACATAAAGCACCTATGTACATACGTCAAAAAGAGAACTTTTTTTTCCATAAATAAACTAGAGGCCTGGTGCACAAAATTCGTGCACTATGGCTGGGGAAGGGGGCTCAGCCCAGCCTGCCCTCTCTTACAGTCCAGGAGCCCTCAGGGGATGTCTTACTGATGGCTTATGCCTGCTCTCTGCAGTCTGGCCTCCCTCTGCAGGAGGCAACCTGGCTGATCAGGGGAAGGCACTGCCCCTATCACCCCACTGGTGCTGCCACTGCCAACTGCTGCAGCTACCAAGGTGTTTTCATCAACACGGACTCCAGTCCCTTCACCATTAACCTTTTGCACTTGGATGTTGAGTGTGACTCGACACGGTTAGCATTAGAATAAAGGAATCGAGAAAAAAGCAAGCGAGTGCAAAGGGTTAAAAAATGACAACTTCCTTTAGGCATTTTCAAGATGAGTCTTTCATAGGATATTTCTTTCTTTCTTTCTTTCTTTCTTTCTTTCTTTCTTTCTTTCTTTCTTTCTTTCTTTCTTTCTTTCTTTCTTTCTTTCTTTCTTTCTTTCTTTCTTTCTTTTTTAACCTCACTTGAGGATATGTTTCCATTGATTTTTAGAGAGCATGTAAGAGAGAGGGAAAGACAGAGAGAAACATCAGCATGAGAGGGACACTTCGATTGGTTGCTTCCTGCATGAGCCCTGACCTGGGCCTTGGCCAGGGAGGAGCCTGCAACCTAGGTACATGCCTTGATCAGAATTGAACCTGGACCCTGTGGTCGGTAGGCTGAGGCTCTATCCACTGAGCCAAACCAGCTAGAGCAGGATATGATATTTCTTAGCCCCTCCAGCAGCGGACCTTTGTTTTTTCCTCCAGGAGTGAGGTGGAAAAACCCTAGATCACCTTTTTAAATTCTTATTAGGCAAGTTACCAACAACATTGTGAGTGGTGTACCAGGAGCTTAGCCAATGAGTGGTCAGAAAAGGTGTTTTCTCTGCAGCTCATGAGCAGAGGCAGGACTGCTGTCAAGAGCCTGCCCTCAGCTACGGTGGCTGTGAGTGAGCCGTCTCCCCTCTCCCCTCTCCCCTCTCCCCTCTCCCCTCTCCCCTTTCCCCTCCTGGCCTGCGCTGGGCCGTGGAGACTGCGTGCAGGCCCACCCTCTCCTCTCTGGGCCTGCCATTGGCTGCAGAGGCTTGGGTAGGCCCCCTCATCTCTGTCTCCATCTCCACTCCAGGCCTCACCTGCACACGCAGCCAGCCTCCACCTGACTGGTCGTAATTGTTATGGAATCCTGGCTAATTTGCATAATACTTCTTTATATACAGTGTGGCCAAATGATTATGATATCTGAAAACTTAATAATCTGGCCACTCAGTGTATATCCTATATAATAAAAGGTTAATTGTCCCCTCAACCAGGAGTTCAACCAGCAGGCAGGCTGGCCAACTGCCCATGTCCCCTCTCCCTGGCAAGGCTGGCCGGACCCCACCCATGCATGAATTCATGCACCAGGCCTCTAATACACACACACACACGCATACACACACACACACACACACACACACACACACACACACACACACACACACACACTGAGTGGCCAGATTATTATGCATTCAGAGATCATAATAATCTGGCCATCCAGTGTATATATAGATGGGAGATGGCAATGTAACCATGAAACGACATACATTGAGTCCGAGGACTGTTACCTGAGAACTGACCGTACTTCTCTTTTACAGAGGCCATAAACCATGAACCATACACAACCCCTGGAAAAGGTTGGCAGCACTGGCACCAGCCAGGCCAGGCCTTTGGGTATAATCTCACTTACCCCATCCCAACTCACAGGGTGGGGCGGCTGCAATGTCTGCGAAAGTCTGGAAGCCTGGTCCATATTTGGGGGACAAAGAAATTAAGGGGATAAAAGGAAAGCTTCCCCTATATTCATCACTCAGGCTTTGGAGGCTGATTCTCCTGAGTCACTGCACTAGTGCATCTGCGATTCTGCATTAAAGGCTCCTTTTATGAATCCTCTGAGTGCCCGGCTGATTATTCTCCTGCGCCGCCTGGCAGCTTATCTGCAACACCATGTGACCTCTCACTCCCGCAAATACATGTAGATATTTGAAATTATTACATTTATTCATTTTCTTTTCTCATTTCTCTGTCAGTGACGATGTTCCCAGTCAGATCGAGGCATCTGTGTTACTTCTTGAAGAATCAAGATAATATAGGGGATCCACAATAGCCTCATTTTTTTTCCCTTTTAACTCTACCTAGCAAAGCTATCATTTAGAATTGCAGGTCAGATAAAGAGCTCCACAGACAAGAAAAAGCTAAAGGAGTTCATCAACACCAAACCAGTATTATGTGAAATGTTGAAGGGTCTTCTTTAAGAAGAAAAAAGCGACATAAAAAATATGAACAATAAAATGGCAATAAATACCTATCTATCAATAATTGAAACTAAAAATCAAAATAAATGAATGAGGAATCTAATGAACAAAATAAACTGATGGATAAAATAGATCGAGAAGCATGGAACAGACTGAGGAATCTCAGAGTGAATGGAGGAGGGGGAATGAGAAGATATTAAACAAAGAATTTATATGAATATATGCATTACATGGATACAGACAATAGGATGGTTAAGGCCTGGGGCAGGTGAAATCTGGGTGGAGGAGGGCAATAGGAGGGTAAAAAAGGTGTGTGTGTGTGTGTGGGGGGGGGGGGGCATCCGTAATACTTTCAACAATAAAGATTAAAAAAATAAATGAATAAATAAATAAATAAATAAATAAAAAACCAGAAACACAATAGGCTCTTGTATTCCTCCCCAAACACAGAAAGTTTGAAAGCCAAAATATTTACAGCATTCAGGCTTGTAGATAAGAAAAGATTAAAAAACCAAAACAAACAAATAAGCAAAAACAGGAAAGAATAAAGCAAAGCCCCAAATGAAATAGAGGTACAGAATGAGATTAATATCATGGCTAGCTACTAGAGTCCTGTAGGTAAAGACAGACCACCCCACCCCCAGAGAAGTTTAGATAGAGTGCCTCTACCTGGAGAAACAGAGGAAAAGAATGTGGTAGGCTCTGTGGAATCCAAGATGAGGTCATTGGTTGGACCCACCATGAGGTTTATGGATTTAAATTTCTATTTCATCTAGGTTTCTCAAATTGTTTAATGAGAAAAATTTATAATCAAACTAAAAGTAAAATTACTTGATTTTGCCCACATTCCCAGGTATTTTAATTTCTAAAACTTTTATTTGCCAAATTTATATAAATCAAAATACTTTTTGTTCCAAATTCGTAGTTAAGAAACAAAACAAAACAATAGTTATTCTTATGATATGTTGCCAGGTTATCCAAAGTTTTTGGCATGAGCCATTTATTATAAATATTAGAAAAAATAATGGAAAATGAATATTTCATTTAGTTAACTAGAATCTATTAAAGGGGTAAATTATTAGAGAAAAGCCATAACATTTAATTTAATAGGACAACTGATGACATGCTATCTACAGAATAGCAATAGTACTACAAAGCACCCAAAAGGGAGGGTCAGAAAAAATTTATGGATACTATTTGAACTTTTTTGAAAGTTTTCTTTCTTTTTATTTTCTTGTTGGTGCTTGTTTATCCCTCATTTTATTTAGCATTGAGGATTTATAGTTAGAATGCAGATAATATTCATTCCCTAGAAGAGTAGAGGTGGGGAGCATGTAGATTTATATGTCATTAAACAAAACAATCTTTTTCTTCCAGTTCTAAGCACCTCAAGGTCAAGAACTACTTTAGTTACTTTTTTTCATCCCCAGATCCAGGACAGTGCTAGATATACAGCAAATATTTTCTGTCTACTCTGAGTAATGTGTCAGTGAACAAATACGTATATGAAGGAAGTGTCTTTGGATGTTAAAACTGCGGAGCAAGAAACAGGATGGAGAAGATGGGAGAAGGAGATAAGGATATTTGCCATTTAGTGAAGCCTTTATCTTTTCATAATTCAATCAATTTTGCTTCTTGAAACCATCCCCCATTTCTACATCAAGGGCATTCTTTTCCATTCTTCAGTGTCCAGTATGGGACATAACCAGTAATGATAGCTGGGTTAGACTTGGAAAGGAATCAAAGGGATGGCATGAAATTAATTAAATTCACTTATAATGGAAATTGAAGAAAAGGAGAGAAGAGAAATTGTATCTAATGTAATAGTGTATGTCAACTGTAATTAAAAAATAAATTGAAAAAATAATAAAAATAAATGAAGAAAGAAAGAGAGAAGACTCTATGGTACTAATTAATGGTCCTTGTGGGTTCAAACACTAGACATAAGAAAATAGTTCTTTGTGCTGAGTAGAAAATATGTGAGTAATGTTAATTAAAATGGCATTTTGAGAGCTATGAAAATGTTAGTGTTCTATAAATAAGACGGTGGTGGACTTGAAGGTCTGATAAAATAAAGGTATTCAAAGATATTATGAATAACTACTTTGTTTTGTATTTTTCCTCCTCCCATGTCGTGTTGCACAGATTTCACAAACAACTGCCAAGTGGTGGTTTCTGAGTCAGGAAGAAAAAAAAGTCCTTATCTGTCAACTATATATACCCGAGTTTGTGCCATCTGCCAAAAAGAAATCAGAAATGACTTTTTAATATTACAACTCTGTGATGAATTCATAAGAAAATATTTTTATTTTTTTTTAGTTTACCAAGGCAATAGCAGTAGTTACTCATCACTGATTTTTTTAAAAAGACAGGCAATTTAGCAAAAAGTAAGATCTGGTTCTTCCAGTTTTTAGGTGTATAAACCTGGTCAAAGTAGTTAACCTCTCTGTTCCCGAGTTTCCTCATCTGTAAAATGAAAATCATAATTACACCTATTCTAGAAGTAATACATGTAAAGTCCTTAGAACATTTCCTGGGACAAGTCTACTGTATATTCTTGTTAATGATTTTTATTACTACATTTCAGGCTTCCCCTAAATACCTTATATATTTAATCTCATGTACTTCATTCATATATTACAGATGAGGCAATCAAAGCTGAGGCTGGTTAAATGATATGGGTAACATCACACACGCTTCAGGATAGTGAGA
The DNA here is from genome assembly GCA_025583905.1 of Ia io. Classification (NCBI taxonomy): domain Eukaryota; kingdom Metazoa; phylum Chordata; class Mammalia; order Chiroptera; family Vespertilionidae; genus Ia; species Ia io. Next base: position 18,593,530 of record JAJQQW010000002.1, on the reverse strand, counting down.
GTCTGAATTCAAATCTTAGTCTGATTTCAAATGTAATGTGTTTTTATTCTGTGAATTACTTTTTTAAAATCATGAATCTTCATCCTTTATTTATATACTCAGCATTCTTCTGATCAATAGAATAAAGGATTTTTATGGTACATTAAGATTAAATAATATCTCGACTGCTATAAGATGCTCTGAATCACTCTAAGAGAGGTATGGAGTTAATACTGGGTGGAACTCTCCAGTAAATATCAAATTCTTCCACATCTACCATTTAAGGCATTAATTAATAAGTTTTTACTTCTTTTAGAGGTTATGGAAAAACAAAATTGAAAAAGAATGCTGCTTTCTGAAGTGATTCCATCTATTTTCCTATGAAGCACAGGAATACACCCATCTTAGAAAATCAATTTGCCACTTGATCTCAAAAACCTCAAGATCTAGTTTCTCGAATAATTGACCAAGTTAAACCTTTGACATGTCTGTGACTGCTCTGTTTATCAATGAAGTGTAGCATCAAAGTTATATCACCATACTTGGCATAGTAATTAAATTCTACTAGGCGGTTTTGACTTGGTTACTGAGAAAAGCGTTCCCCTATCTGCTAATATTTTGAAGAGGAAATGAGATAATGAGCTTATATTTGGTTAGGCCTCTCCCTTTTAATCCTTTGTGTACTGCAAGGTGTACATTATTTAGTTCATTTTGAAAAAATAAAATCTGTAAACCAAACTTTCCATGAGATCTGCTAAATATGACTTAACCAAAGACACATTTTTGTCTGAAATGATACTGGAATTATTTCTGGAATCAGATGTTGAGGACTCCAATCCAGGCGAATGAAGAAAAGTTCTACAAATGTATTCATTGCCAGGAGTCACCTTCTTTGTCACCTCTGTCAATTTCTTATTCATCTAGCTATGCGGCGAGTAGGGCTCCTCAGTGTGATTGGATTACATGTTTCGGTGCTGGGGACCATTTGCGATGTGATTTATATGAGTAATGTATGTACATAAGACAATCACGAGTAAAATATCATTCACAATGTTCCAAAGGAACAGGGTTGGGAAGGTATTTTTGCATATTTAGTTTCTTTGTTGTTTTTAGTCTGAATTGTGCACTGACAACAATGCATGCATTTTAAACAGAGGTGCCAGGCACTCAGACTGTAATAGGGATTGATTGATTGCCAAAATGACTGAGTAACTGACAGAATGATTTCTCCTTCACTCTTTGCCCACCATTATTAAGACTGTGCCTACACAAAAATTTGATCTTACTATACATATTATTTTATGTTGTGTTTTTCCCCAACTGTCTAATATAGGCATTATTTCATACCTAATAGAATTCTACATAATTATTTTTAATTTAAAACAATATTCCCTATTTTGGACATAACACTTTTTATTCAAATAGTTCTTTATTAATAAGCATTCAAGTGCCTTCTTCCCTCTCTCTCTCTCTCTCTCTCTCTCTCTCTCTCTTTCTATTTTGTCATTGCAAATAGTGGCAACTAAGTCCTAATATATATGTCATTACCAAAGAATATTATCATTTTTGCTCAGACCCATTAGGATCAATTTTTGACAAGAATTTTACACTGTTATTTTACTTAGAGCTCTTTAATGATAATACATTTGTCTTTGATAGCAAAATATGGTATATAGAGAAATAATAGATTTTTAAAGAACATAGCCATAAAATGCATAATTGTGTGAACTACATGAGTTATAGAAATCCCATTTATATCCTGAGAAACAATTGTAGTAGCCCTCAAGTGGCTACATCATGGCATAATAAAAAACACATAAAATGTGTATTCTGAATCAGAACTTAAAATTCTCTGGTTTCTTGTTTTCACGTGGCAATAAAATGAGGTAATAATGCTAGTGTCAATGACTGTACCTGGTATAGATTAGGCACTTGGTAAATATTTATTAGTAAACTAGAGGCCAGATGCACGAAATTCATGCAAGAGTAGGTCTTCCTTCCCCCAGCTGCCAGCACCAGCTTCCCTCTGGCACCCAGGACCTGGGCTTCCCTTGCAGCCCCGGCTTTGTCCGGAAAGTCATCTGGAAGGACATCTGGTCTAATTAGCATATTATGCTCTTATTATTATAGATGTCTAGAGTATTATAAGATGATGTTTTGAAAGAGTTAGGAATCCCACAAGCAGATACTTATAAACCAGTAGCTCTTACTATAATAGCATATTATCACAAATCAGCTATTTTTAGTAGCAGTAGTACTTGAACTAATTAGTGTATATCTACCATTTATCTATAGTAATAATCTAGATATGATTCAGAATTCACAGTAATTAAGATTTTTATCTAAATTAAGTTTCTTACAGATTAATTGAAATACAGCATTTTAAAAAAGAATCTTCTAAATTTTTGGCACTAGGCCTGAAATAATAGATGTGCAAACAAAGCAACACATATGGCCTTTGCCTCAACTTTTTCTTTAAATATATTTTTATTGATTCCAGAGAGTAAGGGAGAGGGAAAGAGAGAAATGTCAATAATGAGAGATAATCATTGATTGGCTACCTCCTACACAGAGACTGAAACCTAGGCATGTGCCCTGACCAGGAAGCGAACCGTGACCTCCTGGTTCATAGGTTGATGCTCAACTACTGAGCTATGCTAGTGGGGCTTGGCTTCAAACTTTTATTCATGAGTCTTAATTTCTATAGTACTTCTACTCATACAATCCTTTGACTTCATAAGAATCTGTAGCTCACTTTATTTTGCTACCCTAACACTTGTCTTTATTTGCCTCTGTATGCAGCTTGGATTCTATGATCTTATTAGTATTCATTTCTGTCCCACTACTATTCCCTCACTATTCTCTGTCTTCCCATATCATAACACATGGAAAAACTCAACTCTAGTTTAAACTAAGAACCTACTTTTCCATTTCTGAAGGGAAAAAAAACCTGATGAACGAAATGAATTAATGAAGCAGGCTGGCTTACTGAAATTTAGTAAACATCAACTTCAAGTGGAATAGTACTCTGACTAGAAAATGTGCCCCCACTCACCTCAATCTTAAATGTATCCTCTTTCCCTCCCTCCCTCTCCTCTCAGGCAGTTTTGCCTCATGTATTGACAAGTCAGAAGACACAAATTAGAATTTTTTATCTTCCTTTTATCAAATCTATGGTCCAGTATTCATCTGCACTCATATTTTCCCTTTCTTCATCTCACAATATCACTTATCTTGTGAAATATCAAGGCCTTCATTTAAGTTTTGTTCATTCTTGAAATGTGGTGTAAGAACAATCAGCAATGACATCACCTGAGAAACAATTCCATTTGGATTGGAAAGCTAGTTCATATCATTCTTACATCAACATAATTAGTGTATTTAAGCTGCCATGGACTGTTGTGGAGGTTTTGCAGAATAAAGATATAAGACCACTGCCCTTGAGATTGTCACACTTTTAGACTAAATAACAATGAAAAACACATAGAAAAAAAATGAAACACTGAACTAGTGCTTTATGACCTAGTTTTCTCTATTTTAAATTAGATTATATTAGAGTGTTTATAATTTCAGGGTCTATAGGTGTTTCCTATCTGAAGTCCTAGAATTCTGAGAGACAAAAAAAGTGTGGCATATACATTATTGATTTAAGATGTATGTTCCAGAAATTTAGGTGCTTTTCAGGTTCATTTGCTGCTGTATCTGCACCACCTAGAGCATCGCCTTAAGCATAGTGAGCGTTATGTAGTTTCAAATGGAACTCTGTGAGATACAGTTCAATTAAAAAACAAACACCCCAAACTTTGAGTTATATCTTTAGATTTAGAAAATAAAGATTGTTGGTGAGGGTGACCCTTTCTATTTTTCCACTGATTTCTCTTCATAGAATGACAATTTTCCAACATTTGATCCATTTATATTTTCCTAGGACACTGAGGGTAAAGTAATGACTTTTCCTAATTATTGGAAAACTGACATATTCTTGGCCATATTTCTCCATTCATTTGGGCTTCTGAGTGAAAGGATAATATTTGTATATTGACAACATATTTTAACTTTAGCTTTCTATGATTTTAGCTCTTATTTTTCACTGAACCCTCCTTAGCCCAAGCAAGCACTGTGAATTATTGCACTTCCTATTTTCCTTTGGAAGGCACACTAGTAAGATTTTTTTCAGCAGGCGAACCTTTTCCTGCTTCACATGAATAGGTAAAATGAGCCTGACCCTTGGAGTCCTGGGCGTAATCAGTGTGGGATGAGAGACAGATGTCTAAGCAGTGTTCGAACAGCCATCATTTTTTAGGTAGCTCTTCATACTGACTGTTTAACTGACACTATTCATTACACTGATATTTTGATTATCATTTGGCTCTGTATTTGAATTTTCCAGCAGTTAGAATCAGAGGGGAGGAAGAGTAAGTGATGGATAGCCAAAACTTCCAACAAGTTTTATGTCTGAGGCATCATTTTGAAACCATAGCCATGAGTCATATTCACTATATCTAGGGAGTTTTCAAGTTACTACATAAATTATCTTTTTAACTTGAAAAAGCATATTTTTTTTTCTCTTTTGATTAGAGAAGGTTATTACAAGGACATGGCATTAAAGAATATTTTTCCCTCCCAAACATTCTTCTATTATAGTACCCACTTCTCTGAAGACATATTACAAAGCTCCATGATCATTTATGGCATAGCCAACTTCTATTCTCAAGCTACATTAATGTACACTCATTTCATTGGCTTCACTAATAGTAACCATTGTTGGTTTTAATATTAAGTAGGCTTCTAAAATGGAGCAGAAAGAAATGAAGTGCTAACAATAAAAATGTGTGAAAGAAGCATAGATCATATCCCAGACTAGAATCTTGGTAATCTATAATATGAGTTCCAATGGCCTGGTAATAATATGGGGAAGGTAAAATAATATCAAGGACATATCTATAGGTAGATGCATAATGTCCAGTTTTACTAGTAGAAGGGATTAATGTAGAGGCCCTGTCTCCCTTATGTTAATATTACAACAAAGAAATCCCTCTTTAAGGAAAGAATAAGAATCACCAGTATCCTTTGTAATAGGTATATAAGAAAAACAAATACTTTTGAGTACGAATGTAATTTTGAAGTAACAGTTATAGGCACTTAGCCAAGTCTGAATGACAACAAGCAGCCCAGTTTTTTCACATTATGTCATCAACTAAAGGTGACTTATTAGCCATGAATTTCATGCAGCAGAGAGAGAAAAATTCTTAAATCAGAAAGTGAAAGTCAACAAAGTAAATCAAAATAATGTTTTCTTAATATTATCAATATGTTTAGGACAATCTTAGAAGCTTACACTTAAAAGTATGTATATATGAAGATCTCCAACAGAATGAATGATGCAAATAGCCAGAAACAGGATCAATGATTAGCAATGACCCTATGACTTTAATAAACAAACCATCTAATTTTAAGTTTGTGACAATTGATGAAGGTTTTGTGGTCCAACAAGCATCTGAGCTGTGCAGGATGACAGGATTTGAGGCAGGCAAGGGAATTGCTATAATGAAGCCTCATCATTTGGCATACAGTAAAAATAAGCACGAAAAAACTTCATAAAACATTCTACGCTCCCACTATGTACACAGCACAGAGCAAAAACATGATCTAGGAAGAGTCAACTTGTTCCTACTGTGGATCAAAATGGGAAACTTAAACAAACAATAATGAAATCACCAACACTGGCAACAGCAGAGAAAATAATGCGATGACAGGCATAAAAATAAACATTCATAAAAAATCCATATGTTTACTAAGTTAACAGGAGAAGAAAAAAGTATGCGAATATCAGCAAAATCATGTGGTTTGTACTGCTATTGCATATAGAGTTGTAAATAGAAATAGATTTCATATATAAATGCTGTGTTGTATGTAGGTCTGTGATCATTGTCAAAAAGATCCTTCTGACTTTGGGATGTTGAAGAATTTGACAAGAAACACAGGCTGAGGCAAATAGGAACTGAAATTTTTAAGAAATCATCACCAAGAAAGAGATTAAAGCTGACAAGCACCCAAACAATCACCCACAAATTTGTGCTCCCAGTTTGCAGATGTTCCTTGGTTTGACTTTGTGGCATGACCATAGAGACAAGCTTTGTCACATTGGACAGTCTGGATATTATGGTCTAGTTTTTCTCAATGATAGTAGAAATAAGTGTGGGCTTTCCATTTGAAAGGGTAACTGCTAGGAGGTGAGGAAAATGGAGTTTCAGGGAGAAATAAATCCATCACCAAGGCATTACTCAGCTGAAGAAACTCCTTCTCCAAGTAGGAGTATTAGGTATTTTGTGCACATGATTCATTCTTATGTCCTCCCATTTTTATTTTTATTTTTTACCTTGGTTACTATTCCCAACTTTATTGGGGAGCAGTACCTCTCTGTCAGTATATGTGATGTTGGTAAGGCTGTGACTCATACCATGTACCTTGTTCAAGGACTAGGACCTCAATGAAAGCGTGTTATATATAAAAATCTTAGGCCCCATTTTACCTCTACTGAGTCAATATGTAAATTTTAACAAGATTCCTGGGCGCTTCATATGCTCTTTAGAATTGAGAAGCACAGCTCTATAGTAGACCACTACATTATATTTCCCAAATTCTATAACAAAAGTATGAAGGTCAGGGTGAGATAAACTCATTATCTTTAAAGAGGTGTGGGTTTGCTTCAACTTTAGTCCCTGTCATCTATTTATCTATATATTATCTTTCTATCATCTGTCTATCTATCTATCTATCTATCTATCTATCTATCTATCTATCTATCTATCATCTATCTATCTATCATCTATCTATCATCTATCTATCTATCTATCTACCTATCTATCATCTATCTATCTATCTATCTATCTATCTATCTATCTATCTATCTATCTATCTATCTATCTATCTATCTATCTATCTATCTATCTATCTATCTATCTATCTATCTATCATCTATCATCTAGCTATCTATCATCATCTATCTATCATCTACCTACCTACCTGTCTATCTGCTGTGACCATTTTTTAGAAGTAGGAAAAAGCTCCACCCAAAACTTGAATCAGACTTTGAAATGGATAATTCCACATTCAGCAGGATTATTAGTGACATAATGTAACTTTCTGAGAAGAGCAGGGTTCCTCCAAACAAGGTCTAAAAATGACTTGAGATTTTAGGTAAAGAAGACTTTCTTGGGGATTTTATTGTAGTCAGGGAAAGGAGTCATGGTGATGGTTCCCATGCAAGGGATGGGACTTGCATGACTTGAACCTTACAGGAGGGCTGAAGGAAAGAGCATCGGTGCTTCTTATCAACTTTCCTAGATGAAGAGTGGAAGGGAAAGGTAAGGGTGAGGCTTAAGAGCTGTCAATAAACAAACGTCAAACGTTGGATTCATGCTTTTTATTTCATTTCACTTTGGATGTTTGCCTGGTGATGAAAATTTATCTTTTTCATTTCATTGAATTTGAAGTTGTTTAATTAAATTATTATGGTGCTTTATGAAAGCAGCAGCCCAAAACTAGTATACCCTGTGCAAGAGTCCAACACTGGCCCTAGCCAGTTCGGCTCAGTGGATAGAGTATTGGCCCATGGACTAAAGGGTCCCGGGTTCAATTCTGGTCAAGGGCAGGTACCTTGGTTGCAGGCTCAATCCCTGGTCCTTCCCTGGGGTGCGTGCAGGAGACAACCAATCAATGTGTATCTCTCACTTTGATGTTTCTCTTTCTCTGTCTCCCTTCTCCCTTTCATCATCTCTGAAAATAAATTTAAAAATATCATCAGGTGAGTATTAGAAAAAAAAAAAAAAGAGTCCAATACTGTATTCTCATTTTGAGAAATGAAGTCATTGCTTTGGTCACTTATCAATGATATCTGGGACTCTGAAATAGATAAAGAGTGTCTTAATGTGGTCTTGCATTATGGCTTTTGAAGGTATGAAACATGCATGGCCTTTATTTTATATTTTAGGTATCAGTGAGGTCAGCGATTACCAGAATTCTTTATCCCAAAGAGACAATGTTGGGTATTAATGGTTGTCGCTGCTATGGGCTGGATCACACAATGAAACCATTCACATTGGGTCAAGAGTTTGCAAAATTGTGCAGATGGGAAAGATTGTGAGCCAGGGCATTCAGTTTTAAGATGGCTGCCTGAAGGTCAGCCAATTGTGCTGCACCAAAATTCCTGCCCTTCACAAGGGTGGCCTGGATAAGGCATAGAAAGAAGCCATATTACATTGAGCTCCAATGCACGTGATAGTAGTGATTATGTAAAGTGCAGACTCTCATTGTTGTTCACTATGCTGATCCCAAGATCAGCCAAGGAGCCAAGGAGTCTGAGAAAAGGATGATCTCCTCTAGTATTGTGACATCTGTCAAGGGATTGTGGTCACCTTCCTGCTGGTGGGATATACCAGAGGGCTCATATTTGGCTCCATCCTATAGGAAAGAGACTTGGATGGCTGTGCCAGATTTGAAGGGAGCTACTTTTGTGACCCAAGGCATGATGAGCAACTGGGTATGGAGACCCACGGGTCCAGGGCCTGTGAGAGCCTTTGTTTACAGCAGAGTCAAGTATGCAACCAGCAGTTCTCACTCTAATGGCATATAATGTGGAGCTAAGGAGTGCAGTTCCATGTATCAGGAACCTAAGGACCACTTATGGGCATCACAATGGCCCAGAAACTCTGGGAGGTATGAAAATATGTTCGTAAAACCTCTACAGTGAGTGAGTCTTTTGGGAGCAACAATGGGAATGCTTGTTATAGTATAATTTGAACAGACTCTAGACAGTTTTGTCGATAGGGTCCTATTGAGAATTTGCCAGTTTGCAAATATATCAGAAGTAATCTTAATTAAAATTTATAAATGAGGAATATATTGTATTTGAAACCCAAAAGAAGTTGTGGGAGTTGTGAGAGTCAATAGATGCTTCCCTACAGCGTCAGGGATGCAGTGACCCTTGATATACCAACTATTTTCAGAAAGTTAACTGAAGTGTTACAGCTTTGCACTATGTGTGGGCAATGGCAAAGCCCCTTTTTGACTTCCTTTGTTAATATTTGTATATCCTGAGTAAGTGTGTCAAACGAATCTCTCTGGGTGATATTAAGTAATTTCACACCTGTGCAATGCCTGGCTGTTGAGTTACCTGATGGGCAGCCTGATAAAGTTGCATTATGTCCCTTCAAAGATAAAGGCAAAATGCAACTGTGATACTATTGAAACAGGCATTCTACAGAACATATTAGCCAAATCTATAATGGTAAAATATCTATCAGCTTCTGATTGGATGAAATCAGTAATTTCAATAATATTGGTTATTGGGCCTTAATGGGTGGGACCACAGCACTAAGGTAGCAGTAATTCTGTATGAGGTATGAGTCATTCTTTTCAAGTTTAAGAGTGATCCAAATTGGGCTGTTAAATGAATAAGCAGTGGGGGTGATCACCCATTCTCTAAATAGGTCTTGTATAATGGGTTTCAATTTTAAAGGCTCTGTTTTCATATACACTGGGCCACATTAACTATTTTAAACCATTGAGGTGAGGGGGAGAGTCTAAGAGTTCCATTTGGTCAAGTAAATTTGTAAGTGTCAAAGACTTAATTTAATTTTAATTTATTATTTGTTGGGTCAGCCTTCCATGACCCTAATGTGATATTTTAGGGCATTAAGTCTATGACTATTGGGAATTTAGGCAAGAGGTAGTTCTGATGGTTAACGTGAGGTATACCTCTTCCCTATTTTATGTTTAGTAACTCCCTTAAGACTATAGGGATACCTGGTTTAAATTTAGTGAAATCCCCAGGTATAACTGTAATTTGAGCCCCATTGTTGACTCACTCCACTGAAGTTTGTCAATTGCATTTCTGCAGAAGTAGAGATTCAGAACTTACATTGTAGAGGCACAAAAGCCATTTGGAGCCATTCAAATTTTTGTTTTACACATTATGTTAGTAAATGTTTGTTGAAACAGTAAAGCCATAAATGCTAAATGAAAAAGCTTTATGAAGTGAGGTCTAAGCTTGCTTTTCACCATTATCATTTAGATCTCCCCAATCTTTTTAAAAGTTTATGTGCATTACCTTTTAAAACGATCCTAGTAGTTGATTAACTTCCTCCCTGAAATGAGAAGTAAGAAGAAAGAGCTTAAGAAATAAAAGATATCTGGCATCTAAAGTACAATCAATAATAAAAAGGACTTTGGGATTTTTGTTGCTCTCCATGTTATAAAATTTTATATAATCCCCATTTTATGATGATGGAGAATCAGTCAGAAATGCTTCTGCTCACATGCAAACTTGTGCTCTCTTTTAGGTGTCTTCTTTTCTTTTCCTTTCTTTACTATATGAGTTAGAGTTATTACAGTTGTATCTTTCTTAGGGAGCCTAAAAAGGAAGTGAGAAACCCTTTGTAAATCTACTCTGCTGATTTCAATCTGCTTTGGCTAAGTCCAATCCATATGTATTTTTATCTTCTGAGCTTTAGCTTTGAGATAAAATACCTACTTGTGCAACAAAATGGAAGCTATTTCAGGTAAAGTTTCTCCTATTGTATATATTTGGATTAATTTAAACTGCAGAAGATATTTTTAATATACTATATGTACTCACTTATCTTTGAATTGACTTTCAGCTTCCCTGAGAAAGTTTTGGTTCTCAAATATGATCACCCTCATCTTCAAATTAACCTTTATCTATGACCAGAGGACTTTTTTCTCCCATTTTCAAAGGAGAAAAAAAATGTTCATTTCTGTTTTTAAGGATAATGGCACAAACTCTATCGTTTTTAGCATCCTCGGTAACTGCTCTGACAATTATCACCATTCTTTGTTCATAATTTCTCCAATTATCACCAGTCTACATTCATAATTCCTCACTCCCTTGGGTGGTTCTCAGAAAATAAATGGATTCAATCATTTTTTGACTTAAAAATAAAACCAAGAATTATACTTTGACTTTCCTCTCTATATGTTGCCTATTGTCAATATTAAGATTCTTCTTCCAGGCATGTAGTAAGGGTTGCTAATGAAAGATGATGTACATTACCTTTGAGCAGAATCCTGTATGAGCCAATTGAGGGTTCTCCATTTGCCTGCAACCCTGCCATGCAATGGTGATGATAGTCCAGAAGGCAGGTTATTTGTCAGCCAAGGTCCCTGATTCATCATATGTTGAGCCAGATATTGTTGCTGACTTCAGATAAAAATATTGTGGTGTGAGTTGGAAATAAACTTTTGTTTGTAAGCTCTGAGATTTGGGGTTTGCCCTTTACTAAAGCATAACCTATTTTATTCTGCTTAATATAGAAATTGATTCCTAGAATTTGGGTACTAACATAGTTAAAATCTAAAATATAAGATGCCTCATTGCCTATATGGTCAGCATAAAGAAAACTATTATTTATGGCTAAAAAGACAGGGATACACATTATACAGTAGCAAAGCTTTTGGTTAAATAATTTTGGTTGTAACTTAGAAGGCAGACCATACATCTAGTAGACGTGAAGTGGTTAAGGAACAGGTTGAAAAACAGAAGGTAGTAGAGTATATTCAGTATAGTTAGCAAGGTATTAAAAGAAAAATAAGATAGTCCTTGCCAGTGTGGCTCAGTTGGCTGGAGCATCCTTCAATACACCTATGGTAGCGGGTTTGATTTCTGGTCAGGGCATGTGTGAGAGGCAACTGATTGATGCTTCTCTTACTCTCTCTCCTTTCCTCTCTCTAAAAATAATAAAAAAAAAAGTATGATCTCAAAATAAATTGGCTAATATTTAAGAAAAGTGAATAGACCATTTTCAGAAATCTAGAACCTTGTAGTATTAAAAAGGCAACTGTTTTTAAAATAAATAGCAAGGGAAAAGTGAGAAAGCTTTAGAGGAAGAAACAAAACATAGGCTAAGCCTCGAGGGTTAAAAATAAATGTGAACCATTTTAACCAATTCAATTGCCTAAGAGCAAAAATCAAATTAAGGAAATGACCACAGCAGTCATACTTAAAACCATCTGGATTAAGGTGCATGAGGAAAAAACAAATCCAAATTAAGATATGACATTAGTAAATATTTTCCAATGGTCAAAAGGCCTCAGGGAACAGAGACTAAGAGTGTGCACCTGTCAAGCTTGATCAACTCTAGGTATTTGATAAGTCAAGGTATTGAGAGAGAGCAAGAGTGAGAAATAAGGTATATATGAAATGTATGTCTTGAGAGTAAATGTACTTGTGGATGCTGACATGTAAAAATGAAGCTGACTGGAATCAAATTGATAAGAATCCAGCTATGTTTTTAAAAATAATGTACTGTTAAAAAAAAAAAATCCAGTTTGGCCCGTAAGAGACTGTTGCTGTTTTCAACTTGAAATGATGATTGGCCCCAACTGCCTATGGACAGAGTAATCTGTGAACTATCTGCAGCCTCCAAGGAAAGCTATTCCCCGACATCCATTCCAATTGCGCCAAAGGAAGATAGGAGAAAAGAATAATTGGTTTCTGATTTGTGTCGTATTCTTATGTTTTCCAAAAAGAAGTGTTTATTGTGATTTTCCAGGCAATGTTTATTGGATTGTGTTTGTAGGGGTAGATAACAGGTCTTCATTCAAAGATCTCCAAGACAAGCATAGCCACAGCCTTGGTGTCTCTGAAATCTTGAATCTATCATTTAAAGAGGAAGATCTTTTCACTAAGAAAACTGGCACTTTTAGTTTGATGTCATGATTAAATGAGATTGGCAGCAGAGGTAAGCAAACTCTGTGTTCAGGAGGGTGAGCACATAGAATATTTGGTGACCAGAACAGAGGCAGTCGTTTTTATAGATTTTATAACTATTCCAGTCATTTTCATTGTGAAACAAAGTAAATTGCACTTCCATTCACTTGAATGCTAGCGTGACCATGTGATTTTCTCTGTTCATGACAACATGAGCAGATGTCTGCAAGGTTCAGTGCACAAGTTTCTGTTTCTTTTCCGTCTCTGCCATAAACAGCTCTGGATTTTAAGGATTCCATTAGTTTAGATTCTGAGTGAGGACAATGTGGATTGGGACCCTCTGCTGATCTGAGATGGCCATGAAGCCTAAGCAAGAAATAAATTTTTGGTGTTTGAAGCAGAGAGATATAGGGCTGTTTGTTTTTACAGCACAATTCAGAATATCCTGACTGTGACATTACTTATATTGTGTCTTCCCCTGACAGGTTTTGGAAAATATATATTATACATGCTTCTGAATGCACTTCTCTCATGTACTGCAGGTCAGCTGTCATCACTGACAAAGGGGAACTATACTATGAACACACAGGGTTAATGCTTTCTACTTTCTCTTTTTTGGTGTAAGCTGGGAATAATAATCAGAACATATGTTTTCTAAGTACAGGCATTGATAATACAGAACTTGCATAGTACATGGGAGAAGTTCTTTCAGAAGCATGGTTTATTATTTTTCCCCAAGCCGCAGATGTTAGCTGTTTTTACATCAAAATAATGATGTTAGTCAAGAGTTTCTTGGAAAAGCATTTTTAAAAAGCTTTTGAGCAGATGAGATGGGAGATATGCTCTTTGGAGCAAATGAAAAGAGTCATGTTTTCAGTAGACTATCATGAGCAGAAATTCTTTGGCTGTAGTCTTTGAACAGATATTTTAAGTGCCTGCTAAAAAGTTGGTAAAGAAAGACTCAAAACTACAAACTGATGCATGAGAAGTGAGATAGCAAAAGGCCAAAAAAGAACTTGAAAATGAGAAACTTTCTGGGAACCAAGAATCCAGAGAAAACCATGAGCTTTTATTCACGCATTTTACACTTTTCTGTTAAAATATATCTCACATATAAAAATGAATACACTATAAAATCTAAAGCTCCATAATTTCACTTAATGCAAACACTTAATTAGAACAATGCCAGCCCCAGAAGCCCACCCCCTCAGATATTATTTCCTAAATAATTACAGTACTACCTGAATTCTGTTGAAAGATTGTGCCTATTTTACAACTTAAACACACCCACACAATGGAACTATCCTATTTATATTTGTGTGTTTTCTCTCTCTCAACATTGTGATGCAAATGTGTTTTTGTGGTTGCAATATAATTTTTTCTTTGATGAATAAAATTATATTTTATGATTTATTAAGATCAATTTATTCTGCTGTTGCCAGACATGTTTGTTGTTTTTAGTGTGTACTAATAGAAATAATGCTGCAAAATACACTATTGGATGTCCTGTGATGCAATTATGAAAATTTCTGATTCACAGGGAATGCTTGCATTGAGTTTCAGTAGATGCTGCCACTTTTCCAAAATGGGTAGACCAGTGGACACTCCCACAGAAATGTATGGGCATTCTAGTTGCTTGCATACTCAGCATTTGTAGGTGATGCCAGTCACTTTAATTTTAGCCATTTTGGTGAGTATTTGAATAAAATTGGTTTTGTTTTTTGCACCATTTCATATGCTTGTTGATTGAACATTCTCCTTTAACTTTTGAAGGGTTTCCACTACTTTAAAAATTATTATTATTATTATTATTATTATTTATTATATTACTGAAGTCTGTCTTTTCTTTTAGATATGTGGAATTCTTTGTATGTTCTGGCTCTGAGTCTGTCCTTGATGGTTGGTATTACAATACCTTTCAGCCTATGGACTGTTTTTTCACTCAATGGTTTCTTTTAACACACTGAAACCTTGGTTAAGATATCTACTTATGCCAAAGTCAGAAAGATACTCTTCTGTTTCATTGTTATATCTTTTGTATTTATAGCCATATTTCATAAGGATGGTGTATGTCATATGGATGATTTAAGCATTATTTTTTTCATATAGACATCCTCAATTTTTCTCAGATTTTTTAATTAAATACTGATTTTATAAAATTATTGTGGATTTCCCCATCTGGAAATATTTAAGATCACTGCAAATTATTCTGCAACATTAGCAGTATTTACTAGGAGTAGCTATTTGAGCCAAGAACTTTCTCACTCGATTTTTGGTTAAAGATTTAATTTATTTAATAAAGGAGAATCCAGGTTTTCTACTTATTCATGTATCAGTTTTACAAGATTGTACTTTTCAAAACCTTATCCATTTCATCCAAAATTTCAAATTAATTTCAATGTTGATAATTATTAGTTTGATGTTTTTATGATATCTACAGGATCTGAAGCGCTGTTTATCATTCATGTTAGTAATCTATAATTTGTTTCTTAATAAATCATGTTGTTTTTTCTAATTAACTTTTTATACAAGCAAATTTTGACTACTGAAGAAACTCATATCAGTAAGCAATATTTATTTACTAGAATCCCAGCGCGCAAAATCACACGGCCCCGCCTGCCCACACACGCCTCGCTGTGCACGCAGCCTTCTGTTGACCAGTCTTTGGTCTTTGGGGTGTCATGACCACTGGATTTTTATTATATAGATATGGATAGAAGTAAATCTTGCCCTTAACTCTAGTTTTCTAATATAAA
Source organism: Ia io (assembly GCA_025583905.1). Classification (NCBI taxonomy): domain Eukaryota; kingdom Metazoa; phylum Chordata; class Mammalia; order Chiroptera; family Vespertilionidae; genus Ia; species Ia io. Next base: position 18,578,065 of record JAJQQW010000002.1, on the reverse strand, counting down.
TATAACCACAGGAGCTTACTTTGGATTACATGTGCATGTTATATATTATTACATACATTTATTTTCAAATGTTCTGTGTCCTCATATTTCAGGTATATGAATTGCAAGGAACATATATGTGATTTTCGCTCATATACAGTCTGACAATTTTTTGCTTTTTACTCATTCTGTCATGTACAATAACACTTAGTATTTATTGTTCTAGTTGATTGTAAATCTCTCTTCTAATTGCTTTCTACTTTTTTTTAATTCCCTTTTTCTTTACCTCTTTATTAGTTTTATAGTTATGCATTATTTTATTATTCTTTTAATAATTACTGTGATATTACAAAATGTTTCCTCAAATAATTACTTCTTTTCCGACAACATTAATGTCTCCATTTATCCCTCTTTTACCATTTTATTATTATTAAAATGTATCCAAATTTTAGATTTTTTTTGAAGTCACACAAAACTATTATTATAAATTTAAACAGTCAATATTCATTTAACCCAAATAATTTAGTATTCCATTGTACTACAGTGCTTAGTGTATTACCTTATATCCTTCTATGACCACTTTTCTTTTACATGAAGAATATCCTTCAACCCCCCAATTTTTGTTTGTTTAGAAATAATTACTGTATTAGCTTTTAATTGTCTGGAAATGTATTCATTTAACCTTATTTTTGAAGAGTATTTTTGTTGGATGTAGAATTCTAGACTGGCAGTTATTTTTCTTAAGCATTAAAAAATGTCACCCCCAATGCCATCTAACTTACATGATTTCTCTAGAGAAATCAATTGCTCGTCTTCTTATTACTCATTTGAAGACAATGTGGTTTTTAAAATAACATTTTATACATATTTTTGAACTTGTGATTTTCTATGTATTTATTCAGTTGATGAGAATTTCTGGAAGGTATAAAGAATACTGCCCACCTACCTATTTATGCTTCTCCTCCGTAATTCATGATTATATTCAACAGTGATGAAACCTGTACCATGTACCAGGTACTAGGTTAGGCATGTTATTTCAATTTTCTCTTATGATATGCAAGGAAACCCTAGAAAATTGCTACTATTAATAATTCCATTATATAGAAGAAGGAAGTGAAAGCTTAAGTAATTAGGCCAAGGTCAAACATCTAGGCTATAGAACAAGGACTTTGGTTGTCTTATACTAAAGTCCTTGTGCTTTAATAATAAGAATCCCCAAATGTATTTGGAAAAAGTTAATAATGTGGTATTTATCATTCAGTAAAATGACACCAGATAGAGATACATGAAACGTGGCAAATAGTTAAAAGGCTTTTATTATCATGAAGGTACGTTTTAATATTGACTCTGACACTAATAAGTTCTAGTGACTTGTTTAAGATGACAATTTTGGGTCCAACACCTCATGTTTAAATACGAATGCTGTAATCTTATTTTAAAAAACTTTTTCAAAATATATTTAACCAAAATATTGTCTGCGTATGTAGAATCCATGATGAGCACACATTAAATAACATTCTGAAGTTGTAACAAAAAGGCTACTATGAACATTATGTTATTAAAAATATCCTCTTCAAATCCTTGAAAATTAATGTATGTTTTTTCAGAAATTTGTCCTGCTTTTTATATTTTAAATGCAGTTTTCACAATGCAATCCTAAATTATATATCAACTGTCTATTATCTTGCAGGTTGATGATATGATGCTTTTGGATATAGAATCCAAAATGACAGAAATCCTTCAGGGTGCCTAAAAAATTGTTCCACTTTTCTATCCACTTTAATATTGAACATCTTTAAGATTTCATTTTACATAAAGTCTTTTATTTCTATTTACCACCAAATGAATTATATAGCAGCATCTAATTTTAAATATATATATATTTTTTTGGTGCTATCTTAGCATTAAAGCTTCTGGTGGAAATATTTGTATTTTTTCCTGCATTTTCATAATAACAATTATATTAGCATTATTTAGGTTGATACATTTGTATTTTTCTTTTATAAAATAAACAAATCAAGTTGTCTTGACATGCAGCTGAACAAGTCTTATTGTAGTTCAATGTTGCTTTTAGATTAGAAATACAGTACTGTTGTTTATATTCTAAATTGCCATGGTAGGAAAAATCAACTTAGCATAGCGGTGTAGTCCTGAGAGCACATGGCGGGTGGTACTGACATGCTTCTTGAAGTTAAGCAATGTGTTTAATTTTCTTGTGCAAAGTGCTAAGTAAAAACGATAAGCAGGTTGAAATTATGTATGCATGATTATAAGTGAAAGCAAAATAATTTATTTTCACTTAGAAAAAGTGCAGGAATGGTATATTTCAAGTTGATATTATAGTTGGTGAAGTTGGAGAGCTCAAAGACAGTCTTGATTATTTTCCAGCTTGCTCTGACGCTTCATAATTTATACATGAATATATTAAAGTTGGATTTGGAACTCATACTATGAAAATGCCTTGAATATTTTAGTTTTCTCTTAATAAATAATTTGAATAATAATAGTTTAATACATAGGACTTTCAACACTGTTTCAGAGAGTATTTTTAAACAAGAGATAACTAATTCATAACTGTTCTATTTTCTCAAATGGAAATAATAAAGAAGTCATAAATGTCAACTAGTAAATGTTAGATATATAGATAGGTATTATGTGGCTATATTAAAACACATTTCACAATTCATTGAAACAGTAAGTTTCCAAGGGAATATAACATATGGCAATTGAAAGACCAGTTAATTGCTAGAGAAAATGGGCATCCATCTTATTATTCTTATTATTTTTGAAATGATGTGTGCTGTCCAGAGCCTCATTTGGTTCCAAACTTTAAGCACTGTGTATCTTGGAGCCTACCTGGTAATTACAGAGCAGGGGGATCTGACCATTAAAATCAATCCCAGGGAAACTATGAAGTGTTGTTTCAAAATAAAGTGGCAGGTTTGGCTCTGGGATGTCACCGTTTCTATTTAGGTTCCAGAGTGGGAGAATCTATAATAATAAAAGCGTAATATGCTAATTAGACTAGACAGCCAAACGACCTTCTGGATCATTCCGGACATCCTTCTGGACGAAGCCACGGTGGCGGGGACGGAAGCAGAGTGGTTAAGGCGATCAGGCAGGCAGGCGAGTGGTTAGGGGTCATCAGACAGGCAGGCAGGCAAGTGTTTAGGGACCATCAGGTAGGCAGAGTGGTTAGGTGTGATCAGGTAAGCAGACATCTCCTGAGGGGTCCCGGATTGCAAGAGGGTGCAGGCTGAGCTGAGGGACCCTCCCCCCAATGCACTAATTTCATGCACCAGGGCCTCTAGTCTTTTCATAAAAATGGTAATTAAACAACAGTTTGTTAAATGGACACTAAAGCAATGGAGCTGTAATTTTACTAGGTCAAATATGCAGCAGCATTTTTCTCTCCCATAGATTTAGTCACAGTAAATTTTAGCTGCGGCCAGCTAGAATCCCTAGTTTGAGTGTCTGCCAGCCAATTAGATTCTGACTTATCTATACTACTAAAAGGATAATATGTTAATTAGACCGGGTTGACCGGCCATTTTCCGGACATCCGAATTCCTTCCGGACAAAGCCATGGTGGTGGGGGCTGAGGCAGAGGACAGTTAGGGGCGATCAGGCCAGCAGGAGAGGGCAGTTGGGGGCGAGATCAGGCTGGCAGGGGAGGGCCATTGAGGGCGAGATCAGGCTGGCAAATGAGGGTAGTTGGGGGTGAGATCAGGCCGGCAAGGGAGGGCAGTTAGGGGTGATCAGGCAGGCAGAGGCAGTTGGGGGCGAGATCAGGCTGGCAGGGGAAATGAGTTAGGGGCCATCAGGCAGGCAGGCAGAGGCAGTTAGGAGCGATCAGGCAGGCAGGCAGAGGCAGTTAGGGGCGATCAGGCAGGCAGGCAGGTGAGCGGTTAGGAACCAGTGGTCCCAGATTGCGAGACGGATGTCCAACTAAACTGGAGGTTGGACATCCCCCAAGGGGTTCCCGATTGGAGAGGGTGCAGGCTGGGCTGAGGGAAGCACCCCACCCCCACCCTGTGCACGAATTTTGTGCACTGGGCCACTAGTGAGAAAATAATTCTAAGTAAATTCCATTGCCTGACACCACTGGTGTTGAACATAACCTGCATTCTCTTATTAATAATTATGTGTGAGACAATAACAATTTTTAGAAAAACAAGCCGCAGTTATTTTTTCTTATGTTTAGTTGAAATAAGGTGACGAATATTACAGTGACATGATTTTAAACTAAGTTTATACAAGACTATTATTAGTATTATAATAAGTTAAATATAATGATACTATGCATTTCATAAAACATTTTCATATTCTTTCCATTTAATCTTCTTAGTCTGCTCTGAATTAGTCACTATCTATATTTGAGAAATAAAAAAAATTCATTAGGGTATTTCTGGAGAAAATATTCATTCTTTTTTATTTTAAAATAATCCTGACACACATGGAAAATTAAACAAATTAAAATACATGCACAAAATATGCAAAATTAATTTTCTGCTACCATGTTTTTAAGATAAGCACACCATGTTGAAAAGTTGTTTTAACTTCAAGAAGTTGACAACCATTTAACAGGTTAAGCATGAGGTATAATTATGTGTACAACATATAAAATAAGTAATATCATACTTTACATTCATATATTGAACCGCTGAGACAAAGTGAGCAAGTGGGTCTGGGATGAGGAGCTGACAGAGGAATTGAAAGAATAATTAAATATTCTGTTCTATTTCTTTGGAACATAGAATGAATAGAATATATGTGACCTGCTGCTTCACGGAACTTAACAACTACCTATGGAGATGCACATTAAATAATTATCTATATATATAAGTGTGATACCACCTGTATCACTCATGTATCTCGCTTTGCTACACATTTCCCTTGCTTAATTTAGCCATGGTAATCTCTCCTAAAATCCTTAAAGGTCACAGCCTCAAAAAAAATACCCAGATGTGGTTCATTTTCTTTTTGACCAGTGTGCTAGCTGGAATATGTCCTCATGATGATTGAAGAGGCCAAGACTCACTGTACATGCACAATTCATGTTTTGTTTAATCACATCTGCAAACATTCCCTTGGCTAAAAGAAGTCAAATGGCTGAGCCCCAAGTTAAGAGATGGAAATTTTACTCCTCCTCTGTGGGGGTAACTGCAATCACATGGAAAAGGGTGTATGGACAGGGAGTGGTGACATTTGGAGCCAGTAGTTTAATCAACTACATATGAATATTATGAGGGGAGGCCAGGATTTTAGAGAATAATTACAGGAGTTTAACATGTGAATAGTAAGATTTATAAGTAGGCGGACCCTATTATTTATTATCAAAACTGGATACTTTGTGAGTGAAAGGGGAGGAATATTAATAAATTTATTGGAATCACTGGCATAAATTAGGGCTGTGCTTGGCAAATGAGAATGCATGGTTATGCTAGCCAGAAGAAGAAAAAAAAAAGATAGAGATAGTAAGGAGCAACTGTTAATAAAATATAGTGGGATAAAATTCACCTGATATGAAGAATGACTTTGATAATCTTTTTGAAGTTTCAGTGATGCAAAAGAAAATAAACATTAACAAAGGACAAAAATGTGACTAATAAATCAATTTAGTAGAAATACTTTGAATTATGGATATCTCATGCAGAATGTATGTACTTTAGAAAGTCTGTGGAAAATCTGCAAAATATCTCGTACTGAATTTCATAAATAAATTCATAAAATTAATCTTTGTAAATTCCTTAAAAGTTAACATTTTTAGGTCCTATATTTGTCATTATCCCAAAACTAGTAATTTGATGACTGAAAAACTGTAACTACTTTTGAATTTAGAAACAGTTCTATAATGACCCAGAACTACAAGAAAATGCAATGGGAAATTAAAAACCATACAGGGAACATAGGGGTGCATCTATCCTTTCTAATTGGTGTTTCTGGTTTCTTGGGATATAGTCCTAGAAGTGGGATTACTGGGTCAAATGGGAGTTCCATTTTTAACTTTCTGAGGAAACTCCATACTGTCTTCCTCAGTGGATGCACCAGTCTGCATTCCCACCAGCAGTGCAAGAGGGTTCCTTTTTCTCTGCATCCTTACCAGCACTTGTCATTTGTTGATAATAGCCATTCAGACAGGTGTGAGATGGTATCTCATTGTTGTTTTGATTGCATCTCTCTGATGGTTAGTGACTTTGAGCATGTTTGCCTATGTCACTTGGCCTTCTGTATGTCCTCTTTCGAAAAGTGTCTACTTAGGTTCTTTGCCCATTTTTTGATTGTATCATTTATCTTCCTTTTGTTAAGTTGTATGAGTTCTCTGTAAATTTTGGAGATTAAACCCTTATCTGAAATATCATTGGCAAATATGTTTTTCCATGCAGTGGGCTTTATTGTTGTTTTGTTGATGGTTTCTTTTGCTGTGCAGAAGCTTTTTCTTTTGATGTAGTCCCATTTGTTCATTTTTTTGCATGTATCTGACCAAATTTCCCAGCACCATTTATTGAAGAGACTGTCTTGACTCCATTGTATGCTCTTGCCTACTTTGTCAAATATTAATTGAGCATAATGGCTTGGGTTGATTTCTGTGTTCTCTGTTCTTTTCCATTGGTCTGTATGTCTGTTCTTGTGCCAGTACCAGGCAGTTTTGAGAACCCTGGCTTGGTAACATAGCTTGATATCTGGCATTGTGATCCCTCCAACTTTGTTCTTCTTTCTCAGGATTGCTGTGGCTATTTGGGGTCTTTTTTTTATTCCAGATGAATTTTTGGAGAGTTTGTTCTAGATCTTTGAAATATGCCATTGGTATTTTATTTGGAATTGCATTGAATCTATAGATTGGTTTGGGTAATATGGACATTTTAATGATGTTGATTCTACCAATCCATAAACATGGTATGTTATTCCATTTGTTTATGTCTTCCTCTATTTTTTTTCAATGTTTCCCCTATGTTCATAGAAGCACAATTTACAATAGCTAATATTTGGAAATAACCTAAGTGCACATCAGCAGGTGAGTGGTGTGGAGAGCGGCTACAGTGTTTGGACAGGTTCAAGCCTCAGACTAATGAGAGGGCACAGTTCTCTCATTGCTATGTGCAAGTCCCAGCTTGGAGGGCAGAACATTCCCAGCACAATTATAGCTAACAGCTATAGTTGTAAGCATGAACCTATGGTCTGAACATGTGCCATAGGTGGCTGAGTGATGTGGGCTTGATAGAGTTCAGGCGCATGTAATTGAGTAGATTTGAAACCACGAGAATGTTGTAAACATCTTGACCACACCCTTACTTTGCCTCATGGAATCTGGCTATAAAATAAAGAGACAGCTTACAGGCCATAGCACTGTCTCTCTCCATCAGAAAGGGCAGCATCCCACCCAGCCACAGATTTCTTCTCTTGTCTGTCTTTTCTAACTCCTTCACCGCCCCCACTCTGGTTCACCCTTGGCCATGCTGGCGTGGCACAGCATGGATTAAAAAACTATGATACAGCTACACAATGGAATACTACGCCACTATGAAAAAGAAGGAACTTTTACCATTTACAACAGCATGGATGGAACTGGAGAGCATTATGCTAAGCGAAATAAGCCAGTCAGGGAAAGATAAATATCACATGATCTCACTCATATGTGGGATATAATGGTCAACATAATTTGATGAACAAAAATAGATCCAGAGACAAATGGCAGGGGAGGTGTGTGTGTTTGTGTGTGTGTGTGTGTGTGTTTGTTGGGGGGGTGGTTAGAGAGCAACCAAAGGACTTGTATGCATGCATATTAGCATAACCAATGGACACAGACACTAGGGTAGTGGGGGCTTTCCTGGGGTTGGAATGGTTTGGAGGGGTCAACTGGGGAAAAGGGGGACATATGTAAAACTTAAGACAATAAAAAAAAAACATACAGAGAGCAAAATATATTAAAACATTTCATATCAAAACCTATGGGATTATGGGATGAAATTTATGTACTGAAATACCATCACTATAAATAAAAAGAATGCCCAAATTTAAGAGGTTTAATTTTTATAAAATTTGACAATAAGCAACAAAATTGAACAACAAAATACAATAAAGGGGTGAATTTAATAATAATAGAATAAAAGTTAATAAAAAGGAAAAGAGCCTGGCCAGTGTTGCTCAGTGGCAGAGCATGGATCCATGAACCAGGAGGTTGTTTGTTCCATTCTCAGTCTTGGCACATGATCAGGTTGCAGGCTTGATCCCCAGTAGGGGGCATAGAGGAGGCAGCTGATCAATTAACTTGCCTCTCCCATTGATGTTTTTAATCCCTCTATCCCTCTCCCTTCCTCTCTCTAAAACTCAATAAAAAACCATATTTTAAGAATACTATCTAATAAAAGAGTAATATGCAAATTAACCATCACTCCACTACACCCACAAGCCACGCCCACCAGCCAATCAGAGCGAGTATGCAGATTAACCCCAACGAAGATGGCTGCGGCCACTGAGTGAGCAGGAGGGAGGCTTGGGTTTCCCTGGTGATGGAGGAAACCAAGTTTTCCACACACCTTGGTGGGCCCAGGGCTCCATTCAAGGCTACAAAGTTTCAATTATAGAAGATAAATAAATTCCAACAGAAATGGAGGCAGCCACGGAGCTGCAGAGAGCAGGAGGCTAGGGTTGCCCCAGGCAATGGAGGAAGCCAAGTTTCTGCAGGCTTGGCTGGCCCAGGCCTCCGCTTAAGGCTACAAAGTTTCAATTATAGAAAATAAACAAATTCCAACAGAAATGGCAGCAGCCACGGAGCTAGCAAGAGGCTTGGCTCTGCTCCAGGCTACAAAGTTTCAATTATAGAAGATAAATAAACCTCAGATACCAGGGTCTCCACTTGGGTCACTGGCGGGCGTGGCTAGCCTAAAAACCACCACAGGCCCCTCGCCCAGGCTGCCCCACGTGCCAAGGGAACCCCCACCCTGATCTGGGACGCCCTTCAGGGCAAACAAGCTGGCCCCCACCCCTGTACCAGGCCTCTATCCTATCTAATAAAAGAGTAATATGCAGATTGACCATCACTCCAACCCACAAGATGGCTGCCCCCATGTGGTCAAAGATCCTGCCCCCATGTGAACACAAGATGGCCACCACAGGATAGCCAGCAGGGGAGGACAGTTGGGAGGGACCAGGTCTGCAAGGGAGGGTAGTTGGGGTCAATCAAGCCTGCAGGGGAGGGCAGTTAGGGGTGAGCAGGCTGGCAGAGGAGGGAAGTTGGGGGTGACCGGGCCTGCAGGGAAGGGCAGTTGGGAGGGACCCAGGACTGCAGGGGAGAGCAGTTGGGGGACCTGGCCTGCAAGAGAGGGCAGTTAGGGGTGATCAGTCCTGCAGGGGAGGGCAGTTAGGGGCAAACAGGCCGGCAGGGGAATAGTTAGGCATCAATCAGGCTGAAAGGGGAGTGGTTAGGGTGTGATCAGGCTAGCAGGCAGAAGCAGTTAGGGGCAATCAGGAAGGCAGGCAGGTGAGCATTTGGGAGCCAGCAGTCCTGGATTGTGAGAGGGATGTCCAACTGGTGGGATCAGGCCTAAATGGGCAGTTGGACATCCCTCAAGGTGTCCCAGATCGGAGAGGGTGCAGGCTGGGCTGAGGGAAACCCCCCCACCCCCGTGCACGAATTTTGTGCACCGGGCCTCTAGTAGAAAATAAAAAGGAAAAGAATAGTAGTCAAACTACATAACTTCAGTAACATATTTTTTAGTCTAATAAAATTAATTAAAAGGGGAGAAAGTAAACATATAAATAGGAATAAAAGAGGAGAATTAATAAAATATGTAGGAGAAATCTAAGCTTTAAACAACATCCCATATTAAGCTTTATAGAACACATTTGAAAAACTTCAAGGAAATAAATGATTTCTAAGAAATATCAATTACTAAAATTAATCCAAGTAGACAACTTGAAAATATAAATTCTCACAGAAGGAACAGAAAATGTACTTCAAATCTACACTATTGGAAAAAGGGTCTGGATTAACTAAATTTTAGCTTATCATCAGATAATATGACTCCAATTTTAATTAATCTTTTCGAAGATATTAAAAAAAGTCAAAGGATTCTCAAGTTTTTTGTTAAGTCAGCTTGGTTAAATATCCAGTCTCAAAAAAAAAAAAAAAATTAGAGAAAGAGAGATGTGGAAACAGGAGAGAGAGAAATCATCTATGAATTAAAAAACAAATATAATAAATAAAATATTAACCAATGGAAGCAAGCACTGGAATGGAAATATAATGTATAATTAGTAAGCAGAGTTTATTCCATTATTCAAAATATTATTTAATATAAAAAATGTTGTCACATATATATGTTTTTAAATTCACACATTCTAGGAGAAAACAGTAAAAAATTCTATTGATAGGTTCTAATAAGTCATTTGGTAATATCAAAATTCATTCTCAGTGAAAACCATGGGTGTAAGAGGAATAGAAGGTAACATTTTTAAAACCATTCACCAAAATCCTTAAGCAAACATTACCCTGCATGATAAAATTCCATCTTATATAACAAAAGGCTAATATGCAAATTGTGAATCAGGAGTTTGACAGACCGGGAGTTCGACCACTCACTATGATTGCACTGACCACCAGGGGGCAGCACAAAACAAAGGAAGGCCCTGGTCAGCAGCTGGCAGCTGGCAGCCAGAGGAGGGAAGGCCCTGACTGGCCCTGATCGCCGGCCAGGCCTAGTGACCTTGCCCATGCAGGAATTTCATGCACCAGACCACTAATTTAAAATAAATTATTTAAAAATAAAGAAGTCAGTGGGAGCCCAACTCACAACATTATGTAACATTTTCTCGAGTTTTCAGTAACCATAGGAACACAGGAAATGAATAAGCATATAAATTTTAGAAAATGAGATAAAACTATGTTTTCTTGTCATGGTATGACTTAAACTTAAAAATCACCATATTCCCTCCCATACTAATGAGACGAGCAAAATAAGTTGATAAAAGTGACCTTTGAGACAGTATGGAGGGACCTGGAGAGTATTATGCTAAGCGAAATAAGCCAGTCAGAGAGACAAGTATCACATGATCTCACTTATATGTGGAATCTAATGAACAAAATAAACAGATGAACAAAATAGATCCAGAGACATAGAAGCATGGAAGAGACTGAGGATCTCAGATGGAAGGCAGGGGTGGGTGGGTGGCAGGAGAGATTAACTAGAGAATTTATACGCATGTATGCATAATCCATGGGCACAGACAATAATGTGGTGAAGGCCTGGGGTGGAGGGGGGCAATGGGAAAAACAGGGGACATCTGTAATACTTTCAATAATAAAGATGAAAAACATTGATTCTTTAAAACAACAAAAAATAAGTATGTCTGACAGGGTTTATAACATTCCAAAATAAAATACGTGATAAAAAGGGACAAATTGTAGGAGTGCAAATAGTGTTTTTAGTTTTTAGCAACATGCTCTTAAGAAATATTTTTTTTTATAACAGACCTTCTGCATGTAATATTTCTGAGTCCATTCATGATCACTATTGGCTGATTTTTATCCTCATATTTACTAGTTTGGCAAAGTATAGAAATGTAGGTACATAATAATTTTCTCTGACTTTTGAAAAACACTAAGCTAGTCTTTTGATCAGAAAAAGTCTGATCTCTATGTAAATCTTACATTTTTGATAACTTGTTTATTTCATTTAAACATTTTTATAACTTCTTTATCTGGTAAGTATTGATATTTCCTTTCTCTCTCTCACACACTAATTCATGTCATAATGACAGCATATGAAAATACCTAGAAGATTACTCTCTACTATTATGTCTTCGTAGTAGCTGAAGTTTAATAATTTAGCTACCTCCCACTATTATCTCCTCTACAGAGGCAGAAGTTTAATAACTTAGCCGAGCAATACATTTTATTTTCATTAAGATTAAACTTCCAGCACAGCATTTTATATATATCCTTGTGGCCACAAGGAAAGAATTGACACAACTTGCTTTCAAATGTTTAACAATATATGTCACATATCACTTAAACATTTGAAAGCAAGTTTTTTCAATTCTTTAATTGAAAAATGGAATAAAATCTGAATTTGTATATTTATTACTCACTTCTTCATAGTAATGCAAGCATATATGAATATTCACAGTATGATGGTGACACAGATGAATGACATTTTATTGGGCATTTAAGAGAGAGAATATGAAAATGCTTGATAGAGTAGAAGGTGGTTGAATGCCTTGTCTTCTGAGTTTCTACTTTTAAGTAGAAACTCAGCAGATATAGCAAGAAGACAGGGTATTGTGGGTCAAAATTATAGTAACTGCAAAGAGGAAGAGAAAGTAGACAGACAGAAAGTACACGAAATTAGTAGTTCCGTTAAAACGGAGTACAGAGTAAATTTAGAGGTATGTCAGGACAAGAGATAGGATAGTTGAAATAGACTATATTTTGTAAAGTACTCTAAGTAGAAGCAGTTACAATCATTGGTAATGACCAGCACAGTTTCTTTGTATCTATTTATCAGGTACTGCTAGAGGCCAACTCAATGTCTGTTTTGCTATTCTTCTTTAAAGATAAAATCCTAATTAATTCTTTGTTCCCAGAGGGTTTAGCTAAAAGGATATTCCCAAACCACTTCCCCACTACACACTAGAGGTGGTGAGCCTGTCACCAAGGTACATGCCTTTGACTGGAATCGAACCCGGGACCCTTCAGTCCATGGGCCAATCCTCTCTCCATTGAGCCAAACCAACTAGGGCAAGGCACTGACATTTTTAAGTTGGGGATTCATATAATCACATTTATGGTTTAGAAAGATCACTCCAGCTGCACCAAATGTCCAGAGTATCAATTTATACTATAGAAATTATACAAATAATATATTACCCTATGCTTAAGAAAACACACAGTTTTCAAAATAAATGGAAGCAAGATTGGAACATTTCCGTATATCCTAGCTATTGACCAAACTCTCAGAAATTTCAACAGATTCATTAAATGTGTATTTAAGATTTATTTTACTACTGAGTAGGTTATGCTTGACTGGAATAATTCTATCTGCCATTCCAGACCTATAGAAACTTGTTTATGTATCCATCTTCTCTGCTCATGGGAGAATATGAGGGGAATGGGTTAAAGGATGTAGACATAGGAAATGTCTTTTAACCAGTGTCTTCCTGAGAAGCTAAAATAAAATAATAGGGAATCTTTACACATGTGACCTCATTGAGGTAGTCAGGAAAATACTTTAAAATCGTAGGTCTTACTTGCTAGAACTGTACCACTATGCTCTGGTATCATACACAGAGAACAAGCAAACTGTAAGAGAAAAACATCAAGTGGCTATCGAATGAACTTGGATTTTAGCACCATTTGTTATTGTACCATCACTGAATGTATGGGCTATGGACTCATGGAGCCCCACAAATGAAACTTACCTTTGTCATAGACTAAATATATTACCTAGTAAAATATGTTAATTATAATCTCTATAATAAAGAGCCAGGGTATAAGGACCGATCACGACCAAAGGCTGACCATCTGGAAGGCAGTGCTGGGTTGCCATGGTGACCCAGCACTGACTACTGAGGCTGCAGGCCTGGTGACCCAGCATTGACGGCTGAGGGGGCTTTGAATCAAGCCCGGAAAGAGACCTGAAGAGAGAAGCAGGGGCTGATCTGTAGCATCTGTGGCAGCTTTTGAACAGCACTTGCCTCTCTCTTTCCCTCAGAGCCTGGCCAGAAGTCCTGCCTCCATTTCTCTTCAAGCCTCCACCAGGGCTGCTGATCAGCCCTGCCTTTCTGATCAGGCCCTATTGATAGGCCGAGAGATGCTGATTGGCATAGAAACTGGCCAATCAGAACCAAATCTGGGTCAACTGTGAGGAGGCAGTGGATGTGTAGGAGACAGAGCTTTTGACACTAACTGGCATAGAAACTGACCAATTAGAACCAAATCTGGGTCAACTGTGAGGAGCCGATAGCTGCCTAGGAGGTGGAGCTTTTGACACTGACTGGCATAGAAACTGACCAATTAGAACCAAATTGATCAGCAGAGGGGGGCAGTTGGGGGGTGAGATCAGGCCAGCAGGGGAGGGCAGTTGGGGGCAACCAGGCTGGCAGGGGAGGGCAGTTGGGGGCAAGATCAGGCTGGCAAGGGAGGGCAATTAGGGGTGATCAGGCAGGCAGAGGCAGTTAGGGGTGATCAGGCAGGCAGGCAGGTGAGTGGTTAGGAGCCAACAGTCCCAGATTGCGAGAGGGACGTCTGATCGGGCCTAAACCGGAAGTTGGACATCCCCCATTGAGAGAGGATGCAGGTTGGGCTGAGGGAACCACCCCCTTCATGCATGAATTTTGTGCTCTGGGTCACTAGTACACTTATAATTTCTCTCATTATAAGTAGGGGGTTATAATACATATGTGTAGGAATATTATGAGAATTAAATGAAATACTATGTGTAAAGTGGGTAGCTCAAGTACCTGGGCCATAGTAATCATTCAATTTAATGGCAGTTTCCATTAATAGTATGCTTATTACCATTATCATTATATCATTATTATTTCCTCTCATTAGGAGAGAAAACAACTCATTTAAATGGAAATGGCTCCTGATATTGATTTCCTTTACTGTGTGCTTGACACCTTGTCCAATCTTAATTGTACATAAGAGAATTTGGCTGCAATGATCTATTTTAATCTGGTTTTAATTCTGAGAAAACTTGTTCATGGATTTCTGGGCCCTCTGCCTGCCTACACAACTAATTGTATATTTAGGAAAGGCAAACTGATTTTAACAGTAAATTGAGGTAAATAAAAAGTCTGGAGATAACTGCATGCAGAAACTTATATAATGCATTTCAAAGCTATCATCAATGGCATTTTGAGTTACACATAAAATTATTTTTTAGTATTTGTAATGAAGATAATGCCATGTTGAAAATATCTATTTTTTACAGGTTTGCTTAAACACAAATGATTTAAAAGTTTTATTATCGAGCCATTTAATTGACCAAAAGCACTGATTTCTAGAATGCAGTCCAGACCTCCACTTTTAGGCAATACCTAAAATTCATGAACAAATATTTTTATTTCTATAAAGCACATTTTTTTGTTTTAGCATATGAAAAAAATCAAGTTTGAAAAACATGTTCTTGTGAAAATACAAAGTAAATCTGCTAATTTATTTGAATCTTTGTGGAAAATAATTGCAATATTTAACTAAAAATGTTATTTTTTGCAAGATATTATCATGCAGGTTTTAACCTGAAACCAAAAACTTGGTAACAAAATACACATTATGTGCAAGTGAAAGAAGTTTGAGAAGATCTGTTTTAAAGGTGTGTTTGTACCAATGAGAGCTTTCCAGGCAAAGGAGCCCACATGCTAATCAATCACCTTTAAGAAAAGTCTCATCATATTAACATTTGGACACTACTGAACTATACCTTGACAACTGATGTTTTTCGTTGTTGCTTTGTGTTACTGAGATTTTTTAAATGTTTATTTTTTTGTAAGTGAGACCAGAGGTTTTCTTCACTAGAAGTAGAACAATAAAGTCAGGTATTTCATGCTGTGACAGAATATGCTTGTTCTTTCCTCTCTCGTTCTAAAAGGGACATGCACCATGACCAGCAATTCTAAGAACTGGGAAAGGAGAAAGAACATGAGGATCTTTATAATAAATAAATAAAAATTTTAAAACAAAACAAAACAATACATTTTGAAATTACTATTTATTAATTTTAAAATATTATTTCCAATCATAAGCATAAATTCACATGTTGATATAAGTGCAATTCATAGAAATAATAACACAATTAGTAGGAAACAGACAGAATATTTGAAGAGACAGTGATTTTGCAATCATTTAGGATAATGACATGGGGCACTGGTTCTGGAATGCCATATACCTTCCATCCTGCCCACCTACTCAGATTGTCAGAGGGCTTCATGGAGGAAGACTGGACGGTTGCATTCAGACTTCACAAGAAAGAGTACAAGGATTACTTGGAGATGGGAATAGTGACCTTATATGGTTACCAAATTGGCCACCCTGTCCTGGAGGATGTGTACATAGAGAAATAATTGGCTTAGCTGATGGTAGACCCAAATCTGCTGTGTGGGCTGGCAGATTAGCGACCACGGAGAAGTAATGGTACCAATGAAGTCTGAATGCAGTCCTGCCAGAGGAGTCTCCTTTGCTGTGGAATGAAGATCTTTATGATCCACTGAGGCCTTCAATTGATTGGATGAAGCTCACCCACCTTATAAAGGGCAATCTGTTTTACCCCAAATTCACTAATTTAAATATTAATCTCATCTAAAACAACCTCCACATTGACTCGTAAAAGCAATCGTCTCAATGCCCAAGAAATATTTTAGGACTGATGTGTTTGTAGGTATAAAATACTATATATTCAACATTTTCATTCTATAATGCAGTGATTTTCAAACTTCTTTATTTCATGACACACATAAACTAATTACTAATATTATGTGGCACATGAAAACCATATTGTATTTTTTGACCATCTGACAAGAAAAGTAGGTATAATTTTGAATCTCTCATAGCAGACAGCTACTATTGTGTTGGCTGTTATCTTTTGTTTGTTAATCCTCGCCCTAGGATATTTTTCCATTGATTTTTAGAGAGAGTGGAAGAGAGAGGAAAAGAAAGAGAAAAATATCGGTGTGCGAGAAGCATATCGATTGGTTGCCTCCTGCACAGGCCCTGGAAGGAGGCTGCAACCAAGGTACATGCCCTTGACCATAATCAAACCCAGGGCCCTTTGGTCCACAGGCTGATGCTCTATCCACTGAGCCAAACTGGCTAGGGCTGTTATCATTTTTTTAATTTGACAACCTAAGGAAAAAGAGGTCAGCGTCCCTTACTAAATAGTTAGTAACTATGTTTTAAAAATTCTTGCAGCACACCGGTTGAAAATTGCTGCTCTAATGCGTTATAATTTCTATGAATTGCACTTAAATCAACATGTGAATTTATGCTTATGATTGGAAATAATATTTTAAAATTAATAAATAGTAATTTCAAAATGTATTGTTTTGTTTTGTTTTAAAATGTTTATTTATTTATTATCTAAAGTTTTACATATGTCTCCTTTTTCCCCTCTTGAGCCCCCCTCCCCACCAGCCATTCCCACCCTGAGCAATCCCCCACTGCCCCAGTGTCTGTGTCCATTGGTTATGCCAATATGCATGCATTCAAGTCCTTTAGTTGCTCTCTAGCCACCCCCCTCTCCCCTGCCATTTGTCTCTGGATCTATTCTTGTTCATCAAATTATATTGATCATTATATCCCACATATGAGTGAGAGCATGTGATATGTATCTTTCTCCCACTGGCTTATTTCACTTAGCATAATGCTCTCCAGTTCCATCCATGAGTTGCAAATGGTAAATGTTCCTTCTTTTTTATAGCGGCATAGTATTCCATTGTGTAGATGTACCACAGATTTTTAATCCACTCATCTGCTGATGGGCACTTAAGCTGTTTCCTAATCTTAGCGATTGTAAATTGTGCTGCTATGAACATAGGGGTGCATGTATCCTTTCTGATTGGTGTTTCTGGTTTCTTGGGATATATTCCTAGAAGTGGGATCACTGGGTCAAATGGGAGTTCCTTTTTTAATTTTTTGAGGAAACTCCATACTGTTCTCCATAGTGGCTGCACCAGTCTGCATTTCCACCAGCAGTGCAAGAGGGTTCCTTTTTCTCCACATCCTCGCCAGCACTTGTCATTTGTTGACTTGTTGATAATGGCCATTCTGACAGGTGTGAGATAGTATCTCACTGTTGTTTTGATTTGCATCTCTTGGATGATTAGTGACTTTGAGCATGTTTTCATATGTCGCTTGGCCTTCTGTATGTCCTCTTTCAAAAAGTGTCTATTTAGGTCCTTTGCCCATTTTTGATTTGATCGTTTATCTTCCTTTTGTTAGGTTGTATGAGTTCTCTGTAAATTTTGGAGATTAAACCCTTTTGAAATATCATTGGCAAATATGTTCTCACATGCAGTGGGCTTTCTTGTTGTTTTGTTGATGGTTTCTTTTGCTGTGCAGAAGCTTTTTCTTAAAAATATATTTTCTTTCAATAGGAACAACAATGGCACAGCATTCAAATGCTAATTATTTCTATATAAATCTCAGAAGACTTTATAATTCCTTCATAAAAAAGAAATAATTAGTCCATTTTAGAAGCTCTTTAAGTAATTATTTTTAAATCAAAAGGTTTTTCATTTACAAACCACTCTTCAGCACAGTATTTTAAAATTATGTAAATTCAAAAGGTTAACAGACATTAAGCATCTTTAGCAACTTTCATACTAGGATCTTTCCAACCTATTTATAACATATTCCCAAATACATTTGTCATTTTTCTCAAAGGCTTTCATGGTTCTTATCTGATTATGTTGAAATTTCAATTAGGAGAAGCTATTCATGAAAACACTGATATTTTTGTAAAAAGAAATTGAAGGTCATTCTGAGAAGTTTCTTCCTTTACATACTCACAAGTAATTTGAAGTAAGGTTTTAATTTCCCCAAAACAAGTATACCACTTTGAGCTATAGGAAAAGTCATGTTTATTTAAGAAATACTCTGAATGTGTTCTATGACATTATATAATCTTCCTTTTAAATTATTAATTTTGAATTAATGATGAAATGTACAATTCATTTAATTTGATTATATAAATATCTGGCATCATTATATATATATATATATATATATATATATATATATATATATATATATATATGTTTTGGGATGTAATACATCTGATAACGCACACACATAATGTAGAAGTTGAGGTTGTAATACCTAGTAGAGCACAGAGGAGAGACAATTTAGGTCAGAACAGCAAGGAAACTGAATTGGTGGTACTCATAAAAGCTTACAAGAATTTAAGGAAAGTGACTGGTCATGAAGAAAAAAATCACAGTGTGAGCTATAAATTTGGACAGATAGGTTTCTGAGGAAAGCATCAGATGCTGTTTCTTTCAAATTATTTTAAAATGTGATACCCCCTTATTTTTTTTTTAAAGTGTGTTAAAAATTGTAGCACTACTAAAACAAAGAATAGAATACACCTCAAAGGTCTGCCACTGCTGTCAATCTATTTCCCCAAGGCACAAAACTGTTTCTTTCAATTTTTCTTACAATATGTTCTTATAATTTGACCAGTCAATTGTTATGATTCCCCAGAAAAAGATACTCCAACACCTCATATAATAAATTGATAGCTCTTGATGTCAAGTGTCCACTAGAACCAAGGAAAATGATGCCTCCTTGATTATCTTATTTTCCATTGAGATCAAAGTCCATTAAAGACATCACAAGATCGGTTCAAGGTAGAGAAAGCCAAGGGCAGATTAAGTCAGCAGCAAAACCGGGATAAAATGTATAAAATTTTAAAATCAGGACCATATTATAGCCACAAGCATTCACAAGCATACCTTCCCATTCCAAAATGAATTCAGTGCTTCATGTCCTTCCCTCCCACACTCTTTTCCTCCCCCTTCCTTCCTTCCTTCCTTCCTTCCTTCCTTCCTTCCTTCCTTCCTTCCTTCCTTCCTCCCTCCCTCCCTCCTTCCCTTCCTTCCTTCCTTCTTTCTCTGTCTTTATTCTCTATTTTTCACAATAAAACTATCATCAGTTTCCATCTGACCATTACCATGTTAATTTAAAAATTCCTTTATTTTTATTTTCTTTTAAGCATTATATTCTTTATTAATTAATAATAATAAAAACTCACATATGTAGTTTTATGCATATTCTGAACACAGATTTGTTATTGAAGCTATAAATACCATGGTATATTTAGAAAGCACATTAAAATATTATACAACTAGAGGCCCGGTGCATGAAAATGTATGCACTGGTGGGAGAGGAGGGTCCCTCAGCCCAGCCTGCCCCCTCTCACAGTCCAGGAACCCTCAGGGGTGGGAGGCGACCCAGGCGATCAGGGGAAGGCGACGCCCCCATCACACCTCTGCTGCTGCCACTGCCAGCAGCACAAGCCTCAGCCAGCCCTGCTTGCCTGAGCCTCAGTTAGTGAGGGGTTCAGGAGGACCCGAGACCCCCAGCAGGGCTGAGGGGTCTCTGGCAACAGGCACACGGAGCGGCCGGACCTGCCTGCCACCCCCTGGCGGGGCTGAAGGGACTCCAGTGGTAGGCGTGTGGAGCAGCCAGCCCCGGCTGAGGAATGGAGGATACTCTCAATGACATGAGTTATAACTTCCAATTTGTTGTACACCACAGTCAGGCTTCAGCTTCGGGGGAGGGAGGAAGAGAAGGATGGAAGCTCATTGGAGGAGCCTGGGTGAGTTGTCAGTCAGTGGGGGATGCAGGAGGACCTGAGGTCGCCGGCAGGGCAGAGGGGACTCCGGCGGCAGGTGCGCGAAGCAGCTGGCCCCACCCCCACTGTGGGTGCTGCCATCTGTGATGGTGTGATGGTCAATTTGCATATTACCTATTTATTATATAGGATATGGCTTCTGTCACATGGAAAATTAGGAGCACCTCATGATAGACAATGAGATCTCCAGCTGACTTAATTTTAATAGTTTTAAATATCACATCCTATCACTTCGCCATTGCCAGTTTCCCTCTACTCCCTTCACAAGCTTAAAATCATGTTGAAATGACTTTAATAATGATAATAATTGTGGGATCCCTTGTCACGTCCCGCGTGTTTCAGGGTTCCCGTTCAGGTCCGGTTTCTGGAGAAGGCTGCAATCAAAATGAAGAGACTGGAAAAGAGTTCATTTGGGTAGATGGGGGGCCAGGCGGGAGTCCACCTCTAGTGGGAGGACTGCTCACTGCTCTGGCCTTTGCCATCCCTTTTATTGGGGTTCTGAGATACACCATATCCTTTAGGCAGGAAATTGCAATAATAGACAATCAGCAAAAATTTACATATGATTAACAGGTGAGAGTTGCTTTGACTACCAATGTCTCAACTAAACAATGAGTGAATGGCTCTGACCATTCAGAGCAATTAAGGTTGACCAGCATTCAGAATTCCCTTTTCACATTTAACTTCCAATGTCTCAATGTTCGGTTTCCGGCAAATAATAATATTTTTTAGGTATTTGATTTTGTTCTATATCCATACAATAAATATTTTTGCATATTTTATCTCCTGTACTACTTTCACTTTATCTTCACAATATGGCCTTTAATAGAAGGAAACTATCAAAGTTTACTTCTTACATACCATCTAATTAGTTGTTTTATTGATTAAATAAGCTAAGAAACAAAGCATTTAGAACAATACCTAAAAAATAGTAAGCTTTCAATATTAGTTATTTTTACTTTTTAAGTGAAAGTTCCATGTTTGGAGACATAAACAGTCTTAAAAAGGTACACATAGTTTTTAATGACTGAAATCCTATTTTCAGATCCTTTAATACCATCAAAGGACACCTAGTATATAAATAATCTCTAGTATACATTACTCAATGACCAGTGTTAATTTCTACTGCATTTGGTATCTCAAGCTTATTATTACTGTTGCCTATAGAATGGATGAAGAAAATAGCATTCAGAATTAACATTGCATTTCAAAAATTCTGCTTTTAGGAAAAAATTCTGCTTTTGGGCCAAAGTCATCCCTAGAAAATGTAGGGGTGGTTCTATAGCTCAATTAAACAATTAAGATAGAAAAGCAGTCCAGCTGGAGTGGCTCAGTGGATTGAGCATCGTCGCAAGGGCCAAGACGTTCCAGGTTCAATTCTCCGTCAGGGCACATGCCTAGGCTGTGAACTTGATCGCTAGTAGGGGGCATGTAGAAGGCAGCAGATTACTGTGTCTCTCTCACTTATGTTTCTATCTCTCTCTCCCTCTCCCTTCCCCTTTAAAATAAATAAAAACTATATTTCTAAAAAAAGATAGAACAGAGATAATTTGTGTAGGACATTCCATTTATTCTAACATTATTGGTCTAAAACTTAGTGGAGATTATAATAATAAATACTGTGTATCATGTGGTTATTAATTATTTCAAATTAATATCAAATTTACATCACATATCATTCACCATTTTAAAGTTATAATTCAGTAGTGTTTAATGTAGTCACAATGTTATACAAACACCAGCTCTCTCTAGCTTTAAAACTTTTCCATCATCCCATAAAAATACTTCATACCCTTAATTATTAGTAATTATATCCTGCCATGCCCCACTCACTCTACCCCTAGTAATTTATAATCTGTTTTCTGTCTCCCATTAGCCAATTCGGAAAATACTAATAGCCCTGTGCACGAATCTGTTTGCCAGTAGGTCTCTGCTGCCCTCCTGTAACTCTCCACCCACTGCCCCGCCCTCCTGTAGCTCCCCCCACCCCCCTCGTAGCTTGCTGCCCTGTCCCCTCCTGTAACTCTCCACCTCCGCTTGCTTGCTGCCCTGCCCCCTTCTGTAGCTCTCCGCCATTCGCTTGTAGTTTGCTGCTCCACCCTCCTGCAGATCCATGATCCTGTTGTTACACAGTCGGTCATTATGCCTCACGGCATAATGGATAATTAGCATATTCCTCTCTTATTATAAAGGATAGAAGAGAAATATACACACAATATGCAACATTTTATGTTGGGCTTCTTTCCTAGACATATTTCAAAATTCATCCAAGTTATAGCATTTACCAGTATTTTTTTCCTTTTTATAGTTGATTATATTCCATTGTATGTATATACCATATTGATTTATCTATTTACCTGTTTTGGATATTTGGGTTATTTCCACTTTAGCTACTATGAGTCATGCTGCTGTATACATTCATAAACCAGTTTCTGCGTAGACACACGTTTATTTCTTTTAGGTATATACCTAGGAGTGTATATACCTAAATGGCTGAATATTCTGTTTAACTTTTTAAGGAACTGCCAAATCATTTTCCACAGTGGTCACACTATTTTACAGTCTCATCTGCAATGTATGGGAGTTCCTATTTCTCTAAATAGCATTCGGAATTAACATTGCATGTCTATTGGGATAATGATGTTAATTTATCTTTTCTTGATTGAAGCCAACTAGTTGTGTGAAGTGGTGTTTAATTGCAGCTTTGACTCTACTTCCTTAATGACCAAGAATTATGAATGTCTTTTCATGGGCTTGATGACCACTTGTATATCTTCTTTGGAGAAATGTCTGTTCAATTCATTTAAACGTGTCTTAATTGGGTTGTTTATCTTTTTGTTGAGATATAAGAAATCTTCTCAATAGATTCTAGACATTAAACTTTTTTAGCTATATGATCTGAAAACATTTTCTTCACTTCTGTAGGTTTTCTTTCCAAATTTAAAAAATATTCAGTATTATTTTATATTAATTTCAGGTGTACAGCTAGTGTTTGACACTTATATAATTTACAAAGTGTTCCCCTAACGTATCCAATACCCTCCTGGCATCATACCTAGTTATTACAATACTAGAGGCTTGGTGCATGAAATTCATGCACTCAGGGGGGTCCCTCAGCCCAGCCTGTGCCCTCTTGCAGTCTGGGAGCCCTTGGGGAATGTTTGACTGATGGCATAGGCCCGATGTATGTCGGACATCCTTAGTGTTGCCGTGGAGGCAGGAGAGGCTCCCACCACTGCTGCTGCATTTGCCAGCCATGAGCCCTGGCTCAGGGTTTCTGGCTGAGCAGCGCTCCCCCTGTGGGAGCACACTGACCACCAGGGGGCAGCTTCTGCATCGAGCATCTGGCCCCTGGTGGTCAGTGTGCATCACAGGGACTGGTCATTCCAATGTTCAGTTAATTTGCATATTAGCCTTTTATTATAAAAGATTATTAGCTATATTTTCTATGCTCTACTTTATATCCCCAAGACTATTTTATAACTATCAATCCATACTTCTCATGCTCTTCATCTTTTTCACTAGTCCCCCAATACCCCTCACTTCTGCCAACCATCAGTCTGCTTCTGTATCTCTGAGTCTGTTTTGTTTTGTTTACTCATTTATTTTGTTCTTTAGATTCCACATATAGTGAAATCATATGGTATTTTTCTTTATCTGTTTGACTTATTTCACTTAGCACAATACTCTCTAACTCTGTTCATATTCTTGCAAATGGTAAGATTTCATTTGTTGCTGTTTTGGATGGATAATATTCCATTGTATATATGAAACAGCTTTTTCATCCAAGCATCTACTGATGGGCATTTGGGTTGCTTCCATATCTTGGCTATTCTAAGTAACACTGCAATGGACGTAAGGTGTACATATACCCTTTTGAATTAGTGCTTTGCATATCTCCAGATATACACCCAGAAATTAAATTGTTGGGTCATAATGCAGTTCCATTTTTAATTTTTTTGAGGAACTACATCCTGACAATGTCCTTTGATACATAAAGTTATTAGATTTTTGAAGTTTAACCTATCTATTTTTTTTCTTTGTGCTTTTGCTTTTGATGTTGAATCTGGGACTGTATTGCCAAGCTCCAGGTAATGAAGAGTAACCCTATTTTTTTTCTAACAGTTTCATAGTTTTAGTTTTAATATCTAGGTTGTTTATCTATTTTGAATTAATTTTTGTATATCATGCAGATAGCTGGCTTGATAGGAGAAAAGGATGTGGCTAATGCAGAATCTCTCTTTTTACATCATGGGTATACATGCATTCATCATTCCTGACAAGAAATCTATAATTAATGTCTTTACTTCTTTAGTAGAATTCTCACATGTTTCTGTCAACAAAATTACAAAAGTTTCATTCATTTTCTTTTACAATCATTGTTTGGTTTGGGACCCTGTTGTTTTGCTATTTGCTGCTATAGGAAAAATTGACTGAAATAGTGTATAAATATGTGATATTCTGACATATTCTCTAAGAAAAAGTTTATTAGGAGAAAAACTATTATTCCTTTTTTGCATTACATGTATAGGTATGTGCTTACACACACACACCTTCATATACTCTAGATTACCTTACAAATAATGTCAACATTTACTATTTCAAATGTAGAAAGAAAGGGAGACAGAGCAGGGATGGGTTACAGTAAGATGAGTAAAGGGGGTGAGGAACTTACCTCAGAGGAAAAATATAAGTATGCAACTCCAATATTCAGTACCCAAGGTAAATATTTAATGCATATTTTAAAATCAAAATTAATGCAAAATATGTCATGATGCACAAAATATCAAAATTTTAGATTCAGGTAGGATCAGCAACTATAACTTGATAAAACCTATTTGAGCCTGAGGCAAATGGAACATTCAGTGATACTGCATTAAAATATTTACCTCAATTACTGAGTATTTTGGTTTCTACCTTAAATTTTGTGCTCAAGGCAAGTGACTCACTCTCCTCATATTAATCTTGCTGGATCTAAATTTCTGTACTCCTGACAAATTTTGGGTGTCTAGGCCATGAAGTAGTAAAATTATTCTTTTATTTACTCAGCCAGAATTTTGCATTCAAGACTATTTATCTCCCCTAGCAACTACTGGTAAGGTTGTTGAATATTAAAATTTCATTTCTGAAGAAGTATATTTTATTAATCTCAGTAGGGAGTTTAATATGGATAACTGGGACAGAAACCTAGTGACATTCCACACTCTCAGAGTATGACTCCAAAATGAAAGGACAGATAAAAGGGTGAGAAAATGTTAACTGCTCTTGATAAGCACACAGCCAAGAGAATCTGGAGGCATTGACCAGAGAATGTAATAAATTAGAAAAGCACCAGAAACTGATGAATTTATTTTCCCACCATCTGCTGTGTCTTTGATTTCTATCTCTTTCTGTGTCTTTGTATCTCTGTTTCACACATATACAAACACACATACTCACACACAACCACAGTATTTTGAAGAGGTTATATTACATGCCCAATGATGTTCAAAGAATATGACAAAACACATCTATTAACCACCAAAATCGGCGAATGGTCTGAAAGACCCAGACAGAGAAACTTTTCTGGAAAAATGTGCATTATGATTAATACATCTATCCATCATCCTTTATTTCTTCTACAAACATAATTTGGCACAAGACCAAGCCACTCTATAGCATGAAAATCAACTAGCATGTGAGAGGAAGCTAAAACGTAACATGAAATCACCTGAACTACATAGGAATGATATATCAACTGAAAGATGTAGGGAAGTATACAACTGATATAAGTTGCTATGGGAAATAGTATTTTGACTGGATACCAAAAGGCTAAGGATAAAAATACCTATACACATATACTAGCTACTAAATTTGTTTCTCACAGGGCTTTGGATCATCAATTCTGAAACAACTCTATGTGTATACTAGTGTACAAATAAGTAAACACATTGTAGATAATAAGAGCCAGGTTTTTCACTTATAATGAACCCTATGATGTATAGAATTCAACATATCATATGAACTTATGGTATGTATGTATATATAGATATAGACATCAATCTATCCATATATTTATGTATCTATATCTATATCTGTATATGTTGTGTGCATGTGTGAATCTATCTACATACCTAGCCATCCCGATACAAAAATAAATATGTATATATTTTAAGCTCTAGCCACTTAGAAAGCCTAGAAGCAAGGCACTTTGGTAGTTATTTTTCTAAATACCAGATAATGATTTATAAATACTCTTTTTCAATAAAAGGAAGAAGGCCTTATTGAAGAAATAATTGATTTCAGGGCTGCAGCATACACAATGCAAGATGAGTCTGGAACATTGTGGCATGCCAGAGAGTAAAGAAATGCTAAACATAAGAATGAGCACAGTTCAAACGCTTACAGAAGCCACACTGAAATAGCACCTAATCGTCAAAACAATCACTTTGAAGACTATAGTAAGGAAAGATAGTTTTGGATTAGAAACCATGGAATGAAATAGTTATGAAACCAAAATATGGTGGACAGGTCCAAGTTCATTTTCTTGCAAAATCGATGAATGAATCTGATTCAAAAATGATTAGAGGAAGCAAAATTTATTGAGAGAAGCCAGTCCTGGAAAAGGTGCAGCTGGGATTCCTAAAGCAGGCCAGTGTCTAGAGCTTCCGTCCCATGTTGCAGCTGGGTATAGTTCAGCATCAAAGCTAATGAAAGTCCATTAGTCCATGTGTGGGGGCCCACATGGCCATAAGCCACATGGGCACAAGGGAGCATATCTCCTGTCTTAGGAGAGCCAGAAACCCAGTTTGTCAGAGAGAGAAGAGAAATAGAGTGTGTGTTTCTTTGTCTAGGAGCAGATACATGCTTTGCTAGTTCCTGATTGGCCCTTTCAAAGAATTCTGCTTTAGTAACATCCTTGGAATTGTTTATATGCCTCACTGTCTTGTGATTGGTTATTTGCAAGCTGCCTGTTTTTCAAAGCTCACATCTCCCTCAAGTGTCCTTTCCCCACCCAGCTGTGTTGCCTTAGTAACTTCCACCTAGCTGGGTTCCCCATTCTACTTCCTCTCCCCATGATCCTGTCCCTGACTACCTGGTTTTCTTTTGTCTCCTCATATCCATGTGCACCTAGTGATATAAACTGATAATTGAACACATAAATAAAGGAGATAGAATAACCACAATGTAGAAAAAAGAGAGATAGGTAGAAAAAAATCACTGCTAGAAAACTATAGGAAGTCGTCCTGACTTTTACTGATGTAATTATCCCATTAGACATTTTGTGGTAGTCACTCTGGTTATTGTTCCATTCACTGTATTGTACATATTGACCAATGGCCTGGAATATTCTTTTTCTTCTCTTTGCTGAAATAAATCTACTTTTCCTTCAGGTCCCAATATAAAAATCACACCCTGAATAGTTAACCTACAATCTGTGCCTTTGGATGTGCCGTAGTTTTTCATGTAGAAAGTTGTAGGAAAGGCTATATTCATCAGTTCAGATTCTCTGTATTTTTTTGTGTGTGCTGACAAGTCATTTATATAGTTGAGCCTTCCATGATCATGATGCATCCAGTCTGTTTCATTGAGTGGGCTATCTCACAGAGCACACAGGGTCAGAGACTATTCAGGGTGTGAAATAAATGATGGGATTAATGAATTACATGGCAGTTAAACTGTACATGTGAGTTCAGTAAGCATACCACACATTAAATGGGTTGTATTATTTGGTTAGTTCAGTCAAAACCTGGTCAACTCATTGCATTAATCAGTTATATTTGATGCCCTAATTGACTAGGATGTTAGGCCAATGGCCAAACAAATAATCCAGTGTAAACAATGTTTAAAACCTGTTCTCTCTCCAACTCCAGATATTTACAAATATACCTGAAATTGTAAAATATTTTATTTCCATGAAGAATTTGTAGATAGCTTGGCCTACAGGAAATGCCATAATATCCCATTCATAATGCACTTTACTATGCACTGTTCCATGCACTAGAGAGAACCAATTTATACTATTGAATGGATTTTGGTAATTAAGCAAAATTATTTGTAAATTTTATAATGAAATCTGAACTTTAAAACTTTTCTCATATACCTTTGTGTTTCTTTGTCATGTGTTCAATAAACTCAAGAATAAAACAGGCATTTAAAATAGATTGATGATAAATTCCAAAATGTTGTTGATACTGGTGTCTTATCCTAACATTTAAGCAATCAGAGCCCAAAGATATTAAGAATGTGAAGTCACAGGTCTTCATCAAAGAAAATGTCCTAGGGAACATGTTGCTATCACTGACATCTTATCTTTGAACAGCCATAATTTCCTCACTTTTGTGCTTCTCTAAAAATCACCGTTGAAAAGTATGATTTTTCACTTAACAGAGAAAAACAACAAACATATACAACTTTGTTTGTAAGCATATTTTTAAGGCTTAAGAAGATATGTTCCAGCATTTCTCCCAGAGGACTGTAGTAAGACATGTGAGTTCGGTTAACAACTTTCATACCATCTATTAATAATTTGTGGTATTATATTAACTAAAAATTTGCCTCCTTTGTCAAATATTAATTGAGCATAGTGGTTTGGGTCTATATCTGGATTCTCTATTCAGTTCCATTGATCTACGAGAACAGTATGGAGTTTCCTCAAAAAACTGAAAATGGAACTCCCATTTGACCCAGTAATCCCACTCCTAGGAATATATCCTAAGAAACTGGGAACA
Source organism: Ia io (assembly GCA_025583905.1). Classification (NCBI taxonomy): domain Eukaryota; kingdom Metazoa; phylum Chordata; class Mammalia; order Chiroptera; family Vespertilionidae; genus Ia; species Ia io. The sequence goes on along the minus strand of JAJQQW010000002.1, from coordinate 18,549,021 downwards.
CCAATAAGAAAGGATATATACACCCCTATCTTCATAGCAACACACTTTACAATAGCTAAGATCTGGAAACAGCCTAGGTGCCCATCAGCAGATGACTGGATCAGAAAACTATGGTACATCTACACAATGGAATATTATGCTGCCATAAAAAAGAAGGAATTCTTACCATTTGTAGCAACCTGGATGAAATTGGAGAACATTATGTTAAGTGAAATAAGCCAGTCAATGAAAGAAAAATACCACATGATCTCACTCATTTATGGATAATAAAGAACATTAAAAACTTGAACAAAAAGATAGATACAGAGGCAGTAAAGCATCAAACAGTGTCAAATTACAGCAGGAAGGTTAGGAAGAGGTGGGGAAGATAAGAGATCAATCAAAGGACTTGTATGCATGCATATAAGCATAACCAATGGACACAAAACTCTGGGGGGGTGAGGGCATATATGGGAGTGGGGGGGGCAATGGTAAGATATGTACACATATAATACCTTAATAAAAAAAAATTGAAACACACACACACAAAAAAAAATTTGCATTAAATTAGAGGTTGTCTATTGGGAAATGCCATATTTTCTCCCATATTTCTGTGCATATTTAATTAATAGGTTCTAATCTAGCATTTTCCCCATAATATAATAGTCTATTTTAAATGCTCTCTTTAAATACCTGAATAGTATAGCCAGAAGCTAAGCCTGGTCTCTTAGACCTGGAAATAGTTGTAGAGGTTGTTTAGGTCCCCCTGACTTTAATTAGGTGTAACCTAGGTCCTAGAGGTCTGATGAAGTGCTCTTCACTATTTAATGGCTGCAAAGCCATAAGAATAAGAACTCAAGCTCTCCCCACCCTGGTCATGTATCCTATCCACTAAACAAAATAATTTTCAGAAATGTTGTTTAAAAGATTTCTTCAGGTAAAACACAATTAAACAGTCTTAGGGCAAGGGAAAGGCAAGTTTGTACCTCAAGGCAATGTTAGTCTCTGAGATGGTAGGGAAAATAATTGAATTGAATAAAAGACTAAAAGAATAATAGAACTTTTTTTTTTTTTTTTTATAAACTCTTTCTGTTGTTACTAGGTCTGGGAAGATAAGGTTTAATACCTTCCGTATGTGTGCTGATTCCATTTTATTGCTAACTGATAACGAAAGCAAGGCTATCCTTTGTTTGCGAAAGAGTTTTTCTAAATAGAAAAATTGCTAGTCATTATAATCAATTCAGTAAATATATACCACATTGGGGGTGGGGTAGAATAAGAAAGCAACTGTGGATTTAAGGAAAGAAGGAACTCTAAGTATGGAATTAGAGTCATTTTCTATTTAAGGGAAAGTTATATTTACCTACTCATGTATACATCTTGAGATATCTATGAGTTAGAATTGTACACATTTTCTATTAAATCTAATTTAGAGTATGGATAGCACCCTAGTTTCCCAAACGTCAATAGAATTAATTCTATGCAGAATTTTTTAAACATAAATTTGAACATTTCTCCTTAATTTCCCTAACAATCAGAATTTCAATAAATGTTATGAGCAGAGATTTAATGCAGAGAACTATTGGAAGAGTAGGATCTTAGCTCCACCTCAGAACGTTACATATGGAATTGATTAACCAAGGGAGCTACAACTTCTGACACATTCAGAAAAGTGGAAAATAAGGATGCTACAACTAAACCACTGAGTTTGACATACTGTCCTGATAAATCAGAAGCGGCTGCCACCCCAAAACTCTAATTAAATACTAGTGAAGCTGGAAACTGTACTCTTTTTATAACTTGCTTGCTATAAAAAAATAAAGAAGAAAACAAACCAGCAAAAATCAGGAGAAAGATGACTTCCTCCCAGTTTTCCCCTTTAAAACACTCATATACATGCATCTAATTAAAAGAATTGATTTGCATCCAGGACATGCAAGAACATCTAGAAACAATATTTAGCTCTCTGCTTTCATAGTACAGAAAAGCACCCTAGCAGGTGATAGGAATGGATCCTGGTAGTCAACATACCTACCACAGCTCATTGCAAAGTACACAAGTACTTCAACAGGCCTGAAGTCTGGTTCTGATTTGTCTAAGTTACTGATACCTTGTTTAGCTGCTTATATTCTTCAAAGACCAGAGCTACTCCTTATAGACAACTAGCCACTATCCTAATAGGAGTGGACACATATAAAACTATCATATGATTTTAAGTGTTCCTGCATTCCATTTTCAAATCTGACATTACCTCTCTCTCTATATATAAGGAACTCTATTTCTGTCCATGATTTTCCATAGCTCAGCCTGCTGCCTTTTTGGGGAATGAACTAAAGCATCTGGTTTTCTTATCTCAGCCAATTGTTTTGATTTAAAACGTAATACCTTTAAGGTTTCAAGTAAATATAGAGACTTAGAATTTTTTTGGCAGAAGTTCCAAATTATAGATTTCTATATACAACATTTTCTTTATCCAAAATTTATTTAGGAAAGTTTCCAAGCTGGCCTTAGACTTTTGTATTGGTTTTCTAGGACTTCCATAAAAAAAATAGCACAGGTTAGATGGATTAAACACTGGCAATTTATTTTCTCAAACTTTTGAAAGTCTTTCAAGATAAAGGGGCCCGAGAGTAGGGTCTTCTGAGGCCCTCTCCTTGGTCTTGCAGATCTAAGCCTCTCCCTTTGTCCTCACCTGGTCTTTCCTCTGCCACAGACATCCCTGGTATTTCTCTCTTCTTAGAAGGCCACCAGTCATATTGGATTACAGCCCCACTCTTATGACCTCATTTTACCTTAATTATCTCTTTAAAGGCTTTATCTCCAAATATAGTCACACTGGAGATTAGGGTTCCAACATGTGAATTAGGGGAGGGGCACAATTTAGTCTATAAGAAATTTACATAAAATACGTGTGAATAAAGTAAAAATATAAATAATTATGGATACAAAATTTCAAGTTAAATTACTTATATTCTGAAATACAACTCACTAAATACATGAATTACTATGACACACATGTACTGGATACATATTGAGGTATAAACTGCAATTATAATTTCAATTTCCACAAAACTTTCTGATTATTTTTACTATTGTAATCTTGCAAATAAAGTGTTCACTGAATTGAAAAACTCGGTTTGAATTTAATAAAACATTTTACCAGTTAAAAATTAGTAGAAATTTTATTCCAAGATTATAATTTTACTCAAAACACATTTTAATATTTTAGCATTACCATTTTTCAGAAAGAAGAACACTTTTAGACAATTTGCATGTCCAATGACCATATTATGAGGAAAAAAAAACAACACAATAACTTGAACTAAAGATTCTGAAAATCAGCTAAATTAGTTCTCTGGTGAACTTATTATTTCCTGATACTTTCTTTGTAGTCCAAATGATTGAAATTGTTACTTCAAACGATAAAATAATTAAAAAAAATAAGAGTAGGTTAGATACTTTCAGTTTTTGTCATGAATAGTTTAAAACAACAGTTGAACAAAGAGAAGATAGGCCATTGAGAAAAGTATTTTAGTAGATTTATTTGCAGAATTTAATGATAAAAAGATCATATACAAATGATTTTTATAAGATTCTGTTGCTAGGGAGTTGGTTAAAAACCCTTTCATCTGAAAAATTGATGTGAGAGAAACACATCAGTTGGTTGCCTCCCACATGCACCCCTACCAAGGCCAGGATTGAGCCTGCAATGTAGGTACATGCCCTTGACTGGAACCGAACCTGGGACTCTTCAGTCTGCTGGCAGATGCTCTATCCACTGAATGGAATCAGCTAGGGCTAAAATCTCTTTAAATAAGGATTTTCCTATAATAGTTATTTTGTACAATCATGTTAAAATATGTGTTAAAATGACTTGCATTCTGAAACATATGATGATCTGACTAAATAATCTAGCCAAACAGGTCTGGAACTTGTTTTGGAAAATGATTAGTGGAGGGGAATAAAGGCATTTTTAATTGAAAACTGCTTCTAGATCATTTTAAATATTTGTTTCAAGAGAAATAAATGAGGTGTGATAGCATAGACAGCTATAAATAAAAAGTGAGAATTTCCTAGCAGACAATTTTACTCTAAACTCTGTCCAATGAAGGGTTGTTTTCTGACACATTTGCTAGTTAACAACTGATTCTAAAAGTAAAGTCAGCTTTTCAAGCTACAGCTATGATAGTCTTTATGACCCTAAATCTTATTTATTGCCATTTGGACTGTATTGCTCCATGAACCATTTTCTTCAAAGCTGGTCAGGAAAAGTTGGAAGAGGCAGTGAGCATATCAGTACAAGCAATATTCAGAGACCTCATTTGTAGGGTTTTGACTTCTAATCTTTTTTTTTAATAAATCTTTATTTTTCAGATTATTACAGGTGTTCCTCTTCCACCCCCCTCCCCATAGCTCCCCTCCACCTGATTCCCCACCCCACCCCATGCCCTTACCTCCCGCCACTGTCTTCATCCATAGGTGTAACATTTTTGTCCAATCTCTTCCTGCACCCCTCAGGCCCCCTTCCCCCTGAGAATTGTCTGTCCCCTCCCTTTCTATGTCCCTGATTCTATTATATTCACCAGTCCATTCTATTCTTCAATTTTTTTATTCACTTGATTTTTAGATTGACTTGTTGGTAGGTATGTATTTGATGTCTTTTTGTTGTTCATAATTTTTACCTTTACCTTTTTTTTCTTCTTCCTCTTCTTAAAGAATACCCTTCAGCATTTCATGTAATCCTGGTTTGGTGGTGATGAACTCCTTTAGCTTTTTCTTGTCTGTGAAGCTCTTAGTCTGACCTTCAATTCTAAATGATAGCTTTGCTGGGTAGAATAATCTTGGTTGTAGGTTCTTGCTGTTCATCACTTTGAATATTTCTTGCCACTCCTGTCTGGCCTGCATAGTTTCTGTTGAGAAATCAGCTGACAGTCGTATGGGTACTCCTTTGTAGGTAACTAACTGTTTTTCTCTTGCTGCTTTCAAGATTCTCTCTTTGTCTTTTGCCCTTGGCATTTTAATTATGATGTGTCTTGGTGTGGTCCTCTTTGGATTTCTCTTGTTTGGGGTTCTGTGCGCTTCCTGAACTTGTAAGTCTATTTCTTTCACCATGTGGGGGAAGTTTTCTGTCATTATTTCTTCAATAGGTTTTCAGTATCTTGCTCTCTCTCTTCTTCTGGCACCCCAAAAATTCAGATGTTGGTACGCTTAACCTTTTGCACTCGGATGTCGAGTGTGACTCGACACGGTTAGCATTAGAATAAAGGAATCGAGAAAAAAGCAAGCGAGTGCAAAGGGTTAAAGCCATCCCAGAGGCTCCTTATGCTATCCTCACACTTTTGGATTCTTCTTTCTGCCTCTCTGGTTGGGTGTTTTTTGCTTCCTCATATTCCAGATCTTTGGTTTGACTCTTCGGGTACGGTGATCTACAGTTGAGTTTCTGTATATTCTTTATTTCAGACAGTGTATGAATAATTTCTGACTGGTCCTTTTCCATTTTTTTGGTATTCTCATTAAGGTCTTTGAAGGTCTCTTCAGGTTTCTCAGCGGTTTTTAGAAGATTCTTGAGTAACCTTATAAATGTGGTTCTGAACACTGTGTCGTCCATTAGTTTACTTTCCTCCATCTCTTCTATTCGTGACATACTTTGGTGTCTCCACATTTTGGCTGCCTCCCTGTGTTGATGGAGTGGCTTTGTGTGGTCAGTGACCTATAGGGGCCGGTAGCTCAGCTTCCCCAATCACCCTAGGTGGTTGCTCTTGGTACACCCCTTTGTGGGCTGAGTGGAAAGTGTTGGTGTAGTTAAAAGCCTTGATTGCTGTTGATACACTGGGAGGAATTGGCCTCCAGGCCAATTGGCTGTGAGGACCTGCTGTGTCTATAATGGAAGCACTGCTGCGCTGGAGACACGCTTGTGGTACAGGGCTTGTTTCAGTGGGGCTTTGGTGCTCACTGAGTCCGCCCCCCGAATGTGTCCCTTATGGATCTGAGGAGTTGAAATCTGGTGCCTCACACTGACCACTAGGTGCATTGGCTTCTGAATCTCAAATGGGGTGCAGTTCAGCTGCTGTCTGAGGCTACCCTGCAGGAGCTACAGCGAGAACTGCCGTCCTCTCCTCCCTGCTTGGAGCTTGGAGGCCTTGGAGCTGTCTGTACCGGGTTGCAAGTTTACTAGTTTAAATTGCAATAGAGAAGGCCATTCACATGCAAAAGCTGCTGCTAGGAGCTTGGGTGTGTTTGTAGATTGTGTGGGGTGGAGTCTCAGGGCGTCACTAGGCTAGGGCATGGCAAACAGCAATGACTGGCAATGAGCTGCCTCCGACCGCGTCCCCTCGCCTCTGACTGCGTCCCCGCTGTCTTGTGCCCTGGCGCAGCCAACAATTCTACCTCCACGCAGCGCTGCTAGTAAGCCACCCTCACTCCGACCCAATGGCAGACAGCCCAGTCTCTCCCCTGAAACTGGATTTCAGAGAGATTTGGAGCTTGTCTCTCTTCAGATTGAAGAAAGCAATGCCCACCTCCAGCTGAGCTCTGCCGCCAGCTCATATCACCCATGCGCTCCCCTGTACCTCAGTTTTTCAGTGTTTGTGCCCTGATTGCACCCGTCTCTTTTGGTCTAGTTGTAGAGGTTCTGCTCAGCCAGCTTTCCCGTGGTTCTGGGTGATAGACGTTCTGTCTTTTAGTTGTAGTTTTGGAAATTGTTGTGGACGGCAGTAGCCCAGATGTTTATCTACGCCGCCATCTTGGATCTCTCTTGACTTCTAATCTTGAGATTTTTTTAAAGATCCTGATAAAACATTAATTCTGCTACTTACCTCCACACATGACATTATTTTTGTATAAGGCAGGCACATAAAAATTTTAAACCCTCTGCACTTAATATGTGATTAGTTGTTCCCATTTTACATTAAGATATATTGGTAACATTTTGGGGGTTATTTTTGGAATTCTAACATTATCAGTCTTACTCTTTCAAAGGATATCAATGGTTCTAAAACTCAAATTGAAATAGGAACTGAAACTTACACTATGTATTAATTTAGTGAAAAACTACATATTGGCAAAATGACAAGCAAAGAACAACAAAATTCTATGGCAGAACCTTAACCTTTTGCACTCGGATGTCGAGTGTGACTCGACACCGTTAGCATTAGAATAAAGGAATCGAGAAAAAAGCAAGCAAGTGCAAAGGGTTAAACTTAGTTTTATACTATTTCCCCTGTTTCCCTAAATACTTACCACATTACATAAAACACCCCCACCCATCAGAAATACCGGAAGTTGATGACAAATTGAGTGAATTAGGAGGCAACATAAATGATTATAAATCCAGAATGACAGATTAATGAGGAAAGACTGAAATTAAATGCATATATGAAATAGATATAAAAAGAAGGTAGAAATCATAGAAGCTTGATTTTGAATAAATAAATTAATTAATTAATTAATTTTTAATAAAAAAATAAAAGCTTTATCAGAATAAAATAAATTCAGAACAAGTACCTAGAATTGATAACTGTAAACATCAGAAACTTTTTAACATGAAATAATGAGTATTTGTCATGAACACTTCTATTTGAATGCTCCCTCCAATTTAACTCTTTGTATATGTAAGAAAAAGACTGAAGACATTATTTCTCAGTAATATAAAAAAATCAAAATTTGTAAACAACATTATATAGAATAGCATGCATTAAATTCCCAAAATATAATAAGATGTTGAAATATGTCTTCCACTTTAATGTTTGTTTTATTGAATTTTAATTGCTTAGCAATGAGACCAGTGTGGTTTATATTCATGAAATACTTTACTTTCCTATTAATAGATGAGATATATGAATAGCTGGTATGAAAAATAAATATTAAAACCCATTTTAATAGCCTAACCTTATCCAAAAACAATGAGTATGCAGACAAGCTCTAGAGAGAAAAAGTAAATATGTAAAATAAATATCTGGAGAGGAATTTATATGTATAGAAAATGGACAAAGTGAAAACTAAGTATAAATATTTGTAGTTCTCAGAATAGAAAAGAAATAAGTAATGGAAGAGAACTTATCTTTAGAGATATAATTTAATACAACTTAAGAAATATAAGAAGCTTTGTACTTATCTTTTGAAGAACACCATAGTATGTCAGTGAAAGTGTCCTTGAATGGAATTAGATTTTCCTTCTAATCTAGAAAAAGTTCTGAAAGTGTTGCTCACCCAGTTTCTTATTTTTCTCTCCTATATGAGAGCATAGTTAGGGTGTGTCTGTATACCCGAAGAGAAGATTTCCTTGAAGGACTGATTGACAGTTTATACATGTGTGGTGTAGTTGATAAGGCGATTTAATTTAGAGCTAGGTTGCCTGGATTCAAATACTAACTCTGTGAAATCTTGGGCAAGTATATTAACTTTCATTCTTTAGTTTCATCATCCTGAAATTGATAACTTCTAGTTTGCATGTATCCTATGTATTAGTTAAATAAAAGTAAATGTAAGTAAAATATATATGTAATTGTGAATATCAATAAATGAGATGATATATGTTGAACAGCTTTGAATGTTAGGCTAGGCAAAGTTGAATTGGAAATCATCTTTCTAAGAATAACAATAATTGAAACTATTTGGCAAAAAGAAAGAAAGAAAAAAGAATTCATCTTTATTATAAATTATGGAAAGATTCCATAACTTCCTGGAATCAAATAAGAGAGAATACTACTTTTGATTTTAAACATCTAATTTATTTCACATTTTATGAGCAGGATTTTTAAAAACGCAGCTTGGAGGATCTGAGTTGTTTTCTGAATAAGTTGTTTTCTGAATAAGATGGCAAAAATAAAAATAATATTGACTTATAATCTTTGCTTTTGCATATATCTTAAGAATGACAAATGTATATCACCTACTTTTAGCACATTATACAGAACTTTAAATTTTGTATTAATTTGGGAAGTGAGTGCTTCAAAGTATTTATATCACAACCATAGAAATCTTTCCCTTAACCATCACTTAAATGATGCAGAAATAAATATGTTGAAAAGTAATAATAATCTTTTTTTACTCCTACATGAAGTTGGGCTTATAAAAATATTATTTTGAATATGTACATAAGGGAAATATAAATTAAATCCATTAAGATTTTTTAGAAGGACCATAAAGTAGAAAATCATAAATATTTAAAAATTTTGAATAGATAATACAGCTAATTTCCACTGCAACTTACTTTCATCTTAAGCTTGCCTATCAAAAATTAACATATAAACCTTAAACTGAGCTGCTTACATTAAGTTTACTAAACCCATTTCAAAGCATGAGAAATTTGCAATAAATCCTAAATTTTAAAGAGCATTATTTTGTGAGAGATCATAGTTCATTCATCATATAGATTTAATGAAAATCTGCTTTCCACTTTTATCTTTTTTTTCCAACATCTCTGTGAAAATAGACTATTTCAGTAGGCTATATATTTAAGAAAATAATTAGAAAGCATGCCTTTAGCCCTAGCCGATTTGACTCAGTGGATAGAGCGTAAGCCTGAGGACTGAAGGGTCCCAGGTTTGATTCTGTCAATGGCATATGCCCAGGTTGTGGGCTCGATCCCCAGTAGGGGGCATGCAGGAGGCAGCCAATCAATGATTCTCCCTCATCATTGATGTTTCTCTCTCTCTCCATCTCCCTATCTTTCTGAAATCAATAAAAATATAGTTTTTAAAGAAACATGCCTTTATAGGCCTGTGTAATTTTTTAAGATTATAACAAATACATAAAGTCATTATCATTCAACATTTTCATGTGAAAAATTCTCTAGATTGGCACTCTAGAAGCTACAAATACATAGAGTATATAAGACTTTGCCTTACAAATTTATTACCTACTGATATGGGCTGAATTGTGTCTCCACAAATTCATATATTGACATCTTAACCCAGAGTAAGAATATGATTATATTCAGGGATCATAGAGATAGTGTCTTCTATAGCTAACTAAGTTCAAATGAGGTCATTAGGGTGGGCCTTAATCCATTCTAACCACCATCCTTACAAAAATAGGTGATTAAGGCTAAGTACAAAGGGGAGATCATGTGATGACAGAGGGAGAAGACAGCTGTCTTCAAGTCAAGAAGAGAAGCCTCAGAAGAAACCAACCATTGAAAAATATTGATTTCGGACATCTACTCTCCTGCGGAAACAAATCAGTTTCACTAAAAGAGAGATGTTGACAGGAAGCCAGGAAGGCTGGTCAACAACCTTAATTGCTCTAACCACTCACCCTTTAGTTGAGACATTGTTAGCTGAAGCAGCCTCTACCTTTGTTTGTCCCATGTAAGTTACTGTTATTTCCTGCCTAAGGGCTACATGTAAGTTTCTGTTTATCTCCTGCCTAAGGGCTACATGTAAGTTTCTGTTTATCTTGCCTAAGATGTTTTCCCCAAAGCCTCAATAAAAGGGATGGCAGGGCCAGAGCAGTGAGTAGTTCTCCCACTAGAGTTGGACTACTGCCTGGCCCCCCATTTTGCCAAATTGAATTTCTTCAAGTCTCCTTTCATTTGTGTGCGGCCCTTCTCCAGAACTCGAACCCTGAACTGGAACCCTGGACCACGCGGGACGTGGAAAGGGATTCCTACACTCTCCAGAACTGTGAAAAAATAAATTTCTGTTTTTAAGCCATTTTTTCTGTGTTTTTTCTTATGGCAGCCCTAGTGTCTTTGTTTATTTGGGCTGCTATAATAAAAATACTGTAGACTAAGTAGCTTATAAACAATAAATGTTTGTTTCTCAAAGTCCTAGAGGCTGGGAAGGCCAAGATCATGGAACCTCACATGAAGGAATGGGTGAGCAAATTCCCTGGAGCCTCTTTTATAAAGGCACTAATCCTGTTCATGATGGCTCCACCTTCATGACCTAAGAACCTCCCAAAACTCCACCTCTACATATCATCTCATGGAGAATACTAGAACAGATATACAAGCAGATTCATTAAATATTTTTCCTCATTTAAAAAATTATATTTGACTATTTAATAAATAAGTGGCAAATAGTATTATGGATCTCATGTCAATGTGTACTGTAGAAGCAAAATGATTGGCAATAATGGCACATGTTGTATGGGGGGGGGGTTGTAACTGGTGTATTACATTAAAATTACGCAGATTATGACCTGCTAAATGCAGAGGTACAAGCCACCCAAACAGGGTTGGTAGGGAGCTCCCTCAGCATTTGAGCTGCCACTTTGGGGTTGTGAAAATCCCAAGGTTGTTTTGACTGAAGGCACAGTTTCAATACACTCACATAAAGGAAGTTAAGTCACAATATTTATTGGTTACAGATCCCAGAACTGGGAATGCAATGATCCAGTGGAATGGCAGCCCTCCATCGCAGGTTACCAAGGGGCAGGAGACAGAGAGCAGGGGGGCATGCACCCATTACTTACTGGGTGGTTGAGGTGGAGGTCACTTTAATGATCTCAGCTCTAAGTAACTGCTTTAAAAGGTGACTCAGGAAAAGCAAAGCCTGTCCTTTGTGGTGGGAATCCTAAGGCTGTTCTTATGTAAATGCCTAGATCCTGGGTGTCATACTGCAAAGTGCTTGGGCAGCAACTCAAAAGAATTTTCTCCTCACACATGGGAATGCAAGTATACTGTCGTAAGGTTTTTATACTGTTATATAAAGTGGCATCACATTTAACATTTTTTTTCAAAATTTTTTATTCATTCAATGCTCTCTGCCTTCTTGACTCTTCTTTGTTGAATGATTTTCCTGAGATTCCTTTCCCCTGAGCTGTGTGTGTTTTTAAAATGTTTCTCAGTCAATTCTGAGGTTAATGGGGAGCAAATACAAGATTTTTTTATTTGGACTAGAGGCATACTTTAATAGCTATGCTATGTAAAGATTTAGTTGCCTGTGATGCTTATGATAATTTTGAATAGCAATCTCCTTCAATTTTCATGTCCTTCCAACTCTCATCAAAAAAAGGAAAAGTAAACAAAAAGCCCACTTCTATAATCCATCAAAGACCTTATATTGTATCTACCTTGAATGTAGATATTTGTTTTTTTATTATCATCATTAAGTAATACTTGAGCTCCTTGAGGTTAGGCATTTAATTGCCTCCATATTGGGGAGTCTAGCAAAAACAGGTCAAAATAGACTTAAGAAATAGTTATGATTCTCATTTTTGCTTCTCTTTGCAATATGTACAAAGGGAAAAAATGTGTCCATTCTCATTAAAATGATCTTGGTAGATCAAATAAACCAAATAGCATTTGTATAGGAAAAGTATCTAGATCTGAATTGGCTTAATTTAATTGGACATTCATATTGATCAAGTTGACTACTGAATGGCTCTATTTCATAGGTAGAGAGGATAAATTTAAGGACAATTCAAGAGATTTTGTTTAATATAATTAACAAGAAAGAGAACCACTTTCATTTTATCAGAAAGAACTTTTATCATTCAATTTAATCTACTTAATGATTTCCAAGCATAGTTAGTGAGGTATTATCTTATGTATATTCACAACACTAAGGAATATCAATACAGATCTTTACAAGCAGGAAAGGAAGGGAAAGTTGATATAAGTACTGAAGTATCTGCAATAAGGGAGAATAATCTGTGTATTCACAAGGTGGGTTGAAGATTTTCCTTCCTCCTATAGTAAAATTTCCCAGTAATTATATCCTTTGACTAATTAATGCTATTTCTTATTTAGGCAATACCCCTATGCTTTATAAAGTGCTCTGTATTAGTAGAAACATTTATTGGACCCTTTATGTGAGTAGGAAGACTATTTTATTTGTTGCATTTTTCTTTCCAAGTAAATTTGTTGACTATACCATGATCCTTTCATGCAATGCAAGACTTGAGAAATTGAAGCCAGTCACATTAAAAAAAAATAGACACAATAAACAAAGCCATTTTGGATCAATAACTTACTGTATTCAGTTATTAACTCATCATATTTTCCTCATTCACATCTTTAAGTAGTATGTATGTCTTATATAAGTTAGTTTTTGATCTTTTAGTGATCTTATCTCCTGTGAAATTTTCTTATAACCATACAGTGACTTCATAGCAATTTATTATACTACTGCACATTAATTATAGTTGATAATGTAAAAGTGGTTTATCTTTAATTATCACTTTTATTTGTTCTTCTAACCTACAAGCATTTATTGTGTGAACTATATGTTAAGCTGGAAAATTCTTGAGGAAATAGGAGAACAATTAAATATTTTGTCTCCCTATACTTGTGAATTTGTAATATCTTCAAATGAAAGGGTTGGAAAAATGGATAAATGAACGAATAAATTTCCACTCCTTAGTTTCTTTATAGTTGCTAACAAGAAGAAAATATTTTTTGTTTAACAAAATATTGTATGTGTAAAATTATAAAGGGGTAATGGCAGGAAAACACAAAATTAAAATATAAACCCATTAACTCATAACTAATTATTTATTTCCCACCAAATTAAATGGTAGATATTTTGGGAATTTTCTTGCTATCATGGATGTATTTATAATGTTATTATGTGATTTGTAATAATCACTATAAACTACTTGATTTGTCTTTATCCTCACCTCTCAATTTCTGCACATTTGACAAGCAAACTTATTTCAGTGACTATGAAATTATCAAACTCCATATATATCAAGTCTTTATTACATTTTACAACTGAGACACGAAAACAATGAACACGGGAATCAGAAACAAAAGTATGAAAAGTATTAGTTACAATAAAAATACAGTTTACATTAAGAGATGTAATTGGTGAAATGTATATATGTAAATATTTTATTCAAAAACATATTTCAGGCATTATTTAAAGAAAAAACATTGCTCAAAATATCAGTTGTGTACATCTGTCAAAAAAAGAATGAAATCCAAAGATTAAGCACAGTTAAAAATACCAAAATAGTCCCTAACTGAAATACTATTTTTGACTTAAAAACATTACATGTAGGCATCTAATAAAATCTGTAAATTATTCATTAATTGTGCCCATGCTTTTATGTTGGTGTTAGGTGGATCTCTAATTTCTTTTTTTAAGAAATATATTTTTATTTTTTTCAGAGAGGAAGAAAGATAGAAACATCAATGATGAGAGAGAATCATTGATTGGCTGCCTCTGCATGCCCCCTACTGGGGATCGAGTCACAACTAGGGCATGTGCCCTTGACCAGAATTGAAGTCCCTTCAGGCTGATGCTCTATCCACTGAGCCAAACTGGCTAGGGATATTTATCCTCTTAAATAATAACTTATTCCTGCCTAGTGGCTTCAAATATTACATACTTTTAAGATGACTTCCAAATATTTCCTTTTCTAATACATCTGTGCTAGACCATAAGCCAAGCAATATCCTAAGCACTTCTTGATTCTCTAATTCATTCAGGTTCTGTTGAAACTTGAGGTAAAATCTCTATCTCTATCTCTACTCTCTCTCTCTCTCTCAAAAAAAAAAAAAAAAATATATATATATATATATATATATATATATATATATATATATATATATATATATATATATATATGCCTAAGCAACCAGAATGCTGGAACGATCAAAATGACCAGTCACTATGATGCACACTGACCACCAGGGGGAAGATGCTCAATGCAGGAGCTGCCCCCTGGTGATCAGTGCACTCCCACTGCCAATCTCCCACAGCTGGCCAACCTCTCCTGGTCCCTCCCCGTGGCAGGAAAGCCCCGGCTGGCAACCAGAAGGCCTCGATTGGCCCTGCTCTCCGGCCAGGCCTAGGGACCCCACCCGTGCACGAATTTCATGTATATATATATATCTCCAGAGAAAAGACTTATGAGGAAGGAGCTCTCAGAGTAAGTTAACCTGCTTCTTAAAGCAAAGCACATAAAAGTGGAATAGTGGAGAAAAGAAAAGCTGAGGTTATAATAAACATGATAAATCCAGGCTAGACATTTAAAGAGATCAACTTCAAATGGGGGGATAAGGACACATATGTACTGTAATTTCTGGTGTATAAGACAACTTTTTAACCCAGGAAAATCTTCTATACGCCCAGTCGTCTTATACGCCGGAAAATATGATAATACCTTAATCAATAAAGAAAAAAAACTGTGGTATATCTGCACAATGGAACACTACACTGCTGTAAAAAGAGAAAGAACTGTTACCACTTGCAACAGCATAGATGGACCTGGAGAGCATTATGCTAAGCGAAATAAGCCAGTTGGAGACAGATAAATATCACATGATCTCACTCATTTGTGGAATATAATGAACAACATAAACTGATGATCAAAAATAGATCCAGAGACAAAGAAGCATCGAACAGACTGTCAAACCTCAGAGGGAAGGCAGGGCAGGGTGGTGGTGGTGGTGGTGGGGGTAAGAGGTCAACCAAAGGACTTGTATACATACATATAAGCATAACCAATGGACACACAGTAGGGAAGTGAGGGCATGTGCTGGGGGGTGGGAGCGGCTGGGGAAAGGTCAATGGGGGAAAAGGAGATGTATGTAATACTTTAATCAATAAAGAATTTAATTTAAAAAATGTTGTGGTAAGAGAGAAGATAGCAATATCTTGGTAGTATCTCCATCTTTTCAAGAGGATGCCAATGGAACTTAGTGGTTTAAAGTGACATTAATAAGGTCACAAAAATAGTAAGTGATAGAGCTTGAACTTGGAGCCAAAACTTCTTACCACCATGCCAGTGTTCCTTACATTTAACAAAGAGCATAGCGATGTAGACTAAGTAGGATGAGAGATAATGGAGAAAAAGAAAAGTTGACAGCTCTCTCAGAAAGCCACCTTATATAGTGATGCCTAACTTAGGCCCTTGATTACCTAGTGGTAGTAATGATAGAATGAGAAGGATGACTTCTTGAGACATGCTAATGATGAAAAGGCAAAAGTTATTAAGAGAATAAATACATGGGGATGGGTTCATTGGAAGAGTCCAAGATGTTAAAGACAGTGTGATATTTCCAAGAAAAATGATTTAATGAGGGCAAGAATGATGTAACTGAATTAAGTTTTAATGGTTTTTGTCATATGTAACAGACAGTCATTATAAAAATGAGATGAGTATAAATATTAAAAAGTTTTAAAACCTCCATTTTAGTCCCACTTACCTCCTCAAAATCAAACATGCTAAGAACAGTTCCTGAGAAGTACTATATCTCCATACATATTGGTTTCATAAAGGAATTGCATCATTGGTGATATTATTAAAACAGCAATTAAGTAGCAGAGCAGGGATTTAAGTTTCTGCTTTTCCAAAGGACATTTTCTTAACATTAGTAAACATTATCTAAATCAGTGAAATAGAAACCCACAGAATAATGAGTAGTGATTTTCTAGGGACTTACATATTTTGTATTTGAAGGATTTTTCAGGTAGACAGCTTACACATTACATATTACTAAATTGTAAAATTGATTTGGTAATTCTAAAACAATGTGTAATTTTAATTATAATCAAAATTATAAGAGACTAGAGGCCCGATGCACAAAGATTCATGCAAGAATGGGCCTTCCTTCCCCTGGCTGCCAGCACTGCCTTGGCTCCAACCAGAGCCACCTTTCCGCCTTCCCATGCTGCCCACAGGTCCGGAGCAGCTGGGGCGGTGCTGCATGCCTGTGTCGTCGCCATGGCAACAATGCAAGTGTCCTGCCCCCGGCCGCTCAGCGCCTGTGTATGCAAATTAACCTGCCATCTTTGTTTGGTTAATTTGCATACTTACTCCTGATTGGCTGGTGGGTGTCGTGAAGGTACCGTCAATTTGCATCTTTCTCTTTTATTAGTGTAGATTTGTCTTGGTTAGTGTGGCTCCTTGATTGGGCATCATCCCATGCACTGGGGGGTTGCTGGTTCTATTTATTCCCACTGGGTTGCAGGCTTGGTTGGTCCCCTCTGGGGGTCGTGCAGGAGGCAGCTAATCAATGTTGTTTCTGCTCTCACATTAATGTTTTTCTTTCCCTTTCCCTCTCCCTTCTAAAAATCATTTAATGAACAATTTCGATTCCTCCATCAGTTTTGGATTACTCCTATGATTAACTAGTTTATCATATGGAGTGACCTGAACCTTTACTCTGGAATCTGGAAATGAAAAAGAGAGGGGATCAATGGCTAGTGAGAAAAATAGTCAAGGGCTGTCTGCTTCTTTCAGGAACTCTTCCTAGTGACCCGCATCAAGGGAATTTGGCCTTTCTCATAATGCTGAGGTGTTCTGACCTTGCTAGTTTCTCTTCTCAGGTGCCTCTTTTTCACTAAATGCTCTCAGAAACCACTTTTATTAGAGCTTAATCTAAAGTAACTTCAAAAAATGTGAATAGACATTCACAAGAGGAAGAATGCAAACTCAGATGCAATAGGACAGTGAATTCAGCATTTCTTAAAGCTCTATACAAACGTTAGCATATGTAATTAATCCCCTAATTTTCCCATAAGACATTTCATTATCCTTGATTTACAAGCATAAAACTAAAATATCAAGGAAATGCATTGCCTGCATTGTCAGGCAAATCTTTTTAAGCACTACTTTCTACATGTATTCTCCTTGGGAGACTTCATGGTTTCTCCTACATTATTTCTAAACTAGAGGCCCAATGCACAAAATCATGCAAGGGCTTTGGCCCTGGCCTTGGTCCTGGCCCTGGCCCCCGCCCACCACTGCCGCGGCCGGGGACCTCTGCTGCCTCTGCCATGGCCCTCACCTGCTGCAGCTTTGTCTGGAAGGAAAGACATCTGGAATGATGTCTGGTCTAATTAGCATATTATGCTTTTATTATTATAGATCCTACTATTTCTGCCTTTATAATCTAGCTTCTAACTATCTAATCTATGGGTCATAATAGCACCCAACATATGGCTATGCGTCTATGAATTCAGGTCTCTTGGTAGTTCTTTCCCTTTATAAGTGCTTTTATTGTAAGTACAATGTTTATTATACATTCACATTCTGGCACCAACCTCCTCCAGTATATATTCTAAGCTATTGTACAGAGAATCCTATCTAATAAAGACAGAATATGCAAATTGACTGTAACTCTGTGACAAAGATGGTGGCACCCACAACCAATAAGGAGGTAATATGCAAATTGACACGACAAGGCGAGAGGCGGAAGGCAGCTCTGGCCGGAGCGAAGGAGGAAAGGCAGCTCTGGGCCAGAGTGAAGGTGGAAAGGCAGCTCCGGCCGGAGTGAAGGTGGTGCCGGCAGCCAGGGGAAGGAAGGCCTATTCTTGCACAAATCTTCGTGCATCAGGCCTCTAGTGTTCTATATAAGAGAATCTGATAACTTCCCCCCTTGATATCTTTCATCCTACCTAATAAAGAGGGAATATGCTAATTGACCCAATACTGTTGCAAAGATGGTAGCACCCACAGCCAATAAGGAGGGAATATGCTAATTAACTGCCCCACCCTCAAAGATGGCAGCGCCCACAGCCAATAAGGAGGGAATATGCTAATTGACTGCCCATTCTCAAAGATGGCGACACCCACAGCCAATAAGGAGGGAATATGCTAATTGACTGCCACACCCTCAAAGATGGTGGCTCCCACAGCCACAAGATGGTGGCACCCAGTCCCCTCAGTCCTGCTGGGGTGGCAGGCGTGTGGGAAGGCTGGGTCTGCCCCCAGGTAGGCCTGGCTGCTCTGCATGCCTGCCTCTAGAGTCTCCAAGTTCCTTCAGCCCCTCAGCTGCATAGGCAAGCCTCAGATGGTGGCTGCCCAGCCACCCAGGGCCACCTGCGGCTCAGGTAACAATGGCGAGCCGAGGCTGTGCTGCCGGCAATGGCAGCAGCAGAGGTGTGATGGGGCGTCGCCTTCCTCTGATTGCTGGGTTGCCCTGAGGGCTCCTGGACTATGAGAGGGGGCAGGCTGGGCTGAGGGACCCACCCCTCCAGTGCATGAATTTTCATGCACTGGGCCTCTAGTTTATTGATAAAGTAGGTTTGTTAAGTAGAAAGGTATCTTTTTCAAATCAACTCTCTATAATACTGATTATTGATTATATGGTTAGTAATCCTCTAGGTGTTTCCACAAATACCTTGTTTCATTCTCACTATAATCCCATGAAATGATTCCATATTGTTATTGTTTTACAAAAGAGGAGAAATTTCCTTTGTGTCAAATATGGGAATCAGACTGTTTTTCTGACATGAGTGCTTAGTATGTATGTAATTTGTCTATAAGACTGATCAGTATTATAGATGTCTTCTTTACCCTGAAATAGACCTTAGCCTTCTGTATAATTAACTAAACTTATTGGCATGCCTTAACTTCATAGTTTAGGAGTAGACTGAACCAATTGTGTTGAAAACAACTACCAGTAAGACTCAAAATATCAAACTGACTTTATCATAAGTATATTAGTTTTTTAAGGTGCCATAACAAAATACCATAGATTGAGTAGCTTTAACAACAGAAATATATTTTCTCACAATGGTATTTTGGAGGCTTGACGTCCAAGACCAAGGTCTCTGTAGAACTGTTTTCTTCCGAGGACTCCCCCTGGCTTGCAGATGGCCTTTCCTATGTCTTCACATAGAATTCCTCTGTACATGACTGTGTCTTAACCTTCTCCTCTAATAAGAATACCATTGAGATTGGATTAGACCTTGCCCTAATGATCTCATTTTAGCTTATGTACATCTTTAAAGACTCTGCCTCCAAATATAGTTATATTCTAAGGAACTGGTTTTAGGACTTCATTATATGAATTTTGGGGGACTCAACTCAGCTCATACCAACAGACTACTTAATAGTTAAATATAAATTTAATGTCATTCCAAGGAATAATTTATAACTGAGGAAACTTGTTTAAATGTCCACTCTTAAAGTTTTCAATATAATTATTCTATGAAATGGAGATATTCAAGAGACAATAAATTCAGAAAGAAATTTGATATAGGGAGAGCTAAAATTGTGCCAGGATATACATTTTTTGTTTTTTACAGAAAAACAGTTCCATTTGGCAGAAGACCAAATAAGAAAAAAACTGAGAATGTTATTTGCTTTTGTTCATTTGTCCATCTGTCTACATAAGCCCCATGGCATTGGTTTCCAAATAAAGGCCTACTAATGCCAGAAGCATGGTACTTGGCCTGATTTATCAATGCTTAGCCAGTTTCAGTTTAAGAGAAGGTAATAGAAGTAGAAAATTCCATTTCTTAAATATGGTTAAATTTGCCCTGAACTAAAAGTTTCAATCATATTGCTTTTTAGCTTTTAAATTTATATTCTATTGTTTTTCAAATAAGTACAGATAGACTTTTTTTGTTTTTCACTATGAAGTTTTATGTATATGTATTTTATATAAGTATATGTATATATGAATATGCATATGTGCTGATAATATTATTTCCCAACATTTCAAATAGTTACATCTCAAATATTTTAAATAAACAATAGCCATCCTAAAATAGTGATAGTAGAGATCAGTTCCTCTTTTGTTTTTAACTATTTAGGACAAATCTTTAGAGATTTACCCTAAGTTCCATAATAATTATTAGTCTAAAGTAAATACTTGCTTCATGATAGTAAAGGTTCTTTTAAGGTTATACCATTTTATTTTTAATTTTATTTTATAATATTAAAATTTCTTTAAAATCCTCAGCTGATGTTTTTATTTATTTTAGAGAGGAAGGGAGAGAGGGAGAGAGGTAGAGAGATCTCAATGTGAGAGAGAAACATCTGTATGCGCCCCAACTGGGAATATAAGCCACGGAATCATTTTATTTTTATTTTTAGATATAGATATGGGATTTTGTTGAATTCATTTGGGCAACAGTTGGGAATATGTGTGTGTGTGTGTGTGTGTATATACACACACACACACACACACACACACACACACATTCCAATACACACATCCATCTTCATAATCTATAATAATAAAAGCATAATATGCTAATTAGACTGGATGGCCGAAAGCAGAATGACCGTCCGGACAACCTTCTGGATGAAGCCGTAGCTGCGAGGGCCGAGTCCCTTGCATGAATTTTGTGCATCGGGCCTCTAGTAATGGAATAAAAACAAAAGAAAATATAATCATGGTGATGAACTGTCTTAAAACTAACTTGTTATTCTTTTAATTAGGGATTTTGCATTTATGCTCATAGTGGGCATGGACAGTAGCTTATATTTCTGGTTATTTTTAGGTTTTTCATTTTATGTTTGCTTTAAACATGCATTTACTTGTAATATGTTATATAAACCAAAGAATATATATATATCTATAGGTTATGAATTCAGTAACAGATATAGTTAAAATAATAATTCAGTTAAACACTAGAAAATTACTAATAATGGTGATTTCATACATGAACACATCTCCTGTCATATCGTATTGTCCTCAATTTGCAGAGAAAACTATTTTCCTACTTATTATGCTTATCAGTCTTTTATAATTTTTATTTAATTTTACCTTGTTTTTTTTTCCTTGACAGAGTGACAATATCTGTATACATAATATTTACTTTTGCATAGGGCAGAACTTTACAAAAATCTGCAACATGCTTTTTTTCTTCTTACAGAAAAATATTTCTGAGCTTGATATCAATGCATATAGTGATTTATTTGCTTTTCACCATGCGATTTATTCCGAAAATGTTATATTTTCTCTTTTGTATTAAGATTTTTAACGCCTATTGAATTGATATTTAAGTACAGTATGTAGTCAGGAGGATCCAATTTCTTTTTTTGTTTGATATGGATAACCAATTGTTTCAACATCACTTTACAGAATGTTTTTTTATCTTTTCAGTTATTTATAATGTCACTCCATTATATATAGGGTTTCCTTTACTTTTTTGTTCCCTTTTATACATATGTCTGTTTCTAGTTTCTGTATTCTATTTTATTGGTCAATTTATCTCTGTGCTAGTTTTTTACTGGCTTAATCACCATCAGCATATAAGTTTTGATGTATGATGTGTTTGATGCATACTTGGGAATTTGATCTTCTACATAAATTTTATAATCTTTCGTAAAGTTTCCCTACAAAGCCCTTCTAAGAGTTAGAAATATGCAGTAAGTAACTATGCTATGATGGGAATGCTTGACAATGTCCTGGAGTAGAAGATTGGGATGAAAAGAAGGCTATGGAAAGAAACCCTGGGATTATGTAAAATGTGATGATGAATGTGAAGCCAGTAAAGGAGAGTATAATGATTAGGAAATTAAAGATAAAATTCATATTAACATGGTATCACACAGGCTCAGAAAATAGATGAGAGGATTTCAAGATGAATAGAATGATTTTATTCTCCTATTAACATCGAGTATTGACCTTGACACAATGGCACCTTGAGAATTTTATACTTGAGATCAGGAGTTTTTTGACACTATATGGTGTTGTGTCAGTGGATTGCAATACTGTGGATCTACTAGACTTTGAGATTATGATATATTGAAACTATGAGATTGTCAGAGCTCTTTCTCCTCTCCTGACTTCCAGCTCCTTCTTAATTACTCAATGAAAAGAATTATCATCTGGAGCTCCTCTTGATTCAAATGTGATGGGGCAGTCCAAAATTTTGTCAGAAGTTTGTCTAGTTCCTCCTTATGCAGTCAAAGACAATCTTTTCCTGGCTAACTCTTGTGTATGCCATTCCTGCCCAACACCTGGCATGACAGGACCCACAGTTCCTTACTCACTTAAGAAATGGTCAGAATTTCAGTTTCACCTTTTCAATTTTTTTTCATTCATATAATTATTGATGACTTTAAAGAAAGCATTTTTGGTGTATCCAGTGATTTCTTGCTTTCTGATAAACCTTACATTTCCCATACTATTCTATAACTTATCTGGAAGCAAAACACTTCCACTTAAATTTTTGATATTATTTTATGCATTTGTTGTATTGGGTTGAATTAGTTAACTGGTAAAATACCTGATTTTATGAATTAATTATGTACTGGTATACATAAACTATCTTTGAAATCGTTCCATGACTACTTTTAAAGAAGTTGTATAATTGTTTGTGGAACATATTATTAAATATCTAAATTAATAAGTTTGAATATATCTAAGTAATCACATGATATCTTTAATGAGTGTTTTTTATACTGGATTTTTCTAGTGGAAATGAAAAATGAAAGTTTTCTACCAAGTGATTTGCCCAATTTCTTTCAATGGCCTTGAAAGATGAGAAATAATATTTCAGGTAGAAAAGTAGAAAGCTTGTAGTAAAAAGCTTTCAGTATGGAATCATCTACCTCAGGAGACTCTCAATACTGGGCTGGGGGGATATTGTCAGCTAAGTGACACCTGAATAAAACCTCAGGGCTGTCACTATGTGAGGGAAGTGTATTGCAGACAAGGACAAAAGCAGGCCTGATGACTTTAAGACCCAGCATGCTCCAAGAATGACCAGAGGCCAGCATGACTGCGTAGTAGAGAGAGGGCAGAGTGGCAGGAGATAGAGAAGGTGATGAGAGCGAGGAACCTGGCAGGTTTTGTAAGATTTCTTGCAGAACCCAGTTCCTAATCTAATGTTTTAGTCATTTTTTTTTTTGGTTTAATATATGCAATGTCATGAATATATAAAAATGAAATGAAACAACTAAAAATTATCTCTCCGAACCTACTTAATTTATCAATGAGAAGATATTTAGCCACTGGTTGATATCCTAGAAGGCACTCCAGAGGAAGTAATTCTAACTGTGTGGGAGAGTAAAAGAGTGCATGTGGGGAGTGAGCTGGGTGGTCAGAGAAAAACCATGTTCCTAATAGAAGACTCAGAAAATAGACATAACTAACCAAAGAAGGGAAAAGCCATCAAAACCCAACATTGTTTGCTGACAGTTTTTTCTCCCTCAAAATTCATTTTTGCATTTATCCATAGTTTTTTTCATGATGTCTTTACTAAAAATTATCTCACCAGCTATATTTGGTAAGCTGGCCATATGCTACCAACTGATGATCTAGACTCTGGGAAATTTTTTGTGTACACAACTACTTTCAATGTTGAAAATGCTTTTTCACACATTTACCATGAAGTGAGATTCATAATGTTCAAAATACCTTCTAGGCAATAAGTCTGCATCTGCTCACATGTCCCAGTGTTTCCTTTACTTATCAAAACTCTGCTAACCTTCTTAACAGAAATATGTGAAAATGAAAACTGTTAGCTTATAAACATGCTGTGACATAAACTATAAAGTGTGTGAATTAAAATGAAAATGATTTACATGAAATAATTATCTAATTATGTAAAAGTCCCCAGCTAGTGCCTGTCACATTATAATTAATAAAGAGCAGATATAATAATTATTAATATTAAAATTTTCAATATAGGTTGAGTTTACCCATGGTGAGTTTAATCTTAAAATTGAAGATGAAAAATGTGCATGATTTGAATTATCTACATTATTCCACACATTCCTTGTTTTATCCACCTGTTGATCTATCCTCTGTATAACATCTCTTCGCAATAAATTAGTTTAAGTTATAAATTGGCTATAATTTTGTAAATTATATTTTCTTCTAATAACCAGGTTGTTGGTTTCTTCTGGACTTTTCCATTTATTTTGTGACAGCCATAAACTATTTAGTCAAAGTTTAATTTTTTTAACCTGTGGATAGTTATAGATCTGGTTAACATTGTAAAATATTTAACCCCAAAGCTTTACTAGTATCTAGTTCCATATTTATAATTATTATGCATAAAATAGGTACCAGATTTTTTGATGCCTCAACCTTTTTGCATTATGTTTTATGAGATTAATTTCCTACTGTGAAGTGTATATTATTTGGACAGGAGAAGTGATAAGGTTGTAGCAATATTTTTATTCTGGATTGACTTTCTCTATATAACCATCAATTTTGTTATGGTGTGCAAGTGATAGCTTTTTGTAATTTTTTATTATTAGATAAAATTTGGTACTTTGACTTTTAAATAACAATACATGTTACTTTGACTTTTTAAATAACAATACATGTTATATTAAAATGTGCTTTTAAACTCAAAGTGCCAGATACTATAGCATTATCAGGAATAAATGGGCTCTTAAACATTTGCATTATTCATATATCTGTATGTTACATGTTTCCAAATAAATTGTTTATAAAGATAGAATAAGTTAACTAAATGTTATCTATATGTGAAACCCAATTACTATAGCTTTTAGTAAGGAAAGTTAAATATAAATTAAGGAGTTAGAAGATGCATTATGCTATATTTCAATGAATGTGGTGTATGACAGCCGGCATTTCTGAGCTCTCAGGGTTGTGGGTTTGCAATGGCTCATGGCACTGCCAATAATGAGTCTGCAGGGAGCTTTGTTATAAATGTCCCAATTCTTTTATTTGCCCTATTCTTAGTGCATGCTGGGAGGCCTATCTGTGTGAAATCAAGCCATGGATTATCCATTTACTGCCACATTATCCCAGGGGAAATGAACTTGAAAATAAATAGACTGTGCTTTTGTAATAAATTCAGACAAAAATGTGTTTGGATTCTAGTGAAAACATGACAAGTCAAATTTATTTAGAATTTCAAAACTTCACTTTTTGCTACACACCATAACTATTTATTGGCTGGAATTGTGCACAGATACTAAAAATACAAATACTATATATTTTTACTGCAATGAGTTCTATAATAGATAATGTGTGTTTATTTATTTTTTCTTAGTGTATGTTCGTCTTTATAAATAAGGATCAATCTTCCTGGAAATCTTTTATATTACACCATTGTTGATGCATATTGAGTTGATTCAATTGTAAAAAGCCTAACTCCACATGAGCTTACCAATTTAGGAAATATTAGAAAATCTGCTTCTGTAATTTTATAACCTGACTAAACTGACACAGCTTTGGTATTTAAAAAAATATTTTTGATTTCAGAGAATAAGAGAGAGGAATAGCGAGATAGAAACATCAATGGTGAGAGAGAATCATTGATCAATTGCCTCCTGCATTCCCCTTACTGAAGATCAAGCCCACAACCCAGGCATGTGTCCTGACTGGGAATCAAACCGTGACCTTCTAGTTCAAAGTTTGGCACTTAACCACTGAACCACACTGGCCAGGCAGCTTTGGGATTTCAATGTAATGTTTACTTTCTTAGGTTGAATACTGTTGTTATAGTTTGTACATATTGAATGTGACTATATCAATATGAAATATTTTAATTGCATTAGCTAAAAAAAGTAATGGTCAGAAATACTTGTCAATTTATTTTTAAGTAGCATGTTCAACTATTACTCATACTGTATTTTTTTTTTTCTAGTTCAGTAATATAGAGCTTAGTGGACTAACTTTGCCCAGAGAGAACACACTAAACCAGAAAAATCAGATTGAGATTTTTGTTAAAAAAATTGATGTATACCTGATGCTAAATTTACTTTTCCTCATTAAAAAAGTGACCACATCACTTAATATTATAAATATTAAACAATAGCCAATAGCTAAGCTTTCCAAATATAGTCCTCTGCAAAAGTTATTTGACGTATTCAAAAGCTAATTTAAAGCAACTTTTCATGGCGGTTTTTAGGAAAATATATCTTAAAGCTCTTGAATAGAAATGATATTTTCCTATGCCAAGAAGCACAGTCTCTGGATTACAGAGTGAACCTGAGGTGCAAAAGTTCTTTGTCAACTCTTAACAAAATCTCATCATTCCTGGCAGCCTGCAAAACCCCCTCTTGCTACAAAATCTTCAGTTTTTACCAGTTGTACTGCGATATCTACCTCCAATAGATAAAACTTTGGGAATATAAGAGGATGTTAAGTAACTAGGTTTTACATAGCAGAAAGCTAATTGGAACTTGATCCATTAACCTATCTCAATTCCCCTGAATTAGAAATGTTAACACACTTTGGCATGATAGAGGGTACTTATTTCATTTCAGGTTAATTATCAGTTATGAAATTTTGTATGCTGGGAAATGTGGTGGGTGTTGCCTTGTGATTGAGACTAACACTCTAAAGCTAGAAAACATAGCTCCTTAATATCTGTTGCATTCTAAACGGAATTGCCTTACAGGCAGAAGGCAGAATGAGTCCACATTACCAGCTTTTCTCTGGTTCCTCACCTTCCCTTCTCCCCTATTTGTTTAGGCAGAAGAGAGAAAACCAGGGAAAAACTGTAGAGGGATAGAGTCTTTAGATGAGCTACGCATGGTATTTCGGTCCTCCTTACCCACGCGAAAGGATTGTGTATAGTAATCACTTGCAGAAAGTGCTGATGTCTCTAATAATGACAGCTGTATTCTGTGACCTATTGGGGCAATTGTATAGACAGAACACTTGTTGATCAGCCCCTGAACTTCATCTGTAAAAGGCATGGAAAGAAAACTTCAGTGAGTTGACAAGCTGGGGAAAGGGTAAGGAGATCAGCCTCTTCGTAATCAACAGAATTTTATAGCACATGTTCTAATTGTTAAACAATTCAACACACAATCAATATTTCATTCCTTAGCCTCCATCAAGACACCTTTACAGATCCTCAAGGATTCTCTACACTTGTTCCTCTGAGCAATTAATAACTCTCCTCAAAACACACATTTTCATGCATTTTAAATTTAGTTTCCTTTTGAAGAATTTTTTAACCTAGAAATACAAGGCCCTGTAAAATATAAAGTATACTGAATCTATTGCTTTAGAAGGAAAAATGAAGTGAGGTGTGGGGTGCATGTTTATAGGAGCCTGCAAAATCAACTTTTAAAAAATTAGTTGTGACAGAACCTGGTTTCTATTTAGTGGTTAATCCCCGCAGTTCTTGCTGTACAAAGATCTGTATTAAAAGACTTGAACCTTTTTAAAAATGTTGAATTTGCATTGGTAGGGCTGAAAAGTAGATGTTACTACTGAGCGTCTGCAATTTAATTTCATGGCTAGTTTTACAGACACCTAAATATTGTACTAAAATCCACATCATTCCATGGATTTCAAATTGATCTGAGGCCAAATAGAATAGAATGATATACTTTAAAATATCACAACTTCTGTATATTTAAGAATTAACCATTAACTCAGATATCCCCCTCATATAAATTTTTATAATACCAATGAAGATTCTTACATGTAATATTTCTAAGATAAAATTTAAAATAACATTATTAACCAGTGCTTTGACATATATGCCAGTAAACTAATCATCATGTTTTTATATAATGTATTTAAGTATAAATATAAGTAATTTAGTGAATATAGGTGACTCAAAAACAATAGTCAATGTTTTGTTTTCTGTTCTTAGTGGATATTATCCTAACCTCAATCAGTACCAATGGTTCATTAAATACAGAGTAGTATTTATTTACTTTTCCTTTTTATTAATTTTTTGGGGGTAACACTGGTTAAAATAATAGAGGTTTCAGGTGCACAATTCTGCAACACATCATCTGTACACTGTATTGTGTGTTCAGCACTTCAAGTTAAGTGTCTGTCCATCACCATTTATCCCCCCAATACCTTCCTCCACCTATCCTTCACTGCTGCCTCCCCCGGCAATCACCACATTGTTGTCCATGTCCATGAATTCTCTCTCTCTCTCTCTCTCTCTCTCTTTTTTTTTTTTTTTTTGCTCAATTTCCCCACACCCTCCAGCTCCCCAACCCCTGCCTAACAGGTGTCAATCACTATTTTGCTTGTTAGTTCATTTTGTTCATTAGATTACACCTATGAATGAAATCATATGCTACCTGTCTTTCTCTGTCTGGCTTATTTCACTTAGAATAATGCTCTCCAGGCCCATCCATGCTGTTGCAGAGGGTAATATTTCTTTTTTATGGCTGGATAGTATTCCATTGTGTAAATGTACCACCACTTTAGAACGTTTGTGTTGAGGTTGTGCTTGTGTGATAAGTCAGTTGTATAGGCCATGAAAAGAATGAAGTCTCCTGGTTTGCTAAATGGAAACAACAAACATTTATTATGACTGAATACTAATGGATAGTGTACCAAACATTTTTCTGTTACAATCAGCCCTACTAATTCCCTAATTTGATTTCATTACCAAGTAATCCTAGATATCTTATTTTGTTCTTTTCTCCACTTTATACCGGGAAATCAAAATGTTTACAAAAATTATCACAACACAAATTTTTCTAGATATATTTTTTAATGGACTGATCCTAACTTCCTCAGACATTATATTCAAGTAAGTCAACAAAAATTAGAAATAAAACACTATATAGGGTCAACTGGAAAGTATCACATATTTTTAAAAAAATATATATTTTATTGATTTCAGAGAGAAAGAGAGAGGAAAAGAGAGATAGAAACATCAATGAGAGAAAATCATTGATCAGCTGCTTCCTGCACACCACCTACTGGGGATGGAGCCTGCAACTTGGTTCATAGGTTGATGCTTAATCACTGAGTAACACCAGCTGGACAAGTATCACATATTTTTATGGAGAAGTTTTTCAAGGTTTGTTCTGCAGTACAGAAGGTGCCAGAAAAGACACCCTCCCCACACACAAACACACATGTACACACACCTGCTTTTGTGTTTAAATAAATTAGTGAAAAGATAAACTCTATTTTTAATTTTATTTAATTTTTTAAGGTTTAAACAGATGCTTTATTTTTTATTTTATTTTTTTCTTTATTGATTGAGGTGTTACATATGTATCCTTATCCCCTCATTGCCCCTCACTCATGCCCTCTCCCCACTGGTGTCTGTGCCCATTGGTTAGGCTTATATGCATGCATATAAATCCTTTGGTTGATCTCTCCCCCTTACCCCCACCCTCCCCTACCTTCCCTCTGAGGTTTGATTGTCTTATCAATGCTTCTCTGTCTCTGGGTCTGTTTTTGTTCATCAGTTTATGTTGTTCATTATATTCCACAAATGAGTGAGATCATGTGATATTTATCTTTCTCTGACTGGCTTATTTCGCTGAGCATAATGCTCTCCAGTTCCATCCATGCTGTGGCAAATGGTAAGAATTCCTTCTTTTTTACCACAGCATAGTATTCCATTGTACCACCATAGATGTACCACAGTTTTTTAATCCACTCATCTGCTGATGGACACTTAGGCTGTTTCCAAATTTTAGCTATGGCAGATTGTGCTGCTTTGAACATAGGGGTGGATATATCTTTTCTGATTGGTGTTTCTGGTTTCTTGGGATATATTCCTAGAAGTGGGATCACTGGGTCAAATGGGAGTTCCATTTTAAATTTGTTGAGGAAACTCCATACTGTTCTCCACAGTGGCTGCACCAGTCTGCATTCCCACCAGCAGTGCAAGAGGGTTCCTTTTTCTCGACACCTGGCCAGCACTCTTCATTTGTTGATTTGTTGGTGATAGCCATTCTGACAGGTGTGAGAAGGTACCTCATTGTCATTTGATTTGCATCTCTCGGATGATTAGCAACTTTGAGCATGTTTTCATGTCTCTTGGCCTTCCTTATGTCCTCTTTCGAAAAGTATCTATTTAGGTCTGTTGCCCATTTTTTGATTTGGTTTTTTATCTTCCTTTTGTTAAGTTGTATGAGTTCCCTGTAAGTGTTAGAGATTAAACCCTTATCGGTGATAACATTGGCAAATATATTCTCCCATGCAGTGAGCTTTCTTGTTGTTTTGTTGATGGTTTCTTTTGCTGTGCAGAAGCTTTTTATTTTGATGTAATTCCATTTGTTTATTTTCTCTTTAGTTTCCATTGCCCTAGGAGCTGTATCGGTGAAGATATTGCTTCAGCATATGTCTGAGATTTTGCTGCCTGTAGATTCCTCTAATATTTTTATGGTTTCCCATTTTATGTATAAGTCTTTTATCCATTTTGAGTTTATTTTTGTGTATTGTGTAAGTTGGTGGTATAATTTCATTTTTTTGCATGTATCTGTCAAATTTTTGCAACACCATTTATTGAAGAGACTGTCTTGATTCCATTGTATGTTCTTGCCTCCTTTGTCAAATATTAATTGAGCATCCCATTTACCATCACACCAAAAAAATTAAGATACCTAGGAATAAATTTAACAAAGGAGGTAAAAGACCTGTACTCAGAAAACTACAGGACACTGAAAAAAGAGATAGAGGAAGACATAAACGGATGGAACAGACGGTGTTCATGGATTGGTATAATCAACATCATTAAAATGTCCATACACCCAAAGCAATCTATAGAATCAATGCACTCCCCATTAAAATACCTATGGCATATTTCACAGACCTAGAACAAACTCTCCAAAAATTCATCTGGAATAACAAAAGACCCCAAATAGCTGCAGCAATCTTGAGAAAGAAGAAAAAAGTAGGAGGGATCTTAATACCAGATATCAAGCTGTATAACAAAGCCACTGTTCTCAAATCTGCCTGGTACTGGCACAGAACAGACATATAGATCAACGGAATAGAGAACCCAGAAATTGACCCAAACCACTATGCTCAGTTAATATTTGATAAAACCTATTTTGAAGCTTAATAACCAACTTGATCATATTAAAACTCTTAAGAATTTTTTCACTAAATAAATCAGTTTAACTGATTAATTTGAACTTAAATTTCAAAATGGGAGCCTTTTACTTGTGTATTAGCCATGTTCCAAAGAGTTGTGGGACATACTTGGTTTTTAGAGTTAGGTGACCGGATTTTAACATTGGTAAAGTGGGACACCATTGACTGGGGGCGTTCTTGATTAAAAATTTGGTCTATATGGAGCAACAAAAATTTTCATAGAATGCAAAAATAGTATTGTAATATATATTTTTAAATTTCAACGTAAGTACAATTTACAAATATAATAAATAAAAAATTATGTATAGTATTATTTTATTCTTTGGCATATTTCTCATTTAAGTGAATTTTTTTTAGTAGATTGCTGTCGTTGTTTAAAAGGTCATGAATTTGCCGTAACGTAAGTCATAAGTGTCACTTTCAAGGCCGGCGCTAGACTTTTTGCCGCCACTATTTGCCGCCACTATATTTATTAAAATATAAATAATACGAGTACTGTCTGCTAAATTCAAGAAAATTTATGTATTTAGGAAATAAATAAATTACTTACCTAAATTATCTGAATAGCTGATTTGTAATGACATCACTTGTTTAACTAGCTTACTAGCACGCAGTACGATGTGTATCGTCTGAGAGACAGTTACAAAATGTTTTTGTCGTTGCCAATCCCAAAAAATGCCATTGTTCATTAAGTCCAAACAATGGTGGTCGAATTCTAACAACTGATCAACAATGCGAACTTTGATAAGCAGTTCTCAACAATTATTTGTTATTATTAAAGTTTAACATTATAAAATTAACAAAAATAATATAAAACTCATATCCTGGCTAAATAGCCACATGGCCGCCGAAAAGCGTATATTCCCTTCGCGTTCTCCCGCCGTTCCCTAGCTTGTCGTGCACTCTTTCCAAAAATCGGGACTTTTTTAAAACGCCGCGGGACACGGGACAAATTGTTAAAAATCGGGACTGTCCCGCCCAAAGCGGGACACCTGGTCACCTTTTTTAGAGATGTTGGGTACCTTGAATGGTCTATAATAACATCATTGCTCATGGATATTGCTTCTGGAGGTAGTTATTTGTGAAAATTGTTTAAGAGAGATAAAACTCCGCTATACGTCTTTTACCTAAATTATTTGAAAATATTATTTGAATATGGTTCCTGCTGAAATTGTATTTACTGAAAATAACATACATTTTCCCTTTCATTTTATGGTGTTTCCTAAAGTGCCTGCTGCAGTATGACAACACCACCTGTGCCATGCTTATGAAGTCTGTCATATTTCAGGGTTTATAACTTCTGTACAGGTTTGTAACACAAAGGAAAAATCTCATTATGGCAAAACCTGGACTTCAATGTACTTCCCTGGGGGCACATCATTTTTATTCATTTTTGTGCAAAGGACACATATACTTTGAAATTTAAGGAGTTACTGCTTTAAAGCAATGTAGGTCATTCTTTCCCCTATTCATCGCTACTGGGTTTCACATGCGAGGTGGAATCCAAAGGGATATGTTGAAGAACGTATCAAGTGTCAGTTAAGAGTGAGAAAAATGCATTGGATTGCCTGAAATAATATTTGACATTTCTTTCTGATTACTTTTTGCTGCTTATAGACTAGGTTTGGGTTCTTTCTAAAAATAGTTACACATTCACAGGCTTTCTTCATATAAATATGAAGCATTAAATACCTTTGAAAGTACCTTAAATATTTCCACCAATTTTAAAAGCATTTATTTGAATTTAAAGAACTAATTTAAAAAACAACAACAATGCTGTTAATAAAAAACCATAGTTAGCCAGAGACTATTTGGCTGCCTTCAAATGTGGAATTATCCAATACACATTTATTTGTTTCTGAAGGCAATTTAGCATGGCAGTATGAACCAGGAAAAAAAGTACAAGATGCATGTCCTCATAGACTTTCAAAATTTTGCTCTCATGAATTAAAACAAGTACATGTTTTCATCCAAACCAGTTAATTTCAAGAAAAGGTCTATTAGTTTTCAGCACATATTCCTTTATACCTTTTCCTTTAAGTTTTATGTCTATTTAATTTTTTAAATATTTTTTACATCATGAATTTCCTAAATGAGTTATGAAATAATCTATTAAATCATATAAACCTCATTTATCAACTATGAAGATAAATATATCTTCTCTTAGTTAAAAGACACAGAAGTAGCATTTCCTAACATGAAATGTATTTCTAAAAGTCTTGTTTCTAAACACTAAGTATAACTTCATTTGATTTCATATTTAGCTTTCTTTTATTATATGGCTTCAGATTATTCCATATTTAATTACTGATTATGTAGAGGCATGTTACTGAAGAAACTATACAGAAACTAGAGTTTTCTGTCCATAAAAAGAGTTTAACCACATTTTATATACAGTTGATCTTTTTCAGGGTATTTATGTTTCATAAAGTTGCTGTGAATGAGTTTGCTGAATTGGTGATGAAGTTCTGATTTAGA
Organism: Ia io; assembly: GCA_025583905.1. Taxonomy (NCBI): domain Eukaryota; kingdom Metazoa; phylum Chordata; class Mammalia; order Chiroptera; family Vespertilionidae; genus Ia; species Ia io. The sequence goes on along the minus strand of JAJQQW010000002.1, from coordinate 18,515,177 downwards.
AAATACTGAGCTATGGCTCCTAGGAGAAATACACAGGTTTCTGAGAGCCTGTCATCGTAACATTTTCACTAACCAATCAAACATACATTTAGCTTTAGCCAGTTTGGCTCAGTGGATAGAGAGAGTGTCAGCCTGTGGACTGGAGGGTCCCAGGTTGGATTCCAGTCAAGGACATATACCTCGATTGTAGTCTCGATCCCCTGTAGGGGACATGGGCCGTGCAGGAGGCAGCCAATCAATGATGTTCCTTCCTTATCGATGTTTCTATATCACTCTCCCTCTCCCTTCCCATCTCTCTAAAAATCATTAAAAACTTATTTAAAAAAAAAAAAAAACCCAAAACAAAACACATACGTTTATGTGTGTTTCTGTTGTAGACACCTTATTTAATATATATTTATTATAAATTATTAATTACCTACAGTATTTATTTAGAAGGAATCATTAGCTGCTTTCATCTTTTCCATAGCTTCACCATAAACTATGGAAGTTATTTTAGCACATTTTGGAGCATTCTCATGTAAAAACCAGTGAATGTCCTCTTTCTTTTCTGGATGTAGCATGTTGTTGGCTCATTAACATTGAACTAATAGCTCAATAACTCAAGCCTGAATGTAGGTCACCACCTGCATTTTCCCCAAAAGGCACATCACAGCCTTCTTGAAACACTAGATATTACTTCAGAGCTATCTTTGAGTGCCATTTTAAAGAGCCAATTCACAGATTAAAAACCACAAAAATGCAAAAAATGTGGCATTAAATAGATGGTGGAAAACAACACTAATTTATTTTTATTTACTAACTAGAGGCCCAGTGTGTGATTGAAATCGCGCAAGAGGTGTCCCACCCCCCGCCATGCAAGAAGGCATCCCACGAGGGGCCAGGACCCACACCTGACTTGTGAAGCACTGGATGCCGCGAGAGTCAGGTCAGACCAGCGCTGCGGGAGGCCGGACTAGTGCCACGGGGGGCTGGGACCCATACCTGACTCTCAGCATCCCCCGGCTCCCCTGCCTGTGTTCGTTCAGGGGCCGTCCGAGCCGCTGCACCGGCTCAGGCAGGCGCCCCTGTCTCTGTCTTCATCTCCGCTCTGGGCCTCACTTGCACATGCAACCTCCTCCTGTCTGGTCGTGACCCATTACAGCGTCCTGGCCTAATTTGCATATTACCTCTCTCTCTCTCTCTCTCTCTCTCTCTCTCTCTCTCTCTCTCTATATATATATATATACATATATATATATTATATATATATATACATTTTATATATATATATATTTTTTTTTTTTTTTGCTTTACAACCATTTTTTAAAAATTTAAATTCTTTATTGTTTAAAGTATTACATAAGTCTCCTTTTTCCCACACTGACCTCTCCCCGGCCTACCCCACCCCCCAGCACATGCCCTCTCCCCGACTCGCCGCGCATCTGTGTCAATTGGTATGCTCATATGCATGCATACGAGTCCTTTGGTTGATCTCTTATTCCCTCACCCACCCACTTTCCACTCATTTATGATATGAGAGCTGAAACAGGAACAGAGAATACAGCCTTGTTTGACCTCAGCTATGAGCATGCTTATCAAGGGACTCACATTTTTAGCCTCTCTGTGCATGTCTGTAAAACCCATGAGTATTGATTTTGAGTTTTCAAACACATTTTAGTGAGTCAGCAAATCCACAAATATGGAATCTAAAAATAATGAGAACCAAGTATATTTTTATCTCAACTCTTGAAAACATGGAAGGGGGTGCTGGTTAACTTTTCTGTGATTCAAATTTCCTTAGATTGACTTACATAGTAGAGAAAGAAACACACAAGGACCACATAAGACATTAGTCATTTTTGGCATATGTAAAAGTGGGAAATCAAGACACATAGAAAGGAAAACAAGACAGCTGGCATTTCTAAGTCTAGATTTTAACAAAGATCAAAGTATGTATAATTAGAACAAATGATTTCAACTCGCACCATTAAACAGTAAATAGGGTTATGTGGGTTATGTGGCTAAATACTTATTGTCCATTATGGGCATCATAGGCTATGTTTTGTATTTTATCATAATTATGTCTAACTCTAAATCCTTCAGTTTATAGAAACAAGTGTATTAATAGCTGGGATTTGATCTTGGGGACAAGCTAGATATCAGAGTCCAACATCTAATAAAACTATTTTTTGTGTTGTAAATTTAAAATGAGGGTATACCAGTACATAACTAAGATAAAAAAATTGTCACAGTGTGTCTTTAGTAGTTGTAAAGTCATTGAGTGTTATTTTTAAAGATTTGAATCTCCTGTTTCATTGTTATTTATAACCAGATAGTAACTTAACATACATGATTAAAAATTATAATAAAATTATTTTAGACAACTTTAAAATAATTTTAAAAGACAAACAAAAAAACAAGAAAAAATGCTAATAAGAGCAACCCATTTTATAAGGAATGTATGTACTATACTACTTTTTCCCAAAATTGATAATATAATTTAATAGTAAGAAAGACTATTATGAATTTTCTATCACATACATACCAAGAGAAAATGATTCCTATAAACACTGATGAAAATCCTTGAGTGTACCCATGAAAAGTTGTAAGCATAATGCCTATACTTTCTTTTTTTAAATTTTTTTCTTTATTGATTAAGGTATTACATATGTGTCCTTATCCCCCCATTGTCCGCCGCCCCCCGCAACCTCCCACTCATGCCCTCATCCCCCTGGTGTCTGTGTCCATTGGTTAGGCTTATATGTATGCATACAAGTCCTTTGGTTGATCTCTTCCCCTTACCCCCACCCTCCTCTATCTTCCCTCTGAGGTTTGATGGTCTGATCCATGCTTCTCTGTCTCTGGATCTGTTTTTGTTCATCAGTTTATGTTGTTCATTATATTCCACAAATGAGTGAGATCATGTGATATTTATCTTTCTCTGACTGGCTTATTTCGCTGAGCATAATGCTCTCCAGTTCCATCCATGCTGTGGCAAATGGTAAGAATTCCTTCTTTTTTACCACAGCATAGTATTCCATTTTGTAGATGTACCACTGTTTTTTAATCCACTCATCTGCTGATGGGCACTTAGGCTGTTTCCAAATCTTTGCTATGGCAAATTGTGCTGCTATGAACATAGGGGTGCATATATCCTTTCTGATTGGTGTTTCTAGTTTCTTGGGTTATATTTCTAGAAGTGGGATCACTGGGTCAAATGGGAGTTCCATTTTTAGTTTTTTGAGGAAACTCCATACTGTTCTCCACAGTGGCTACACCAGTGTGCATTCCCACCAGCCATGCAGGAGGGTTCCTTTTTCTCCACACCTCACCAGCACTTGTCATTTGTTGATTTGTTGATGATAGCCATTCTGACAGGTGTGAGATGGTACCGCATTGTTGTTTTGATTTGCATCTCTCGGATGATTAGTGATTTTGAACATGTTTTCATATGTCTCTTGGCCTTCCTTATGTACTCTTTCAAAAAGTATCGATTTAGGTCTGTTGCCCATTTTTTGATTGGGTTGTTTATCTTCTTTTTGTTAAGTTGTATGAATTCCCTGTAAATGTTAGAGATTAAACCCTTATCTGTGGTAACATTGTAATGCCCATACTTTCAACCTTTCTGGCCATCTGTGCTGTATTTTTTTAAAAAATCTTTATTGTTCAGATTATTACAGATACTCCTCTTCCCCGCCCCCCCATATTTCCCCTCCACTCAGTTCCCACCCCATTCCAGGCCTTGTCCCGCCCCCACTGACCTCATCCATAGGTGTAAGCTCTTTGTCCAATCTCTTCTCGCACCCCCCATAACCCTTTCCCCCCAAGAATTGTCAGTCTTCTCCCTTTCCATGCCCTGATTCTATTACATTCTCCAGGCTGTTCTATTCATCAGGTTTTTTATTCATTTGATTTTTAGGTTCACTTGATAGATGTGTATTTGTTATCACTTTGTTGTTCATAATTTTTTATCTTTACCTTTTTCTTCTTCCTCTTCTTAGAGAATATCCTTCAGCATTTCATATAATACTGGTTTCGTGGTGATGAACTCCTTTAGCTTTTTCTTGTCTGTGAAGTTCTTTATCTGACCTTCTATTATAAATGATAGCTTTGCTGGGTAGACTAATCTTGGTTGTAGGTTCTTGCTGTTCATCACTTTGTATATTTCTTGCCACTCCCTTATGGCTTGCATAGTTTTTGTTGAGAAATCAGCTGACAGTCGTATGGGTACACCCTTGTAGGTAACTAACTGTTTTACTCTTGCTGCTTTCAGGATTCTCTCTTTGTCTTTTGCCCATGGCATTTTAATTCTTATGTGTCTTGGTGTGGTCCTCTTTGGATTCCTCTTATTTGGGGTTTTCTACGCTTCCTGGACTTGTAAGTCTATTTCTTTTACCAGGTAGGGGAAGTTTTCTGTCATTATTTCTTCAAATAGGTTTTCAATATCTTGTTCTCTCTCTTCTTCTGCCACCCTCATAATTCGGATGTTGGTATGCTTGAAGTTGTCCCAGAGGCTCCTTACACTAGCTTCATATTTTTGGATTCTTTATTCTTTTTGCTTTTCCAGTTGGGTGTTTTTTGCTTCTTCGTATTTCAAATCCTTGACTTAATTCTTGGGATCCTCTAGTCTGCTGTTGGATCTCTGTATATTATTCTTTATTTTAGTCAGTGTATGCTTAATTTCTGATTCATTTTTTCATGTCCTTGAGGGTCTCACTAAATTTCTCGGAGGTTTCTAGAAGATTCTTGAGTAACCTTATACCTGTGGTTTTGAACTCTATATCCAATATTTTGCTTTCATCCATTTCTTTCATTTGTGACTTGTTTTTTTGTCTCCGTATTTTGGCTGCTTCCCTGTGTTTGTTTCTATGTACTGGGTAGCTGTTAAGTCTCCTTGAGTTCATAGAGTGGCCTTGAGTGGTAGGTGTTCTATAGGGCCCAGTGGCTCAGCCTCCCCAGTCACCAGAGGTGGACACTCTTGGTGCACCCCTTTGTGGGCTGTTTGCACCGTCTTGTTGTAGTTAAGCCTTGATTGCTGTTGGTATCACTGGGAGGAATTGACCTCCAGACCAATTGGCTGTGATGACTAGCTGTGTCTACACTGGAAGATCTGTTACATAGGAGACACCCTTATGGGGCAGGACTTGCTTCAGTGGGGCTTTGGTGCTCACTGAGTCTGCCCCTTGAGTGTGTCTCTTATGGGTATGAAGAGTTGTAATCTGGTATGGTCTATGACCACTGGGTACACTGACTCTTGGATCTCCAAGGAGGTGCAAGGTCAGCCACTGGTGGGGCTGCCCAGCAGGAGTTACAGAGACACCTTCAGATTTCTCCTCTTTGTATGGGGTTTGGAAGTGTCCAGACAATGCCCAGCTGTGAAGCAAGGCAGGCTGCTGCTGCCTGGCCTTGGGCCTTCTTTTGGAAGCTCTGGGGCTCTCTGACCCAGCTGCAGTTTGATAGGTTTTAGGTGGAGAAAGGACAGGCCATTCATATGTAAAAATCAATGCACACAGCTTGGGTGGGATTGTAAATTGGATGGGGCGGGGTCTCTGGGAATCACCAGGGTGGAGCAAACAGCAATGGCTGCCAGTCAGCCCTGCACTGGAGAGGTCCCCTGGTCTCTGTGTCCCACACCCCTGTGTAGGAACAATGATCCCTGGGAGCACCTCTGAGAGAAAGCTGCCCTTGTGTTCCTGTTCCAATGCCAGACAGTCCAGTTTCTCCCCATATGTTTCTGGGTCCCCCAGAGTCTTGCCTGGAACTGGAGTTCAGAGCAAGCGGGACTTGTATCTCCCTCCTGATTAAAAGAGCAGCACATCCAGGTGCCAGCACTTTCCGCACCTCCACACCTCTTACCAGTCTCATTGCACTTTCTTCACCTCTCTAGTTGTTGAAATTGCACTCAGCCAGCTTTCCCACAGTTCTGGGTGGTAGTTGTTCTGCGTTTTAGTTGTAATTTTGATGTGGTTGTGAGAGGCAGCAAGTATAGGTGTATACCTATGCCGTTGTCTTGTTTCTCGCCATCTGTGCTGTATTATCTCTTTCATAGAATGTTGTTGCTCCCACTCCTTACCTGGTTAATTCTTTCTGTACATTTAGGGTAAGTTTATTTTTTAGATAGTATCCTAGAATTTTAACCTAACAAATGCAAACCATAGTTTTCCCTGAAAATAATTAGTTATTTTTCTGATCACTAATCTTTGGAAGTTTACATGGTGTTGATTCTAACTTCCAAAGAATCATTGAACACGTTCTACTCATTAAGTTTTTATTTCAATTTTATGGTGAAGTCTTAGCCCAACTTCATAATCTTAACCTCTACTCTATAATTCTCAAGCCATATTTTACCATTTTATTATAGAACACATCACTTTGTTTTCTGTTTATTTGATTACATGTTTACATGTTTTTCTCCTCTCTAAAACATGTATTATGGAACATAAATTACCCTTCATTATTTTTATTCTTGTTTTCCTATTTGGATTGTCCACAATAATACTCAATACATAGTATTAAAATTATGAAGACACACAGTTCATAAAATTTAAGAACTTGCCTTCAGTTTTTAATAAAGTCTAAATTAAAGTCTCAGGGATAAGATACTGTCTAAATAATTACTATTATTTGTTCTTTTTTTCTTCATTTTTTTTTCCTGGTAATATGTTTATTTTATCCATTGGTTTCCAGACACCTTTACTTCAAAATACAGAACATAACACAACTAAGCAGGGTTGTTTTTCCTTGATTGTTCAGTGACTATAAGGGCTCAGTGAAGTGGAGAGTAAGGTAATTATGCAATCTGGGTAAGAAAAGGGAGTGGAGGGAGCAACCACACATATTCTTTCTTCAAGTCATGAAAAATAGCTTTGAAACAAATCTGGAATTTGCTAATTATGGTTTAATCTTGTTTTTAATTTAAGCTGTATGATTTAGCAGCCAGCTTATTTTCAACCCTAGAGCTAATAAAGTTTCATTGTTATATATTTTAAAGAAAACTTTAGAGGCTTAAGGTTAAAGTCATGATTGATGCAGTGTTGGCACGTTCTTAAGTCAAATTCTTCCATAAGTTAGCTCCCTTAAAATCATTCTTATTAGGACAGTTTTGAAAACTGAAACATATTTTCCACGGTTCACAAGGTGGTACATTTGCAATCCCTTTCAAAACATTTTTAAAATATTGTTGTGAATAATTTATTTCACTTTAACAAGTAATGTTCATTAAACATGCATTTATAAGTAGCAGACCTGTTTCTATTACTTTCAACACAGCTGAGCGAAGGTAAAATTATATAATAGCTAATTGCATTTTCTTGCCAATGTCCAAAACCTTTTGTCTATTCTGTTTTATACTCAGGACATAAAGTAAAATAGGAAGAACAATTTCTTTTTGCCACTAAAGAGAAAAATTGTTGGAGGAAGAGAAAAAGTAATTTTAAAGAGATATAGTTACAGAACTGAGAGTGTTTACACAATGAGAAGCATTTCAAAACAGTTCACACAGCCATTCATGTCTGTATCACTCCATCATGGAGGAGGTTGACCATATTTAGACCTTTAAGTTCTGACTCATCTTCCATAGCACCTCAATGTCTATTCTGTTACCTGACTTCTCACACACCTCTCATTTTAGATAGATACACATCTTTCAGGAACTCAATGTCCCCGATAAGTTCTCATCTAGACAGGGGGCTGTGGTAAAATCATGCCCTCTCTTTGTTATGGGATGTTGCTGCTGAACTGGATTGGGCCTGTTCTTCAAAGCACTCACAATCAGTCTGGAAAACTCACAAATAAATAAGCTATTTACTTAAGAAGCTAAATAGTGAGTCATATCCTAGCCGGTTTTGCTCAGTGGGTTGATCATAGGCCTGCAGACTGAAGGATCCTGGGTTTGATTCCAGTCAAGGCCACATGCCTGGGTTGCGGGCTTGGTCCCCAGTGTAGGGCATGCCAGGGGTGGAGATCAATGATTCTCTCTCATCATTGATATTTCTATCTCTCTCTCCCTCTCCCCTCCTCTCTGAAATCAATAAAAATATATATTTTTAAAAAGCTGGTGAATCATAAACAAAAGAACAAAAGGCTATGGAAGGATCTTATGGATGTTGGGAAAGTTATTCAAGAGGAGACACTTAAAGAATTAATATAAATTTGCCAGAGAATGAAGGCAAAGATGCTCTTTTTCAAGCATTAAGTAAAAGGTACAAACACTCCCAAAGGAATATGATGGTAGTTATTGTTTTGAGGTCTGCATAGCTGCATGTCTCCATAGTTGATCTGAGAAAGAGTATTTGACTAACACCAAGCATAGGGTAAGGGCATCTTCACACTCTCAATACGTCAACATATTGAGATAATATAAGGCATATTTTAAATAATATACTGTAGAACTAAGAAAAAGCAAAGCAAATTCTAAGTTTCAAAAGAAATTTATAACAAATATTATTTATTACATAAAACCAGGAAAAAATATACTGCTTAGTGTCTTAAACAGTTATAAGGGGAAACAGTGTCTATAAGGCAGGAGGAACCCATTACATGAGACCAAAAGAAAAAAAAAAAAAGGAGAGAAAAAAAATCAAGAGGGTAATATTAAAATGGAATAGGTTGAATATGTTGAGATAAGCACAAATTTAAAAATAACTAAGTGGAAACAGAAATAATCCTGCAGAATATTTAACCAGGAAATGGGATAGGAACATAAAAAGTTTATCCAGCATTAAGAAGAAAAGAGCAAGGAAATAAAAATAATGGAGAAGCATGTTTAGGTAAATTATAAAGATAACTAAAATGGAATTATAAACCTCTGAAAGGCATGATTAACTAAATTTAAAATAAAAATTGTCAAAATTAAAATTAAACATTTTTAAAAAGCTGAGTTTTAAAAAGTTAAAATAAACAAATTTCAGGCAAATCTTATTACTAAGATGAATCATAAATAAACACATGAATGAATAAATAAAGTAGGAAAAATCTGAACCCCAAAATAATCAATATAAAAGGAATGCAATGATGTTGAGAGACATTTAAAAAAGATAATATAATGATTAACAATTTGAATACAGTGATTATTTTTCTGAGGAATTATAATGATTAAATAAATAAATAATAACCATAGAAGAAATGCACATTTATCAACATTTCCTCCACAAGACTTTCATAATTTTCATAAATATTTTGTTCAAATCTTTAAAGCAACAAAAATACCCTAAAATAGAGTATTCCAGATTATTTAAAAAAGGTAATACTATGAGATTTATTTTATAAATCAAGTAAAACATTGATACCAGAATACATATAGAAATTTCTTCTATGCACAACCTTAATAAAGATACAACATGTATATACCAAATTTAAATAATTTATCAAATTCAAAGGCTCTCTTGCTCAAATGCAAAAAGATTAGAAAAGTAAAAATGTAAGACTAATAAAAATAGTTTCTATTGATATCGAATGTGTTTAAATAAATGTGTGGTTCTTAGTTTTATAATTACTATTAGGAAATTAGAAATTGTGGGAATACTTCATTGTCAAAATATCATATCTGAAATTAATACAGAATAATATTGACTGTAAACTGTAATTGAAAAATAAAATTTTAAAAAGAGTTGTATTTTAATGTTTAGAAATATTAAAATTCATTAAAAAATACTTTACATTATTTTTCAGTTGTAGGAAATTGTTATGGTTTTAAAATGCAACCTTGGTTACCACATTGAATTAAGGTTATTATAACCTATATTTATTTATATAGTAAACACTTTGCTAAACTGAAAACTTTTGTATAATTTACTAAACATGCTCTGGATAAGAATAAATTGCCACTATTAAACTGCTGTGTTGCTGACAATTACCTGAAAGAGAAGTTGGGGTGCTTCACTGGGCTGGAAAAAGTTTAGCTAAATCAGAAAGCAGGTCTAATTAAGCAAGTTTATTCTATATCTTTAAAAGGCTAAGTTGACTTGCACATGTACGATACCTATACAGTAAAGCTCTCACTGGCATCAATTGCACGCACGTGTTTCTATCTGTCATTGTCAATTGTGAATTTGGTTGACACTTCTATTACAGCGAAAGGGCAAATAGAGATATTAAAATATGTCTTCTAATTAATTTCCTTTCGATGTGCACGAATTCATGCACTGGGCCTCTAGTACTTAAATAAAAAGTGAAAAGTAAGTATGGGTGTGTGTATGTATCTATAGCTGGAATTTAGAAGGCTCAAGTCATTCTGACATACATATGAAGGACAGAATAAGACCATTGTTGTCAAACTGTAATGTGCATATAAATCATCTGGTGGTCTTAGGTATACAGATTCCAATTCCTATTTCTGGGATGGGGTCTTTTTGTATATGTATCAAGTTTTCAGATTATGCTAATAATACTCATACACCACAGACTATACTTTGAGTATAGCAAGGATTGGAGATGTGACTATTTAACTCAAATGAATCTTGATGCTTCAGATATTTAAGCTATATCATATGAAAGAGGGTTCTATTTTTCCTCCCTTAAATACATAGAATAGGATCAATAATCAATTATTTTTAGGGAGGCAAATATTTAACCAATGAAAATATATAATTTCAAAAACTTAGATATTCTAAAAAATGTAACACACTATCTAAAAATATGAGGTTATTCATGACTAGAATTGATCAATTAATTTTTATTAACTCTTAAGGGTATAGCAGAAATGTGTGTGTGCTTAAATTTGTGTTGCTATTGTATTAAATTGCCTCTAAATATCTATGATAGCTATGATTCTGTAGTGGAGGTAAGGAATGCACAACTATTACAAAACATGTACTACAGCAAACCTATAAGCTATATATGTTTTAATCTGAGATAAGAGTATAAGAATGAAAAGTTGGGCTCCTACAGTCAAGTAGGCAGACACTTTAAAAAGTTCCAAGTTATTTTTATATTTAACACTTAACCAAAAAATGTTTAAACAAAATATTTCCTGTCTCTATTAAATATTTTGATATTACACCACAATAAAATGATCTTTAGTTAAAGAGTAATCTTGCATTAGAATTTTGACTTTAGTGGGTCATTATTTCTATTCTTTGAATTTATAGAGAATGCTAAATTCTATTAATACAATGAAACATTCACATACTGTGCTCATGATGCCAGCTGAAGAACATACTCTCCTCTTTTCTGGCAAAAGACAAATTGTGCTCCAACCAAAATAGCCTCATTTTGTTTCCCTTGTCATGCTGGAACTAGGAAGATGTCATTCAAAAGAGTTAAGTATTCAGAAGATGTCCAAAATCACACAATTTCAACATTAGGATACATCATTAAATTACCCAAGTTTCTTGCCTTCCACCAATTGACTTTATCCAAAGATTTCCAAATTTTAACTTTGCTAGTATCCACGTTAACCATTCATTTTTCAAACTTTACCCAATGCAAATGAAAATATTATATTTTGCAGAAATTAATTTTTAAATTTTCAAATATATAATCACACAATAGTTTCAAGTATATAATCTTAAGCTGCCATAAGTCAGGGGGTAAAGAAATCTGTATGTAATATCTATTTAATGCATTTTAACTTAATGTATACCTTCCTATAATAAATATGATAGACTAAAAGATTACATGGAGAAGTTTTAAAGTTAGTAATAAACACACAAGAATCTACATACTGAGATCAGTAAAATAAAGTTGAATTCAGGCAAACAAACCAGTATTCTCAAAATTAAGCCAAATACCTTTTTAAATTAAATGTAACATTTTCGACTAATTAAATTGGTGTCATGTGGTATGGTTACAAAGTTTCTATCTCAGGATTTTAGGGCCTCACAAACTAAATATTCCCTTCTGATCCCATAAAAACCAATCTTCCATATTTCCAGATGGAATATGGAACATCCAGGTAAATTATATTTGCTATTACTCATGCATTTTCTATCTTTATGACAATGATATGTTATTCTCATTGAAAAGAAAGGCAAGGGAATATTTTGGGAAACATTCCTTATTTTTCACTTTAGAAATATGACTTCTCTATGTGTGATTACATTTATCTTTTTTTTTTTTTCCCTAGGAAACACTGATACTTTTACAGATTCAAATAACTCAGAAAACTATTGGGTCAAAATATCTTATCCACCTACACAACAAATAGAAGACATATAACTAATGAAATGACAGAGGATGTATGCTGTTATGGGTCATGACCAGGTGGATAAGGAGCTTTAAGTAAGAGTTTCATCTCAGAAAAGCTCTATCATATCAACCACAACCAATGACAAAACTTTAGGTTACGGGGTTGAGAATAGCTGTGAAGGCTCTTATTCAAGATAATCCTATCTAATAAAGAGGGAATATGCAAATTGACTGTCATGCCATCACAAAGATGGCGGTGCTCCTAACCACAAGATGGTGGCATCCATAGCCACAAGATGGCAGCACCCAGTCCCCTCAGCCCAGCCGAAGTCTCCCAGTCCTTTCAGCCCTGCCGGAGGGGTGGCAGGTGCGTGGTGCGGCTGTACCCGCTTCCAGCCCCCCAGCCACCCAGGGCTGGCCCAAGGTGCAGGCAAGCTTTGGATGCCAGCTTCTCAGCTTCCTAGGGTCAGTCTGAAGCACAGGCAAGCCTCGGATGGCAGCTTCCCAGCTGCCCAGGGCCGGCCTGAGGCACAGGCAAGCCTCAGATGTCAGCTGCCCAGCCATCCAGGGCTGGCCTGAGGTGGAAGCAAGCCTCAGATGGCAGCTGCCCAGCTGACACCCGAGGCACAGGCAAGCCTCAGATGGTGGCTTCCCAGACACCCAGGGCTGACCCAAGGAATAGGCCAGCCTTGGATGGCAGCTGCCCAGCTGCCCAGCTGCCCAGGGCTGCCTGAGGCTCAGGTAACCAGGGCCAGCCGAACTTGTGCTGCTGGCAGTGGCAACAGCAGAGGTGTGATGGGGGCATCGCCTCCCGCCCCTGAGGGCTCCCAGACTGTGAGAGGGGGCAGGCCGGAATGAGGGACTGCCCCCCTCCAGTGCATGAATTTTCATGCACCGGGCCTCTAGTTTATAATAAACTGAGAAACTAGCTAGTGCCATAGACCTTCTTCAGGTATAATTTACAATTAAACTCAAGAGAAAGTGTTTATGGATTACTAAATCCAATAAAAATTATTTTGAATCAGGTTACATTATAAATGGACTATTCCTCCCCATACACATATACAAATATGTGTAAAATTTATAATGAAGCTACTTACATTGCTGATGCCTGTATATAATAGTTAATTAAATTTCTCACTTTCTTTAACCATATGCTGTAGTTATTATGCTTATTCATAATTTCTAAACTTTACAAAGAAAAGACATCTGAAATAATGAAAAACTGCAAAGTTTTGATATTTTTATGACCTGTAAGGGTAAACAGATTTTTTTTTTCTCTACCATGTTTTTATACTTTTGTTCATGTGCTTTACTAATTTTTTAATATTGACTATAAATATATTTGCTTGCATAGGATCATGTTTGATATCATAAACCTAAGCATATAGTTATATATTGAAAATAAATGTTAGGTACATGAGGAAAATTCTAACAGTTCTCTTAGCTTATGTATATCTGGTTATAATAAAAGAGATAGACATTAATCAACTACTGATAGAAGCCAATCTAAAATTAAATATGTAAGGAGTATTTTGAAGAATCACTAAGGAGTTTTGCACCAGTGGGGTCTCTCAGCCTGGCCTGTGGGTATTGGGCCGAAACCAGCTTTCCAACATCCCTGGAGCAGTCCCGGATTGCGAGAGGGTGCAGGCCAGGCTGAGGGACCCCACCATGCATGAATCCATGCACTGGGCCTCTAGTGTCAATAGAAAGATGGTGATACTATTTGTCCTAACAGGTTATCCTGGAAGAAGTAACCTATTGGTGTTGAAGGGATTAAAGTCTGTGAATTTAGTTATTTCTTTGTTGGCTTTGATGTGTATTTCAGCACTGATGACATATTAAGAGTAATTGCATATATAAATCTAAATTTCAAAGTAGGTATCTGAGCTGGATATATAAACTTAAGAGTCACCTGAATTATAAGTATGAACTGAGGATATGATATAGATGAGATAAACCATGGAAGGCATACAGAATGTGATGATAAAAGATATCAACATGTGTTTGAGAACTTGAAATATTTAGTAGCTAACAAAAGAGGATAAACATGCATACAAGACACATACTGAACAACCACAGAGAAAAATGGTCCCTCAGAAAAGGACCATGTCGATGAAATTAAAAAAAAAAAAAAAAAGTTTTTCAAGGATGTGACCAGCATTTGTAGTGTCAAATGCTTGATATGTGTCTGAATGGTAAAGTATGGGAATGAGTGAAATTTTTTCATGGGGTAATACAATATGGAGGTTATAGGTGATCTTCCCAAACATTGCTTTTGTGAAAGGACTGAGACAGATTGAAGTTAGTGTGCTGGCCATGAAAAGGCATTTCACAGATCTGCTTTTGATTGGCAGGTACAGGTGCTGCCCCGTTGGATCCACCACTGTGATAACAGGGAGCCCGTGCTTTCTGTGCTGTGCTCCCAGTCACCATCCAGTTGAGGTGAGTGAGGACCAGGCCTGACACACAAAAAAGTTTAAGTAAGGTCCATTAAAGATGGGTAAAAAAAAGAACTGTGGAGAATTATGTAACTGTGGAGAATAAAAATTATATGGTAATAAATGGAACTTTGTGTGTGGACATATATTCCCACCCCAACTCCCTGTGCTTTTATCCTCTTCTATTTGGTGGACTCCAAACTCCACATGGGAGGCCTTGAGGAGACAGATACATACATTCATTCTAGCATGGATCTATGATCTTATATATATCTCTGTTCTTTTTTATTTTATATTTTTATTGATTTCAGAGAGGAAGGGAGAAAGATAGAAACATCAACGATGCCAAAACCGGTTTGGCTCAGTGGATAGAGCATCGGCCTGCGGACTGATTCGATTCCGGTCAAGGGCATGTACCTTGGTTGCGGGCACATCCCCAGTAGGGGGTGTGCAAGAGGCAGCTGATCGATGTTTCTCTCTCATCGATGTTTCTAACTCTCTATCCATCTCTTCCTCTCTGTAAAAAATCAATAAAATATATTTTTTTAAAAAAAGAAAGAAAAAGAAACATCAACGATGAGAGAGAATCATTGACTGGCTGCCTCTCCAAAGCCCCCCAACCCAGGCATGTGCCCTGACCAGGAATCAAACCATTCATAGGTCAACACACAACCACTGAGACACACCAGCTGGGCTATCTCTGTTCTTTATCTTTGCTGGTTGTGACGGTTAGGCTCAGTCAGAAAAATAGAAATCACACCAATTATTTTAACAGAGAGAATGTAATAAAGAGAACTAATTTAACAAGTATTGCACAGAGCTGTTCACTATACCTGCTGCTGAAATTAAACATGATCGTTGAAGTGGGGACACTAAGGTGCCTGATGTGAGCAGCCAGTGAGGCATGCATTTCTGTGGGTAGAACTGGTTTGCTTTGTCTCCAGGTGCACAGAGTAGTAGTTATTTAATCCAAACAGGGTGGCCATGTTTAATGAAGTCTTGCTTATTGGACTATCATCATTGCTAACTGGTGGCAGACTAGAAGATGTTGTAACTCATTTTCTTGGCATTGAAGCCTTATAAATAGGCTTGTGATTCCAATCAATTTGGTAGATTTTGCTTTGATTGCTTTACAATCAAAAAGCAATTTTGGTGTTATTGACACCAACAGGAACAAGTACTCCTAAGTGTTTTATGATAGATCAAGGAGGGAGTAGTTAAAAGTGCCATTTTCTGAGATGGCGAAAACACACATATGTTTGCTGGGGATAAAAAACCTTAGTGTTCAACAAGTTGAGTTAAAAACTCACAAGTGTTTTATAAAACTTCTATAAGATATGACGAGGTTATTTTTGTTTACTAATAAGAATGGAGCTCAAGGAAAATGTCCTGAATATATAGATAAAGCTAATAGAATGACTGAGATACCATGGGGGAAAATGAGGGGTTTTCCCCAAGCATGGGACCAGGTTTCTGTGGAGTAGGCATATTTAGAAGCTGGGGCAGGAAAATAGCTTAAGAATGAAGGAGCAGCTAGAAAGAGGAAAACACCGGGAGAGAGTGATGTCATGGAAATCAGGAAAGTTTTAAGAATGCAAAATATATAAAAAAAATTGCCCTCAATATAAAATGCTGCACTGTTAGGATATGTTCTGAGAAGAAGCCACAAGACTTACCAAGGAGACTATTGATGAACTGTATTGAGCAGTAAAGGATGACACCAGATTTTATTGGTTTGATCATGAATGCCAAATGAAGAGGTACAGCCAATGAGATAAAAAACCATTGCTTCTTACAATAACTGCTATTTAAACTGCTGTAGAAGTTTGAATGCTAATAATAAAGAGAAAGCTTGACAAATGCTTAGGTATAGAGTTAAAGCTTTAGCAATTTGTACAACTTTATATACTAAGAATATTTAACCTTTACCTATGGTATTTTTCGTTCTGACAGTAATAGTCAACTCAGCCATTAACTCCCAATTTAGTGAAATTATTGATGAAGTTTTGCTTATCACTTTTCTCTAACCTTGCTCTCTATTAACTGTTTTAGGAGGTGAAGAATTTGAACTCCAAAATATAGATAAATATTTTTTAAAAGTTTTCTCAAAAATGTCCCTTTCATGTTCTAGTGAAAATACTATTAAGTCAAATTTAAGCATGACATGCACTGTGTTTTGTTTTGTTTTAAGAATAATTTCAGAAGTCTAAAGAGGGAAGAGACCTTGCCCTTTTGCCCCCACCCCCTTAAACACATACTCATACACACACACTGCATCTTAGTACAGACCGGAAGACATTCATTCTAGGTTCATTTATGTGGACACAACCTGGTCCTCATATGCCCTGGAGTGAAATGTATGTTTCTCCTTCTTTCACTAAAATGAATTAGAGTAATGACCTTAACTTTCAGTTTCAGGTTCCATCTTTAAGGACCTTGGAAATCACCATTCCCTTCTGACAAAAAAGTAAAAGCTTAAGAGATTGAAAAATTAACAATTCTAGGGTACATATGAGAGAGGAGGATAAAGGTCAAACTGCTATCCTCAAGACTGGAGTGAGTCCTGGCTGGGTAGCTCCATTGGTTAGAACATCCACCCAAGGTTGCAGGTTTGATCCCTGGTCAGGGCATATACAAGAAGCAACCATTAAACACATAAATAAGTGGAACAACAAAGCAATATTTACCTCTCTCCCTCTTCTACTCTCTCTCCCTTCCTCTCTCTCAAATTAACCAATAAAATAAAAATAATAAAAAAACCCTGGAGAAACAGATGACTATGTATAGCAAGCATGTCAAACTTGTGGCCCGCAGGCCGCATGCGGCCCACAGCAAATATTTTTGTGGCCCAACCAATATAACGGTATGCAAGAAATGTTTTAATAAAAATTCCGTAATTTAATTTTTATAATGTCCTGTTATACATAATTATTAATAATGAACTACAATGTTCACTAATGACTGATTACTATAACTGTGTTGCATTCATTTTCCTTACACAGGCGCACCATTTCTCTCCACTAATACTAGCTGTGAATATTTTGGCAACCAATTGCCAAGTGATCGGTCTTGGACTGACTTGGTTGGTGTGCGCAACAGGAAATATTTTGCTTTCAGAGAACAAGAAAAATAGGTTTATTTGCATTACGCTTATTAATTTGTGCAGTTATTCAGTGTCTGGTAAGTTAATGTTCAAGAAAAAATTAATTTTTATTAAAATGTTCTATTATTTTATGTTAACGATTACTCATTTATTTCAGCCCTTTGTATTCATCATGTCTCTATCGAAATAAACCTATGATTCTATGAAGATTGAAGCTTTTTGCCCTAGCCACTTAGGCTCAGTTGATAAGAGTGTTGGCCTCCGGACCAAAGGGTCCTGGGTTCGATTCCAGTCAAGGGCACGTACCTTGGTTGCAGACTCCTCCCAGGAGGCAACCAATCGATGTGTTTCTCTTACATCGATGTTTCTCTCTGTCTTTCCCTCTCTCTTCCACTCTCCCTAAAAATAAATGGAAAAATATTCTCAGGTGAGGATTAAATAAAGAAAGATTCCTCATTTTTTTTAAAAAAAAGAACATTAAATAATATCTTTTAAAAAAAAAAAAAAAGGAAAATGGAAGCTTTTGTTTTTTTGTGGCCCACATAAACTTAAACCTTGTTTATTTGACCCATGTTAGCCTTTGAGTTTGACATGCTTGATGTACAGGGCATTATGGCTTATTTTTCAGCAGGGACTCACAAGCAAAAATCTCTGAGAGAAACAGCTGGGGTAGGAAAATCTGAACTTAGGAATTGCTGGAGGCTCTTTGAGACAAGTCTGAGAGGTAAAAGCTCCAAAGGGACCCAGTCATAGGAGGCCCCTACACCTTGGTGAGTGTTGCTTTCAGGAGCTCAACCTGGTGAATAGCAGAGAGAAATCCCCTGGGGCTGCCAGCAGGGGGAGGGAAAAAGGAGCGGGTTTGAAATACAGGTGAGCACTCTGTTCATCACAAGTCCAGCTCTCAGAGAAACGAATCAACCAGAGTTTAACCTGCTGGGGTATTGTCAGAGCCTAACTGATCTGGGAAGAGAGAAACACCTGGCAGCCCTCATCCCGCAGCACCTAAGGGGGGATGGGGAGGAGGAGGAAAATAACTGAAACACTTGTGACATGCACAGTCAGGAAGCAGAGGCTCACTAGAAGTCGGAGCCTTAATCATGGGGCTATGGAACACCCCCAACACCTCCCCAACACATTTCTAAAGGCCTATGTAAAGCAGTGCCACCTGGCAGGCGAGGCTCAATGGTTGAGCATCGACCTATGAACCAGGAGGTCATGGTTAGATTCTCAGTTAGGGCACATGCCCAGGTTGTTGGCTCCGCCCCCAGTATGGAGTGTGCAGGAGGCAGCCGATCAATGTTTCTCTCGTCATTGATGTTTCTATTTCTCTCTCCCTCTCCCTCTCCCTCTCCCTTCCTTTCTCAAGTCAATAAAAATATATTTAAAATAAAAATAAAGCAGTTCCTTTTACATCACATCTACCTGTAACCTCCAACTACAGTTGTTCCTGTTACTTTAGGAACCCTGAAGAGGGTGCTTGACCATTTTGCCATTGAAACATATAGAACATAAGGCCTGTTCATTTACTCATGCATTATTTTTTATTTTGTAAAATGTAAATTGTCTCTGTGGCCCAAATGTTTTAGTGAAAAACTTTCCTAGTGGCAGTTCATCAATAGGGAAAACATGGGCTCCCCTAATGACATAAAAATTAGCACATGGCAACTAAGGATCTCCCTCCATGGCAGAGCATGGTTTTGCTCTGGTTTCCTGGCACTTTCCACTAACAAGATAGTGAATGAGGTGCCAGACACAGAGGTGCTGAATGGGCTCTGAGAAGGACACATTAAATGTGAGGGACAAAGAAAATATCTGCCTATAAGAAATCGTGAAAGGGTAATATAAGGATATAGAAATTAATGAGATGACAAATGTGACAACCTCTGTGGTAAGTAACAAGATATATTACATTTAAATAGCCAAATTATGTAAATTGCTTTGACTTTATATCTTTCAGAAACCATAGATCAGAGCTTAATTGAATATAAATGAAAAACATTAAATGATGTCATATTGCTAAAGTAATATTTTGAAAGTATAAGACTATAACAATTGCTTTTGTTTTCCAATTTCAGATAATTTAAAAAAGAGCCAATGTAATATATGTGCTTCATTCAATCCTAATCAGAATTCTCTAAGTCTGTATGATAAATGTGTTGCTCCATATAAAAACTTAATGATAAAAATAAATTAAGCCATTATGCATAAAAAATCTTGGTAATATTTTTAATTGCTGTGCAACATCAATTATATCTGAGGGCACAGAAGGCCTTTAACTTAATTCTCAAATGTCTCAATGGCTTAAACTTGTTTTGGCTTATGGACTCAGAAAATAAAATTATTAAAAAAATAATTTTCTTCTGAATACTTATGACTTTTCTTGTGAACTTTTACTTATGGTAAAGCAAACTGATAAATAAACTAAAAAATAACTTTTAAAAGTTCTTGTCTTTTTACAACTCAGTGAATTTTGTTTTCCAATTCATCCTTTAACTGAGGGTGTGTTACTTCTTTCAGGGTTAAAATTTTACAAAGGGTATTGATTTAATCCTATATACCTACATATTCAAGTTTCTAGTTCCCCAAATCTCCTAGCCCCTAAAACAAGCATTCATACTCCAGTTTCTACTTTCCACAATGGTTTAAATTATATATATAATATATATATATATGGCTCTGTGTGCGCAGGGCCTGGCGGCTTCCCAATCTCCGTGGCGACCAACGGGAAGACTCCAGGCCCTGCTCCTCCGCTGGCTCCATGTGCACAGGGCCTGGTGGCTTCCCGCTGCCGTAGCACTTAGGAAGCCGCCATGCCCTGCTCTCAGTGCTCTGTTTGCTGGTGGGACAGGCCAGACACTCCAGCAGAGGGGCTGAGGAGACTGGGTGCCGCCATTTTATGGGTATGGGGGCTGCCATTTTGTCACAGAGTGATGCCTAATTTGCATATTACTCTATTATTAGATAGGAAGTGTCAACCAAATTCATGATTGACAATGACAGATAGAAACACATGCATGCAATTGGCACTAGCAAGAGCTTTAACCTTTTACACTCGGATGTTGAGTCTGACTTGACACGGTTAGCATTAGAATAAAGGAATCGAGAAAAAAGCAAGTGAGTGCAAAGGGTTAAATGTATCGTGCATGCATGAGTCAACTTCGCCTTTTATAGATATAGAATAAACTTGCTTAATTAGACCTGCTTTCTGATTTAGCTAAACTTTTTCCAGCCCAGTGAAGCACCCAAACTTCTCTTTTAGGTAATTGTCAGCAACACAGCAGTAAATATCAACATGAAGCAGATTATTATTGTAGATCAGGCAGGAAGAACAAAGGGTAAAATATTTAACTGCAGCAGTGTTTGACTATATTCTGTGCTATGAGAAAACCCGAAGTCTTTTTCAAGGTCCACCATTTCTTACTTCTTTTCAGTCGGATCAAGTTTCTAAGCTTTCTAAATCTCTGTTTTCCGGCTAATGAAAAGAAAATAGGACTACACTGAGTCTCCTATCTACCTACTCCAGGACTTCTTTGAGGATCAAATGAGATGAGGCACAGGTAAACACTTCACAGACATTTGGTTAAAGTGTGAAATGTTTGCACCTGGCTGTAAAGCAAGTCATGTTCCTGGGCTGAAGAAACTGCAAGGAGTCTAATAGTTGCTAGGGAGAGGAAGCTGGGCATTGCTACATGACGTCATTACCTGGCGCCCACAGCCACCATTTCCTGGCTGGGCTGGGCTATGGGCTGCATTTTGCGCCATGGGGTCTTTGCAGTGTTCGCTGCAATTTGGTGGGCTATTGCTCTGGGGTGGTGGCAGGGCATGTGTCCCACTAGGGGGAAGCTGAATGTTGCTTTGTGGGTGCCAGGTCCACAGTGCCATTTCTGTGTAAATGGCCAGTGCATGTCACAACAGCTCCTGCATTGAGCATTTCTCCCCTGGTGCATATCATAGTGATTGGTTGGATGGGTTGGACACTTAGAATTGTAGCCTTTTGCATATCTATAATAATCTATAATAATCCTATCTAATAAAAGAGTAACATGCAAATTGACCATCATTCCAACACACAAGATGGCTGCCCCCATGTGGTCAAAGAAGGCTGCCCCCATATGGACACAAGATGGCCACCACAAGATGGCCAGCAGGGGAGGGCAGATGGGAGGGACCAGGCCTGCAAGAGAGGGCAGTTGTGGGCGATCAGGCCAACAGGGGAGGGCAGTTAGGGGTGACCAGGCCAGCAGAGGAGGAAAGTTGGGGGCGACTGGGCCTGCAGGGAAGGGCAGTTGGGGGGGACCAGGCCTGCAGGAGAGGGAAGTTAGGGGTGACCAGGCTGGCAGGGGAGGGCAGTTAGGGGTGACCAGGCCTTCAGGGGAGGGCAGTTAGGGGTGACCAGGCCTACATGAGAGGGCAGTTAGGGGCAATCAGGCTAGCAGGGGAGCAGTTAGCCATCAATCAGGCTGGCAGGCAGAAGTGGTTAGGGGCAATCAGGAAGGCAGGCAGGCGAGCAGTTGGGAGCCAGCAGTCCTGGATTGTGAGAGGGATCCCAGATTGGAGAAGGTGCAGGCTGGGCTGATGGACACATCCCCCCCTGCACGAATTTCATGCACCGGGCCTCTAGTAAAAGTATAATATGCTAATTAGACCGGATGTCCTTCCGGACTAAGCTGGGGCTGTGAGGGGCCAGGCAGAGGTGGTAGCGGGGGCCAAGCCCCTTGCATGAATGCATGAATTTTGTGCATTGGGCCTTTAGTATATATGTATATATAGCTCCACTTTTACCTTTTTAAATTCAGGAACCTTTAATATTGTGTTTGCTTACACATACCTCACATTGGCTGATTACCCTAAGCCATGGTGTCATATCAAGAACTCATCATTGGTATCAGCTCTTGGCACACTCCCCAGTCCTCATGCAGAACCAACCTACTCTTATTTAATTTAGATGTTTCTCTGTCATGGTTCAATTATTTTTATAAATTATTATGGAATTGGAAGAATAATTTAAAGTGGAGAGCAGCTACTAAAAAAAAGTCTGACAATTACAAGAATAGATTCAAAATCATAACACAGAACCCAGAGCCTTTTAAGACACTTTGAATATCTTTTCCATAAAAATATAATCTAAGGATGTGAATTTTAATTGAGCATGTATGTATAGTATCATATTTAATATGGTTGTTTGAAAACGGGAGTATACAAAGGTTAAAATATAGTTATATTTGTGTGGATTATAATCCAGTGTGTGACCAAGCTGGATGAAGGATCCTCTCAGAAAAGCATTAAATGTTTTCACCTTGAAACCCCCCAGAGAATCAGTTTGAGATCCCAAAATGTTTTCAGATGACTTTGACCCGATCAACCACATTTCTAGATAGAACAAAGTCTCTGAAGCAGACTTCCTAACTCTTCTGTGAAATAACATAACTGCAATGCCTGGTTTGCTATAATTTAGGTTTTCAAAGCTGTAAATAAGTACTATATGAAGGAAAATGGGGCTGGCTTTCCAATGAATGAGCTGAGAAGGTGGAACAACATGGATTGCAGATTGGATCTTTAAGTAAAAGTGAGCCAAAGAGCTGGTGCTGATGTTACTGTTTGTTTTTAAAGAAACTATAATTTGTGAAAATAAACACATTACAAAATACGAGAGAATGGTTCCAGTTCTGAAGTCATCCCTACATGGGGGAAAACGTGGTAGTGTTATGTCACTTAATATTCTTTGTTGGAAAATATTTAGGAAGAAGTAACAAACACAAACTTCACAAAATAAACAGATATGTATTGGTTATGAATTAACATAACAGTTGATGTCACTAAACCTGTATCAAAGCAACACCTCCCCACCCCCCACATCTGAAATTTATATTTGTGGTTAACTATCACCAAATAGATTTTTCTGGTTGCTTGCTGTTCTGTCTCTGTGTTGTTTTTTTCCCTCTCTCATTTTTCTCTCTCTCTAATCTATTCATCCATTCATTCTGAGTTTTTTATATAATTGTTGTTTATCATAATCCACATGATCAGTGTCTCTAACACTTACTGTGTTTTTCCAGCCTCATTTGCCCTTCAGTCATGCATCTACCCCTGTATATACTATGAGGCGACTGGTGCTATATTTCCTAAGGATTCTAATCAGCTGACTTCCACCTGGGTATGGGCTATGAAAGGTTTTGTAGGGAAATTGTCAGTTGGGGGTTGAGAAGGAATAGTTGAATTCCCCCTCCTCTCTCTCTCTATTTTAGACTACTTGGATACAAAGTTTCCCAGGTAAACCCCTCCTCCAGTCTATCCTGAGCCTGGGACTCCCCCAAACCCCTCCCCCCTTTATGCCTCCAATCCAGTGTCATCATAACTATTTGATATTGGTAACCTCTGGGCTATTCTACTCTCCTAATTTTGTGTTCTTAGTTTTTCTTTCACTTGAATAGCCAACCAAGTGTCTGCATTAATCTGTTTACATAGTCAGGAGGTTTCTGTTATCTGGTTAGACCCCAATTAATATAGCAACCTAAACATTTACCTTTCCATTCTAAAATGCTGTTTTGGCATGCAGTATCAATAAAATGAGTATTGTTTGAGTCTATTTTTTAAAATTTCCCTGCAAAATAAAGGGACTTCTGGTTCTGCAAGTTTGGTTTCTTCTGCTCCCCTACTCTATAGAGGATTTGTTTGTTGCCAGATACGTTTTTATCACAATAAAAATAGGACTAGAGCTATTCAACTAAATAGGGAAGGATACTGTGGGATCATGTCAAAGAAAGGACTGTGTATGTAGCTGTTGCAAGACATAGAGAAAAAAGTCAAATTTTAGAAATAATACTATGTGTTACACTTAGGTTATTCAATAATGCAAATCAGGAAACAGGAGTTACATTAAAAGTAATATTTGTGGTGCTGTGTGTCTTTGAACATATTTATCATCAGGGGTTTCTTGAGGGAAAAAGAGCTGTTACTTATGATGGGGGTAGTAACGGTTCATTGCAAAATTCTTTTCTCATTCTCTTCCACCTGCCTTGCCTTTCTCCTCTTTATTTACTTCTTAACTTGGTTTTTCCCAAACAGGAGTGATATTTTTAGAAGTTCTAAGACTGAAATTATGGTTGATTCTGAAAATGTATTTCACAATCATATAAATAGGTGACATTTATTTTTTGCCAATTATATGGCAGGTAGTGGTATATATGCCTCAAAAATATACCTCACTGAATCCTCACCAGGATTCTGTGTGTTCAGCAACATTATTAACCTCATTCCATAGCAGAAAGAATAGGTTTAGAGGTCAAATTGAAACTCTGAATTCCGACTTCAGGTACTAAGCTATTAACTATTATGCTAAACAGAAAATACAGGACTTACTGAATGTTATGAAAAATAGACATGAAAGTAAGTTCGTAAATTTTCAAATTTCAGATAAGGTTAATGCAACATGGGAACGATGACTTTGCAAATGCATTGCTAATAGCAAATAGAAATAAATAGCTCCATAGCTTTCGTGTTTGATTGTAAAAGCACATTCCATAGATGAAATCTATTTACAATTTTCCAAAAGCAAATATTTAAAAAAAGAAATAAGTGGAAACAGAATTTGCAAATTTAGAATAAGCTGAACAATTATAGTTGACTATTTTCTGAGAGGTTTCTCTACAGAAAAAAAGAATGAACTTGTTTTATTTTTGACATGTTTAAGGAGCACAAATAAGATCACACAAAAAATGAATTTTATTGCATATCACTTCCTTTGTATTCTAAACATTGATCAAGGGTTTACACATATAATTTTGCATAGCCACTTTTTTTTCTTTTTTTCTGAATGTGTTTACTCCTGTGGTTTTTTCACATACTTTTTATTGATTAAAAAAAAAAAAAAAAACTCATTATAAAATCATTATTGACTTGAAGATGATGACAAGTATACATAAATCCTTGATATTTTTATGGGATTATATTTCATGCTGAGATAATGGCCTAATAATTCACAGTGATATTTTCATAATTATGTAGTTAAATACCTGATTATCGGTGATGCAATTTGTGTTCTGTGAAAAATCCACGAATTCACTGTTGAAGTTAAAATGTAGGATTTTATTTAGAGCTTTTGTCTAAGTTTCCCTTTCCATGTGTGTTACTGGTCCTTTCATTCTGCTTAGAGTTTATTTTTTGCCTAAGGTGCACTCTCCTCCTGTTACTCATCTGTGTCCATCCTTCTTTTTCTGTCTCATAACAACCTCAGTCCTTATAGAGAAATCACAGGCTCTTTTTTTTATAGCTAGGTCCAATGCGTACTCATCCTTCTCTCTAATTGTCATAATCAAATACATGTCATTTCCACTTACCCAGAGATCATTTAACCAACCATCAAAAACTAGGACAACATAAAAAAAATACAAAATAAAAAGTATGTGCCAACTTTCATTCAGACATCTACTAATCTACCATATCAGGGATCTAAAAGCCATGAGGAGTACCATGGTATCCAAACACCATCTTAAGGGTTAAATCTAAAATTTCTCTTCAAGAATGCATGCTCATATTTTGGTCATTTGTATTCTAGTTCCCCTTAAGATTATTTTTTTCTCAGTTTTTTTTCTAGAACTTGTTCATCACCTTTGTTAAGAGTTGAATTGTGTGCCCCTAATGAGATGGATATGTTAAAGTCCCAAACTTCATACTTGTGAATATAACCTTATTTGGAAATGTTATAAATTTAAAATGAGGCCATTAGGATGGGTCCTAATCCATATGGCAAATTTCCTTATAAGAAGAGGCATATTTGGGTACAAAGATATACAGAGAGGAGAATGCCATATGAAGACACGTAAAGGGAAGGTAGCTACGTAAAGACAGAGGCAGAAATTGGAGTGGAATTGCCACAATATAAAGAACCACTGAGGCTACAAGAAATTGGAAGAGGCAAGGAATCATGGACCAACCAAGACCTTGATTCTGGACTTCTGGCCATCAGAAGTGTGATAAAATTAATTTCTATTGTCTTAAGTCACCCAATTTGTAGTACTTTGTTACAGTGGCCATAAGAAACTAAATTACCCTTGACTTCAATCATGCAATGTGCACAATTTTCTTAATACACACTTTATCTTGAGCTTGACAACTGTCAGTCTCTTTGGGCTGCTATAACAAAAATATATAGACGTAAACAGCAAACATTCGTTTCTCACAGATCTGGAGACTGGGAAGTTCAAGATCAAGGATGGAATATCTGATGTCTGGTGAGGGCAGTCTTCCTGGTTTGCACATGACTATCTATCTCTGTTTTGTGACTTCGGTGGTAGAGAGAGGAGAGAGAGAGAAATCAAGCTCTCATGCTTCTTCCTGCAAGGGGTCGAATCTCATTCATGAGGGCTCCACTCTCGTGACCTAATTATCTCCCCAAGGCCCCACTACCAAAAGCATCACTGTGAAGGTTAGGCTTTCAATGAATGCAATTTTAGGGGCAATAAACATGCAATTTATAACACCCAAAGTTTAGCTTAATAAATGGGTTGTCCCTGCCATTACAGGTACATTAATAACAGTGTACTATGAGTCCAAAAATGGCATAGTTCTTATATCATGAATATGGATATAAAAAGTTCATCCATTGAAGCTCATGAATTTCATTCTTAGATTGACCTTCATGTCCTCATTATTAGTCTACTCTATTTTCATACCTAACTCTAAGAAAATTAGTTCCTCTGATTCCCATGTTCCATGGATGATTAGATGCAGCAAATTGAGTGGGAAGGAAGGGACTCAAAAAATACAGTAAGAACAGAAATTATTATAGAACCATGAAATAGTAAGTTTAAAACCTGCCTTAGAATGTAAATTCCATCACTTATAACGTTCTGGAAGTTGAGAATTTGACTTCAATTTTTAAAACTCATTTTCTTCATTTGTTAAATAAGAAAACCATAGCACCAGTCTTATCACAATTAATGATGTCACGTTTGACAAGTACCCAAGTCAGACAGATTGTAGGAACAATTGTCAATTAAATTTTCCCTCCTTTTATTTTATAGTGTATGCCAGTCTGGTATCACCAATTGTAAGAAAGTGCCTTTTTTACATTATTATGTAGTGCTGTAGTTGCTAAGCATGGATTTGACCTTGAACCTTCAATAAAATAATTATATTATGATAAAAATTAGCAAGAATTAATATAATCCATTTTATAAAGTGTATTAGGTTTTATATTGCTGCTATAACAAGTTACCACAAATGCAGTGGCTTAGAAGAATAAACATTTGTTGCTTTTCCACTTGGTAGGTGAGAGATCTGACCCAGGTCTCTCAAGGCTAAGATCATGATGTCAGCAGATTGTGTTCCTTTCTGGAAGCTTTAAGGGACAATTTATTTCCTTGCCTTTTCCATAGTCCTTGGCTCATGCCACCTATCTTACACCATCAAAGCCAGCAACATTGTAATTCCTGACCTTTCTTCTATAGTCACATCTCTTTCTCTGACTACATCTAAAAATGATTCCACTCTTAAGGACTCATGTGATTAGATTAGTCTCTCCAGGGTTATCCAGACTAATCTCCCTGTCTCAATATCCTTGGCTTTAACATCTTGAACATCACTTTTGCCATATAAGGTAATAGATTCACAAGGCCCTGAATTAGGACTTGAGCATCTTTGGAGCAGTGGAGGTGGGATGGGAAAATTAATTATTCTGCCTACCACAAAGCTATTTTTCTTAATTCCTTAAGTGAGTTTCTTCAGTCACCTTGATTATTCTTTATATGAAAATGGCTAATTTTCAGAAATCCTAAATAAATAAGACTCAATACTAGTTTTAGAATTTATTTTATGTTTAATAATTAGTAGAATCTCTGGCATCCATTTATGAATTGATCACAAGATGTATAACTTTAAAACTTAAAGGCATTCACTATTGTTTTGAACAGAAACAGTATTTGATCAGAAAGAAGGCATTCATTTTGAAACTTCAAAACTGAAATGTCAGGTAGTTACAGGATATTTACTTGTGGCATAAATGCAAGGAGGAAAAATGTGCATTCCACTTACCACTCACTACTCAATACTTCTTCCTCCTTACCGCCTGCTCTATTTTTTTAATGCATTAAAATTATTCTTTGGGTAAACTGCCCATTTAAATGATTGCTGTTTTAAACAATTTTAAAAATGTGATGGGTGGCCATTCTTTATGCTGTCCAAATTCTGATGGCTTAAGTGACCTCAGCAGCAGAGAGAGTGACTATAGGGAATAACACTAATCATAGAAGACCACAAAGCCTAAAATTTCACTGTTTTTTTTTTTTTTATTGTTTGTTGTTCCTTTTCTTCAACTAAAGTACTTTTTGCTATATTCATAACGCAAATGTATGGAGGGCTTCCTTTCATTCAACAAGTATTTACTGAGACATCCCATGAAGCTCTTCTTTTTGGTATACCTACAAATTCTCAATTGGTTATGATACATCTTAAATGCAGCATGGCTCACTGAAGAGTCAACTTGTATTTGAATTTCTTCTCTCTCTCTCTCTCTCTTTTGGTTTGTAATTTATTAGATCCTCTAAGACATACTAACAAAACAATAACTGCCTTTATGAATTAAAATGGCTACTCTCTTTTTAAGGAGATATTTAGACCAAGCCTCTCACCAATATTTCACACTTTGATTTTATATCTCATTTTGAAAGACCAAAAGCCAAAGATGGGAGTTACTGAAAGAGATGACATCTAAGCAATATACAGATCTCATTGTAGCTCTATTGAACATGTTAACTTGCAAATATTAAGAGGGTCTATTTCTTCTAATAATCATCATTATTATAACAATACTTGCTAAAATAATACCCACTGGCTGAAACTGGTTTGGCTCAGCGGATAGAGTGTCGGTCTGCGGACTGAAAGGTCCCAGGTTCGATTCCGGTCAAGGGCATGTACATTGGTTGCGGGCACATCCCCGGTGGGGGGTGTGCAGGAGGCAGCTGGTCGATGTATCTCTCTCATCGATGTTTCTAGCTCTCTATCCCTCTCCCTTTCTCTCTGTGAAAAATCAATAAAAAAATATATTTAAAAAAATAATAATAAAAAAAAAATAAAATAAGGTAATACCCACTGGCTCTGTAATGAATTCTAAACTGAACTGAATTCATAAATTTCCAATTACACACACATCATTGTGGTTAGCTGAGACACGCTCCTCTTTCATTTTGTTTTCATTTTAATCTCAATCTCTATTGAAAGCTTTATTGCCTTCTGTCTCAAATTACAGACTAAAGTGGAGGACCCAGCTTTTTGTCATGGAGAAAAGAAGGGATCCTTGGGCTAAGAAATTTCACTTCCTCTAAATCTCTAGCTTCTCCACTTCCTGTGACAGGGAAGAGTGGGGTGGAAGAGGTAACTATTTGTTTTCTGAACAAGGTCGAGTGACAGACCGCTTTTGTAGTTGATGTCCTGTTTCTCTTGCTAACACTGCCTAGTAGACAGTTTCCTTTCTGGGCTACATGACCAAATGCCGGCTCCTCTGTGCTGCTTGTGAGAGTGGTTCAGAGGGGGTTCAACAGGAATCCTCCCACTTCGGATTTTCCTGATGTTTGAGACTTTGTGCTTCTAAACTGAATTTCTACCCCTGCCTTCACTTTCCAGCAAGTGTTGATTGCATCATCTTCCTCATGACCTTTTGCTACTGAGTTTTCTTGACTAATAACACATTCCTTTATTTGAAATATAGACCAAATGACTCAAGCCCAGATAACTATAATATCCAGTCAGTCAGCCTAATCATGCTAAGTAATGGGGACACAGGCACTGTACTCTGCCCCTCTATTGACCTAGGTGTCTCTACATTTATCTCAGGTTCTGCAGATAGTACAGGGGCACCGCAGTAGGATTATTGACTAAATAAATATACAACATAGGAACCAAATATTAGTCTTCAATTTCTGCAGGCCCAACTAATCTTTGTAAGTAATTCTTCTTAAAAATATATTTTTATTGATTTCAGAGAGGAAGGGAGAGGGAGAGAGATACAGAACCATCAATTATGAGAGAAAGTAATTGGTTGGCTGCCTCCTGTATGTTCCCCACTGGGGATTGGACCACGGCCCCTGCAACCCAGGCATGTGCCTTGACTGGGAATCGAACCGTGACCTCCTTGTTCATAGGTCGATGCTCAACCACTGAGCCATGCAGGTAGGGCTGTAAGTAATTCTTTTAAATATCCCACTCCAGCAGCTTTTGAGAGAGTAAAGCAGTCCCCAAGAATACTATATCCATAAAAAGTTTCCATATCACTCCTCCTATTCTCTTTTGAATTAAAGGAAGCCACTGTGATTAACTGTGTAGGTTATATTGAATGGTGTATATGAGCATGGTATCCATGGGCTAGAGGCCTCAAGAACACACTATTGTTAAAACTCAAAATTGATTCTGAAAATATTTAGTGAGCACCCAAAATGTGGAAAGAACTGTTCTAGATGCTGGTCAAACAGCATGGAAGTTTTCCCCTATGGAGTGAAAATTCCTATGGCAAAAACTAAAGCAGATAAGGATAAAGGTTTGGTGAGTGATGGCTTATTAGTGAAAGCCATAGTGAAAAGAGATTATTTGAGCAAAGGCATGAAGCATGTGAAGAATCAAGCCTTGGGATATTGGGTCATGGAAGCAGGGGAGGATTTCAGACATAAGAAAACATAAGAAAACATAAGGCCCTGAGACAGGAACAGGGCAATTCATTCAAGTAATTTAACATAATATGGAGCTATTTCCTACTGTTTGTTTGCAACTATTTCCCCCAGTCAAAACACAGATGCTTGACACTTAGCATCTGCCCTGCTCTACTATATTAAGGCCATACTCTACTATATTAAGGCCATGCCAGTCTTAAACTGTTGTGGACATGGCAAAACTACCTGAACAGGATCCTGGTGTCATTAACATTAATAGCAAAACACATTATAAATTCTTTTTATATAGAAACTTACACATTAAAAAAAAAATTCCCTATTTCATAGCATGCAATCTATCTATATAAAATCCTAATATGCAAATTGACTGAAAGGCAGAACAACCAGCAGAACAACCGGTTGCTATGACAAGCACTGACCACCAGGGAGCAGATGCTCAATGCGGGAGCTGCCCACAGCCCACAGGCCCCAACCAGAGGCAGCCAGGGCTGGCGAGCAGGTGGCACCAAGCCAGCCAAGGTGAGTGCTAACAGGGCTCCCTGCCCCCCACTACCCCGCCAGTTGTTCTGCAGAGGGAGGTGACTGGCAGTGGTGGTGAGAGGTGGGGCCAGCAAGTGGGCGGAGCCAGGCCAAGGTGGGTGTGAGTGGGCGTGCTGGTCACACCACAGATCGGCCCTGATTGCCAGCCAGTCCTAGGGACCCTACCCGTACACGAATTTCGTGCACCTGGCCTCTAGTAGATATCAATAAATCCCTGCCTAATAAATGGGTCAAACTATTTATTAGAGCTAGAGAATTTATCTTAAGAAGATGAGTAATTTAACCGTTTCTTCCATCTACTGAATTCCACAAATTAATTTAGTCTCAATTTCCTGGTCATCATTTATCTACCTTTGATCCTCTTACAGGATGGGGCTATGCCATACACCCAGTAATGTGAATCAGTAAGTATTCAGTAATTGGTGTCTTTTGTAACAACTTACTGATTTCAAGGCTCTATCAAAAGCACTGTACACATAATTTTATCTTAATTTCACTTTGGTTTTAAATTCTTATAAAGATAAGAAAATGATATTTTGAGAAATTATCTTGCTGTAGGACATTATATTATTGGGAAAGAGTAGAGTATAGTGCTTTTGAAGAGTACTGAATTGGATTCCACACAATGTAATCATTTGCTTAGAGTTGTAAAAGAAAGTAAAGGAAAATAATTTGATGCTCCAAAAAATTAGGGGCTTGCACAATACTATTTTTTGTAAATTTTTTTTCTCCAATTGTTTTGGTCTTTCCTTGGTTAAGTCTTGGGAATGGGAAAGTAACAGTGCTTAGCTCTAAACTGAAATTGCCATTAACTGGTTGTGTGGCATCAGTCAACCTCTCTGAGCTCTATTTAGATTCCTCATCTGTATAATAGCAGCAATGACACCTATACTGTACATGTGTGTAAGCAGTAATGGAGAAAATGTGAAGACCTTAGCAAAAACATCTTAAAAACTCAGCAAAAGGTAGATAGCACAATTTTGGTTAGCAGAAACAAATTTAGAATTTAAATTTAGATCTGTGTCTTTCTAAAGCCTAGACAATGAATTGCTGCACACAATGCCATCTACATTATTTTCCGGGTAGTTCAAAGTGATTTCTTGGCGTCATACACATATGTCTATTATTGTGCTGCTTCTCTCCTTTTTAAAAAAATTTCTGTATTTTTTATAGAAAAGGGAGGGGTAGCAGCTGCAAATAGGTGTTTCCTAAGAGACTAAGACTGTTTACTGCAGTGTCTAGAAAATGCTCCCTCTTTTTGTTTGTAATACCTTGTGAAAAAAAATATTCAATAGTCCATTCCCTCAGGCAGTTTCAACTTATTCGAATTCCTAAGGGAAATTTTGAGGTGAAAACTGCACTACGATGTGTTTCTCTTGAAAGAAAGTGGTGAGGAGCAAGGAGTAGATTTTACCATCCATACTAGCTAAGATACCTGTGGAGAAATAATTCGCACCACCCTTGGCTATAAGCTCTAGTTTTTACAAATATAATACCTGACAATGTTTTATTTTGGCATCTGTTTACAATTGGGAGCTACATTCTAAAAACTCAGTATTTACAGGTTGTGGCAAAGGAGGTTTGAAATAGGACAGACCACAGCCTAACTCACTTACACATTTTGTAAAGAATCAGCGATACTCAAGGACCCACTACCATGGATTGGATAACAATGAGATAACTGCATTTTTACTCTGTTTTTAACAACAATAATGACTTTCAGGAAAAGTGGCTTGACATTAGCAAAAATGTCCCCCCTTCAAATGCCTTCACAGTTTATAAGCCTCTGCACAAAAATAGTTGAAACTTAGAACCATTGCAGTCTAACAATGTTGATTTTGTATATTTTCAAAGTATAACTATTTTTCACATTAAACTTCAGTAGTCCTCTAACATAAAAATAGATTAAATGATTGCTCCATTACAATACATTTATTTGGCAGTGCCCTCAGCAGTCTGGATCTGTCTCTTGCTTCAACAGTATTTGGACAGAACAGACCCAGGGATGACCCTTCTTTCAACCTCCAGCCACTCTCCTGAGTCTTATTTAGTCACCTCCTTCGAAACCACCTCTGAGACCAGCCTACACACCAGTTTCTTTTCTACCTTAATTCCGTATTGCCAACCAGGAGCTCCCAAATTCATCAGAACTATTCCTCCCAGGAGGATGCTGCGGTCAACCGCCTGGCCAGGCCTGCATCTGCAGGCCTCCTGCACCTACCTCTCGCTGGGCTTCTATTCCACTGGGACAATGTGGTCCTGGAGGGCGTGGGCCACTTCTTCCTTGAATTGGTGAAGAAGCCCGAGGGCTCAGAGCTTCTCTTAAAGATGCAAAACCAACGTGGTGGCCGCATTCTCTTCCAGGACAAGCTGAGGCCTCCCCAGAGGAGCGGGGCAAAACTCAGGATGCCTTGGAAGCTGACAAGGCCTAGGAGAGGAACCTGACCCAGGCCCTTGTGGAGCTACAGGCCCTGGGTACTATCCATGCAGACCCTTAGCTCTGTGACTTCCGGGAGAACCACTTCCGGGGT
This sequence comes from Ia io, assembly GCA_025583905.1. Lineage (NCBI taxonomy): Eukaryota > Metazoa > Chordata > Mammalia > Chiroptera > Vespertilionidae > Ia > Ia io. The sequence goes on along the minus strand of JAJQQW010000002.1, from coordinate 18,480,793 downwards.
GAGGAGGTGAAACTCATCAAGAAGATGGGTGACACCTGCCTCACCTCCACAGGCTGCCTGGCCCCCTGGCTGGGTTGGGCGAGTGTCTCTTTGAAAGGCTCACCCTCAGGCACGACTAGGAGCCTTTGGAGCCCAGAGGCCTTTAAGGGGCCTCTGCATCCCTGTGGATTTGACTTTTATCTGAGACTCTCCCTGAAACTAGTAGCCATTCTTCCAACCACCCTGAAGCCCTCTCCCATGCATTGGACCAAATGGAAACAATAAAGCTTTTTGCAGCAAAAAAAATTAATTAATTAATTAATTTAATTTGATTATTTTATAAATTCAAATTTAAACTATGTACATATGATAAGTCTACCTATGAAAATAATGAGCCTCTTTTGCTAAGTATATATTATTGCTTGTCATGGGCAACACTTGAAGTTAAATATCAGTTTCAGTATTCAATTTATTTCTTCTTATTTTTTTCAGGTATGCAATACTGAAGAATAGGAATCCACACAAATCAAAGCAAATGGAAACAGTTCTCATAGGACTTTTGGTAACCTCAAAACACTGCTGATTTAAATGAAGAAGTTTGAAATGGAAGTAGGAGACTTTTGTATTAAAATTCAATAACTCCTTATTCCTGGTCAATAGCATAACAGAAAGTACTCAAAGCTGACAAGTAAGCACAGCATTTATATTCCAATATTACCAATTTCTACTAACATTTAAGTGGCTAAGAGCACATGTGACTGAGAATTAAATGATGTGCAGCTTAGCAGGCTCTCATGGGTTTCACAGTGAGCTTCTCCGGGCAAGTGCAGATGAGCAGGCATGCACACACCTGTCTTAAAAAATCAACTACAGAACCCTTTCTTCTCAAAGATCTATTTATAAAAAAATAGTCTTGTACGCACAGAGATAGCAGGGGAAGAAGCCTAATTTGTGTAGTCAGTGGTATAAGTGAGCGTTTGTATATCGGAGTTCATTCAAGTCCTTTCTAAACTTTTCACTTTTAATATTACTTAAAACATATTAAAATTTGAATCAGATTTGTGGGACCCCTGAACTCATGGAGAACACATTTGAAAATCTTTGTTCTACTTCAGTGTTATCATCTGCCAGGTGAACCAGTGAGAGACAGAAAGGTATTTTAATAAGAATTGAGATTCTCTTACCTTTATTTCAGCTTTAAAAACAAATTATCTAACATTGCCTTAGTCAAGTGTTTCTCAAGCTACATGATTTTTACCAACATGGGACATTCGGCAATGAATATCTGGAGACAGTTTTTGTTGTCAGAACTGTAGGGTCAGTGCTAGTAGTCATATTCCAAGGCACCGGTCAGCCCCCAACAGAAAGAATTATGCACCACAGAATGTTAATAGTCCCAAATTTTAGAAACACTGCATCAGACCATGAATGTTAAATTTACATTTAAACTCTATGGAGACATCTTATTTCCATACAATCTCACATTATGTAAATAGGAGCTCGAAATTATTCTGAAAACGACATAATATTTGGTACCTAAATATTTTCTAAATGACAAAAATTACACATACCACAGATGTTTCAAAGTTTCTAAGGATGCTTGGAATAATTTCCATGTAACCATGGAGTCTAATGATAATGCAGTGGTTTGAGAGACAGAAGAATAACACAGAATCTGCCTGTCCTTACATAATATTTCCCATTTTGAATGGCTCCTGGTCATGCAGTCTCCAGGCACTCTGCTCTGAAGCAAGGTCATGAAACTCCATACACTCTGGTATTTTTTTAATATAAACGTTTGACTTTCATGTATTGCATCAGTCACATAATTTACTCCAATTGCTCCCTACTTCAAAAATTATCTTGAAAATGGCCTTCTTTGACATGGGATTTTGTAGGTCATTTATTGCAAGATGCAATCTTGTCTCAAATTATATCTCTGAAAGTAACAGCCATTTTATCATTACAGGGCCTTTAATATATTTTTTAAGTGAAAACACACACACACACACACACACACACACACACACACACAACAAAACAATCCCACAAACAATTGTTAAGTGTAGTTTTGTCCGATGAAGGTTTGTATGATGCATAATTACAAAGTTCATAAATACATATGTCATGTTACCCTTAACAGTGATTCCTAAGGGAGGCTTTTCAGTATCACTGAGCTATGGAACATTGGAAGTTGAAATTCACAAGTTAATGGCTATCCCTTCTCTGAGAGCCCACCAGATTTTCACACCATAACTAACACTTTGCCTCATTCAATAACTCAGCTGTTGACAAGGGCACTTAAGCTAGTCAGACAGTAAAAACACCAAGTACATCAAAAGCTAGTAAATAAGGAAGAAAAATAATAAAAGTAAACCCACATACACACATACAAACAAGTAAAGAACTCTGGGCATTTTATAATGCTGGCATCAAATAACCCAGTTGAGTTTTCCTATATCACTTACACTATATGGTATGTTTTATCTATTAACATGTATATTTTTAATCCAGTTAAGTGAAAAAGTTGATACTTAACACCAGATGTTATTGTAATTGAACCTTCTTAATTATTATACTCATTATTTTAATACTAGAGGCCTGGTGCATGAATTCATGCATAGATGGGGTCCGGCTGGACAACCCCAATGGGGGCCCATCGGGCCGGGCCAGTGAGGGGGAGGGGCTGTGGGAGGTTGGCAGCCAGCCCCACCCCCATCAGGGTGTTGTGGGCTGAGTTGGCCAGAGTATGGACCAATTGGGGCCCAGATCAGGCTGGTTGGCGGTTGCAGTGTGCATCAAAGCCACCAGTCAGTCTGGTCACTGGACATTTATATATATAGACTAGAGGCCCGGTGCACGAAATTTGTGCATGGAGGGGGGTTATCCCTCAGCCCAGCCTGTACCCCCTCGAGGGATGTCCGACTGCCCATAAACGTGCAGTCGGACATCCCTCTCACAATCCAGGACTGCTGGCTCCCAACTGCTTGCCTGCCTGCCTTCCTGATTGCCCCTAACCACTTCTGCCTGCCAGCCTGATCACCCCCTAACCACTCTGCTGCCAGCCTCTTTGCCCCCAACTTCCCTCCTCTGCCGGCCTGGTCACCCCTAACTGCCCTCTCCTGCAGGGTTGATCACCTCCAACTGCCCTCCCTTGCAGGCTTGGTCCCTCTCAACTGCCCTCCCTTGCAGGCCGGGTGCCTCCCAACTGCCCTCTCCTGCTGGCCATCTTGTGGTGGCCATCTTGTGTCCACATGGGGGCAGGATCTTTGACCACATAGGGACAGCTATATTGTGTGTTGCAGTGATGATCAATCTGCATATTACTCTTTTATTAGATAGGATAGAGGCCTGGTACAGGGGTGGGGGCCAGCTGGTTTGCCCTGAAGAGCGTCCTCGGGTTCCCGTGGGGTGTGGAGCGGCCTGAGCGAGGGGCCTGTGGTGGTTTGCAGGCCGGCCACGCCCCCTGGCAACCCAAGCAGAGGCCCTGGTATCTGGAATTTATTTTCCTTCTACAATTGAAACTTTGTAGCCTGGAGCGGAGCCAAGCCTGGGGCTCCCTCCGCTGGCAGCCATTTGTGTTGGGGTTATAATCGAAACTTTGTTGTCTTAAGCGGGTGGGCCCGGCCAGGGTGTGTGGAAAGCTTTGCTTCCCCTGTTGCCGGCGGCAACCCTGGCCTGCTCTCTCAAGCTCCTTTCTGCTGCCATTTGTTTGAATTTGTTTACCTTCTGTAATTGAAACTTTGTAGCTTGAGTGGAGGTTTAGGCCTGGCCAGGGCAGGCGGAACGCTTGGCTTCCTCTGTTACCTAGGAAACCTTACTCTCTGTGGCTGTAGCCATCTTGGTTTGGGTTAATTTGCATACTCACTCTGATTGGATGGTGGGCGTGGCTTTTGGGCATGGCTTGTGGGTGTGTCGGAGGTATGGTCAATTTGCATATTTGTCTATTATTAGATAGGATGACATTATCTTTGGATTTACTGATGAAGTTCATTAGAAATATTATCGATGAGGAAATTGATTTTTATGACAAAATTTTCAACGAAGATATTGATTTTTATGACAAAAAATAAGGAGCCATTTTTTATAAACTTTGAAGGCACATCCAGAACATTTTCCTAAGTCATTCTCAGAAATAAGGCTGTATTCCAGGTAAACTAGAGTGCTTTTAGCTAATAAGCTCTGTTTTAAAACCCAGCACTCGTCTCTATTCAGAACCTGTGTTCCAAGCCAAAGCCCATTTGCAATCCTGAGTCACTTGCTCTGAACCTGTCCAGCACATTAAGACATAACTCCTTGTCATACTGATATACACTTTGGTTTATGAGTTTAGGTGCCCTTTCTTGGCTATGAATACCTACTCTACCAAAGGCATCCTTGTTAAGAATTTCAGACATAAATGGGGATTTAAAAAGTCAAATATGGCAGTACAAATAGAATACTTTAATGTAGCAATTATTATTAGCATAGTTGACTCAAAAAGAGTAGATTATCTTTGAAATTCATTTTAGGGAAAAGTTAAGGAATGTCGGTATATTGTCATATTTTACATAGAACATATATTCAGTTATCTCTTTGTAAATTATTCTGTTAAAAAAATCACTGGAAATGGAAACCAAAGATATGGCTTTGAATCTTTTAAAGCCTGGTGAATTATACTTTATTTGCAATTATAGAAATTTGTATTTCAAGCTACCACAAAGTTGATAGTAGAAGGAATAGGAGTATTTTATGAGCATAAATATCTTCAAGTTATTGGGACCCTCTTATTCTATCCCCATGGCCCTAATTTTCTATGTTCTATATTTTTGGAAATTACTACATTTATAAGTGTATATTATCTACACAATTAACATTATTTCATTACTCTTTCCTTTAATTTTGAGACAATATAGTACAATGATTAAAAGGATGAATGTATCTGAAGTTTAGTCTTATTTGCATTGCATCACTGAACTGGGGATTTTTGCCTCAGTAATATAACACTATTAGTAGTATTTGCCACATAGATTTATTGACAAAATAAATAAGATAATTCTATAAAGCAGCTAGCATTGTGTTTCCACATAGAAGGCTCAATAAATGATAGTTACTACTGTATTGGTTTGAAATTAGTAAATTTAGAGTATAATGCTATTAAATGAGAATTATCATGATTCTAGATAAATGGTAGAATCATTATTTTATGGGCCTCTTAGTGTAAAGGGAAGAACCTTCCCTTACACACACACACAAATACACATACACACACACACACACAATAATACCAGCAAAAACAACATAAAAACTTCTAGAGCATTCAGAGGAGGAAATTGATTTTCCCTTGAAAGAATGCAAGTAAGTCCCCCTGTATTTAGAAATAAATCAAGTATTATAACCATTCTAAGGACTCAATGGAAAGATGTAGAATCCTACCTAATAAAAGAGTAATATGCAAATTAACCATTACTCCGCTACACCCACTAGCCATGCCCACAAGCCACGCCCACAAGCCAATCAGAGCGAGTATGCAAATAAACCCAACCAAGATGGTTACAGCCACAAAGAGCAGGAGGGAGGCTTGGGTTTCCCAAGCAATGGAGGAAGCCAAGCTTTCCACCTGCCCTTGCTGGCCTAAGCCTCCACTCAAGGCTACAAAGTTTCAATTATAGAAGGTAAACAAATCCAAACAGAAATGGCGGCAGCCACAGAACGAGCAGAAGGCTTGGCTCCGCTCCAGGCTACAAAGTTTCAATTGTAGAAGATAAATAAATTCCAGATACCAGGGCCTCTGCTTGGGTCGCCGGGGGGCATGGCTGGCCTGCAAACCACCACAGGCCCCTAGCCCAGGCCACCCCATGCCCCAAGGGAACCCCCACACTGATCTGGGACACCCCACCTGTGCACCAGGCCTCTATCCTACCTAATAAAAGAGTAGTATGCAGATTGACCATCACTCCAACACACAATATGGCTGCCCCCATGTGGTCAAAGATCCTGCCCCCATGTGGACACAAGGTGGCCACACAAGATGGCCAGTAGGGGAGGGCAAGTTGGGAGGGACCAGGCCTGCAAGGGAGGGCAGTTGGAGGTGATCAACCCTGCAGGGGAGGGCAGTTAGGGGTGACCAGGCCAGGCAGAGGAGGGAAGTTGGGGGCAAACAGGCTGGCAGGGGAGCAGTTAGACATCAATCAGGCTGGCATGGGAGTGGTTAGAGGGTGATCAGGCTGGCAGGCAGAAGCGGTTAGGGGCAATCAGGCAGGCAGGCAGGTGAGCAGTTGGGAGCCAGCAGTCCTGGATTGTGAGAGGGATGTCCGACCACTGGGATCGGGCCTAAACAGGCAGTCGGACATCCCTTGTGGGGTCCCAGATTGGAGAGGGTGCAGGCTGGGCTGAGGGACACCCCCCCATGCACGAATTTTGTGCACCGGCCTCTAGTTATATATAATTGGTAACAAGGGTTACAAATTAAGAAGTAATTATTTCCTATCCTACTTGTCTATGTAGAACAAGGGGAAATGTAAATGTTAGAAAGACCCTCTAAGGCCGATAATTACAGAGATAAGCCCTTAACTATGCTTATTAAGTATTATTAGCATTTCTTTAATGAGGACAGACCAGAAACTGATACCACATGATGCTATATATTTTTTTGTCATCAAAATATACATTCTAAGCTGTCTATCACTGTCTATATTTTGGGTATCATTTATCTCAAGGATACTTTTAGTTACCTTTCATCACTGAGGTTTTACTCTGTGCCCTCTACTATGCTAGGAAGCACTGAGAATATATTAGTAACCAAGATAGACCTTGTCCCTGCCCTGAGACACTGTAATATAAATGTTAGGAAGGTAAATGTTCTAGCGATTATAAGCGTATTCAGTATTAAGAAAGAATTTGACAAATAAAGGTTCTTTAGAGTTGAGAGGAGGCGCAAAGAGACTGAATACAATGGTAGATAGACAAAATAGCATATGGGAGAACCTGGCTGGAATCAAGAGTAAATATGGCCCCATTAAATTCCTAAAGTAATTGCAGTCTGTGTAGAGAGAGAAACATGGTGATGTCGTAATGAGATAAAAGCAGAGGGCTGGTACCAGCCCAAGGAAACAGGTTCATTGTGGACCAAAAACCATGTTTACAATTGTTCAAAAGCCTTTGGGTGGGCTTCCATAACAAAATATACAGATTAGGTGCTGGTGTTTTGTACCCTAATATCAGAGAGTCATCAGGAGCTGACTGCTCCCAGGACAGATATGACACTAGGCAAAGCTGGGTCTTCAGACACCAGCAAGTCTCAGAACAGGTTGATAGCTGTGACATGTTACTGGCAACATTCCCAGCAGCTGAGGAACTAAGTCCAAATCCTGAAGGAAAGATCTTGGAGGTTCTATACATGATCCACTACAGAATTCAATTAATGTTAATTATTTAGTATTAGGCATTGCCATTTTACTTTCACTTTAAGTGGGCTACAATTAGATAAGAGTGAGTTAAAATGTGATACATATGCAGAAGTAATCAAACTACTAACAATACCAGAAACAAGAAATGTTAAAAAGAAATCCTGAAAACATTGATCCACTTTCACTCAACAATTACATACCTAGGAGTGTATCCTAAGGAAATAATAAGGATGCACAAAAATCTTTAAATGAAAGATTGTTTATTAGAGCATTATAACAGAAATAAAAATTGAAGCAAGTTAAATGTCCTGTAGTAGTGAAGGAATAAATGGTATATTCATCATTGAATATATGGTGGTACATTCATAGAGTAGAATACTCTTCAGTCATTAATATAATGCTGTTAAAAATGTTTACTGAAATAAGGACAGGTTCATGGTATAAAAAAGCAGGTTATAAAGTCTATAGACTACATAATATTTTTGATACACACACCCCAAAGATTTTTTTCCAAAGTATCAATGATGGTTATCTTGAAACTTGAAGATATGGGATATTATATTTTCTTTGTCTTACTTGTTTGTATTATATATTCTTTCCTTTGCTATTAAACATAGTATTCATATGAAATAGTATTTATAATGCTTGCATTTCGTCTACATAACAATTATAAAAGAAAAACACATGTACTCATCTCCAGACCAAAAATATATAATTTGACATACGTTATATGGTATATTATGCTAACATAATAACGATAATATAAAATAAAATTAATACAATCCCAATACACATGAAGTGCCAATATTGTCTCATCAAAATAAGGAATATAAGCATGGTAGAATACAAACAAATTTTAGGGAGAGTTTCTAAATTGGTCTAGAAGTAAAGTGATTTGGTCAAGATTATATTGAGCCAAGGTTACAGATTTGGATTGTTTAAACATAGAGCCAGTAGTGGTCCAGTAGCTACCATTGCAGGCTCTGGAGTAACTCTAGTTACAGATCCAATTCCTTCCAAACTGAACAGGATATTCTGTGTATAAGGAGAGTAGAATTCTTTAATATCGATGCTATATTGCTATTATACAGTGTAAGTATGTAGTCCAGACTTTTGGTATCCTTTACTTTTGCAAGATATTGTTTTGTTTTATTTTACCATTAAGCTATCTTACTTTTATAATTTAGTTTTTCAATCTAAGTTATTAGACTTTACATTCACAATATTGTTATTTTACTAATTTCAGCAGCTAACTATTAAGATATTTTTTTGTAATATCCATTATGTCTTGGATTAGTTAATTCATTCTCTGAGCTTTCTGTTATCTGAATATTTTACAAATGAGATGCTGGAAAAAGGCCATGACAGAGCCTTGGGGCCATATGGAGGATGTGAAAAGATTGTCTCCTATCTGCTCTTTAGGGCCTAGGCCAGTGGTGGGCAAACTCATTAGTCAACAGAGCCAAATAGCAACAGTACAACAAATTGAAATTTCTTTTTGAGAGCCAAATTTTTTAAACTTAAACTTCTTCTAACGCCACTTCTTCAAAATAGACTCACCCAGGCCGTGGTATTTTGTGGAAGAGCCACATTCAAGGGGCCAAAGAGCTGCATGTGGCTCGCGAGCCGCAGTTTGCCGACCACGGCCTAGGCCATCTCCAACCCCTACCTTTTCAGGTTCCAGGAGTTTCTCTACAGACTGAGCTGAATCCCTCTCTGGGAGTTGTCTTTGCCCAAAGGAGCTGCCTGACCCAAAGTTACAGCCCCTCCTCCAGAGCAGCCCACACCCCACCTTCTTGACTGATTATGTGGAATTAGAAAGGCCCTGTCCCCCTTGTTTCAGTTCACTTCAACCGTGAGTGGCCATCCTAGCTTCTGAGCGCCCTGTGGAATCAGACTGAGGCATCAACTGGAATTGTATTACCGCTGTGCCACTTCCTCCCCTAATCAGCCATGTGGTCCTTACCCCTAAACACTCTCCAGGAAATTCCTGCACGAAATCTGTCTCAGAATGCTTTCCAGATAATCTAACTTCAGACAACTCTATGTCTATGGCTGATAGTGTACATTTATAAGGATATTATAAGATTTGTTAACATGTTGATAAAATTAATATATGTAATTCTTACGGCATCTCTCAGAAGTTTTTGATTGTTTAATAATTCTATGATATGGTTCATTTATCATTACTTGCTCTTGCTCAAACCTCACTATTCCCTAGGAATCATAATTTTCTCTTTCAAAATTTTCTCTACAATCCTTCTGTATCACCAACATGCTTCCTAGGGTATAGTTGATTAATGTGATCCAAATGTTATTCTTTTTGTTTGTTTTTCTGAATCTCAAGAAAATATTTGCATAAATGGTTTACATCTTTACTATTTTAATGACTCTCGAAACCAGCCCTACTAATTCTGTAACCTACTAATTCTTTAACCATATGCTACTAGACTTACTATTCTATTATTTCTACTTTTAAAATGCTAAAGTAATACTATTAAATATCAAAGACTTTTAGAGCATTTCCTTGACATATGTGGTGTTAAGAGCTTTATGTGCATGGTTCATTTAATGTTCTAATAATCTATGAGGCATAGTCATCATCTCCATTTTGGAACTGAGAAAACTAAAGCCTAAAAAGATTAAAACACTTATTAAAGGTCATACATTACCAATTAGTATTGCTGGGATTTCAAAGTCTGCAATCTTGATCACCATTGCAACTCTGCCATTTGAAATTTTTCACATATATTCAAATCCATCTGGACCTGAAAATTAGCACTTTAGAAAGTGAGGTGTTCTCTTTTTTAGAGGTTTAAGCATAATAAATTGCCCATTTTTCTGAAAGTCCCAAATCTGTAGCTGGTGTTAAGAGCCATCTGTCATCTCCCACCTCCTTTCTTCATTCTAATCCTGCTATAGAAATTTACTGGCTGATCCTTGGCCACACTATGCATGATTCTGATTGAGAGGCTCATACTTTTCTGTTTCTCTCTGTCTGGAATACTCTTTGCTAATAAATTATCATGAGTCAGCTTGCTTCATTTAGACATTTACTCAGTGGTTACCTTCTTATTGGAACTTTGTCTAGCCTTCAAAAAGCTTTCCTTGAACTAAAGGAAGAAACTGACAAACACACAATCTTAGCTGGGGACCTAAATACTCAATCGACAGCTCTATACAGATCACCCAAATGTAAGACCTGAAACAATAAATTATGTAGAAGAAAATATAAATACTAAACTTACAGACTTTGGTCTTAAAGAAGATTTTATGAATTTGACCTTAAAGACAAGAGAAGTAAAGGCAAAAATAAACAAATGGGACTATATCATACTGGAAAGCTTCTGCACAGCAAAAGAAACTGTCGACAACAAAAAAGGGAACCAACCTAATGGGAGAAAATATTTACAAACGAGAGCTCCAACAAGGGGTTAATATCCAAAATATGTAAAGAACTCATTCAACTCAACACCAAACAAACAATCCAATTAAGTGTGGCTGGTGTGGCTCAGTTGGTTGAAGCATTGTCCCATATACCAAAAGGTCGTAGTTGGATTCCTGGTCAGGGCGCATACTTAGGTTGTGGGTTTGGTCCCTGGTAGGGGAGCATAAGAAAGTCATCCAATGAATGTTACTCTCTCATATTGATGTTTCTCTCTCTCTTCCTCTCTAAAATTAATGAACATGTCCTTGGGTGAGGACTGAAAAAAAAATGGGCAAGGGACCTGAACAGACACTTCTCCCAAGAAGACATACAAATGGCCAACAGATATATGAAAAGATGCTCAGCTTCACTAGCTATGCAAATCAAAAAATTAAGAATAGAGTGACCCAACAATCCTTCTGTTGAGTATCTATCCAAAACACTCAAAAACATTTATTCACATGTATGCACCCCTATGTTCATTGCAACATTGTTCACAGTGGTCAAGACATGGAAACAACCAAAGTGTCCTGTGAGAGAAGATTGGATAAAGAAGATGAGGTACATATATACTATAGCACACTACTCAGCCATAAGAAAAGATGAAATACTGCCATTTACAACAACATGGATGGACCTTGAGAATATTATGCTAAGCGAAATAAGTTGGTCAGAAAAAGTTAAGAACCATATGATTTCACTGCTATGTGAGTTATAAAACTGAAACACATAGACAACAGTATGGTGGTTGAAAGGGGGTAGTAATGGATTAAAAGGTCTGGTGACAGAAGATGATTTGATTTTGAGTGATGGGCACACAATGCAATATACAGATCACATATCATAGAAATGTATACTTGAAACCAATATGATCTTATTAACCAATGTCACCCCAATAAATTTCATTAAAAAGGAATATATGCATGCTAATGAAATGAACATTTCAAAGGCAACATTTCAAAAATTATTATTTTAGCTAGCAATAGTCATATTTGCATAAATTTAGCATAATAGCTTAATTTAAAAATGTGTTGCATATTTCACCCCATTAACATTTTCTCGTATTTCTAAAGAAGAGTGTGGTGAATTAATGTGGGAATATTTGCATTATCTTATAAATAACATAAGCATTGTTGAACAGAAAAAGGGAGCCAAGTGTTTTTAAATTTTGTACATATCTAGTAATCATTTGATTACATGTCTTTTCATGCTTTGCTTTATTGCTTCTTTATACTTGTAGAAAATATCTACTACAAAGATACATAGTGAATTATTGCTGCCAAAAATAAAATACAAATTTCCTTAAATAAGATGCTTTTATTAGTATATTTTAATAATACTTCAAACAACCAAAATTATGCATTCTAACTTAATTTTAATGTATTTAATAAAATAGATGCATATCATTATATATGCATATATTTTTACATACACATACACTTTAGTGTTAATGAATTGAAAATTGTATAGAAAACATATAATCCAACCCAGCTGGCATGGCTCAGTGGTTGAGCGTCGACCTATGAACCAGGAGGTCACAGTTCAAATCCCGGTCAGGGCACATGCCCAGGTTGTGGGCTTGATGCCCAGTGTGGGACTGGCAGGAAGCATCCGATTAATGATTCTCTCTCATCATTGATGTTTTTATCTCTCTCTCCCTCTCTCTTCCTCTCTGAAATCAATATATCCACACTAATAAAAGAGTAACATGCTAATTGACCATACCTTCGTGATGCCCACTAGCCAATCAGGAGTGAGTATGCAAATTAACACAACAAAGATGGTGGGTTAATTTGCATATGCAGGCGCCTAGTGGCTGGTGACAGGACGCAGACATTCTGCATCACCCCAGCTGCTCCAGGCCTTTGGGCAGCGTGGGAAGACAGAAAGGCAGCTCCGGGCTAGAGCAGAAAGGTGGCTCTGGGCCTGAGCGAAAAGGCGGCTCTGGCCAGAGCAAAGGCGGTGCCGGCAGCCAGGGGAAGGAAGGCCCATTCTTGCACAAATCTTCTATATACTAGAGGCCCGGCACATAAAATTTGTGCACTCGGAGGGGTCCCTCAGCCAGGCCTGCACTTCTTGCAGCCTGGGAGCCCTTGGGGAATGTCCAACTGCTGGCTTAGGCCTGTTCCCCACTTCCACACTCTCCAGCTGTGAACCCAGCTTCTGGCTGAGTGGCACTCCCCCTGTGGGAGTGCACTGACCACCAGGGGGCAGCTCCTTCATTGAGCATCTGCCCCCTGATGGTCAGTGTGCATCATAGCAACCAGTTGTTCTGTTGTTGGGTCGATTTGCATATTAGCCTTTTATTATATAGGATGTATGTATATATACATGTATGTATATATATATATACATATATAAAACATATAATTCAATAGAGATGAAGTTTAAAATATTATAGTAAATGTAGTAATGTATATCAGAAAACTGTATTGAAAATGACCCATAAAATATTTATTATGTGTTTTTTTAATCGATTTTAGAGAGAGGAAGGGAAGCAAAAGAGAGAGAGAAACATCAATGATGAGAGAGAATCATTGATTGGCTGCCTCCTGCACAACCTCTACCAGAGATTGCACCAACAACCTGGACATGTGCCCTGATGGGGAATCGAACCATGACCTACTGGTTCATGGGTGATGCTCAACCACTGAGTCACACCGGCTGGGTTCCCATAAAATATTTAGATGCAATGTTTCAGTAAAATGTAAAAGATAAAATTAATTATAATCAGCACCCTAGAGCAATATCATAGTAAATAATTATATGTTAAATTGTTGTATATTACTAATAATGTAGATAAAATTGTCACTGTACTAAGGAAATTTGCCATATAAATTTACAAAGCTGAAACTGATAAAGTAATTACAGAATTTGAGGAGTCAGTAAGTCATCTGATGGATCACAGGCACAGCTGCTAAATGGCATATGAATTCACAAAACTGGCACTACTTGCTTGTGATTCCAATGAAGATCTGAAGCTTATCACCAAAAGCAGTACACAATGAACAGTGCTGAATTATTGACCATAACTCACAAACTGATATGAGTAAATTTGCCATGTGAGCCTATACTTTGAGCAAGTCACCTGACATCTGCAAACACTGTAAAGTGATTGTAATATGAACCTCACAGGTATTTCATTAAATTAAATAATGCATCTGAGTGTATCTAATCAGAGCCCAACAAAGGTTAAATACTTACTAAATGTATCATTATTATCATTATATCCATTGTTGAATAAAAGTCCCTTCTCTTGCTCCTTGTATTGGAAAACACACAGACATATATCCTACAGTAATTCTCAAAGTCTCCCATGTGGATTAAAAACTTCCTGATGCACACAGTGGAAACTTGCTTGATAATATATACTTTACTGGCTGCCTTCCATTTTGTTTCACTTCTCATTCTCTTCTGTTCCATTGATCACTTTCCAAATACTGCATTTGGATCTTTGCTTAAAGTTCTTCTGTTGAGTATACCAAACAAGAGAAGTTGGAAATATCACTTTAGTCAATGTCATATAACAAAAGAGTTTGGACTTCATTCAAGGTAGAAATATAAAATTTTTGAATGTAGGGTGATGTAATGTGAGTTGCTTTGGAAGGAGGTGGATCTTGAGGTAGACTACTAGATGGAGTTAAAATCTGAAATTCTGGAGAAAAGGAAGGTACTTAAGAATCTATACAAATAAAAGGGTAATATGCTAATTAGACTGGGAGACTGGACATCTTCCTACATTCCAACTTCCTTCCGGACAAAGCCACAGTGGTAGGGGCCAAGGCAGAGGTAGTTAGGGGCGATCAGGACAGGAGGGGAGGGCAGTTGGGGGAATGAGGCTGGCTGGGGAGGGCAGTTGGGGGCCATCAGGCTGGCAGGGGAGCAGTTAAGCAGCTATCAAGCTGGTAGGCAGGCAAGTGGTTAGGAGCCAGCGGTCCCAGATTGCGAGAGAGATGTCCAACTGCTGGTTCAGGTCCCATCGGGGTCCCGGATTGGAGAGGGTGCAGGCCTGGGCTGAGGGACCCCCACCTCCTGTGCACGATTTTAATGCACTGGCCCTCTAGTCTATAATAATAAAAGTGTAATATGCTAATTAGAATGGACAGCTGAAGGATCTTCCCTATGTCATTCCGGACATCCTTCCGGACGAAGCCGTGGTGGCAGGGGCTGAGGCAGAGTGGTTAGGGGTGATCAGGCAGGCAGGCAGAGGCAGTAAGGGTGATCAAGTGGCAGGCGAGTGGTTAGGAGCCAGCAGTCCCAGATTGCGAGAGGGATGTCCGACTGACAGTTTAGGCCAGATCCTGCAGGGCTGAAGGATACCCCCATGCATGAATTTCATGCACCAGGCCTCTAGTTTATTATAATTGGGTACAAGAATGATGATAAGGATTTGAACTAAACTTAAAGTAACAAGAGTAAAGAAACAAAATATAAGAAAAAACATCCAATAGGAAAAATCAACAAGACTTAGTAGTAAGTTGGGAAGGTTAGGAGTCAAGCAACAGTGACCATTCATATATTGAATAAATGGAATAAATTAATATGTATTTTTAAAAGACATAAAAGAGCAGAGGACATCTTTTATGATGACTTACAGTGAAGGGGTTTTCTACTTAAATAAAGGATAGAAGAAAAAAAAGAAAAAACATAAAAGCATACATTTTTTCAAAATTATATGAAAGAGCAGGAAATTAATGGGTGTAGAGCTTGTCAGTCACATGCAGTCTCTTCCAAGGAATTATTTTACCTTTATTCTGAGATATCATTTGAATTTTTAAAGTCATTCTTTACTCATTAACTGCTTGTTTGCTCTTCTGTTCAAACATTTTGTTGTTGTTTCTAAGTTGGTATACTGTGGTATTAAGTGCACTAAAAGGCATAGATAAGTTGTTAGCTATAATTATATCCAGACTAGTAAGAAAGAGAAAACAAATACTGTGATAGCTGTAGACTGGCCCACATATCTGGTTTTTACTGAAATAACATTACTATTTAGGGAAAAAAACAACATTAATTTACTACATGGCATGATTTCAGGGCTACAATGAGTGCCCTCAAAATAGCCCTAATATATAGCAATAACAATTAAAATTTAAAAACTCACCTGTTAACAATTAATGTCTCTGGGTCATTATTTTTTCACATTATTTTAACATTGAATACCTAGTAGAAGTGTACATGTCATTAATTATGGAGGGCAAGGAAAATAGATGCAAAAATTCTGCTAAAATTCCATTTTGGACAAACTAAAATAGGAAGATAATCTAATGCCGAACTGCAGTGTTCTTAAAGTTAAACAGCTGTAATAGAATGAGACAAATACAGCACCAAGTGGCAGGGGAGAGTCCACATTCATGGAACAGACATGAAATGTGCTAGAGCTTTTTCGAACAAAAAATTTGACAGCAAATGAAAAGATAAAACAAAGTAGTGTCTCATTTCCTATGTGAAAAGGTGTTTTCTATGTTCTGTGAATTGTCTGAAAGATAGGGAAATTTTTCTTATTCTCTTTTTCTTTATCTTTTCTCCCAAGCAAAGACAAGTCATGCTACTTAAATTGTAAAATATGTAGTCCTGCTTTTTTTAAGTTAATGAGCGGGAAAAATATAAAGACAAAGATGAGGAAAATAAATAATAAATGAAGAGAAAGAGAAAAGAAGCAAGGAAGTATGGGGGCAAACTAGATAGGCAACAACGACCACAACAAATATTTAATATTATTTTGTTATATGTCCACTGCTGCTCAATGGTTGTGCATTGACCTATGAACCAGGAGGTCATGGTCATGGTTTGATTCCCAGTCAGGGCACATGTCTGGGATGCTGGCTCCACCCCAGTAGGGGACATGCAAGAGGCAGTCAATCAATGTTTCTCTCTCATCGTTGATGTTTCTATCTCCCTCTCCCTTCCTCTCTGAAATCAATAAGATTAGATTTAGTAAATTAAGTAAAAAATAAAATTCAGTTTCTACTAGCCATATTACAAAGTTTAGAAATAAAGAGTATCTCAAAGCTATACAGTTCAAAACTGAATATTCGCCCTACCGCCAATATGTTCCTCCCTTAGGTTTCCCCATTGAAGTACTTGCTACTTCCATTTCCCTGTGGGGCAAGGTACAACCCCTGAAGCCAACCTTGACTCCCTTTACCTTCAATCCCATATGCAGTAACCAGGAAATCTTAATCTCACCATCTGTCACCACCTCTGCCATTAAATCTCTAGGCATCCTCTCCCCAATCTTATTGATTCTTCTTATTCCACTATTAGTGCCTTTACACTATTTTTCAGACTTAGTCTAACTCATCTTTTTAAATATGAATGTGGTACATATTTGCTCAAAGTTCCTCAAAGATTTTTCATCACACATAAAGACTGTACTGAGATTCAAAGTGTGACATCATCTGGTACCCGCCCTCTCTGTTAATTCCCCCACTGTCTCCCTCCCAGGGCAGAGCACCCAGGCTGTTTTCTGTTGTTCCCTGGATACAGGAGGCACTTCTCCAATGCAAGGGTTTGCCTTCCAGTCCCCTCAAAGTTCTTCCCCGATACTTACATGGTTGTCTACCTCACCTTCTCCTTGAGGTTCTCTTGACCTCCTTGCATAAAATACCACCCTCTTCTCCTACTTATTCATTTTTGTTTTCTCATAACAAGCCCCACTTTCTTTTTTATTTGCAGAACTCTTGCCACACTGAAAATGACCATAGCACAGTGGTGGAGACCACACATTGTGGAGTTCTATTTCCTAGGTTTCTCTGTTTATGAGCTGTGTAATCTTTAGTGATTTTACTTTGACACTCTGTACCTTAGTTTTCACAACTGGAAAAATTAGGTTAATAACAGTACCTCGATAATAATGACATTATTTTATCTAAAGTGCTAAAAGTGACTCTCTGGGGTCATCCTTTCTAAGCTGACCAAGAAAAGAAGGATTAAAAGGCCGAGGCCATGTGTAGCCTATTCGTTACACCAATTGCCCAAGGTCAAGGCCATTAAGAAATTTGTCATTCGAAACATAGTAGGGGCCGCAGCCCTTAGGGACATCTCCGAAGCCAGTGTCTTCCACCCCTATGTGCTTCCCAAGCTGTATGTGAAGCTGCATTACTGTGTGAGCTGTGCCATTCACAGAAAGGTAGTCAGGAATGGTTCTGGGAAGCCCGGAAGGACCCAACACCCCTAACCTGATTTAGACCTGCAGGTGCTGCCCCATGACCTCCACCAAAGCCCATGTGAGGAGCTAAGACTTTAAGGAGTGAAGAAAAGTTCTCTGGGGGAAAAATAAATGGAAATTGTACTTTAAAAATATAATAATAAAGTACTAAAAGTGCCTGGCTCATAGGAAATGCCTAACATTAAGTTATATATATATTTATTATTTATTTTTTCCATTAGAGTGAATGATACATAAGAAGAGATAATATATCAGTTTATTTACTGCTGTCTTCCTATATCCTAGAAAATTATCCAGCATATCCTATCTAATAAAGAGGTAATATGCAAATTGACTGTCACTCCAACATACAAGATGGCCACCCCCATGTGAACACAAGATGGCCACCACAAGATAGCTGGCAGGGGAGGGCAGTTAGGGGAGATCAGGCCTGCAAGGGAGGGCAGTTAGGGGTGACTAAGCCAGCAGGTAAGGGAAGTTGGGGGTGACCAGGCCAGCAGGGGAAGGCAGTTAGGGCCAACCAGGCTGGCAGGGGAGGGCAGTTGGGGGGATCAGGCCTGCAGGGAAGGACAGTTAGGGGTGACCAGGGCTGCAGAGGAGGGCAGTTGGGGGGGACCAGGCCTACAGAGGAGGGCAGTTGGGGGCAACCAGGCTGGCAGGGGAGGGCAGTTAGGGGCAATCAGGCTGGCAGGGAAGCAGTTAGGCATCGATCAGGCTGGCAGGGGAGTGGTTAGGGGGTGATCAGGCTGGCAGGAAGAAGCGTTTAGGGGCAATCAGGCAAGCAGGAAGGCGGGCAAGCGTTTGGGTTCCAGAAATCCTGGATTGTGAGAGGGATGTCCCAGATTGGAGATGGTGCATGCTGGGCTGAGGGACACACACCCGCCCTGTGCATGAATTTTGTGCACCAGGCCTCTAGTGTGTGTGTGTGTGTGTGTGTGTGTGTGTGTGTGTGTGTGTGTGTGTGTATGTATATGTATATATGTGTATATATATGTATATGTGTGTGTATATATATATATATATATATGCTAAGTTAATATGTAGAGAGACAAAAGTTAAAAAACATAGGCACAAGAAAAAAAATCAACCAATGTTAGCATTAAATGAGAATAATTGGAATAAATGTGGAACTAGGACACTTGAGGGAAGGTTATATTAAAGAGAAAATTCACCTACACTGTTTTAAACTAAATTAAATCAGTCTTTTTTTGTCACTCACTTTGTATCACATTTATGCATCCATCTTTCATTTGGTTAAGTCTAATTCACCTTCAGTTCTCAGAGGCAAAGCAAGTGACCCAAGATGTTCTGTTTGAAAGCATGCCATATAATGCAATTTAGAGAGATCCATGTCAGTAATTAGGAACCTGGTTTCATCTTGACTCTACTACTACTCAGTATTGACATTACTTTACTTCTCTCATTTTTAGTACGTTCATGAACAGAATAAAGAACTTGGAGTAAGTAGTTTCTATTAACCTTCTAGCTTTGTAAATTATTGCATTTTTGTGATTTGCTCTGGCTTTCCTCTGAATGTTTTCTCTTTGTCCTCGATTGGCACAGGTAGAAGAAATCTAAGTAATGTTAATATTATGGTAAATTTAGCATAAATGCAAAGATAAATATAATGCACAAAATTATATGCTATACATGTGTATTCAGTGATAGTTGAATTTTCTGCTATTTGGATTAGCATTGGTAATTATTTCTTATCTTGCTCAACCAAATATGGTGATATAAATTATTGTTAATTGGTAGGAAAGATGAATGATTTGAAAATGCATCAGTGAAAGTAAGTGAAGTAGAGAAAAGGATGGTTCCAGATAAATTAAAAATGGGCAAAACAAGGAAAAATAAAGACTCTATAGCCATCGTTGATGTATTTTTCCTGCAGTTTCAAACTCTTTCTGATTTTACAAATTAACAAAAACTGCTTCCTGGTCAAAGGGGTAATGGAATGAAGCAAGAAATGTTTGTAATCCTGAATCTTTTTTTCCAAAGCGGACATCTGATTCAGTTAGGATGTGCTGTCTTTAAGTGACAGACTATCTGAAGAATTTTGACTTAAATGAAAGGCATTTGTATGTTGTCCTTTAACAGAATTCTAGAAGTGGGAAATATCACACAGGGTGCTTCAGTGAGTGGTACAGTGAGGCCTTTTCAATCATTTTGTTTTCATCTGGGGGGTAATTTCCACATAATAGAATGTGTTAGCCCTTTAAAATAATAGCAACATTTTAGTCTTTGTGCCTGAGAGCTTGAACTGAAAATAGGCATAAGGAATAAAGTCATAATAATAAAAATATATATGTAGAGTAGCATTGAAAAAAATGATCACTTAAGTTCTAATCTTAATAAGGATGTTAATGATAATAACATAAAAATATAATATAAAATTCTAGAAGCTATTCTAATAATTACATATTTTATCTTATCAAGCCATCCTAATAATCCTACGAGGTAGATACCTTAACAACCCAATTTTATAACCAAGGAAGCAGACATGGAGAAGTTCAGTTATCTGCCTAAAGTTGTAATACTTACAAATAACAAACATAGTGCTAGAGCCAAGGTAGCCCTTGAGTTTTACACCATGTTGATTCTTTCTTCCTGTGGATTTCAGTCTTTTTTGGTGTCCCAACACCATGACTCTCTCACTCTCTCTCTGCACCTTTTTATTATATACATTGCTTTTGTCCTCCCAAGTGTTGAATATTCTTGAGCCAGAATTTAGTTCTAAATCTTATTCTAGTCTCATCTGGCAGCTAGTTTACTTGTTGATGCTGAGATATAGCACTGTTCCAAAGAACAAGTCTTTTGTAGGTTAAGGTATTCCTACCACATAGCCTCTTGCCAATGGCACTACATCTTAAACGAGACTGAGTTCTGTAGTCACCACATAAGGTAGCTCAGCGGACTTCAGAGTTTTCATGCTGTTGGCCCTGAGTCTATTTGGGACCATGCGGTAACTCTGTTCTGTTTGATACTGAGCCGAATCTGAAATAACTCAAACCCTTCTGGAGCTTCACCTGAGAACACGTACAAAGACCTGATAGAGGAAGTTCTTCCCTTTAATGGAGCATGCTTCTGAGTATCCTGGGACCGTTCCTGATGGCAAGCTCTTTTCCAACGTGGGGGAAACTTCTTCTATGACAAAAATTATTTTCCACAAAAGCATAAAACTATGCAAAAGGTCACCTTAAGAATACTGCCTTTAACATACAGAACTATAGAAGATTTAAGCTGTCCCTAAATGTTTTCTTTTGATGAATGTGTTTATACTATGTACCAGATCTCTACCTAATAACCAAGGGAAGGAGTATTCATTCTTTGATTTAGTAGCCCTGCCATCTACCTCTCTCCACCAACACAGACTCTCCAATGTCTCCTTTACAAGAGAGGAAGCAAGAGGGGCCTGTATCTAGAGATAATAGATCATGAAGTAATAGTCCTATTCCACAGAAAGATCAATAATCTCTTAGGATATAAGTAATGCAGTCTCTCTTTGATGCATAATAGCAATGTGTTTTTAAAATACAAATAGGATAGTTTCAGTATGAAAAAGGGAAGTTTTATATATGTTTATAACTACACATAACAGATAATTTGTGTGTTTCTGTGTGGGTGTTGGATGTGAGAATAATTAAATATATTTGCTTATAAACATATACGTTTTTAGTAATCACCTACATTTTTGAGACATATTGCACACTAATAAACATTTTTGAAGATATTAATCCAAGGATAAAGTCACTAAATATAAGAAAAATGCTTTATTACTTGTTATTTCCACCCTTTATGTTATAGAGGTTGCTGCATAAATACAATATAGTTCATTGTACTAGGCCACAGACACATGGGTCTTATTTTCATTACTAAGTATGCCCAGCATGCTGGTCAGCTTCTCAGATAATTATATTGGCATCATAATTGTAAACCACGAGCAAATATTAGGAACTTAACTTCTTCTTTGTGCCTTGCTAATTGCAGAATAATCAGTTGAAGCGTTTTATGATTTACATAAAGGAAGTCTGTTATCTTATGGTTTCCTGTACTATAGACAAAATCATACAATAGTCTTAAGAAATACAAGAGGAAACACTAAGTGAAAAAAAGGTATTTGGATAAATACTAGAATAGTATTAACCACATCCAAGCAGCTTTTCACATAGAGACAATTCAGAGAAGAATGCAAAAGGGGTTTGAAATATTTGGAAAAACTACTAAAGTGAGGTGGGAATTAGAGATACATTTAAAAGAAGAAATGGAGATTGACTTAGAAATGGATCAAGGATTTACTTTTATTATTGTGATTTAAAGGACTTTTCAAGCATTGTTTCTTCCATGATTTGATTAAATTACCAAAAGAACAAAACATTGGTACTTAGCAAGTCCTATTAATCCACTAAAGAAATTCATTTTAATTCAACTATCAGCTTGTATATAAGTTTTAAGTTGTTATCAGTTAGTACTCAGCAACCTAGCCAATCATCCCAAATAGTTATAGTGGATTATATATTGCTATAGTAAATGAAGGACAGAGGATCACACATACAAAAAATGATTTAAATCCTTTTTCAAATTTTTCTCACTTGAAAACCAAGGGATCAAGGGTATTTATATGCCTAGGATGTCTATCTCAGGCACATAGATGCGAACACTGGCAATAAGAAGTTGGTCAGAGCACAATGAAAATTCTAAAGACTATGGACGAGTCACCGACAACATCTGTTACAAATAGAAAGTGAAAAATGTTGAAGGGAAAGCATGACATTATACATGATACATAATTTTAATAATTAAAATGGAAGGAACTCCAAAAAACTCTTTTTGGGGGTGTGGCGATTAATTTGTTAACGAAGATTTTTTGCCTCTATTTAGGATTTTCATTTATATAAGTGGGGTGTTTCTGTATTGAATTTTTTTTTTTTTGTAAGTAAGAAAGAGAAATTCATTTTTCCTCCAATGATTAGAGCTTCTAATTAGCCTCTGGTACCTTACATCATTATTCATCAAATAAGTATTTATCAATCTCACATTATTCACCAGGTATTGTTAAGGTACAGCCATGAGCACATTATATGGAAAAAGTGTATAGAGAGTGCTTGACAAGAGCTCTGATGAAACTAAACAGGGAGATGTGAGCGAGAGTGACGTGAGGGATCAAAAGAGGCTTCTTGCAAGAGTTAATCTCAACAGTATGACCTTTATAGGCCTACGAGAAGGAGCAAGTCAAGCAAAGGTTCGGTAAAACTCACCCTAGGCAGAGAGGTGCTTTCTCTTAGCAATTTTTACAGCAGGGCTCCTCGATTAAGGCCAGGGCCATCTGTAGCTCTCGCTAAAAATGTGACGGCTTCTGGTCACCACTGCAGCTATTGAATCAATATATATGGACATGGAAAGTATGTGCATTTTTCCAGAAGTTTTCAACATAATTTTTACTTAATCTTAAGATCTAAAACAACCTGTTGGGCTCTTGCAGAAATTATTTTCTAAAAATACATCTCACATAAATTATAATATTTAAAAAATAAGTGTTACATAAGGAAACAGAATATTAACAAATTGACTATAATTGTACACAATTGTATAATTGA
The DNA here is from genome assembly GCA_025583905.1 of Ia io. NCBI lineage: Eukaryota > Metazoa > Chordata > Mammalia > Chiroptera > Vespertilionidae > Ia > Ia io. The sequence continues at coordinate 18,457,231 of JAJQQW010000002.1, read as the reverse complement.
CTATAATTATTTTGTGGAAAGAGTTAGACTCAATACAAGATGATTTTGTTGCAAAGGTCAAAATTTGATGTGATTTCTTATGGACAATATAAATTTTATTCTGACAAAAAATCAATTGGGTCATTTTTGTTTTCTGGGTCTTGGGCTCCGTATCTTTCCAAATCAAAAATTGGATAAACTATTCAATGTGTCAACCACATTTTTCGTTATACGAATAACACAATACCAAAACAATCACACGTAGAATTTCACCTTTTTAACTATTTGTGCTAGAAATAGCTTTTACCTGCTAATGCCATGAATCATGTATAATACTCGACACAAATAATGAAAAGTAACATTGTCAGAGGCCAATTGTTTTGACTGCAAGGAGGGTTGGTACATTTCTTTCCTGGAGAGTAAAAAACAAAAACAAAAACAAAAAACAAGTCAGATGAACTTCTTGAATGTCTTATATTTTTCTCTGTTGCCCAGCCGCCTGGGTACCACTGTTCCTTTTTCTGCCCAGCCACAGGAACACAACACATAGAATACTATTTAGGGCTTATCTAAATAGATAGATGAATAGATAGATAGATACTCAAGGTGTGAGAATGAATGGACATCAAACATAGAGTGAGGCCTCACTGTGAGCCAGTGCAGGGGTTTCCACCTCCTGTACACTTTATGGTTAGTCATGCAGCTACCATGATTCTGTCTTAGCTGCAGCTGGGCAATGAGCTCAGAAGGAAAGACCTCATCTTTTTTCCTTTGTGCCTAGTTCTGGCTGAGGTTATTTTGGCTTTGCTTTCAACGTATCCCTTTCTTGCATTATGGCTCTTCAGTGATTTGGGAGAGAACATGGGCGCAATCTGAGGAGATTATCAAATTCTATTTTAGAGGTTGGTCCCATGTCTCAGGAAAAATTGGAATACTTCTCAGCGTACATATAGAAAAAAGTTAAAACAGAAGCCTTTTAGGCACTGAATCTGAGTCTAGTATTTGTATGGGTCTCTGTTCTTTTTATATTATATTTTCCTTATGAAGAAACATAATCAACAATCACTCTTTTTAAAAATATATAGTTTTATTGATTTCAGAGAGGAAGGGAGAGGGAGAGAGAGATAGACACATCAATGATGAGAGAGAATCATTGATCAGCTGCCTCCTGCATGTGCCACACTGGGGAGCAAGCCCGCTACCCAGGCATGTGCCCTGATTGGAAATTGAACCGTGACCTCCTGGTTCATAGGTCGACACTCAACCACTGAGCAACCCCGGCCGGGCAATCAGCAATAATTTGTTTATTACCTCTACCCTCTCTGTCATTTCTTAAAGAAAAAAATATTTTCTTATTGATTGAGATCCAGACATGGGAATGCATACTTAGTCCATTTCCTTTCTTTCCCTCAGTTATAGATGAATGTCCAGAGCATACAGTTCTTGGTCATATAGTTAATTAAAAAGTAAAAGTCCCAGCCCTCTAGATATATCTGTCATTATCCATGTTTGCCTGTGGGATTTTGGTACCATAAATATCATTGATGGATGCTACATATTTATAAAACATCCTTTGATTCTGTGCTTTCCATAATAAAACTTCTATTTGCATTTACTTTTATCTGAGTCCTGAGTGTATCTCAGTTGGTTCCAAATTTGGTGGGGAATAAGTTTGGCATTTATTGGGATGCTTCAAATCTAAGCTATAGAGGTTTTATATGTATATAAAGAGTTTTGGACTTGAAATTGGACCTAAATGAATTTTAGTTGACCTGGCTCAGATCTGGGAGTAAATGCTAGTTAGAATGAATTTCTATTAAGGAAGGAGGAGGAATAACATTAAGAATCCTTGTTTGAAATGGCTCAAATGAATTGGATTAAGGTGTGAAAAAATGAGTAAAAGAGAATTTATCTGCATATTAACTACCATAGTCCACCGATTTCAATAAGTACAAGCTTTGCCTTTCCCACTGAACACCATCTGCAATCTTCCTTGTTCTGAACCATGACAAAAAACCATGGCACCACCGTCACTTGGTTTATTGGATTTGTCCAGAAATTGTCTTTTTTCTGATTTAACATCTGGTGTCCAAAGAACTTTGTATCCCACTCATTTGGGAGGTTTTCACTGTACTAAAAGCCACAGGTTGGATCTTGCCGGTTGCCCTTACGGGCGCCAGCTGGGCTTCCTGTGACGGGGGCTGTGCAATCTGAATCAAGCATGTCATCTTCCTCTAAGGAGTAACATACTCCACAAGGTTCCTGTTGTCAAGCGTCTGTCCACGATGTAGAAATACACAGAGGTGTTTACTGACTTCCATTCAGTATGTAACATGTAATCTGAGATAGGTAAAAATAAAGTGTTTCCACCTTGACGGCTTTGGGTACTGTGTTGGTGGCAACAAAGGGAACTCGCCAGCAGCTTTTCATCTGGCTTCTTTTTAGACTTACAGTATTTGTTTCCCTTATATAGACAGCTAATAGAGGGGGTGAGGTAGGTAAACCAACCACATCTGAAGAAATAATATTACAACAACTTAAATGGTACAATTTGCTAATTATTTTCACTCAGGGAAGACAATTTTCCAGTTCTCTAGATGAGAAAGGTACACCTGGAACTTTGAATCAGATATACTAGGTTTCAAATTTTGGCTTCATAACTTACTAGCAGTGTGAATTTCAGTGAGTCACTCGATCTTTATTTATAAAATGTTTGAACAGTTAAATTAAATATAGGCATTAAAGCTGTTAGCTCAGTGTAGCAATTAATAATAAATTAAGAAATAGTAGCTATTTAAAATCCCACATTTTCTCCCCCTTTCAAGTTGAACACCAAATCTCAATCATTTAAATATTGTAGAATTTCTGGATTTTTGACAGTGTATTTATAAATATTCATGTAATTTAACTTTTAAACCCTGAGCCATATGTTTCCCTATGTAATGACAAAGATATGCCAACCCCATTCATCAAATGTGGTTAGGGAAGGCAGAAAGGGGAAATGGCACTGATAAATAATTCTATGTAATTTCCATGAACCACAGATGTTTAAGTCGAGCTGTATTAATAATTTCATAATTCACAATAGATTAATTTATTTCACTTTACTATCTCCAGCTGTTTTATAAATCAAAGTGTTAAAATTTTATTAAAGATCATTTTTTATTCTCTGAGAATATGTACAAAATTTAGCTGTCATATTAACCTATATTGCAGGTCTGCAAAGGAATATTTTATGAAAGCTATCTCCTCAATATACTAAGAAATTTCATCTATCAAAAAATCAGGTGGCCTTTCAAAACGTTTGTACAACACTATGATAGGTTTAAGATAAATTTTTTATTTTCACTTTATCAATCTGTTTGTCCCGATGTTGGCCAAAAAGAAGAATCTGCTCCTGACAAACTTTTACTTTCTTTAGAGACTTCTGTTGGATATACATATTTGTCAACAATCTATCCTCCCTTCTCTATATATTGTCTTCTCTCACATTTTATGAATACAATTTTCTTATTATCTTTGCAAAAATATTAAAAGCAGATTATTCAGAATGAATTTATAATCAAGTAAGTTAATTATTCATGTTTGACCCTGACTATAAACAAATCTAAAAACCAGAAATGCTATTAGACTGATTTCCTATTTTGTTTCAAGTGATTTGATCAAATTGATCTTGTTAATTTTGTTTGAAGTTTCTATTGGATACCTTCTTAGATGATATGTTATAATAGTCTCTAATGTTTCTCATAAATTTAAAAAAAAATTTTTTTTTTTAAACCAACAGTTTATTAATTCTATCTCTATACATTTCCTTTCTCTGGACTTATCTCTTTGTTATCCCTACCCTTTTCCTCTTCATCTGTTACTGACTGAATTATGTCTTCCTGAAATTTATATGAAGTCTACCCCCAATGTGACTGCATTTGAAGACAAGGCCTTTAGGAAGCGAATTAAGTTAAGTGAGGTCATGAGTTGGAACCCTAATACAATAGGATTTGTGTCCTTATGAGCAGGAAAGATAACAGGTCTCTATCTCTCTGAGTTCACACAGAGAAGAGGCCTTCTGAGCACATAGCGATAGGTGGCCATCTACAAACCAGGAAGAGAGGTCTCACCAGAAACCAACTACTGGCACCTTGATCTTAGACGTCCAGCCTCCAAAACTTGGAGAAAATAAACATCTGTGATTTAAACTACCTAGTCGATGGTATCTTTTTATAGCAGCCTGAACAGACTAATACACTATCCCAAACAACCAATTATCAGCACTCATTTAAACCTCTGTGTAAGTGTCATTCTGTCCAGAGGCCCTTTCTGTCCCACCCATTTTCACCAGCACCACATTACTAAATTAGATGCCTTTTTATTTTTTAAATTAATCTTCATAGTTGAAATTATTACAGATGTCCCTCTTTTTTACTCTCATAGCTCTCCTCCACCCTGTTCCCACCCCACCCCAGGCCCTCGCCACCCTATTATCTGTGTCCATATATAATGCATACATGCATATAAGATCTTTGTCTAATCTCTTCCCACACGCGACCCCCACCACACACACACACACTCCCTTCCCTCTGAGAATTGTCAGTCTGTTCCATTTCCATGTCCCTGATTCTATTCCATTCACCAGTTCATTCTGTTCATCAGCTTTTTTTATTCATTTGATTTTAAATTCACTTGATAGCTATGTATTTGTTGTCATTTTGTTGTTCATATTTTTTTTATCTTTACCTTTTTCTTCTTCTTCCTCTTTTTAAAGAATACCTTTCAGCATTTCATATAATACTGGTTTGGTGGTGATGAACTCCTTTAGCTTTTTTTTGTCTGTGAAGCTCTTTATCTGACCTTCAATTCTAAATGATAGCTTTGCTGGGTAAAGTAATCTTGGTTGTAGGTTCTTGCTGTTCATCACTTTGAATATTTCTTGACACTCCCTTCTGGCCTGCATAGTTTCTGTTGAGAAATCAGCTGACAGTTGTATGGGCACTCCCTTGTAGGTAACTAACTGTTTTTTCTCTTTCTGCTTTTAAGATTCTCTCTTTGTCTTTTGTCCTTAGCATTTTAATTATGATGTGTCTTGGTGTGGTCCTCTTTGGGTTCCTCTTGGTTGGGGTTCTCTGTGCTTCCTGGACTTGTAAGTCTATTTCTTTCACCAGGTAGGGGAAGTTTTCTGTCATTATTTCTTCAAATAGGTTTTCAATATCTTGTCTCTCTCTTCTTCTAGCACCCCCATAATTCGGATGTTGGTACACTTGAGGTTGTCCCAGAGGCTCCTTACAGTATCTTCATATTTTTGGATTCTTTTTTTCTTTTTGCTCTTCTGTTTGGGTGTTTTTTTGCTTCCTCGTATTTCAAATCATTGATTTGATTCTCAGGACCCTCTAATCTCCTGTTGAATCCCTGTATATTATTCTTTATTTCAGTCAGTGTATGTTTAATTTCTGACTGGTCCTTTTTTTTTTTTTTTGGCATTCTCACTAAGGTCCTTGAAGGTCTCATTAAGTTCCTCAGAGGTTTCTAGAAGATTCTTAGTAACCTTATAACCGTGGTTTTGAACTCTATATCCAGTAGTTTGCTTTCTTCCATTTCTTCCATTTGTAATATATTTCATTGTCTGCACATTTTGGCTGCTTCCCTGTGTTTGTTTCTATGTATTGGGTAACTGCTAAGTCTCTTTGAGTTAATAGAGTGGCCTTGTGTAGTAGGTGTCCTATAGGACCTAGTGGCTCAGCCTCCCCAATCACCTGAGGTGGACACTCTTGGTGCACCCCTTTGTGGGTTGTGTGCACAGTCTTGTAGTTGAGCCTCGATTGCTGTTGGTGTCACTGGGAAGAATTGACCTCCAGACCAATTGGCTGTGGGGACCAGCTATGACTGCAATGGGAGAGCTGCTGTGCAGGAGACACCCCTATGGAGCAGGACTTGCTTCAGTGGGGCTTTGATGCTCACTGAGTCTGCCCCCTGAGTGTGTGCTTATGGATGTGTAGAGTTGTAATCTGGTATGGTCTGACACTGACCACTGGTACACTGACTCTTGGGTCTCCAGGAAGGTGCAAAGTCAGTCACTGCCTGGGGCCACTCAGCAGGAGCTACAGAGAGATCTGTAGATCCCTCCTCTTTGTATCAGATTTGGAAGTGCCCAGATGAGGCCCAGCTGTGAAGCAAGGCATACTGGTGCTGGTGCCAGTTTGGGGGCCTTTTATTGATAGGTTTGGGGCTCCCTGACCCAGATGCAGCTTGTTTGACAGGAATTTAGCCTGAGAAAGGACAGACCATTCATATGCAAAAACCACTGCACACAGCTTGGGTGGGGTTGTAAATTGGGTGGGGCAAGGTCTCAGGGAATCACCAGGGTGGAGCAAATTGAAATGGCTGCCAGTCAGCCTTACACGGGGGAGGTCACAGCATGGGAACAATGACCACTGTGAGCACCTCCCTCTGGAAGAAAGCCGCCCTGCATTCCTTCCCTGATGCCAGACAGTCCAATTTCTCCCCATATGTGTCTGGGTCCCCCAGAGCTTTGCCCAGCACTGGGGCTCAGAGGAAGTGGGAGCTTGTAAATTGAGTTCATAGTGTCAGCCTTTTAAGAGGAGCAGCTGGGTCTCCAGCAGCCTGTGTGTCACTCAGCCCCAATCCACACTGGTTTTTACAGTCCATAGTTCTTACTGCCAATAGGGACTTCTTTTCCCAGCCCTGGGGCCCTAGGCTGGAGTTCTGGTGTGGGGCTGGGACCCCTTGCTACTCCAGGTGGCCTCCGCAGAGGCAATCTCCCTCCCGATTAAAAAAGCAGCACACCTGGGTGCCAGACCAGCCTGTTCTGCACCTCCACACCTTCTAACAGTCTCAGTGTGCTTTCTTCTTTAATCTTCTAGTTGTAGTACTTCCACTCAGCCAGCTTTCCTGTGGTTCTGGATGATAGTTGTTCTGTGTTTTAGTTGTAATTTTGATGTGATTGTGGGAGGCAGCAAGTACAGGCAGCAAGTATATGCTCCTATATCTCACATTGTTTTGGATTTTGTTGTCCCAGATTGAATTAGCAGCTTTTTAAACTTGGAGACTGTTTCCTGTCTATTCAATATTCTTAACCCTTTGCACTCGCTTGCTTTTTTCTCGATTCCTTTATTCTAATGCTAACCGTGTCGAGTCACACACGACATCCGAGTGCAAAAGGTTAAGTCTTATTAAGAACTAGTTGCCTGGTGCACAAATTCGTGCATGGATGGGTTCCTCAGGGTGGCCTGCAAGGATCGAGCCAAAACAGTCCAATGTGGCTTGCTGCTCCTGCCTGCCACTCCCACTCATCATGGACTCACTGCACCTGCTGCAGGCTCACACCCTGTCAGTCCTGATTAGGAGAGGATTGCACTGCAGCAGTAGTGCTTGCCAACTGTGAGCCCTGCATCTGGCACCTGTCCTGAGCGGGTTGGGGGGGCAAGGATGCAATCGGCCCTCCGAGTGGGCAGGGGGACACCCTTGCTGGCCCGGGATCTGAATCCATCCCACTGACATTTGTGCCAGTTGTCAGGAGCCACCTGGCAGTCACTTTTATATCGTTTCTTTCTTGCGGAGTGTCTAGGGAGGGGAAGCAGCCATGGTGCCCGAGGATGACTTGCAGGAGGCCTGGGGGGGGGGTCCCTCAGCCCAGCCTGCGCCCTCTCCCAGTTTGGGAGCCCTTGTGGGATGTCCAACTGACAGTTTAGGCCTGCTCCCCAGCGGGCAGTGGACATCCTTAGTGCTGCTGTAGAGGTTGGAGAGGCTCCTGCCACCACTGTTGTACTTACTAGCTGTGAGTCTTGTGGGAGCACACTGATCACCAGGGGGCAGCTCCTGCGATGAGTATCTGCCCTCTGGTAGTCAGTGTGCATCATAACGACCAGTCATTCTGCCATTTGGTCAATTTGCATATTACCCTTTTATTACATAGGATAGATGGTGAATGGTAGCATATCAGTAATAAATGTTAAAATAAATTTTTCCAGACAAATCATAGTACAGGAAAGACTGGCTACCATAAAGATGCTAAATAATTTTTATGTGATTAATTTAATTTGAATTAAAATTCCAAAGTGTTATTTTATGTGGTAAAATTGTGGTTTTGCCCTCAGTGGAGTAACATATCTGTCAACAAGAGTGTCAACAATATATATTATATATAATTATATATCAACTCGGATTTATATAGCCTATAAAATAATTATTATCAACTCAACATAGCATTATAAAAATATAATAAATTATAAAATGAAAAAAGCAGGTAATGGTTATGCTCATGAATTATTATTAAAAGAATTTACAGATTGAACCATATATGAATATTTAGAGAATAATTGCTATAACATGGTGTTACTATGAGTGCTTTCTACATTTTTAAGATTTTCTGGAAGTTATATTTTTATAATTAGAACATTAAGCTTATTTAAAAACACTAGGAAGCATATGAGTAGCATAGATATAAAGTATTAAAGAGTCCACTCTTGAAAGGGCCAAATAACGTGGCAGCTAACCACGTAGGCGTGGACTGAGTTTCAATATCATTTTCATGACTTACCAGCTTGGTGACCTTGAAAAAAGTGATTTACATGGCTGAGGTTTACTTTCCTTATCTTTCAAATGGGAAATGATAGTAACAATAGTGTCCCCTGAAACACTAAGGAGAATGCTGGAATGTAATAACTGTGGCTTAAAAGCTAGCTAATGAATTCCTATAGAACATAAGCTCTGCTGAGGCCAGGGACTTGCTTAATTCACCAGTATAGATGAGTACCTGGTACTTGTTAATTTCACAATAAACATTTATTGGAGAGCGGATGAATCAAAGGGAGACTATAATGAAGCTGATAAAAAAAAAAAAAAAACCCAACTTCATAAAAAGCCTAAGAAATTTAAAGGAAAGAAGAATAGGTCTATATGTAATGAAAGGCTTTGTAGTATAAATTTTATTATTTGGAAAATGTCTGAGCAGTTAGCTAAATAATACTACATGTTTTCTGAAGAAAATTGATCCAATTCTCCTAATGCATAAGTTATTTCTTGAGTGAAATAGATACTTTTTTCCCCCTCAGAACCTACAGTGACTCATACCTTGTAATAATTTACTGTGTCTCTGTTCAAAATGCTTTCCTCATAGTGGGTTAGCTCAAGCTTAAGTAGCAATAGCCATGGTAAATAAGTAAAGTAAAATTACTGTAAGGTAGTGAATGACATTTGATAAGATGCTTTAGTAGTTTGGGAAGAGAAAAAGCAGGACCTGCCTAAAGCTTAGAATGCCTCTACTGGAAAAGCTGCATTCCCAGCTTTCAGAATTCCTCTTGCTGCTTCTGCTCAGTGATGTTACTGAAATCCACTGATACCCACACACTCACAGCTTCTCCAGCCTCAGGTCATATCACATTTTCAGTTTGCTGTTTTGAAAACACACCTGGAATACATTCCAGGGTATTGATTACCTCTCACATTTAAATTGAAAAATATAACTGACTTGGAAGGCAATAAACCAAGTAGCTTGCAGTTTTCTCTATCCTCTTTCCTCACCATATGTAGCACAGCAGCTATCTAAACATTTTTAAGATAAAGGAGATTTTAGTGAGGCATTTAGTGAAGTGATAGTAAACTTCCCTCACACATAGGGGAGTATAATATTGGCTTAGATATGTTCTGGGAGCAAACCACCCATTCTTGAAGAAATAGATGTGAAGTAAGTGATTCAGAGAGTCTCCCCTCTCTAACCCACATGAATATATTTGTTTATCTATTGATAGAAAAAGGCTAGTCATTAAAAAATACAAATCTATGTATGTATGTGTTCATTGAGCATTTACTATACCAAAGGGCTGGGAATCTGCTGTTTAAAAACTTATGTTCTGCCCTAGCCAGTTAGGCTCAGTGGATAGAGTGTCGGCCTGCAGACTGAAGGGTCCTGGGTTTGATTCTGGTTATATACGGGTTGGGCCCTGCTTGGGGCTTGTGCGGGAGGCAGCTGATTAAGCAATCAATCAATGTGTTTCTCTCACTTCGATATTTCTCTTTGTCTTTCCCTCTCTCTTCCACTATCTCTAAAAATCAATGGAAGAATATCCTCAGGTGAGGATTAAAAATAAGCTAATTAATTTAAAAAATAAAAACTTATGTTCTAATTGGTGGAGATACACTCAGAATGAAATAAGCTAATTTTAGAACATAAAACAATGTTACAAATGAAGCAAAATGGTGTAGTGGAATAGAGAGTTGCTTGAGGAAGTTCCCATGGTTGCTTTAGAACAAGTGTTCTGAATGGTTTTCTTTAGCATAGTTATTATATTTCAAGACATGCCAACATGAAGAAGACACTGCAGGCCTAGAGAAAATATTATACCAATGTATAAAGTGGAAAGGGGCTTGAAGTTTTTGAAGAACTGAAGAAAAAAGAAAGGAAGGAAAGAAGGAAGAAGGAAGGAAAGAAAGAAGGGAAAGAAAAAGAGGGGGGAAAAGGAAAAGAAAGAGAGGAAAAAGTTAGTGGGATTGAAGAAAACAATGAAGGGCTTTATGGGGGACAGGGTGGTTCAAGTTGGCTGTGAAAAGCTTGTTTGGGTTTTCTTCTAATTGCAATTGGTGGCCAGCAGAGCATTTTCTTGAAGGCAGTGATATTATCTGTCAGAAAAATTTTTAAAAATTTTTTAACACCCACACTTAAACACACACACAAACCCACTATACTCCAATATCATATGCCTTTGGGAAGTTTAACATAGTATCTGGACACAGAGATGGGACACTGAATCAATCCCCAATGGTGTCAGAGAAATATGTCCAAAGAAATCAAGGTGGGAACTGCATTATGAAACCTTTAATGAGATAAAGGTGTGGAAAGGAGGTAGTTCCACTCTAAGTGAACAAGTGGAAAAAGTAACTGAAGCCTATGATTCTTGTCACAGGGACATGAATTATAATGATTTGTAATCATCTGACACTTATCTGATTTCTGTATTAGAGTAGGTACTTCCTAAAGTCAGTGACTAATCCTTTTATCTCTTTACCAGGATACTTGGCTGACCTTACCTAACCACTCTCTCTATAATTGAAACAATCTTCTACTTAATTTCTAGAAGTATTTAACATGTTTGGCAAAACAAAATGTACACTGAGCTAAAAAATAATGTGTGTAGTTTATTCTTAAAACATTGTATTAAATATCTAACAAACTGAAGCTATAACCTAATACTTTCTAATTTTAGACACCATCATTAAAATCAGAGATGTGTCAATACATAGGAAATACTCTTAATAGTTCTATACATTGTAACTCTGGGCTTCATTTTCTTCACCATGTTATGAAAGGCATCCTACCTAATAAAAGAGGAATATGCAAATTGACCCTAACTCCGCTACACCCACAAGCCACACCCACAAGCCAATCTGGAGCAAATATGCAAATAATCCCAACCAAGATGGCTACAGCCACAGAGAACAAGGTTTTCCAGGCAATGGAGGAAGCCAAGCTTTCTGCCTGCCCTTGCCTGCCTAAGCCTCCACTCAAGCTACAAAGTTTCAATTATAGAAGGTAAACAAATCCAAACAGAAATGGCAGCAGCCATGGAGCTGGAGAGAGCAGGCCAGGGTTGCCCCCAGCAACAGAGGAAGCCAAGCTTTCCACCTGCCTTGGCTGGCCTAGGCCTCCACTCCAAGCTACAAAATTTCAATTATAGAAGGTGAATTAACCCCAACAGAAATGGCTGCGGGCCACGGAGCAAGCAGGAGGCTTGGCTGTGCTCCAGGCTACAAAGTTTCAATTGTAGAAGGTAAATAAATTCCAGATAACAGGGCCTCTGCTTGGGACACCAGGGGGCATGGCTGGCCTGCAAACCACCACAGGCCCCTTGCTCAGGCCGCCCCATGCCCCAAGGGAACCCCCATCCCGATCCGGGACACCTTTCAGGGCAAACCAGCTGGCCCCCACCCCTGCACCAGGCCTCTATCCTATCTAATAAAAGAGTAATATGCAGATTGACCATCACTCCAACATACAATATGGCTGCCCCCATGTGGTCAAAGATTCTGCCCCCATGTGGACACAAGATGGCCACCACAAGATGGCCAACAGGAGAGGGCAGTTGGGAGGCACCAGGTCTGCAAGGGAGGGCAGTTGGAGGCAATCAACCCTGCAGGGGAGGGCAGTTAGGGTTGACCAGGCCAGCAGAGGAGGGAAGTTGGGGGCAAACAGGCTGGCAAGGGATCGGTTAGGCATCAATCAGGCTGGCAGCGGAGTGGTTAGGGGGTGATCAGGCTGGCAGGCAGAAGCAGTTAGGGGCAATCAGGAAGGCAGGCAGGCGAGCAGTTGGGAGCCAGTAGTCCTGGATTGTGAGAGGGATGTCGGACATCCCTCGAGGGGTCCCAGATTGGAGAGGGTACAGGCTGGGCTGAGGGATAACCCCCACTCCGTGCATGAATTTTGTGCAGCAGGCCACTAGTTATTAAATAATTACCATGTGAGTCATAAAGTATAGCTTGTGTTGCTGTCAATAATACTGATTAGTCTTTTAATTATTTTTTTCTTTAGTTGAATCAACTTTACACTAATATTTTCAACTTTTGATTTTGTCAAAATCACATAAATATAAACAAGACACAACTGAAAGTCATTGGTGTCTCTAACATTATAAATAATCCAACCATGTTTGCTCAAAGAAAGTAGCTGAGAAAATGAATTTTCAAGTACCTACTTGACATATATTTTATTTATCACAAATATTTTAGAATCATGCATACAAGAGACAGAATAGAGGGTCGTTCTTCAATTCACAAAAAGGATAATTTTTTATCATCATAAAACATCTACTGTTTATCAGTCTATTGTATTGTTCAGTAAATATTACAATTTTTCAATAAAATACAATTTTACGTCAACAATGGTAGATGGCTCTTATCAAGTCAAATTTAGTAGTGAAGAAAATGTGGGTCAGTGAGTCTTACCCATGTTATCTCAGTTAGTAAATGTGGGGTAGGACCAGATCTCAGTCCAAGTCAATCTAATCGTATCACTCTCCCTAATTTATATCATGGATTACTTTCAAAGAATGTTTGAGGATTCAAGAATGGAATATGGCTTTCTTTTATTGTGCAAATTACTCCAAAAAGAGAAAAGCAAATGAAACTATAAAAGAAGGGGAAAAATCCATACACCGTTGTTGTTGTTGTTTTGGGGGGTTTATTTTGTTATTTTTACTACCCTATGTCTCTCCCTTTCTTTTTGTGCTTTCCAACTCTTCTTTTTTCCTTTGGGATATGTCTTTCTTATGTTCTTTCCTCATATCCTTTGTTTTCTGCTGTCATCTGACTCTTCAAGGCATAGGTCTTTCTCCTTTGATCCACAGCCTTATAACTATAGTATCTTTGTAAACACATCTTGTCTCTTCAGACAGTGTGTAATATATGATTGTAGATTAGCAAATTTAATATGACTCCTAAACCTACAATTTTATACAAATATTTCAGACATTTTATGCTTATAAGGAAAATCTTGTGATTAGTATGTTGGCAAATATACAGATACCATACATAATTATATAATTATTATTTTTTATCTTAAAAGTTATGGAGATAAACCAGAAGCAAAACGCTTATAATTGTTGACATGGCAGAGAGAAAGCTATGTAGTTACATATTCTCAGAGCATATGTTATCTGAAAATTAACCAAAAACATTATTTAAAAGATTCTGAACACATTAATTGAATCATAATTTTCTTTAAAAGGAAATTTTACTAAATTACTATAGACAACCATTACAACAAACTGTACAAGTATATTGTAAAATGTTCATTCAATTTCATAAAAGGAAAGGATAATACTACTTCTGTTCTACTATCAGAAGACATTCAAGTAACAACAATTTAGGTAGGAAAAATAAATTAGGAAAAATCAAGAATAAAAAATACTTGGTAGTCAATTTTGCACAAAGCATTGCCCTTTTACAGGAGTTAGGCAGTAATTTATAAACACTGCACAATCCTATATCATAAATACCATAGAACCAGTGTTCCAAGGCTTATTGAAATTAAGGCTATTTCCCTTCTGAAAGTACTTAGTTTAATTATTTTTTAAGCAAAATAAACAAAATTCAGAGCACTTACAATGAATTCTTTTTTAAAATGTCCAAAATATTTTATAGTACATCCTATCAAGAGATGGACTTGTACGCATGCATATAAGCATAACCAATGGACACAGACACTAGGGGGGTGAGGGCATGTGCCTGAGGGGGATGGGGGTGGCCAGGGGGGGATCAATAGGGGAAAAAGGAAACATATGTAATACTATATGTAATACTTTCAACAACAGCAACAAAAAAAGAGATGGAATCTATACCAGGATCTTTTGAATCTGTGCTTGTCCATGACTTGCTTTGACCAAGAGTGTCTGATAGAAGAAATGTTGTGGATGTTCTCAGCTTTGGACTCAAGACATCTTGTAGCTTCTGTTCTTACATGTAAACAAGCACAAGCTAGCTGGTTGGATAATGAGAGACAATGGGTCCTGTTGCTCTGGTCATCCCAACTTACAACCAGCCAACTCATAGAATCAGATCTTGTTGAACTGCCAAGGATCAGAAGTGAATGAATTTGTCCACTTTACACCAGAAGGAGAACTACCCAGTGAGTGTAGCCCTAATAATCAACCCGCAAAACCTAGAGCTAAATAAATGCTTATCCTTTAGAATTGTTAAGTTTCTGGATGCTTCTTTTATTCAGCAAAAACTACTGATGCAACACTAACAAATAAGGATTGGACAACATTTATTCAGTAAGTTTTTCTAACAAATTTAATACCAAACAATATCCAAATACTAATTTCGCTATTTGTGTCCTCTGCCTGAATGTGGATTTCTTCACTTGTCTGGAATTCTGTAGGCCCAGAGCTGTGGCTGCTTGTTTAGCAATGGAGATGTATGTGAAGGTTTAACCTGCTTGTTGGCCTGGCCCTCTCTCAGCCATGTCTGAAGAAGGCTGACTCATCTGTACATGGGATTGTATACTGTTCCTATTTATTTTTTCTCCAGGGCAGAAACTTTGGGACCTATGGTGACATGGGATCAAAATTCTCTAACATAGTTTGGATTCCTGAAGGACATGCCACCATGGTCTTTTAAATGAATATAAAATGTAAGGAAACATAGCTTATTAACACGGGTCTTTGAAGGAAATTAGGTAAAGATTGGTCTTTTAGGATCAAAGATGAAAAAAGAGCTGTTGGAGGAGTTCATTGAGAGGACATGACCGCCATTGACTTGAGAGCTGGACCAGGTTAATTGGAGGCTCTGCGATTCTTCCCCTGACCTGGGAATGTATGTCCTGCCTTCTACTCCCACATTAGCAGCCATTTTAAGGACACAGCATTATAACTATAGTACCTTTGAGAGAGGAAAGTGCTGTTGAGACCACCTGGACTGATTATATGACTGAATCCAGTGAAGGCCTCCATACACACTTTTAAGATACTGGCAGGTGGATGCTGAAAATTACATTTTGTTTGTCCAAGACAAGCCTTATAATTAAGCTTTCTTCCTTATTAAACCTGCCACCTACCAATCTTGAGTGGGTGGCCTCTTCCTTTGGTCTGTCTTTGCCCTTCATGTACCGGAGCCAGTTTGCAAATTCACAAGAGCAGACTTATCTCTCTAATGATGTGACTATTAACAGAAAACATAGATGGAATAAAGCAAATGCAGTTGCTACCTCCATCTACATTAGGGTTTGGGGGAAAATGTGAAAGAGAACATTCTCCTGGCTTAAGACTCATGATGTCTGTAGAGAAGAAGAGTTGGCCTTTGCTTGGTAGTGAGTTCATGAGCAAAGTAGCAGAGCTTTGTCACTTTAGAAAAGGCAGCAATTTCACTAAGGGCTCCATGATGGGTAGCAGCCCTGACATCAAGTAAGAAAACATGCCCCATTTCCCAAAGTTTTCTCAAAGAGGAGCTTGAGGACATGTTCTTCTAAGTGGCTAGTGGGGTGGCTCAGATTTTTTTTTTAAAAAGGAGTAGTTCTCAACCTGGGTACTTCTATCTGGTAATATATGGAAATATTTTTTATTTCCAGAGATGCTGCTAAATATCTTAAAATGGACAGGTCACACAATCCAGTCCAAAATGTTAACAGTGCCAAAGTTGAGAAGCTTTGCTCTGGATTAGAGAAGACAATTGTTCACTCATGGAACATTTAGGCACTTAATACTCACAACATTTCAAATTATGTCATCACTAGAGGCCCGGTGCATGAAATTCATGCACAGGAGTGGAGGGGGGGCGGGTTCCTCACCCTGGCCTGCACCATCTTGCAAACCGGCAGTAGAACATCCCTCTCCCAATCCGGGACCGCTGGCTCCTAACCGCTGGCCTGCCTACCTGCCTAATCACCCCTAACCCCTCTGCCTGCCTGCCTGATCACCTCTAACCCCTCTGCCTGCCTGCCTGATTGCTCCTAACCCCTCTGCCTGCCTGATCACCCCTAACCACTCACCTGCCTGCCTGATTGCCCCTAACCACTCTACCTGCCTGCCTGATCACCCCTAACTGTTCACCTGCCTGCCTGATCAGCCCTAACTGCCTCTGCCTTGGCCCCCGCCACACCCAGAATGATGTCTGGAAGGTTGTTTGGCTGTCTGATCTAATTAGCATATTACGCTTTTATTATTATAGATAACCCCGTTAAACTCTTTTCATGGAAGCACAATTGTTGTGCTTGAATTTAATCCCTTATAACAAAATCACACTATCCTATTTATAATTAACAGACTACAGGTTTCAAGTAATTTACAGAAGAATCTGTTATTCAAAGGAAAATAGTAGACCCATACCCCAAACCAGGATTTTATGAGACATCAACCATAATAAATTTACAATTGACCATAATAAACCCTCCTGCATTTTACAATTTCAGTTTTACAAGGAAACATTTGTGTACCTTGTTATTAACAATAGTCAAAAATCACTATTTATGAATTCCATCTGTTTCCTACATTAAAAACGAACCAATTCATAGTGGTATCAAGTGTCTTGAGGCCTATGAAGGGAATTTTTCCTAGTATCTCTCTTGATACACCATGAAACAAATATCATTAAATATATCAAAAGCAAAACAATGCCCTTGTTTTTTGAGAATAGTTAGTGGAAATTACTTATTTTGTGAAATCTTCACTGACCATTATGCTAATATATGTACAACTTCATTAAGATTAAATTTAATCTGTTTTTGTGAAGATTATAACTTAAATCATGCTTGTATATTGTTTTTCCCAAATCTATTTATATTATGTTTATGAAACTTACAGAATTGGAGGAATATTTAATTATATAAAACTAGGGGCCCGGTGCACAAAATTCATGCACTGGGGAAGGATATCTCAGCCCAGCCTGCCTCCTCTCACATACTGGGAGCCCTCAGGGGATGTCCTACTGATGGCTTAGTCCTGCTCCCTGTTGGGAGCGGACCTAAGCTGCAGTCTGGCCTCCCTTTGTGGGAGGCGACCTGGCTGATCAGGGGAAGGCACCAGCCCCATCACCCAGCTGCTGCAGCCACTGCCAGTCACCGCAGCTGAGGTATTTTAATAAACATGGACTCCAGTCCCTTCACCATGAAAAAATGACAACTTTCTTTAACCTTTTGCACTTGGATGTCGAGTGTGACTTGACACGGTTAGCATCGGTAGCAGCTCGAGAAAAAAGCAAGCGAGTGCAAAGGGTTAAGCATTTTTAAGATGTGTCTTTCATAGGCTATGACATTTCTTTCTTTTTTTTTTTTTAAATATATTTTATTGATTTTTTTACAGAGAGGAAGGGAGAGGGATAGAAAGCTAGAAACATCGACCAGCTGCCTCCTGCACACCCCCTACTGGGGATGTGCCCGCAACCAAGGTACATGCCCTTGACGGGAATCAAACCTGGGACCTTTCAGTCCGCAGGCCGACGCTCTATCCACTGAGCCAAACCAGTTTTGGCACATTTCTTTCTTTATTTTTCCTTTTATCCTCACCTGAGGATATGTTTCCATTGATTTTATCCCTTTCCCTCCGATCCTAGGCTCGGCCCCTTCCCAAACCTAAAGCCTCTGCCCCAGGCTTAAGGCTTGGGAAGGGGTGTTCACGGGCTCCCCCCTGGCAAGCCTAAAGCCTCTGCCCCAGGCTTTAGGCTTGGGAAGGTGTTCCCCCCTGGCACCTCAGATCACAGGCTAGGCCCCTTCTCAAGCCTAAAGCCTCCACCCCAGGCTTTAGGCTTGGGAAGGGGTTCCCCCCTGCCTCTCTGATCACATGCTCGGCCCCTTCCCAAGCCTAAAGCCTCCACCCGATGGCTGGTTGGGAGTGACCTGGGTGCTGAGGAGGTTCCCGGGACCCAGGTATGTATGCAAATTAACCGCCATCTTTGTTGGGTTAATTTGCATACTCACTCTGGCTGTGGGCGTAGTGGAGGTATGGTCAATTTACATGTTTCTCTGTTATTAGGTAAGATGTATTCCCCTCATTCTTTCTAAAATAATATCAGACTGAGAGTTGTTTTTCATTTGAAAATTAAAACCCAAATTATAAGTGGTTACTTTTGCTCCATGTGCTGTTTGCTTTTTTGTTTTCTCCATTGTGATTTTTCAAAAAAAAAAGCAATGTGGACCTGGAGAGTATTATGCCAGGTGGGTTAGGCCAGTCAGAGAAAGAAGGGTACCATATGATTTTACTTACATGTGGAATCTAATGAACAAAATAAACTAACAAACAGAATAGATGCAGACTCTTAGATACAGATAACAGGTTGGCAACTATTGGGGTGAGGGACTGGGTGAAAAAGATGAAGGAATTAAGCAAAGGAAAAACACACTCATAGATACAGACCACAGTGTGGTGATTACCAGTGGGAAAGTGGTTGGGGGCACGTGGGAGAGGGGAACGGGGGGAATACATGATGATGGAAGGAGACTTGATTTGTGGTGGTGAACACACAATACAATATACAGATAATGTATTATAGAATTGGGTAGAATTGTATTAGCCAATGTTATCCAATAAATTAAATTTAATAAAAGCAGCAATTATCTTAGAAGTCTTTTTCATACTTTCACCAAGATAGTGGGTAAAACCTAAGTGGGGTAGGAGAAACTAGCCTAAAGCATAGATTTGGGAAGAAATAAATGCTAAAACTATTGTAATAATGTTTTGTTTGTATAAATATTGTATGAAGTGATAGAAAACCAATCTTTATAGAAGTTTTAAATCAGCAAATGTATACTTTTTTAAAAAATTATTGTGTTTGTATCCTACAGATCAAAGTTTAAAATATGGGTGCTTTTTTTTTTTCTCCATGTGAAAGCCTTTCTGATAGTACATTTATTATGGTAAACCTTGATTTTTAAGTTATTTTAGGCTTCTTCATTATCCTGATTACATTATCTTATACAATGACCCAAATAACAGTTTTTACTTCTTTTATTCATTGACTGGTTCATAAGTCAATGAATAAAGTTATTTTTTGTGGAAAATAAAGAAGTCCCTATTCATCATGTATATGAAAGAGAAAAATAGTTTAATTTTCATTTATATTGGAAGCCAATCCCAACATTTATGTGGTCATTCAAAATTACTTTCAACATTGCCTTTCTAATTCTTCCATTTATTCAAAAAATGTTATTGAAGATATACATGTCAAAATGCCCTTAGACAAAAAGATGTAATGATTAAAAACCAAATGTACTTGCCTTCATATAGCTTGCATTATAGCATATTTATTCTAGTTTATTCTCTTTCTGGTCTTTTGATTATGTTATTTGTCTTGATTATTTTTCAATCTATGCATTTATCTTTTTAAACAAATATTTATGGGGTTCCTATTTTCTTGGCTTTGTGTTAGGTGATTGGCAAAGATCAGTGAGATGATTAAAATTTTAAAAAAACACAAGTATCTGAATCGTTATATGATAAAAGTATGTACTTGGTACTAACAGAGGACAATGGGGGAAATGT
Organism: Ia io; assembly: GCA_025583905.1. Classification (NCBI taxonomy): domain Eukaryota; kingdom Metazoa; phylum Chordata; class Mammalia; order Chiroptera; family Vespertilionidae; genus Ia; species Ia io. The sequence goes on along the minus strand of JAJQQW010000002.1, from coordinate 18,437,282 downwards.
TTTATTCTGCTCTGCCTAGTTCAGAGGAGACTTAAAGGAGGATGAAAATTTTCAAAATACTTTAAGTAACAAGCTAAAAGGCAGAGTGAAGATTATTCTCAGCAAAGGATCTGAGATGGAAAAATTTTCAAAGCATTTGAGCAACTGTAAGTAGTTCAGCTTAATTACATGGTTATAGCTAGTTTCACAATTCAAGATTTATATTAACCTTCCACTGATGTACCATTTCACCTTTATGTTACATTCTTGTGGTAATTAACAAATCATATTGCTTTTGTCCTTTAATTGTCATCATTAAAATTTTCTCTACTTACCTGCCCTTACTACATACAGGGAGAAGAAGAGCATAATTTTTCTTCTATAAGTTGAACCATCATGCATTTCTAAGCATAGAGCAGGTGGTCAGCACATGTATCTTTTCCAGAAAGACTAGATTCCTGTCCCTTTGTTCTTGGTGGAGATAGAGATAAACCTTTTAACTAGTTTAAAAACCCAAATGACTGTATGGAAAACATTATAATATATAATTCCTTCCTATCTGTGATGCCCTGATCTAAGTGAAATAATTCACTGACCTGAAATTGGCCTCTAATTAAAGTGTCCAGAATAATTCTGTACAATTTAGTTTCCATTCAATTAAAACAGACTCAAAATTGAATCAATTTATTAAACTTATTTATTTCAGGCTTTCCAACAGACACAATAATACCAAAATGTAACAATTTCAGACAAATAAACAGTTTACCTATTCTGCTTACAGAAGTGAGGGTACTACTTCCCAGCTAGAATCAGACACACTCCAAATGAGAACATTCCAAATCTGAGCACTGCTTGCTATTCCTTAGGATGTCTTGAAGCATTGTTCTTGATCTCTTCAAAAGTATAGGGACATACACTTGTAAAATAAGAAATAAAGTTCAATCTAACCAATCTTGTCCCGACCCCCTCTTCACTTAGTATAATTGTAAAATGAATAAAACATTTTGATCAGAACTTCAGCAGTAACATCTTAGCCCCCAAACAAAAACATCCTGTTGGCAAAAAAAGCCTATGTATTTGAAAAAGAAAACTACTTGTAAGTGATGCCTTTTCATCTACAACTTTGTGTAACAGATTCTCTCACTTAGACTTGAAGCAATTTCCCTAGAATCATGACTTGTGAAAATGAATTATGCCTGCATCCAAGGGCCTTGAGTTTTCAAATGATGTTTTACAAAACAACATTTAACTAAATGCAGCCATTGTGTAAGTAGAAGGTAGTTGTTGGTGTGGACAATTCAATGGAGTACACATAGCAATGTGGATTTTTATATTTCACCATCATTATCAGGTATGCGAAAAATATATCAATTGTGGGTTTTTTTCAATGACAATTAAAGTTTGTTAGATTAATTGGTAAAACCACCATAATAAATACCAATGACTTAATGTATTTTATAATAATCAAACAACAGTTCAACTTAATCCAGTGTATTAGATGCTCTCTTTTCAAAAGACCACAGAGTTCTTTGACAGGAAGAAAAATATGTACAACTGAGTACACCATCTTAAAATATGACAGGAATCTTAAACAAATCACATTAATAAATATTTGCAAAACTATTTCAGTTCATTGCTAAATTTAATATTCAACTGAAAACTTCATTGGTTACATATCTCACTAAGTCTTTCAAAGAATACTCAGTGACTTCTAAGTAATGGTGGAAAAACTGAACTTAATCAATTAACTTAAAATTAAACTATCATAAATTGCATATTTATAAAAACAAATCTGTTAAATTTTTGTCTACCATATTAATATAATGTAGATTGATTGAGATGGTCAAAATTTTGGGTGAGTGGGGCCTAAATGAGGTGATAAAATAGTCCTGCTTGCTAGTAAATTAAATAACTAAAATCAGGAAGGAATAAGAAGGAAGTAAGAGAGGAAGGAAAGAAGAAAGGAAAGAATGGAGGGAGGATTTGCGGACAAATTGTTATGTGTCAGGCAAGAGACTAAATTCTTTCCATTTTCCCCTTAATTCTTCAACACTGGTTCTACTAACCCCAGGATTCAGTTTGGACTTCCCTCACCCCTACAAAATGAGGATATCAAGGTTTAGAAAGGTAAAACATGTTTTTCCATGAACACATCTTACCTAATAAAGACAAACATGCTAATTGACCGTACCTTCACGATGCCCACCAGCCAATCAGGAGTGGGTATGCAAACTAACCAAACAAAGATGGTGGGTTGATTTGCATATGTGGCTGCCAGGCATAGGAAGGTGGAAAGGCGGCTCTGGGCTGGAGTGGAAAGGTGGCTCCAGCCAGAGCGAAAGCAGTGCTGGCAGCCAGGGAAAGGAAGGCCCATTCTGGCACGAATCTTCATGCATTGGGCTTCTAGTACATAATAAAGGATGAATCAGGATTTTAAGATGTTGACTGTTCCTTTCCCCTGGATGACACTCTCTACTTTAACATAGACTGACTAAACAAATATTTACTACTATCTATTTTTCCTCACATGCTTTCCCAATAAATATTATAACCAGAAAAGATTTAGGATGTCATGTCTTTTTAGTACTCATTTGTAATAAAAGAAATTTTTAAAAAGCTTTCTGTACAAAATATTTTATTTTAGAATATTTTCTACCCAACTTGCTGAAACAAAATTCAATTAATGGTACTAAAATTAGCAAGAAAGAAATTGAATGGAACAAAAAGACTAATTGGTCATTAACATGTTTATTTCACAGCCTGTTCTACATGTCATTTTTAAAATTGCATCTTGCTGAACAAGTCTTCATAAAAATAGTTACTTCTTTTGGATATATTTTTGAAAGACTGTGTTAACAATGTAAATGGGATTATGCTGTTTTACTAAATTGCGTACATGTACATTCTGCAACACAAACATGAGGTCAGCTTTGTTTCTCAATGCAAAATTAAACTATAGGAAAAGGAAGTGCTTGGCTAAGGAAGTTTGACCACCTCAATAAATGACTATCATTTGCGCAGTTTGCTCATTTCCCTGCAATGCTTTTGCATGTTCAATAAAAATTGATACGAGTGAAAGGATATGAAATCTCTACCAACAAAGTAGAAAGAAAAAAATAACACACTGATTTAAAATATACTTCAGCTACCTGCCATGAGCAAATTAAAAAAGACTTGAATGGACAGAAGTGCATCCCTTAGCAACATTATTACTTGCTTCTATGGATGATTCAGCATATTCAAGTCTTAAAAAGGATTCAGATATCTTTGTGTCTTTCTATCTGAATGCTGCTGGTTTCTCTATGGATTAAGCTGAGTTGTTTGAGGTTAATTACTCTAGAAGGGAAGAGTAAGATAGTCACATGTTAGATTTTATCTTTTGGTATTTAAAATAGCATCTTTTGCCAAAACCGGTTTGACTCAGTGGATAGAGCGTCGGCCTGCGGACTCAGGGGTCCCGGGTTCGATTTCGGTCAAGGGCATGTGCCTTGGTTGCGGGCACATCCCCAGTAGGGGGTGTGCAAGAGGCAGCTGATCGATGTTCTCTCTCATCGATGTTTCTAACTCTCTATCCCTCTCTCTTCCTCTCTGTAAAAAATCAATAAAAATATATTTAAAAAATAAATAAATAAAAAATAAAATAAAATAAAATAGCATCTTTTGCCATAGCATGACCTCAGATTTTGCTTTTGTTTATTTTGTTTTAACCTTGAGTTATCATTTGCAAATTTTTTGCTTATCTTTCTTGTGAATAACTAAAGCTGATCAAACACCTGCTTTGCAATTTACTTATTTTGAGCTGAAAACTGGGGGCAGGGAGGGAGGTAAGATGTTCTGTCATTTTACCAGGGATTGTTCTGCAAGGCTGAGGGCAGGAGACTTCCAATTACCTACCCCTGCAAGATTTTATCAGTAAACTGACAACTTCAAGTGTCTCCATTTACACGTTCCTGTTGTTAAAACATCATTAAACACATTGATTGGATCCATGCAGTTTTAAAGACACACAGCCCACCCCTAACTACAACTGCAGGGAATGTCTTTGAGAAATTGAGATCAAAAACTGAAAACCTGCATTTGTAGGGGTAGATTCATTTTCATTCTTCATGTTTCTTTAGGCAAGCACAGCAGTTGACAATCACACACTGCTGTGTACTTACAGTTGGTGTACTTGTTAAGAAAATGTATGCCAATTGGTAGGCTGACAAAAATAATAAACCAAAAAGACAAAAATTGGATTGTTTTGAAGCACTCCTTTATCTCATCTCTTTTAGTGTAACCAATCTCCTATTCAAATATAGATCAGTTGATTATGAGAATATTTTGAGTATCTACTATGGAATAAAATATATCAATAATAAGATAAACAATACATATTTGCCCACCATAATCATGCACATTTATTGAGGTACTAGGGCCCCAATGTACGAATTCGTGCACCTTGAAAGAAACTGTAGGCGAGAGGCTGCAGTGGGCACAGGGGCAGGTCTCGGCCCATCCTCCACGCCCTCACCCAGCCCCTCCTGCCGCAGCCCTGGTCCCCTATCTGCTGGCAGCCCTGCTCCTGCCACCGCCACTCCCATGCAATGACAGCACCAACCCTGCTTGTACCCACTGACGGTGCAGAGTGATTGGGGCCAGCACCAGCAGTGGGTGTGAGCAGTGGTTGCTGCCCTGATCACCCAGCAGGAGCAGGGGGAGGTGTAGAAGCCCTCAGGGGTGATAGGGGCCGGCAGCAGGTGTGAGCAGGGCTGGCGCCACCAGCAGGTGCAAGCGCCTGATGGGACCGTGGTGAGTGGGAGCAAAGAATTTTCAGTAACCACCAGAGACTCACCCAATGACAGCAACCAGTGCCCTGCCTTGGTCTGGTGCCCCCACTCAACTGCTCCACCATACTGCTGCGGCCGATGCCCGCCATGTTCCGCACAGGCTCCCGGGTAGTCAGCGCACATCACAGCAACAAGTTCAGTTCAGTTGTGTGGTTGTTCCACCATTCAGTCTATTTGCACATTAGGGTTTTATATATATAGATATTCACATACTCAAAAATTTACCTGTTTGCCCTAACCGGTTTGGCTCAGTGGATAGAGCATCGGCCTGCAGACTCAAGGGTCCCAGGTTTGATTCCAGTCAAAGGCATGTACCTTGGTGAAGGCATATTCCCAGTAGGAGGTGTGAAGGAGGCAGCTGATCGATGTTTCTCTCTCATCGATGTTTTTTATCCCTCTCCCTTCCTCTCTGTAAAAAATCAATAAAATATTTTTAAAAATTTACCTGTTTGTAGTGTATAATTCAATGACTTTGAGTATGTTCATAAAATTATGCAACATTACCACTAATTCCAGAACATTTTCATCACCCCCCAAAAAACCCATGTACCTGTTATAGTCATTCCCACACTTCCCTCTTTCTAGCCCCTGGTAACCACTAATCTACTTGCTGTCTCTATGAACTTAGCTATCCTGCACATTTCATCTAAATGAAATAATACAATATGTGTTTTTTTGTGAATGGCTTCTTTCACTTAGCATAACATTTTTAAGGTTTTTCCATGTTGTAATGTGCATCCAGGCTTCATTCCTTTTTATGACCAAATGATATTTTATTCTATGGATATGCCAGATGTTGTTTATCCATTCATTAGTTGGTGCACTTTGGCTTGTTTCCATTTTGGAGACATTACAACTAATGTTGCTGTGAACATTTGTGTACTCATTTTTGGACATAATTTTTTAAAATTTCTTTGGACATATACCTAAAGGAGAAACCGATGGATCATATGGTGTCTCTTGATTTAACTTTTTGAGGAAGTGTCTACCTGTTTTTACAAAGTGACTTTAACATTTTACATTTCCCCCAGCAGTGTATGAGGGTTTCAGTTTCTCCACATGCTTGCCAACATTTGTTACTATAGCCATCATAGTAGGCATGGAGTGGTATTTCAATGTGAATTGTTTTAGTATTTACAAACTAAGTGACATGTGGGTAGATATGAAAGTACATTTCTAAAGACATCATTAGATAGATGATAGATGGGAAGAAGATATATATAAAAGCTTCCAAATAAATTACAAAAAATGACTTTTTTTTTTTTCTGAGAAACTAGCATACTCATGGATTCAGATTCTCTTTTGTAAGACTAGTGACTCCTTCAAAGTCATAGGCGTTGACTGGCTTTTGAAGGATGAACACTATCTCAGAGAGGAATAAGAGAGAAAAAAACATTTCAGACAGAATCTTTAATATTCTGGAAGTAAAATAGACCAAGGTTTCATTGTAAACCACTGAGTAGATCAATTGTACTTGAGCAGACAGTTTAAAAAGAGATCAAGCCCTTGCTGGTTTGGCTCAGTGGATAGAGCGTCGGCCTGTGGACTAAAGGCTCGATTCCAGTCAAGGGCACATGCTCGGATTGTGGATGCGATCCCCATTAGGGGGTGTGCAGGAGGCAGCCAATCAATGATTCTCTCTCATCATTGATGTTTCAAGCTCTCTCTCCCTCTCCTTCTCTGAAATCAATAAAAATATATATTTTTTTAAAAAAGAGATCAGATTGAGAAAACATATAACCATTGCAACTGAAATAGAGCAAAAGAAATAGAGTGATTACACCCAATATTTTGAAACAATGCAAGATAATACTAGGTTTAATGCCATATTGAATGATGCATAATAATTAATGTGGCTGTGCACTGAAACATTCATGAAAAGTGTTAGAAGGATATGGGTGTTTTACGGGACAAGGACATATGTCATTTTGGCCCAAAATCAGAGGAATAATTTGGAATTCAGCAACTGGGTGGGCAAACCTCTACCTGCTGTTTGGCTCTCTCCACAGGCCTGGTGCTCTATTGGGTTATGCCCTAGGGCCTTGATTGCCTCTGGCTTATTTGTTTTTCTCTTCTTTTGAACCTACGTAGGCTCCCAGCTACATGATGCTTATATTTTAAAAAGTATTTCACATGAAGGTATTAGTTCTATCATAATCAGAAGCAAATATTATTTATTGAATGAAACTGGAGAATTGGGAATTGGTGACACTGGAATTTCCATAGTCCTTAAGGTGACAATTGCTTATTCTTACGGTAGGAGCAGCACTTTCTTCCCTCCCTTGAACACCTTTTGGAAAAGAAAAGTGACCTGTTGAAACTGAGGACTCAGGAAAGTTCATCTGCCAAGGATAATGCTCTCTGTACACATGAGTTGGAAGTAGAAATCAGAAGAATGAGTAATGATGTTAGAAAGTGGCCAGTGACAGACAAAATACTAAGAAAAGGATGAATATGAGTTCATAGCAGAATGTGTGAAATGACACAGCAGAATATGTGAAGTGGAAGAGACAGGGTTAAACCCACTTGAGCCTGGTCACTTAAAAAGCCAAGATCAGAAAAGCAAAGTTGGGAGGTGAATATTTCAGTTACCAACAGTAGGAGCTCATTCAAAAGGAACTCATAAGTTAGGCTTGGAAGGCTAGGGGCATCCTCCAAACCTTCTTAAGTGATGAGAGAAGATACGAGTAGTGGCTGATCACAGTAGTAACGACAGCTCCATGGTTCAGTGTCAGGAGCCACTATCTGGTTGCTGTTGAGTGGGCAAGAGGGTGAGGTGGGGACTTCCATTCTCAAAGTCTCCCAATGTACTGATTCCCCAAGCCATTGCTTATGTATCCAACTGAAGAGAGGGAGAGGAGAGAAGGGCACCAATATGCTTTAATATTATTCTAAAAGTACAAGGTATCACTTTTATGTTTGACTGACTACAATTTAATCAACTCTAGCTACAAAGCATGCTGGGAAATATTCCTAAAAAATGTAAGTATTTTTCTATTCAGAGAGAGAACCACGGGCACAGGGTCATAGATAAGTGACAGTCTCTCACCTCCTTTGATTAAGAATAAGTGTAACTACTCTTCTAAGCCTGTAGTTTTATGACTCAATTCTTTGGTTTTGTTTTCAGAATATTTTATTTGGGTTTGAACGATAAGTAGGTCTGAGAGACTGTTTTTCCAATTACAGTTGACCTTCAATCTTATATTAGTTCCAGGTATACAACATACTGGATAGACATTTATATAACTTACAAAGTGATACACCCAATAAGTCTAGTTTTATGATTCAACACTTGTCTCACAGAGAAGAAAAATGAGTTTCAGAAGGACTAACATGTTTGTCCATGCCTGTCCATGCCTCACATCTCTCGCTCTCAATAAGTCAGCTCCTCCTGCAGATGAGAAAATATTTCTCAGATGCCCAAAGCAAAGCTGGTCTATTGTGAGGGGTGAGGTGTGTTCTAGTGAAACCTCCAGCTCAGTCCTAGACACTGAAGGCCCTCAGGATGCTCTGTGTTGTCATAAATACTTCTGTTTCCTTTATAGTAGTGTGCTTAGAGTGTGGAACATGAAGCTATGTTTGGATTTTAAATGTATTTAAATAATGCTATTTGTTGAGTAAATATTTATTGAACTTAATGTATGTCAAGGATCGTGTTATTCCTGATAATTCAAGTAAGCAAAAAATATAGGTAAAATTAGGACATGTTTGAAACCTCTAGATGCTCATAGTACAATGAGTAGATGACAAGCAATCAGCAACCAGTAAATATTTTCACCACACACACACACAAACACACGCACACACACACATGCCCACCTGCTATGCTATGCTATGCTATGCTATGCTATGCTATGCTATGCTATGCTATGCTATGCTATGCTTTGCTATGCTTTGCTATGTTATGCTATGTTGTGTGTTAGGGTAGAAATAAGTAATACATTCTTCCAATTTCCAGGAGCGAAATCTTTAGTAACTTGCATTTAAAGGGAAAATAGAGGAAGAACTATCTCCATCTGTTTTGGGAGAGAGACAAGATGTAAACTTATTGAATCAATAAAATAAAGGTGTTGTGGATACTTCCCCTTTGAAGCATTCCTCAATAAGTGTACTATGTACTTGTAGAATTATGCTTGACTGCTTTGATCACTCACTGTTGTCCATAAAGATAATGCTGGATGGAGATGAATATTTTTCACTGGAAATGCCACACATTCTCAACTGGAGAATTCTGCCACTGGCTAGAACGATGGGTTTAGGGTGAATGCCTAACCATGTCATTAAGGATATTTCATTTTCCCTTTTGTGTATGACCCACTGAAGTGATGGTTGTTACATGCAGTGTGCTTGCCTGGGTAAGCAGGGCAGTAGTGTTAGGGAATCACTGAAGGTGACGCTGAGCACAGAACTCTGTTGGCTATGACATGCTAAGTTAATTATTACTTTCCATCTTAAAATATGTACCCAAAAATGATAATATAAACTACTGGTTTCACAATGTAATATATGTCCTTAGATTTTTAGTTTAATTAAGTAAATATTTTGGAAAAACTCTGCAGTGTTATAGTCTGTTAAATGACCTGGTGCTGTAGGGGAACAGAATATAAATTTGATACATTTCAATACATTATATTAGGACAAAGAGGGGATTTTAAAGTGAGAAACTTCACAATTTCAAAAATGTAATATTCACCTGTAAATGGCATTTCTGCTTTCAAGTTTGGAAACTGCCTAAAGCTTTTGTGAGTGCAACACAATTGTGATTTCCCACTTAATGTGTTTCATCATTTTCATTTCTCATATATCTCTAATTCCATCAATCATTCCTATTAGACTTTTCTGATTTAAAGAAGGATATAAAATTACATTTTATTGTATTACAAATGTGAATACAATCACTATTAATATTTCTTCAGGTCTGATGTCCATGTGCCAGAGTGAGATTTTATCAAATTCAAAATGTTTGCATGTCTATTGCTCTCTTTGACTTTGTACATTCTGTATCTTCAGTGTTATTCATAAGGTTTCTTCATATTTTTTTGCTACCACTGTCATTGTGCAACATATTTTTTGGAGTAATGCATGCCTTTAGTATTTTTAAATAAAATAACATAGTATATCAGATTATTATGTTTCTAACAATTTTTACTATTCTTTAACAAGCAAAGGAAATCTAATTCTGTATTTTCTAAATGTATATCAATGCTTTATAGCTAACACAAATAATTTTGATATAGGAGGAACATTGGATTGCAATGAAACTGGCAATATTATTTTTGAGTAAAAGCACTTTTTTATAAACATAGTTTTGTTTAATTTTTATAACATTCTGGAGAGAGACCTATACCACATTCATATAACTTTTATTACAGCTGTTATAATTTTTCTATTTTATTATTAGTTTTTGTTAATATCTTACTATGCCTAATTTAGAAAATAAACCATCACAGATATATATGTATAGGAAAAGACATAGTTTATAGAGTATTGGGTCTTATGTCTTGTATCAGGCATCCACTCAGGGGTTCCTGGACCATAACTCCTATAGACAAGGAGGAGCTAGTGTTATTAATTTAAAAGAAAAATTTTGATTTTATAGAAACAGTTTTAGAATTCTTGTAAAAGTTTTTAAAGAAGCATTTCTAAATTTGAAATGAAATTTTGACATTTTGGCATCTAGCATATTATATCTTATCCATATATTAAGCAATTGTTGGCTGGCCTTTTCTTTTCTATACATATATGTCCAGATGGTACAAATTTCTTCCACAAAGAAAGTCCGTAATTCCAGGGGCATTAGTTATATTCTTGATTTTGAGTTCTGTAACTTCTTTGACCCTTATGATTTTAATAGCATTTTTGTGCTGTTTTTAGAGGAAAGAGAAAACAAGAAATATATTATTTATATCATTATAAGTCATATACTGCCTTCCTTTCAATGATTTATTGAATGTAGTAAGTAAACTAATTTATTAACACTTTCACTCTTTTTTTTTTCCTAGTCATTTCCACCATTGAATTTCCTCATTTTTAACAGTGTAAGCAAAATTTCAATCAGTGACTTGTTCTTAGAAATTGGAAAATATGTTTTCTCACACTACCAGAGCTTCAGTTCTTCCACATAGTCTGCCAGGCTCATGCAGTCATTGAGCTGGCATCTTTTGGGAAGATTGTAATTAATTACAGAATACCTATTAATGATTAGATTACAATGAGAAGAGGTAACATGAATAGGCTTAACTATAAAAAAGACATTTGGATATTTTTAGTTCATGTCTGATAGAAGATCCCAATTGTCCTTACCTGAGACCAAAGGACACTGGTGCCAATTCTGCCACCAAGGTGATTTGGGCCTGGGTAGGTCTCTTAACCTAATGGGGTATCTGTTTTATCATTAATGAAAGAACAAGACCGAATTAGCTAACCTCTAAAGTCCTTCCAGTTCTAATGTTCTATGTTTCTATGACTGTTAATAACAGCCATCAAAATCTACCAGCTTTGGTGGTACATGTTGTCAAGAGCTAGTGATACAGACAACGATATTGATGATGATGATGATGATGGTTATGGTAATGACTAATATTATTGAGTGCCATATGTCTGCAGTAATTACCTTCTTTGATTCTCTAATTGCTCTGTTAGGTGAATGTTATTGCCTTCCATATTATAAATTAGAAAATTGAGGCCCAGATAATCTAACTAATGTGCCCAATACTGTAAAGCCCTATGCCCAAATCAATTATTTAAATACTAGGCTATATGGAAAGAATATTATCAATGCTCACCAGGATCTCATTTTTCTCTGTGCTGTGCACAAATATGACTGCATTTTTCACCCTCTTGAAGATCATTAGGGCCATGTGATTTGCTCTGTTCAATGTCCATGAACAGAATTTACATATATAATTTTTGGACCAAAGCATGGAAAAGCCAGCTATGACCATTCAGATGTTTCTTTCTCTGAAGTGCCCACCAAGGAGGCCGCATGCTCCAAATGTCGTTGTTCCAAGATGGTAGTACTTCCCCAAATTCTGAATCACTGAGTTGCTGCTTATGGGTCAGTTCATCTTGTTTCTTATTTGGATACAGGTTTTGCTTGAATAAATTATAAATGTTGGTTGCTTAATCCACTAAAATTTTGTTACCAAAAAGGTAACATAGTCTGTAATGGCATAATCAAGAAATTTTCCTCCTCTTCTATGCATGCTAGGGACATGAATCTTTCCATGTTTTTCATATTATCTCTTATATCAGTAATTTCTGACATTACCTGTCACCTGGTAGACAGCATTAGCTGTCTGTGCAGTCCACGATGGTGGCAGAGTAGGTGGATGTTACACCCACCTCCTCCCACCCCCAAACTGAAAGTAATAACTAAAATATAGAGCAATCAACCTGCATAACCAGCTGAAGACTTGCTGAAAAGAAGTCTTACAGTGAAGAATTTATAGAAGAAGACACATCCAGACTGGTAGGAAGGGCAGAGACGCAAAAAGGGCTGGCCCTACTCTCACCAGTGGCACCTGAGGTTCCAGAGGGATATCTCAGCTGTGAGGGAATTCACCGGATAAGTGTGGGATCTCAAGCCCAAGCTAGACTCCCCAGCTCAGAGCACCAGAGATTGGAAGAGGTGCTCACATCTGGTGTGAAAAGCAGCGAGGTTTCTGTCTCCCAGGGAGAAACAGAGAGTCTACGAGAAACTCAGGCACCTTCTTGAAAGGCCAGCACACAAAATCTCTTTTGCAACTATTTCTCTGGGCTCTGGCCAAGGGAGGGCGGAGCAGATTAGAGTTGTGCGAGAAGAGACTGGGGTTTGTGGCTCTGGGGAGAGAGTTAAGGGGACAAATGTCAGGACCCCCTGTGCTGAGTCACTCTACTGCACCACAGACACCATCTTTCTTGGCTGGAACACACCCCTCTGTGTGGCATCAGACTGGGGGAATGCAATGACCCACCCTCTGGTTTCCCTGTGGACTCACCCTGCAGGGAGCTTTGGCCCTGCTAAGGCCTCAGCCGCCTGGGCCGGAGTTGGAGATGTCTGGACAGACTCAAGGGGTGTCAGTGACTGAGTTGTGTGGTTTAGGGACAGGGACTGTTCCCCCCACTTTCTGTGATCCTGACTGGAGCCTCCCCCTCATGGTAGATCTTCTAGCCCCACTCTCCAAGTTCCCGGTGACCCCACCCTCTTGACTCTTGGCTCTATCCTGCTGAGTTCTGGGAAGAATCCAAGGCAGACTGAGTGGTGTCTCTCTGGGGCGGGGGAACACCTACCAACTTTCCCCAAACCTGATCTGCTCTTCACATGTGCTTGTGTGTGTTGTGGGAAAATATGTATATTTTTGGGGAGTTAGCCCATTTAGCTGACACTAAAAAATGGGACATAGACCCCATGTCACTTTGAGTTTTTACTAATTACAATTATGGTATGCATAATAAAACTGGTAAAATAAATAAAAATTAAGTTATTTTTCAAAAATTTTAATTCAATGTCCTAATGATACCAGATTTATTAAAAAAGAACTCAATCCTCAAATTTCAAACTCCTGTCATACTTATGCATACCTCTCAGTTAATTAATGATTCTAAAATGACAACACAAATAAAAATGAATTTTTATGTTATGTTTATATCATTAATGCAAATTTAATTAAATGTCTACTAATTAATGCAACTCCATCCAGGAAAATTAATACATTGGAGAACGTCCATGGAAGATGAGTCAGTGAGCCTGAAATATATGCATATATGTTTTTGAACTGTGTGGGAAAATTCTTGGTACAAAAATATAGCTGTTTCTTTTGTTTGAACATTATTACATTGATGACATCTGTATGTGTCTCATACCATGTCACCCAGTGAACATTTATAGAATAATGCGTAGCTAGCTGTCTGCTAAAAGTCAGTGATATAAAAAGCATTACTACACAGACCCTTGAGACAAAAGCCCATTTTAAAAATTACTTACTACTATAATTCATTTAAACCTCTAATTTTAGTGGAACCTTTTGAGTGAAATTCAGAGAAGTTGGTTATTATGTGTTATTGGTGTATATTATGGTGCTCTTTAGATTTCTACATATTTCCACACGAGGAGTATTTTTTCCCCTCTCCTCATCTTTAGGTTTGTAACTTACTTTTGTCTCCTGGGATAGCAGCAGATGTGATGCAAGCAAAGGCTTGAAATGTGCTGGGCTTTCTTTCTTGCATTCTGCCTCTACTCTGAAAACATGCTGAGTAGCCTGATAATTCCAGAAAAACAAAAGACACTTAAAGTAGACCTCAGCTGAGCCCACGGCGTGAAAATAATGTAGCCAAGGCCAGGAGAGGTCAGCAGAGGTGAACCACTAGATCATCAGTTTAAAGCAATGACACCCCAGCTGGATTGATAAGCAAATGAATAGGAATACATGCTTATCCTGGTCAGCACCTCAATTGGGGTGGTTTGCTAAAGAACAATAGCTGACAGACACAAAGGAATCTGTGACTTATAGTGATTCTAACCCCAGATGTATTTTTTAGATCTGTATTTTCAAGTATTTATTTACAAGGTTGTAAATATGTGTCCTCTGTGTTAAGGAAACCATAAAGAGTAGTAGTGTGGCTGTGGTTTGTCATCATTTAACTTTGATTTAAGAGCCAGGTGATAAAGGCAGAAACACAATGAAGACATCAATGTATAAATGTGATAAGGTGAAGAATTCTATTCAGCAAAATTTATCCATAACAATTTCTTAAGGATTACAAAAGTGATAGGCATCTTATTCTCCTCCAAAGGCTCTGTAAGTTCCCTTGTGTGGTTAGCTAGGTTACATAAACACAGAAGGCAGTGATGGAGTGGTTTCTTGATTAAAAAAAAAAAAAGGTATGTTTCTGTATTCAAGGGTATTTATTTATAGTTGTGCTTGTTTTTCATGTTGGGTTGGCTGCAAGAATTACAAATAGGCAATATTCATATAAAACCCCAAGAGAGAAACCCACTCTCCTACAGTTAAAATTGTTAATAAGTCATTATTACCTCCTTAAACTAAAGCACGCTACTCATTTTATATACATTTAATGTGTACAGCAATACCTTACACAATGTTGGTGCATCGTGCATGCACAATAAATAGTGTCATGTGATTAAAATAAGAATGAAACATACATATATTGTGACTGAAAAGTGTAATGTTCAGGGGTCTTCTCATCTGTCCTGACAGACAGTGATAGTGTTGCAGGAGGAATTAATGAGCCAGATTTCCCAGACTTGAGTGGGAATGAGGTTCTTGAGATATTTTCAGAAGATGAATTTTCTAAGATTTGCGTGGGAGGATGGATGTGGAAGAAGAAGGTTGTATTGATGTGGAGTTACATTTCTCAGTGTCCAATGTCCCGTTTCCCCAAAGCCAGTCCTGAAAGAGGGCAGCTGGGAGTTCAGCACAGCCAGAAGGAGGGCCAGTGTCCAGAGCTTCCATTTCATGTTGCAGAGACCTGGTGCATGTGTGAGAGAAAAAAGAGAGAGCTCACTTCTTTGTTTAGAAGTTTAAATATTCAAGTTTAGCATGCTTGTAATGGCCACAACCCATTTGTTCCCAGATATAACCAGCAGACAGATAGGCAGAAAAGTAGGCACCTTCCCACTCACACCTTACTGGGCATGCTTCTAAACTGTCTTTGTCCAGTCCCTTCCCCCATCCATCAGTAGATGACAGACTTGGAGAATGTTAAATGCAGCCTTTTGGAAAAGCTGATAAATGGCATGCTTATATTATTTTGTCTCCCCTTTCACTCCTATCCTGTTACATAATAACCAGGTTATGACAATGGCCTGGATAGCACTAATAGTTAACACATTAAAATTTGCTGAGTCAGTGGCTTACTCAATGGCAAATGTGTCCTTCATTTCTACATGTTGAAGTCACAGACTCACTTTTTGGGTTATGGTGATTTGCATGAACATGCAGAGAGTACGTCAGAGTGAAGGGAAATAGTTTGATCAATCTCAATAAATGTATTGAAGACAACTGTGAACTAATATTGTATTGGGTGAAATGTTACAAGATACTATCATCTATCTCCACAACCCAGAAAAATAGTGTACCATGGGAAACAGTGTGTATAAAAAAAAAATTATAGTTCCAAGGTAGAAAACAAATTGCTGATCATGCTTCTAGAAGAGAAGACCATTGTCTGCAATTCTTTATTTCTGAGTATTAATCAAGGATTAGAGTAAAACTTTCCAGAAACCGTGTTTTTAGTGGAAATACAGTAGCTCAGATTCATTGTATCTCCGTTTTTATTGACTATACAAAGTTGAACAAAATCTGGTTTTGTACTAGGGGAAATATATCCTGTAACATATAAATGAATGCCCCTAATTGTCCTTAATTATGCTCCAATGTTAATCCAAGCCAGGTGACTTTGTTTCCAGGTTACTTAATGAAACCATGACAAAAATATATATATATTTTATTATTGCATCAACTGTGGTAAAGAATTATAAATAATTTATACTTTTATAGATTTCACAATATTAAAACTGACCAGAAAGTCCATCACATTAATTTATAACATGCTTAAGCCAGAATTTTCATCTGGATATCAATAATTTCCTAAAAGGGGAATTAACTGGTAGAAAATTTCCTTAACAGTCAACATCTTTTCCCTAGAACCCAAGTCTCAAGAGAGAGTATAGAGAGGAAACAAGGGAAAGGTGATGGGCCTTGATGCAAAAAAAAAAAAAAAAAAAAATCTGGGATAAAGGTTTTGAGTGAATTTCCATTGAACAGCATAATGTTGAGCTATGGAGCTTTTTATAGAGTTCATTCTTCTCTCTCTTTCTATGTGCAATCGCTATAGGGGGCCACACATACAAAAAAGGAAAATCCTCAAATGCCTCCATTCCCCATAATTTTATACCATTATGCTTGCATATTCATCTAAATCCTTAGGTATCCTTTTGCTCTTCCTGAACAGTGCTTAAACTTAGCCTTCCTGGATTTTGCTTCTTTTAGGGTTTTATCCACCTTTCATCAATGATATACCTACTGCTTTACATATATATATATGGCAGAGGAATCTTAAGATATATAAATAGATAATGGATGATAGAGAGATGATAGATGATGATAGATGATAGATAGATAGATAGATAGATAGATAGATAGATAGATGATAGATGTAGATATAATCTCTCTGGATGGGAGGAGAGAGGAAAATAGAAGATTGATGTTACATGCATACTGGTCAATCATATAGTGAGAACAGAAAAGGCAGAGAAGTAAATGCAAGTTAGACTTGTATGTGCACACAATGGAAGTCTAGAATTTAGGGCTCATACTAAGGATTGAAGTTTTGAAGAAAAAAAGTGACAAAGGAGTCTTCAGAAACAAACTGTTATGTGTTTTAGTGCTTGAAGTTTAAAAAAGAACACCTTATTCTAGGGAGAATGCCTCTTCTTCCACATACAGCTACCTGCTACATTGTTCATTTTAGCCCCTACTGTGATCAAGATCTTTCCTGAGACCAGCCCAAGTGAGAAAAAAATGGCAAAAAGGTACAAAACATCCTGTAATATTTTGAGGTAATATTTGATGGAATCGTTTTAAGGCCTTCAAAGAAATACACCATGATGTCCCTGCTATCTATAGTAGATGTAGATGGGCCCCATATAAAAAGGAGAAAATGAATCAGTACAAATGTACATTGTCAAAGTAAATAGTAGGTTACGTTTGATAATAATAACATTGAAGAGCTGGAATAGGCAACTGCTTCTACTCCAAGCCTTTCATTTATCACTGTTATCCATTTATTAAGTCACTTAACATGCACTTACTGAGGTTCGCTATGTAAAAGACAGTGCAATGCACTGAGAAAGCAGATATTAAAAAAACAACAACAAAAAATTAAGCCCTGTACTGACATAAGTGATATCATAGGAAGGAAAACAGACAAGGAAGTGGTGAGACAGCACAGTTCCCTGAGAGCAAGAGCAGAGGTGCTCAGTGTAATGTGGGGAAGGGGGAATATCAGCATGAAAGGTCAAGGGATGTCTCAGCGCAGATGAGAGTTAGGGAGGATTTTAAAGGCTGAGTTAGAGTTCAGCAAGAAGATGAGGTGAAGAGGAGCAGTAGTTAGCGGTGATCACAGCATGAATTTAAGCTGGAATGGTTAAGCAATTCAGTATTCTCAAATACAACACAACAATTTGGACCTCTCATGTAGTTCTAAGTCTTCTATCCTACAATTACCTAGTAACTGTAAACAGTGTGGGTAATTCAGGCAGATATTAAATTAAATGAATAATGAATGAAACTAGCACTATATTCATATAAATTTTTATTTCTCTCCCTGTGGATAGGACACATAAAATCTATTCTTTCGCACAATTCCTTTTTTAAAATTAAAAAAAAATTAAATTACAGTTGACATACCATATTATATTAGTTCAGGTGTACAGAATAATGATTAGACATTTATTTAACTTACTAAGTGATCACACTGATAGATCTAGTACCTAGCACCATACATATGCTGTACATATAGTTATTACACTATAATTGACTATATAGTGTAAATTCCCTATGCTGTACTTTACAACCCCATAATAATTCTTTTTTTTTCTCTCTCCCTTAGACCACCCATTCTGACAGAACTGAACCAGTTGTTTTTTTTCATTGCCTTTGTGCCAGACCAGAGAGAAAGCAACATCTGACTCATCAGATATGGATAACTTAAGAGAACAAAAAAAGTGTTTTTCCACAAAAACAAAAAACAAAACAGTGCATCAGATGGCACTGTGCCAGAGCTGTGCATTGTTGTCTTGACCTAAAATCTGCAAAATGTATTTTTTCTTACTCATGACTACTAAAATAAATAAATGAATTATCATGTAAGTAGATGACCGCTTTCTTCTATCTAGATTTGAATCTAGAATTGCAACTTTTAAATGAGTACTTTGAATTAAATAACCCTATATGCTCTCACAGAAGCAGCTGTACATTTTGCTTCCTAAGGGATTCTTAGTACTGTAAAGGGCATGAGCAAATCATTATCGATATACCCATAAGTTTTTTTGTACAACATTTCCGAGATGTGTTGGCTGGTACAGGATTGGCCTTGATTATACTTGGAATGAAAGCACCAATACAGATTTAGAAAGTGCTGACAAGGTATCCCTGGCTTATATATCTATAACCAGTCTGTTTCCAATTTTGCAAGAAGGTCTAGCTGGCAGTGTTAGCATTTTTCAAAAGTTGAATGCAATAGGAAATAACCTTAGGTTTAATAGGCTTGTTTTGCTAACAATGAGATATTTTTCTATGAAAATTACTGATTCATTTTAAAATTCCACCCATAGATGGCCTTGTCAAAATTGTTTACTGTATGAAAATAGAATCAACACTCAACAATTGACATTAATGTAGAGGGGGTATTTCTATAGATAAGCCAAATATGCAAACAGCTAGCATAGCTATTTACTTCCTGTTAGTAAATATACATTTTTTTTCTTTTGCCTTACATATATTTTTAAACCAACCCCTTTTCAACAGCATGACCTAATTACAATAGGTCCTGACTATGTCAAAAGCTACCACTTCTTTTTTTCACACGGGTTTCAGAAGCTTTGGTTGCTAGAAATAGAAGTTCATTTGAGCTTCACCCCAATAAAATGAGTTTTGTGGGAAGTCTTCAGGACACTAAATGGTAAGAGAACTTAGTTGGCTCTTCGAGATAAAGAACTTGACTCCAGAAAATGACCAGCAAATGAGGCAGCTATTCTCTTGCTTTGTCTTTGGCAACAACATACTTGTCTTTCTCTATGCCTCCTCCTTTCTCCTGCTCCTCCTCTGCAAGCCTTGTCTGTATAGCTCCCAGTTCATGTGGTCACAATTTCTCATCTACGTTTTTTTTTTTTTTGGGGGGGGGGGGGGGGGGGCGAGTATCTGTTTGTTCTTGTTCCCAAGATATTTTGAATTATTCACCGCAGTCTTTGCATACCCATATCTAAAAGTTCTAGCTGGAGAATAGGGATACCAGGGGATAGACACCAGATACTTTTCTAGGTGCTGTGCCTGGAGCAGACTGAAGGATACCGAATTGGATCATTTCCTGTGTGTGTGTGTATGTGTGTGTGTTTTAACTTGATTCATAGTAACATTGTGAAAGGATTCATAATTGATTTTAAAACAAGAAAGCATTTCCTAAAGTTCAAAATAAGAGTTTACTAAAATGCTATGATTATCATGCAAGAAAAATAATATGATGTGAGAAACCAATTTAGTATGAGTAAAGCATCATATGTATTGTTCTGCCTATATAGTTTTGAACAAATATTGACTCTGATTGCTGAATTAATTTACATTACCAATGTATAATACTAACAATTGGTATCATTATAAAATTATTTTTAAATTGTTAAAAATGATTGAAAAACTTGGGCTTTGTGTGTTTTTTTTAAGTAATAATCTTTTTAAATGTCAAACAATCACCGATATTCTGCAAATGAATCACTGAAAAATGTTTTACTGAATCTAAATATGCTAAAATTTAGATTAAGTTCATTGATAAACTGAGAGCGCATTTATATTGTTTATAAATATATGCATATTTGTTATAAACATAGATATGAGTGCATTTTCTCTGAGGGGGATTTTAATTCTTTCTAGATATTGAGCATTCTAGCATGAATACATTTGGAATGAACAGAATGTGATGGAAATTAGTTATCCACAAATGCTTTCGTAGAAATAGATCCGTCTCATATGTAATGCCAAAATTAGGATACAACTACTCCATTAGATATTACTTATGGGCAATCATTTTGGGGACTCCAAGTAGTTTTATATTTCTGAGAAACTAACACAGAAGCATAGTAATAGCAGTAATGCCTCTAATGTCATAAAGGCACAGGAGAGCACCCAACATCCATTCTTGTATATATCTTTCACCAGCTGTCATTTATCATGTTTAGCCAGAGCCAAAGTTAGTGGCTCCCTGACATAAGCACAGAAGGTCGGTCTGAAACAAAGCAAATACTTTTGATACTTCAAAGAAGGAAACTTTACACTATGCAAAGTAGCTCAGGGCGATGTCCTGAACTGTATAATTAGTCAATGAATGTTTATTTTGATAGAATAATGACTGTATCAATTTCCTGGAAAATGTGAAAGCAGTGCCCAGTGAGAAAGCTGTTGAATTATATTGCCACATGCACTCCATTGTCCTTGATAATGATATCTGGATTAAAACCTAGTGAGAAAGTCAGTGTGTGTGTGTGTGTTTTTTAAGCCTAAACTTCCCTTGAATTGCAAATTATTACTTTTCTCAACAAAACTATGATGGTTGCTTTCAATTTCTGCTGTGAAACAGCAGTTCCCAATGCCAAATTGACAATTAAGAACATCGTAGGAACCTTCTACAGGTCATGCAGAACAGTATAGCTTTGTTCAGAAGGGATTTATAGAGATACTAGTGGCCTGGTGCATGAAATTCATGCATGGGGCGGGTGTCCCTCAGCCTGGCCTTCACCCTCTCTAATTTGGGACCCCTTGGGGATGTTGGACATCCTTCTCGCAATCTGGGACCGCTGGCTCCTAACCGCTCACCTGCCTGTCTGCTTGATCGCCCATAACCACTCTGCCTGCCGGCCTGCTCTCCCCCAACTGCCCACCGGGCTGGCCTTCTTGCCCCCAACTACCCTCCCCTCCTGGCCTGATCGCCCCTAACCACCTCTGCCTTGGCCCCGCCATCATGGCTTTGTCTGGAAGGACATCCAGAAGGTCTCCCGGAAGGTCTCCAGGAATAATTAGCATATTACCCTTTTATTAGTATAGATTATAAAGATCCCCTTAGAACATTCAAGACTCCTGGCAAATCTCCCTGATATGAGTATTGACCCATTACTCCCTTGAATGGCAGAAATGCTGTTCCAGTCATCTTTTTCTTTTCTTTTCTATCCTAGAAACTGGGATCATACAAGCATATTCACTAGAATCAGAATAACTTACCCTTCCATTGATAAATGCCTACACAGCAACCATATTTACCCTTGAATGTAATACTAATGGCTAAAATCCTTCTAAAACAATTTCAATATTTTCATTCATCTCAGTATACAGGGATTTTGCCCCTGCCATCCTATTTGACTTTGTACAGTTTAATCAAAGTCAGAAATTTTAATGTAGTAAACAAGTAAATTTCAAATTTCTCCCAAGTATTTTCAGTCAAATGACTATCCTCTTGAACTAAAACCAAATAGGATTTGCTCTGAAAAATACCACCTAATCCTTAGTGAATTAAAATAACCACTGTTCTAGGGGTTAGAAACCTGGACACAGGGAGGATGGGGGAACAGCTTTCCATTATCTTATCTAGAGGCCCAGTGTCCCTCAGCCCGGCCTGTGCCCTCTCACAATCCAGGATCCCTTGGGTGGGGTCCCTACACCTGGCCAGCAATCAGGGCCTATCAGGGCTTTCCTTCCCTTGGCTGCCGGCAGCTGGCCCAGCGCGCCCACCGCCCCCCCCCCCCCCCCCACTCCTCGCTACTACTGCTTGCCATCTGTGAGCGCTGCTCACCCCTCACCCGCCACCGGTCACCTCTATCTGCGGGCAACAGGCATGGGGTGCGATCGCTTGGCTGGCCTGGGCTTCCCTCTGCGGGGCGATCGCTGGCCGGCCCCACACACCCACCACAGCATCACTGTCCAGTAGCCTGGATCTCCCTCTTTGGGGTGATTGCAGAGCCTCCTCCCACCCACCCCCCTGATTGATTGCCCCACCAGCCGGTGGCCTGAGCCTCCCTCTGCAAGGCGATTGTGGGGCGATGGCGGGGCCTCCTGACCAATAGCATTGCACCGGCCTTGGCTGGCCTGGCACCAGTACGTGTCATAACATGGTTGTCTGGAAGGTCATCTGGACGGTCCTTCTGCTGTTTGGTCGATTTGCATATTACGCTTTTATTATTAGTGATTTTTGTTGGGCTGGTGGACTGGGTGTTCGCTGGTCTAGCTTGGCCATTTCTGCTTGAAGAGTACTCTCACCCGCCAGCATGCTTGCTCAAGTTTGTTCCCCTGGCATCTCGTCAGGTCTCCAAGATACTGAGCAGGAGCATCTCCATCCTTCTGAGTCCTAGGAAGCAGTGCAACATTACTTCCTGCAAATTTAACTGCCTGAAGCAAGTCAGAAGGACAAGCCAGATTGAAGTGAAAGAGAAACAGATGATCTCATGACAGGAGGAACTTTAGAGTCACATTCTGAATGATGCAGATGTAAGGAAGAACAAAGAATTTGGACCATTCTTGTGATTTACCATGACTCTCATATCTCCAAAGGATCTTTTCAGTATAGAAAGTAGCGAAGCACTCAAACTCAAAAAGAAAATAGAAAAGCAATTTAAAGAACATCTTTTCAGAGAGTTAGCTCAGCATACAATAACTAGAAGCCCATGTGAAATCCCCCAAAATGACTATTATGATGATGATCACTCTTTCAGTTGTGTTGGGCAACTTTGGCCAACTCACAACCTCTCAAAGATTTTGTTTTCTTCTTAACCATATAGAAAATTGGTACTTGATCCAATATGAGTCTGAGCAATTTCTAGGCAAGTGAGAATACATACATGAATAATCTTATATAATAAAACCCTAATATGCAAATTGACCAAAGGGCAGAACGACCAGTGGAAAGACTGGTCACTATGACACACAATGACCACCAGGGGGCAGATGCTTAATGCAGGCGCTGCCCCCCACCAGGCATCTGCCCCCTCCCCACTGAGAGGGAGGCAACCAGCGGCGGCAATTGGGGGGTGGGGCCAGCCAGTGAGCAGCGCCAGGCCACCAGACAAGGTGGGTGCCAGCGGGGGCCCCCGATTGCCCCACCTGCCAGTTGCCCCACAGATGGCCCTGATCACCAGCCAGGCTTAGGGATCCTACCCTATATGTTGGGAACAGTCTCTTAGATTTAAAAATTAAAACCTGGTAAGGCTACTCTAACTGAAAAAGCAGGATGATGCAGCGATGACATGCATGGACTCTGGCTTGCACATTTTGTGGTCAGCCCTGATTCTGACACATATAACTGTGTGACAAAGCCAATTACTTAGCTTCTCTCTGCTTCAGTTTTTCCCCCCATAAGATGGGGAAAATGGTACTACTGCCTCAGAAAGATCATGTTATGTACTATTTTTTATAATCAGGGCAAAAAAATGTAGCTGCCCATACAACAGCAAGATGCCTTTCACCTGTGTGAAAAATATGGTCACTGGTGCATGCTGCATCCCGGGTTGTGAGAGGGATGTCTGACTGCCAGTTTAGGCCCAACATCCCTCGAGGGGTCCCGAATTGTGAGATGACGCAGGCCAGGCTGAGGGACCCCCTCCCCACCCCCATGCATGAATTTTGTGCACCGGGCCTCTAGTAGGAGTCCAGGGCAAAGACCCATTTAGTGTACATGATGAAATACAGGAAGTAAAACAGAACGTAAATAATTAGTGATAAATAATGCCTGCTATAGGAAAGTCTTGCAAATAGCAGAGGTGGAGAAAGTTGCCTTTTAAAGTGAGGACCAGATTCTGAGACTTCTTGTCCTGCTGGGTTCCAATTGTGAGTGCCCTGTTGCTCACCTATCAGGCCTCATTTAGATAGTGACTAGAAAGAATCCATACATTCCCAATTTGCTACCAGGAATAACTGTGACAGTGTAGAAATATTTAGTTAGTGATTTAGCACTCATTCCATGGAAAAGATGACACTGTGAAACTCACACTTGGTTTTTTCAGGAGAGCAATATTTTATCCTTTATGATATTTTCTTAACAAGCACATTTTTTTAAAAATGTGGGACATAGCATGGGTAACACGAGTCACAAAATCTGAAGCTAGTGGAGTTACTCTCTAATACAATGTATACTTTCAAATGTAAATTATGCTTACATCAAACACTAATAATAAAAAAATGCATAAAAATTTAGTCTTTTTTTTTTTTTTTTTTTTTTTTTGCTGAAAAGGAAATAAAGATTTAGAAAAACCACTGATTTACTAGGACCCAGATGTTCTGAACTCCAGCACAGAGCTCCTCCTGCTATTCTATTCTATAAGATATTGTTAAATACATATAAAATTGTATGTTTTGCTTCAATTTTTTGTGTGTGCCTGTGCTATGTCTATTTAGAGAAAAAAATTAGTTTATTTTTTGTTTTAGTGCTCAACTAAACACTAGTCCAACATTCTAAGTCCCCCACCTTAAGAAAATAAAAAACTTTGGAGCATAATGATTAGTTGAAAACATCCATTGAGGAAGTAAACTTATAACATAATATGAATTGTCCCCAGGACCCAGGGGTTTATTAAACATCTTTATGTTATTGTGTAATGCAGAGTGAAATGAAGATAAAGCTTTGTTTACTTTAAGTTACTACGACTTTAAGGCAAGTGGGAGATGAGTACTGGATAATCTTTAGTCTACCCTTTATTCATCTCCCTTTATTCATATAGACATCATTTCTGTGAAAAAAAAATCATAATGGCACCATCTCCCATGTAATTTTGCTTTTTTAAAAATATAGAATAATGTTTTTCAGTTACAAATTTCACCAGCTACATGCATTTTCCATTATTGTCTAATACATTGATGAAAATAAATGCCCTGCGGTTCCAACATCCATGGCTTTTTACCAAACAAGAATTTCCACTGAGAAAGTTACTTAAAAGAGATGTGTTACTTTATTTTCCCGACAATGGAAGGCCTCTACAGGTCCAAAGCCACATACAATTATATACTACAGAGCCGAATAATAGAACAGTGCACTAGGATAAATTTTGTGCCCACTTAATTGAAACACTTGGCAAGAAGCTGGGTGAGAGCAATGTATTTCAATCACTCTAAACAATGGGTAAATGAGACACATTCCTTCTAAAGGACACATTTTGGCTGTCTGGAAGCCTATTCACAGGCAGTTGTGCATGGTAGCATAAGTTCGCTGCTCTGTTTCTTATAATTGGTCCATTTCAAGCTGTGCTCTGAAGTTGTTTATTCCAAAGAGCCTTAATATTAAGAGAAGATAAAATGTTTTTAGATGTAGCACTAAATGTTTTTAAATTTAGACCAATATTTTTTCCAATCTATATATATATATATGGGGGGGGGGGCTTTTTCTCTATTCCCCCCCCCCCCCTTTATATTTGACTATCTATTTATCTATCATCTTTCTATCTATTTATCATCTACCTATCTCTATCTATCTATCTATCTATCTATCTATCTATCTATCTATCTATCTATCTATCCCATCCTACCTATCTAATATGACGATATTTTATTAATTTTTTACTTTAAGCCAAGTTGGTCTAAAATAAATATTTTCATTGTAATCTTCAGTATTTATTTTTAATTTATTAAACTGACATATAAAAATAGGTGTATGCCAATAATTCAAAGAGCAATAGATATAATTTTGTTTCAACAGCAATATCTATATATATAAAAGCCTAAGAAACCAGACAACCGGATGACCAGATGACTGGCTAACCGGCTGGTAGCTATGATGTGCACTGACCACCAGAGGGCAGATGTTCAATGCAGGAGCTGCCCCCTAATGGTCAGTGCACACCCACAGCGGGGGTGCTGCTCAGCTGACAGATGGGCTCCAGACACCAGGCTCAAAGCTGGTGAGCGCAGCTGCGACAGCACGATCATCTCCAGTGGACACTCCCCCTGTGATCCTGAGTGGTGGTGGCAGGCACAGTGGGGCTGGGATGAGCGGGAGCAGCGCTGAGCCCTGCCTGGGATCAGGCTCCACCCTGGCCGCCTGCTGCTTCCTGCAATACTTCGTGCTATGTGGGATCTATGTGGCCAGCAGGCTGGAGCCTGAGGAGCTGGTGGGTAAGTTTGGGCTGTGGCAGTGCAGATGTCCACTGATCCCAGCAGGCCAGACTGAGGGACCCTACCGGTGAACGAATCCATGCACTGGGTCTCTAGTTCTTCAATAAATGTATTTTCATATTTCTGAGGGGGAAAAACACCTGTTGAAAGAGAAATAAGGAAAAGATAATGCATTCCCAAAGAAAGCCAAAAGAAAATAAAAGCAGAGAGCACTTAGTTTGCATTATAGGTAGAATGGCTATATAATTTATCACCTAAAACAAGATAATTTTGAGAATGAAGAGGGAGTTATTAATAACTGAGCCAGAACCACAGACACATTCTTAAACTCTCCCAGGTAAACAAGGCCACCCTGGTATTCACCCTAGTTACAGGCAATCAATCCTACACACATTTTTTAAATGATATGATATTGTTCAATATTTCTTATTTTTTCTTTTTTATTAATCCTCACCGAGGATATTTTTCCATTGATTTTTAGGGAGGGTGGAAGAGAGAGGGAAAGACAGAGAGAAACATTGATGTGAGAGAAACACATCTATTGATTGACTCCTGCACATGCCCCTTCCAGGGCCCAGGCCTGGGAGGAGCCTGCAACCAAGGTACTTGCCCTTGACTGGAATAGAACCCAGGACTCTTACTCCTACAGTTCTTTTCCTTTTAAAGTGTGCATTTATTAAGCCAGAAAGTATCATCACATATATAGTCCTATTGAAATACAATGGTGATTGCAATAAAATACTCAGACCTCTAAGGTTCTGTTCTAAGAGTTCATGTTTTGGAAAATTAATGGCAAAAATGAAATTTTTCTTTATGTTTTTATACTCTTTCAAGAGATAAATCATAAGCCACATATTTGGTGCAATGTGTGAATGAGCACAGTAATTTATCCATTCTGTTATTTTTTGGACTTCCCTTTGACGCAAAATAAATTAGTTCTGTCATTTTAGCTACATTTATTCATAATGGCCATATTTTTCTTCTTAAATGAGAAATTTAAATTGGAATTCCGGGAACTATGGAATTGAATGTATTGCTTTAACACAAGCTCTCTTCTAGAAATGGGAGACATAGTGGAAACACAAATATAAGTTCCTCAGGGAACTTATAGTCTAGTGGGAAGAGACAAACAAACAAAAAAAATACTTGCACATTAGGGGATGCTCATGCTATAGAGGAAATAGAAGGCCAGCTCAGGGAAATAAGGGGAATGGAGATGTGACTATAGTGTGCTATTTGGTATAGGAAGACTGTGATTATGCAACACTGTGGACGAGACCCAAGGCAAGTGAGGGCATGAGCCCTGTGCTTATCTGGCCTAGAGCATTCCAGTCAGAGGAATTAACCTAGTAAAAGCTCTGCAGTGGGAGTGTTGTTGGTGTGCAATGGGAGCACCCTGGAGGTCAGTGCTCCCAGAGGACAGTGACAATGACAGAGAGGAAGTGCATGAGGTCAGACAAGTTGTTAGAACCCAGACCATGTCAGGTCCCTTTAAAAAAAAATATATATATATATATATATATTTGATTTCAGAGAGGAAGGGAGAGGGAGAGAGAGAAACATCAATGATGAGAGAGAATCATTGATTGGCTTCCCCCTATATGCCCCACACTGGGGAATGAGCCCACAACCCAGGCATGTGCCCTGACCTGGAATCAAATCGTGACCTCTGGCCGGCAAACTCATTAGTCAACAGAGCCAAATATCAACAATACAATGATTGAAATTTCTTTTGAGAGCCTAAAACAGACTTCTGCACATGGGCCACGAAGTTTCAATCACACTGTAGGTGCGCACCCGCACGTGGTATTTTGTGGAAGAGCCACACTCAAGGGGCCAAAGAGCTGCATTTGGCTCGCGAGCTGCAGTTTGCCGACCACTGTCCTAGTTCATAGATTGATTCTCAACCACTGAGCCACACCGGCTGGATCATGTCAGGTCTTTTTAAGGAGATTTTCTTTAATATTTCAGTGAGGTAGCTAAATAATAGCCCCCTTCCATACACATACCCCTCAATCAAGATCCCAAACCCAGGAACCTATGAATGTTACCTTACATGACAAAAGAGACTTTACAGATGTAAGTAAATGAAGGATGTTGACATGAGAGAGTATCCTGAATTATCCAGGTTGGCCCTAACTGTAATCATAAGGGTCTTAAGAAGAGAGAAGCAGGAGGAATTTTGACACAGAAGAAGAAAGCAGAGTGACAACTGAAATAAGATGCTATGCTGATGGATTAGGCAACCTGCAGCGACGCACAGCTGCTGACTGCTAGTATGGCAAGGCGTTGTCAGCGTCTTCCATCTCTGGACTGTTTCTCTTCTGTCTTCATGGCTGGAGCAGTCTTGTCAATTCCTCTCTGTTGTAGGAATCTACATGGTCTTGGAGTTGTTTTCTGAAAATATACGAACATATTCTCGACCAAAAGTTAATAAAGGAATCTTTTCTATAAATTTGACTTGGGATCCTTTTTCATTTTTTGCCCAAACGATTTTCCTTTGGTTTGTTTTGACACCATGTGTATTTTTCATGGGTGTCTTGCTGTTAGCATTACAAATGAAAGTTAATTTTCTAAAGTAAAAATTTTCTAGATGTAATTTACTTACAGGATATTTTTCCTTATTTGATATTCTTCTACTATCCCCCCTTATTTTGATTTAAATATTAGGAAGCTTTTGGAAATTTTATAAT
Source organism: Ia io (assembly GCA_025583905.1). Taxonomy (NCBI): domain Eukaryota; kingdom Metazoa; phylum Chordata; class Mammalia; order Chiroptera; family Vespertilionidae; genus Ia; species Ia io. The sequence goes on along the minus strand of JAJQQW010000002.1, from coordinate 18,407,921 downwards.
GTAGTCTTGATAGATTTTAAATTTTAATTTTTTGCACTAAAATATGACTGCTTTAGGTTCATACTAGCAGTCAGCAGATGTGTGTCGCTGCAGGTTGCCCAGGACGAAACCAGAGAGGGTCAGGCCTGCATTACCACCATTTGTCCACCATCCAGAACTTAAATATCATTGCTGACATGTACACATAAGGAACTGTTTGACATTGAAATTGGGACTCCAAAGAACTTTTGGCCCAGAAAGAAACTCACTACAGACTGATTCATTTGCCTCTCAGCATAACCATTATTGCTTGTCTCATTTTCGGTTCTTACAAGTGTATTTCTAGTATCACATGATCTCACTCATCTAGGGGAAATAATGAACAACATAAACTGATGAAGAAAAACAGTCCCAAAGACAGGGAAGCATCGATCAGACTGTCAAACCTCAGAGGGAAGGTAGGGGAGGGTGAAGGTAAGGGGGAGAGGTCAACCAAAGGACTTGTATGCATGCATATAAGCCTAACCAGTGGTCACGGACAACAGGCGGGTAGGAGCATGTGTGGGGAGGGGTTTGGGATGGGAATGGGGGGGATGAGGACAAATATGTGATACCTTAATCAATAAATAAATTTAAAAATAAATAAATTTAAAAAAAAAGAAAAAAAAAGGAATGCAGCTCTAGAAACTGAAAAAGACAAGATAAGGGATACTAGAGCCTCCTAGTGACACCTTGATTTTAGCCCAGTGAAAGTGATTCTGGACTTCTGACATACCCTTTTGTAAGAGAATGACTTTGTATTTATTGCAAGCACCAAGGTTGTGGTATCTTGTTATATCAGCCATCAGAAACTAATACAGATGGGAAGCAATTATGATATTTGAGGTAAGGTGTGATATGATTACAAGGAAGAAAAAACAGTGTGTGTGTAAGATGAGGTTAAGCATTCCTAGGAATGAAAACAAGATGATGATGTGGAAGAGAGAAGAGAAATGTCTGGAGAGATAGATAGTGTTGACTAGGCAATAGCAGAAGTATTCCTGGGCACAAGTAGAGAAGTTGACCCTAACAGAAGCTGGAAGTTCTGTAATTTTCACTGGAGAGAAGGCATAGTATTTTAATACACATGCAGGAGTTTATGAATTTAAAAAAACTGCTTTGGCATGCTATTAATCTGTAAAAACTCAGCAAATATTACCTTGTCTAAATCACCGATATCAACATTGAAGCAAAGAAATATTTTGTCAAGCCTTTAAATTTATCTGATACTTTTCCTTACAGAGATACTAAGGCATAACCATCTAATCCTAGGTCCATAAAAATTTTAATGATACCCTTTTTCTCCTAATATAAAAAAATTAAAATTAAAACTTTTAATCATAGACATATCATGGCTTTTAGTATAATTAAAGAAGATTTCAATTTTGTTTGATAGTTAAAAATGATACATAATACATGCATTCAAACAAAAGCAAAGTTTATAGAGTTTGGAGGGTTTTAGCTAAAACTTAAGAGAACTGATAGATTTTCAATATCTATCAATAATTTCTGTGGTCTTATGTTCACAAGATTCTGAAGTTAGATTGTTTTAGCACAATCCTAACCTCACCACTATTAGAGTTATGATTTTGGGCAAATTATTTAACTTCTCAATGTTCTCATTTGTAAAATATGCATAATAAAATCACCTGAGTCATAATTGAAAGAACAATTTAGAAAAAATATTTGCCTATAGTAAAAATACACTAAACATTAGCTATCATTAGCTAATCAACATTCATTTTCTAAGTACCCATCTGTGATTTTTTTGCTGGTGATATGTTAAGAATTATAATTCCTAAGATACTATTTTTCCATTTTCCACTCTTTACATACATGACCCTTATTAGTAGAAATAAAAGATGCATACAAACCATTGCCTAACAAAGCTGTCAGTAACAAATGCCAAATAATAATTTGGAACTAACCTGAATGATGATAAAGATTCAGATATGTGGGAAAGGGGAAAAGTATTCCCAGCAAAGAAAACAGAATGAACAGTGGCTTAAGTTCAGAACATACAATTTTCTGGGAATAGAATACTTGGATTGAAATATTATGACACCTTTTGCAAATTGTAATATTGATTTTGGAGATATGATAGGCCAGGTTAATCTTGAGATAACATGTGTGACTAAGTGAAAGAACACCAGGTGGATTCAGGAAATATTCCCATTAGCTATTTCTGTGGTCCTAGAAAAGCACCTCCATGCTGTAAACTCAAGCTATTTTGACAAAGCTGAAAGAAGAAAATAAAAGCTTCAGCTTTCTGATGTATAAATAAAGGTAATTCAAATGGCCCATATTCTGATAAAAATTCCTATCTCCCATAATTCACAATGTATTTTCTTTGCTTTGAATTTTCTGGCCATATAGTATTATTCCAAAATATATATCTAAGAAAGGTGTATGTTTCATACTTTCATAGATATAGATCCATAAGAGACAGTGAGACAGAAAGACAGAGAGAGAGAGAGAAGAGAACTTATTATTATAAAAATTGCCAAGCTGATTGCAAAATTGCAGGAAAATAACTTAAAATTGCCAAAATTATCAAGACAATAAAGACAATAGCTAGAGCATTCACACTAGCTGATTCTACAATTTGCTGTAAAATTACAGTTTATACGATCATATGTCATTGGCCTAATCACATACAAATACTTCAGTGGAAGGGAATAGAGTGTCCAGAAATAGAATAACAGATACTAAAATTAAGGAAATAGAATGAAAGAAAGAAAATATTTTCAACAAGTTATACTGGAAAAAACAGGTGATTCTATAGAAAAGGTAAACCTCAATCTCTATCTCACAGAACACATCAAACTTAATTTGATATATTTTGTAAACCTAAGGACAAAATCTTAATCAATAAAAAGTCTGGAATATGACTTACAGAATATGCAAAAAACATTAATCATAAAAGAAAAAAGAAATTGGATTTCATCAAAATGGAAAACTTTGCTCATCAAAATCACAATAAGAAAGTGAAAAGAAAGATACACGTGGAAGGAAATATTTGTAAACATATACCTAAAATTACTTCGACTGATAAAAATACATAGAAATCTTACACTTGAAAACTAAAGATAACCAACTTAATTTTTAAAAATGAGCAAAAGGCTTAAAGACAGAGTTTATCCAGGAAGATAATATAAATGTCAAGCAAGAAAATTAATGGTGGTCAATATCTTTGTTTGTCAGGGGATTTAAAATTAAAACCATAATGTGATATCATTCTATACCCACTAGAATAATTACTATTTTTAATATTTAATACTTAAGACAACTATTAAAAGTAAAAATGGCAAGTATTGGGAACAAATGGGATTTTGACTGTATAATTCTCTAATATATTCCAAATGCCCCACATGTGCCTCACATAGTAGGCATTCAACAAATACTTCTTGAATGCATGAATGAATTGGCAAATTGCTAAAATTGTTGGACAATTTGGAAGAAAATATTATGAGAGATGTATAAGATTCCTGACAATTAAGGCTATCTAAATATTACATTTTTTTCCTTAATCCTAACCCTAACTCTAACCCTAACATTTTAAAAATTGAATTAATATGAAGTGACTATAACAGAATCTCAAACTAGTAAGCAGGGCCATTTGTATTATATACACTCAAACTACAGCAATTATGCAGCATTTGTAGCTAGGAAACTAACAATTCCTCTATATTGTGGATTTTGACTGATTACTACAGGCAACATTTGAACGTGTAGCCCTACCCTGTTACTTATCCTCACTCTATTTCTAAATCTTCTATTAGTTTCACAGAATCCAAGCAACTAAAATAGAACTGCAAAGGAATAGTTAATGCCTCAATAGCTTGCCCATAGACAAATATGAGGGCTTCTAAAAGAGTAAGAAAGTGTATCATAAATTTTATAAACCAATGAATTTTTTTCTTTTCTTTTTTTTTGGAATTTTTTCTTTGGCATTTTTGGGGACTGTAAAGAAACAATATATAAACATTTCACCGTAATGTTGTAACTATCCACTATTGTTATTTTTAACTATACTACATGTTAATTAATCATACAAATAATTATTAATCGTTGACTACATGACCATGTGATGCATATTGGTTTGAAAAGAAAAAAAATCATAAATTTTGTCCTCAAGGTGTTTACCATCTTATTCAGAAAATGTATGAATAAACAGATAAATATATTAAAATATTACATGCTATTTTATAGCAATATACAGCAGGTCCTTGAGTAATGTTGTTTGGTTCAATATTGTTTTGTTGTAACATTGATGAAATTCCATAAGAACTTTACTCTTGTTTATATAAATAGCCTATAATAAATTTTGTTTTATTCTATGTCTTTGGTTTAAAGTCATAGTACCTGTCAATACTATTAAGTGAAAACTCACTGTATATGGTTTATTGTGTATGTGGGGCAGTGCCAGGAACATACCGTTGTTAGGGAAGCTTGCTTCATGATTACAGTTTCAGCATGGGGCTCTTGATGATGAGAAGATATCAACTGATAGGATGGAGTATGTCTAGACTGAAATGATGGTGAGAATAGAGGTTCTACAGAGAAGGAACAATCTTATCAAAATGGGTTGGCAAAAATAAGCATGAAACAGTAAGAACATGCAGTACTGTAAAAAGAGCACAAAAATAGTTGTCAGAGAATTGTTGGAAAAGCTGGTGGCAATTTGAGGATAAAAGAATCAATTTAAGAGCTTTGGAGGGTCTAAGCAGTGAACTGTTTGTGATGCATCTCTACACAAAATTAAAATGTTAAAAACATTAAACTATTAAATTAATGCAAAAAGCCCAATAAATAATAGATTATTTCCATAATAACATACACAACTTCAGATTCTTGAAAGTGATATTTCTGTTGAAAAACTTATATTCTGTTATCTTTAACATATGAGTAGCCTGGTAAAATTCAAAACTGAGATTAGAGTATTAAAAAACAACTATATGCCATGTTGAAGGTTTGAAATAGCCTAGTGGTTGATGGGAAAGCATTGGCAGGCTTTTAAATATTGAATACCATAATCACACTTTTTTTTGATGATTCTAATATCTGTGTGGCAAATTGACATGCCTGGAGACAGACAGGCCAGTTATATTTCTGTGGTTTTCCAGTGTTGATATAATAAAACCTGAAGAATGGGAGAAGCAACTGAAAAACACATTCATAGTAACTATATTTAGGGCACGGGGATTAGATATTTTAAGGATGAAGAAGAGGAAGGCATATATTAGAGTCTGAGTTTTGTAGCTTGAATAACTTAATGATTATTGGAGTCACTAACATTGTGTGGGATGGGAGTGGTGAAGCTGATAACTTCCACATTGCAAATGTTGTATTTAAAGTGTATGTAGATACCTGCTGTTACTATGGATTTTGGAGTTATAAACATAGATTATTGCTAAAAACTTAGCAATAAATGAAAACACCCAGGGAGACTAGAAACATTGAAGAATTAAAAGAACAGTGAGAAAATTTTAAAAAAAGCTTTTGTAATAACATTAGGTAGGTGCTTTGAAGAGTAAATGTTCATAATGCTTTGAAAGATAATTTTTATTTAATACTTATAACAGGCATGCAAGTTATGTAAAATAGTTTATTATTATTACTATTATTATTATTTGGTAATATATTTAAGCAATTAGAATTTTGAAATGGTTGTTACGTGACAATGTCCAGGTCTCATTTCTACTCAGTTTAACTATTATTGTCTACCCTGTCCTAGAACTGCAAAAGAAAACACTAACAATCTTCACTTTATTTTATGTCTTACTAACTTCTTTTAATTTTTTTGATATTGATACCCTTGTAATAACCTGGTTATTAATTAACAGGAAAGGAGCAAAGCGAAGGCCAGATTTTATAGGCATGGCATTTGTGAGGCTTTGCCAAGAAGCTGCAATTTAACACTTCCCAGGAAGCCCCCACTGGGGGAAGGGACTGTATAGGGAAGAATAGACACATCTGGATGATATAGGGAAGGCACCCCTGGGAACAGGTCATTGGCCAGTAAGCAGGTGTGGCCACTGCAAGTGCAGGAAGATTGGAGATACTTAAGCTCCTAAACAAAGGAGTTCTCTTTGTTCGTGCTCCTGGCTTGCCCACATGGCTCATGGCCTGGTGGACCCCCCACACAATGAGCAAATGGGCTGCAACGCACCTGATGTTAAACCGGACCCCATTCTACCATGAAATGGAAACTCGGACACTAGCTTTGCTTCTAGCTCTGCTGAATACCTAACTGCACATCTTCCAGGACCGGATTAAGAGAAATGGGACTTTGAAACCTGAGGGGTGTAATTCCACCTAAATAAAGATCACTCACATTCCCATGGGAGTCTCAGAAAATTCTTTTTCTCAGAAAATTCTTTTTCTCCAGATATGATAAGGACCCCACCCCCAATAGCAAGGGAGAAAGACCATCCATGCATTTCTCTGATAACAATATAAAATAAAGATACAGTATATAAATACTGTATATATAAACTTTTGTTTTTAACAAGATATTTGGAAACCTATTTAATTAATCCCATCTAAGAATCTAGGTAAAAATGGAATGATTAATATTACAGTGAGGTTGAGATAGATTCACAATTGGATGAATAAACAATCAAGCATGTCCATTCAACAATCAAGACATGACCATAATATTTTTACTAGTCCCTATATCTGTATAATTTTTTAATGTAAACAGAGCACTCTTATCAAAATTTCAGCACACTAAGTGGAAATGGATAGGAAGTAATTTGATTCCAGAATAAATATTTTATAAACTTACATTGACATTTGAAATTAGAGCAAATTGAGTAAGAAGAAGAAAAGCAATAAGTGGGAACTTCTGATCTCAGATAGAAAGTCATTTATAAAATCAATGATAGGCAAATTATGTATTAAAAAGTGTGTTCATAAGACCAAATGGTTTCAAATTGTCCCCAAAGCAAGGTTGAGTTGATAGAATAGTTTATAAACATTCAACCCAAAGTTTGTACCGAACTTCAGAAGGCATGGGATATACCTGTCAAAATTGAGCCTAGACTCAGGTAGATAAAGCTTGGATTTTGGCTTTGCAACTTTTTGCTTTTGATAATTACTTATCCATTCTGTGACTCAGTTTCCTCATAAGCAACATTCCAAAACAACAACAACAACAAAACCTCATAAGCTAAAAGGAAGGAATTTGATCAATACTGTGTACTTTGCCTGACAAAAGCTAAATAAATTTATCTGTTCTGAAGTATTATGTCTTCACTCAATGATGTATTTTAAGACTTTAAGACGTGCACTAAAAATAATTTTCATCCAGGTTAGACTCAAAAGAGTGGTGAAGAGTTTAAAAATAATCCTCTCTAATAAAATGGTAATATGAAAATTAACCACCACTCTGCTAAATAAGCCACGCCCACCAGCCAATCAGGGTGAGTATGCAAATTAACCCCAGCCAAGATGGCTACAGCCACAGAGAGCAAAGTTTCCCAGGTAACAGAGCAAGGCAAGCGTTCCATAGCCGTTGCAGGCCTAAGCCTCCACTCAAGCTACAAAGTTTCAATTATAGAAGGTAAACAAATTCAAACAGAAATGGGGGCAGAACGGAGCTTGAGAGAGCAAGCCAGAGTTGCCGGTGGCAACAGGGGAAGCAAAGCTTTCTGCACACCCTGGCCGGGCTCACCCGCTTAAGGCTACAAAGTTTCAATTGTAGAAGGTGAATTAACTGCCACAGAAATGGCTGCCACCCTGGAGGGAGCAGCAGGCTTGGCTCCGCTCCAGGCTACAAAGTTTCAATTGTAGCAGGAAAATAAATTCCAGATACCAGGGCCTCCGCTTGGGTTGCCAGGGGGTGTGGCCAGCCTGCAAACCACCACAGGCCCCTGGCTCAGGCCAACCCACACCCCAAGGGAACCCCACCCTGATCCAGGACACTGTTCAGGGCAAACCAGCTGGCCCCCACCCGTGCACCAGGCCTCTATCCTATCTAATAAAAGAGAAATATGCAGATTGACCATCACTCCAACACACAATATTTCTGCCCCCATGTGGTCAAAGATCCTGCCCTCATGTGGACACAAGATGGCCACTCCAAGATGGCCAGCAGGAGAGGGCAGTTGGGAGGCACCAGGCCTGCAAGGGAGGGCAGTTGTGAGGGACCAGGCCTGCAAGGGAGGGCAGTTGAGAGGGACCAGGCTTGCAAGGGAGGGCAGTTGGAGGTGATCAACCCTGCAGGAGAGGGCAGTTAGGGGTGACCAGGCTGGCAGAGGAGGGAAGTTGGGGGCAAACAGGCTGGCAGGGGAGCAGTTAAGCATCAACCAGGCTGGCAGCGGAGTGGTTAGGGGGTGATCAGGCTGGCAGGCAGAAGCGGTTAGGGGCAATCAGGAAGGCAGGCAGGCAAGCAGTTGGGAGCCAGCAGTCCTGGATTGTGAGAGGGATGTCCCAGATTGGAGAGGGTACAGGCTGGGCTGAGGGACATCCCCCTTCCGTGCATGAATTTCGTGCACCGGGCTTCTGGTATGTTAATAGTTACATTCATAGGGCAAGTACAGGGTGGGGCAAAAGTAGGTTTACAGTTGTGATTAGCAGGAACATAATTTATTCTTGTATTTTTACTTTTGCCTCACTCTTCATATTAAAGAGGGTATTTAGATAAGAACTGGTAGCTATCCTTAAATATACGAAGGGTTTTCATGGTCAAATTAGAGTAACACCATTCTGGGTAACTCCTAAAAAGATCCAGAACCACAAAGTTATAGGGAGGTTCATGGGAGGTTTCATCTATGGAAAAGAAATATGTACATGTATAATTTTTATAAACATAAGTATATTAATTTTATAAATTTTTATAATTTTACTTATAAATATATAAATTTAGCAATCAGATCTGTTCAAATGTTTAGTGAGTTACCTTAGCTGATGGTGAAGTCCCTGTGTTCAGTGTTTTAAGCTATGACTAGGGTTTTCTCTGAGGTCTCTCTCCTTGGTTTGCAGATGGCCATCTTCTTTCTTTGTCCACACATGGTTTTTAATCTGTGTTGCTTGTGGCCTAATTTCCTTTTATTGTAGTCATATTGGATTAAGGCCCACCCATGTGACACCATGCTATCTTATTTATTTTTTAAAGGCTCTGTCTCCAAATACAGTCCATTCATGGTTATTAGTGGTTAAGACTTCAACATATGGATTTCAGGTGAACACAGTTCAGCACATTAACACTAGAGGGCCATTACTGCCTGACCTTGTTTCTTCTCACTCTCCAGCCTGTGGCTGATCGCTCTTACCTCATACTCCGTGATCCAACCATAGCATGGCCTGTCTCTTCTAATCCTAGCACTGATGTCCTTCCCTGTTTCACAAGCTGGTTGCATTTGGGCCTCATGTGAAAGAGTACCTATTAATCAGCAAATAAAATCATTTCCACAAATTTTAGATGACTTAAAGCGGTAGTGTTATATTATAATCTTCCTGCAAATTTTGTTGACTTCAGCAGAAATCCAGCTCATTAGGTTTCTGTCTTTCAATTTTTTAAGATTATTTTTTAAAAAGGAAATAAAAAATAGTTTGAAAATAAATCAAATGTAGAATTACTACAAATATTTCCCTTTTGTAATGAATTATATATGGTGAGAATATAATGAAAAGCTACAGCTTAGATATTATTCTACTGTTGCTTTAACTATAATAGAAAATCAATAATTGTTAAATTGATTAGAAAAATTATTTTCATAAATCAGCCATAAGTGTTGTCATTGTATTTTATTCTTCTAAACATGAAATTTTTTAGTGAATTCATGTATTGAAGAGGAAGATAATCAGACAAACATCAGGAAAATTTAATTAGAATATATTGTATAAAGTTAAAAAAACACAAAATTATAAACATTGAAATGGGGAAAAGAAGAAACCTAGCCATAAATGTTATTTGAGAGCTAAAATCATTCTATTAACATAGCAATTTTTATTCATCTACAAAGTTACATAGTTACTTTTAGGATCACAAAATGTGAAATGTCTAAATGATTGCTTCTAAGTTAAATAAATCACTGTCTTATTAGCAGCAAATTACCTGCCTACTGCTTACTAAAATTATTGTTCACTTTTATCTTAATTTAATAGTTCCCAATAAAAGTAATATATTTGTGTTAATAAATACATAAAGAATTTTGGGACTGCAGTGAATTCTTCATATACATATTTTAAGCTTCAATGATTATCTTCTAGTTATTATTTTGGAGGGGAAATGTTTGAATAAAATTGCAGACAAAAACAAATCAATGCCATGATTTTAAAACTTTACAAGTTCATCAATGAAAATGGCTCCTCAAATGTGTGGCAATTACTATTCCTGCCTTTGCCTACATATTTAAATCATGGTTTCACATACAGTGAATTTGTCTACCTATAAGTAGAGTATCTTGAACAACATGGGCTTGTACAATATCAGTCATATAGAGACTTAATGTTGCTTCTCCATTCAGTTAAATGGCTTGGAATATCTTAGCTAACTCTTTTTCATTGATTTTATTGGGGTGACCTTGATTAATAAAAGTACATAGGTTTCATGTATACAATTCTGCAACTCATCATCTGTTTATTGTATCATGTGTTTGTCATCCCAAGTCTTCTTCCATCACCATTTATCCCCCTTCCTTTACATTCTCCCACCCCCTTCCCTATGGGAATTACCATACTATTGTCTATGTCTATGAGTCTTTCTTTTCTTTTTTCTCTTTTTTCCTTTGCTTAGCTACAATCTAAGCATATTTTTGGCTGCAGCCACTGATGGGCTCTTGAGAGCAAGTGTACTAGGGAACATTTTTAAAGGTATAATTTTCTACATGTCATATAATTTTTATGTAATTTTAAAATTGTGATGCTTGCCAGGAGCACATCAGGGCCTATTTAGAGACATGACTAACTTAGAGGTCTGCAAATCGTAATATAACAAAAAGTTGGGCTCCTTTTACTTCTTTTATTTTATTTCCTAAACATCAGTGTTTTTATGGTGATAGGAACATAAAAAAGTACGAAGACATTTAAAAAAGTATTGCATTTGAGCGTTTATAGAACCATTGAGAAATATGACTCACTGATGCAGTTTAGATGGAATATTATCTGACTCCTAGGAAGTGGTTAAGAGCATGCCTTAATAAATTCTTTAAAAAAATAAAAATGGGTTTGTTTTCTTGAATGATGCTCTGAGATACTAAATATCCTCAGGTTATGAAATGGTGAGTCTAGACATTAGTAACAATATCCATTTTGATATTTAATCCTCACCCTAGGCTGTTTTTCCACTGATTTTTAGGGAGAGTAGAAGAGAGAGGGAAAGACAGCAAGAAATTCTGGTTTGAGAGAAACACATCAATTGGTTGCCTACTGCACAAACCTCCACCAGGGCCCAGGCCAGGGCGGAGCCTGCAACTGAGTTACCGGCCCTTGACTGGAATTGAACCCTGGACCCTTCAGTCTGCAGGCTGACACTCTATCCACTGAGCCAAACCGGCTAGGGCTCCATTATGATATTTAAAGATGATGATGTTTATCTTCCCATTAGCAAAAAGTTGAAACTTGCAGAATCAGATTAATTGTGAAAAGTGGAACTTAAGAGGGCAAAATATTAAATTAGGCCTAAGTTGACTGTATAATTTTTTAATGAAAAAATTTCATTTTTAATGAAAAAATTATACTCGTTTATTTTTCAATATAGATCAAATACTAAGTTTTCACTCAGCATCATTTGGAAAATATATCAAAGCACAAAGAATAAAACCCCTTTTAGCATTTTGATATGAAATTATCCAGATGTAAAAGCATTTATGCACCCATGTGCATGAGTCTGTTATATGTTAAATTAAGCTATCACACTATGGCACATTTTACATGTTTACCTATGCCCTTAAGTATTTGCCTCTTTCAAGTGGTGCACAGTGGGATCTTGGCTACATATCAGCAGCACTACACATATATCTGGGAAAGCTAATAGGCAGAGAAACCATACAGTGGGCACAATCCCCCATGTTCTCAGCATACCAAAGGTTAGAATAGGCAGAGAGAATCTACAAGTGCATACTGTCAAATTGTCAGTTCTGTCTCTTTATTGATGATGTACAGAGGCCATCTATTTGACTGTATAATAATGGATGCATTGTGAATGAATAAATGTCTCCGTAAGAAAGGGGAGGAATGAGAAAACCAGTGGCAGAAATTATGTTTTGTTCTTGGACTCAGATCTGGTGAGCTAGTTCTCTGCTTTAGCTACTAAAAGAGGAAAAAATTTTTCTCCAGAGAAAACTTGTCTTTTACCATCCCATAAATAACAGTAACGTCATAAGTATATATACTTAGGTTTGCTGGGATATAAGATGTATTTTTCTCCATAATTTTGAATCCCATGAGCCTATGTCACACGTGGAAGTCCTTGCAACATTGGACAGTTGCTGTGCTCCCTTTAATGCTACTCTTCCCTAGAAAGCTCAACTGCTGGACCACCTACAGGGGCTTCAAGTCTGGCATGAATGATGGTAAGTAGCTCCCACACTAAGAAGCCTTATGCCTTAGTCAGCTTGGGCTGCTATCACAAAATACCTTAGATGGAATACCGTAAACAGAAGCTTATTTCTCACAGTTCTGGAGGCTGGAAAGTCCAAGATCAAGACGCTCACAGATTCCTCAGTGCTCTTCCTGGATTATAGAATGCTAACTTCTCACTGGATCCTCACCCGGCAGAGAGAGGAAGCTGTGGTGTTTCTCTCTATTCTTATGGGGCACTAATCCCATCATGGGGGCTCTATCCTCACACCCTCATCTAAATCTAATTACTTCCCAAAGTCCCACTTCCTAATACCACCATATTGAGGGGTAGTGCTTCATCCAATGTATGAATTTGTGGAGGACTCAGTCATTCAGACCACAACACCTAGGTCCAGGTGTTATGGAATATTGTGAAGGATTATAATATATCCAATGTAAGATGGATAGTACTAGTGTTTATCTTTTTAATCAATTCTCCTGAAATTATGATGCAAGCTCTATCAAGGTACCTTATTTGCTCAGACCTTTTACATAGCACGGTATTTAATATACTGATAAATATGCGTAAAAAACAATGTGATATTACTTTGAAGGTAAACATGTGAGTATATAAAAAGGGGATCAGATTTAGTAAAAAGTTTGAGTCTATCTTTTTGAGGGCTCAAACTTATATGAAGAACTTGAAACTGAGATCTGAAGAGGAAACCTTAAATCTTATACTGTATATAAAAAAGGAGAAGCTAAAAAAATAACAACAGACTGCCTAAAAGTAAGTAGAGAACAGAAATATAATGAAAATATAACCAATAATAATACATGAAACATAAAACTATAGTTAAGAGATTTAATTAAAATATTGGTTTGAAAATGATGATATCCTATGGTAGATTGTATCAAGAAAATGAATAGATTATAGTAATAAGCAACTTTACAAACAAAATTAAGGGCATAAAAAGAATTTCAGTAGACTTTAAAAATAGCAAAAGGATATCTGACAACTTAATGCTGAACTTTACAAACTTAGCTGAAAAGAACAAATAATTAGAAAGATATAGGCAAATCTTTTTTCAAAATATTTAAAAACTGAATATTTAGATCTCTAAAAGATATGATAAGTGTTCAAAATATTCACAAACAGAAATGTAAGAACCAAATAGTGTCACGTGTGAGTTCTACAGTATTTAATTAACAGACAATTTAAATAATATTTTAAACAAATTGTCCAGAGAAGAGAAAAAATAGATATATGACTCATCTCACTCTATGGGACCAGAAGAATCTTGGTATCAAATCCAGACAGAAAGTTACAGAGCAATACTATTTATGAATGTGTATTAAAACTTCTGAAGAACATTTTACAGATAAAATCTATCAATTCATTAAAAAGAAAGACAACATATTTTGACTACATTAAGCCCATGTGAGGAATGCAATGATGGTTCAATATTATATTAATAAGACATTGATATAGTAATCTATAAAAGTCATTTGGCACTAGCTTTCAGAAATTAATGTTATCATTGTAATAAATAGGGCAAATATATTATAAATTTCTATACCTATTTATTACTATAAAATAAAATTTAATTAATAAAAACAAGAGGTAAATGCTTTAATCTGATAAAGAATGTCTATCCAAAATAAGTGGCCAATATTATTCCTACTGGCTATCATTAAGCATTATCTTCATGAATGAAACGGAACATGGAACCCATAATAGTATATTCTATGCAAAAGGAATTTCCTAGTCCATTCAAAAAAGACATGAATATGAAGAGAGAACCTCTGACTTACATAAAGAAAACTGTAAAAATATTCAATGATAAAATATTAGTAATTTTCATTTCCATACTCCAGAAGCAAATTTTAAAATAATTTTTAAAAATTAATGATTTTAACAAAAGCAGAACATAAATCAAAAGATATACGTAGTACTAATGAATAAATTTAAAACATACCTAAAAATATTAATTATATCACTATGTTAAGGGTATTATTTCTTTGAAAATTGATTGATAGCTTTAATAGAATTTTAATTAAACTTCCAGCAAAATATTTTAATAAATTGAAATAAAATATTTCTAAATTTCTAATAGAGGCAAAAGGACTAAGTGTAACAAAGACACTCCTAAAATAAGTGATTTCCTCCAGCTATTTAGGCATTTATGAAACTATATTAATTAAACTCATGTGGCCGTAAGTCAGAGATAAACACGCTAACCAATGAAACAGAATGTGAGCCTAGAAAAAACCATGTATAGAGCTTGATGTACGGCCAAAGTAACATCATTTTTTTTTCTTTCATAATTGAGATTTTATTGTTTTGAGGATCAGTACACAGACATTTCAATTTGTACACAATTCTTAACATACGTACCAAAAATGTAAAGTCATGTAATTGTGATTCTTTTCTAAACAGTTATTCCAGTGACTTTCCAGCTTAAAATTTAGAGGTTAACTTTCCTTAATAGAGTATCAAGTACCAATATCTTCAAACGTTGATACGCTGCAAAGTAACATCATTTTTAATTGAGAAAGAAGTGATCTATAAAATAAAGGTGGTAGGACAATGGTGGTGGGTATTCAACTGAGGTGTTAATCTGAGATTGCTTTTTTTTACCATACCCAGTAGACATAGATAGAAATAATAAATACCAATTTCAGATGGATTAAAGATTTAAACCAGTATGGAGTTTCCTCAAAACACTAAAAATGAAACTCCTATTTGACCCAGGGATCCCATTTCTAGGAATATATCCCAAGAAACTAGAAACACCAATCAGAAGGGATATATGCACCCCTATATTCATAGCAGCAAAATTTACAATAGCTAAGATTTGGAAACAGCCTAAGTGCCCATCAGCAGATGAGTGGATTAAAAAACTGTGGTACATCTACACAATGGAATACTTCGCTACAGTAAAAAGAAGGATTTCTTACCATTTGCAACAGCATGGATGGAATTGAAGAGCATTATGGTAAGCGAAATAAGCCACTCAGAGAAAGATAAATATCACATGATCTCACTAATTTGTGGAATATAATGAACAACATAAACTGATGAACAAAAACAGATCCAGAGACAGAGAAGCATGGATCAGACCTTCAAACCTCAGAGAGAAGGTAGGGGAGGGTGGGAGTAAAGTGGAGAGACCAACCAAAGGACTTGTATGCATGCATATAAGCCTAACCAATGGACACAGACACCAGGGGGGTGAGGGCACGAGTGGAGTTGGGGGAGGGGGAATGAGGGGATAAGAACACATATGTAATACCTTAATACATTTTTTTAATTTAATAAATCTTTATTGTTCAGATTATTACAATTGTTCCTCTTTTTGTCCCCCATAGCTCCCCTCCACCCGGTTCCTACCCCACCCTCTGCCCTTACCTCCCCCCCACTGTCCTCATCCATAGATGTACACTTTTTGTCCAGTCTCTTCCCTCACCCCCACACCCCTTTCCCCCCAAGAATTGTCAATCCACTCCTTTTCTATGCCCCTGATTCTATTATATTCACCAGTTTATTCTGTTCATCAGATTTTTTATTCACTTGATTTTTAGATTCACTTGTTGATAGACATGTATTTGTTGTTCATAATTTTTATCTTTATCTTCTTCTTCTTCTTCCTCTTCTTAAAGAATACCTTTCAGCATTTGATATAATACTGGTTTGGTGGTGATGAACTCCTTTAGCTTTTTCTTATCTGTTAAGCTCTTTATCTGACCTTCAATTCTGAATGATAGCTTTGCTGGGTAGAGTAATCTTGGTTGTAGGTTTTTGCTATTCATCACTTTGAATATTTCTTGCCACTCCCTTCTGGCCTGCATAGTTTCTGTTGAGAAATCAGCTGACAATCGTATGGGTGCTCCCTTGTAGGTAATTAACTGCTTTTCTCTTGCTGCTTTTAATATTCTCTCTTTGTTTGTTGCTCTTGGCATTTTAATTATGATGTGTCTTAGTGTGGTCCTCTTTGGATTCTTTTTGTTTGGGATTCTGTGTGCTTCCTGGACTTGTAAGTCTATTTCTTTCACCAGGTGGGTGAAATTTTCAGTCATTATTTCTTCAAATAGGTTTTCAGTATCTTGCTCTCTCTCTTCTTCTGGCACCCCCATAATTCGGATGTTGGTATGCTTGAGATTGTCCCTGAGGCCCCTTACACTATCTTCAAATCTTTGGATTCTTTTTTCTTTTTGCTTTTCCGGCTGAGTATTTTTTGCTTCTTTGTATTTCAAATCTTTGACTTGATTCTTGCGGTCCTCTAGTCTGCTGTTAGGTCTCTGTATGTTTTTTTTTTTTATTTCAGTCAGTATATGTTTAATTTCTAGTTGGTCCTTTTTCATATCCTCAAGGGTCTCACTAAATTTATTGGCCTTTTCTAGAAAATTCTTGAAAAACCTTATAACCGTGGTTTTGAATTCTATATCCAGTCGTTTGCTTTCCTCCATTTCTTTCATTTGTGATCTGTTTCTTTGTCTCTGCATTTTCGCTGCTTCCCTGAGTTGGTAGAGTAGCTTTGTGTGGTAGGTGTTCTATAGGGCACAGTGGCTCAGCCTCCCCAGTTACCTGAGGTGGACACTCTTGGTGCACCCCTTTGTGGACTGTGTGCTCAGCCTTGTTGTAGTTAAGTCTTGATTGTTGTTGGTATCACTGGCAGGAGTTGACCTCAAGGCCAATTGGCTTTGAGGATCAGCTGTGTCTACACTGGAAGAACTGTGCTGCAGACACTCTTATGAGACAAGACTTGCAAAATTGCAAAAGCCTCTGTACTCAGCTTGGATGGGGCGGAGTTTCAGGGCGGAGCAGACAGCCTTGGTTTCCTGTCAGCCCTGCCCTATGAGGCCCCTGGGTCTCAGTGTCCCTCAGTAATTGCTGCAAGTACCTCTGAGAGAAAGCTGCCCTCAAGTTTTGCTCACTGTCAGACAGTCCAGTTTCTCCCCGAACGAGTAGGGGTTCCCAGAAACTCACACAGAACTGGAGTTCAGTGCAGTCGGGAGCTTTTGTCTCCCTCCTGCTTTAGAAAACCAGCTGCGCACTCAGCCACCCATGCATTCAGCAGTCACTCCTCTCTGCATGCGCGCGCCTCCGGACCTCTGGCTTCCGCAGCTCCCGAGTCTCAGTGTGCTTTCTCTTTTTTTGACAGTCCAGATTCCCCCCCGAATAAGTCTGGTTTCTCAGAGTCTCGCCCGGGACTGGAGTTCAGTGCAGTCAGGGGTTTCCATCTCCTTCCTGCTTTAGAAAGTCAACCACACACTCAGCCACCCATGCACACAGCCACCCATCCTCTCCGTGTGCGCATCTCTGTACCTCAGCCTTTTGCAGCTCCTCTGAGTCTCAATGTGCTTTCCTCTTTTCTTCTAGTTGTAGAATTTTCACTCAGCCAGCTTTCCTGTGGTTCTGGATGGTGTCCATTTTGTCTTTTAGTTGTAGTTTTGATATTGTTGTGCGAGGCAGCAGTTTAGGTGTTTACCTATGCCACCATCTTGGTTTCTCCCCATAACATTTTTTTAAATAAATAAACTTAAAAGCAAATTTGAAGGCAATATTAACTACCTTAATGACTGTGTTCTCATAAAGTGTACTATCCAAAGCCAAAAAAGGATTGCATGAATAAACTAAAATATCAAAAGCTGCTTATTGAAATGAATTATAAAGAAAATAAGACAATCCACAAACCAAAGCAAGATATTTGAAAAATATTTGTAATAACTTTCAAGAATAGTTTTACCCCGTAGAAAAATAAAAGGAAAAATCAAATATAAAAAATAGGCAAAAGACAAGTATAGACATTTTAAAGAAACAAAGAATAAATGTCTCTACAAAGAACTGAAGCTATCATTTGTGTTGATATTATGGAAATGCATACACATCACAATATGATATAATTTTATATTTACTAGATAAGCAAAAAGTAAGATAGCTAACAATACCAAATTTTGGCAAGGGTGTGGATCAACAGAGGCTTTTATACATTCTAGTGAGATAGAAAATTGCTAAAAATCACTCTGGGAAAAAATATGTCTTTATCTTTTAAAATATGCAAAACCAAAATTAAGAAATTTTA
The DNA here is from genome assembly GCA_025583905.1 of Ia io. Taxonomy (NCBI): domain Eukaryota; kingdom Metazoa; phylum Chordata; class Mammalia; order Chiroptera; family Vespertilionidae; genus Ia; species Ia io. The sequence goes on along the minus strand of JAJQQW010000002.1, from coordinate 18,389,307 downwards.
TTTCCAAGCATGCACATTTGTGCCAGGAAACATGGTAAAATGTTCAAAGCAAGAATCATTTATGATAGCTAACTAGAAACAACAGAGGTGTCTCTAGACTGGAGGACAGATTAGTAAATCTGGCTATATTCATGTAATGCGGGGACTGGCAAACTATGGCCTATGAGCCAAAGATGATGAGCCTCCTGTTTCAGTAAATCATATTTTAGTGAAACAGCCATACTCATTGGTTTATATATTGTGTATGGCAGCTTCTCCTATATCACAGCAGAGTTCGATATGTCCTACAAAGCCAAATATATTTCCTATATATTCACTTACAGAAAAAGTTTGCTAAACCCTGGCCTAATGGAGTATTACACAAAAGTGAAAATGAAAGAACCATGAAACAGCATGAATGACTTGAAGAAACATAATGATAAATTAATGATAACTAGAGAATGATACTATATTTTAATGAAGCTCTAATGAAGCAATATATCTTTAGGAATACAGACATATTTATTATAAAATACAAAAATATTCAAGTCTAGTGAATAACAATTCTGATCATTAGTTATCTGTCTTATGGTGGCAAGCAGCTGGACAGATTAGAATTTGCAATATTATAATTCCTGTTGGGTAACAAGTTTAAAAACATTTATTTTATTATTTATAATTATATTTTACATATTCAGTATATCTTTATATCAGTTCATATTACTTTAATTTTAATATAAAGTTGCCTTAGTCAGAGTAGGGAAAAATATGTGCATATCTGTGTATTTATAAATAATCCACATATGGGAAGAGGAAGTGGAAAATCTCTTAGTAAATGAAAGAGAAAGATACATTCAAAGAAGAATAATCTGTGTGTGTGTGTGTGTGTGTGTGTGTGTGTGTGTGTGTGTGTGTTCACATGTGTTTTATTATCTTCATCCTAAATAAAGTATTACATTTGAATAGCAACATATAGTAGTGGTTTGAAGGGGGATTTTAAAACAGAGTATGTGGATTTAAATTATAATACACCACTTCCTAGCTCTTTAAACTTGAACAATTTAACCCACCATAGAGATTCTACATTCTCAAATGGTAGAATAGCACTTCGTAGAGGAACTTCAAAATGATGTCTGTTTTTGTTTTATTTTTAATATATTATTGAGAAATGTTATTCTTGCAACTAGAATAACGTTTAATTTAGAGAAATGTTTAGGAAACTGGAAGGCAAATTCCAAAGTGCATAATATAAAGTAGCTTCCTTGTTTAAACATTTTTGAGAAAAAGGAAAAATAATCCTGATCAGATGGGCTTGCCCATGTGTGTCACTCTTCTGATTTTTTCTTAGTTATGCATGCATTAAAACAAAACAAAACAAAGAAACCTTAACATTTTAAAGTTGGAAGGAGCATGATAATATTCTGAATCTGTTTGTACTTCAGGCATTACAAAATATTTTCCACCATGTAGTGAGGATGTCCTTGCTTATTTCAAAATCTGCATTGTCTCTCGTTTAATCCTTGTAACTTTTTTTCAATTTGGATAGATCTCCTAGATCTATCAATGTCATCATATACTTTTAAGACTAGCTTTGTTGGGTTGTACACATCTTGGATCCAAGTTTATGAACTCAGCAGTATACATCAGACTATCCAATTAAATGGCTAATATAGATATATTTCACTACTTGCAATGTCATAAGCTTCTACACTGAAATGATATAATTTCAAAAGAAAATCTATTTTACAGTTAAGTTAGGATCTTTTTACCTTTTTCTTTATTTTTATTTTTTTAATTTTTCAAATGCAGTTGACATTCACTATTATATTTATGTGTACCACATGGTGGTAGACATTCATATAACTTACAAAGTGATCCTCCCAGTAACTCTAATATCTACCTGTCATTATAACCTTTGAAAGACCCTATTGGTTTTAAGGACCAGCTTGGAAAACTTGACTCCAGTATGTACTTCTCCTTTTATAGATAAATAAACTGATCCTAGACAGGTTAAGCAATTTGTCTACAATGGGACATCATGATTGTTGCAAGTATGTTGATTTATTTCTCCCATCAATCTCATGCATCATGTGGATAAGTTCATAATTATTTACTCTCATCTTATGCTTTACTAAAATGAGACCTGTACTGGATAATGATGTTCCTGTATTAATCAGTATTTTCCAGAGAAACCAAACCAATAGGAAATATATAAGAGGATATTTATTTTAAGAGTTGGGCCATGCAATTACAGATGCCAAGAAGTCCCAAGATCTGCCATATGCAGTCTGAAGAACCAGGGGACCTGGTGATCTAATTCTGTCTGAATCCAATGACCTGAGAACCAATGGAGCCAATATTGTAAGTATGATTTTAAAGGCCCGAAAATTTAGGGGCTGATGGCATACATCCTGGTCTGAAAGCCCTAGACCCAGAAATGCTGATGTCCCATAGCAGAAGATGAATGCCTCTGCTCAAGCAAAGAGAACACATTCACCCTCTTTGTTCTATTTGAACCCTCAAAAGACCGAATGATGCCTTCCCACATTGGTGAAAGCAATCTTCTTTACTCTACTGATTAAAATGTTAATCTGCTCCAAAAACACTCTTACAGATATATCCAGAGTTGGTTTTTATCAGCAATCTTGTCATTCTTTAGGCCATTCAAGTTGACACATAAAAATTAACCATCACAGTGCCCAAGACCATCCACTGAGCTTGAAGTGATCCGTGACTGAAAACTTTGTTTTTAGAATGGTGTTTTTATGATGTTTTCACTTTAATATTATACCACAGTACAGGCAGATTGATGGGGTGGGGAGAGGGGTATTCTTCTTTATTCCAACATTTGAGCTTAGTATGTCATACTTGTTACTTTTCCCTAATCAAGAGTTTTAAATGAATAGAACATCCTTAGGCATCATTTGTTTTGCTTTGACTATTAATTCTGCAACATGTGATATGAGATCCCTTTGCCCTGTAGAAAAATGTCAAGAATTCCTAACCATTTTCAGGTTCTTGACACCTTTCTTATCCAGCAACTGAGGCACTGTCATCATGTCAGTAATGCTGATCCTTTTCTTTCCTAACAACATTGCAATTGTCACTTTCCTAAAAGACATCTTAGAAAATTCAGATACTTGCCAACTGTTAGACAGAGCAACCTTAAAACCTGAGTGTTGCTAAGGAGCACCATTCTAAACTATAGGAGTGGGCGAAATGCTCCTCATGCACCTTAATAATAACTGTTCAGAGAGTTGTATGTCTTGAGAAAACTGTTGAGGCTGGCAGAAGCTGGGGTTTAAAATTCTGAAAGCAGAAGCTACCTCCTTTCGATCAGGAAGGCTCTGCTGATGTTGCTTCAACAGAATAGTCAGGCATGCACTTCAAATCCAGACTCAGAGGTATACGACCTAGATTATTCCAACTAATGTTTATGTGACAACTAATACTCTTACCTGTCTTCACACATATACCATTCAATCCATCCAACAACCACATGTTGCTGGGATTTTATTTACCCTCCACATAAATATGGGTCCAGCAGACAATTTCATAGTCAAAGGGGGAAATGAATAACTTGCACAGGTAGAACTAGATTTAAGAAAAACCCACAAGAGAGAGTGAAGGAACCCAGGTCATTGTCACTGCATCTGTAAGTGAAAGGATGGTTGCCAGTGATCAGCAAGGCTTGTAGCTGTAGGAGAGAACATCCTGAAAAAAATTCATCATTGTCAATCTTCAGCCTGGCACAGAGAGGACCAAGGGCATAAGGATCGAACTTCTATTATTACTCTTTGCTGGTACCTGCTTCACTAAAGCCAAGTGAATGTCAGAAGGCCAAGATTTTTGGTTGGTTCATTCCATAATAATCAACCTCCCGAGGCATACAGCAGGTAGAGAGAGATGGAGCGTAGATATGCACAGGCAAATTGAGAACGCCCAGCACATTCACATTTTACAAAGGAGTTACATGAGCTTGCAGAGGTTACATAACTCATCTTAGATGAAAAAGCATGTAGTTGGTGAGATAGAATTTAATTTATAATCTTCCAACACGAAGTTCCATGTTTTTGTTCCTATATGACGATTACAGCACTTCTCATTAAAAATGAATTTATTCATTCTACTTTCCCTTTTCTGCAACATAGACTTTTATTTTAGTTGAAGTCAAAGGAGTATAAAAACACATCTCAGAGTAATAAATGCATGTGCATATTTTAGCAGCACAACCTGAAGTTATTCTTTATCTCTTTCAACCAACCAGGCTTTTATCAGAGAACCTCAAATACACATACACATTCATACATTCATACATTCATACTTAGTGTACCTATAAAATATGTAAATCATGATAAACCCTAATAATTTTAAAAAATACATTGTTAGCCCAGCTGACATGGTCAGTGGTTGAGCATGACCTATGAAGCAGGAGGTCACGGTTCAATTCCTGGTTAGGGCACATGCCTTGTTTGTGGGCTTCATCCCCAGTGTGGGGAGTGCAGGAGGCAGTTGATCAATGATTATCTCTCATCATTGATATTTCTATCTTCCTCTCCCTTCCTCTCTGAAATCAATAAAAATATTTTAAAAAATACATTGTTACACTTTTCAAAAAATTAGAGTATCTATAATAATAAAAGTGTAATATGCTAATTAGACCAGATGTCCTTCCAGATGAAGCCAGGACTGTGAGGGCTGAAGCCCTTGCACAAATTTCATGCATCGGGCCTCTAGTTTTATAAAAAAATTAGTTTCTACTTAAATATTCTTCCAAAAGGTATTTGTTAATTGTGTAAGCTAATATTCAGCCATCCATCTCTATTTGCAATCAATAATTACAGAAACTTTTATTCATGAGGCATGTTATTCAATACTGTGAAACAAAAATTTAAGACATTTTCCTTATTGAAAAAGGATCTTGATATGTTGATACAGTTCTAAGTAGTGAATTGTACCTTACTTTTTAATAGGATAGTTTCACAGCAATGTATTTGACTGAAGAAGCCAATAGTACCTTTCCAGAAAGACATATTTTTGACACATAAATTGCCTTTCCAAACCCAGAATATGAAAACACTGTGTCTCTTGTCTGCACAAGACTTGAAGATAAGGAGTCACTTGAAGTTGATGCTGACTTCTTAGGTGGATCCTCAAGATTTTGAAGAAATTCAGAACAGCAGCCTTCCTGGCATGTAGATTGCCAAGAGTTCAGTAGACTACAATCCTGAGATAAAATTAAGGTTAATAGACACTTCCAAATGAACCACTTTAAAAGCCAGAGAACTTTTTGTTTTGTTTTGTTTTGTTAATTATTACTCCAGGATAATTTTCCATTGATTTTTAGAGATAGTGGAAGAATGAAGGAAAGACAGAGAGAAACATCAATGTGAGAGAAACACATCGATTGATTGCCTCCTGCAAGACCCCCAACCAGGGCCTGGGCCAGGGTGGATCCTGCAACTGAGGTAGGTTCCTTTGACTGGAATCAAACTTGGGACCCTTCGGTCCAAAAGCCAACACTCTATCCACTGAGCCTAACCAGCTAGGGCACAGATAACTTTTTATTGTTCAAATTAGACTTAAGTTGGCAAATGAAATATGTAAATATCAACACTATGCTAACATGGCACTCTTATTCTTCTCACCTCTGCATCTAGAGGCACATGAGCCCTTTGATTCATAGCAAATAAAATGTCACTAAGATAGTAAACTTTGGGCATAGTTTGAGCATCTGATCAAAAAAATAAATATTTAAATTGTTTAATATCTGACATTTCTCCTTCAACATAGTCCTTCAACATCATGTCCTTTAGAAATCTATAGGCAAATTAATTATCTATATATTTAAAACCCTAATATGCAAATAGACCGAACAGCAGAACAACTGAACAACCAGTCACTATGATGTGCGCTGACCACCAGGGGACGCGAGTGGAACATGGCAGGTGTAAGCAGCAGGCAGGCATCAGCCGCAGTGGGATGGTGGAGCAGGTGAGCAGGGGTGCCGGACCAAGGTGGGGAGCCGGTTGCTGTCGAGGCAAGCTTCTGATGGTTACTGAAAATTCTTTGATCCCATGCCCCGCAGTCCTGCCTGGTGCTTGCGCCCACTGCTGCTGCCAGGCACCAGTCCCAAATGCTCTGCACCGTCAGCGGGTGCAAGCGGTGGTTGCCAGCCCTGATTGCCCCTGAGTGCTTCTCCACCTCCTCCTGCTCCTGAGGGACAATCAGGGCAGCAGCTGCTGCTGGCGCCCGCTGAAAGCGCCAGCCCCAATCACTCCACGCCAGCAGCAGATGCGAGCGGGGCCAGTGCTGTCAGTGCATGGGAGTGGTGGTGGCGGGAGCAGGGCTGCCAGCAGAGGGGACCAGGGGCCACAGTGGGAGGGGCCGGGCAGGGGCACAGAGGATGTGCCGAGACTCACCCATGTGCCCACCGCAGCCTCACAGCCCACAGTTCCTTTCAAGGTGCACGAATTTGTGCACTGGGCCCCTAGTATACAATAAAAACCTATAATGACAATATAAATCAAATAAAAAATGACCTAGTCCCTTCCTTGTAAGTGTTACTTAGTTATTTGGTCCCTTTCTATCCACACAAAATCATAAGGAGGAAGCAGGGTGTGTAATGTGTAGTTGTTGGATTTACAAATTGTTCTCATTAGTATTAATCAGGAGTTCTTGGAATTGGGGTTTCTTATTAACGCAGTGTTAGTACTAATGCTCCTGGAGGGACTTCCATTCTAAAGAAGCCAACAAACATAGCCAGATGAGAACCAGCTCCTTTGTTATAAAGGACACAATAAATCATTTTTCATGACTGGGCAGGAGACCTTGAGTCTCAAGAGGCAGATGCTGCCTCCCACTCTGTGAATGGAGGAAACACACATGTTCAGCTACCTCCATTCTATGCACCTAATTAATACTGTAACCTAACAACAAAAGGAGGTTTGGCTGCTTGTCTCAATGAAATCCAAACTCATGAGCAGGGGCTGTTACAAAGGGAAAGAGGTTTTATTCAGGAGCCACAGGACCTGGGAGAATGGGGGACTCCCATCTCCAAGTCCAATCTCTCATCCTGCTCAAGCCCTTCCTCCCTTTTTTTTTTTTTTTTTCTATTCAACCATATTTTTAGGTTTTGACTGTGCTGAGTGTAAGCACCCCTGCAGTTATCTTGTGACCAATGGGGGAAGACTCCCAAGCACTCTGACAGACTGTGGTAACAGTACCACCTGTTGGAATGCTCAAAAATCTGGAGAAATAAAAAATTCAAGACTTAAAGGAAATATTTTGGACACAAGGTGCAGTAAATAACAAGCCATTATAAATGTTTGTTCATGGAATGCCTGGTTTTACTGAGTCTCAATTATTTGCCACTCTGAAGTTTGACCAATCTAGCAATGTTTTATGGTAACACTAAGTTCCTGAAATGACTGTACATTAAGTTCACAAGCAGCCTGTTCTGTTGTTGTTAACTTAATAATTATAGGTACTGTTTTACATGAAACAATCCCAGTTTATACCCCTTTTTCTAGGATAACATTTAATTATGTCATCCTTTATTCTGAAAAAGATTCCTGTGTGGATAAATCACAAAGCCATCCTAATTACTGGGTGTCTTAGAAAACAGATAGAAATTCTTTTTATTTTATTTTAAAGAAGGAACTAAACTTTAGAAAGATAGATTTGTTTTCATTGTGGATTTTATTATGTCCAATAATATTCCATTTACATGGCCAATATATATAAATACTGTGATTATAAAAAAAATGGTATAAGAATCTTAGGTGTGGTCATTACCCCATATACATAATTATGTAGTTTATTTGCCATTTGATATGTATTTTTTGAAATGAATAATATCCAGAATCAAAACAATGGCAATAAAATTAAAAAGCAAAAGCACATAAGAGACATTGTAAAGTACTGAATAATTTGCATTTTTTAAAAAATAAAGAATGCAGCCTGGCTGGCGTGGCTCAATGGCTGAGAGTCAATCTATGAACCAGGAGGTCATGGTTTGATTCCTGGTCAGGGCACATGCACGAGTTGTGGGCTGGATCACTAGAAGGCCGTGCAGGAGGTACCGATCAATAATTCTCTCTCATCATTGATGTTTCTATCTCTCTCTCCCCTGCCGTGCCCCATTTCTCTCTGAAATCAATAATAAAAAATATATATTTTTAAAAAAGAATGCAGCCATAACCACTTTGGCTCAGTGGATAGAGCATCAGCCTGCAGATTGAAGGGTCCCGGGTTTGTTCTGTCCAAGGGCACATGCCTGTGCTGGGGGCTCTATTCCCAGTGTGGGGTGTGCAGGAGGCAGCTAATCAATGATTCTCTCTCATCATTTATGTTTCTACCTCTCCCTGTCCCTTCCTCTCTGAAATCAATTTTTTAAAAAATAATACATATTCTTGAGGTTGGCAGATTTAAGAAATATATATCTGAATCAACAACATAATTTAGTTTCTCAAATAATATCACTTTCTTGGCATTAATTTTAAAATTGCCAGTTTAATTATGTATGCTACTGGATAAAAATTGAATTGCCTAAAAATTATTTAATTTCAGACATGGCCTAATTTATTTTTCTCTAAGTCTTCCATTTGAGCATAGTATTTAGGTCTTTAGAGCTGTCAAGTATATATAAAATTTTGAAACATGACATTAAAAAGGTGACTTCTGATTGTTGTAGTTGCCAAGAAATATATTTCCAAATATAGCTATTTTATCAAAAATTCTAGTTAAATCTACTTTTATAGGATTTCAAGCAAAGCCTTTTTAATAAACATAGCTTTTCCTTAATTCAAATAATAAAGGCCAAACTTTTTATGAATGTTATGTTTTCAAAGAGAATTAATTTTATTCAAAAATTATTTTAAATAATTTAAACTTGCCACCTTTAATCATGACCTTAAAGTTGTTTTTAACAACTAGTCCAAAGTGACTTTGAAATTTAATATTACAGAATAAAATAAGAAATTAATGAAATTAAAGACCATCAAAGGAATTAATAAGTATCCAGTAAGAGAACAGTTATAGAAGTAAAAAAGGAAAAACATATAATGAGCATATGAGGTTAATCAGAACTGAAGTTTTTGAAAAAGCAGTTAGCAAGACTAGATTATTAATAACTCACTGTGGGAAGACCATAGTATTTAAAAACAAGATAACATGTGCTCACTGTTGTAGAGTCTTATTTAATTATTAAGAATTATACACACACTTACATGAATATATATATATATATATATATGTGTGTGTGTGTGTGTACACACATACACACACACACACATTCTCCCCTTTGTAACAGAGTTTGCTACAGAAAGACTTCAAAAAATTGCAGTTCCAACAATTTAAATCAATTAAACATTATTTCAATTAAATAAACTTTGTAGTATGTACTAAACAAAAACTAAAACGGGGCTGCCTGTTTTTCGTTGTTGCTGTTTTGGGAAATCAATATCGTTCCATGGATTTAATTTTGCTCTTCAGGTATTTAACTTGAAAGAGACTGTACTCAGCATTATGTCATGTTAATCCTTGCACTTGAGTAGACTCTTCATGCTGACTTAGATTTTATCAGCGATATAGTGAATAGACTTGTAGTTCATCAGTTACAGTACACTTTGGCTCATTGATCAAATGGAACGTTTGGCGAAAAAAACAAAACAAGTCATAAGAAAACTGGAATGCATGCAACGAGTAGTATATGAAAGACATAAAAAGCATTGCTCAGTGTATAAAATAAGTTTGCAAACATGCTAAGTTATGTTAATCTTTATAGAGTCTGATGGAACTTGGATGATATAGTAAAATACCTTGGACAGTTTTGATTTTTTTTTGTAATGGAGAATATGAGTCTGGAATGTAAACTGACCAGGTTATAGTGGAAACTTTCATTGACAATTGAATTTACCATCCCCAAGAATATAGTAAACTAGAGGCCCAGGGCACGAAATCATGCATGGGTAGGGTACCTAGGCGTTGCCTATGATAAAGGCCATCTTCTGCACACTCGCCAGTCCCCAGTCCCACCCTATCACCACCCCCACCCCAGTTCGCCATGGTTCCCGGATCACAGCATAGCTCCAGTTCCCCAGAGCCTGCAGGCCAGGGTGAGGGACCAAGAGGTCAGCCTTTGCACCCACTTGCCAGTCTTTCCCCACTGCCACTCTCCTCGTTTGCCGTGGTTCCCCATTCATCATGCTGCAATCAGAGCCTGCGAGCTGGGTGGGAGAGGAACTGAGAGGTGGTCAATGCACCTCATGGCAACTGGTCAAGCCGTCATTATGGTCATTACACTTATGGTTGCTAGCTTATTTTATTGTATAGAACTAGAGGCCAGGTGCATGAATTCGTGCACAGTGGGGTCCCTCGGCCTGGCCTACGGGATCAGTCCAGAACTGGCTCTCCAACATCCCCTGCGGGGTCCCAGATTGCGAGAGGGCACAGACTAGGCTGAGGTACCCTACTGTGCACAATTGGAGCCAGGGAGGGACGCAGGAGCTTGGCAAGCTAGGGAAGGACTGCGGGAGGACTCCAGGGCATGTCCAGCCCATCTCGCTCAATACCAATCAGCCAAACCCCAGTAGCAAGCTAATCTACTGGTAAGAGCTTCTGCCCCCTGGTGGTCAGTGCATGTCATAGTGAGCAATTGAGTGGCTTTAGCATATCATTAGCATATTAGGCTTTGATTGGTTGAACAAACAACTGGACACTTAGCATATTATGCTTTTATTATATAGGATAGGTTCTTATAAAGCATCTGCTTTATTTTTTCTGGAGCCACAAAGTCATGCAGGAATAGCTTTATACATTATTTTCAAAGGAGACTTAATATACAATCTACATAAATAAAAAAACTTGATGGATATTGGATGCCTACTTTTTTAGTTTTAATAATTAATGATTATATTTAAGAATGAGTTATATTTTAAAGATACTAAATAGTTATGAATGAAAAACTTTATTGAAGCTATCTAAAACTAATTCAGCAGGAAGGGTAAGAAGTATACAAAAGTAGACAAATAAGTTGTTACAGAAGTGAAATTGTTAAAGCTGTCCAATGGATTCATGGAGTTTTGTTGTAGTATTTTTATATATATTGAACATTTTTCATAATGTCAATGTTTCCACAATAAAGATAAATATCACCTCATATATACCTATATAAATACTTGTACATGAATGTTCATAGCAGCATTATTTATGCACACACAAAAAAAGAAATAACTCAAATGCCCCTAAAAGGGATAAACAAAATGTACCATATTCATATAACTAAATACTACTTAGAAGTAAAAAAAAACCAAATAAACAAAAAATTCCCCTCATTTCTGATACACACAGCAGCATAAATAAATATTTTAAAAATCATGTTAAATGAGAGGAATCTGAAACTATAGACTAAATTTTGTATTGTTTTATTTATATAAATTTTTAGAAAATTAAGAACTATAGAAACCAGATCTATTTTTTTTCAAGGTAGAGTGATGGGAATTGGATTGATTGCAAAATAGAATGAGAGTGCTTTATGAAATGATGGAAGTATTATAACACTATGTTATCAATGTCGCCTGATTATAAAATTTGTAAGAATTAGCAAACGATGTACTCTTAGAGTAGGTAAATATTATATTATATAAAATACTTGAGGCCCAGTGCACAAAATTTGTGCAGGCGGGGGAGAGCTGTCCCTCAGCCCAACCTGCACCCTCTCCAATCTGGAATCCCACGGGGGATATCCAACTGCCAATAAACCGGCAGTCGGACATTCCTCTCACAATCCAGGACTACTGGCTCCTAACCACTCACCTGCCTGCCTGATCGCCCCGTCCTAACCATTCCCCTGCTGGACTGATTGATACCTAACTGCTCCCCTGTTGGCTTAATCACCCCCAACTGCCCTCCATGCAGGCCTGGTCCCCCCTAACTACCCTCCCTTGCAGGCCTGGTCCCCCCTAACTGCCCTTCCCTGCTAGCCATCTTGTGGTGGCCATCTTGTGGCAGCCATTTTGTGATGACGTGGGAGCAGCCATCTTGTGATGACATGAGGGCATTGCGCAAGGGTGCAAGGGCCACCTAGGCTTTTATTAGTATAGATAACATAAGCTGTTTTTTAAAGAAAAATTCAAGAAAATTTTTCCTAAATTAAATAGTTTATGTGTTAATTACCAATTTAGAGCTGAAAATTAGCAAAAAATATGTATGGTTACCCATAATACTTTTGATATTTCATGTTCTGGTACAGAAGTGTATGTTTCATACAAAGAAAGTTATGGATGTACAAGAGGCATTTACTGTCACATTTTGCAGCCATCTGTGGATAATGTTTTCTGAGCGAAATTTTCCATGTATTATTTAATCCAATATGAGGTTATCAGTATCATATCCTTTATTTTTACAGATGAAGAGCTGGGGTAAGAGAGATTAAATAACCTGTTCTAAGTCAACCAACTGGGAAATGGAAGAGATGGGATTCATACTCTGACCCATCTAATTCCAGATCAATATTATACACTGTAGAGTCCCTTTAACCTTTTGCACTCAGATGTCAAGTGTGACTCCACACGGTTAGCATTAGAATAAAGGAATCGAGAAAAAAGCAAGTGAGTGCAAAGGGTTAATGTCCTAAGAGTGTAGGTGCTTAACAAAAATGCTTCACCTAATTAGTGGAATTCCAACTGTTAGACTTAGTCACATCTCTGCAGAATCTTACAATGTACATGGAAAGAAGGAACCTGTGTGTTAAGTTTCACTTCTAATAAACTTTGAACAGAATGAAGTTCCCTCCCTCCCTAGAAGACTGATAATTATCCCAGGCTGTCACTTTTTCTAAGTGTGGAATGACAGGACAGACTGTTAAAATACCATATTTATTCTCAGGGTGTTCATTCTTTGAGGAATGCTATGATATGCAAAAACAGACCTAGTCTAAAACTAGTCACAAGTAATCATTCCACAGGCTTAAGGATAACATTCCTCCCTATTGTCTCTACCAAGTTGTGTGTGTGTTTTAATGCCAAATTACTTTCTGAAGCATTTATAACTCTTTGATCTATTCTTTGATATAATAGAGCAAATTAATAACTTAAGAAAGTAGCCTCCACCTCCCATCCCCCACCCCTGCTAAAGGCATAGTGAGGAAGGTTTCAAAAAGTTTTCTAATCTGGTTTGCTAATCTCAGTCATGGGCAAGAGCTTAGTACCAAAGTGAAATTGGGTAGAATGGCAGGAGAGAAGAGATTCCTAGTCCAGAAACTTAGTGTTTTTTTTATTTGTTTGTTTTTGTTTTTAGAGACAAAAGTCATTCAAAGGAACACAGAATTGAATGATTGCCATCTGGTTGAGAGAAAAGTGCAACTTTGATATGTTTCCCACACTCTCATGGGTATTTCATGGTATCTGTATCTAAAGATAGCATGCACGATACTTTTCATTTGCCACTTCAGATCCTCTCTCTGCTCTGTTTCATTTTGCTCTAATCCCAGGAGATTGTCCTGTAATCACTATGTCAGTGGTCCCATCTCACTGTAGCTTCTGGCAGTATTCAACAAATGAGAAGCAGCTTCGGAGAGGACAGAGTTAGGTGGCTAAGGGTTGACTGTGTCCCTTGGAGACCATATCTTATTTCTCACAGTCAACCTGTTTATGCTTCAGTCCTTACAACTGTCGGAAACCAATTCCAGCATGTCATAATTACAAGAGTTTTATCAAAAGGTTGATAAAACTTGGGGGCTCAACAAGGGCTGAGTCACATATGTAATTACTTATTGGAGTGGCTAGAGGGCACTTTCCCCAAACCTGAATAGGATGATTGTCTACTGTCAGACAGCTCAGGGCATCTTCATCTACATGTTATTGCCTCCTGTTGGCCAAACACCTGAACAGCTGTAGGCTATTTCCCAATCTGACAATGCTTCCATAAACCCTACTCTTTAAAGTGTAAGTCTCCACCTTGCCTTAGGACAATTTAATAAAAAGCAAGGGGTCCTGAGACAGGAAGTACAAAGAACTAAGAACTTGGAACTTTTAGCTCCTTTAGCTGAAGCTCCTGACTCCCAATGCCTTTCAAAATTATCTTTCATCTTTGGACTCTTATTTAATCTACACACAGCCTTTCTCCAGATTGCTGAACCCTTCTTAATGCTGGGACAAGAGCACCGGCATACGACCCTCTGAACCTTCATGCCTAGATGTGGTAATCACCACATCTCCCATTGTTACTGGCTGCTAGGGCCTGCATTGCTACTTACTGGCTTCTTTTTCCTTTCTTAAAAAAAGTGAATGTTTTTGTTGATTTCAGAGAGGAAGGCTGAGGGAGAGATAGAAATATCAATGATGAGAGAGAATCATTGATTGGCTGCCTCTTGCACGCCCTACACTGTGGAACAAGCCTACAACCCGGGCATGTACCCTGACCAGGAATAGAACTGTGACTTCCTGGTTCATAGGTCGCTGAGCCATGCCAGTTGGGACTTATTAGTTTCTTTGAATTGTTTGTACAGCGTTCTCGTATCATTTACCTTAAATTATCTGGGTTAAATATGCCACTTCTTTTTAAAGACATCTTGAATGATACTAATCTAAAAAGCCAACACAATTTCCTATTTAGTAATTTTTTACAAAATAGTGCTCCTGCTTTTAATCCTTCACCTGTCCCAACATTGGTGAATATTGTTGCCAGTTTGATAAACAACTTTGCCACTTTCCTGTTAAACAAGATCCACTAGTATTTTTGTTTGTTTCATTGCTTGCTGGTTTGTGTTTAAACTTATATATTCTGTCTTATGACGATATTTGGTGAGTCTTTAAGCCTCTAAGATAAAATACCAAAGTACTTAAGCATTCAAGCTTTCTTTAATTCCAGTTTTCTTTTACATTCTTATCCAGTCTCTGTCCTCTATTCTATCCAGAGTGGGTAGTAACTGTTCCAAAATATGTCCAATTTCATTCAACTCCATTTGAGTCAATTCAATACAATTTAAGTAATGCCACATTTCTTAAGCACTGCTAATTTCCAAAAGGATCTTCTAGCTCCTGAGCTCTGGATGAAAATGGGCTAGATGGACATTGAAAAGATTAGAATAGATACAATACAACGTAAAACCAAGCCCCACAAAAGGTGTCACTGACCACTCTGTAAACCCCCATAGAATACAGGGATGCATTTAAAAACAAAAGCCTAAATTTATTTGATAAACTGAATCCCTGATCATGAGGAATAAATCGTGAAGTTTCTTGGGGGGACATAAAAGAAAATATGTACAAATATACAGTTTGAATGCATTTCTTACCAGTGTATTGGTTTCATGCTCTCTGAATAGTTTGCAATACATTTTTCATCTTCACCTTGTCTCTGGCTTAGAGGGAAAAAATAGACCCACCATTCATTAGTATCATCCGTTCATCTACTCATGTAATCTATCCATCCCTCAACTATCTAGTCATTACAAGAGTGGTTAGCCAACACTAACACTAGTTTCATAAGCTTTAATTCAGGAGCGATCAATCTGATGTTTGTAAACTGATACTCTCTAACCACCATCAAGAATCTATAAACTTAAAAAAAAATAATCTAGAAACTTATACTCAGTTAGGGGCGGGGAACTCTACACTCAAATAATTTTTCAATCTTGATGATAAGCTACAACAATTAACTGAATTGTACTCTGAATTGCTTGGCTTACTGCTATATTAATAGCTATTGCTGTGTAATAAAGAATAATGACATCATAACTCAGTGGCATTCAAAATTAAACATGTATTTCTTACCTGTTGACGGGTCAGCTAGAGCAGCTTTGTTCCACTTGTGTTCATTCTGGGTCCCAAGGTGAAAGAACATCTGCTGATGAATGTGATATGGAATTTTTGGACTGGAACCCGTATTCTTTGTCCTCCAGAATCGAAGAATGAATCCACGGACAGAAAGTGGTACAGCAAAGGTGGAGATTTATTGAAGAACAACTACAGTCTCCCATATGGGAAGAGGGATAGAGTCCCACAGAATGGACTCCCAAGTAGGGAGGGGGAAAGGGTCCCACTGAGTTCCTTTTCCCTATGACTTATAAAGGCTGCAGATCCTGGTGCCTTGATATTACCTCTGATTGGTCACTATTCCCTTAGACTGGTTACTATAGTAACTCCTGGACTCAAAGGTCGAACCTCACATGGGACATGTGAGGTTCTCCCCCGCCCCACCCCTCCTGCCCTATTGTTTTCCTATTCCCTTTGGGTTTTCTTCCTCTCCTGAATGAAGGGCTTCCTTCTCTTTATTTTGTAAATATAGACCTTTTGCTGTTTCCTGCTCCCCCATTCTATGGAAATATACCTTCTGCTGCTCTGCAGCCCTGTGCTTCCTCCATGGTCCCCTTAATTTCCAAAATTTCCTATTTCACCCCCAAAATTTCATTTTCAAATGCAAGGCAGAAGCATAGCAGGGCAAGTCCAACATTAAAAGCCCCCTTGAAGATTCTTCTTATATCACCTCCACTAACATCCCTTTGTCCAAATCTTGTTAGATGTCCAAGCTCAAAGCCAGGAGTCATGGATGTGCACTCAGCCTCTGTGAGAGTGAGTGAGAATTTATAAGGCATGGGATCTGGTGGGGAAATAATTACTACTGCCAATTAGTCTCTCACAGAACAATGATGGTGATGCAAACATTTGAGTTTGTTTTGGTAAGTGATTGTGTTTCAGCAAATTGACAAGGTCATAGTATAAAAGGTTTTGTACATTAAGTGGATAAAAGTAATTTGATTCATGATTCATCAGATAGCATACTCTACTCCGTCCTGTCAGTCCCAGGTGATTTCAATATCAACAGTCTAAAACGATTCCACCTTTGCAATTTCCTACTCATAGCAATCAATACTGCAAAACTGATCAATAATAAATCTGTAGTGAAAAATTATTAGTTATTTTTTAGGGTCCAGTAGTAATTAGAATGAGTAGCCCTTGAATGCAATGCAGGTATGAACAACAGTAGAAAGGTAAATATTTGACAAATAAAACACAAGAGGATTATAGGGTTATCCAATAAAACCTCACTAAAATTGACATTTTTAGCATACTACAATGGCACTTTTTGTAAAGATTGGGTCTGATTATCCTACCAAAGTAATTATAAAATTACCAATGTATTTTTAACATTTATTTAAACTATTGTTCTTTGCATGAGTGTCATTGGGATCAAAACCCATAAACAGACAAATGTGAAGCCAGACTTAAGTTTAAATCTCTCTCTTAAGCATGACATTGATGATTGACTTCCAATATCACATCATTACAAATTATATTCATTAGGTAAAGTGTCTATTTTCCTAGTTTTCGCCAGTGTAAATGATCAATTATTTCACCAATAGATAACATAGTTTTCCACTTTTTGGCCTCCTTGATTCCTTCATCTCCTAGAAACCAATGAGTTGAGGTTGTATTTATATTGCAACACTCCAGGTCTAGAAATCAACTTCTGTGTCTGTTACACATTGCCTTATAATGCCAAAAATTTAGCCATCCCCAAACCAGGTGGAATGGAACAATATACACTTATGAGAATTGTGGTGCTCCAGATCTGTGCTTTAGTTGAGAGTTACTTGTGATTTGAGCTCGGTAGGCTTGCTCTCACTTGGTTATGGGTTGCTAAGAGCTCAAACACTGGTAGGTCATCTTCTCTTCTGGCTGCAGCAACTTAGTTCAGCTCCATGCTTCTCTGTATTCATCAAGTAGTTTAGAACAGGTTCTTTTCAAAAAGCAGAGATACAAGAGCAACAAAGTGGAAATACATGAGTCACCAAGGCCTATATTCAGAACTATCACACTGTACTTTTGTCATATTCTACTGCAGAACAAGTCACATAGCAAAGAGTGTAGGTAGGAGTGGGATTAAAACTGTGGGAAGGACCATTTATGCAGTCTCTCTCAATTTGTATTTAGTCAGTTTTAAAATTCTATATGTTCTATAAGCATAAGGAGCTTCTCACTTACTTTTTTATTTACATAATTTTGGAGCATTAAGTAGAAATGAACCAATCAAATATCCAATGATCTTCAGGGATCTCTTTGTCCTTTTATTTATTTTTAACTCAAAAAGCAGTTCACATATTACTCATGTTTGAGAATCTCTGCCTTTTGATTAAAGATTGCTTTAAGAATAGAGAGGGTGGTACAGGGCAAATGTAAGTTCAAATCATTAATTTGTGACACTGTCCTGGATAGCAAAACATACTGAAACAGGAATTTTGGGGGTGAAAAAGACAGTTTTAGAAAATTTAAAAAATTTTAGAAATTAAGGGGACCATGGAGGAAGCACAAGCTACAGAGCAGCAGAAGGTATATTTCCATAGAATAGGAAAGATGAAAAGCTGCAACAGGTACATTTCCATAGAATGAGGGAGCTGGGAACAGCAAAAGTTATATATTTACAAAATAAAGAGAAGGAAGTCCTTCATACAGAAGGAGAAGAAGAAAGCTCAAAGGGAATAGGAAAACAATAAGGAAGGAGAGGGGGAGAACCTCACATGTCCCATGTGAGGTTGACCTTTGAGCTCAGGAGTTACTATAGTAACCAGTCTAAGGGAATAGTGACCAATCAGAGGGGATATCAAGGCACCAGGATCTGTAGCCTTTATAAGCCATAGGGAAAAGGAACTCAGTGGGACCCTTTCCCCTCCCCACGTGGGAGTCCGTTCTGTGGGACTCTTTTCCTCTCTCCCTGTGGGAGTCTGTACTTGTTCTTTAATAAATTTCTACCTTTGCTATGCCACCTTCTGTCCGTGGATTCATTCTTAGACTTTGGTGGACAAAGAATCCAGGTTCTAGTCCAGGGGAACACCGTGTAGTTCCAGACCAAAAATTCTGCTTCAAAATAAATGAATTAATAGGAAATCTAATGAAGAGGCATGAAAGAGGAGTGGTTGAGAGCATGGCTGCAAGATCCAACCAGCCTGACTTCACTATCCTTAGCTCTGTGACCTTGAGCAAGTCAGGTGATTTCAGTTTCCTCACTAATATGTTGATAAGGATAAAAATGAGACCTACTTTACATGGTCCTTGAGATAATTAAATGAACACACACCCCACACACACAGAGTCATGTTGAGCACACACTAAGAACATTTAAGTGTAGGGTACAGCCATTATGATAGACTGTTGTTATGATGACTTCGGTGTTTTTTTTGTTTTGTTTTGTTTTTGCTTTTACTATTGATAAAAATCAATAATATATCTCTCTGGATATCTTACTCTGTAAACTCTCGTGAGATAGGCTGAAAAAAATTTTAGGCATGTCAGAAAAATTGCACAACTTACCTAAAAATTCAGTGGTTATGAGCTGGGGCTCATTAGTTGAGAGCAGAGTAACATGTTACAGAGCATGAAGATATGAATGCAATTTCCAGCTCTCCTTGTCTCATAATGAATCGAATTATTCTTTTTATTGATAATGTAATTTCCCCAAATTGTTTTTATTAATAAAGAAATGCATGTCTTGCTTATATATGTTTTCTTGCACATTACATGTATTTTTCCAGCCTATATGTGTAAGTTTTGGGCTAATAGGCTCTGAACATATATGAAAGTCACTTTTTGTGTAAATTATCCCACAAAAGAAGCAAAAATAAATAAAATAAATGTTACTGACTCAATAGATAAAAAGTATCAAAGTACAGTTTAATCCCTCCCTGATTACTGAGACTCATCATCTATTAAAATACTTAGACATCTATTGGACATTTATGCTTTCCCTTCTGTATGTTTTACTTGGAAATACTTTGCCATTTTTGTATTTGTTGCTATTTCTCTCTCTCGCTCTTTTTCAATAGGGTGCGGTCAGTTGCTAAGCTACATTTTCAGGAAAAGAAAACTTGCTTATTGCAGGAGGATTTTTAATCTCTCTTTATCTTCATATCTCCAAAGCCTATAACAGTAAAGTAAGATAAGCAATAATACATATTGTACAAGTTACAACTACAGCATTTAGTATTATGCCAGCTTGCATAATGTTTTAATAAGGTTTTGTTCTAATCACTTATGCATAATGACATCTTAATTTCAATGTACATGATTAAAGCAGTATCCTAAAGACTCTTTAGTGTATTGCAAAACTTTTGTGATGCTGTTGTGAGCTGTTTTGTAAACTTTATTACTTCAGTATTTTTTAGGTTATTACTCATCATTTTTTTTCTTTGTTTTTCTTTCTTAAAATGGTCATTTGGCCCTAGCTGGTTTGGCTTAGTGGATAGTGGATAGAGCATTGGCCTGTAGACTGAAGGGTCCCAGGTTCAATTCTGGTCAAGGCACATGCCCAGTGTTATGGGCTCAGTCCCCAATTGGGGGCATGCAGGAGGCAGCAGATCAATGATTCTCTCTCATCATTGATGTTTCTTTCTCTCCCTCTTCCTTCCTCTCTGAAATCAATAAAAAATATATTTAAAAAAATAAAATAAAACATTCATATGGATATGAGTTTTTGCTTCTCCCATAATTTTCACTAAGTTCTGATTTTAAAATAAGAAGAAAAATTATGAAAACAATTTTGTGGCATGAAAAGATTGTGATTTATAATTTAAAGATATTAACCCAGTTGTTTTCATGTATACATATTGAGTTACTTTTATAATTTCATAATCCTATATAATATAGAGCTAATATGCTAATGGTCATGATGCTCTCACACTGTAACGACCGTTCAGCAGGAGGCTGTGTGCATAGCAGGGTGGAGACGCCTTATTGCTCCTGGAGACGGAGTGGAAGTGGGAAGGAGCCCAGATTAGGTGGGACCATCCCGTGGCAGGGAGGGCAGGGGTGAGAGCCCGTAGCACCCCCCTCACCAGTCCTTCGCCACCCACCACTTGCACTCAGCACGCCCACCTCCCACCTGCCAGGGGAAAGAGCGCAGCATGCACACCACCAGGAAGCAGCGCTCAAAACTCCTCAGCAGGCGGGAGGCTTCCACACTCACCTCTGGTGCCATGACAGGGCAGAGCTGCCATATTGCTCTAAAGATAGGCTGGAAGCGGGGAGGTGCCCAGAGGAGGTGGGACCAGCCTGAGGCGACTTGCAGGACAGACTGCAGGGCTTGAAGTGGCCAAAGAAGCCTGGAGGGGTTGGGGGCAGGGCCAGGTGCGCTCAAGCTCTGGGTGGAGAGGTTAGGATGTCAAAGCTGGGCTGCAGGCGGATGGGCAGGGCCACGCGATTTTGCATGCCAGGTCACTAGTATTACTATAAATGATAATTGTGACCATTATAATATACCAATGTATATTCACTAGAATGGCTAAAATTAAAAGGACAATCAATATCAAATATTGGCAAATTTGAGAAAATATCTGACTCTCTCTTTCATTGTTTGTGAGAGTATCAAATGGTACAAGTACTTTGGAAAAATATTTAGCCAAAACTATAAAAGTAAATATTGTCAGTCCCTGTGACCCAGCAATTCCATTCCTGGGCATGTATCTACCGAACAGAAATGTCTCATATGTCCATTAAAAACCAAGATTTTAGTTACAGCTTTAGCCACAACAGTCCAAAACTTGAATCAAACTGTATTTATTTTGTATTGCTGTGTAATAAGTTACCACAACTTTAACAGCTTAAAACAGCAGATGTTTATTATCTCAGAAATTCTTTACCTCACAAGTAGGGAACTACTTAACTGGGTACTCTGCTTACATTATGAAAAAACAGCAACTGGAATATTAGCCAGACTGAGTTTTCATCTAAGACTCAGGATTCTCATTGATATTCAATTGGTTGTTGACATCATTCAATTCCTTGAGATTGTAAGAGAACTTGAGGATTTTTTTTTTTCCTTCTCAATTCCTGATACCACCCACAATTCCTGGAGGCTGCCTGAAGTTCTTCACCATTTGGTCTACCCAATACAGTGACTTCATTTATCCAGAAAGAATAGCCTAGCAAGATGAAATTATATAATGTAACAATCATAGGATTGATATTCATCATCTTAGCCATGTTTTATTAGTTAAAAGTAAATTAGAAAAAACTGACACTTGTGGCATTATGTAATGCTCCTCTTAATCCCTGATAATTTTCTTTGCTCTCAAGTCTGCTTTATCTGAAGTTAATATAGATATTCCAGCTTTCTTTTGATTAGTGTTATTATGGTATATCTTCATCTCTCTTTACTTTTAATCAACTGTGTTTTTATATTTAAAGTGAGTTTCTTGTACACAATATACGGTTGATTCTTGCTTCTAGGTCTACTCTGATAGCCTCAGTTGTTTAATTCATGTATATAGACCATTCATGTTTAAAGTGATTTTTGATATAGCAAAAACAAAGAGTACATACTATACAATGTTATTTATATGAAATTCAACATGAACAAACTAATCTACATGTCATTAAAATCAGGAAAATGGCCATGCCTGTACCAGTGTACTAAAAAGAAAGAAGGTATAAAGGAACTTTTGGGGAAAATATTCAATGTCTTTGTTTTGATGGTAGTTACATGGATGCATACACATGTAAAATTGTATTATGCTATATATTTAAAAGATGTGTATTGCCCTGGCCGGTTTGGCCCAGTGGGTAGAGCATCAGCTTGTGGATTGAAGGGTCCCAGGTTCGATTCCAGTCAAGGTCACATACCCAGATTGCGGGCTCAATCCCCAATGGGGGTATACAGGAGGCAGCTGATCAATGATTTTCTCTCGGAGATATAAAAGATGGCAACTGGCAGGAAGGTAGGGAGAGAGAGAGTGTGAGTGAGGAACCCATAGAGGAGAGTGTAGACGTGTATGGTGTGTGTGTGTGTGTGTATGAGCTAGGGTCAGTTAGATTCTGCAGGTCTTCCAAGGGGCTGCCTAACCGGGCAGACCTAGATGGAGGAGCCCCACGCAAAAGCGGACACTTCTCAGCGGCTGGTGCAGAAGCGGAGACCACGCCATCCTGAGAAACAGAGCTGCTTGAGATTCGCATCCTGGCTTCTGACACAAACCAGGACCCTGCAGCCACTGGGGACAGAGAACTGCTATCACAGCTTCAGACCAACAAACAAGAATCCAGACTTCCCAGCAGATTTCTGTGAGTCAAAGAGCCTATCCCCCTCCCCGCAGGCGCGCAGATAGCGCCATAGTAACTAATAGACCCGCCCCTCGCCCAAGCTGCAGAGAGCCCTCAGCCTCACAATAGCGCCAAAGTAACTGATAGACCTGCCCCTTGCCCAAGCTGCAGAGCTTTGCACAGGGAAGCGCTCCCCCTTAGGGAATTTGGCGCACGGGACAGAAGCAGTTCACCTTCAGGGAAATCTGTCAGTGCACACAGTGGTCTCCCCTTCAGGGAATTTGGGGGAATTTGGCTTGCGGGTCACAGCTCCCCTTCGAGGGGAATCCTAGAGCGTGCACAGTGGGGCTTCCCTTTGGGGAATTTGGTGCATAGGACGTACTCCGCCCCCCCTTCGGGGAATCTAGGAGAGGGCACAGAGGCAGCTCACCTTCAGGGATTTGAGAGTGTGCGCCCTAGCCAGTTTGGCTCAGTAGAGAGAGCACACACAGGACGCAGCTCCACTTCAGGGAATTTGGCACGCTAGACACAGCTGCCTGGGATCCCTGACTCACAGCGCATTCACACTAAGAGCCAACGACCCCAATTGTTGGTGCATGCACACACAGGGACCCTGATTCTCAACGAGAAACCACACAAGGCAACAGAGACTCTGGAACTCGATTCTTGGTGCAGACACAGGGAAACTCTGACCCCGGGCACATGCTAAGGAACTCATTTTCGGCACATACCAACAGTGTGGTGCAGACAGGGCCCCTGATTCTAAGTGTGCACACGAGACCACACGGAACACTGGGGACACTGACCCTGGGCAAGTCTGGTTCCCACCAACCAAAGGCAGCCACACGTCCTAGTGTCAGAGCACTTCAGTGAAACTTGGATGGAGCGAAGTCCCCCCAGCACACGGCCCAGGTCCACGCAAACGGAAGCCTGAGCTTTCTGGTGATAGCCAGAATGGGGAAACGAAACAACTCACAGAGGAAAGAAAATGTGGAGTCGTCAAGAAAGGAAATTAGTGAAACTGAAGCTTGCAACATGACCGAAAAGGAGTTCAGAGTAATGGTCATGGAATTTATACATCGGATGGATGAGAAAATCAACAACTTATGCAAGAATAAGGAAGAAATGAAAAGTGATATAGCTACAATCGAAAACACCATGGAAAGTTTCAACAGTAGACTATAAGAAGCAGAGGACCGAATTAGTGAGTTAGAAGATCAGGTACAGAAACAAGCTCAATCTGAACAGCAATTGGAGAAAACAATTAAAAAGCAGGAGGAAAGCCTAAGGGAGCTTCGGGACAACATGAAACGAAGTAACATGTGTATAATAGGGCTGCCAGAAGGACAAGAAGAGCAGCAGGGATTAGAAAATCTATTTGAAGAAATAATGACAGAAAACTTCCCGGATATGGGAAAGATAAAAGTTACGCAAGTACAGAGAGTCCCAAGCAGGATCAACCCCAAAAGACCCACACCAAGACATGTCATAATTTCAATGGCAAATATAAATGATAAAGAGAGAATCTTAAAGGCGGCAAGAGAGAGACAGAGAGTTACCTACAAAGGAACACCCATCAGATTGTCAAATGATTACTCAACAGAAACACAACAAGCTAGAAGTGAATGGAAGGAGGTATACAAAGTGTTGCAAAGCAAAGGACTAAATCCAAGAATACTATATCCAGCAAGACTATCAATCAAAATTGAAGGGGAAATCAGGAGCTTCGCAGATTAAAAAAAGACTCAGGGAGTTTAGCACCACCAAACCAGCAATGCAAGAATTGCTAAAGGGAATACTGTAAAATGTTGAAATAAACAGGTAAGAAGGAATACAGACACAAAAATAGATATGATTACAAACAAATACCTTTCAGTAATAACTTTAAATGTAAACAGACTAAATGCTCCAATCAAAAGATATCGAGTGGCTGAATGGATAAAAAAACATGACCCATATATATGCTGTCTACAAGAGACCCACCTCAGAACAAGAGACTCACACAGATTGAAAGTGAAGGGATGGAAAAATATCTTCCAGGCAAATGGAAATGAAAAAAAAGCTGGGGTAGCAATACTTATATCTGACAAAATAGACTTCAAAGTCAATGCCATAACAAGAGATAAGGAAGGCCACTTCATAATACTAAAGTGAGAAATCCAACAAGAAGAAATAATTCTGGTAAACATATACACACCCAATATAGGAGCACCCAAATACATAAAAAAAAACCCCTGGAGGATATCAAGGGAGAGATTAATAGCAATACAATCATAGTAGGAGACTTTAATACCCCACTATCACCATTGGACAAATCCTCTAAACAAAAAATCAGCAAAGAAACAGCAATCCTAAATGACTCACTAGACCAGATGAAATTAATTGACATCTTCAGAACAGTTCACCCCAAAGCCACAGAATATACATTCTTCTCAAGTGCACATGGGTCATTTTCACAGATAGACCATATGCTGGGTCACAGGCAAAGTCTCTTCAAATTCAAGAAGATAGAAATTATATCAAGCATCTTCTCAGATCACAGTGGCATAAAACTGGAAATCAACTACAATAAATACAATCCAATGAAATCAAACACATGGAGACTAAACAGCATGCTATTAAACAAGGACTGGGTCACCAGA
The DNA here is from genome assembly GCA_025583905.1 of Ia io. NCBI lineage: Eukaryota > Metazoa > Chordata > Mammalia > Chiroptera > Vespertilionidae > Ia > Ia io. The sequence goes on along the minus strand of JAJQQW010000002.1, from coordinate 18,363,656 downwards.
GAGATTAAGGAAGAAATAAAAAACATCATGGCAACAAATGACAATGAAAACACAACAATCCAAAATCTATGGGACACAGCGAAAGCAGTCTTGAGAGGGAAGTTCATAGCTCTACAAGCCTATTGCAAAAAACAAGAAACAATGGTAATAAATTACCTAACCCTACAACTCAAAGAGCTAGAAAAAGAGCAGCGAGAAAAGCCCAGTGCAACCAGAAGGAAGGAAATAACAAAGATCAGAGCGGAGGTAAATGACATAGAGACCAAAGAAACAATACAAAAGATCAACAAAACCAAGAGCTGGTTCTTTGAAAGGATAAACAAGATTGACGGACCTCTAGCCAGGCTCATCAAGAAGCAAAGAGAGAGGACCCAAATAAACAAAATCAGAAATGAAAGAAGTGAAATAACAACAGACCCCGCTGAGATACAAAGGATTGTTACAAAATACTACAAACAACTCTATTCCAACAAACTGGACAACCTGGAGGAAATGGACATATTCCTACAAAAACAACCTTCCAAAAATCAATCAAGAAGAATCTCAACAGCTCAATAGGCCAATAACTATGGACGAAATTGAAACAGTCATCAAAAAGTGTCCGGCAAACAAAAGCCCGGGGCCTGACGGCTTCACAGGAGAGTTTTACCAAACATTCAAGGAAGAACTAAAACCTATCCTCCTCAGACTATTCCAAAAAATTCAAGAGGAAGGAACACTTCCAAGCTTCTTCTATGAAGCCAGCATCACCCTAATACCAAAACCAGATAAAGACAACACAATGAAAGAGAATTACAGATCAATATCCCTCATGAACATAGATGCCAAAATCCTCAACAAAATTCTAGCAAATCGGCTCCAGCAGTACATCAGAAAGATCATACACCATGACCAAGTAGGATTTATCCCAGGAATGCAAGGATGGTACAATATCTGCAAATCAATAAATGTGATACATCACATAAACAAATTGAGAGATAAAAATCACATAGTCATATCAATTGATGCAGAAAAAGTATTTGACAAAATCCAACACCCTTTCTTGATAAAAACTCTCAACAAGGTGGGAATAGAAGGTTCATACCTCAACATAATAAAAGCTATATATGATAAACCCACAGCAAACATCATAATCAATGGACAAAAACTAAAAACATTTCCCCTAAGAACAGGAACAAGACAGGGATGTCCACTCTCACCACTCCTGTTTGACATAGTACTGGAAGTATTAGCCATTGCAATTAGACAAGAAGAAGAAATAAAAGGCATCCAAATTGAAAAAGAACAAGTAAAGCTGTCTTTATTTGCAGACTACATGATATTGTACATAAAAAATGTGAAAGACTCCATCAAAAAACTAATAGACTTAATAAATGAATTCGGCAATGTAGCAGGATACAAAATTAACACCAAGAAATCTATGGCCTTTCTATACACCAATAGTGAAATTACAGACAGAGAGACTAAAAAGGCAATCCCATTTACCATCACACCAAAAAAATTAAGATACCTAGGAATAAACTTAACTAAGGAGGTAAAAGACATATACATGGAAAACTACAGGACACTGAAAAAAGAGATAGAGGAAGACGTAAACAGATGGAAGAACATATCATGTTCATGGATTGGTAGAATCAACATCATTAAAATGTCCATACTACCCAAAGCAATCTATAGATTCAATGCACTCCCCATTAAAATACCAATGGCATATTTCACAGACCTTGAAAGAACTCTCCAAAAATTCATCTGGAATAAAAAAAGACCCCGAATAGCCACAGCAATCCTGAGAAAGAAGAATAAAGTAGGAAGGATCTCAATACCAGATTTCAAGCTATATTACAAAGCCACTGTTCTCAAAACAGCCTGGTACTCGCACAAGAACAGACATATAGATCAATGGAACAGAATAGAGAATCCAGATATTGACCCAAACCACTATGCTCAATTAATATTTGACAAAGGAGGCATGAACATACAATGGAATAAAGACAGTCTCTTCAATAAATTGTGTTGGGAAAAGTGGACAGATACATGCAAAAAAATGAAACCAGATCACCAACTTACGCCATACACAAAAATAAACTCAAAATGGATACAGGACTTAAACATAAGACGGGAAACCATAAAAATACTAGAGGAATCCACAGGCAGCAAAATCTCAGACATATGCCAAAAGAACTTCACCGATACTGCCCCTAGGGCAATGGAAGCTAAAGAAAAAATAAACAAATGGGACTACATCAAAATAAAAAGCTTTTTTACAGCAAAAGAAACTATCAACAAAACAACAAGAAAGCCCACTGCATGGGAGAACATATTTGCAAATGACATCACTGATAAAGGCTTAATCTCCAACATCTACAGGCAGCTTATTCAACTTAATAAAAGGAAGATAAATGATCCAATAAAAAAATGGGCAACGGACCTAAATAGAATCTTCTCCAAAGAAGACAGAAGGAAGGCCAAGAGACACATGAAAACATGCTCAACGTCACTAATTATCAGAGAGATGCAAATCAAAACAACAATGCGGTACCATCTCACACCTGTAAGAATGGCTATCATCAACAAATCATCAAACAACAAGTGTTGGCGAGGATGCGGAGAAAAAGGAACCCTCGTGCACTGCTGGTGGGAATGCAGACTGGTGCAGTCACTGTGGAGAACAGTATGGAGTTTCCTCAAAAAACTGAAAATGGAACTCCCATTTGACCCAGTAATCCCACTCCTGGGAATATATCCTAAGAAACTGGGAACACCAATAAGAAAGGAAATATGCACCCCTATGTTCATAGCAGCACAATTTACAATAGCTAAGATCTGGAAACAGCCTAGGTGCCCATCAGCAGATGACTGGATCAGAAAACGATGGTACATCTACACAATGGAATATTATGCTGCCATAAAAAAGAAGGAATTCTTACCATTTGCAGCAACCTGGATGGAATTGGAGAACATTATGTTAAGTGAAATAAGCCAGTCAATGAAAGAAAAATACCACATGATCTCACTCATTTATGGATAATAAAGAACATTAAAAACTTGAACAAAAAGATAGATACAGAGGCAGTAAAGCATCAAACAGTCTGTCAAATTACAGCAGGAAGGTTAGGGAGAGGTGGGGAAGATAAGAGATCAATCAAAGGACTTGTATGCATGCATATAAGCATAACCAATGCATATATGCATGCATATAAGCATAACCAATGCATATAAGCATATAAGCATAACACAAAACTCTGGGGGGTGAGGGCATATACGGGAGTGGGGTGGGGGGGCAATGGTAAGATATGTACACATATAATACCTTAATAAAAAATTGAAAAAAAAATAATTTTCTCTCATTATTGATGTTTCTATCTCTCTCTCCCTCTCCCTTCCTTTCTGAAATCAATAAAAATATATTAAAAGGTGTGTATTTATTGCTTGTATATGCATGTTTTTATTGTAGCTCTATAAAATTAATAACTAAGAAATAACAGTAAAAAAGCAATTACTTTTTTTAAAAAGTATACCATAACATGAGATTTTGTACAAATGAGAATGAACTCGACTGTTGGTTAAGAGCATAGAATCTGGTGCCAGCTCCCTGAGTTCAAATACTGGATTTGCAACGTGTTAACCTTAAGCAAGAACTTTAGTCTGTACATCAGTGTCTTATTTAACATGTTAAAAACAATAGTATCTGTCTATTAGTATATTAGTATTGATGTGAGGAAGTATGTGAATATACCATATATATATATAAAATATATATCTATCTAGTCACAACGTTTAGTCCTCTTAGCAAATTAGTCCTCTTCAGAATGGGTGTGGGGGGGCAGGGGAGGAGGGGGGATGTCTATTTCATGGATAACCAATGTAACCTTTTATGCAGCTTGACTTGAGTGGTCCTTTGGCTAAAATAGTTTCCTTCCCGTTTTCCAGACTCATACTTCTTACCTATTAATCATTATTGACATTAGGCAATATAAATGGAGCTTTTATTTTCCTACATAAGAACACTTTTAAATTAGTACAGTTAAAAAATTACATTATTTTTGAAATTATTATTTATTAAATGTCTAATATACAAATCAATAGTCAACAGGTATTAGGTTATGGGGGTAGAGAGAACGTTTGGAAAGGAATTTCATTAAGACAAATAATGCCTTTCTGAATCTCCATTTTCTATCTGGTAAAATTCTCAAACATTTTAATAATCATATATCATACTGACAACTTCACTGATGACAAAAATTCAACATATTGATTTTCATTAGGGAAAGTTGAAAAATAAATAGTAGAATACCTTCTAGAGGAAAAGGACAAGCATTGGGGTTTACTAGAGTCCACTTAATCACTAATTGACAACGCTGTCCCTGCTGATCACCTATGCTATAATCTCACCATTACTGGCTTTTCAGACTTTTGAATGACCTTGACTTACTCACCTATGTAATTTCCTTACACCTAAGGAAGTATTTATTAGAAAACTCTTAAGACAAATACTTAAATAACGTAAAATTACAAATCAGGCTAGACAGGGTTTATTCAATATTTGGAAGGCCTGATGCCCTTATAAAATTGATACTCCTGAGAGATATATCACTGAAAGATAATTCCCAGCTACCAGAGAAACAAACATATGCACATGTTTATTAGAAGAGTAAACAGTTATATTTAGGTTACCAGGCATGCAGCGAAAATGTACTTTCAACAATTAGCACTCTCTCAAAAGTGTTTCTTGGTATTTTCTCTAGTGTAAATTATATTTATAGTTTTAAATTATGAATTAAGATACAGAATATAGAGAACCCATTGATGAATATCAGTTTAACTCAGTTATACCCTCTGGGAGAGTTCATGCACACGGATGGATACTTTTTCTTATATTTAAGACATATTAAGTATGTTAATGTATTATACACTCTGTATTTTTGTGTCAAATACTAGTACATCCAGCCCATTCTAATTCTCCAGAGATAAAGCTAAACTAAGAAGTAGGAGCTAACTCAAATTTCTAACTCAAACAATATTTTTAATATTTTATCAACAAGTAAACAATTTCTGCTCAGCAATACCAAGGTGCCATGTCGAATAACTTGTTCAAGTTCATTCAAATCCATTTATTTTCCAAATGTCAGCAATAATATAAACTGTTCCACATCAAAGGCTGCTGACAGTTGGTATGTAAGATAATAAACAGAATTATATTCACTTGGGGCACTGAAATTCAAACTTTTTTTTCTGTGGGCCCAGTTATCACATAATTTAGACATTACTTTGTCACTGTGGTTTTCAATTCATTATTCATAGAGTTAATGTAATTGAACTGATGATCCTACTCACAGGTGTCAACAGAAATGTTAACTATCTGTATACAAACTGATATGTAGGCCAGTGCATTTTACTATTTCAGAATAGAATGCATAGAATAAAAAATATGTGTTATCCACCAATCTTTCAGTTAACACTTTTGTGTGTGTGATGTGATTGTTTTTTAATAGATACGCAAACAGAGAAGCATCGATCAGACTGTCCAACCTCAGAGGGAAGGTAGGGGAGGGTGGGGGTAAGGGGGAGAGATCAACCAAAGAACTTGTATGCATGCATATAAGCCTAACCAATGGACACAGACACCAGGGGGGTGAGGGCATGAGTGGGGGGTGGGGGATCAATGGGGGGATAAGATCACATATGTAATACCTTAATCAATTAAAAAAAAATAGATAGGCAAACAACAATTTTCTTTCCCAATGGAATTTTGGCATTATGAGACATACCAACTTATCAAACTCTTGTAACTCTGGCTTTATGGATTCAGATACTATGAAGAGAAAAAATTCTAAAATGCTTTATTATCCTTTGCAAAAAATATTGACATACAAATGAGGGGAAAGAAGCATAAAAGTAAATACTGAATTTTAATCACTAATTTTGAATCTTATCCTGTTGTAATTTGTTCAACAACCAAATGAAAGAAAAGTACAATTTTTCTGAGCTCTGCAATAATTTTCCTTATGTATCTTTTCTCCCTCCATTTTTACCATGGTGGAGCCGGTTGCTTTAATTTCAGTCAGATAAACAAAATCATGTTATGATGTTAACAACCTCCTGAATTTCTTTCCCCCCAAAAATTTAAATATTCTAAAGTACTCAGAGTGAGGGCAGTGATAACTGCTAAGTGAAGAATCTTAATTTTGTTCTTTGATTTCCTTATTCTTATTCATTCTTCAATGTCCAGATCAGGTGTTAACTCCTTTAGTGAACTCTGCTATTTTCCTCATCGAAACAGTAGAAATACCATCCATTCTTATGACACCTCGGTCCCATTTATAATTCCATTATTGAATCTATTTCTTTCAGTAATCTTCTCATAAGTTAACGTTTTTTTACTTGAGACTCAATTTTTGGGGAAAAAGTAATTAAGCATCTTATGGAGTAATTGCCAAATTACTTTGCTGTGAATGTTCATGTTTTGCAGAATGTTTCCCTGATAGTTGATCACTTTCTTAGGTTTTAATCCAAGGTTTTAAGGGAATAAATTTAGTCCCTTTCACCCTTTCACAAGTTGATACCTGATAGTTTTAATATATATATATATATATATATATATATATATATATATATATATATATACATACATATATATATGTATATGTATATATATACATATACATATATATATATGTTTATATATATATACATATATATATGTATGTGTGTATATATATATATATATATATATATATATATATATATATATATATAATTGATTTCAGAGGGGAACGAAGAGGAAGAGAGAGAGCTAGAAACATCAATAATGAGAAAGAATCATTGATTGGCCACCTCCTACATGCTCCACCCCAGGGATTGATCCCGCAACCCGGGTGTGTGCCCCGACCCGGAATTAAACCGTGACTTCCTGATTCATAGGTTGATACTCAACCACTTAGCCACACAGGCTGAGCTTACATTATGTTTTTAATTTAGTGTAGTATGTTAGAGATTAAGAGCCATTTCATAGCAATACCTAATTTTATGGATGATGAAAGTAGTCCACTCTATGGTTAAACATCTCTGAGCCCCAGTTCCGTCCTCTACAAAAATGGGAATCATTCTTAGCAACAGATTATTTTAACAATTAAACATGTGCTTAGCACATGGCATGTAGTAAGCATACAAGAAAGGGTAGATGCTTGGATCATTTTTGTGACAATTTGTCATTAGCCTTAGAAAATCTCAAATTTTCTGTTTCCTTATTAAATAAGTTCAGCATGTTTCCCAAACAAATAAAACCTTGTCTTTTCCACTATCATTTATATTTATATGTCAATTCAATAATATCCGACCAACCTTCTTTTTATGCAAATGACTCTCCCCATTATGCAGATCCTGCTGTGTTCTATAGGACCCTCCTGATGACATGTGCCCCATCCGCAGCCATCTCATTTCTACACAATGGCCATACAGTCTCAAGTTTGAGTCACTATAAAAGTCATTGGTAGAACTCGTATAATAACTTATTTATGATTTCTTTCATATCTTGTTTTCACACTTTCACTTAAAGTCTCTTTCTACAGTTTTTTCCTGTTGCCATTGGAGTCATTGTTACTTTAAAATATATAATAGATATTATCAACTAGAGGCATGAAATTTGCTTATGTGGGGGGAGGAGAGGGGAAGGGTCCCCTCAGCCCAGCCTGCACCCTCTCCAATCCAGGACCCCTCGGGGGATTGGGCCTAAACCAGCAGTCGGACATCCCTCTCACAAGCCTGGACCACTGGCTCCTAACCCCCACCTGCCTGCCTACCTCTTCATCCCTAACTGCCCCCCGTGTCAGCCTGATCACCCCTAACCACCTCTGCCTGCCAGCCTGATCACCCCCTACTGTCCCCCCCTGCCGGCTTGGTTGCCCCACGCAGCCTGCTATTCAGTCGTTTGGTTGCCCATCACTAACCCCCTTGCCAGCCTGGTTGCCCCACGGAGCCTGCTGCTCAGTCATTTGGTGGTCTCTCACTAACCCCCCTGCCAGCCTGGTCGCCCCACGCAGCCTGTTCGGTTGTCCGTTCAGTTGCGATGGTCACTTAGGCTTTTGTATAGATAGATATGTAGACTGCATGGTATCTGCTTCAATTTTACACTTTCATTATATTTTTCACAATTATAATGAAACATATATATATATAAACTATTTTCTGGAAATGTCTCTCCCCATTAGGTTGTAATCTGTGGGAGGGCATGCGTTGAGCATATATGGTTTCTTCTAGCTCATCGTATGATTGTATGTGCTTGGGCCTAGGAAACACAGGCCTATATGGTGAGTGATCCCCCCCACCTCAAAACACACACACTATTTGCACTCATTAGTTCACTTCAACTTGCAATATGTAAATGACTAATAAAATCACATGTATTTCTTTTATTTCAAACCAGCCATTAGTTGATTTAGTCATCTATACTTATCTTCCCTTTAGCCTTTACTTACCAATTATTTTCATTAGTTATTTTACATTAATTATGTTGATTTCTAAACATATGAAAATGGCATTTAAAGGCACTCTAACAATAGGTTTGCAATTTTCCTTAAAGAAAAATACTTATATTGGGCCTTTCTATCAAGTTAGAGAAAATGTTAGTAAATATTCATATTAATATCTATTTGCTGTATATATATGCATAGGTCTACTCAATTGTCCCCTTTTTACACTTCTCTGTTCTGTGCATAATGGCCTTTATAAGCTCTTGTCTCTAAAATATTTGCTTTAATACACAGCTCTATGGGTAGCAAGCTATTCACGTCTATGTTTTCTCACGTCTCAGAGCTTACAAATGTCCTTAGCTAATGAGAGTCAGCAAATGTTGTCTACAGGACACTTTTGAGCAAGGTGGGTAAATACATCAAACTGTAAGTCCTCTCATCCAATAGGTGTTGACTTCCTCTCTTTGTAAAATAGTGCTTTTCTTTTGTGGTCTCACTCTCTTCTGACCTGGAGGGTGATTTATCTGACCCTTGGAGACAAAAGGATTGCAAGTGGTAGTGCTTGACCTGCACCAAATAAACAATGGATGAGTATAACATTGATGTTAAAATACAGTCACTTAAAAAAAAAAAAGCTTTGTAAAAACAGAGTAAAGATGAGCAGTTTAATATTGAAGGGTTCAGAAGCATCAGTGTAGCTTGGGGAGACCAGAGTTACATGAAGGATTCATCTCTAACCTGAAGGACATTATAAGTCACAGGGATTTGAAGATGAGAAAGAATGGGTGATAAGCAGGCCTGCAGCCCACTGCCTACCTTTTATACTCAGGAAAAAAAAAGACTCATTCAAATTGCCTTGTAAATATCTTAACAAGAGCTCATGGCAAACACATTAATTATACTTACTAGTAGAAAGAGTTCTTATTTGTGAAATTCCTTTAATGGAATATAACTAGTCAAACTAAATTGCTTATTAAAAATAAATCTTCAATTTATGGATTTATGTGGGTATGTCTAGCTAGGGAATATCATAGCAGTCCAGAACTAATGGAGTATAACAGGGAGATGTTTTACAGAGCAAATGGTTTCCTTCTGCTAGCAATTTCACTTGAAAATATTAAACTAAAACAGAATGTAGTCCAATGATAAATGAAAGGACCAGGAGAGTTGCATTGATAATCTCAGATTTTTCTATTTTCCACATGCTTCGCTGTTGCCCTTGTCTCTTGAATTATCAGTGAAAGGAGAGGAACTATAGAAGTGCGTTTTGAGAAGTCCACTCCTTGTGTTTTCTAATGTAAGATACCTGGAGAGCATCTCCACAGGGCTTGTGCTATAAGAAATCCAGCCTAAATTGCGCATGGTCTGAATTGTTTCCATCCTCAGTGTTCATATGTTAATCTCCTAACCCTTAGTACCTCAGAATGTACCAATATTTGGAGATAAGTATTTTAAAGCGGTGATAATGTTTCAATAATGTTACCAAGGTGGATCCTAATCCATTAGGGCTGGTGTTCTTATAAGAAGAGGAAAGACACCATGGACAGTCATGAACAAAGAGAAGACCATGTGAGGACACAGTGAGACTAGGTCTGTCTGAGAGCCAGGAAGGGTAGCCTCAGGAGAAACTGAATATGCAGGCACCTTGATATTGGACTTCCAGCTTCTGGAGCAGTGAGAAAATAAACATATGTTGTTTAAGCCACCCAGAGTGTGCTACCTTGTTATGGCATCCCTGGCAGATTAATACAAACTGGCTTACTTTGTACAGTTATACAAATGTATTCCCAGAAATACGTGTTATTGCTTAAAATGATATGCATTTCACATGGCACATGTTCATCAATGATTAAACTCAAGATGGAGCTTCACAGAGCCCTGGAACTTTAGTGATGGCCATTATTTATTTTTAAAAATGTATCTTTATTGATTTCAGAGAGGAAGGGAGAGGAAAAGAGAGAGAGAAACATCAACGATGAGAGAGAATCATAGATTGGCTGCTTTCCGCCCGCCTGGAGCCCACAACCTGGGCATGTGCCCTGATCAGGAATGGAACCATGACCTCCTGGTTCATACATCAACGCTCAATCACTGAGCCATGCCAGCTGGGCAGTGATGACCATTACATAACACTAGAGGCCCAGTGCACGAAATGTGTGCACTGGAGTGGGGGGGTCCCTCAGCCTGGCCTGTGCCCTCTTGCAGTCCGGGATCCCTCACTTCTTACTGCCTGCCTGCTCGCTGCTCCTTAGCGCTGCCCTTGAGGCCGGAGAGGCTGTGTTTACCAGCCATGAATCCGGTTCCAGGCTGAGCGGTGCTCCCCCAGTGGGAGTGCACTGACCACCAGGGGGCAGCTCCTGTGTTGAGCATCTTCCCCCTGGTGGTCAGTGCACATCATAGTGACCAGTCGTTCCACTGGCTGTTCCTCTGTTCGGTCTATTTGCATATTAGAGTTTTATTATATAGGATAGGGGGAACAGAGGCCAGAGAAGCAAGGTGACAAATCATGTGTTCCTAAATATAATGGGTTTTGAGATAGGCCAACTATTAATACATTTTTTTATAACATGCATTATAAACTTTATAAAAGGCTAACTAGAGAAAGGAGCTTAGTGGAAAGAAATGGGCTTGCTAAAAGCATTCCAGAATTTATCATAATAACACACCCTCTCAGGGCAGTACTAGATCAGAGCAGAATCCTCCAACCTTTCCTATTAACAGTCAGACTTGCCTCTTAAAGAAGAAAAACAGAATGCTTTCTCTTTGTGTGCAAACAGCACTGAAGAAAAGAAAATGCGTGTGTATATGTGTGAAGTTTCGCTTTAATTATCTATTGCTGCATAACAAATCACACCGACATTTATTGCCTTAAAATAACATTTACTTATTTGTTCACGCATCTCCAATTGGGATAGAGATCAATGGAGATCAATTATCTCACATCCAAGTAGCATCTGCTGGAACTAGAACATCCTGTAACATCGAAGATGACTTCTTCCCTAAGATGTCTGGTTCCTGCCTCGGATGGCTAAAAGAGTGGGGGCCGGATGGGCATTTGACTTTCTCTCCCCACACAGCCTCTCTTTGTAGCTAGCTTTGCTTTCCTTCCTATGGGGAAGTCTCACTTTAGCCAGAAATTTTAGCTGGTGGCTTACTTCCTCCAGTGCACAAAAATAGAAGCTACTGGGCTTGCTTAGGAACTAAACTTTGAAGTCCCAAATGGCATTTTTACCGTATCTTCTTATTAAAATAGTCAAGGAGTAAGACAAGATGCAATGGGAGGGAAAACAGACTGCCTCTTGCTGCAGGTGTAACCAGGAGATACATTGCTGTGTTCGTTTTTAGAAATATGACCTGCTCAATAATCCTAGTGTGCCAGGTTCATTCTTACTCAGTTTCAATCAGGTAAGTCACACAACCTTACCAGATATGGAATGGATAAGGTATCAGATTGAAAACAGGAATGTTAAAATAATTGGGCATACACTAATAGGAGTTTAAGCTCATGTAAAAGGCAGGAATGAGAAGAGTTTTACCCTAACAATGCTGAATTACATAAAAATGTTAATCGCCTAATTAACATTAAAAGAAATAAAACATTTTTAAAGTTTAAACCATTGCTCACGTAGACACCTTTAATATTTACTGAGTGTCTTCGATATGCTACACTCTGTCCTGTGGATGGAAAAAAAAAAGGGGGGGGGTGTTGAATCTCATAGGATCTTTTGATCATAAGTTGCTAACTAAGCAGGTCTTGGTGGGTAGTCATGCCCCAGGCATATAACTTTGTAGTCAAGATTTATTTTTGCCTTAAGCAAGCCCTTTCCATTGTTTCGAGGAGGAAACTGGTCTCACAGAACTTGTTATCTAAATGCAGAGGCCATGGAACTGTGAACAATGCACTGCCCTGGGGGGAGGGGGGTTTGTTATGCTGGTGCCAGGATGGACCAATCGGATGTGGCCTGACACCTGGGGGCCTTCCTGCAGGGCCATGAAGGGGGCAGGGGGCATATCTGCAAGACAAAGACCCCAGCAGGATATATATAGGCAGGCTCTCTGCATGTTTCTTCACTCTGATTTGGAAATTATTCCCGTAGTCCACTAGTGTTAATAAATGGGGTCCCTCCCTTTCTATAGGAAGCATGCTTGGTATTTCTTTGGTCTTTTGTAACAGTTTCTGTGCATCTAGGTTAACTACCTTTGAAATAAATCATAACCACTCATAGAGAGCACATAATCTTGTTAACTATCCTATAATCCAACCCCCACATTGCTTCCTCCCACTTGGGTATATTCATCCTTATGTTCCTTCCTCAAATGCATAAAAGAACCTGCAAAACTGTTATTCTTCAGGGCATTTGAGCTCCTGCTCCCCAACATATGTCCTTGGTTCAGTATGGATGTTCTTACATAGACAGTCCTATTTTCTGGAGCTTTAGCATATAAAGTTCATGATCTCATAGAGCTTACAATTTATAGTGTGTGTGTGTAGGGGCAGGGGGGATGGTCTTAAGAAACGAATGTATAATGAAGAAATGTAAGAGGCCTGAAGGGTAGAGGAGGGTTGTAGGGGGCCCATAGGGGTGGTAAGATGACATCTGTAATACTTTCAATAATAATGATAATTAAAAAAAAAAAAAAGAAATGTAAGAGACAGAGAATGTTCCTGTTCTTCCACCCTCTGCACATTCCTCTGTCATAGTACAATCCTTACAATGGCCAAGTTATCTCTTTCCTATTGGCTTTCCCTCAGGGCAAAGAGAACTGTAAGGAAAGGGGTTGTGTTTTATGTTCCAAATTTAAATTAATACAGAGCCTGGATCTCTCCCCGTGGCTCTGCCAGTATCTGTTGAACTGCCTTCACTTACCCATTTCCTGTAGGAAAGAGCAAAGAATTGGCTTATGTAGTTTCTCACAGCAATACTGCGATCAAACATACTGAGCTCAACTTATCTATTTAAAACCTGCTTTCAATGTCATTTTTTAAAAACTAGAACACTAAGCCTCAATTTATAATTGCACACATACGTTTAACAAACATAAAAATGGTATGCTGCTTACCAGGAGACACTGGTGTGCTCTTCAAGAGGGAGCACTCCCCCTATGTTGGGAGTCACCTCTCTGAGTCTATTGACTTACAAATGAAAACCTGTTCAATTGGCAGCAATTCCAACAGGGCTCCTTTAATGGGGTTATCTCCTTTACCTTCTTTCCATTTTCTACTCTATTCTACCTTGTAATTATGTGTATATAGTGTGTAACGTTGAGCAGGACTACATAGATTCTGGTATCAATTCTAACCCCACACCAAGAAGCAATTCTCAGACTACTAGTTGGTGTCTGACAATTCAACTCAAATCTGGCACTATCTTCCCAGAGACAGCATTAGATTCTTCATGTTAAAGGTTCATTCCTTCAAGACTGTCCCCCACTTTAGACAACAGTTGTTTCTGACCAATCTTTGCTATTAGATTGGGTTCCAATGACCCCCTCCTTGAACTTCAGATGCCAGTTTCCAAGTCCTGGTTGTCACCTATTCTTGAGACCAAATGGCTATAAATTAAAGGATCCCAAGATCTTCTCCTTGGGTTTAAAGAATTTGATAGAATAGCTCATAGAACTCAGAGAAACATTTTGCTTGGTAGATTATTGGTTCATTATAAAAAACTAGAGGCCCAGTGCATGAAATTGTGCACAGGGGGTGGGGGGTCTCTCAGCCCGGCCTGCATCCTCTCCAATCTGGGACCCCTTGGGGGATGTCCGACTGCCAGTTTAGGCCCGATCTCTTCAGGATCGGGCCTAAACCGGCAGTCGGACATCCCTCTTGCAATCCGGGAATGCTGGCTCCTAACCACTCACCTGCCTGCCTGCCTGATCACCCCTAACCACTCTGCCTGCCTGCCTGATCACCCCTAACTGCTCCCCTGTCAGGAGCCAAGAGTCAATCACAAATTAATTCTAACATTATTTCAGTAAGCTAATGAAATACAACCTCAGGGAAACTTGGTCCTCACCACAGACTTACTTCCTTATGCCTGAGGACAAAACATTCTTAGCATAGCTGCCCCTCAACCTCCACATCCTTTATCTATAGTCAGCACCCTTTACGACTTTAACCAAATTATCTAAGCCCACCTGACCCGCTCAGCCCCCACCCCTCCTAGGCATCTCCCCTTCTAGAAACCACATATAAGGAACGCTGTAAAAAATAAAATTGGAGGCTTGATCAGAACACTGTCTTGCCTCCATTCTTTTGTGTCCCTTGTTTGTCTCATTCTTTTAGGGTGTCTCTTCGTTCCCCCATTGTTGTCCCACGGGTCGGGACACTCCCCTGCCTGCCTGATTGCCCCTAACCACCTCTGCCTGCCAGCCTGATCATCCCTAACTGCTCCCCTGCCTGCCTGATTGCCCCTAACCACCTCTGCCTGCCAGCCTGATCATCCCTAACTGCTCCCCTGCTGGCCCGATCGCCCCTAACTGCCTCTACCTAGGCCCCCGCCCCTGCAGCATTGTCCAGAAGGATGTCCGGAATGACGTCTGGAAGGTCGTTTGGCTGTCTGATCTAATTAGAATATTATGCTTTTATTAGTATAGATTTAACTCAGGGTCAGCCAGAGGGAAGAGGTGGAAGGCATGGGAAGTGCAAAGAGCTTCCATGCCCTCTTCAGGAGTCACTTTCCCATCACCTTCATGTGTCTACCAAACTGAAGTTCTCCAACCTCTGTCATTTTGGGCTTTTACTGATATTTCATCACATAGGCACCACTGATTAAATCATTGGACATTGGAGACTGATTTAACTCCAGCTACTCTCTACTCTGGAGGTCAGGAGGGTGGGACTGAAAGTTCCAGCCCTCTAAACCAGCATTTTCAACCTTTTTCATATCACGGCATACATAAACTAATGACTAAAATTCTATGGCACACCAAAAAATATGTTATATTTTGCACCAATTCGACAAAAATGAGTAAGTATAATTTTGATTCACTCACACTAGATGGCCATTGTGTTGGACTGTTGTCATTTTTTAATTTGACCATCTAAGGGAACAGAGGTCAGTGCCCCTGACTAAATAGTCAGGTATTGCTTATTTTAAAAATTCTTGCACCACAAGGGTTGAAAATCACTGCTCTAAGATTCCTCTGGTTACTAGCTCCCATTCTTAGGTGACCTAGGAGCATTCCAAATGTTACCTTATTAACATAACAAATTACACTTTTAGGACTTTCTTCACTTAAGAAACTTTAAGGGATTAAGGACCAGATATAGAACTAAGACCAATACATATTTCTTATTATAAATTACAAAATCACAAGGACTTAATACTTACCATTTTTAGCATGGTTCATATGCACCAGACACTGTCCTATGTGCTCTGATTCTCCTACTTTTTATTTCATTTACAACAAAATATCAGAAGCAGATGATGAAACTGAGGTTTAGAGAGCTAAGGGCCAGAGCCATAGTGAGAGCTTGTATGTAATTCAACCAAGACTAGAAACCAGGCCCTGCTCATTACATAACTTTATGTGGCTAATCAATATGCTCTAATAATGATGTGCTCTAAGTTGGATGTTTGATATCTTTCTAAATGTCCAGACCTAGTTGATTTCATTATAAAATTCCTTGTTTCAGAGACAAATTATCTCATTATCTTTGCCATTGGAATATATATATATTTTTTGTAAGCTGTTCTTAATCTTTGTTGGGTCATAATCCTGTAAATTATATGAAAAAATAAAAACAAAACAACACAATGGACATTCAACTTCAAAATGTTTGTAGACATTGGGAAGCCTGTATCCATCATCATATTCCTACAAAAGGAAATCCAGTTTGGTGTTAGTATGCCTTTACCACCTTAAAACATTAAGTTTCAATTAAGTGAGGCTAGATTTCAGGCTAAAAGCCTTCAGCAGAAAATAATGTTTAACTATCCTGTATAATAAAAAACTAATATGCAAATTGTCCCCTCCAGCAGTCATTTGACCTGGAGACCAGGAGTTTGACCACTTGCTATGACTTGCGCTGGCCACCAGGGGATGGCACGGAACATGGCAGGCATCGGCGACATGCTGTGACCTCTCTCTGGCTAACTGGGGGCAGGGGTGACGGGGACGGAGGAGCAGTGAGAATGTGGAGTGTCCACCAAGCTTGCTCTCACTCCCCCTGCTACTCTTCCCCAGGACTTCAGGGCTTGCATGCTGGAGAAGCCCTGGGCTCAGGTGCCAGGCACCCATGAGGAGCCTGCCCCACACCTGCATGGCGTCTTCCAGGTGAGCCTGGCCACAGCTGCAGGGACCACAGGGGCTGGTCGGGCTCCCCATGGGTTTGCGCAGGAGCCGGTATGTGAGGCTGGTCAGGAGAGAGCACACTGCCCACCCGGCTTCTGTGAGGCACTTCTGGGCGGCCCAGAGGCCCACGCTGCGCCCCTGCCAGCAACATCCGGCCACGCTCACTGCATCTCTGCGTGGGGAATTGGGTGCTGTGAGTCAGGCAGAGGGGGTCACACGGGGGTCCAGGGGCCTAGGTGCTGCCCAGGGCCCAGAGGTCAGCTGGGACCTGCCCTTCCATGCCAGATGCTTGTGCTTCAATCGCTGGCCAGACAAAAGTTCCACACCCACACACCAATTTCATGCACTGGGCCTCTAGTATTTTAATAAAATCACTTGCCTTTTATAATATCATTTTGAGGGCATTTAGTTTTTGTTTATTATATACCAGAAGATTTTCAAGCAGTTTTAAGTGCTTTACAATATTACCTCACTTATCATCAGTGACCTACAGCAGTGATACAAAGTTTTATTTTAAATAAGTGATTTAAGTTTAAAAAGTCAGCTAATTAAAAGTAAGAATAGGCATACAAATTTGTCAAAAGATTATTAATATGGTATGTGGATTATTAAAGTTTGTAAAATATTTTCTGAATGAAACAGTGCAATTCATAAAAATATGTGGCTGCTGATACTATCACTATAATATGAAGTCCATGAGATTGTAATGATATAGGAATTGTTTTTAAGTTGTTAGAGAAAAAAAATTGTGTTATAAAAAATAAACAGAAAAAATATATTTTAGAGAGAAAGGAGACTATGAAAGAATGTGTGTTGATCATAATCACTGACATCTGAAATGAAATCAAGTTATAGTTGTCCTCCATGTTCATTATATATAATAGAGAGATAAATGAAAAATAAATCCATTTAAATATCTTCCCGATCAAATTTTTAATGTTAAAAAATGTGTTTTTTTTTTCTATTTCCTCCCACTCCTCTCAACTCCCTGGACTATGTTTCTCCTCTGTTTTTTGTCCTTCCCTCCTCCAGTCCTTTCTCTCTCCCTCGTTTTTTCTTTCTTCTTTCTCTCTATCTCCCTAATATTGCCTTGCTATTCTTTCTTTCCTCCCTCTCTTCTTTATAATTCACAAATATTTTAAATCAGTTATATTTGTTAAGAAACACACTAAAAATATACAATATGAACTGGCATTTGATAATTTTTTTTTATTTTAAACAAATATACATATAAAAACAAGTTTCTAGTCAGAATGTTTAAATGTTACATCCCTTTGTTATTGGTGGGTGCTGGGCCTTGGGTTCTTACGATGTCTTTCAAATTGTTATATAATGGTAAACAGTGTATCTTCAAGATTAAATATTTGTTATTGGGACTTCCTCCATTGCAAATTTACTTAAAATCTTTCTTGATTCCAACATCCCATCAAAATAACCAGTGAAATATACACTTTAAGTTAATGTGTTTTCATTCTGAAAGTAGAAATACCTCACCATTTTAAAATTGTTTACATTTTTCACTTAAAAATGAATTGTGTATATTAAAGATTTAATCATATGCAATTTTCACCTTCAGGTTATTGTTTTCATTATGTCATCAACTTTAAAATATTTAAGCCCCTTCTCAGTTTGGCTAAAGACTGCACCTTCCCCTCTAAATGTAGCATGATTGTCGAGATTTGTAGCAAAGCTTTTTTTCTTTTTCTTTTTAATATATTTTATTGATTTTTTTACAGAGAGGAAGGGAGAGGGATAGAGAGTTAGAAACATTGATGAGACAGAAACATCGATCAGCTGCCTCCTGCACACCTCCTACTGGGATGTGCCGCAACCCAGGCACATGCCTTTGACTGGAATTGAACCTGGGACCTTTCAGTCCGCAGGCCGACGCTCTATCCACTGAGCCAAACTAGTTAGGACTGTAGTAAAGCTTTTGAAGTGAATTGAACAAGAAGGAGATTGGGAAGAAGGGGAAGAAGCCATTTACTAAAGCTAGCGAGGTAGACTTATTTTGTTTATGCTTATTTGCTATGGCAGCAGGAAATAAAAATAGAGGCACTGTACTTTCAAGGTGAAGCCCAAAGAGATATGCATTGTCCTTTGGAAATGAAAACTCCCCAAACAGGGCCTACCTTGATGCATTATCAGAACTGTGCCAGTAAACTGCCATCCGATTGCAATAAAAATGGTTCATAGAGGTGAGGGGGAAATATATATTTGTAGCAGCTATGAAAATAACGTTTTTCTGTCTCACAGGGCTTAAGATAGATCTTTGCAAAAACTAATAAAAATGGTTGAAATGTAAAGTAGTTACCTTTATGTTTTGCCATTTTTCTCTCTATACATCGAGGCAACTACTAAATGTCCATCTTTTCGGTAAAATTATTTCAAATTGTAAACTATTTAATGATTATTTATGTCTTTAGCCGAGAAGGAAATATCTATATTATTCTCCAGCTTTTCCATCTCAATTAAACCTTTGCATATTATTTATGATTCACATGCTTTTATTATATATATGGTAGTCCATCTGTGTGAATAAACTTCATAGTTTTCATTAGTATCAATATCAAAGTGTGCCAAACGGCTACAAATATTAAATAGTCGGAATTATGATAGGGTGATCTATGGATATTACTGGAAGTTTATTTTTCTCATCTGCTGAAATTGACATGCGTCATATGATTATGATTTTCATACATTAAAACACATTGGAAAGCCAGGCAACATATTAAATGACCCCCAGTTTGGTAAGCAATGTTAAATGCATACTATTTAAAAAATCTGGGAAGTATTTTGAAAGGTTTGTATTTTAAGTAGAGAGAAAATAAGACACAAGACTGAGAGGACTACATTTTTTGTCACTTTCAACTAGGTACAACTTTAATAGGAGACATCAGAAATTTTTTTCTATGTTGCTCTACAAAGGAGTACTAAGGCCAGGAAGAATATTAAAGAGAAAGAGATTATAACTTTATCAATAAACAGATTTTCCCCTAAATGTTTATTGAGCACTTGCTGTGTGTCAAACACTGCTCTGAGTATTAAAGGGACAACAAAATGAAACACACAAACAAACAGATAAATAGACCACATAAGGAACTCTGTCCTTGGGTAGTTTATAGTCTGTTGAGGTAAAATGGAAATAATGAGCATGTAGTTATTAAAACTATTTTAGAAGAGCTGTGGATGATGAAATTTAGGTATATTGAAGAAAGGATTTCTGACTTGAGTGGAAGTTGACTTTCAATGGTTCATCTAAATAAAAAACTTTTGCGTTTATATAGCTGTTTCATTTCTGGTTCACTGAATTATTTCCTAATGCATTTTTATGGTTTTAAAACACATTTATATTCATTAATAATATCTATTTTAGATCAAAATTTCTCATTGGACTAAAATGACATTCATCTATATTATTTGTCATATGATTGTTACTGGAGCAAGAACAGTTCTTGTGGTTTCAAGGGAGAAGCATTTCAGGGACACTCACGAAGGAAGATTTGAGCAATATTGGTAAGATTTATTAATGTGCCTTTAAAAGGCTGCCACATTTGAGGAGGCACTTCCCTGGTGGTCCAGTAGCAGAAGTTGGTCCACTTTGTCCATCTGCTCCCAGATACACCATCCCGAGGTCTCATCCCAGAAGGGTGAGGTTCCAGAGCTGGGATGCCCTTACCCTTGATATCTGAGGTTCTGGTAGTCCAGCTTAGTTAGTCTCAGTACCAGGCTGGCATCAACATTTGTAGCTGTGTGACTTTGGACAAGTTACTTAACTTCTCTGAGTCTCATTTCCCTATCTGTAGGTCTGCTGCCAAGGCTTGATGGCACTGGGGCAGGATGTGCTCCCAGCTGCATCACTGCCATGGAGACAGCCTTTGTTCAACTTCTATATATTTCCTGGGGTTGGGGGAAAGAGCAGGCTTTCTTTCAGACTACTCTATCTTTCCTGTCTTTGCCTAGGGCTGTGCTGGTGCCCTGCCCCTATTCAATCTCTTTCCTGGATTTTTCCAGGGGCTCATGCCCTTCTTCAATATGAGTCTTTTCCCAGATGTTTCCAGGGTAGTCCCTTACCCATTTAAGGTCACCACTTTGGCTCCTACTGAGGATGCCTCATAGCTTTGTTTCCTCATTTGGCTTCTACTGCGATGTGCTTACCCCCTCATAGGATTCCCCCATTATTCTGGGGGGAGGGTGTCCATTGTTCCCAGGGGTGATTAGAAAGCCAGCCTTTCCTGCCCACTCAGATGTTAATCTGTTTGGTGAAGCAATGCCAGCTATTCCCTGGAGTGACTGTGAACCTGCCCTTTTCTAGTTAATCTGGCTTAATCAGATGTCCGGCTCCCTTTTCATTAATATCTAACCACCTACTGTAACATCATGACAACAGCTAATGTACTAATCTTCTTGGTGATGATATTATTTATAATAATAATGATGTACTTATATATTATCCTGGAAATGACTATTTTCAAAACAATTAAAAACCAGTATACACAGAATTGAGATATTATAAAAAGCAATGTCTGTAAAAATGAAAACAAATTTTTTATTTTAAAGTATCTCTCTTTAGGAGATAGCCATTGTTCTGCCGTTATGTATGCTAGAGGAGTGCAGAACTGAGATAGAAAGGAAAACAAATCTATAACATGGGTTATACATAGTTAGTAGGTTGACCCAAGGCTCCTAGGGAAAAAAAATCTGACATGTTGTAAAGCTGTGAAGCTGGAAATTGTACCATTTACAGTGCAGTAATTTCACCTGTAGGCATATAGATTTAGATAAGCTCTTTCGCATAGGGGAAACATTGACATAAATATTCATAGCAATTTTGAAATAACAAAAAAGTGGAAGCAACTCAGTATTTTTTGACAAAAGAAGCAAAAAAGTTGCAGTATAGTTATACAAAAAATACCATTTAGTAGAAGAATGAGTAATTATAACCACATACAATCATGTGATTAAACACTGAAAAATATATTTGATTGAACAACAAACCATGAAAGATAGAGTGTAAGCCCAATTATACACATTATATTGAAAATTCAAGAAGAGGAGGTAGATATGACTGCTGCAGAGCAGAAATTGCCTCTCTCTTATAAAACTAAAAGAATTACCAAAATACTAATATATTCATTATTTATTAAGAGTTATGTAGTAGCCTTTTTGAAAAAATACACTTATAAAGTACAGTGTATGCAATATACACAATATACATTTTAATATATACATATTTAGAACAATATATAACATACAAAATGCTTATTTTATTTATAATTTTACTACAGGCCTATGCATGGAGGTGGGGGGGTCCCTCAGCCCAGCCTGCACCCTCTCCAATCTGGGACCCCTCAGGGGATGTCCAACTGCTTCTCCCAATCCAGGACCACTGGATCCTAACCGCTCGGCTGTCTGCCTGATAGCCCGTAGCCACCTCTGCCTGCCTGATAGCCCCTAACTGCTCCCCTGTTTGCCTGATCGCCCCTAACCGCCTCTGCCTCGCCTTGCACCTGGGACCCAGGATTTCTTCCTCTGGCCGGTTGCAGGCACCTGGGACCCAGGCTTCCCTCCCTCTGGCTGGTCACAGGCACCCAAGACTGGGCCTGCTTTGCCCAGGCTGGCTGCAGCCGCAGGGGACCATGGGTGGGCAGCTTCGTGTGGGCTGCAGCCACAGGTCCCCGCAGGGGACCATGGGTGGGCAGCTTTGCGGGGCATGCAGCTTGTCCCTCTCCCAGGCCACAGGCACAGGCGCAGGTGCAGCTGCTGGCATCTGGGACCATGGGGCAGCCGGCTTGTCCCTGTCACAGGCCGCAGCCTGGCTGGTCCCATCTCTCTCTCAAGAGCTCATTTGTGCCTGGCTGGTTCCCATTCCTCTCTCCCCAGTGTGGAGTGTCTGAGCCATTACTGCATGACAGTGTGAGGGTGTGATGATCATTTGCATATTAGCTCTTTATTATATAGAATTTTAAATTTATTTTTTATTTGTGTCCATATTTAATTACAGATTTAATACAACTTTTAGTCTTTGCAAGTGATATCTAGCATCTATGATTTAAATCACTTCTTAGTGTTACTTTTGCCTACAAAGATTGGGCCCTTCTGAGGAAATACTCATCAGATTTGCAAATTAGATGGAACATTTTGGGAGGCACTTGATTGGTAAATTGGAGGCAGATAAAACAAAAAATAAAACAATCTAGAAGAAGATTATTTTAGTTTTTATGAAAGAGATGGTAAGTTGCTAAACTGTGTCACCAACAAGGTAATAGAGAGGAGGTGTATATCTTTAATTAACAAAGTTTACTGAGTAATTGATTATATGTGGGAATTATGATAATGAGTGAATTATAAATCTAGAACATTTAACACATTTCTTGATTATATCACCAATTGTTTCACCAATTATCAAGTAGAAAATATTAAGTAGGAGGGAGAAGTCTTAGAGGGAATAAGTATGCTCTGGGATTTGTTCAGTGTGAAGTGTTTGGGGTAGATCTAGATAAAATGGTCAATAGAAGATTGAATACAGGAGTATGGAATTTTGGCAGTAGGTATGATCTAAAAATTTCACAGTTTACTAATTTTTTTTAATAGAAAGACAATGTAAAATTAGAAAAACATAGAGAGAACTAAATACTTTTAGACATTAAACCATTTAAAAATGAGCCTTTACATCAGACAATATCTATGGAAATTCCAATTTTTGTAACTTGGAATTGTTGAGAATGGCAAATATCAAATTTAAAATTTCTGAAGCACCTGGCAGGTGTAGCTCAGTGGTTGAGCAGCGATCCAGGAACTAAGAGGCCACCAGTTTGATTCCAGGTCAGGGCACATGTCCAAGTTGTGGGCTCAATCTCCTGTGAGCATACAGGAGGCAGCTGATCAGTGATATTTTTCTCTTATGTTTCTATCTTTTATTCCTCTCCCTTCCTCTTTCTCTAAAAATAAATCAATACAAACATATTACAAAATAAAATAAAATTTGAGGCAAATTGTAAAAAATTGAGGAATTTATTACAAGGTGCTGTGAAATGCCCCAATGATTGAATAAATTCATATTTGGGAGGAAAAATGAAAGTAGAGCTTAGTGCAGTAATGGCAAACCTATGACACGCAACACGCGTAGCCATTTCTGATGACACACGGCCGCTGAGGCGGCCGCATGCCGAGGATGAAACATTTGCTGCTCCTGAGGATGAAACATTTGCAAAATAATGTTTTTTCCTCAAAGTGACACATTACCCAAGTTATGCTCAGTTTTTTGGCGAAGTTTGACACACCAAGCTCAAAAGGTTGCCCATCACTGGCTTAGTGTCAACTATAACCAGGAACCAGAGCACCACTTTCTCTTTGTACTTTGTTTCTGAGTTAATCTGCTATCTTTTTTTATTTTTTCATTTTTCTTTTTCCTAGCAGTATGGGTTCTTGTTTGAGAAAAGAAGAGGAAATAAACAGAAACATGTCCAATATCGTGAAGAGGTACACGTTCAAATTATAGATAAGGGTCTTTTGCCTATTTTGTCACTTTTGTTGATCAGTTATGGCCAGGAACCAAGGTCATATGAACAAAATGGATGCTCGCATCTACACTAATAAAAGAGTAACATGCAAATTAACCATCACTCCTCTACACCAAGCCATGCCAACTAGCCAATCAGGAGCGAGTATGCAAATTAACCCAACCAAGATGGCAGCCAGTCACAGAGCAGGAGCAAGCAGGAGGCTTGGGTTGCCCCAACAATGGAGGAAACCAAGCTTCCCACCTGCCCTGGCAGGTCCTGACCTTCACTCAAGGCTACAAAGTTTCAATTACAGAAGATAAATAAATCCCAGATACCAGGGCCTCCGCTTGGGTCACCAGGGGGTGTGGCCAGCCTGCGAACCACCACAGGTCCCTTGCCCAGGGTGCCCCATGCCCCAAGGGAACCCCCACCCTTATCCAGGACACCCTTCAGGGAAAATCAGCTGGCCCCCACCCCCACTCCTGCACCAGGCCTCTATCCTATCTAATAAAAGAGAAATATGCAAATTGACCATCACTCCAACACACAAGATGGCTGCCCCCATGTGGTCAAAGATGGCTGCCCCCATGTGGACACAAGATGGCCACGACAAGATGGCCAGCAGGGGAGGGCAGTTGGGGTGACCAGGCCGGCAGAGGAGGGAAGTTGGGGGTGACCAGGCCTGCAGGGAAGGGCAGTTGGTGGGGACCCAGGCCTGCAGGAGAGGGCAGTTGGGGGGTACCAGGCCTGCAGGGGAGGGCAGTTAAGGGTGACCAGGCCTGCAGGGGAGGGCAGTTAGGGGCAATCAGGTTGGCAAGGGAGCAGTTAGGCATCAATCAGGCTGGCAGAGGAGTGGTTAGGGGGTGATCAGACTGGCAGGCAGAAGTGGTTAAGGGCAATCAGGAAGGCAGGCAGGTGAGCAGTTGGAAGCCAGCAGTCCTGGATTGTGAGAGGGATGTCCAACTGCCCGTTTAGGCCCGATCCTACCGGGGTCGGGCCTAAACGGACAGTCGGACATCCCTCGAGGGGTCTCAGATTGGAGAGGGTGCAGGCTGGGCTGAGGGACACACCCCCCGTGCATGAATTTCATGCACCGGTCCTCTAGTATTAATAATATACACATAGAAAATACCTTAAAAATCAAGAACAAATTAAGAGAAAATGTGAAAACAAAACCAAAGTACCTATGTACCCAATATGCCCATGGGCAGGAGACAGAATTACACCAATCTATCAGTTTTTAATTTAATCCAGTTCTATTACAAGAATACTACTTTTTAGAAAGCACTCACTATTACTTATATCTTTATTTGGAATTTCATGCAATCAAAAGAGATATAAGGTAGCTTCCTAAATGGCTAATAACATTCTAACGTGATTTGGATTGTGCTTACCTGGATCCATAGATGTGTGAAAAATCAATTAAGCTGTACACATTGATGTCTATATCTTACAGTTCAATTAGAAATAAATGAAACTGATCTTTTGAAAATATTTCTAAATCACATAACCATTTATATATAGTTATAATTTGATTTGTTTTCAGAACAGAAAACATTAAGCTTTCTACAGCACATTTTTTTCACTAAGAAAATATTTTTGAGCCTGAGTTATGGCAACCTTTAAACTAACAATTCATTAAGCAGTTCAAAAATAACTTCATGCTGCTAGGGA
Source organism: Ia io (assembly GCA_025583905.1). Taxonomy (NCBI): domain Eukaryota; kingdom Metazoa; phylum Chordata; class Mammalia; order Chiroptera; family Vespertilionidae; genus Ia; species Ia io. The sequence goes on along the minus strand of JAJQQW010000002.1, from coordinate 18,337,714 downwards.
CATTATTGGCACATTGTATCTAAGCTGTTAGCCCTCAGATTAGAGTGCTACAGGAGTGAGCAATACATTGGATTATAAGATTCCATAAATGGGTTTGTAGTTGAAAGGAGTTTAGAACTTTATTTGGAAGTAGTCTATAAATCACTTGGAGATCATTTATCTCAACAGGTTGCTGAAATCATCAGAAGTATTCAAGACAGTAATTCATTACAATTTCCATCTTATTCCAGACCATTCTTTTTACTACATGAGCTTACATAAAATAAAACGTTAAGAAATTGTTGCAACACTCAAACATGGTAAAAGCTCATTATAACTGTGAAAAATGTATGAGTTCTACAAGGTGATTGCTTAAAATTTCCAGATAAATTGATATTTCAAGCACTTTCTCTCTCCTCACTAACCCGCACCCTCTACCTTCCTAAAAAACTCCAGTATTTGGCAAAATCAGCTGAGAAAACTTAGCTGAAAAAATAAAACAGTGACAGTCCTGTGTGTGTGTGTGTGTGTGTGTCTGTGTGTGTATGTGGTCTAATTAAGGTTATTGTAATCACATCAGACTTTTACTGAGCTATCTTTTGTTTGACTTTTAAATAATCAGTTTATTCTGGTTTCATAAAGTCATAATCTATTATTTATTATATCCATTTTTAAATACATAAATTTAAAACTGTGTAACTCTCCACATCTGTATTACCTCCAGGAATATAGGGTCTTAAAGTAATTATGTGTTTTTCTGCCAGCAGAGTTGCTCTCAACACCCTATAGATGCTGCTGGATTTTATGTCATTTCCCAGGTTCACAAGCCTTAAAATAAGTGTTCAGATATGTATGACTTCACCATGACTGATGATATCAATAGAAAGAACATGAATTCTACCACCAAGTCACATTTCCTCTCTTCCTGATCAGAGTTTAAGATTATACTTTAGAGTCAAATAAACACAACAAAAAATAAACTTCTTAAAGACACAACTCCTCACAAGTATATGTTTTGCAGCAGATACTGAAGAACATGCAGTTAATACTGAGAGAGTCAGTGACCAAGCTGAAATGGCATGGCTTGATCCTCATATGTTGCACATGAGAAAGTGTTTAAATGTGTGACACTGATATGTGAGGAATGATTGACAATGATGAGTAAAACAAGAGGAAGAACTAATTTCAAGACTTAAAGTGGAGAACTTATTTTTGTATCTATTGAATATCCTAAGTTCTTATATTGATCTTAATACTTTCTGAAGTGAAGATCAAAATTAGCTTAATTTTAGTCCTAATGTGATAAAAATGTAGATGTGATGGGAATTCCACTACATCTAGAGATTGTATTGCTGCTCCTGTATTCATGGTGGTGTTTTTCTTTTTGTTTGTTGTTTTTCATATTATCTGAGAAATTCTAGGCATGATACATATATCCAAGCAGGACACAAATGCTTTTGTCTGCAAACACCAGTGTGCATCCAAGAGAGAGTTCCAGAATTTTTTTATTCTCACCTGAGACAGACATAATTGGCTGTGGAGACATCCCATCTAATAAAAGAGTAATATGCAAATAGACCATACCTCCGCTACACCTACAAAGCCACGTCTACCAACCAATCAGGAGTGAATATGCAAATAAAACCAAACAAGATGGCTGCGGCCACAGAGAGCAGGAGGGAGACTTGGGTTTCCCCGGCAATGGAGGAAGCCAAGCTTTCTACCTGCCCTTGCCAGCCTAGGCCTCCACTCAAGGCTACAAAGTTTCAATGATAGAAGATAAATAAATCCAAACAGAAATGGCAGCAGCCACGGAGCTGGAAAGAGCAGGAGGCTAGGATTGCCCCCGGTGATGGATGAAGCCAAGCTTCTAAAGCCCTGCCTGGCCTGCCTTGGCCTCCGCTCCAGGCTACAAAGTTTCAATTATAGAAGATACATAAATCCCAACAGAAATGGCTGCCGCCACAGAGCAAGCAGGAGGCTTGGCTCCACTCCAGGCTACAAAGTTTCAATTGTAGAAGATAAATAAACCCAGATACCAGGGCCTCTGATTGGGTCTCCAGGGGGCATGGCCAGCCTACAAACCACCACAGGCCCCTCGCCCAGGCCAGCCCACACCCCAAGGGAACACCCACCCTGATACGGGACACCCTTCAGGGCAAACCAGCCAGCCCCGACCCATGCACCAGGCCTCTATCTTATCTAATAAAAGAGTAATGTGCAGATTGACCATCACTCCAACACACAAGATTGCTGCCCCCATGAGGTCAAAGATCCTGCCCCTATGTGGACACAAGATGGCCACCACAAGATGGCCAGCAGGGGAGGGCAGTTGGGTGTGATCAAGCCTGCAGTGGAGAGCAGTTAGGGGGTGACCAGGCCTGCAGGGGATGGCAGTTAGGGGCAAACAGGCTGGCAGGGGAGCAGTTAGACAACAATCAGGCTGGTAGGGGAGTGGTTAGGGGGTGATCAGCTGGCAGGCAGAAGTGGTTAGGGGTAATCAGGAAGGCAGGCAGGCGAGCAGTTGGGAGTCAGCAGTCCTGGATTGTGAGCGGGATGTCCAACTGCCCGTTTAGGCCCGATCCTAAACAGGCAATTGGGACATCCCTCGAGGGGTCCCAGATTGGAGAAGGTGCAGGCTGGGCTGAGGGACACCCCCCCATCCATGCACGAATTTTGTGCACCAGGCCTCTAGTTCAATCATAATCATAATTCAAGGTAGATGTTAGTGGAACTTTTCTGTCCCACGGTGGCCACACTAACAAGCATGCTGACATATTTTTAAACTATCCTTTTCATTGAAAAGCTTTCCTCTAGAAGCATCACATATTCAACTTGTTCCAATAATGTGAATTCATTTTTCTGAGAAAGATACATCCAGTTCTTCAAGGATATTATTCAGGAATAATAGAGAATAGGTGAAATTTACATATATTTCCCCTACAGAAAAATTAAATATATAATAAATAATTGAAAAGGTCTTTAGGTCTACAAAGGGGAAGCTGGCTAGTTTCCATACCTCCATGTAAAATTATCTGAGTATCAGTTGAATGTAAGGGAGCAGCTTAGGAGAAGTCAAGACAAAGGATGTATGAGTTGGAAATCATTTGTGTACAGAAAAGAGTTTGTGGTACAGAAATCAATTAGAAGAGAAAAGATACAGAGTTATAAGAGAAGGTAAATGAGGCAACTCATAAAAAGAAAAAAAGGGTCAGTGACTAAAAGGATGGAGAGAAAATGTACAAATTAGTATAATGGAATATCATTGAATCAAAGAAAATGTGTTGTTGTTTTTTGTCACTGCTGGTCAACAGTGTCATCTGAAGCATTTAAATTAAAGGAAGAAAACTTAAAAAAGAGCCATTTGAGTTGGTTAAGTCATATATTTTGAGAAATCATGAGGGAACAATTGAAGTGGGTAACATTCCTATTGGTAAGTCTTGTTAATAGATGGAACCTCTTATTAGGAAAGTATAGAAGAACAAAATTTTCAGTTAAATAAGAAAAATATTATTTTCATGATATTTCAAAAGAGCAAGAGGACACTTTTTTTCTAGTTCAATAGCAGCAGAAACATTATAGTCACAGTTGAATTAATATAGGCATTAATTTTAAAATGTGTTTAAATTACATTTATTTAGTAATGAAGCACTCTAATTCTTTTTTACAGGAAAAGAAATCAAAATAACATTACACTAGTGTGCCTTAAATAACAAAACCATAATATACTAACAGATGATGAGGCCTAGAGAAGAATGCTTTTAAACCAAAGAAAGAAAAGTCATAATAAAAAAGGATTCAGTGACATAGAAAACAAATACACTATAGGCAAAATCAATAAAGCAAAATTTTATTCTATGATAAAGTCAACACAATTGATAATCACTTAGATAGGTTAAAAATAAAAGATAATAAGGTACAAAGTACCAATATCAAGAATAAGATGAACATTATTATAGATTTCAATACATTAAAAAACCACAGTAAGAAAAATTTGCCATTATATTTGACAATTTAGATTTCATTGAAGCATTTCTATAAAATATAATTTACTAAAGTTACAGACAAGTAGGGTGAAATATCTTAGTAGTAATATGTTTTATAAAACTTTAAATCTACAATTAAAATTTTTTATTAAGACAATTCTAAAATTTTATGGAAATATGATAGTGGTATAAAAATAGACTAATCCTATATAATAAAAGCCTGATATGCTAAGTGTCCAGTTGTGGTTGGCCATTCAACCAATCAAAGCGTAATATACTGATATGCTAAGGCCACTCAACTGTTTGCTGTGATGTGCACTGACCACCAGGGGACAGATAGTCGACAGGTCAACCAGTTGCTATGATGTGCACTGAACACCAGGGGACAGATGTTCCGACCAGTAGGCTAGCTTGCTGCTGGAGGCCGGTTGATCAGGACTGAGCGAGATGGGCCAGACACGCCCTGGAGCCCTACCTCGGTCTCTCCATGGCTGGCCATCCTCCCACGTCCCTCCCTGGCCCTGATTGTTCACCAGTGGGGTTCCTTGGCCTGTCCTGTGTCCTCTTGCAATCCAGGATCCCTCCAGGGATGTCGGAGAGCCGGTTTTGGCCTGATCCCTAAGGCCAGGCTGAGGGACCCCACTGATGTATGAATTCGTGCACTGGGCCTCTAGTAAACCATAATAGGCAAAGTGAAGGAGGGGGGTAAGAAATAACCTTGTGCTCTGATTCTACTCTGTGTTACCTGCTTGTTCAACATGATCCTTACATATTTATTAATATCTAATTGCTTGAAATATTAAAAAATCTATAATTTTTTTACATTTGTAAGTGCCATTTAATTTAGTGTAATCAAAGTCTAAGTGATAAGATGGCATCCTACCTAATAATAGACAAATATGCAAATTGACCATACCTCCGACACACCCACAAGTCACGCCCACCATCCAATCAGAGCGAGTATGCAAATTAACCCAACCAAGATGGCTACAGCCACTGAGAGCAAGGTTTCCCAGGCAACAGAGGGAAACAAGCTTTCCGTGAGCCGTTGCAGGCCTAAGCCTCCACTCAAGCTACAAAGTTTCAATTATAAAAGGTAAACAAATTCAAACAGAAATGGTGGCAGAATGGAGCTTGAGAGAGCAGGCCAGGGTTGCCGCTGGCAACAGGGGAAGCAAAGCTTTCCGCACACCCTGGCTGGGCTGCTTAAGGCAACAAAGTTTCAATTATTACCCCAACAGAAATGGCTGCCGGTCATGGAGGGAGCCCCAGGCTTGGCTCCACTCCAGGCTACAAAGTTTCAATTGTAGAAGGAAAATAAATTCCAGATACCAGGGCCTCCGCTTGGGTTGCCAGGAGGCGTGGCCGGCCTGCAAACCACCACAGGCCCCTCGCTCAGGCTGCCCCACACCCCAAGGGAACCCCACCCTGATCCGGGACACCCTTCAGGGCAAACCAGCTGGCCCCCACCCCTGTACCAGGCCTCTATCCTATCTAATAAAAGAGTAATATGCAGATTGATCATCACTGCAACACGCAATATATCTCCCCCCATGTGGTCAAAGATCCTGCCCCCATGTGGACACAAGATGGCCACTACAAGATGGCCAGCAGGAGAGGGCAGTTGGGAGGCACCAGGCCTGCAAGGGAGGGCAGTTGAGAAGGACCAGGCCTGCAAGGGAGGGCAGTTGAGAGGGACCAGGCCTGCAAGGGAGGGCAGTTGGAGGCGATCAACCCTGCAGGAGAGGGCAGTTAGGGGTGACCAGGCTGGCAGAGGAGGGAAGTTGGGGGCAAACAGGCTGGCAGCAGAGTGGTTAGGGGGTGATCAGGCTGGCAGGCATAAGCAGTTAGGGGCAATCAGGAAGGCAGGCAGGCAGGCGAGCAGTTGGGTGCCAGCAGTCCTGGATTGTGAGAGGGATGTCTGACTGCCTGTTTAGGCCCGATCCCACCGGTGGGATTGGGCCTAAACAGGCAGTCGGACATCCCTCGAGGGGTCCCAGGTTGGAGAGGGTACAGGCTGGGCTGAGGGACAACCCCCCTCCGTGCACGAATTTCGTGCACCGGGCCTCTAGTTTATTATATATAAGCATATACTATTTAATAATATACATTCTATGTTAATAGAACATATATGTAGTTAGATCACAGATAAGATAAACTATAGCATTAAGCAAGTTACACAGAGCTAGGGTTCTTTTTCTTGGCTAAAATACCTGGGAATGTTAATATATCAATGCCAGTTAGGAAATAAAGGCAGTGAGTTACAAAAGCTTACAGGAGCACAGTATATGACCCCTATAAAACAGAGCTCTAATATTTGCTCTGCCACTTACTCATTGTGAGTCCTTAGACAAATCATTTAGACTCACTGAATTTTGGTTTACTCTTCTTTAAAAGGCAAAAAAAAAAATAAAATAAAATTTAAAAATGGTATCGATATATATAGAGCTCTTCTCGAGAGTAAATGAAACACAATTCAAATAAAGCCATAACATGGTTCTTCAAATAGCGTTCAATTGCTGTTAGGAGTTATTATTATTACTGTCATTGGAATGTTGTAGTAAAAAGGAAATAATGGTTGCTAGTTTGATGGGGTATCAAGTTTATATAAAGTTGTTCTTTTAACAACTGTGATATAGGACAACCAAGACATTTAGTGAGGAAGCAGAGGAGCCCAAAGAGATGGCTGGGAAACGGAGAAATGACCAATGTGACAGGTGGCCGAAGAGGGAATAGAGAAACTGCACATTTAAGGTAGGTGAGGAGGAAGAACACCTCCGGTTTTTGAGTGAAAGAAGGTGATGATTGGTGAGAAACCGAAAGAAACTGATTGTGATGAAAATCAGTGCCATGATATCTAGGATGCAAATATTCAGGAATCCAAGACAGAGGACTTACATAATGATAATTAGGAAGCAAAACATCTATGGGGAATTAAGGAGATGGACCTATAATCTGAGTCTTGGGTAGTGAGGAGAAATAAAGATAGAGATACATTGTCACTTTAATTTGATCGATGGAGTTTATTTTCCACCCCCTTGAATTCAGGCTGGTCCTGTGAATGCTTTACCAATAAAATACATCAGAAGTAACATTGTGATGATTTCATAATTGGAAACATCTGCTTTCTACTTCTTGGAATAGTCACTCTCAGAAGTCACTCTCCTTAGGGAACATAAGTGATCCTGTGGAGAAATCTACATAAAGGAGAAACAATATCCCAGTCAACAGCCTTCAGCTTAGCTTCCATCTGACAGCCAGCACCAAACTGACAGATATCTGTGTGGACATCTTGGAAATGAAGGTATGAAAGTTCTAGTCCTACTTAAGGGGACTTAGCTAATGACACATAAAGCAGCAGGAAGTTGCCCCCACCAAGCCCAGCTCCAATTCCAAAACTATTTGCTTTAACCTATTAAGTTTTCCAGTGCAACAACAGATAAATAAAAAAGTAGCAAGAGAAAGTTTGAACCAGTCTGAGCGAAATACTATTTTTTATATATATATATATATATATATATTCTTCCAGGTATTTAAACAACAACACAAAAACAACAAGACAACCCAAAACAGAAGAACAGACAAGGTAATAGGAAGTGGAGGCAGTGATACATTAGTTAATACTGCTATCAATGAGGTTACTCCAGCTGGGAAACAAAATATCCAAGACTTAAGGAGAGATCAATAAAAGCTGAATTACAGGGATTCTTCAGAGATTGAAAATTTAGAGAAAAATAGCTAACTTCCACAAATTGGTTTGTTTACCTGCACCTTCTGTTCATACATAAGGAGCACAAATTATGATTTATGAGAGACAGAAGGTTGCTTTACATATCTACAGAAGGTTTTCTTGGAATCAGTCTGGACTTATGGTAAAATTAAGTGGCAAATGCCCTGAAATGGTTTTACATAAATTTAGGATAGACTCATACAATAACAAGTAGTTAGAGTCCTTCTACTAATAAATGAATGTGATACTGAGAATGAACATTTTTCTTTACTTACCAGTGCACATAGAAATTTAAGGTGATAGATTTATATTTTCCTGGTAGTTATTTAAGTAAATGCCAAAGTCTATCAGGATACATACTTTCAATCTGCCTTATTTGGAAAGATAACTCTAAAAGTGTTCAAAATAACATTTTAAATTTAATTTAAGTTTGTATTTCTTGATATAATATTATACATATGTATATCACACATACTATATATATATAGTCATATGAATATATGCACATACATACACACATACATATGCTCAGGAACACATAATAAAGGAGGTGACTTTGTGAAATTGTGTTTTTTTTAAATGGAGGGTTAGTTTGACATGCAAAAAGTTAGATTTTACTCAGTAAGCAACTGCAATCATTCTTTTTTAATTTCTATTGATATACCATTCTTATTTTTTCTTTCAAATAATATAATACCTGCTAATTTTAGAAAATGTAAGATAAAGTTTATTCTATATTTTAATTTTTTGTATATGTCTTATCTTTTGACATTTTCAAATTTATTTTAATTTTTTTCATGTTGGTAATCTTGTCATGATAAAGGCCACAATAAAATGTTTTTTGGGGTGTAAAATTTAAGAGATATTTGATTAATGATACTCAAAATACAAGTTTTGTTACTTATACAAAGGTCACTATGAGGGGTTTAAAGTACACAAAGAATAGTAATTGCTTTTCTGCATAGACCAGTGGTCTGCAAACTGTGGCTCACGAGCCACATGCGGCTCTTTGGCCCCGTGAGTGTTGCTCTTCCACAAAATACTATGGCTTGGGCGAGTCTATTTTGAAGAAGTGGCATTAGAAGAAGTTTAAGTTTAAAAAATTTGGCTCTCAAAAGAAATTTCAATCGTTGTACTGTTGATATTTGGCTCTGTTGACTAATGAGTTTGCCGACCACTGGCATAGACAAACAGATAGAGGTAATGGGAGTTTTGAGATGGCTGATTGAGAAAAAAACATATCTTCATATGATACACATATCTACATCTATACCTATATCTAAATCTATATCTGTCTAAATATCTATATCTAGCCATGTGCACATACAAATATATCTCAGAATAAAAATGATAGTATGTGTAATTAGTAAAGATAAAATTTTAAAGTCAGAATCTCTGTACTTTATTTGTTGCTGTAGAGTCAAGATCACATAGGCAATTTTATGTTGAGTGATCCAGGATGAGTGCAGTTGACATTTAAATATTGTATGATGATTAATGGACTCCTTAGTAACACCAGAGAAGAAAACATAGACATATCCATGTAATAGTTTGAATATACTAAAGTTGTGGACTATTATTTCTATTTTGACATTCTGATTATTTCTAATTTTTAAATACATATTATAAAATAATAAATTTAATTATTTTGCAGTTAAATTGTTGAATAAAGCAACATCATAGATATTAGCATCATTTGTATTTATTGCTGGGATTTAGGCAGAACTGAAGCACCAGGTATCAACATTTTCCCTGAAATTATAGCTAGTAAGTGTGATGGGGGCAGTAAAGAAGGAAATAACCAAATCTTAGACTTCCCTAAGAAGTAGTAACTTTTGCAGAGAAATGGAATTTAAGGTCTTAATGTGGCAATTATGTAAAAGGGAAGGTGGAAAATGTGCAGTCTTATTTCAAGAAGGTTGTAGGAAAGTTAAGTATGCAGAACTGACCTAGATTTAGGAAAAGCAAGGGATGGAGGATTAAAGGGCATGATATGTTGTTTGTTTTGTTTTGAGAAAAAAATTTAAAAATTATATAGGGAAAATTAAGCTTTTGTAATATCTGACATATAGAGTGACAGTACTTTATAGATATAAATATAAACAGATCTACATATACTGAGTGAGCATGGTCAATATTTTTTCTCTAATATAAGTGATAAAAATATTTGGTCTTTTTGAAAGGTGGTAGGCATCCTAATTCATGTGAGGTGATATCTCAGTAGTTTTGATTTGCATTTTTCTAACAATTAGTGACTTTGAGCACCTTTTTATATACCTATTAGCCATTTGTATGTCTTTTTTGGAAAAATATTTGTAGCCAGGGAACCCTCTGAATGTAATCACGTTTGTTTTTCTTCCTTGTGTTCTTTTGATTTACATAGTAAGTAGTTACCGCCAGCTTTATCCTCCAGGACAGAGATTTTATAAGTCTTGTAGTGAAAATTCCTCTCTTTCTCTAACACCATGATACACTATGGTAGAAGAGAAGCTTTGCAATAAGTGCAGTTGAGAATACTAAGTAACCACATGAAAAAAAAATTGGACCCCTATCTCACACAACTCGCAAAAATAAACTCATAGTGGATTAAATAATTGAACATAAGACATAAAGCCATAAATCTGGTAGCAAACATAGGAAAAGGTTCTTGATTTTGGTGTTGGCAACATGTCTTGAATATGACATCAAAAGCACAAGCAACCAAAACCAAAATTAACAGGTGAAACTACATCAGACTAAAATGCTTCCGCACAGCCAAAGAAACAATTAACAAAATGAAAAGACAACCCCTGGAATGGGGAAAATATTTGCAAAGTATATATCTTAGAAGGGTTAATATACATAAGTACCTAAAGAATTTGAACAACTCAATAACCAAAAGACAACCTGATTTAAGAATGACAAACAGAACTAAACAAATATTTTTCCAAAAAAGACATACAAATGGCTAATAGGTATATAAAAAGGTGCTCAAAGTCACTAATTGTTAGAAAAATGCAAATCAAAACTACTGAGATATCACTTCACATGAATTAGGATGCCTACCACCTTTCAAAAAGACCAGAAATAACAAAAGTTGGCGAGAATGTGGAGAAAAGGAATTATTGTGTTCTCTTGACTATGTAAATCAGTATAGACAGTCTAAAAATATTAATAAATAGAACTAGTGTATGATCCATTAATTTGACATATATATATATATATATATATATATATATATATATCCAAAGGAAATAAAAACAGAATATCAAAAAGATATCTGCAGTCCCAAGTTTATTCACAATAGCCAAATTAAGTGTCTCTTTAACAGATGAATAGATGAAGAAAATGTGAATACATACAAACACAATGGAATATTGTTCAACCAGGAGAAAATGAAGGAAATCCTGCTACATGCAACAGCACGGATCGACCTTGAGGGTATTATGTTAGCAACATAAGTCAACAGAGAAAGACAAATACTGTTATGATATCACTTATACATGGAATCTGAAAAGGCTGAACTCGTGGAAATAGAAGCTAGAATGGTGGATACTAGGGGCTGGGTGAAGGAAATCGGAAAGATGTTGACCAATGTGCACAAATTTGCAGTTAAAAGAAAAGTAATAAAGATCTAGTGCATATTATATGCTTCAAAGTTCTTAAGAGACTAGATCTTATATGTTCTCACCATGTAAAGAAAATGATAAGCTGATGTGATGAAATTGTTAGCTAACACTAAAGTGATAATCATATCATAGTATATAAATGTATCAAAGCAATATCTTATATATCTTAAACTTACACAGTACACTCTCTTAATAAAAATTACTCTTTTAGTAAGAGATTTTCAGGGGAGGTAACTCCACTTCTGACCCATCAACTCACAAATGTAAATATGTGAGTTAGTCATCAATTTCACCTGATTTTTGTATACTCCTACAGGGTTTTATTGTGTCTATCCTTGCTCAACAATCTCGTCCATTTTCACCCCAGGGAGTGGGTGGGAAGAGATTACTGAGGGAAAAAGGAGGACCTGTGTAATACTTTCAACAATAAAGATTTTGAAAACAACAACAACAAAAACCCTACAAAGTCTAATAAAAGTTTGTTTCATTCAGAGCAGCTAATTTGTAAAATGACCTTCAAGGCCACGTAGAATATGGTCTTCTATTACCTCTCTGATCTGTTTATAAAACTCAGAACATGCCCATTTTTCCCTCAGGAAGCCAGACACCTGCTTTTCCTCGTCCACACCAGAGTCTGCTGTCACCTCAAGAAGCACTTTGCACTTGGTCTTCTCTCGCTCGCCTCTTGCCGGGACTCATCCACATGTCCCCTTTTCAGTGATGCTTTCCCAGGACACTCTATCTATAATCACACACACACACACACACACACACACACACACACACACACACACACACACACACACACACACACACACACACAGTTCATCATCTTGCTTTTCTCTTTGAACCTAATACCGTTTAATATCCTCTCTCATACATATGATGCATAATATACATGATACACATATATCATAACATATACATATCTCATATCATATATATGTAGTGACAAAATATAGAAATCTAAGTTCTCAAAAAATTACTTAAAAATGAATTTGGTAGATTATGTAAATTTTAGTCCTAGGTTAAGTATTATCTTAAAAACATTACCTTTTAATGGTATTTGTTGATCTTTATAGATGTGCTTGCATCAAACTGTGTTTCAACATTCAGTCATTGCCTTATATGTGATAAATATTTTATTACACTATTCACGATATTTATTTCACATGTCAAGAGAATGAAAAGGTCATTTGCTATATGCACACTATTTTCATGTTGATTACTCAGGAATACTTACGCTCCTTTGAGGTGATTCTGTTTTCCTCTTTGCTTTAGCTACCACGGAACCCAGGCAAATATACCTGACAATTCCAGCAAATATGAAAGATCTCAATGCATGTTTGGATCACCAATATTACATGAGTTTATCTTATTTTTCCAATTATTTTAGTTTTCTATTGCTTCCCATTTATTTTAATGCTTTATTTTATTGCCCATTATGTAGTTTTGGCATTGATTAACTTATGTAGACACAAGACATACATACAAATAGAATTCTGATTTCTCAATGCCAAATATAAATGCCAGACTTTATATCACAACAGCTTGCTCATTCCCAAACATATAGAACAAATGAATTGTTAATCCTCCACAGGGACTCTAGGCTCATCAGGATCAAGGCCAATAGACCCTTTCACCTGTCATTACCAGCACAGAGCACTGTGAGCTCTCTTACTCATTGAATAACTGTTTTAGGATAAACATTTGTTAAGGAAATTATTCTAAAAACATTCCTTTTAAATATAGAACACAAGTCTTCATTTTTTAAAAACTAGGAATAGTTTAAATTTCTATGACTTATTAATTTAAAAGACCAGCATATAAGAGGAGTGATTAATTTAACTTAATTAATTTACTTAAAAAGAGGATAAGAGATACATTTGAAATTAATATATAAGTGCTACCAGAACTCAGCTTAAAATGAAACTGCTTATGTTTAATAGCTTTTTAATAATATGCACAACAAGCAAGGAGCATCCAATTGGCAGAGCCTACTCATGCAGAAAAACTCGGCTGGTGCGCACATGGGCGTTAAGAGATGGAAGGAAATGGCCCTTGAAAGGGGGCTCTACCTCCTACCACATCTCACCCAGGCACTGGGATGACAAACAAAGGTAAACACACCTAGGTCTCAGTAGAGAGGAGTATATATTTATCATGGTTCTTCATTAAGACTTAACCTTCTTGCTCGGCCAGCATGGCTCAGTGGTTGAGTATGGACCTATGAACCAGCAAGTCACAGTTCAATTCCCGGTCAGGGCCAAGCCCTGATGGGGGGCTTACAAGAGGCAGCCAATCTCATCATTGATGTTTCTATCTCTTCTTCTACCTTCCACTCTGAAATCAATAAAAAAATATTTTAAAAAAAGACAGCCCTCATACAAAGGAAATAACAAGCTTGGTGCAAAAATAAAATTTTTATTTCCACATAGTACATATTTAACACTGGCTGCATTTGGAATCAGTGCTGATATGACTATATGAGTCAATTACTTCCATATGGATTTAAAAGGACAGTTGTATAATTTGACAGTGTGAGTCTTTCTCAATACTGAAAATCTGGAAAGAATTACAGCAAAACATCATTCTAAGTGAAAGATGCCAATTTGTACCATGTCTATTTATATAGGACCATCAAAAAAGTAAAAAGCCATATTTACATTTTTCAAACTTATACTTGTTCTTTCATGCTAAGTACTGATGTGAACAAATGTTATATCTCACACTTATTGTTTCTGATATAAAAATTATGTTTCTTACCTTACTCTTCAATACAAAATACTAGTGCAAACCAAAAGAATAAAGTGAGGTAAGCCTAAAAAAGTGCTTAGAGTATAAACTCTATTTTCACATATTAAAGTAAAAGTATGCGGGAAACTGCCTAGTGTCTTCACTAGAAGAGAGGTGTGGACAAGGATCCTGGAATGCTGGTGACCCTTGAGCTCTGGCAAAGGTCAGAGCTATGTACCCACTGTTTAGTTGAGACAATGGTAGCTGAAGCAACTTCCCCACCTGACAGTCATGTAAATTCTTACTGATAAGATAGTCTGTCTGTTACTGGAAATTGCCTGCCTAAGGGCTATAGATATATCCCAAAATTGAATAAAGGGATGGCAGGGCCAGAGCCCAAGCGGAGCCCAAATTATTGTTTCTTGTCCAATAATAATTTGCATGTGGCCCCTCTTCCAGAGCCCGAACCCTGAACCACATGGGACATGGGACATTCACAAAAGTACTTGCATTAACTATTTTGTTAAGTAAATGCCTCGTAAATTAAGAACACCTCAAAAAAAGGCTATAAGTACAAAGATCTATGGAAGGATGTTTTATTATTTGGAAAATAGCAGAGGCTTTGCACAATTTATTAATTTCACAGTCATACTCAATAGTATTTATAGTCATGGTTCCTTGCAGACTGGCAAACCTTTTACTTGGGGGAAAACTAGGTTTGAGTGCCATATAAATAGTTACAATAAGGAGTCAGAAAAGTGGGGAAGATAAGGGGCAATGAAGATTAGTGATTAAGAGGGTGGCACTAGAGCCTCTATAACTGAGTAGAATTCCAGGTACATGGTTCCAAACCATTTATATAACTTTTCTGTACATCTGTGTCTATTTTTTCATCTGTGAGACTGGGTCAATAGTTCATGTGTCATAAGACATTTTTTACTATGGAATGAATTAATTTATCTTAGAATAGTGCTTGGTACTTATTAAGGGCTGAATAAGTGTTTGCTTTATTATTAAATACTAGAGGCCCAATGCATGAAGATTCATGCAAAAATGGCCCTTCCTTTCCCTGGCCACCTTCACTCCCACCCAGAGCCACCTTTCTGCCTTTGCTCTGACCCGAAGCAGCCTTTCCGCCTTCCCATGCTGCCCAGAGGCCCGGAGCTGCTAGGGTGGTGCGGAATGCCTGCATCCTCGCCATGGCGACAATGCAAGTGTCCTGCCCTGCCCTGGCTTCTTGGAGCCTGTGTATGCAAATTAACCCACCATCTTTGTTGGGTTAATTTGCATACTCACTCTTGATTGGCTGGGGGTGTTGCGAAGGTATGGTCAATTTGCATCTTTCTCTTTTATTAGTGTAGATATTATCTGTTACAGAAAGATTGACATTCATAAAATGAATGCAAAAATAGATTCCAACAGTTAACACCTAAGCCAAGAGCAATATGGAAGATTCATGCCACTAGGGAGATTTTGAACCATTTTGGGGACTAGAAGCAAGTCTTGTGGAAAGAGAAAGTGAAATATTTATTGAAAACCTACCATGTATGAGGTACTTTGCATATGTGATGTTATTTTCATTCTCCCTACAGTACAACAAGCTTGAGAAAATTGTCACCATTTCATTTAGGAAAATACTAAAGAAAACTTATCTAAGTTGCTAACATTTTCTTTGCCTATAGAATCAACCACAGATCTAAACTGATGTATATCTGGCTCTTAATTATGAATTGCTATCATGTATTGTTTTCAGATAATGTTATAATTGGTGTATCTTTCTAGAAAAGTGCATTGCATCTTTCAAAACCCTAAAACATTGCGGGTTTTAATATTTCCTGTAGAATTTCTGTGTCTATTTTCAGAAACAGACAAACAAAAATATTTTGTTTACCATCTTTATAAAGCACCTAGTGCTGACCTGCTTATGGGATGTGAGAATAATTGTATCCATTAATATATGAATCAATGTAAAGAATAAAAATGACGGGTGTCTCCATGGAGAAAAAATGGAGTTTCTTCCTTCCCAAGGTCTTCCCTCCACTACTCCTTAAACAAAATGCATTTAGATCCTGGCCTGTGTGCTCTGTTGGTTGGAGCATCATTCAGTACACTGAAAGGTCACAGGTTTGATTCCCCATCAGGGCCCATACCTAGCTTTCCGGTTGGGGCTCATAAGAGAGTCAACCAATTAATTGGATGTTTTTATCTCTCTCTTCTTCTCCCTAAAATCAATAAACGTATACTCTGGTGAGGGTATTTAGGCACAGGACTGTAAAGTTGTTTAGGTGCAAGCCACAGATAGATAGTACTTACAGGAACATCACTATTACATGACAATGCACCAGGAGTGGAAGAGGAAAAGAAAAACTGATTCACAATCTTGAGGTGACAGTGGGATTTGAAACACAGTAAGCCATTTCTCATACAAATCAAGTCAGTGGTACCTAGGTAGAAATTTATCTCTCTTCCTGGGGGAATCATGCATGGCTGGAGGAGATGATTAGATATGGAAAATTTAAGATTTGTTTGCATCTTAATATTAAAACAAAATGTGAAGATTTCTATTACAATGTTAACATAATTAAGTGTGGCTTGCACTTTTCAGAAGGTTATATTTTTACTAGAGGCCCGCTGCACAAAATTCATGCACTGGGGTGGGGTGTCCCTCAGCCCAGCCTGTACCCTCTCCAATCTGAGACCCTTCAGGGGATGTCCGACTGCTGGTTTAGGCCCAATCCCTAAACCGGCAGTCGGACATCCCTCTCACAATCCGGGACTACTGGCTCCCAACCGCTCGCCTGCTTGCCTGTCTGATCACCCCCTAACCACTCCCCTGCCAGCCTGATCAATGCCTAACTGCTTCCCTGATGGCCCAACTGCCCCCAACTGCCCTCCCCTGCTGGCCTGGTCGCCTCTAACTGCCCTCCCCTGCAGGCTTGGTCCTCCCCAACTGCCCTCCCCTGCTGGCCTGGTCACCCCCAACTGCCTTCCCCTGCTGGCCTGGTCACCCCTAACTCCTCTCCCCTGCTGGCCATCTTGTGGTGGCCACCTTTGACCACATGGGGGGAGGCCATCTTGTGTGAGGGCATGAGGGTCAATTTACATATTACCTCTTTATTATATAGGATGACCAGATTCAGTGAATGGCCTTGCTGTTCTTGGTGTAACAACACTAAATAGTTTTACAAAACTGTTTCAAAATGTTGTGCCAGAATTGAGAGATAAAATATTAAAAACAAAACAAAACATTTTGTTTCAGGAATCAGGTAAATATTTCAGTGACTTTCATGTGGATTGAATGAAATAGAAAAGTTGTTCCAACCTATTTTTTTCTACTTTCTCAATGAGCACGGGCTTCCTTTCCAGCTCTCACAGGTGCCCAGAGCCTCATTGGGCCCCAGCGTGACTAGGATCCTCATGCTGTTTGTCTAAAGCTTACTCCACAGTGTGCCCTCTGCCTGTGTCTTAATTTCCTATCAGCCTGCCTTTCTGCTGGCTTTCATTATGGAACTGTTTCAATCATAAACGCAAAAAGGTATCTTACAGGTTAATTGCTTAATGTGTCAACTTGCAAAACTCAGTACCTGTCAGTACAGTCAGTACCTGTATCTAGACAGAGACTCCGGTCTTCAGCCAATGCTAAGAAGAACATTGAGAAAGATACAAATGTTTCTGCAGTATCCCAGTGTTGTAGAGGGCAAATATTTTGTATCCTTTGCTCTTTCTGTTAACTTGCAAGGCCCTTGTTGTAGGTAGCTACCTCCTCTCTCTGAAGTCCAAGCCTCCCTCTTAGTCCATGACAGCCTATCTTGTTTCATCCCTTCACTGAAATGAGGTATACACACACCTACAGTGGCTTGCCTTCACCTCTGGCTTAGTGCTGCTATGTTATGTAAGGACACTTGCTTGTTTTATAAGCACTCAGAAATGAACAAGTCCTTTTGCTAATGCTTTCTACAAAAAAAGCAAATGCACTGAAAAAAAGGCAATGGAAAATTCACTTGAATAAAAATATCATCTGAGAGCAGCGGGTCATGATGGGACATTCCACCTGCTCTGATAAACAAATGTTGTCAAGGAAAACATGTAATTTAATAGAAATGTGACAGCAAAGACCAACTGCCAAGTGATTCATAAAGGGAAAAGTTTCTTGACATTTAGGAAAATTCAACTTTTAGAAGTCACCTGTCGAATAGTCACATATTCATGAAAGTTAATAGCTAGTACATCACAGTGACCTTGCATCTCATCAGACACTGTTCTTTTCCATAATTAATCACCACTTTCTTTATATGTGTGCAGCTAGACTCTTTATGTGTGCAATCCCTGAATGTATAACTCCAGAAAAGAATAAATAGTAAAGGTATAGAAGTGGATTCTGATACAAACATTTTTAAAAGGTTCATTTATTGCAACTCTACCACATAAGTGCCCAAGGCATTATGGAAATAATACATTTTACATAAGTTAGTTTCAGTCGCTCTGCCAATTTTTTTATGTGGCTGTTGATAAGATACACTGTTACTACATCAGGTGGCCCATGTCCTAAAGCATAAGAAGAATAGTCTTTTCAAAAACAACATTTACTTTAATCTAATGTTTGAAATATTAGAGTTGGAAATAGTAAAGAGGAGAAAAACAATGGGAATTGTTAAAAATTATATTTGGAGGCATTGCATAAATAAGTGAAGGTGTGCGGTTGCATATATGTATGAAACATATCCATACAAGACCATATAAAGTCTGCTGAAAATTTTAAAGCTCAATGTGACAATATGAATGAATTTTATTAAAATGTATTCCTGGCTTTTTTTTTTCTTCTTTCTTTCTAAATTGGGACATAGCACAAATTCCTACCGAAATGAAGGTAAATCAGAAGTTTATTGTTCAGGGACATTCAGCTCTTGTTTTCTCTGCTGACACCACCAATAGGAATAATGACAAGCTCAGCCATGAGGGTGTTTTTATGATGCAAATCTCTCCAGGAGGAGAGGATTATTGTCATCATGAGTATATTTCACAATTCAGCTACTTTCTCCTGCAAGCCACTCTAATGAGATCAACTGTGCCCTTTCTCTAGACTGGAAAGTGAAATTCCAGTGGATCACAGCAGTATAGATTTGGGTCCTTCAGCCATCCTGGCTGTCAGTGCCTAAGAACTCCTGATCCATGCAGAGATTTGCATCTCTTATTACGATAAAATGAGCAGGACGACTCCAAGATGGTTTAGCCCATTTTGAGAAAGTAGAAAATCTGCCAGTTTGTGTTTGTGAAAGAAAATATAGGTCACATTTTAATATCAGCTATGTTCACTTCATAATTATCTATCTTTTTACACCAACACAATTATTTCATCTATTGAGTGAATTATCCTGTAGCTCTTTCCCATCATGTATTCACTCCCTCCTTAATATTTGAGCTAATCACTATCATATTATGTTGTAATTACTGACAAACAATACTTTCCTTACCTAGAGTGTAAGCCCTTGGCTTCTAAGAGCTTTAGGTCTTAAGAGCTACAAGACTGGCAGTGTTTGGGATATAACACTTGCTCAATAAATCCTTCACCACCCCCACCAAAAAAAGTAATAATGCATCAAATCTATCATATCACTTGTTTAAAAAATGGATTTTCTCTGCATTATTTTCTGTGACTAATAAATATCAGAAGACTTCCATCTTATAGTCCTTACCAAAGTCTATACAGAGCATATGAAAAATAAAATTTAAAGCAAATAACTAGACAAATAAGTTTTAAGTTCAATTGATTACAGAGTACGTTTTTATATAACGATTTATGGAACAAAAATTCTACAGAACATACTTCAGGAAATGAAAACTAATTAGCAATGTTCATTTGGATCCTGTTTCACATACAATGAATCATATGATGAAATATTCATTTACCCATGTCAAATCATTATGAGAAATATATTCTTAGGTGTGTTTCTCTGTGAGTTATACACACCCACGCATGGAGAAAGATAGAAAAGGCTTTACTGATATCATTAGGCATGGTTTTACACATGGCAATTTTGTGTGAAATTTTGGAAATTAGCTGATTATTGTGGTCATTGCTTAGAGGACTATGCATTTGTTTATGAGGCAAGCTGAAGAATTTTATTTCACATCCCAATTTATCTATTGGCTGTGGCTCATCTTGTTTGTGCTTTCCTTTTCACCTATACTTTCATTTTCTTTCCCATATTTGCAAAAAAAATATTGCCAAATGTTCACTTTCTTTTCAACTGATTAAAGACATTCTGCTCTATTTGAAAGCTTTCGCCGCGCCCTCCACTCCCATCTTTCCTCTCTCTTCCATATGCCTTGCTTCTTTCTTGGGTTCTGCAACAATAAGTCTCCAGTAAACAATTCTCCAGTAAACTATTCTCAGAAACAAGACTACATCATCAGGGTTACTGTGGCAAACAGAAAACAAATGAACATAAGCACGCTTTAGCTCAATTAGTTCCACAGGGAAAAATCAATGGCATGGAAAAGAGCAAAGTTGCAGAGGGATAAGGGTGTATCTTCCAACTTGTACACAAAGGAGAATAGAAGGAAACGAGACAGTGGGTGACAAAGCTTAGTTGATGTCGACACATGAAAAGTAAAGTGCAAACTGAAGGCAATTAACTGGGTAATTGGAGCAAAACCGAACAATTTTGCCTCAATTAAATGGTTACTTCACTTGAAAGTAATGTGGGACTTGACTTATCCGGCATCTATACTAATAAAAGGCCTGTGGCCGTGATGCCATAACGCCGTCATGACCAAAAAAGCAGCGGCAGGCGGGCATGAGCTACTAGCAGGGAAGAGCTATGAGTGGTGGAGGGTAGGGCAGCGAGCTACCAGAGGCAGAGAGCTATGAGCTGCGGAGAGCTACTAGCGTCGATGGGCGGGGCGGCCCGCTGAGGCCAGCAGGAGCCAGCTACTGGATTTCGTGCACGCTGGGCCTCTAGTGGTCTGATAAAAGTATTCATTAATCTGCTGCAGGAGTGGGAGGGGTAGTTTCTTGCCTCTAAGGGACTCCCTTGAAAATGAGATGGCAGAGCTTTCCCATGTAGAGAAAGTGACAGGTGGGGAACCTTATCTATTCATGACCAGATGGTAGTTGTCTTTGTAACTTTATCCTTGGTCTGTTTCTCACCTCTCCGGCAATCAGCGTTCTCTTCTAACAATTTGCCCTTTGCCTTTTTATATTATCCAGTGGGGAAATCTGGAGCTCTGACTATTCTCAACAGAGGTCTACAAAGCCAAGTTCCGAGTTTTTTGATATTTGAATTCTGGTTGTCCAACCTATCCAGCCATAAATAATAATGAGAAACAATGTTTATTGATTTCCTGCTCTGGACTAGATGCGATAAGCACAGCTCCAATCCATACAGAAACAATCAAGATGAAAATCATTATTGCAATTTTGCAGACGAAGACGTGGAGGCTGTAATAATTCAAAGAACTTGACTGAAGCTACTCAATTAGGCAGAGACCACGTTGAAATGAATTTCTAAGCTGGTCTGACCCTAAAGGCCACGGTTTTCTATTGAAATTAGTTTTCATGTTAGTTCTGTGATATTGTTTTTAAAAATCTCACCTTATTCTGTTTCTTTTAAGAGCAGATGTAGGAAAGTGAAACATCGATTTAGGTTTAGGATCAATGGCCTTCAAACGGTTTTTAACATGCTTGCATAAAAGAAAACCAGCACACCCCTCAATACATTTTTTGTTTTCTCTGTGAGGGAGCCAGAGATATCATTTAAAAAGGTAAATCAGATTGTGTCATTACCTCAGCTGCTCAGAAGCCTTCAGTGACCTGCCCCACTGACTAATATCTCCAATCCTGGTCATACCAGAAAACCTCTCATGAGCTGGCTCCTCTCCTTACCTCTGCTTCCTCCTGCCTCCCACCATTCCCTACTCCCTGTATGCCTGGCATCTTTCTTTTTTATCAGACATGCCATGACTTTTCATGCCATAGGGCCTCTTTTCATGAGTCACCTCTTTACCTCATTGTGACCTTTGCTGAAATATTACATTTAATCCAGCCTAATTTAAATAGCATCTTTTTCATACCTCACCATCTTCTAGCCACTTTCTCTGCTGTAGGACATTTCATTGTGCTTATCACCATCTAAAGTCAAATTGCAAATGCATTTGTTTGCTTTCTTATTTTGTGAAACCTTGACATTGAGCAGCTCTATTAGGTAGTGGATTTTTGTCTGCCTCTTTCATCACTGGCTCCCCAGAACCCAGTGGGTGCCTGGCAGGCAGTAGTTGTTCACTGGATATTTCTTAAATGGAAAACATATAAAACTGTTCTTCCTTAAATTAAATATTAATGCAGCAATGCTTATTTCTCATATTTTTAAATAACAATAATAGAAATTCTAATATCATTTTAATACTCCACAATGGATTACACTGTACTCCCCATAGGGAGGGAATACATTATTTTGGAGCATGGTAATTTGGATTATTTGAAATACTATAAACTAGTCATTATGTTAATATGACCTAATGGTCCTCTTTCCCATTCAAATTGGAAACCATTGACAGTTAAATTTAAGTCAACCGATTAAAATTCAATTAGCATCTATTTCCCCCCCTCGCCAAGCTATGTAGATAAGCCTGGCTTGGGCAAGGTCACATGACTTGCTACTATTGCACCACAGAAACAGACTTATTTCTGGGATGAGTTGGACTACAGACGTTGCTCTCTCAGGTAATGTACATAAAACTCAGAGCGTGGAAGACAGAAGAATAGATGTTTACCTGAGTAAACTAGATCAAGGAAAAAGGAAGATGCAAGCCAGGTGTGCCCAACCATTATTCCAAAACTTCACAATCAGAGAGCCCACCAGCTTCTTCCTGAAGAGAAGCCAGAGAAGAGGTAGAAATGGTGTAATCGTGTAGCTATGATGGAACTCCTTCTGTATGGGAATCTGAAGCCAAGGAACGGAAGTTTCTCTCCCTAATATTGCACTGGCTTCAGTTTGACTCAAGGATCAGGCCCCTGATAAGTCAAAGCTGTGGATGCTGCTCACAGGGAAGGAGTTCTCCCACCTCCAAGGCAGCACACCCAAGTCCAGCAGCTGCTCCTGGCCTCCGGACATGCTGTGAGTGTAAATTTGTTCTCCCCGCAAGCCTCTACCGTTTGATCTAAAAGTTCATTGGCTTTTTTATGTCCTAGGGCATTGGCTGATTCTTGTATGTGCCCTGACCGGGGATCAAGCCCACAACCTTGGCATATCAGGAGGATGCTCTAACCAACCGAACTACCCAGCCAAGGCTAAAGTACCATAATAATAGAGCAATAAAATAGAATATAATTGTATAATCATTAAAAATTTACTGATGTTATGAAAGTGCTCACAATACAATTGCAAATGGAATAACATTATTCATGGCTGTAGGTGCAGTGTGCTCTGAATTTTTAGCAAAGTATATGCAAACATTTACATGCATCTACACTCATATATAAAAAAAAAAGACTGAAGGAAATATAGTAGAATGGTCATAGTATTTATTCTCTTCGAGGCTTCTGGCAATTATTTTTTCTTTAAGATTTTCTATATTTCTTATTTCTCTAAATAAACTCATGTTAGTTTCATAAATAACAAAAACTAAAAAATAAATATTTAATGTTGTAAAGAAGAATTTATTTCATTCTGTATCATCCTTTCTCATTATGCATTTAAGCCATTTTTAATTGGATTAGTAGGTTGAAAGCAAGCCTATAATTCTGTGGGCATGTGGGTATTATATAATCTTGGGCAAGCATTTAGGATTAAGACCCCCTTGTCCTCAGGTAATGCTAGATAATGTAAGACTATGAGAGTCTTTTTTTTTTTTTTTTTTTTTTTACATATATGCTCTCTGACCATTCCCCATTAATGTAGCTTTTGTGTAATGTTATCCCATCTCTTTCATTGCATATCATGCATGATTATAATTTCTTTCATGTATTGTAAATAGATTTCAAACTTTAATATTATTAAAAGGTACCTTTAAAAAATTCTTCCAGTCACTGTGTAACATTTAAGGACAAGTATATAATCAGTGTCATTTTATAAATGCAAAATAGTTTATATAGCTAAAAGAAGGAGAAGTCATATAAATGCTGGATTATTTATATTCCATAAACTAATTACAAACTGTTTTATGATAATAATCATACTTTTGTAAAGTAGCCTTATTCTTCTCATGTCATTGAAGTTCTAATATTACACAAGCTTCTTGAGGAGTGATGAGAAAAACACATATTTTTATGTATTTTAAACAGCTTTGGTTTTGATACTGTATGAATTTCAACACTTACTATGGAAAAAGTCAATGCAACCCCCCAAAAAAGCAAAAATTTATAATTCTAATACGTAGCATCAGAGAAAAACCACAGTGATTATTATTAATTTACTTCATGTCAGAAAAAAAATGCAGTCGTCTAACATTCTTAAATTCCTTTAACTTTACACATATTACAAATCAAGGTGGTTGACTATATGGTAGTCAGGTTTCCATTCAGTGACCATTGTGTGATCCTCTCCCTCTTGAATGTGGTGTATGTGATGGAATCAATCCTGTGATTCATGTAAACAAAAATGTAAATATTATAATTCATTTAGAAAACAGTAATTTGAGCTATTACTTACCTTGAAATCATTATCTCATTGGCTGATTATGGGTAACGGATACATTTTCTGGTGTTTGTTGTGGGGTCAAACCCTGGAGTCAAAAATAAGACCACTGGACGCTGCTGATTGGTTAAAAAAAGCAGGCAAGGATTTATTGAACTGGCCAGGATGGCCGCGAAGGCACCACACGCAGGTGGCCACCCTCACGACCGCGCTGTCCCAGGTGTAGGCAGTCCTTTTAAAGGGCCAAACCACAAAAATTTTCCTTTGTTCTAAATTCTAAATTCTAAAGTCTGGGAACAGCCTGCAGGGGGGTTCCCAGCCCCTGCTGGACATTATTGAAATGTGGCCCTATCTTGGGAAAGCAGGTTTTTACAGAAGCAGACCCAAGCGGAGTCAGTAACCTCTAAAGGTTATCTACAGTTTCTACTCCTGGAGCTACTGAGTCAGTGGGAATCAATCTCCTGTAGTCCTGGTCCACAGGCACAGGAAAATTACCTCTGTGTCTCCAGGTCTCAGTCTTGAAGCTGAGGTAACTACCTTATTGTCCAAGCAAGCAAGTGTGTACAGAAGCCAGAATAGCAGAGTTAAAATTCAAACAGCAGTTTTTACCTAAGTATGGTTGCTACCATACTTCAGTGTTAGTTATTGAGAAGGTTGAAAAGTCAAGCATATTTAGCTGCAGATTGTTTTCAGCATATTTTCTTTTCCTAAGCAGAAATAAGAGATATCTAATTTCTAATTCTGGTAGCATCTATAGTCAGCAAGGAGTTCTGTAGCTCATTAGAGTGCTGTACCAGTTTGGGAGATTTTTTTCCTTGTTTCTTGATACTAAGTCTGGGTGTTCATACTTCCTGCCTTGTCAGTACTGGGTGTAATAGGTACTTCCATATTTGGAGTTTAAAAGGCAACCAGGGTGGCATTCAATTTCATTAGTGATAAAGCATTTCAGAAATCATCAGTGAATAAGATGCCATTGCATCTATTTTGTTCACCTGAAGCAAAAACTCAGCATTTTCTTTTCTTTTACTTTATTTTGGTATAGTTATGTGAATGCTGAGGAAACAATGGAAGTAGTAGGCAGAAACTCATATTTGTTTTCATATCTCATAATTCTTTTTTAAAAACAAGATTTAAATTTGAATATACAGTAGAACATAAAATCAGACCTCATTTTCTAAGATGAAGTCAACTGGAAAACAAGCAACTTTTGTGACAAATAAATGTGTTCATTCATGATAAATAACTATTCATGATTGCATTTCCATATGGAATTCATTTTAATCCCTGGAGAATAGAATCAGGCTATGTTATTGTATTTCTATTCTAAAATTTGATCCAGTGATTCAATAAAACAGAACATATTGAGATAAATGTTTTACACATCTATTTATTAAATTTTCTCATATAAGATTGTCTATTATTTCATGTTCTTCTAGTGGTATCCCGAAAGTCAATGATTTATATAGGTAGGAAGTATTATTTAAGTTGCAACATGTATTGTAGAACAAGATAAGGTTCTACTTATTTCAGTATCAGTTGGTTCCATCGTTCAAGCACAATGAATAGTCTCATACCTAATTTGTGATTGTTTTGTATATTCAGAATTCATCTCAATGATAGAAGATAAGAGAGAGGGTTGTTTTAGTTTCTTTCCCATCCTTCACCACTTATGTCAGATAAAAATCATCATTTTTTATTCCTTTATCCCTTGAACATTCTCCATGATATCAACCTCCATCCTTTCCATATATAATTTGTTAATTTTAAGCTATCTTGAACTTATCAGTTCATGATGATGAATTGACAAGGATCAAGATTACCCTCTAAACTTAATTTAAAATACAGACAAAATACATACAATTAATATTTTCTGATTTTGAAAGCTAGATAAGAGAGGACACTGGTAACATGAAGAAAAGAAAAAAACAAGTTGAACCATGTGATTGCTCAAGCTTAGTAACTAAAGAGAATTTCCAGGCAAAAGCACAAGGGGTTGAGATTCAAATAGAGGCTGGCTGTATCCCTTACTTGAATTCAGAATCAGAGTTCAGGGAAACCAAGGTGACCAAAATTTACAGAGCAGACACCAAGTAGGAGGCAGAGAGACAGACACACACACACACACACACACACACACACACACACACACACACACACACACACACACACAGAGAAAGAGAGAAAGCTCTGAATGGATGTGCAGTTTTTTCCCTCAAGTCTACAGTATATGTTCATGAGTGCTCATCAGCATATGCTTATGAGAAAACTAAATCCATAAAAAAGATCACTCAAAATGATCAAGTTGAATAATATGCGGAAATGATTCATGGCCAAGGGTCATTCACATTTCCACCAGTCAGAATGAATAGAAATATGTCCTAACACACAAGGTTTCAAGTAAAGTCTATAAATGATTATTGCTCTGTAAGGAGGCCATTTAGCTCTAGATAAAAACCTGTCTGGAATCTCCTAAGAAAACTTGAAAGCAAGCCTGAAAAGGTTAAAATTGTTTCTAAGTAACTCAACTACAGTCCAGGGCAAAGCCCAGAAATATTTATAGGAGTACAAAAAATTCCAGAAAACAATCATATAAAATTCACAATGTTTGGAATTTACAAACAACAAACAATAACAACAACAACATCAATGACAAAAACACTAAAAACAAAAAGTGGAAGAAAAATACAATACAAATTAAGGAGAAAAATCAAATGAAATAGGGTCCAAACAGGTCCAGATGATAGAATTGGTAGAAGACAAGGACAAGAAATCATACATGTTAAATGGAAAAAATATACACCATATGTTTAAAAAAATAATGAATTAAGATGATACAGAAAGAAATAAATGATATATGGAGAACCAAAGTGAACTTCTAGAGATGGAAATATGACCTCTAAAATGAAAAATACAACAGTTGGAATGAAAAGAAATTTAGACAATGAAGAAAAAATAGTAGTTAATTTAAATATATCACAGTAAAGAAACTGTAGAAAATGAAAAATAGATTTTAAAAATTCTGGAAAAGTAAACAGAACATCAGTGAGTTATGTGACATTAGGTGGCCTAATGAAGTTGTAACTCAACTATCAGAGAAGTAGGAGCACCAAAGAAAACATTTAAAGAAATAATGACCAAATTTTTCCAAATTTGATAAAATTTTAGGCTGGAGAAGCTCAATGAACCTCAAATAATAAAGAAGGAGAAAACTACATCAAGGGTCATCATCATTACTGTATTGTCTAAAACCAGTGATAAAAGGAAAATCTTTAAAGTTGTGAGAGAAAGAAAGATATTATGCACATAGGAATAAAAATAAGAATGAAAGCAGATTTATTGTTAACAACAATTCAAGACAAAAGAGAGAGGAATCTTAAAAGTATTGAAAAAAAATTTCAGCTTAGAAAGTTATTACAGCAAAATATATTTCAAAAACAAAGACAGAGTAAAGACCTGGGACATGTAAAAATTTGAAAAGTTATATCATCAGCATTACTATCAGGATCAGTATAAGGGGCTGGGTGAAAAAGTTGAAATGATTAATCAAAATAAACAAACAAACAAACAAACAAAGCTCATAGACACAGACTACAGTATGGTGATTAACTGGGGGAAAGGGTGGCAAGGGTAGAAGAGGGCAAAGTGGGGATAAATGGTGGTGGAAGGAGACTTGACTTGGGGTGGTGAATACACAATACACAGGTGAAGTATTATAGAATTGTACACCTGAAACCTATATAAGTTTTATTAACCAATGTCACCCCAATAAGTCATTAAAAAATAAAGTAATAGCATATTACTTAGGTCAATAAAGATAACAAACAAAAAAAAAAAAACAAAAAAAGAAAAACAAAAGACAAGGTAAGGGAAGCAATCCAACACTTTTTCAATGAGGAATCATGTAGGAGTGTTTGGGTCTTCCTTGTGCCACTGGGATTATGTACCCTCAGCTGCCATGCTCCTGCTCTGTGCCGTTGTCCTTCCATTCCTGATTGGAACATGGCTAATTCATTTCATGTACTATCTAGCAGACATTTAGAAAGAGAATGAATCAGTTAGTATTTCTCTGAAACTATACCTTTCAGAGGAATCGTATAATCCTTAGAGAAATCATCTTTGGGTTTATGGAAGAAAGAACAGAGAACAGTTGCATGGAGAAAAATAAATATGAGAGGCATGGAGAAGAAAAGATCAGAATACAAAACATTGTAACCTTTCTCTTTTTATCTTCTAAATCTTAATCCCGAAGATATATGTCATCTTGCAGAAAGAAATTCACTGGTTCATTTGATATAAGGAATTTTGATATAAGGAATGGAGCCCTTTTCAAAATGATCATAACTTCTATGTGGTTGCAGGATACCCTAGTCATTTTTCCAGGATAGATGATAAAGTTCAAAATCAAAACTAAGTGAAAGTCTCTGAGACTAGAGCAGAGTATTCTAAGCTCAGTGGTTCTGTGGACTTTACTGGGGATGGATGCTTTAATACTGGAGCTTAATAATGTTATCTCTTCCTCCTCCTTCTTCTTTCCATCCTTCATGGATTATTTTCTAGTTCTCATTTATTTTTGTATCTACCCATACTAATTTACTAATATTTTCAAATTTACTATCATCATTATGTAGGATATGAATGATTATATTTTTTAAGTTCAAACAAAACAACATATTCTGGTTTTTCTCAAAAAACTTTTGACTCCCTTCAGAAGTTTTATTCCTTTACTGATAATCCAGTGTTGATAGTGGTTTCATTTGGAAATAACTGTACATTCCCAGTGTGGGATGTAATTGTAGGTTTTAGAAGGGTCAGCTTGGTAATGACAATTTCTAGAATTGTTGAAGGCAGGACAATTTATTTTGCTAGCACAAAAAATGCTGAGAATAGACCTTTGTTACTTGATGAATTAAGGTCCAATGAGTTTTTGGTCAGGGTTCTTTCCAGAAAGGTAATTATCCGTAAGTTTTTCACATATCTGTGCTACTTGACTGCTCCAGCTAAAGAAATACAAACAATATCAAGAACTTTGGGGAAAAGATCAAGGAATAATCCAATATAATAAAGAGCTAATATGCTAGCTAATTAGACCGAACAGCAGAACGACTGTCTGGACGACCTTCTGGGTGAAGCTGGGGACAGGAGGGCTGAGGCAACTGGGGCCGCGAGGGCTGAGCCCCTTGCATGAATTTTGTGCATTGGGCCTCTAGTATAGTGATAAATGGAAAAAGTAGCACATATGTAGTACATGATTTAAGAAAACTTCATAGAGCATAAGACAGTTATTTCACTGCTAACCAGTGAGAGCTGATTCTAGTCCTGGATCCATTATGTAACTTTTTTTTTTTAAACATATTTTATTGATTTTTTACAGAGAGGAAGAGAGAGGGATAGAGAGCTAGAAACATCGATGAGAGAGAAACATCGATTAGCTGCCTCCTGCACACCCCCTACTGGGGATGTGCCCGCAACCAAGGTACATGCCCTTGACCGGAATCGAACCTGGGACCTTTCAGTCCGCAGGCCGACGCTCTATCCACTGAGCCAAACCGGTTTCGGCCCATTATGTAACTTTTAAATGAGATTTCTGAAGGAAATTTTCCCCCATATTTTTAAAAGAAGAGTCACAAGAGTATCCTGGGAGCACAGTTCCCTGCTGTGCTGAAAGATATGGCTTCAGTCTGCATTTAAGTACTTCTAGGTCCTCCGGACAATTCCACAGTACGGTTCTTCACTACTAGAATCCAGAGCCTAGTGGTTTTCTTTCCACGTTGGGTATCGCTGATGATTTTGGTACTGAAATCTGAACGTTGTGTAGGCAGCTCATGGAAACAAATCAACCATTCGTCATGGTGCCAGCAACAATCACATTCTGGTTTCTTTCAGTTTTGCATTCTGTAAAAATATTCTTGGTGGCACACAAAGTTGGGGAAAATGATAGGTATTAGCATTGGAGGAGGGAATCGAGAGCGCACATGACCACCAGTGGATTCGAGAGCTGGACCCTGGTAATCGGCAGCCTCTCCTCCTCTCCATCTTGGGAATATAAGTTCTGCCCAGCATGTCACACTAAGAGCTGTTTCATAGCCTTGAGGGAGTAAGGTGCTGAGACCATGGGGACTGAATATGTGATTGAGCCCAGCAGGGATTCCACATAAACTTTTAAGATTCTGACAGGTAGGAGCGGAGGTCTATGTACTCCTCTGACACTGATTATATGCTTGTCCTTAAATGTTACACAGTGACTGGAAGAATTTTTTAAAGGTCCCCTTGATTATTGAAACTGCCACCTACCAATCTGGCATGGTCTCTTTCTTTCTTTGCCCTCTTCTTGCCCTCTGTGTACAAGGGTCAGTTTCAGATTTCACCCAGTAAGTTCTCAAGGTGGTGAACCAACAATGAGAAATATTATCTAAGAAAATATTATCTAAGAAAACTGCTTATCTGCATGAAGTAAAACATTTTTTTTATTTGTTTTCATCTTGGCTCACCTTGTTCACTTTGGTAAAAATGCTCCTAGTCTGTGCATATAAGATTTTTCATACATTAAAACTTATGGATATTTCTATGTGTATTTCTAATAGCACATGATCTCACTCATCTAGGGGAAATAATGAACAACATAGACTGATGAACAAGAACAGACCCAGAAACAAGGAGGCATGGATCAGACTGTCGGGCCTCAGAGGGAGGGTAGGGAAGGGTGGGGGTAAAGGGGAGAGATCAACCAAAGGACTTGTATGCATGCATATGAGCCTAACAAGCGGTTAAGGACAACAGGGGGGTGGGGGCATGTGTGGGGAGGGGTGTAGGATGGGAATGGCGGGATGAGGACAAATATGTGATACCTTAATCAATAAAGAAATTAAAAAACAAAACAAAACAAAAAAACACTTACGGAATATATTACCTACATATCAGCAAATATGGATTTTCTTTAGTTTTCTCAAACCAGTGTGAATTAACAGCATATTAAGAAACTGGCAGAATGATCCAGACACCACTTAAAATGAACCAATATCAAATAAAGCTTTCCTGTATAAACAAGCTTTCTTCTATCAATATTATTTTAAATGAGAAAGCAACAAAGGTAATAAATAAATAAACTTGTTGAGAAAAAAAGTTTCTTAAATGATTTCTTCCCATTTACAGTAAACTCACTTCAAACATTGATAGAGCTGACAAATGTAATATTGTAAACAACAAACACATTTGCTTGAAGGTATTACAGAAGAACAATTCACCATTTGTACCACTGAAAATTTTCATATTTTAAATCCTTCCCCTCCCACCCCGCCCCCCATTTTCCTGCTGTCATTCATTATCCTTACATTTCCTTACAGTTGCCTGCTTTCTATTTCTTTACATTTCCTTTTTGGTTGTTCTTTCACATGGTTCTGCCAAAAATAAAATATCTCCTAGACTTTATTCCTCTTTTTGTCTCACTTATCTTCAATTTTGTTTCTATTAAAGATCATCAATGAAGTGGGCTGTGAGTTGCTTATTATGAGAACCACCTTACAGAAGGTTTCTACAAGGAATGCTGGGCTCTGCTCTTTTGAAAAGTGCTTCTTTTTAGATTTAGCCCTGCTTCGGACCATCCAATGGTCCATTGACTTGCTTTGTCAGGATTTTAGCTGCTGCATCACTTAGCTGTGGGTTTATTTGGAAGCAGGTCAACCCGTGACTTATGCCTTAATAAAAGGTTCCTGTTATTAGCTTACCTTGGCCCTGGTGTGTTCAGTGCTGACTCAGTGGTACTTCTAATTAGAGTTCCTAATTCTTGCCATTTCAGTGCTTGACTATTGTATTGCAGGTGCTGTTGTAACTGAATTCATCAATAGTAAACAAATGATAGGTAAGTAATTCCCTGATGGTCATGCTCATATTCTGCAGGGTGTGGTAATTGTTTGCCTTCTTTATCTGATCACCATATTTTGTTAGATTATCATGTTCCCTAGGATGACAAATCTTGAAATAGGCCTGAAAGCGTGGTTCTATATTATTTGTCAGTGAGAGTCTCTTCCCATGGTATAATAGGCAATTCAGACATCACTGGGCATCCTAAGTGAGATATAAGGCAGGTCATCCTCTGAGTCGGAAGGAGATGAATGTGGTAAAGCGCTTTCTGGATGATGCTGGAGTCTGCTGACCTTGGTGTGGGAGTGAAAAGTGATTTTAAATTCAAAGGAAAGTTAGTAGAGCTTTTCAGCAACTTATTAGGCTGATATCCTAGGCTTGCATTTTTTCCACTTTTTGTGCCTGACCCCATCAGCCTCTCAAATTCATCACCATGATCTAAAAGCCCTCTTCCTTTGTCAGTTTCTGAACACTTCCTGAGCTTTTAGCAAGCTAATGCAGCAGATTCCTACATGGCCTGCAGATCCAGTCCTCCTCCTCTCGGGTTAGTATCTGGTGAATGTCTACACTTAATTCAAGAAGAGCATGTGCTCCTTTCCCTATGAAGCCTTTCCTGAAAGCTTCAGGCACTTACCCAGCACTCCTCAAAGTGCTTCCATTATCAAATGCTGTTTCACACCATTATCTATTCCTTGTTAACCTGTTTATTTTCCTTATCAAATTGCAGCATTGGGGAATAAAAAAGACTCCACATCCCATTGGAATTTGTATTCTCAACACCCAATGTGGTGCCTCACATATACTGGGATTTCAATAAATAAATTTGTAGAATGAATGTGTTACAGAGAACCAGAATAATCAAACAATGCCAGAGAGTTTGGAGTCACACTTTATTACGCATGGGTCCAGAGGAAAATGTCTCTCAAATTTTGGGCCCCGACATGGAGGAATTTCCCCTATTTATATGTTTTTACCTTCTTTGTCTCCCAGAGATGGGGTGTTTCCGGCCCCTTTTGCAAGTTCTTAAAGAGCCCCTATGTGCTGGGGCCTTGAGACCTCAACCAAAGGCTTGGCCTGGTGCCAGCACTGATAACTTCATCCGGGGAAGGTTTAATGGCCTCTCTGAAGTGGGAGTAGTCTTATTTTCCTTATTATTTAAGCAAGCATTTACAGAAGCCAAATAGCAGGGTTAAAATTTCAAACAGCAGTTTTTATATAAGACTAGAAGCCTGGTGCACGAAATTCGTGCATGGAGGGGGGTTGTCCCTCAGCCCAGCCTGTACCCTCTCCAATCTGGAACTACTGGAGGGATGTCCGACTGTCCGTTTAGGCCCGATCCCCCGGGCAGTTGGACATCTTTCTCACAAACCAAGACTGCTGGCTCCCAACTGCTTGCCTGCCTGCCTTCCTGATTGCCCCTAACTGCTTCTGCCTGCCAGCCTGATCACCCCATAACAACTCCGCTGCCAGCCTGGTTGATGCTTAACTGCTCCCCTGCCAGCCTGTTTGCCCCCAACTTCCCTCCTCTGCTGGCCTGGTCACCCCTAACTACCCTCTCCTGCAGGGTTGATCACCTCCAACTGCCCTCCCTTGCAGGCCTGGTCCCTCACAACTGCCTTCCCTTGCAGGCCGGGTGCCTCACAACTGCCCTCTCCTGCTGGTCATCTTGTGGTGGCCATCTTGTGTTCACATGGGGGCAGGATCTTTGACCACATGGGGGCAGACATATTGTGTGTTGGAGTGATGGTCAATCTGCATATTACTCTTTTATTAGATAGGATAGAGGCCTGGTGCACGGGTGGGGGCCAGCTGGTTTGCCCTGAAGGGTGTCCCGGATCGGGGTGGGGGTTCCCTTGGGGCGTGGGGCGGCCTGAGTGAGGGGCCTGTGGTGGTTTGCAGGCCAGCCACACCCCCTGGCGACCCAAGCGGAGGCCCTGGTATCTGGAATTTATTTTCCTTCTACAATTGAAACTTTGTAGCCTGGAGCGGAGCCAAGCCTGCTGCTCCCTCTGAGGCGGCAGCCATTTCTGTGGCAGTTAATTCACCTTCTACAATTGAAACTTTGTAGCCTTAAGCGGGTGAGCCCGGCCAGGGTGTGCGGAAAGCTTTGCTTCCCCTGTTGCCGCCGGCAACCCTGGCTTGCTCTCTCAAGCTCCGTTCTGCCCCCATTTCTGTTTGAATTTGTTTACCTTCTATAATTGAAACTTTGTAGCTTGAGTGGAGGCTTAGACCTGCAACGGCTATGGAAAGCTTGGCTTCCTCTGTTACCTGGGAAACCTTGCTCTCTGTGGCTGTAGCCATCTTGGCTGGGGTTAATTTGCATACTCACCCTGATTGGCTGGTGGGCGTGGCTTGGCTGGTGGGCGTGGCTTATGTAGCGGAGTGATGGTTAATTTGCATATTACCATTTTATTAGAGAGGATGGATGCTTCAAATGAATATCTTTGTTGTGGCGAATGACCCAGGAGATGCAACAGCCAGCACCCAGACTACCCAGCGCTGCTTGTCCAGGGGACTTGATCCAAAGCCTGAACTGCCAATGTGGGAGGCTTTGATACATACCTCTTCTGTGGCGGCCCCTCAAGATGGGCTTTGCAGCTCCGCCCAAGTCAGTCAGAATGGGGAAGTAAGATCCCTGTTTAACTAGACACCGCACTAGGCTGTAAGCCCCCAAAACTGCCCCCCTATTTTCCTTCTCATTCCCCCCCGTCCTGTTCCATAAATGAGCCTTCGCCTTGGCAATTACAGAAGACTTGGGAATTGGGGATAAGGTCGC
This sequence comes from Ia io, assembly GCA_025583905.1. Taxonomy (NCBI): domain Eukaryota; kingdom Metazoa; phylum Chordata; class Mammalia; order Chiroptera; family Vespertilionidae; genus Ia; species Ia io. The sequence goes on along the minus strand of JAJQQW010000002.1, from coordinate 18,302,408 downwards.
CAACTGCTCTAGTTATTTCCTGCTGAAGAGGGGTGATGAAAAGGGGGCGACGAAAAGGGGGGTGTAGCATGCCGAGTCTTTATTATCGTCCCCAATGTTAATGTAAAAACACCATTGAAATCTGTAAAGAATTTTTGTGAGTTTATTTGAGCCAAGCTGTCGACATATTTCAGGAAGCAGAACCTCAAACGAACTGAGTTAATGCACCAGAGATTGGTGGGTTACATCTGTATTTATACATTGCAATCAAAGGAAAGGGATGTAGGTGGGTTACATGAAATCTATCCGTGATAGACTAGAGAGGCAGGAGAAAGCAAAGTGTGGGGGGAACCCCTGGGGTTGGATAAAAAGTAAAATGATGGACACATACTTAGGTGGGTGCAGGAACAATTAACATGATAATGAAGGAATCTGTGGTATCTGTCCTGGAGCCCAGCACATTAGGTTGTGCCCCAAGGGGACTGAAAAAAAAAGGGAAGTGACAAGTTTACCCAGACATTTCAAAAGGTATGTTAGTATAGATGCAAAAAGACAGACAGGCTCAATTAAGGTACAGGTTGACCTTGTCAGTGAAGATACTGGCCTAGGAGGTGACTACCCACCATAACTACTTTTAGTTAAAGTTTAATTTCAGACCATCCTTTGTGGTTACTTTAGGTTTCTCAATCTGCAAGACTGACACACAGGCCGGCCCTGAGCTTGTCAGGTCAGCATGTGGCCCTTTTTGTCCACTCTAAGGAGGTTGAAATAGTAGTTCAGAGTAGCAAGGGCACAGAAGTTCTCTTCCTGGTACCAATCTGTTGATCCGGCAACACTTGTATCCAGCAATACCTAAGTCAGGTCCGTCAGCCAGATCCACCATCTTCTTGAAGATGATTCGCAGGGGGGTGGTTCAGGTCAGAGGTCACCTTCCATTCTGGATGTTGATTGTCCAGTTGGTGGGCTGCTTTCACCCGGGAGTGGTGGATTTAGGTGTTGAGTCCTGCAACTTTGGGAGCTGAGGGGGTGATTAGTATGATTGGATAAGGTCCCTTCCAGGTTGGCTTATGGGTTGTTGTTTTTTTTTCCAATTTTTTATTTAAACCTGGTTCCCAGGCTTGTGAGGGTGTACAGCTGTTCCTAAAGAGATGGGCAATTGATCAGTAATCCATTTGTGGACTTCAAGGATAGTTTTTCCAAGTCCTTATAGCTGTTTCTGAATTTTTAAGTTTTTTATTTCCCCAAAATTTTCCTTTGGCAGGACTTAAGGGCGGGGTCTGCCATATAGAATTTTAAATGGAGAGAACCCTTCCCTAGCCCTCAGGGCACAGCATACCCTCTGGAGCACAAGTGGTAAGATATCTGTCCAGGGTAAGTTCGTTTCCTGGCATAGCTTAGCCATAGCCAGTTTGAGAGGCCAGTTCATGGGTTTTCCTTTCCCTGAACTTTGGGGCCTGTAGGCTGCATGTAAGTTCCACTTAAATTTTAAGGCCTTACCCTATAAAAACTAAATTCATCTTGTGGCTCTGCCTCTAACTAGCTCTGTGACTATTCAAATCACATCTCTTATTCTTCCTGTGCTTATTTGTAAAATGAGATAATAGTAGAACCAGCCTCAGAGATGCATTGTAAGAAGTAATGGTCACAAAGTTTGCCACTGCCTGACTGAACACTTATATGTATTGTATGTATGTGAGTGTATTTTATGTAACATTTAATATTATTAATAAATATTGAATGACATAAATAATGCTATATAAGTTGGTTCTGTATGGCAAGTAGAAATACACAAACACACATATATGTTTATGTATATGTCTTAGTAACAAATTAATTTATAGAAAAATTAGTTTTTGTGAAATACTTGTGTGAAATATTAAAGAGCACAGGGAATGACCACTCTGGCTAAGCCCTAGCTCAGTGATGGCGAACCTATGACACGCGTGTCAGCACTGACACGTGTAGCCATTTCTGATGACACGTGGCCGCTGAGGTGGCCGCATGCTGAGGATGAAACATTTGCGAAATAATGTTTTTTCCTCAAAGTGACACACTACCCTAGTCATGCTCATTTTTTTGGCAAAGTTTGACACACCACCAGCTCAAAAGGTTGCCCATCACTGCTAGCTGCACCATATAGATAAGACCATAGCTGAATGCTACCTTGAGGAATGACATATGTAAACCTGATAGACACTTTCTGATTGATACACTGTGATTGATAACCAGCTTGTACTTCGATTAACACTTGTGTGATGTCATAAGCTACTGATAGCCACCTGGACTGCTGTGGGCCAGAACAGGCTTAAAAATGGGTCCCGACTTCAGACATTGATCATTCTCTTGATCCACGCTCCACGCTGCCTTGCTCCATGCCAGTTGGCAGAAGAACAGCCCAACCTCCCATCCCGAGACTTCAGTCACCCTCCTCCCACTGACTCGACCCAAGTAGACGGCCAGTCACCCAAAGACAGATCCACCCCTGCCTGCAGAGGACGCCACTCTTCCCTGGGGACCCCGTTAAGCCTGAGCCACGGCACCAGGAACCTTGTGAGTAATAAAGTGCTGTGTGTGATTTGCCACTGCATATTTTTGTGTGGCGTAATTCCTCTGGCAGTCTTAACTATCTATATATATGAAAGCCTAAGCGACCATCGCAATCAAACGGACGACCGAATAGGCTGCGTGTGGGGTGACTAGGCTGGCAGGGGGGTTAGTGAGGGGCAACCAAATGACTGAGCAGCAGACTGCGTGAGGTGACCAGGTCGGCAGGGGGGACAGATGGGGGTGCCCAGGCCAGCAGAGGGGGCATTAGGGGCGATCAGGCAGGCAGGCAGGTGAGCAGTTAGGAGCCAGTGGTCCAGGATTGTGAGAGGGATGTCTGACTGCCAGTTCAGGCCTGATTCTGGGGATCGGGCCTAAACCAGCAGTCAGACATCCCCTGAGGGGTCCCAGATTGGAGAGGTTGCAGGCTTGGGCTGAGGGGACACCTCAACCCCCCATGCATGAATTTCGTGCACCAGGCCTCTAGTATTACTATAAGGTCAGATGATAATGCCTACCCTCAGTCCTGCTTGCTTAAAATAGTCTCTTTGGTAGCAACTACTTAATGTCTGAACACCTGCACAGTTAAGTTTATCTCAAGGGACGCCTTGGATAACACCCCATATACTCTACTCAGACAGTATATCATTGGTATTAGAGACTAGGACAGTTATTCTCCACTCAAATAGGTGGATTTTTATTTTTATTTTTGTTTTCTTTTTTCTTCTCCCATTATATAGTAACAAAAAAATGAGCTCCTCTGGTGTCTTCTCTACTCCCCGCTTCTGTGAACAAACCATTTCCTGTTTTAAGCTGTAACCCATCTGTTTGTGATTATTTAGAAACATGTAATATCTATCCCCTTTAATGAATTACAGGAGTGTACCTTTTTTTTCTCACTCAACATTATTTTTTTCTTTCTTAAAAAATAGAGAATTATGAGTCTCACACATCTGAATTGTAAAATTTACATGCCTAAACATGTGGTTTCTAAATTTCCACTCGTGTTCAAAATCACTATATATTTTTTTTTGACTATTCATATCCAAAGCACCATGGAAATCATTGAAAAGTCTGTTCAATATATATCATGTATACTGATGATTTATAAACAGAAAAAAATTGAAAATTGAGGAGGTGTCCAGAGTATATTATGTGAGCAACATCAGAATTGTTTAACATTCATTTATACCTTTATTAAATAAATATATTATTGATATTTTACAAAATGACAACTAAAATGTATTCAATATTTACGATATTCAAAATGCCACTCTTTACATGAATTATATCATTTAAAATTTTTGAATAGACCTAAACATTTTTATTATTATTACATTTGTACTACAGAGAAAGTTGAGATACAGAGCTATTAAGAAACTTGCTAAGATCACCTAAGTAAACAGGAGAAATGGAAATCAAACTCAAGTCTTTCTCAATCTGTATGTCTTCATAAGCTTTGATTTAAAAAAAATACCATTTTCTCTGTGATTGGTGAAAATGAAATGGACCCTAAAATGAGAAAGGTGAAGTTCCAAGCATTAAGAAGGAAACCCATGTTGTACAATGATAAATTCCATGGTGTAGTGAAGTTCAAGGTTGTGTACCTAATGCCAAAACCCTATTCTTTCAAAGTTATTACCATTACATTTAAAAATATTTTCATTATATGGGCCATCAAATGAAATATATTGAGTGAAAAATTCAGCATTCATTCATTCATCCTTGAAGATATCCATTGAGATCCTAGCCTATGTAAACCAATAAGCTGGATACACAGACACAGTCATGAATTAAGCCAGGTCCATGCTCTTAATAACTGAAGATGTATTGAAATTTATTTACTTACCTGGTTTCCTATTCCTAAGAGGCTTCAATTCTCTCCTGTTTTTATTCCTCAACATATTGCCAAGCCTTCTTGGTATGATACAATTTTCAAAACACTTTTCCCCCTGATTATTTTTATAAATTTACTATGGGCCCGGTGCATGAAATTCGTGCACTGAGGAGGGGTCTCTCATCCCAGCTTGCCCTCTCTCACATACTGTGAGCCCTCAGGGGATGTCCTACTGATGGCTTAGGCCCGCTCCCCGTTGGGAGTGGGCCTAAGCCGCAGTCTGGCCTCCCTTTGCTTGAGGCGACCGGGCTGATCAGGGGAAGGCACCAGCCCCATCACCCCACTGCTGCAGCCACTGCCAGTCACTGCAGCCACCAAGGTATTTTAATCAACATGGACTCCAGTCCCTTCACCATGAAAAAAATGACAACTTTCTTTAAGCATTTTCAAGATGTGTCTTTCATAGGATATGACATTTCTTTCTTTATTTTTCTTTTTATCCTCACCTGAGGATATGTTTCCATTGATGTTTTCTCCTTCCCTCTGATCCCAGGCTCGGCCCCTTCCCAAGCCTAAAGCCTCTGCCTGATGGCCAGCTGGGAGTGACCTGGGTGCCGAGGAGGTTCCCCGGACCCAGGTATGTATGCAAATTAACTGCCATCTTTGTTGGGTTACTTTGCATACTCACTCTGATTGGCTGTGGGGGTAGCAGAGGTACAGTAAATTTACATCTTTGTCTATTATTAGGTAAGATCTTTATTACTGAAAATTTTACAGATGTCCATCTCTTTTTCCCCCATTGAAATAGGAATTTGGGGGGCTGAAAAAGACAGGTTTTAGGAAATTTTGGAAGTTAAGGGGACCATGGAGGAAGCACAGGGCTGCAGAACAGCAGAATGTATATTTCCATAGAATAGGGAAGCTGAAAAGCTGCAACAGGTACATTTCCATAGAATGAGGGAGCTGGGAATAGCAAAAGGTCTATATTGACAAAAAAAAAAAAAAGAGAAGGAAGCCCTTCATTCAGAAGGAGAGGAAGAAAGCCCAAAAGGAATAGGAAAACAATAAGGAAGGAGGGGGGAGAACCTCACATGTCTCATGTGAGGTTCAACCTTTGAGCCCAGGAGTTACTATAGTAACCAGTCTAAGGGAATAGTGACTAATCAGAGGGGATATCAAGGCACCAGGATCTGCAGCCTTTATAAGCCATAGGAAAAGGAACTCAGTGGGACCCTTTCCCCCTCTCCACGTGGGAGTCCATTCTGTGGGACTCTTTCCCTCTCTCCCTGTGGGAGTTTGTACTTGTTCTTCAATAAATTCCTCTGTCCATGGATTCATTCTTCAATTCTGGCGGACAAAGAATCTGGGTTCCAGTCCAAAAATTCCGTTTCACCATTGACCACCTCCACCTGTCCAGGCTCCCCCTCAGGCCTTCACCACACTATTGTCTGTGTCCATGAGTTATGCATATATGCATACAAGCTCTTTGGTTAACCTCTCTCCCCCAGACCCTCCCTATATCCACTTCCCCTGGCTTTTATTTCACTACACCCTCCTGGTTTATTTTTTCCATTCTTGACATGTCTTTTTTTATTTTTCTTTTCCTTCTCTATGTTTACTTATTCTGTCTTAGTTGTTATTCTTAGCATTTGCCATTGTCTCCTAGTAGGATATATATGCGATTTTTAAAATGTGCAGTGCCTTGCTGGCTTATACTACCTTGTAATGGGTTGAGACATTCGATCATATTCATCTCTTTCCAACTCCATCTTTTGTGGCTTCATGTTGGAACCTTGAAATCAATTTTGGTAGAAGTTTATACACTGAGAAAATTGAAAAATACTATAATCAGTGCTTCTAAAAAATTCTCCAGCTGCTGCTGCTGATAAATCTTATCTCTCTGACTAGCCCAAGAGGGTATTTTTGTTTAGTGCTCTAAGTAAAACACTTAGAAAAGTACCTCAGACATAGTGGGTGATCCTAAATTATTATTACATGGATATAATTGAATAATTAGTCATAAACTATAAAATTAATTAGAACTCAGAAGTTTTTTTAAACAACCACTTTAAAAGATTGCAGTATGTCATACCCCAAAAGAATTCAACACCTATTTTCTTAGAAACATAGTGAGTGAAATGAGTGAATAGAACTTACATATGCACTTACTGAAGATGACTTGCATATAAACGATTCCTGTAATTATGCCAAATTGGCCATTGTGGAAAAAATACTGAAAACATACCTTGGGGAGACAGTCAAAATTCTGCCAGGCACTTATGCTTTTTAGAAAATAACTGAGTAGTGTTTTCACCTGCTTGGAAAGCATTGCAAAGCAAACATACAAAAGTGAGTAGAAGGTGAAAGCAGAATAGACTTGATCACTTGTAAAATTAAATTATGCAGAATTTAAATTCACCCAAAACTCCATTTGTTTCTATGAGGCTTCTCCTCTTTCTGCAAGACGCACATGCTCAAATGTCCTCATTACAAAATGAAACACTACTTTTATTTTTTAATTTATATTTCAATTACAATTCACATTCAATATTATTTTATATTAGTTTTAGGTGAAGAGCATACTGATTAGACAACCATATAATTTACGAAGTTTTTCCTCTAAACATTCTAAATGCTATGGTGGCTCACTTCTAAATCAGTCACCCAAGATTTTCATTGAACCATAGAACTGATGTTTAACATTTTAACTTTTATGTTCCAGCCTTCTTCTGTAAGCCTTAATTTGGAAAACTGTGACAGAACAAAATAATGGTTAAAAAAACACAGACTCTAGACTGTAAATTCAGACTGCTAGGTTTTCTATCCCTGCTCTACTAAATAGCTATGTGATTTAAGAAAATAATTATCTTCTCTGTACCTGCATTTCCTAAGCAGAAAAAAAAAATGGTTGTAATAATATTACTTTAAGTTAGAGTACCATTATGAAGCATAAAATATGTTAAAACCTGTACAATTCCTAGAATAACACTTGGGACGTGAAGTAAATCACAGCTATTTAAACACACCATATTTGCTGTGATTATTTATGACTGATGCTTCTTTTACATATAAAAATTCCATAGTCTTTTAATTCGATTTAGGAGATTAATTTATTTGAAGTAAATGAATGATTGCAGTGTGTGTGATTATTTTTGGAAGACCATAAAATATTCACTCAGAAATTCAGCATTTACTAGGTAACTAGAATGTTCTAGGACTATTAGCAGTGAACAACAACAACAAAAATTGTGCTTTTGTAAAACTTAGATTCTGTTATTCTTAAACCTTTGAAATGTTATGTTATAATAAGTGGAGGAGGTGCATACACAACAAATTATGTTTCACAAATACTGTAATATGGTAAGTACCCTGCATAATAAGTTATTCCCAACTGGAAAATCATGATAAAAATTATTGAGCTGCACAACTTGAAATATGAATAACATTGTACTAACAAAAATATAATATAAATAGAAAAATCTGAGTGGGGCAGAGTCCAATGCACCTTGAGAATCCTATATAATAAAAGCCTAATATGCTAAGTGTCTGGTCGTCGGGTCGGCTGTTCAATCAATCAAAGTGTGATATACTAATGATATGCTAAGGCCACTCAACTGCTCGGTATGATGTGTACTGACCACCAGGGAGCAGATGCTCAATGCAGGAGCTGCCCTCTGGGGGTTAGTGTGCTCCCATAGGGGGAATGCTGCTCAGCCAGAAGCCCTGAGCCAGGCTCACAGCTGGCGAATGCAGTGGCAGTGGCAGGAAGGACATCCTAAGCCGGCAGTCGGACATCCCCCAAGGGTTCCCAGACTGCAAGAGGGTGCAGGCCAGGATGAGGGACCCCCTGAGTGCACAAATTTCATGCACCAGACCTCTAGTTAGAAATAAGACAAAGCATGATGTGTAATGAAGCTGAAAATGTAAGGTTAGGAATAGGCCATTAAGACCAGGTGAAGGTGGGTGAAGTTTCCTTAAATAGGAAATGGAGGGGAATTGCAGGTTTTAGCCAAAGTATGTAAGTGATTATGTTTTACATATTGTAACTGCAGTAGTTATTATGGGACCATTAAACAAATCTCAAACTGTAAGGCAAACATGGAGTTGAATATTCTTTCTGAATTAAAAAGCCCTGTAAAAAAGTAGTTGACCAAAAACAACTTACAATCTTATAGTAGAAATTAAAAAAAAAATTAAGCCAGATCATTTTCATGTTGATTATATAACAAACTATGTTAGCCTAAAATGTTTGTTTGTTTCAAATTATGATATATACTTCTGATTTGTATATCCTAGGGAGACACACTCAAAAATAAAGGAAAGAAAATGTAAGCAAGATTGGTAAATAAGAAAGCCATCTTCCTTGGTCTCATGATTTTTCATAGATGAAATATATTAGATTGCAACTGACATAAAAATATTAACAAATTTGTCAATTTGTCTAGAAATGCTAAGATAAGAAAATCTGCCAAAAAAATGTTTTTCTGCTGAATTAAAAATTAATTATACAACAGAAAGTTGAGGAGAATAGATATTCTATACTTTGAAACATTCACATAGTTTTAAAAGAACAGAAAATGAGATTTTTAATGACAGGGTGCATTCTTTTGGTTATGTTAAACATGTATAGATTGTCATAATCATGTTTGCACCTATTATTTTCTCTAAAGGTTTTTGTGGGTCCTGTAGTCTTAGGTTATACATTGTTGAGCTTGTTTTTATTGGATTAGGTCCTCCTTTCAAATGCCTTTTTCAGACAGGTAGACTGTAACAAGATATTTGAAAATGTACTTTTCTGTGTACTGCTGATTATTTTCAATGCTTTCTTGTTCTCTCAGCTTTTTTTTTTTTTAATTGCTTTTCACACACATGCACTCCAGCCAAGCAGAAATATTATCAGTTTACAAATATGTTTCATATGTTCAGCCCATCTTGGTGAGGGACTAGTTTTTACTATTTTCTTTGGTATTTGCTAGGCCTGCACTTTTAGTCTGGAATGGTTACTTTCATAATGATTAAACCTTCCTTCCTGTAATCACATAATGCCTTTCTTTATTCCTGATAATTTTTTTTCCTGTGAGGTTTGCTCTGTCTGAAATTAATATAGCTTCTCCTGCTTTCGTTTTATTAATGTTAGCATGGTGCATATTTCTCCATTCATTTAATGTTAATCTATATATGTCTTTATGTTTAAACTACCTTCTAATAGACAGCATGTAGTTGTTTGTTTGTTTGTATGTTTTTGATCCATTCTGATAAACTCTGTCTTAATTGATATATTTAGGGATCACCTATCTTTTGAGTAAAATAATATTTTATATTTCAGTTATTTTGAAAGGTTAGTTAAACCTTTCAACTGAAAGGTTATTAAATGATATTTTATTTCTTAAAACTTTTTCATATTCAATAATGTTCATTTTAATTCCAGAGATGATCTTACTTCATACAGTCAATTTTTGTTAATGTATAATTATGCTTCCATCACTCGGAGACTTTTTATTTTCACATTATACATTTCAGTCATATTGAGGCAGGTTAATTAGATATTAGGATAATTTTTTGACAAGTGGGAAAAGGGAAACTGAGACAGATGTTTAGACAAATGGGGCAAAAAATTTGAGGAATTGATAGCCAGCTAGTAAATCACAAGATCTTATCTTTCCAAATCTGGGACACTTGAGAGCAAATGGTTTACACTTCTCCCTAACCAGAGAGTAAATAGTTTGAATCACCATGGTCAGGGAAATAGATAACAGAGATACAAATAGTGTCATTTGTTTCTAGCCAAACCCAAGGAGGGATGAAGTCAGGGAAATAAATAATGACCCAATTAGAACCAAACAAATCCAAGATAGAGGTAACGCTGACCAGAAAAATGACACTGGTCCTTCTATGCACTCATTTTGCACAACAGCGTATTAAAGAACACCCCTGGAAAGCTGAGGAATATTCATCAGTTACACCTCCCCTAGGATTTCCACCTTTAGGAAACTGATAAGAACCTTCAAAATAAAGGACCCAGGGCCCACCCTCTTTGGAGTATGCCATGCCCCTTCTTTACTCAGGTCTGAACTTTTACTTTCTTATTCCTAAACTCTACTGGTACCCAGGAGACTTCCAACCAGGGAAGCAGTGAGCAGCAACAGCTCATCTTGGGCATTAACCCCTGAACCTGACTCCAAGGCCCCCATTTCTCTGACTTTTCGGTGAGCTGATAGCAGCTCCACCTGACTCACTTCTGTCTCTGTGACTTTTACTTTTCAGTGAGTCCATGCAGCCCAGCATGGCTCATTTATTTTCTATAACATTTATAGAAGGGCAGAGTAGGGCATCGCCTAGGCCCGTGGTCGGCAAACTGCGGCTTGCGAGCCACATGCGGCTCTTTGGCCCCTTGAGTGTGGCTCTTTCACAAAATACCACGGCCTGGGCGAGTCTATTTTGAAGAAGTGGTGTTAGAAGAAGTTTAAGTTTAAAAAATTTGGCTCTCAAAAGAAATTTCAATCATTGTACTGTTGATACTTGGCTCTGTTGACTAATGAGTTTGCAGACCACTGGCCTAGTCTCTCTCCTGTTGCTTCTTCTATCTTAAGCCTTTCCATGTTTCACTGTCTCCAGCTTTAATAAACATACCCTCAAAATTATCTGGACTAGAATTATGAAATCTTTCCTGCCCAAAGTCTAGAACCCATACATTACTGCTTGCCTGAGGCAGACACACTCTGGGCCAAGTCCCTTTCCCTTGAAAATATCACATTCAGACTGCTTCACTTAATTTAAAATAAACTCATTCTGTGAAATGACAGTAAAAAAAAAGCAAAATAAAATGTCATGGCAAACTGGCTTATGCTTTTATGGCCAAAGAAGATAACATTGATCTTTCATGATCAGGTTGACAGTGTCAATCCTGGCTTAAATTTACTAAAATAATAAGCACCAGATAATAGACAACAAATTTAGTAAATTAATGAATTAAATTTAATGATGTGTTGAACAGTGAGAACAATATAATAATAAGTGAAATAAAATATATTATTAAATTAGTGGAATTACTATGACTTGGAATATGTTTGGGAGACTATCTATAAACTAGAGGCCTGGTGCACGAAATTCGTGTACGCGTGTGTGTGTCCCTCAGCCCAGCCAGCACCCTCTCCAACCTGGGACCCCTTGAGGGATGTCCGACTGCCCGTTTAGGCCCAGTCCTGGTAGGATCAGGCCTAAACAGGCAGTTGGACATCCTTCTCACAATCCAGGCCTGCTGGCTCCCAACTGCTCGCCTGCCTGCCTTCCTGATTTCCCCTAATCACTTCTGCTTGCCAGCCTGATCACCCCATAACCACTCCCCTGCCAGCCTGATTGGTGCCTAACTGCTCCCCTGTCAGCCTGATTGCCCCTAACTGCTCTCCCCTGCAGGCCTGGTCACCCCTAACTGCCCTCCCTTGCAGGCCTGTTCCCCTCCAACTGCCCTCCCCTGCAGGCCTGGTCACCCCTAACAACCCTCCCTTACAGGCCTGGGTCCCTCACAACTTCCCTTCCCTGCAGGCCTAGTTGCCCCCAACTTCCCTCCTCTGCCAGCCTGGTCACCCCTAACTGCCCTCTCCTGCAGGGTTGATCACCTCCAACTGCCCTCCCTTGCAGGCCTGGTCCCTCCCAACTTCCCTCCCCTGCTGGCCATCTTGTGGTGGCCATCTTGTGTCTACATGGGGGCAGGATCTTTTACCACATAGGGCAGCCATCTTGTGTGTTAGAGTGATGGTAAATTTGCATATTACTATTTTATTAGATAGGATAGAGGCCTGATGCAGGAGTGGGGGCCTGCTGGTTTGCCCTGAAGGGTGTCCTGGATCAGGTTGGGGGTTCCCTTGGGGTGTGGGGTGGCCTGGGCGAGGGGCCTGTGGTGGTTTGCAGGCTGGCCACGCCCCCTGGCAACCCAAGCGGAGGCCCTGGTATCTGGGATCTATTTATCTTCTATAATTGAAACTTTGTAGCCTTGAGCAGAGGCCAGGCAGGCCAGGAAGTTTGGCTTCTTCCATCACCGGGAAACCCGAGCCTCCTGATCGCTCCGTGGCCACAGCCATTTTTGTTGGGATTTATTTATCTTCTATAATTGAAACTTTGTAGCCTTGAGCGGAGGCTAGGGCCAGCCAGAGTGGTTGGAAAGCTTGAATTCCTCCATTTCTGGGGAAACCCAAGCCTCCTGCTCGCCTCATGGCCAGCCGCCATCTTGGTTGGGTTAATTTGCATACTCACTCTTGATTGGCTGGTGGGCGTGGCTGTGGTTGTAGCGGAGTGATGGTTAATTTGCATGTTTCTCTTTTATTAGTGTAGATATTTGTATTTTTTTCTATCATACATAAATAAGTAAGTGCTATAGACTGAATGCTTGTGTCTTAAAATCCAGATGTAAAAACTGTAATCCTCCAAGGTGATGGTATTAGAAGATGGGGTCTTTGGGAGGCGATTAGGTCATTAGGGTGGAATACTCATGAATTAAAGTGGAGCCCTTAGAAGTAAAACTTGAGAGAGGTCCCTCACCCCTTCTGTCATATGCAGACATGGTTAAATGCAGGCTCTCACTAGGCACCAAGTCAGCTGGTGCCTTGATCTTAGATTTCCCAGTTTCTCAAAACTCTGAGAAATAATTTCCTGTCATTTATAAGCCCCCCACTGTATGGTATTTTGATAGAGCAGCTCAAATTGACTGATGGTAAGCAAGAATAGAAGTGATCAAGCTAACTCAAAATTAATCTATGCAAGGTTTAAATTTTACTCCTTTTCAATCTAGTGTCCATTTTCATGTGTTCCAGTTATATTAAATCAGACAAATAGAATAAACATAGTGTTGCTATAAAGCAAGTGCTTAATAAATAAATGTTAGGTTGCATTTAGAGAGCATTATTTAAAAATTTCTTGACTACATTAGTGCTGAATTGAATAGATTGATTCAGTGGCACCCACCAAACTAAAAAGCAGTGTTCACATGTTGACAGCTGTGCGAAGATTGCTATAAATGTGTAGATGCTTTCAACAGCATCCACACAGGCACAAATACATGCTGGAGTAGCATGATAGCCAAAGCAGTGCATTGTTTGTGCTCGTGTGATATTTGTTTGTGTGGAAAATTGAACCTATTGGGCCTTGATTATGAATACAGAGAGGTATTGTGGACTAGAGTTAAAGAGTTATGTTGTACAGTTTTAAAATGATTTCTCCCAAAACATTAAAACCCTTAAATAAGATGTGGAGAAAAGGGGACACTAGTTCACTGCTGGTGGGAATGCAGATTGGTGCAGCCACTGTGGAAAACATTTTGGACAAAGGACAAGGGTGGGGGGGGGCAGTATTAGATTTCAAAAGTGAGAATGGGCAATTTATAGGTAGTAGAGGAGGAGTGGAATACACACGGCAGGAAAATCCATGACTCAGGAACAACGGGATGTGTATGCAGGCATCTAGCTAACAGGCACACCCTAAAGCCCTCTATTTACCATACTTAATTCTAAGTAAACTAAGGCTACACCCTAAGATCTCTTCTTGAAGGTTTCTCTGTCTGAATCTCTTGGGCAGGAAACAGGGGAGAGTCAGAGGTTCTTTCTGAGTCTTACTTCTTGATAAATAGCTTAAAATCAATATCCCACAAAGCAGCTTCAGTGTGACAGAATTTTGGTCCCTTCATTTACCTAAATAACTATCTTAAAATCCAGGAGGGTAACATATTCACAGGTCCCAGGGATTAGGAGATGGGTATCTTTGAGTGGGGAAGAGTTACATGATTCTTTTCACAACATATACCCAAATCAGTCTGATGAACTCTTTTAGCATCACATCTAATTATCTGAGAAGATGTTAACTTAATATTTGTTTGTGATGTAAAATATATACAAATTAGGACCAAAAGAAGCAACATGTGTTAACTAACACTTATTTTGATAGGAACACTAGTTGCTCTGACTGGAACAGAGGCTACATTTTCAAAATTAGGGACAGAAATTCTGGGCAGTGCCCTTAATTCTGGCCCTGCTAAAGACAAGATTGGACTTTTTCCATGGCAGGACAGACAGAGATGGGACCTTGGAGGGGAACCCCCTTAATTTTACATCATCCATAAAACTTTCCATGATACCCCCTAATCCCAGGGGGGCCTTAGGAAATTATTTTCCTTGTGGCACCTGAAGATCTCCATTTCCCCTGATTACACAACAAGGCAGCACATGATGGGCACTCAGTAAATTGCAGTTAATAAATTAATGAAAACATGAATGAACAATATTATTAAAGTATAGTACTCTATTATTGGAATAATAATTACTTAGCATGTAAAAAATCTCTAGAAAAGGAATAATAATCTCTCATTTTAATAATATCTTAAATCTGAGTGTTGCTTTATGATTGACACACATTACTGAAACAGGAATTTTAGGGGTAAGATAGGACAGGTTTAGGAAATATTAGAAATTTTGGAAATTGGGGAGACCATGGAGGAAGCACAGGGCTGCAGAGCAGCAGAAGGTATATTTCCATAGAATGGGGAGGGGGGGAAGGCTAGAAAGCTGCCTTCCCATGTGAGGTTCAACCTTTGAGCCCAGGAGTTACTATAGTAACCAGTCTAAGGGAATAGTGACCAATCAGAGGGGATATCAAGGCACCAGGATCTGCAGCCTTTATAAGCCACAGGGAAAAAGAAGTCAGTGGGACCCTTTTCCCCCTCCCTACGTGGGAGTCCATTTTTTGGGGCTCTTTCCCTCTCTCCATGTGGGAGTCTGTACTTGTTCTTCAATAAATCTCCACCTTTGCTATACTATTTTCTGTCTTTGGATTCATTCTTCGATTTCGGCAGACAATCTGGGTTCCAGTCCAAAAATTTCATATCATTATTACATTAGTTTTTGAATTGTAATTTAAAGTTAAAGAATTCAAAGATCATATTTTTTCATCTTTGTAGAAACAGTATTTGTCACAGGATCTCCAAAAACAAATAGCATCCACCAGCTACTGCTTACTTCCCACCTGTCAATCTTTTTCCCATGCTAAAGAAGAGGAAAAGATTGAGAATTTCAATTGTTTATTTAATATTTCATAGTTAGTAAGTGATTCAGAACCATTTGTTCCTGACTCTGTAGCTCAGCATTCCTATGTAATAAGGGCAAGAAGTAAAATTGTGTATGAGTATTGAAGGGGCAGGATTTGAACAAAATATGTCTTGGTGATTGCTTAAATATAGGGGAGAGTTCACTGGCTTCAACCCATACATCACATTAATGAAAATTAGAAATTATGTGGAGAATTCTTAAAATAAACAACAAAAATGTGTTAAAGTATTATGAATTATTATCAATTTACAATATCAGAACGTTGAAGATCTCTCTAACCATGATTCACAATCCATAAGATATAATAGAGAAGACTGATATATTCAACTTCTTACACATAAAGAAAATGAGAATGACATAAAATACAATAAGCAACATTTGTAGGTTAAATAACAGACTGAAAAACTTTTCATAACTCGTAGCATAAACAAAATACTAACCTTCCACATGTATAAATAGCTCCTACAAAGTAGCTAAAAAACTTAATAGAAAAAAATAGTCAAAGGATATGACAAAGAGTTCATAGACATTTCCAAATATGTAAAAATATACTTGCCAACACTTAAAAAATGGAAATTAAAATAGCACTTTTTTAAAAAACAGAGAAATATCCAATTAAATTTTATATTGATAGGTCTGCTCATGCATTATTGATGGGTTGCAATTGTTAAAACCTATATACAGAGCAATTTGGCCATATCTATTAAAATAAAGTTGCAAATACTTTTGTGTTTCACAATTCAAATTCTGGGAATTTAATAACATATATAGTAGAACATATTTAAAATAATGTATACACCATTTTCTCAATGAATGAATGTCTATAAATGTTGAAAAAAAAACAATGTCTATCAATAAGGAATTGTATAAATAAATTATGGTAAATTTCTGCAATGGAATACCATGAAGCTTAAAAGAAGAAGCCCTTATGTGCCAATATAGAAAGTTTGTCAAGATGAATTGCTAAATGTAAACTTCAAGGCTTAGAACAATATATATAGGATCCTCTGTGTAAAAGCAAGGAGTTGGAAGAGAAACATATATTTGCATTTAACTATGTAATTTTTAAAACATCTGTTGGAGGATCATTAATATTTAATACAAATTGTACAAAAATATATAAAGTATTTACTCTTTTCTTTGACCAGTCATGAGGTAAACTGAGTGAATCAGACCAGTTTGGGAACCAAGTAATTTTGCAAATAAATTTAGTTTTTGTGATGGGATGAAATGTCTCAATTTTAAGCTAGTTTATCTAACTGAAAGTAAATATGAGTAAAATAATGACCTTTACCCTTTCAGAAAAGAACACAATGTCTAATGGAGAATAGAATTATATATTATTGTACATGAAAAAAACACAGTCTTTTTATCGGACAGCTTTGCTGGACACCACATTTTATCATTATTATCAGTGATTAGTAGCTCAAAGATTAAATTTATTTTGACTAATTTTTATCAATGTATTTTGGTCATTTTTACTTAATGTGACATAATCATTTTGTTAATAGGTTTTTAAGCGTGGATTTTTTCATTTGTACAGTTTAAGAAAATAGAAGCAGGGGAGGGAGGAGCATTACCCATCACATAAAAAAAAAGATAAGCAAAAAAAAAAAAAAAAGAAAGAAAGAAAGAAAAAGAAAATAGAATTTTAAAATTACAAATGATGTAGATTTCCCTTTTGTTTCCATCTGGCAAGAAGACCAAAATTGCTAGTAAAATATAGACAGGTCATAAATTGTAGAGTGAAAATTACAGCTTTGGTCTAATTAAGTTAGTCGTAGTGAAATTCAGATGACTTATCTTTCTGAAATGTAAAATAATGAGATAGTAAATAAGTACCAACATTTGCTGACTATTCAAGTATTTAGTTTTCTGTTTTCAAGTGACAGTATGTGTCAAAAAAGAGGCATGAGGAAAGTGTATATTAAAGGTTTTAAAAAGAGTATGTTCATTTATACACATTATACATTATTGATGAGTTGGGTAGAGTAAATTGGCAAATATTTCCAAATGAGTTATATTCAAATGTACAATCTGTTCTCTCATTGCAGTTTTAATTTTAAATATTCTGTTCCTGTGTGCCCATAAATCAGCAAATATTCCAGAAGTAATTTCTTTCAAGATTTTTTTTGTTAGAAGAAATGTCTCAACTATTGTGGTTTTTTTTTATTTAAAATAATCCCACCTCTGTGAGTTTGTGTGTATGTATATGTCTTACCTTCCTTATCTGAAAAATAAAGTGGTTTTAATTATTCATTTTTATAAATATAGGATTCTCAGATAAGGATAATGTGTGTAACTTTAAAAAAGCATCTTGGTAAAGGAGCTATACAATTGGTATGAGAAATTTGAGATGCAAAAACATAATGATGTTTTTTACTTTTCTCTGACCTATGATCTTGGCAAATGTCACCTGTTACCCATGGCTGGCCATGAAGACAGGCTGGGAGCAGAGTCAGGAACGAGGGATAATCAGCAGTAGAAGCATCAGATGCTATACTAGGAACCCAGTGGTTTTGAAAGTGATTTTATTTGTCACCTATGACAGCTTCACAGGAACGAGCATGCTTATGTTAAAATAGACTTTTGATGAAGAGAATGTGTGTGCATCAATCATTGGGTAACAAAGTCCCAAAAGAAATATATGAAATACCATAAATGTAATTTTATAATTAGAATTGAACAGCTGTGCTTTAATAGTGCAACTTAGAAATGTGCACGTAAAATGGGAGCTCTCTGAGGTAGCACTGGTTTGAGAACTGATCTGACAAGGTCAATGTAGGGTCGTAGATAAGAAAGACCAGATATGGAATCAGGGCAAAGGAGAGGAGATTATGGCTCAGATGAAAAAAAGAAAAAAAAACTCAAATTCTCTTATTGGAGGGTTTCAGCTACTCATTTTAGGAGAAAGGTGGTCAGATTTACCTCTATGAATTGATTTAACAATACTTTAAAAATTATGTGTAAGGCTATTGTTGCTGAAATACATGTGTTTGTGTTTAGAAAAGTTGTTTTTAATTGTCAGCTATTATTTTTATTCTTTCATTCCTTATACATCATTTGAAACACTAAAAGGTTATATGCACAGTGTTTAGCACTAGAAGATGAAAGAATAAATAAGAAATCATACTTGATTTTTAAGAACCCCATCCACATTTTGATATAAATTCTGGAATTAAAGCAACCTTTTTCAGGATTATTGTTATTTTGTGGAATTTGAACTTATTACTGGATTACATAGACCAGGTAAAATTTTCTTGTATTATCTAAATTTTATGCTCTAGCCTTTTAAGAGAAAGCAGGAGTATATTTTGAAATAATCTTCACTAAATATAGAATTGGATGTACATTGCTGCATACACTTCTCTAATATTATTCCCACAGTAGGATACTTTTACTCTTCTATGATGGGTCTAGCCTAATGCCTTTGATAGACAAGCTAAAATAAATGGAACAAATAAATAAATATGCATTTTATTTTTATTAATTTTATTCCCTTTAAAATAATATTAGTTATACTACATGCTATAACTAACCCAAGCAAATTAATTTAATGCTTACTATATGTGATATGCTATTCTGATTCTGTGTAGATAAGGTTTAAGAAAAGCAAAATATAGTTAACAATTTTAGGATCTTGCATAACATTAAATGAGATGAAATAATTGTCTTGACATTGTCACTTACCTTGATCTCAGTTATCCCTGTTTTTAATTTAGATAACTTTCCAGTCTGACACTATGGCCATCACCACCCAGGCCTGGCTGTGTTATTTATATTACTTGTTTATTCCGTGTGGGCATTCAGAATGCAATCCCCCAAATACAATATGTCTGTAACTACTGATAATTCAAGGAAGAAGAATGTTTGATAAAGAGAAGTCTATACAAATCATGGTGAGAGTTTTCAGGAAGAAGACTGCTCTGTTTGAGACACCAGGATAGGTCTCAGTGAGAGAATGGTACACGTGTGCCGGGGATCTTGTCCTAGCCTTACAAAGGGTTCAGCAATCTGGAGAAAAGAGCTGATGCGTAGATTCAAGAAGGAGTCCAATGACAAAAGATAATTTTGAATGGCATTGGGGGTCAGAGGATCTTCAGCTAAAGGAGCTGAAAGACTATCCCTTGTCTAAGGACCCCATGCTATTTATTAACACAATTTGTCCTAAGGCAAGGTGGAGATAATACATTTCAAAGGGTAAGGTTTATAGAGTTTGGGGAATAGCCTACAGCTGTTCAGGTGTTTGGCCAACAGGAGGCAGTAAAATGCCCTAAGCTGTCTGGCAGCAAGCAATTATCATATTCAAGTTTGGGGGAGATGCTTTATAGCCATTCCCAGATGATTCAGCCCTGCTGACATGCTGGAACTGGCTTCCGGCAACGTGCAGAGTAAAATGTCTCTCTATTATATTCTCAATGAGACCTTGATATCCTTATACTTTCTGCAAGACGTTACCCAAACTATCACTTGGGTGTTGCTCAGTTATTAGTCGAGAAATGGCTGTGCTGGTCATTGTCAGAACTGAGAACTAAGATCAACATTGTTCCACTCCCATGGAGCTTACTAGTTTCTCATTGAAGATATATTTAAATTAGCAATCCCACCTGGGGAAAGTCACAACAAAACGGAAATGCAGGGCTACTGTGTTTGTCATGCTCCCTTTGAAAGTGACTTTTCAGCAAGACTTTCACTTACATTTTATAGTCACTGGAAATAGGGAACTCATAAATACACTCAAATGAGCTGCAAACATTACCTCAAATGCTTCACGGCAGAGCTACTATTAAATTAACATCTTGGAAAAAGATCAATATCATTCTGAGTCCTGTTCAAATCCTGATAGAGCCTGCTAAGTTGGTTTTCACGGGATAATTAATGATGTAGATAATAAAATGATTCTTTCCTGGATCTTTTCTTATAAAAGGGAGAATTCATTTCTCTGTTCCTTTCTGGTTATATGTTTATCCCTCTAGGATCTCACACATCTAATCTATCACTGTTTAACGTTCCCTTCTAAGCAGCTACTCTAAAAATCAGCTAAAATTTTACTGCTCTTTAGATACTGCTCATCTTAGAGCAATCTTCTGGGACATAAAATGTCCTACAACAAAATCTCAATAGACACTATTGTTTTCACAAGCTGATATATAAGAGAGTGGAAACAGTTGAAAATATTATGATTGCACTGATATGAACAACGACAGGTAATATAGTTTACTATATCATCGTTCTGAAAGTAACAAAATCTTTACTCCTGGTATTTCATCAATGCCAAATTTTATCTACTTTCAGTTATCTTCTCCTCTTTATACTTGGGGTCTAGGGATAACTTAGGAATGCTGGGATGATTTTGTTTATTTTTAGATAAACTATGCAAATAATTATGTTAGATAAACATTAGTAACAGTCATAATTTCTTGTCAACTTACCTATGTCTCAAAAATATGTCCCTTCTAATGAGAATATATGACACAACAGGCATGTTTTCTGTTCTTACTTCCTAAGCTTCCAAGCATCACATGCTTCTCATATGGCTTCAGTTACAATTCTATAGAGAAGTTAATTATGTAAAATGGTTTTATGGCTTCTTCATGTACCTACACACATGTGCTCACACATCTATCCATTGCATCAACTATAACAAGAATATATTAAAGCAAACACTGTTTTTACTTTTATTAAAGTATCCTTTATTTTATATTTTACTAGTCAATATAATGTGCTAAAATAAAAATGTGAAAATGACAAAGAATATAAATTTACTTGATTGAATATATTTTGGTGATATTTATTATTCATGTCTTTATTTAATATTTGAATATGTGTGGTAGAATTAACGGGTTCAACTATTTCCAATTGCAGATTTCAAAGTACTACAAAGACATCTCAAATGTTTATTTTAAACTGTTCATTTGGGTACTTCGGGCATTTAAAAAAAATGAAGTATCTGTGTGAAGAGAAGACATTTTGTTTAAAGCCAGCAAGTCATAGCTTAGGGTCATTTTTGAAATAAGAATTTTAGGAAGAATGTATAGACTAAGTTTATAATTAAGAAACTGTAGTCAATTTTCTCAAAGATATTTAAGCTATCTTTAAGTAACAGGAACAGATTTCTTTAACTGGCCTTTTTTTTTTTTTTTTTTTTTTTTTTTTTTTACTTCAGGCAATGATCCTACCTTATAATAGAGAAACATGCAAATTGACGCACCTCCGCTATGCCCACGATTGGGCCGGCAGGAGGCTGGGGGGTGGGACTCCAGGTGGCTTATCCGGCCGTTGAGAAGATCAAGATGGCGGCGCCCAGTCCTCTTAGTTCCAGGGGTCGCTGGGAAGATCGACGCCCCGGGGAGGCGAGGCCGGGCTGCCCAGCCGCTCCCGGGGGTCCCTGGGGAGATCGCTGCCCCAGGGAGGCGAGACCTGGCTGCCCAGCCTCTCCCAGGGGTCCCTGGGAGAGCGGCAACTGGGGGGGCGTGGCCACCCCACCCAGCCTCTCCCGGGGGTCCCTGGGGAGATCAGCAACCCCGGGGGCATGGCCAGCCGGCTCAGCCAGCTCCCAGAGATTGGCTCCCAGGGGTGTGTGGCTGGACCTGCCCAGCTGCTCCCGGGGTCCCTGGGAACATTGCAGGAATGTGGTTGCTGAGACCCAGACCAGGCCTCTGGCCACAGATTCATAGCTTTGCAGAGACCTAGGGCAGGGATCTGCCTCATCTGCAGAGAGACAGAGGTTCTGCAGTGCCCCCAAGACTTGGGTGGGCCCATCCAGGGATCAAGGGGCATGGAAGGACTCCTGGCAGAGGGGCAAGGACCCTCACCCCTGAGGCAGGGGTTGAGGGGTGGTGCCACCTCAGTGGAGGGGTGCTACACTGCAGGGTACTGGACTGACTGATGTGATTCAGAGAAGCTCCCAGTGCTAACCGGCCTCGCTCAGGCGGCCTTCACACTTCAGAGGCAGAGACTCCTGCCCCTGCCTTGACCCAAAAGCAAGCTCGCGACACCCTGCCCCATGGCAGAGCATGCCTAGGCAGTGCGTGCGAAGCCTTCCACCTGCTTCGGAGAAGGGGGGGCAGTAAAGAACGGGGGGAGAGGAAAGAATGTGGAGCATCCGCAATGAAGAGGTGCTTGAGAAAGAGGCTCGGAAGCCTGACTGGAAGGTTTGTTTTGTTTGCTGGGCGGCTGCCCCTTAGGAAGCGCAAAGAGCATGGCTCTGAGGGCTTCCTGTGTGCTGAGTCAAGTTCCACAGCCAACTGGAATTGGCCTCAGTTTCCTGGTCTGTAAAATGGATGAAGCGTGTCCCAGTGCCTTCACTGAGCTTTGATGGTCAATTGAGATACTATATAAAGAAAATGAGGGAAGAAGTGAGAAAGAAAAGGAAGGACGAAGCAACACAAAAGAAAGACTGAAAGGAACCTGTAAGCCCATTGTCACTTAAATAGGGAATATAGTCAATAGTGTTGTAATGATGGTATGATGCCAGGTGGGTACTAGAAATATCGGGGAACACTTTGTAAAGTATATGATTGTCTAACCACTATTCTGTAACTAATATAAAACCTGAAACCAATACAAAATAATGTTGAATGTAAAGAAATGAAAATTGGAGTGAAATTTTTATAAATTTCAAAGTTTAAATAAAAGCTGTAAAGGAAGGAAGGGGAGAATAAAAAGTGTTTTTCATTTTACCACTTCATTAAAAAGACAGTTGTCTTTATATATGGTGCTTTTATACTTTTCTAAGTCATTATCTCATTTTAATTTCCGGGCAACTTAAAGACAAGATAAGTATTCCCTCCACTATTCAAAGAAAGGAAATCTTGGTGTCTGGTCCTAATGATTCAATCGTCAAGCCCTTATTGTAAAGCAGGGTTAGTAAAATTTTCTGTGCAGGGTCATATCTATACTAATAAAAGCCTTGGGGGTGACCAGGCCAGCAGGGGAGGGTATTTGGGGGCAATCAGGCCCACAGAGGAGCAGTTAGGGGGCAATAAGGCCAGCAAGGGAGCAGTTAGGGGGCAATCAGGCAGGTAGGTGAGCGGTTAGGAGCCAGCAGTCCCGGATTGTGAGAGGGATGTCCAACTGCAGGTTTAGGCCCGATTCCACAGGGATCGGGCCTAAACCTGCAGTTGGACATCCCCCAAGGGGTCCCATATTAGAGAGGGTGCAAGCTGGGCTGAGGGACACCCTCCCCAGTGCACGAATTTCATGCACTGGGCCTCTAGTCAACATTATAAAATTCTATAAAACTGGTATGTGGTACATAGACAAAGATTTGTGATTTAGTTACCATGTGGTTGAAACAAAATTACCTTTTATTGGAACAAGACATTGCTAAAATATATTAACTACCTAGTACTGAAACAGGAATTTTGGGGGATGAAAAAGACAGGTTTTAGGAAATTTGAGAAATTTTATAAATTAAGGGGACCATGGAGGAAGCACAGGGCTGTAGAGCAATGGAAGGTATATTTTCATAGAATAGGGAAGCTGAAAAGCTGCAACAGGTACATTTCCATAGAATGAGGGAGCTGGGAACAGCAAAAAGGTCTATATTTACAAAACAAAGGGAATAGGAAAACAAAAAGGAAGGATGGGGGGAGAACCTCACATGTCTCATGTAAGGTTTAACCTTTGAGCCCAGGAGTTACTATAGTAACCAGTCTAAGGGAATAGTGACCAATCAGAGGGGATAACTAGGCACCAGGATCTGCAGCCTTTATAAGCCATAGGAAAAAGGAACTCAGTGGGACCCTTTACCCCTCCCCACATGAGAGTCCATTCTGTGAGATTCTTCCCCCTCCCTATGTGGGAGTTTGTACTTGTTCTTTAATAAATTTCCACCTTTGCTAGACCACCTTCTGTCCATGGATTCATTCTTCGACTCCAGTGGACAAAGAACCCGGGTTCCAGCTCAAAAATTCCTTTTCAGTACCAATTAGTTAAACAGACACAATTTATTCACTATGAAAATTTATAAAGATAGTAAAAAAAATACTATGAAACACAGTAAATTAGATAGCTAAGAGACGAACTTTTAACATAATCATGTTATAGGGTAAAAATAAATATGGAGAATCTAAAATATATTAAGTCATTAATGCCCATATTTGTTTTCTATAAACTGAGGTATAAGGAGAAAATATCTATGAAAACTTTAACAGATGAATTTTCTGTTCTTAAAGAATATTTTTTATGTGTTAACAAAACACTTTCAAAATGATTTATAAGATATATGTTCTAACTATAAATTTTACTAAATCATGGTACCACATTTTTTCCAGTGATATTTGCCCTAACTAGAGAAAAAATATATTTACTAAAAATGTACACTGTACTTTTAGAGACATAACAATGGAACTCTGAATTATTTGTACATTAATTTCAGAAATACTCACAATTAGATAAATAACATAGAAATGATTCGGTAAATATATAAACTATTGCCTTCTACTGGGTTAAGCCAGAGCCTTATACATAGCTATAGCAGTCCCTCTTAGCCTGGGGACTTTACAACATGCATGGTGCAGTATTTTTGGATTGTGCATTGACCATTGTAAAGTACCTGGACTTCCATTTTCTGTGGCTTGTTATCCACTGTCAAGTAGAGTCTGAAAATATTAAATACAATATTTCAACAATAAACAATTCATACGTTTTAAATTGCATTCCATTGCGAGTAGGGTAATGAAATCTCTTTGTCCTGCTAAGAAAATGAGTCATCCCTTTGTCCAGCATATCCATGCTCTATATACACCAATGGCTTGGTAGTCACTGAGTAGCCCTCAGGGTTTTCTGATCAATTGTCATGGTATCACAGTGCTTATTATATTCAAGTTACCCTTATTTTACTTAATAACAGCCCGAGGATCAAGAGTGGTAGCTGGCAATTCAGATATACCGAGGAGAAGCTATAAAATGTATGTGTGTCTAGAAAACAGCACAGAATGCAGAATACTGCTCATGGTTTCAGGCATCCACTTGGGGTCTTGGAATGTGTCCTCTGCAGATAAGGGGTGATTACTGTTTCACATTTGGTAATACATAGTTTCCATAAAAGCAAACTGACTTCTTATTAACTTACATAAGCATTTTGTAGTTCAACTATTATTTTGTTTCAAAAATATAGTGTATCTAAAGTACACTTCCTGTAATGTTTGAATACATTTATGTGCTAATAGAACACACAAAAAAAGGAAAATAATAATCATTATGACTTATTCAGATCAGATAATAAAATAAGATGTTTGTTAAGAGAATGGGTGATGGACAATGTATGTCTTTATGATCCCAATCAGCATGATTTCAAAGACCCAGATGCACAATGAGGTTCTTTCTTATCACTAAGTTAACAGGGTGTTTTCTGGACATGATAGTTGCTTTGTCATCAGGGCCCTTGTGGAAAGGTAAAGAACAATACCTCGGTCAAGTTCATCCGTAATTTTCTTTAGCATCCATCATGTGAAGAGATGCCATTATTTTGGTAGATTTCTACGATAGTGTGTTATGCTGAGGGTGGGGATTTGAACAGCAAATAGGTGAGAGCTATTGCAGACTGGAAATGTCTGTGGAGCGGAGTGTGGAGTGGTAGTAAAGCCAGAGGGAGGGGGCCAAATATTTATTACTCTTTCTCAGGCACTTTCCCACTCAAAAGGTAAGAGAACAAAATGTATGCTGTGCATGGTCAATGCACAATCCAAAAATACTGCACCATGCATGTTGTAAAGTACCTGGACTTTTAAATCACAACTCTAACATTTGGCGGTTTGCTGATTTAATGATGTTTTACTAAATCTGTAATTACCAAAATAAATCTTAGATTACTGAAAAAAAAAAAAAAAGGAATATGAATGACAAATTTGTTGCACAGATTTAATTAAGGATTAAAATAGCTTTTATTTCACCACCTGTGTTGTTATATCCTTTGTGTATTTTGTTTGTGTGCTTGTGTATTTGAAAATCTCACTCAACACTTTATGACTGACAACTGACATTCCAGGGCCTCAGCTTATACAGTACTTACAAAATAAAGCTGTATATACATTTTATATCATAACTACAAAATATTTAAACCTAAGAGAAAATTTGCTACTGCAAATTTACTTGGGCAAAAAACAAAAGTAATGTATAAATTATGTAATGATGTTAACATTTGATTGAAAACTATACTGAATCATTAAAACTGATTTTTTTTTTTATTTGCTAGAACAAATCGCCTTGGCGGATATATGATATGTAACCTTTAGCTACTGCTGTCTAACAAATTACTTCAAATCCCAGCGGCTGAAACCGGCAGTCATTCATTATCATATCGCATGTGTCATGGGGTCATGGATTTGCAGATCTCACCTGGGCTTCCTCGGGTTTCCATGTATTGTCTGTTTCATGCACCTGTAGTTAGGCTAGAGGCTTCACCTGCAGTTAGTCATGCTACTGGCTTGACTGGAGTATCTTAGCTGGAGAAGCTCTGCTCCTTGTGTCTTTCATCCTCTTTTTCTGACATACAGTCCAGCCTGGGCATCTTTCCAATGAAGATGGTAGAGGCAAAAAGGAGCAAGCAAAACATACTGGGTCTCCTGTTATCTAGACTTGGAAATGGTAGCATCACTACTATTATTACACAATTAGCCAGCTCATGACCGAAACTTACTGGTGGAATTACTTCCCACACCCAGTGGGAGGACACGGGGTGTAGTTTCTCAGAGAGGTGACATGTTGGAACCATCAATGCAAAATTACCACAAAATAGAAAGTTAACTTTCATTTTGTTTTAAGGACATAATAAGAACACCCCCATGCATGTTCTGCCTCACAAGGAAACTGAGAAAAGGATATGAAAATAAGATGAGATAGTGCTTTTCAATCAGGTATGCAATGATCAAAAAAAAAAAAAAAAGGAATGAGCATTAACTTTATGAAAGCATATCCTTTGATAAAAGTGAGATAAACAATTGCCATCAATTTGGAAAATTATCAATATTTACTAATATTAAAAATATTGAGAAGTTATAACTGAGCAATGGCCTACTTTTGATTTGATGATCAAGGAAGTGTTTCTTAGAAGGCGGCATTTAAACTAAGGTATAAATGATGGGAAGAAGTCATCCCTGGGGAAAATAGAGGATATGGTTGCAGGAAGGTGGAAGTCACTAGGTAGAAATGTGTGTTTCTGAGGAAGTATAAAAGGCCTGAGTGTTGGGAACACTGTATAGAAGGATAAAAGTGGTAAAAATAGTCACAAACATTTACATGAACCATATATGTAAGGTTAGAAAACCAAGGTAGGGAGTCATAATTTAATTCCAAATCCATGTGAAAATATTGCATGCTTTTGCACAGGTGAGTGCTATAATACAATTTATGATTAAAATAATGACTTTGCTTCCATGAAGGGAATGGATTCCTGGGGTAAGTGTAAAAGAAGAAAATTTAGGAGTAGCTTGAATAATCCAGGTGTGAGATGATAGTGGCTTGAGCAAAGGAGAGAAAAGAATGGAAAAACAGTAGACAAATTCAGGATAAGTTAGCTAGAGGCTCCACAGGGCTCCCTGATGGATCAGGTGTGGTGGCTGAAAGAAAGGGAAAACCCAAAAATTATAGCAATTAATTATTGCAAGATAATTCCTACTGGTTATTGTGTGGTTATCGATTTTGCCTTCAATGACCTTAAAACCGAATAGAAGAGATAGATGCAAAGAAACACTTGTACTATAGAAAAAAAATACTTATAGTTTATTTATAAACTATCTGCACTCTCTAAAAAATGTTAGCAGTGCCAATATTAAGAAAGCATAGATTATTTGTTTTAAACTTTAAAAAAAATTCCTCCTCGGAAAACAAATTCAGCAACAATTCGAAGGAATTGCTATAATGAGAAGGAGATTCTTAAATAATAAGGCGAGAGACCAAAAATTAGGACAGCCATGGTATTTATGTCCAAAATTTTTTCTGAGTCTCCGTCAGTTAAAGCCAAACGGGAAATCTGATGGATTAACAATTTGTAATTTTCTCCTAACCAGTCACATATGAGACATCAGCAGAGACTCCACACTTTTCCCGGCTCTGAGCTAAGAGGAACTGCTGTACAGAATATAAACAATATAAAGAACAGCATACTCTCTTGGTTTCTCATATTATTTCAGAACAGTATTTGAGCTTTGCATTTACATTAGCCTACTGAAGCAAAGCCAAATTCAATTTCTTTGCTGCACAGAGAATTGCTGGCAGCATTAAAATAGCGTTTTGTCCCCAGTGAATTGACAATATCACTTATAGAATAGCCTCGAGTTCCTTAAGAGCCCAGCATGCAATGAATGATTTTATTCATTTATTTAACCAATATTCGCCATTTAGAATTTGTTTTAGTGTAATTTTGTCAGGATAATTTTGTGCAAGCAGTAACTTAAAATACTATAGAGAAGGACCAAGTGTGTTGTTTGTTCATCAAGGCAAAATACGCATATGAGAGGCATACATTTAACATGAATGTTCAGAAATGAACTAAGCCATTTGTGGATAAAGTCTTGTGAGAGAGCTCCTTATTTTATAAGATAGATAGAGATTTGTGTGTTGGTGTGTTTGCTTTCCAGAATGGAGCACCTACCTGGAAAGACCTAAGAAAGATCGGTACTTTGGGATAGAATCTCAAAAACGGAACCTCTTTGGACATAGGAAAGGGAATCATTTGGAAAGGGAAAAAAGTGGATGAAAGTGTACGAAAAGGTAAAATATAATGAGAAAAATAATGATGACTAGTTAAGCATGCCTCGAGGTTTTGTGTGATAATGATGAGTGCTGGAGATAAAGCTTAACATGTAGATTAAAAATAGAACCTGCAATAGCTCTTCGGTTTTCAAATTTATACTTTCCTGCAGAGAAAATGGAAATGCATTGTCAATGAAGGCATATAAAAGCCATGCTTTAGGAAAATCTATATGACAGCAATAAGAATGAGGAGGATGGAGTCCCCATGGAGCTAAATTGGTGCCTTGCACTCACCATCCAACACTCAGACTTGTAACTATTGGCCCACTTTAAATCAATGCACACCCAAAATGCACAACTCAGTAGTAACAAAGATTAAGGGAATTAAATAGAAATTTCTGGCATTTCCAAGGTATTGCTATTCATGAAAGAAAGAGACAGAAGCCCAAATTAGAAAGAAAGTCATGACAAAGGGGCAGGTGGAGAATAACATTTTAGAGGCAGGAAATAAAATGACTCTTTATGCTGCAAATTAGGAAACTTCACTGGTCACCTTTTTCTCTATATGTTTATGCAAAGGAGTTAGGACCTACTGCTGCATTATTTTCCATGAAAAATTCTATTGAAAATCAATTTAAAAACTAAATCTTTAAAACTAGAAATCAAGAAACATCAAGCACCCAGCAGGAAAAAAAATAGGAAAATGTTTTGAATTGAGCTTTGCTTTAGATTAATTTATAAAAATGAGAATTATTTCCTCAACATTTTATAAAAATCCACATGTGAAAATCTATAAATTTGTATTTTTCTAAAAGAGTGTTTACTTTATATAATGTCAAGTTTACCTTCTCAAAGTCAATAAATATAGTAAAATGTAGCTTGTCAAAAATATAGTAGATTAATAAATGTAATAAAATATGAACATAATATAATGAATGTAGCAAAAATAATATAACAAAATAGTGTTTGCTAAATACAGAAAAAGTAAAATATACTGAAATTTATTTATATTGTTATATGATTATAATATAATGTAAAATATAGTTTGGCATTTGTTGGATTTTTCATTATAAGTATATGCACTTTTCTCATGTTCAATTTGCCTATTTTGTTTGCTAAAAGTTTATCTTGATTTTTTTATTATTAGATTTTAATATTTATATATCCTATTATATTATTAGGTATAATATGTATATATTTATACTGTATTCATTATATGTATTTGTGACTTCTAATTCTTAAAAGAAATTATTTTATTTTTTAATTAAATTTTGATTTATGACACACCATTTAAACATGTAAATTTTCTTCTGAATACATTTTTCTATCTTCTGTTAATATTAATAAATAATGATTTTGTTTTATTTACTAAATATCCTTTAATTGCAGTTTCACATTATGTTTCCAAATATGAACAATTTATTACTTTTATTTACTGCTTTTCCTGAACTGTGATGGAAGAATAGAAATATTAATTATTCACTTTTGATATTGCTCTTCTGTCTAATATGAGGTATATATTTTTTTAATATTTCCAGGGCTTTGGAAAAATTTTACTCTTCATCTTTTGGTGCTAATGTGAGATGTTTCCATTGTGCTAGGCATAGTAATTAAACTATTCATATCTTCTATGGCATTTGCTTACTTTGCTTATTTTACTTTTCCTTTCATATACGGAGACAAGTGTGTTAGCATCAAAATCACTTCACAGTTGTGGTCACAGTGAAGGGAACTCCAAGTAACAGTGTAGAGGGCAATCCAGTGGTTAATTCACAAAGATCAAATATTTCAAATCAAATAGCATGGCCGGATAGCCCTGAAGCTTGTATTCTGTTGTCATATGTATTAATTAAATCCTCTTCCTATGGGATAATGTGGCAATAGTCCCTCGGATGATCTAGTCACACTTCTTGTTCGCTCTTGCTAAATTTTAGTACTCTTTCTCCAAGAGCCCCTCATCCAACCACGACCCTCGTGCCTCCCATCTTCCTGGCAATTGCTTTAGGGATGTGAAGATGACGGGTTAGGTTAAAGGTGCAGTAATATTTTAGCCAATAAAAAATAATGTCCTTTATACATAAAGGTTTACTTCTGATTAATACAGGCTTTGAACACTTTAAACAAGAGCAGATAAAGTAATTTTCAGAATAGTCTCTTTTCTCTCTATTCGAAGGCATGGCACCTGAGTTTGAAATGAGTCAAATCCGAGATAGGTGTTTCTCATTCTCACTTTATCTGCCTGAGGTTGGGGAAAATTTCTTACAGATCATGGTCTGAAGTGATAAACGATATTAATATTACAGGTTTCTGTTTTTTGCTGTGTCTTCATGTGGGTCCTACTGAAAAGTTTGCTGAGGCTCCATTGGAGTCAGCAGATTCAACCAGAAGTCATCTAACAGTGGAAAATCAGCTGGCTATTCTGCTAATCCCCGGCCCTTACCCCAAAGCTAGAAATCTTCTGTTTGCACCTCCATACCTACTCTTCCCCTTTTCCGTCCTGTTCTGTGGCCTGATTGGCTTCAGCAATGGGCATCCTTGCCCTCTGGCTTCTGTTTGGGTTTCAGCTGACTGAAAGGGGGACAGAGTGACGTGAGGTAGTTTGTTCTTGTGGTTCTCTCCCCTAGACCTGGTCCCGGTGGGTTGACTGTATTATATGTGCAGCCAGGAGCTCTCTCCACTCAGCACCTCTGTCTTCAGGTCCCAGTAGAACTGATCCCTTCCCTACCTTTTTCAGGCTTAGGAATAAAGCAGCCTCTCTACACTGCCACTCGGGGTTCCCTTCACTGTGACCACAACTTTGAAAATCTCTCCGTTATTAAAATAGCCCCGTTATACACCGTGTGACTTTTCTTTTCTCTAGGGACACTGACTGATATACTATTAAATGATGCCTGTACAGGCTTTGCTACATTCAATTACTTATACCTTTATGGACCCCAGCCCATCTCTCTAAATTCCAATATTAACAATATTGACAGTTCTTGACCTATGTGCAAACCCTCAGCCTGCAACTGGTCCATTAAAAAAAAGCATGATTCATGGGATGCCATCATAGTGGGATTTATTTTATCTACCACTGACACTTCATGTGTGCTCTGAATGACTAGATCTTCCATCCATTGCGCAGGATAAAATTTAGAAAAACACTAATAAAATTAGTTGTGACTTTGAGATGTACACACACACACACACACACACACACACACACACACACACACCCCTTTACCTGTTTCATTTGAACGATTAATATATCAGGCCTGGTTGTAATGGTTCAGATTTCTATCTAGCTTTGCTTTTTCCCTTCTTGGTATCAGAAGCCTGCACGAAGGAAGCCTGTTCCATCCTCGCCTCTAGAGGGAGCCATTCCTTGCCCCATCTGAATCCACATTATGTTCATTTCTCCATTTCTTCCTAGCAATTCATCGACATTAGATTTAAATGAAAGCAATGAAAATGGACAATGTTGAACTTTGCCTGAGCCCAGTGCTCCTGGAAAGCAGCAACGATAAGAACCCCATCCTCTGAGTCTGGGAAACAGCTTCATACAAAGAACCACCCTTCCCTGTTTGACATGGATGAGACTCCCATGTGGAATGATTCTCTTGTTTACCTATGACAGTGACAGACACAATCCCCAAATTCTCATAATTTGTCTCATTCGCCAAATGGGTTGTATCCCCACTGGCCAATTAGGACTCACTAACTTGTCCTGACCAAAATTTAGTCAGATGTCTCCTTTCCATATAGACACCTGGTCTGACCCACTCTTGAGCAAACTCCTGAATGCAGAACAATTTCTCCCTTAATGGTCCCTCCAGAGAATCTACTGATCTCAGTGAAAAACATTAACTGATCAACTAAAGCTCTGATCACACCTTCTGCTCATTCGACATCCCCCAGACTTTGTTCCTGCTCGGCTGCTTTATCCCTCCTTATAAAAGAAAAGCCATTTTGCCTAAGGGATGCCTAAATTGTCCAACTTGGGATGCTTGCAGATCTTATGAACAGACTATTATTTCTTCTGCAATAGTTCCTCTACCCCATTATATTATTTTCAAATAAAGTGTCCCTTTAACTAAATCTCGATTTATTTTTTATTTGATATAACTACTAGAGGCCTGGTGCACAAAATTCATGCACAGGGGGTGGGGAACCCCTCAGCCCAGACTGCACCCTCTCCAATCTGTGACCCCCTTAGGGGATTTCCGACTGCCGGTTTAGGTATCAGGCCTAAACCGGCAGTCGGACATCCCTCTCACCATCCTGGACCGCTGGCTCCTAATCACTCACCTACATGCCTTCTTGGTCACCCTAACTGCCCCCCCACCCCCGCTGGCCTGATCGCCCCTCACTGCCTCTGCGTGCCGGCCTGATTGCCCCTAACTGCCCCCCCTGCCAGCCTGGTTGCCCCCAACTGGCCCCCCTGCCGACCTGGTCACCACTCATGGCCCCACACACTGGCCTGGTCACCCCTTACTGCCCCCCCCCTGCCAGACAGGTCACCCCAACTTTCCCCCCCATCAGCCTGGTCACCCTCAACTGCCCCCCCTGCAGGCTTGGTCACCCTCAACTGTGCCCCTCGCCAGCCTGGTCACCCCATGCAGCCTGCTGCTCAGTCGTTTGGTCATCCCTCATTAAACCCCTCTGCTGGCCTGGTCACCCCAAGCAGCCTGTTAGTTCAGTCATTTGGTCGTCCCTCACTAACCCCCCTGCCAGCCTGGTCACCCCATGCAGCCTGCTTGTTCAGTTGTTTGGTCATCCCTCACTAACTCCCCTCCTGGCCTGGTCATAGACAGCCATCTTGTGAGGGTGTGACAGTCAATTTGCATATTACCTCTTTATTATATAGGATATCCTAAATTCCAGGTTAACAGAGATTCTCCTTAGTACTGATCAGTATCATATTAAGCAAAGAGTTACCTACCTGTCTATATACACTGACACTTCAGCCATGATCATTGCATAGTTTGAATATCACCACAATCTATAACATTCTCTTTCTTAACATAGTTATGTGAATTAATGCGTATAAAACTCTGAGAATGGTGCCTGGCACATGTTAGCTGCCATGTAAGTGTGAACTCTATTATTATTGTCATCATTATTGCTATTAATATTAATCTAGGTCCCCTTTCAGTTACAAATTTGCCTACTTAAATTGACATACCTTGGAGAGCCTAGCCTACCTTCTTATATATTATCTGTTTACTAGTATAAATAACATGGTTCCTAAAAATTAATTGGGAAATAAGAATATAAAATATTTCCCTAAATTTATTGTAATAAATTCATGTGACTACTGTGTAGGACTGCAAAAGAAACAAGAAGCTATTATCTAAAAACTATCAAAGTATTGTTAATTTACATTGCCTTAGGCTTATGTATGAAAAATTATATTTGAATTACAATTAAGTCATATTGTAATAAACTTAAAAAGAGTTTCTAGCTTCTATTATTTTATAATGCCAGAACTTTTAGAGTGAGTGTGCCCTAGAAGAGATAAACAGATCATAAAACAAAATATTTTGGTTAATAAAATTGAAGTTAGGGAAGATTTTAGAAATAACATATAGAAATGTGTTGCTTAGGATGGTCACATATGATTTCATCATATTGTTTCCCCGCAGTCAGTTTTCCAAAAAAAAAAAAAAAAATGTAAGAAGAGAACAGGCATGATATTAAGGACAAGGTATTTTCCAACTTTCTGAAATTTGATTGAACATAAAGTCCATACATGTAGAGTAAAAGAACCAGGCATGGCTGACTTGCCTTTCAGATCATCCAATAAACATTGGATTTAGAAAGAGTAAAAATATTAATAATTTAAATTCTGCACTAGTGATCAGGCACACCATGAACCTCTTAGCATGTAAGCATAATTTAAAATTCACATGTGATCAGTAAAAAATACAATGTAACAGGATGAGAAAGGTTTTGCTTACTACTGGTACCACAGACAACGGTTTATGGGCCTGAGAGTTTAATGAGATTTCTCCCATCAGAAAAGTTCTTTAAACCTAACACCGATGCCTTTACATGACAACAGAAGATCACTAGCTTTTTACCCACCATTCTCTGTATCATTGGAGAATTCTTTTAAGTGATGTTAAGGAGTAAATCATGGTTGATTCAGCTTAATTTTAGAATGACCCCCTAAATACTCTTTTAATTAAAAAATTTCTCTAAAAACTATACACCAATACTTATTTCACAACAAACTCCTTTGAAATGCTATAATATGGGCTCAAAGTTATTGTTTTGAATGTGTATGGTCTGGAATGATAATAATTGTCTTAATCTTTGCTTAAGACAATTGCAGTTATTTTTTCCTACTTATTTTTAAAAAAATTGATCAATGACACCTTCGCACTACATCATTTAGTAATTGCATCCTGTGATATATGGCTCACTCAGGCTTCAAGTGTGTTACTTTTATCTCTGTAAAGAGTTTAATGCTTTTGTCAAAAGAATTACAAGGTATAGTAAAGCCCTGAACAAATCTGAAGTATTAACAAAAATTGAGTTTACTGAAAGTTTTGGAAGCAATTTTTATTTTGAAAAATCTAGGAAAAAGAGTCTCAACGTTTAATTTTCATAATCCTTCAACTTTATAATTATTTTTAATTTTGAGGAAAAGTAAAGTTAATAGTTCAAAACCATGAAGTCAGATGATTCATAAATACAAATACAAAAAGATAAGGAGGAATAAAATTTAATAAAAATTATTAATAAAACCATACAGAAACAAACAAAATTTACCTGATTAATGGTAACTAGTCTTGTAATATAAATTCTTCATTACTATAATATCTAAGAAGTATTTGCTGAGTACCTGCACAGCCAATGTGCTAAGTACTTTAGAAAGGTCTAAGAATGAAGAAAATAAGTCATCACAAGTTAATGTTTATAATCTATTAAGATGAATAAGCCATATGCAAAAATCTATGTTCAAATTATAATGTAAGAACTGCAGATGCATTTAAAATGTTCAATTTTAACAACTGTAGGTTAAAAATATTTTAAGAAAAATATGTAAAAATCATGAGTTAACATTTAAAAATACTATATGTATTTTGTTCAAATATAGTGAATGAACTACATCTATCCACAGAATGGAGTTCCATGGTGCTTTTGAAAGTCATGGTAAATTCCCAAATTTAATAACTTGGAGAAGCATCCATGTTATTCTATTAAGTAAAGGAGCAGGTAAGAAAACAGCAGCATGAAATCCCACTCTAACTGCAAACATATAGAATTTGTGTGCATGTGTGTGTGTGTATGTGTGTGTCTTAGTATGTTTGAGCTGCTAAACAAAATAACATAACCTGGGTGGCTTAAATGTTAGACATTTATTTCTCACAGTTCTGGAAGCTGGGATACCCAAGATCAAAATGCCAGCCAGTAATTCCTGATAAAGGCTCTCTTTAAGAGAGCCTTCTTATCTTCCTGTTGAGTCCTCAAGTAGCTGAGGGTAGAGGGAGATCTTTTTTATGAGTATTTATTTTACTTCCCACTACATGTATAAAAAATTGCATGTATGGAAATGCACATAAAAGTTAGCCATGAGGTATGATTAAAGATCATATTGTTTCGCTGAGTTATATTTTATGCATGCATGAATATTGTATCCTAAAATCAATAATAAAAGAAAAAGAAGGATGAGACATGGGACATGAAAACAGCAAACCCTTTATACAACCTTAAAAAAACACACACTAACATTTATAGCTTTTTCTTTAATAAAGTTAGATGAGAGCCTTACTTTTCATTCTTCACAGAAAATCTGGTTTTCACTGCTGGGTCCTTTATCTTGAGCTATCTTTCTGTCAGTTAACATGAAAACAACACTTGTGTTCTAAAAAGCACACTACATTGAGAAATAAAGCATAAATAATTAATATTATTTATTTAAAATGTAGAGGAATATCTCTTAATTACTGATATCATTGATAATAGTATTTTGTCAAAAGAATTATAAGGTACTGAGGCCCGGTGCATGAAATTCATGCACGGGGGTGGGGGTGTCCCTCAGCCTGGCCTGCACCCTCTCACAGTCCGGGAGCCCTTGGGGGATGTCTGGCAGTTGGATATCCTTAGTGCTGCCTCAGAGAGAGGAGAGACTCCCACCACCGCCACTACGCTCGCCAGCTGTGAGTCTGGCTTCTGGCTGAGTGGTGCTTCCCCTTTGGGAGTGCACTGACCACCAAGGGGCAACTATGGCATTCAGCATCTGCCCCCTGGTGGTCAGTGCATGTCATAGCGCCCGGTTGTTTTGCCATTCAGTTGATTTGCATATTAACCTTTTATTATATATGATACTAACCCTATGAAAACATAGTCAGGCTTTGAAATAAAAATAATACAAAGATTAAGTGGCCGAAACTTTTGACATTGTTAAAACTTTTAAACCTTTAACAATATAAAATACTTTTTAAAACAATTCGTGACTTAAGTTATACGTAAATTCAAGATCTAC
Source organism: Ia io (assembly GCA_025583905.1). NCBI lineage: Eukaryota > Metazoa > Chordata > Mammalia > Chiroptera > Vespertilionidae > Ia > Ia io. Next base: position 18,264,784 of record JAJQQW010000002.1, on the reverse strand, counting down.
CTGTAACCCCAAATAATTAGTTAGTTTTTTCTTTTTTTGTTCTTATGTCTTTGAACCATTATATTGGTTTTCACAGTTTTAAGACGTGTATTCTTATTATCAGTGTATTTGCTGGGTAAGTTGTTCCCCAAGGACAGGGGCCACGCCTAAGTCACTTTCATGTATCTATTGTCTATTGTAGTGCCTGAGTCAGGATAACTGCTGCAAATATGCTTATTGAGTAAATATAGAAGTGAAAGAGTCCACTCATTCTCTATTAAAGAAAATTATTTCTTTTCCCTAATGGTGGTTGGTAATGGGCATAGAGCTGGGGAATTTTCTTCAACTGTTCCTTCATTTCCAAATATCTCATGTTCTACTGTGAGAAATAAATATTTCAGTGATTACTTTTTAAATTTGAAGAATATTAGCAAAAATCTTGATTATTCTAAGCAAAAAATAAATGCATGCCATATTTTTTCTGAATTATTATTTCAATTCTTGATTAACTTTGTAAATATTCATTAACCTTAGAGGAAAAAATATAAAATTTTGATATGTCAGTTCAATTGAGTTTTGAATAATAACTGTACTGCACAAATATCTTTTCAGAAATGACTTTTGTAGGAGTTAAATATAACTGAGAGAAAAATAGAAAGATGTTGCACAATCTCAATTGTGAGTTAGCTACCATTGTGCAGTTACTTTCCAACATTATCTATGTATCCCTTTCACTATGAAATAATCTGTTAAAACTATTAAATAATGATCATACAAGACATATCAAATGTTTTAATTAACGTTAGATGGCATTACTTACTGTTTTGTAAAATTTCTAGTTAGAACATGCCCTGAACGAGGTAGCTGTACAATTTTTTAAAGAACTTTAACTGGTCAATGATCTCACAATGCATCCAAAACCCAGTCAAAAATTAGAACAAACAAAAATCCCTGAATTACTGCAGCACTAGGACAGAAAATGGCCTAATTGATTACCAGTCCAAAATAGAAATGCCATAGAGTTTGCTTTATCGATGTTGTGTCTATCATATCATTTCCATAAAAGATTGATAGCATTTAAATAAAAAATCCTCTAGGCCAGCATTTTCATGTACTGTATTTTGAAATATAAAACCGTGTATCTTATAATTGAGTTCTCAGGTATAGACAGTATCTGCTATATATATTACTTACTCCCATAATCATAACTAATGATCAATATTGAACTGAAATTATGTATTTCATGTAATATGAACTCAATACTTTTACAAATGAAATCATGCTTTATTCAATTACTTTTCGTTGGTTTTTTGGTAAGCATGTGTATTTTCCCATTTTAAGATTAGAGATAAGTATCAGATAAATATAAATTATTTTATATGGCACTGGAATATAATATTAGGCACACACTAACCTGAGGTCTAATCAGTCACTGGTAAAGAAGAGTTCATGAATGATCCACAGAGCTTCACTACATACATAACGTACAGGACACTTTTTAATACACTGGAAGGGTCAGAGACTATAGCGCCACACGGCTGTGTGTGAATCCAGCTCTTCCCCCTTTAGCTATGTATGTGTGGGCAATTGAACCCCTATGCTTCAGCTTCTTCATACGTAAATTGGGGTTGATAGAAATAGCACTAACCCATAGGTTTTTTATGAGGATGAAATATGTTAATATTAAAAAAAAAAACACCACATTAACAACAGAGTCTGGTATCTTGTAAGTCCAAAAAATGTTAGCTGTTATTGCTACCAAATCCAATAGATTGATGGCCCTTTCCTATGCAACTAAATTCAGAAACTCTACCCATGTCATTTTAACTCTAGTTTAGTATATATTATTTTTATAGCTCGTATATTTTAGCATAGACATGCAGTTATTCCATTCCTAGCCCCTACAAAAGAAAGCTGATGTGTCTAATAACATTTTGGCTGGAAGAGCTACTATATGGATCACTTTGATTCCATTAATAAGCATATCCAAAGATAAATTTAAATTCAGTCTGAATTGTGTTATTACTTTATTTATAAAAGTATGAAGGCATATAAAATTATAGGGCTGGTCTTCTGGATTAAGGGCAATTCTATTCTGCTTTCAGATGAGCAAAACACAATTTATTATTATTTCTAGTACTTACTTTTTCCAGGCTTATATGTTATTTTCCCTCAAGACTTATTAAGTTAACAAACTATTTTTGCCTGTTTTAAAATTGCCTCAAAGCATTCAAGGAGATTTTTTTGAATATCTTTTAAAGTACCTCAAATATTTTTTCTTATGAGTATGTAGCATAGAAAGGACACAACCTTGTTTTTAAAAAGAGACATTTTTCTCTATGGGATTGTCTCTAATCAGGAATTTTGTGAAAACCATGTTGTCCTGTGGTGTTGTGATGATATTGGTGGTGTTTTCCCACCTCAAATAATTTTACTTTCACAAGGTCAAGAACTGTGCAAGTCCCTAGATATACTAGTTATGCCATATGTGCACAGCATTTCATTAAATTTTAATGTTTGTGACAGGATACTAAATGACACAACGTGTAACTTATTGTTCATTATTGGAAAGTTTCACAGGAAAATCTGAATTGCACTTAGCCCACTGCACTTTACATTTTTTACATAAATGTTGCTAGGTTCCTCCTGCACCACACGGAGCATGGAATTGATAACTCCTAGAATTATGCACTATACTATTTTTACATTTCCATTGCAGAATAATTATGGCCACTTTTCTTTCTTCGGTTTTAAAATAAAAAAGAAGACATACTTTAAAGTAATTACCTACAATTTTGACTTGACAAAGTTGTCAAAGCTTATTTCCTTCCTTACAATTCTTCTTGTGGAGTTCTGGATTAGGAGTAAAATGTTTTGATGTAATATCTATTGTCACTGCATTTCATGTCTGGGATGATATAATTATGAACAAATAAAGCTTAACTTAGGGAAAGCTTTAAAAAAAGACCTGAATTAGTCTTTTAAGATTCCTTTTTAAGAGAAAAAAAAGATAACAATGTCTTTCTCTTCCTGCTGTTTAAAATGAGCTGTTCTTTAATAACATCTGTTTCTCAGTCAGGTTCTATAGGATTACCACAGACTTTTCCAGTGTAATTATTGAAATTACTCAAATTACTGCTTTGGTATTGCATATGCTATAGTAAACAATCTAGTATGATTTATTTCTTTTATAAATGTCATATGCATTGTATTAGTTTCAGGTGTACACCATAATGATCTGATATAGATATATAGAGAAATGATTACCAAAATAAGTTTAGTTAACATCCATTGTCTAATAGCTGAAAAGTGTTTTTTGTTGTTGTATTATTGGAACTTTTAAGATCTACTCTCTTATTAACTTTCATAAATAGTCAGTTTTATTGGGTTTTCTAATTTCACTTTGTGATATATAAAACATGTTCTAGACAATTAAGCTTAAAACATGTAGATGATATTTCTCTAATTTCTCTTTATGTCCTTGCATAAAGTTTCTTTTTAAGTAAACATTTAATGGGGTATTAGAACTGTCAATAAGTAAAAACTATTTACATGCATTTGCCTCTCTTTAATACCAGGTAAGCATCTTGAGAGTTCATTTTGTAATTTAATAGAATGGGGTTTATTTCATCTCCTGAAGGGACTGAGAAAAGATGAACTGCGTATTTTGCATTTCTTTGGGAGCCCAATAAATGTGCTGTTTTAGGTATTGCAGGACAAAACATGATAGTTCCTGAGACTGTCCTTTGTGATGTGGTTTTTTTCTTAACTTTTTCTCAAAACTAATATGTGAATTTAATTTGCCATATATTTCAGATGAGAAATCTATATCCTAGATCTTCTCATAATTAAAAGTATTCATTCATTCATTAAACATGTTAATCAGGTATCATTTTAAATTTCTGGTCAGTGATATATATATGAGAGAGACTCTTTTCTGGTGTGTTCACTACCATGGAAGAAAATAATAAAATGCAATTGAATGTACGGTAACTAAAATTTTATTAGGGCAAGTATTGGTTGCAATAGGAACACAGCAAAGAGCATCACAATGTTTATCTGGAAGACTGATAAGAAAGTTCATAACATATTTAACATTTTCTTCCTCAATGGTATCTAATAAGCATAGCTAGTAAAATCTCAGAATTCTCATTTCTTAGAACTTAAGGGAAAAATTAGAGAATATATATATATATATATATATTTAAATTATACAGTTTTGTGATTTATTGCCCCACCCATCATAGCAGGATTCCTATGGCACTGAAAAATAGAAATGCAGTTGGTAAAATAACCTGGACAAAGAGTGTTCCAATGATTGATAAAACAAAACAAAACAGGGTTTTCATTCAGTGCATTTCTGTATACTGGTGAGATAAGTAGAATAATGGCAATGTTAATATAGCTTAAGAAGTTACATTTGAGAGCTGAGTCTATGGTGAAACAAAAGCCACACTCTAAGATTCCTGGGAATCACTAAGAGACTAAATCTAAAACATATTAAGAAAAATGTTTTCCTCAGTGGATTTTTCCCCCTTAAAAAAAATCCATCATACTTAAGAAGCTGAAAGTTAGAGGTTATTTTTTGGACACAGATATTGGAATCTAAAACCCCTCATATTGAATAAATTGTTTCTATACAAAACACATAATTATTGGCAATAGTGTAAAGCATTGGAAAGAGTAATAATAACCAATTCATCTAATATGAATGTCAGTAGGGAGAATAAGATTCAAATAGAATCTGTATACTAGCTCTTTATAAGAGCTTTTGCTGAGCAAAGCATATAATGAAAGTGATGTGATGAGTATGCTGTAAAGGAAAGGCATGATTTTGGAGTTAAAGAAAATTAGATTGATTTCTAATTCTGTCTCTTCTAAATAGCCTATATAATAAAAGGGTAATATGCAAAGCAACCAAACTGTGCAACAACACACGCACTGACCACCAGGGGGCAGATGCTCAATGTAGGAGCTGCCCCCTGGTGGTCAGTGCGCTCCCACAGGGGGAGCACCACTCAGCCAGAAGCCGGGATCATGGCTGGTGAGCGCAGCAGCAGTGGCGGGAGCCTCTCCTGCCTCTGCTGCAGAGCTAAGGATGTTCAACTGCTGGCCCTCTGGGGAGCGGACCTAAGCTATCAGTTGTACATCCCCCGAGGGCTCATGGAATGTGAGAGGGCACAGGCAGGGCTGAGGGATCCCCTGAGTGCACGAATTTCGTGCACCGGACCTCTAGTAGGACTATAAGCCCATGTAGTCTCATCTTTCAAAGGGATATAGTAACTACTGTTCATAATTTATTTAAGAATTAAATTAGATATGATTGTATTTAGGCACAATGATTAATACTAGAACATAATTAGCACTAGAACATAATAAAAGCTAATAAAAAGAGACTCTTATTTTGTTATCTGTATTATCCCTTGATAGAAAATGGACTTTACATTAAAACAGTCCTACATTTTGTTTGTGATAAATTTTTCATTCCTTCAGATTTCACCTGAAGGAGGGAGAACAGCTGGATATTCAATATAGACTCTATATATAGTTGATAATTTTATATTCTTTTGAATAGTTAAACTAAGTTATGACCAAAACTTATTATTTAGCCCCCATCCTTTTTAGATAACTATACTAGTCCTCATAATAACATCTCCATGTTATACTTATTCACATTTCCAAAATGTATATCACTTTCCCAAATTGAATGTACATAAATCCAGTAATTGCTCTTAAGGTTTCCTGTCTCTCTGGGTTAGAACTGTGGGCCTGTAGGAAGGGGAGGGAAACACCTGTCTCAAACTCCTCACCCTTGATCAAGAAATGGCACATTGGTTTGGTGGATGTGGGGGCCTGGCAGCTGAGTAGTTCCCCAAAATATGCTAGGTCATGGGCCAGAGACATCGACGAAGGTCTGTACCTACCCAACACTAAGCTAACATCTGTGTTTGAGATAATAGGACATTAAATAGCAAATAAAAACAATCGAAGAGGGTAAATGCTGGATAATATCACTTTTCCTCTGCTTTTGAAATAAGGTTCCTCCCATCCTAAAAAGAGACATCTACTCCTCAGTTTTTTCCATATCTTGATATAAAATATGGATGCTATGGAAGAGTTGTTCTGTTCTATTTTTCCCTTTCTTTCAATCATCTTCTCTTTCCTCTTCTTAACTTTTCTTCCCTGCCAATCTTTTCCTCTCTTGTGGTGTGAAATATCCTCTCTGTGTGGAGGACTACTATGCTGGTCTTACAAGGCTGCTGTAACAAATTGCCACAACCTTAGTGTCTTGAAGGAACACAAATGCATTACATCACAGTTAGTAACTTAGGAATTCAGAATGGGAGTCAGTGAACTAAAATCAAGGTGCTGGCAGGGCTGCATTGTTTTCTAGAGGCTCTCAGGGAGAATCTGTTACCCTGCCCTTTACAACATGTGGAGGTGGCATGCATTACTTTGTTTGTGGCCACCTCATCCATCTTCAAAGTACAAAACAGCCAGGCTCAGTTCTTCTAATTTTACACCACTCTGATTCCTCTTCTACCTCCCTTTTTCTTATAGATCCTTTTAATTGCATTGGACTCACCCAGGAAAAACCTCTCTATTCTAAAGTAGGTGAATGGCAACCTAAATTCCATCTTCCATGTTAATGTTAATTCTTTCTTTGCCAGGTAAAATAACCTACTAACACATTTCAGGAATTAGAATATAAGCATCTTTGGGTGGGTCTATTATTCTGTCTACCATGACATCATCCTATATAATAAAAGGCTAATATGCAAATAGACTGAATGGCGAAACAACCGAACAACTTAACAACTGGTCACTATCACCACCAGGGGGTGTGTGCGGAACACAGTGGGCATTGGCTGCAGTGGGATGGTGGAGCAGGTCAGCTGGGGCGTCAGACCAAGGCGGGGTGCTGGTCGCTGTCATTGGGGCAAGCCTCTGGTGGTTACTGAAAATTCTTTGCTCCTGAACACTGCGATCCTGTCTGACGCTCACACCCGCTTCCGGTGCTGGCCCCGCTCGCACCCGCTGCCAGTGCCTGGCACTTGGTCCCGATCACTAGGTGCCATCAGCAGGTGTGAGTGGAAGCTGTAGTCCCTGATCGCCCCTGAGGGCTTCTCCACCTCCTCCTGCTCCTGAAGGGTGATTGGGGCAGCAGCCGCCGCCGCTCACACCTGCTCCTGGCGCCAGCCCCAATCACTCTGCACTGTCAGTGGGTGCGAGTGGGGCCAGCACCATCAGCACATGGGAGCACCGGCAGCAGCAGGAGTGGCGCTGCTAGCAGACAGGGGCCCAGGGACTGCCGTGGGAGGGCCGGGCGGGGCACGGAGGATGGGCCGAGACCTGCCCCTGTTTTTACTGAAGCCTCACAGACCACAGTTCCTTTCAAGGTGCACGGATTCATGCACTGGGCCCCTAGTATCAAAATAAGTATTTATAAGGTCTAGATTTTTAAAAGAATTTCAAATTTTTAACCTCCCAAACACATCCTCCTCTGGCAACACAAAATGATTATTTCTTAACTGGCTTTCCATAAATCAGTTAGCAAAATCTAATGGTATCACCAAAAAATCATCTCTCTAATTGGCATTCTCTTTTCACTACCATTGCATTCAGTAAGTTAATATTAGTTCAGTAACAAAGAAAGCTTCAATCCTTAGTAGCTTAACACAAACATGTTTACTTCTTACTTGTAGTGTTTTGATGTATGTGTTCAATAGTTGGCATTCTATGCAGTGAAGCAGAGACACAGAATTCTCCAACTTATCAGTTAATCACCTCAGAGGGCCATGGAGTCCTTAGTTCTAGCTGACGGAGAGGAGATGGTGGGCATAGAAGGCTCATATAAATTTAACTACATTGTCCAGGAAATTGCACCTTACTTCATTTTATATCTATTAGGTACATGCCTAGATTTAAGAAGCCTAGCAACACAATTCTTGGCCTTACAGATACTTCCTAAGAAAACAAAAACAAATACCACAGGACCTGCAGGCCAAGAACTATCAGGCCACAAAATACTTTCACAAACACCTTTTCCCCAGGAGCAAAGTGCCCCTATCCAAAGGAGATACCATTTTATCTGATCTGGATGTACACACTTTATAATATTTGGATATAGATCCTATGGCCTGAAATGAACATACCAGTCACTGCTTCACAGCAATGATTAAATCACAACAACCACACATTGTGAGGCCCCTTGTTTAGAACTGTGAAGTATCTGAGATGTTACCCTATTTGCAATCTAACTGTAAGTTGGTCAGTTTTGTGGTTGCTGGTGGCATATACAAAATTTCTAGGTCAGTTTAATATGCACAGCAATAACAATAGCAATAGTCAGGTTAGCAACACTTTCTCTGAGTCCCAGTTCTCACGGGGAAACATGGGTACCCTGGATATCACCTGCACCAACAATGAGTTATGTTGCAATAGAGGAAGCATAAGCTAAGGAAATCTGAATCTTTTGCAATGAGCAGTAAATGAATTGCTCTTCACTCTATCTTTCAAGCATGTTTGCTAAAAAAGTTTGAGATATAGAAAGTTTGCTATACAAACAACCTTGAAAATACAGTCTGGAACAAAAAAGATGTTACTATCTCACTCACAAATATTCAAAAGACATAAAGTGTCAATAGAGACTGTCTTAGAAAATACCTTTATCCCAATGATGGGATGATGGGGTAAATGTATTGATTAGATGCTTATTCTGCTTTCTGGGATAAATTATCTTGTCAAGTGTTCTTGGTGATCTATGACTGCCCTCTGGGGGCTTTCTCCAAAATTATCACAACTTCTAGTAAACTTTTTATTTTACAAAAGTTTTTGATTCACAGGAAATTTGTGAAGATAATATAGAGAATTATTATACCCCACTAGTTCCCCTATTAACATCTTATTTTATTAGTGTATAATTGTCAAAACCAGTGAGTCATTGTGATATATTATTATGAAATATGAATAAATTATAGGACTTATTTTAGTTAGCTTTTACCTAATATCCTTATTCTGTTCCAAGATTCCATCCAAATGCCACATTACATTTAGTTGTCATGTCTCATCATGTTGCATCATGTCTCCTGTTTGTGATAGATTCTCAAGTGTTTCTTGTTTTTGATGAGCTTGACAATTTGAGAAGTACTGACCAAACATTTTGTAAAACAGTATTCAATTAGCATTTGTCTGATGTTTGCACATGATTAGCATGGGGTTATGGGTGTTTAGGAAAAAGACTACTGAAATAATGTATCACTTATATATTATTTCAAGAGTATATATTATAAAACTGGCTTATAGCTGTTGGTATTAATCTTAATCACTTAGAGGAGATAAGGTTTGGCAGGTTTCTCTGCCATAAAGTTACACTTTTTTTCTTTCTTTCTATGCTGTACTCTTTGGAAGTGAATCACCAGGCACATCCCACATTTAAGAAGTGAGGAATTATACTCTACTTCTTTGAAAGTAGAGTTATCTACATACCTTTTTTTTAAAGTCTTCTGTATGAGAGTTGTTTCTTTTCTCCCATTTATTTATTTAATCCATCATTTGTTTATATTAATATGAGCTCATGGATATTTATTTATATTTTACTTTTGAGTTATAATCTAATCATTTACTTGTTTTGTTGCTCAAATCATTAGTTTACTGGGAGATATTTCAATTGCCTTTTGTGTTCCTTTCATATGCCCGCTGTGCGTGTGTGTGTGTGTGTGTGTGTGTGTGTGTGTGTTTCTGACACTATAAGATGCTTCAAGTTCATCTTGGATCTATTCTACCCTAGGCCTAGTGTCAATCAATTCTCCAAGGAGCCCTGGTTCCTGTAATTGGATAATGAAATGCAATGTGTGTCTTGCTTTTGCTTGAACACTAAAATAATGAAACTTATCTAGGTTTTTGTATGTGATCACATCTATACTAGATGGCATAAGGCTAGTTGTAATTGTTAAAATCACAAACCTTAGAGGCTCAGTAACATAACACTTCATCCCTTTTTTAGATTCTCAGGGTGCACTCTTGCATTTGGTAATTTAGGAGATTTCCACTATCTCTATGACTTCAAGTTTTTGTTTTTGTGTCCTCCCTCCCCGCTCTCTCCTTACCCCCTCTCTTTTTTTCTCTCTCTCTCTTTCTTTTTTAGTTAGTAGATAGGGATACATTTTGGAGAGGTTAAATTTGCTTACTCACCTGTCTAACAATCGCACATTCTGTTTCTACTCATACATCTTTGGCTGTAATCCCTGACTGGATACTGCTTATTAGCAAAACTTTAAGCTATGGAGGGTGGACACAAATATTTTGTGGAGAGCATGTCTTCATTTCCAAGTTCCATTTTCATTTAAGTCCTTAGTGCTTCTGTTTCCCAGGACATTAAGTTAGACACCCATTTCCCTCCCACATGTCTATCTCATAGGCCTTTGGTTAGCTCTTTTAATTACTTCTACATCCTCCAAGTCATTACACATATATTTTTCAATTAATAATCATAAACCAAAGAACTTTTTCTCAAATTTCCCTACTCAGAAACTCTTGACAACTATCTATCATGGCCAATAATGTTTTAAAACTTGATCTGATTATTCGAAGTTCTCCATGAGCTATATATTCCATTCTTTTCTCACACTGTTTTTCAATATATGTTAAATGATGCAGCCAATCTGACTTGTTCATCATTCCTGGAACACACCATGTGGTTTTCCTCCTCCATATTTTAATACCCTCTCTCAGCCCTTTCATTGTGCTGAATTTTCACTTGCCTTTAAAACCTGACTTAAATGCCAACTTCCTTCAACATGAAAATTTTCTTTCTTTGAATTCTGATAGAATTTTGTAGTTTTTAAACCATTATCTAAAATTTTTATTTGTGTTGTAGGATTATTGAAACAACAGCACTAACAGGTATTGATATTTACTCATCCTTATATCACTTATAATAAATGATAAATTATCTTTCATAAAATTTTATTCAGTAAACATTATTTAAATATACACACAAAATGATTTTTATTAAAAAACCACTCATAATGCTTAGACTGCATTAAAATAACATTCTTTTATGTTAAACTAAAACCAGTTACCAAGAATCTAATTAAACATTTACAATATAACCATTAGTATTTTTGTTATGCTTTAAAAATTTTATATCACATTAAAATTAGTAAAGATAAATTAAAATAGCAGGCAATTAAATATTTAAATAGTTATAGTATAAATATGTTGATATTTTAGAGTTTGGGGATTTAAACATACATTTTCACAAATTATATAAAGATAAAATATGAATATACAAATATGTTCAGAAATAGCCATGTATTAAAAAAATGAATTGGGAAAACATGCAAATATAAACATTTATTTTTGCTGCATCATTACAATGTTCTTTTAAACAAGGATTCTAAATTTCTTACTACTTATTAAATATCTCCTGATATAGAAAGGCATAGAAAAATGGTTATTACATTCATTTCTACAATCTGAGATGTTGGAAGTTTAAATTAGTATTTTCTAATCTGGTTAAGATTCAAAAAAGGAGATATTATAAAAGTCAACAATTAACTATCTATCAGTTAAGAGTGTGCAAATCATAAGGTACTTATCAAACACCTTCATTAAAATATATTAGAAAATGAAACTGAGAAAAGGAGCTAAAGTTACTCTGCACAAGGAACTGATGCTACTCTCTTTCCCAGGAGTGAGGCGAATTGAAATAAATTTCAAAACAGTCCATTCATTTAACAGACTTTCCACCAACCACTTAAACATGAATTCCAGATCGTTTGAATAATCATGCTCTGATCATTATATCTACATTAAATTAATATGTTTTATAATACTAATATAGAAAATACAAATTATGAATTTCCATCCTCAACAAGTATATGATAAATAAAAAAGCATTTTTGTTTTCCACTTACTAAATTAAACCCTGTTTATATAACCTAAGTTACTGTTCAGCATTTGAAGAAAAGGGTTGACAGGTTAGCTTTTTTTCTAGCTTTAGAGGTGTTTAAACATTTGTCTTGATCAATTCCCCTGAACATATAATTGAAGACGTTGTTTATCTAGCAAACTGAAAAATCTGGCTGAGGCATAGTTCCAGACCAAGCACCAGGATGTCAAGTTCAAGGACATATCTATTGGGTAAAGAACAACCAGTACTGATGGGATTCAGGAAAACTAGGAGAATGTGAGTTGGTTAGGCATATCTGAAGTGCCTACAACTCAATTAAAATAATGATCCATCATCATGACCATGTAAAATTTTCAGTTGAATCGTCTAAATGTGTTACTACTAAAAGCTACTTTTATATATTCTACACTTTCCCCCCTGGGGAGACATTTCACATTCAAGTCAGCAAATAATCGTGATTGATACCTATCTGAAAATGCTTTTCTTATAAGAGTCACTTTTTTGGACCATTATATGAATGCTCAAACTTGCAATCATTCCATATAACATACCCAAAATTAATTAGTTTTGTATCTTCTGTGTGCCAACCACTCTTCTTTGAGGTGATATTTAAGTGGCTGGGGCATTCATGGATTCCTTCTGCATTTCCTGTACAATCCTGTATCTTAATTATATGTAGTGCATAACAGGGCCCAACATAACTGCTTTCTCATTGATCATATTGCTGTCAAAATGAAATGATCCCCTTAATATTTACTGAGTATTGCTTGCTTTATCTAAAAAAATGATTTAGATGAAAATAAAAAGCATGTTGGTTATATTTCAATGTATGATCTAAGTGTTTTAACAGTAATTAGTGTTTTACTTGATTGAATTAATTTAAGATACTATTTTAAAACAACTTTCTGTCAGATGCTGTGTTAGGAATTTAAACTGTGCAGATAAATACCATACAGAGGAAATCACAGAATAAGTATAATTTAACTATTCAATGCTTAACCCTACACTGGCAATCTTTATTAGATATAGTCTAACAACTCCTTTATTTTAACAAATGTATTTTTCTGTGTTATGCCAGATTGTGGATTGAGGAAGTAAGTGGTAATATCAGCCTTCTTAGTTTTGCTCTCCTTTTTCTCTATACATTTCAGCAAGAAAAAATTGTCTTTAAAATTAAAGGAACATGTTAACTATTGTTGTTTTCAAAAACGTTTTTCAGCACATATATTTTGAGCAAAATGAGAAATGAATTATGTTGGTTTGTCTGATTGGATTGACTGTAGCTTTTGTGGTAAGACCCCTAAAAATAAGACAGTCACATTTGGTCTGAAATATAGACACATAACAAAGACATGGAGAGAAATAGATAACAGGGATTTATTCTCCAATCAGTGCACAGTGGAATAAGAGACATAAATCCTCAATGGAAAAAAAAGATATAATAATATCTGAAGGATACAGCTAAGGGAAAGAAGGCATTTACACAGGTGGAAACCTGCTTCCTTATTACTTAGGTAGCACGATGTAATGGTAGTATATATTGTGTAAGACAGGGGAAACAAAACACAAATCTTGATCTAAAACTTTGGTTTAGCTCAGCCAGTGTGGTTCAGCAGTTCAGTGTCCACCCAGGAGCCAAGAGGTTGCAGGTTCAATTCCTGGTTAGGGCATATGGGGTTTCCAGCTCCAACCCCAGCAGAGGGCATGTAGGAGACAGCCTATGGATGATGCTCCTCATTGATATTTTTATCTCTCTATCCCACTCCCCTCCTCTCTCTCTAAAAATCAATAACATCATATTTTTAAAAAAATTGGTTTGAACACTGAAATCTGGTTCTCTATCTGCCTTAGTGATCTTAAGATTGGTAGAAACAGAGGCATTTGGAAGTTCTTTAGGGTAAGGAAAAGAAACCTGATGAAGAAACATGACCTGCTTGATAGTGCAGACTATTAAACATACACTGAGTGGCCAGATTATTATGATCACTGAATGCATAATAATCTGGCCACTCAGTGTATATCCTATATAATAAAAGGCTAATATGCAAATTGTTCCCTCAACCAGGAGCTCGACCAGCAGGCAGGCCGGCCAACCACCAATGTCCCTCCCCGCTGGCCAGGCTGTCTGGACCCCACCCATGCACAAGTTCATGCACCAGGCCTCTAAAATACACACACACACACACACACACACACACACACACACACACACACACAAACGGAGTGGCCAGATTATTATGCGTTCAGAGATCATAATAATCTGGCCACTCAGTGTATATTTAAACCATTTCCCATAAATATTTTTCATAAAAAACTGTAGTTTCTCCTGTGATATTATTGTTGATTAGAGAAAATCCCTAAAGTAAATTCCTAGGCAACGTGGACCTAATTATCCTTAAGTGGATTTTATATTATGTGTTACATAATATTATATCTCACATAATCTTCTATTTTAGTTTTTAGTTAGATTTCTAGTTGTGTGCTTTATTGAACCCCTGGCTATTAAGCCACCACTGTGCACAGAGACTATATTTAAGAAATGTCTTAGTGGATTAATATGTTTCTAAAAAAGTATAAAAAGCTCCCAATTGATAAGGAGATTAAAAAAAACAAATGTCTACTGAGTGCCAAGCATTGTTTTGAATTGTGTATACATGGTGACTCACCTATCAAATAGCTGTTATAAAACTGAAATGAGCAATTGTAAACTTATAAATTTGAAATGAAGAATTAAAAAGTATAAACAGGTTGGATGGGAAATTTTAAAAAATGGGGAATATTTAATTAATAAGTAGTCAACTTTCTCAGAATTTCTTCTATATTTTTCTAATAAAATTTTTGGAAATTGATTTACTTTCATACAATGGAATTGTTAATAATTTTTAATGATTTTTGAATTACTAAAATTTCAATTTGTTGTATTGATTAGGGATTTAGTTAAGATTGATAATGGAGTTCTCACATGAGACAAAACACTTTGACTAGTAAAGAAATGAGCACACACATACACACCCAGAGAGGAAGAAAAAAGAAAGAAGTAATAAAGAAAAGAGTAAATCTGAAATAGTATTGAGGAAAAGAGCAAAATATCAAATGTGAGTAGTAAATTTTAAAATATGCTAGCTAACCAGGGACCTTCCATAGACAAAGCAGTTATCTGTTCTATCTTGAGAAGTCTCAAAACAATGGCCCACCACAAAGTCATGGGCTGTTGGTGGTAGAAAAACTTAATTTTAAATACTAATTTACTGATTAGATTTTAGTGTTCCATTATTGATATATATTAATTACATTTATTCACATATTTCAGTGATAAGAATACCTTTCTTAATGCTATGTTTCCAGAAATAGTAAAATATAATAGAATAACATAAACCATATTTCAGAAAATTTATCAAATTGAAAATTTATATAAATTGGCTTTGAGCTATTGGTTTACTATTTGGTAAAAATATCATTAAGCCTCTTTATGTTACATAAAATAATGTCTGTCCTCTTATTCATCTATTTTTCACTGGAAATGGGCCTATTGCATATCAGGGTAATCTATAATAATAAAAGTGTACTTGCTAATTAGGCTGGACAGCTGAATGACCTTCTGGACAAAGCAGCGGCAGCGGGGGCCAAGGCAGAGGAAACCGCCATGGTGGGTGGGGGCCCAGGCAGAGGTGGTTAGGGGCAATCAGGCAGGCAGATGAGTGGTTAGGAGCCAGCAGTCCCAGATTGTGAGAGGGATGTCCAACTGCCAGTTTGGGCCTAAACTGGCAGTTGGAGATTCCCCGAGGGGTCCTGGATTGTGAGAGGGTACAGGCCAGGCTGAGGGACCTCCCCACCCCTTGTGCACAAATTTCGTGCACTGGGCCTCTAGTAAAGTATAAGCACTCAAGGACATAACCTCAAAATGTCCTTTATATCACATCAAAACTCTCATTAAAAAATTATTATTTATGAAAACCACACAAGTGCATGCTATCTTCTCACTTCTTTAAGTAATTTCAGTTATATCATTGGATCAAAGCAGACTATGTTAATCTTAAATATTTTTATTTAACAGAAGAGGATTTACATATTGTATCATAAGATCATACAGGCCTGGGCAAGCTTGGATTAGGTCACACAGATTGTGCTGTTATAAATACACAATGGTTCATTGTAACAAGATAAAGACGAGAAATTTTGGGCCTGAAAGCCACAATTCAAGGACAAAAATTATTCCTTAATGGCAAATAAGATTGCCAGTGGGAGCAAAATTTCCCCAGAAAGAGATTAATAACCTCCAGATTGGGAGGTGAGATGAATGTGGAAAGTTCTGAGTAGTGTGTCTTGTATTATCTTAGAGAGACTCAATTCAAATGGACTCTGAATAATAAAGAAAATAGATTTACTGACATTTTATATTTGTTTATCTACACCAATAAAAGAGAAAGATGCAAATTGACCGTACTTTCATGAAGCCCACCAGCCAATAAGGAGTGAGTATGCAAGTTAACCCAACAAAGATGGTGGGTTAATTTGCATACACAAGCACCAAAGGACTGGTGGCTGGATGCTTGCATCATCGCCATGTTGATGATGAAGGCATTCTGCATTGCCCCAGCCGTTCCAGGCCTCTGGGCAGCATGGGAAGGTGGAAAGGCAGCTCCAGGAGGAGCGAAGGCAGAAAGGCGGCTCCAGGCCCGAGCAAAGGTGATGCCTGCAGTTAGGGGAAGAAAGGCTCATTCTTGCACGAATCTTCATGCATCGGGCCTCTAGTTTAGTATGTTTTTATTATATTATTGGAGATATCTTACCTAATAATAGACAAATATGCAAATTGACCATACCTCCGACACACCCACAAGCCACACCCACAAGCCACACCCACCATCCAATCTGAGCGAGTATGCAAATTAACCCATCCAAGATGGCTACAGCCACAGAGAGCAAGGTTTCCCAGGCAACAGAGGGAAATAAGCTTTCCGCCAGCCGTTGCAGGCCTAAGCCTCCACTCAAGCTACAAAGTTTCAATTATAGAAGGTAAACAAATTCAAACAGCAATGGTGTCAGAATGGAGCTTGAGAGAGCAGGCCAGGGTTGCCGCCGGCAACAGGGGAAGCAAAGCTTTCCGCACACCCTGGCCGGGCCCACCCGCTTAAGGCAACAAAGTTTCAATTATAACCCCAACAGAAATGGCTGCCGCCATGGAGGGAGCCCCAGGCTTGGCTCCGCTCCAGGCTACAAAGTTTCAATTGTAGAAGGAAAATAAATTCCAGATACCAGGGCCTCTGCTTGCATTGCCAGGGGGCGTGGCCGGCCTGCAAACCACCACAGGCCTCTAGCTGAGGCCACCCCATGCCCCAAGGGAACCCCACCCTGATCAGGGACACCTTTCAGGGCAAACCAGCTGGCCCCCACCCCTGAACCAGGCCTCTATCCTACCTAATAAAATGGTAATATGTAAATTACCATCACTCCGCTACACCCAGGATTGGGCCAGAGGGAGGCGCAGGGGGCAGGACTCGGGGTGGCTGCAGTAGCCGATTGGGTCAGTGGGATGCTGAGCTTGCGTCGCGCGAGCTCAGCGTCTGCGCCATGGCTATGCTGCAGAACAGAAGGGGCCTCTGGGGCAGCGAGCTCACGTCCTGCCGCGGACCATCAAAAGCGGGGGAGCTGGGTGCCTGTCTGCTCCGGCACCAGGCCTTTCGGAAGCCTCCACCCCGCCGGAGGCTTCTGAAAGGCCTGGCGCACCAGCGGACAGGCACCCAGCTCCCCCGCGATCGAAAGCGAAAGCGTGTAGGGGACCCTACACGTGCATGATTCAATCATGCACTGGGCCTCTAGTATATATATATATATATATATATATATATATATATATATATATATGTATCCTATATATATATATATATAATGGTGTATATATATATATATATATATATATATATATATATATATCTTTTTTATCCTCACTCAAGGAGTGAGGATATTTATTTCTACTGATTTATAGAGCGAGTAGAAGACAAGGAGGAGGGGGAGAGAAAGAGAGAGAGGAGAGAGAGAAACATTAATGTGAGAGAGACCCCTAAATTGGTTGCCTCCCACACACCACCCAACAGGGGACAGGGAACAAACCTGCAACCTAGGTACATGCCCTTAATCGGGAGTTGAACCTGAGACCCTGGAGGCACAGGCTGATACTCTGACTACTGAGCAACACTGGCCTGGGATGTTTTATATATATATATTATGTGTGTGTGTATATATATATATATGTGTGTGTGTGTATATATATATGTGTGTGTGTGTGTGTGTGTGTGTGTGTGTGTATATTATATATATATTATATGTTTTTAAAAATTATTTTTATTGATTTCAGAGAAGAAAGGAGAGGAAGAGAGAGATAGAAACATCAGTGATGAGTGATAATCATTAATTGGCTGCTTCCTGGGTATGAGCCTGCAACCCAGGCATGTGCCCTGACTGAGAATCCAACCTTAACATCCTGGTTCACAGGTTGATGCTCAACCACTGAGCAACACCGGCCGGGCTATATGTGTTTTATATTGGCCCTGAACACAGTCCTCCAAAATTGTGAGAAATAAATGTTTATTGTTTAAGCCACTCAGTCTATGGCATTATGTTACAGCAGCCTGAATTGACTGACACCCCATCTCATCTATGTGTCTAAGTGACTTACCATACCCCAAGTTAGCATTTAAAACCCTATAATTACCTAGATATAATTTTTATAACTATAATTATTTTATTATTAGTTCACAATAAGTAGATTAATGTTTGCCTGCTTATAAATATTTTAAGCTACTAAAATATTAACCCTATTTTAATGAATTTCTTATAGTGTCTAGCACAGAGAATTAGTTAAGTGATGAATAATGTTTAAAGTATGCATAGTATAAATTATATTAAAATGAAATCTTCCTAATTCTGCATTTATTTTGAAATTAGAATAAGGACTCTAAAAGTTCAATGTTTCCAAACACTGTCTTACAAAGGGACCTGTCTACCTTGACTAGAATCACATGAGAGACATGTGAAACATTTAAATACCAAGTATGCATCCCTAAATATTCACAGTTATTAATTGTAAGGAATCTTATATCATTTAGAGACTTCTGCTAATTCCACTGCAATAATTTTACTAGTTTTAGTGATTACAATATGATATGTTTACTTTTTAAAGGTCAAGATTATTATGTTCTATGTCTTAAAGTTAAAAGATATTCAGGATATCATGATGACAGGGAAATATTTTTAAAAATATTTTTAAAATTATTTGCCAACACTGCATATGCTTAGATTCAAATTAGCAAGTCTGACTATTTAGGGAAGTGTCCTTGGGATTTAAATGTTTTACAATGAAAAAAAAAATAGGAATCTCTCTTTTTCATGGAATTTATATACAATCAGAGGGAAAAGGGGACTGAACATAAGACAATTAAATAACATATAGAAATTGATGAGTAGAATGGAAAGAAATGAAAGAGTAGGGCAACCAGAGGATGTGAGGCTGTAGCAATGATTACAATTATAATCAGGGTAGTCAGGGCAGGCTAGTTTAGAAGTTGTCTTTTAAATAAGCTCTTGAAGTATAAGAGGAAGTTAGCCAATATAGATAACTACAGGTGAAGGCATTCCAGACAAAGGGGAAAGTCAGTGGAAAGACATTTAAGGTAGCATGCCCCACATGCCGAAGGAACAGCAGTGATGACAGTGTACCTGAAATCAAGCAAAGAGGAGAGTAGTAGACATCAATTCAGACAGGCAGGAATTTGTGGAGTGCCATGTGGGTTATTGTAAGAACTTTGTTTTTTACTGGGCATTACATGCCATGTCATTGAAAGGCTTTTTATACACAGGTGAGGTGGCCTAATACATGCTTAAAAAGTATTACTCTGTCAGTTTTGTTAAGAGTAATTGTAAGTGACCAGCCTGGGAACAAGGACACAAGTTGGAAGGAACAAGGACTATTGGAGTGGTCTAAGTAAGAGATAATGATGGCTTTATCAGGATAATCCTAGTGGAAGTAAAGGATGGTGTGCTTCAAACCAGAGTCATAGCTGTTGGGTAAAAAGAAGTGACTGCATTTTGCAGCCATTAGAGAGGAGCAATTACATTTCCTAATGGAGTTTCTGGAGCTCATACAAGAAAGGGAGAAATCAAAGATAAAGCAAGGTTTTTGGGGGACAACTTGGAGGATGGAGATGCTGCCTCATGAGATGGAAAAGCTCGAAATGTAGTGATTTTGAGAGGAAAGCTCATTGGTTTTGGACATGTTTGAGAAGTATCTTAGACATTCAAATGGAGATTTTGGGTAGTCATTTACACACATGAATCTGGAGTTGCATAAAGTGGTGTTGGATGGATGTATACAGCTAAGAGTTATTGTCTACATATGAATATTATTAAAAACCACCAGGCTACATTATATCAATAAAGTTAGAGAGTGTAGTTGAGAAAACAGTTGCTCTAAATGAGGCCTAAGACACTTCAATATTAACAGACTTTGGAAAGTGGAGTAAAGAGCAAAGGAAATTGACAAATAACAGTAAGAATGGGTAATAAACACAACACTGTTTTCCTGGAAGACAAATAAAAAAGTATACCTAATAAGAAAGAGGGATCAACTTATATCAAACACAAGTGGTAGGTCAAATAAAGTGAGAAAATAATAGACTGCTGTTTTAGCTAGGTGGCTATTATTTGTGAATTGGGCAATAATGTTTCTGTGAAATGGTTAGGGCTGAAAGCTTGAATGGAATGGTTTAAGAAAGAAATGGAGAAATAAAATTGGAGACGGAAAATATAGGCAATTATTTTGAGAAGCCATACGGAATAGAGAATTACAGAGAAAGCTGGTGGGGAAAATGGGGTTGAGAGATGGTTTTGCATTGTGCCAATTTGTAAACGAATGTTCAGGGAACTCCCTGAGAGCTCAGTGCGTAAATGACCAAATTTGTAAAAATCATCTGAAGTTTGCTATTTTTAATCTCTATTTCTTCACTGCCAACTTCTCTGGTTTATTCAGTTAGGTTATTTCTAAGCTAACATAGTCCTCTTATGTAAGAAAAAAAAAACAAAACAGTCTTCTGTTAGCTCTGTTATCTACTTCTCTGAAGTAGCCTGCTTTATTTTTTTCTCTAATATTTGATGCCTGTTGCTCCATTTTAATCTCAAAGTGTTGCTCATTGTTGGGACTAAATTAAGATCTGAACTCAATAGGGACCCAATAGCATCTAACTTATAAAATAGTCACCACTGTCCAATGAGAAGCTGAGGACATGGTGGAGGATGTTTTGTGGTCCAGATTTCACAAGACCAGTGCTTTTCTTTAATATTTAAACATTTGGGTCTTGGTAAATATGTGTGTTAAAATATTTAATAAATGTATATCAGGTACATGTACTGCTAAGTGTGATAAGTAGCTTGAACAAGTGGATGTAACTTAAGACATCTCTTTGGGAAGGGGGTTAAAATGAATTGTGTCAATAAAAAACATCTATTTACAGTAGAGCTTTCCTTACTCTAAGCCAGGTGCTGCACACTGCCAGGCTAAGGTATAGATTGTGGCCATAAACAAAATTTGCTTGGCTTAGCACTTTTCAAAATATAAATCAAATTATTTATATTTTTATTTTTTACTTTTTAAAATATATTTTTATTGATTTTTTACAGAGAGTAAGGGAGAGGGATAGAGAGCTAGAAACATCGATGAGAGAGAAACATTGATCAGCTGCCTCCTGCACACCCCCTACTGGGGATGTGCCCGCAACCAAGGTACATGCCCTTGACCGGAATTGAACCTAGGACCCTTCAGTCCCCAGGCTGACGCTCTATCCAGTGAGCCAAACCAGCTAGGGCTAAATCAAATTATTAAACAATGTTTTTTTTAAAGGTTGGGATGTGTATGGTATGGAATTTAGATATCTGACTTCTCTTGAACAGTTTAGAATGTTTGTCAACACAGAGCCCACACGCCACATGCTCACATTCTCTGGAGGCTCTCCTAACTCGCAGATCACAATCTCTTGTGTTGAGGGCCCTGCTTCTCTAGTTGACATGAACTTCTGAAATCTACATGAGGTCACATTCTGGCCTCTTTCTAACCACTTAAAAGTGAGTTTAGAGCATTGCAATAAATGGTTAACAAGAATTGTAAGAGTGGTAAAATACAGTTTAAGAAGCAGAGTGAGAAATATTGATTCCCATTTAGTTATTTTATAATCACAGAGATTGACAATGACAACTATCAGTGATATTGTATTGGTTTTGTGTTAGGTGAGTACACATAATTGTAACGATATGACATCGACTACAAAAAGTGGATTTATATATACTGTCTGGGGGAGGCAGGATTATTTTATACAAATTTAAGTTAGTGATTAGTGAGAAGTGGGTAGGAAAAAGGATCTGGTATGATATCAACTAAGAAAAGTTGAGAAGTGAGCCCAAAGAGAGGAGACACAAAACAACATCCATAATATAGGGGAAACTCCTTCTTGTTTTAGGTTGCAGGCTGTTCAATGTAAGAGAGCCAGAGAGAATCCAGATGATACAGTGAACACTTTTCATCATGGTCTAAGCAGCTGACCCAGAGTTCAAGGCTACAGTCATTGGAAAAGAGGTTGCAATTTCTTATTGATTAGGAAACAAAGCAGCATCTCTATCTGGGAATATATGTGGAAATCACGGTGAATTTCAATTGAATAAGACAATATTAGGCACTGGATACTGGATTGCACCTTAAATTAAGACTAAAGAGAGCCAGGACTCAACACAGAAACCTCCTGGTCAGCATAGGGCATCAGTCATTAGTCTGGAAAGGGCCTAGGAGAGAGAGCTAGCTAGGAAAATAACTAATTATAAAAAAAATGTAGCAAAAGTCCTTTATATATGAAAAATTTAATGCTTTATATGTGAAAGTAAGTTTAATTACAGTCCAACAAAATGAGATGATGAACAAAAATATGTACTTTATATATACCCCCAAATATGTGCTGGGTTGATTCCACAGGGAATATTTATAAGAAACACAGTTAAAATAATTATATAAAATATTCAAGGATTTTATATAAAGTTGTTTTGAGCTGTAAAAACAAGCCAGTGTCAATATCGAATCATGCTATTCACAAGCGTCTTCTCACGTTTAGTTGTTAAATGTCACAGTGACTTATCCTCATAGTTCTTAGTCTCCAATTAGAGAACTATGTACATGTCTTCCTGAATACATCTGTATATAGGTTTTCTTTGATATCACAATTGTTCTCATTCTAAGCATATAAAATAGCAAGTTAAACCCGCCAAAGCAGTTTTCAGTGGACTGAAGCATATAGATTGAAAAATTCTTTAATCTGAAATGTTTCTGTCAGGTTAATGAATTAGAGTAATAAAATCATATTGAAAATACCTACCTGTGAAAAGGAGGCTATACAAAGTCAATGAGAAGGAAAATATGTAGGTGACAAACTGTAAATTTTCTGAATGAAAATTAATCTGTCTGATATAAGCAATGTTTACTTACTAAGATTATTTCATTATAAAATATGCTGATGTAATCTTGGTTATCTATGTATTTATTTTGTTTACATGTTGTTAAGAATAAATGTAAATGCTTTTATGGAGAGAAAAAACGATCTAATACAATTTTATCAATTCTCAAAATACCCCAAAATGATGCATTTTATATTAGATACTAGAGGCCCGATGCCCAAAGATTCATGCAAGAATAGGCCTTCCTTCCCCTGGCTACCGGCACCGCCTTCACTCTGTCTGGAGCTGCCTTTCCACCTTTGCTCCAGCCAGAGCGCCCTTCTGCCTCTCGGCTTGTTGCGTCAGTTTGCATATTCCCTCCTTATTAGCCTTGGGCGCTGTCATCTTTGTCGCAGAGTTATGGTCAATTTGCATATTCCGTCTTTATTATGTAGGATGCTCTAAATTAGGATAATGTAAGATTAAGGGTCTGGTGTCATGGATATAGTAAATTCAACAGTGGAAAAAATAAAAATGTATTCAGTTTTCTTATAATTTCAAATAGCAATGGGGTTTGAGCTATATAAAGTAATAGAATAATTTCATGTTGTTTGATAGACATAGTTTCCTAGAAAATAGATATATTTATTAAAATTTATAATGAAATGAAATTGTATTAGATTTTTATTCCTGAAAAGTAGAAAACAGCTCTCAGTGATTTCTATTCAACTTTATATTAAAGTTGAACACAGACTTCCCTGAGTCACAAACTAACTGAGAAATTTATTACTGTGACAACAGTAAAATATAAGCTTTGATAGTATACTACTTAGCCAAATCAATGTCTCATGTTGAAATTATAAGCCCTTCTTAGTGCTTTAAATGAGAGAGAAGAAGAGAGAAAGTGAGAGACTGAGACAGATTCGACTGAACTTTGTATACTTTGCATAATTCTTTTAAAAAGATAAGACGTTTTTTATTTCTAAACTCCTGCTCTTGTCAAATAATCCCACTTGTAACTTTATGCTCCCACAGAACATCATTAAACTGACACCCTGCAGGGGTTATTAGATTCTGGTTAGTAATTTTGTTTGTTTGTTTTCCAATCATCTGTATTCTTCCATTTCTATTCCTTTCTCAAAAAATAAACAAGCAAACAAATAAACAAATAAATAAAAAGCTTTCTGGAAATTTAACTGTGAAAGTAAATATTCTACTGTGATTAACTTTAGATGGTCATTCCTTTATCACTAGTATATTACAAAAAAAGTTGTGCTTTTATTTTTGTTGTTGTTGTTGTAACTGTCCTTTATAAACATTTATTCACAAAAAAACCCTGATTGCACTGTTTCAAAGATTGATATAGGACATTAAAGCTAACAATTGTCCTGCCCATAACAATTGTTATGCCCAATTTTGTGTAGTATTAAGTAGGTCTGTGAGGGAATAAGAATATCAGTCTATATTCTTGGTTGCACCAAAAAACAAAAAACCACAATGATTTCCATAAGGAATTTTCAGAAACAAAAATTGAGGAATTATTCAGAGACTTGTATTAAAACTTGTGCTTATGTATTGGCAAAGTTTAAATATGAAAAAATAAAACAATTATTTCTACCTATTTCATAAGTGAATGGCCTATTCTTCAATTATTTCATTAAATATTTTAACAATTAATAATTTACCTATTAATTGACAAAGTGATCCCTAAATTTATTTGAAAAAAAAAACTACATAAAACTAATCCAAAATATGTGGACAAAGTACATTAATATTTAACTTGTATTTTTTAGCTATTGGTAATGAATTTATGTTATTTGAACAGAAATCATAGTATGCCCATATCAAATATTTACTCAAATTACATATTTGAAATATGACAAACAAAAAACAAACATCAGTTTATTAAAAAGTAATTCAGTAAATGGTTTTAAGAAAATTTGTTATTTGAAAAAGGATACATTTACATATTTATATCCTATAAACAATAAAATAGATTTCAGATATATCACAAAGTTTTAGATGAAAAAAAAAGACAAATAAAAAACAATTTGAAAACTTTTTATTATGAGACAGCCTTACTAACAAATAACTGAAAAGTGCCACATAGGAAAATTTTGATCAATTTGATCATGAAAAATTTGAATTTTGGAGTCCCACATGATAATATGAACAAAATAAAAAAAATGCAAATACATATGATTAAACTGGTAAAATGTTTTTTGAAAACAGTATACAAGAGGTTGCTATTACTAAAGTACAAGTACGTGATTTTTGAACAAGAAACAATTGGTTATTTCAAAAAAATATAAAAGGGGTGTCATAAAGAACAAATAATAAAATATTACAAAAACATTCTACCTCAGTACTGATAAAATTAGTAAACAACAAAAATATAAGGCAGATACTACCTTATAGTTTTGATAAGAAATCAACATAGTACAACTTTCATATATTCACTTTAAAACACTGTTTCCTGAGGAAATAATCAGAGTTGAGCACAAATATACATATAAAATACATAAATTTCAAATAGCACAATGGTATTTTAAATTAATATTTTAAAATTGGTTTAATACAATATTTAATTCCATGGGAATTATGTTCATTGTTCATAATATAGTAAATGACAATGTAGGAAGAAAGCAAATTATATATATATAACTAGAGGCCCGGTGCAAAAAATTTGTGCACAGGAGGGGGGTTGTGTCCCTCATCCCAGCCTGTACCCTCTCCAATCTAGGACCCTTGAGGGATGTCCAAATGCCCATTAAGGCCCGATCCTGGTGGGATTGGGCCTAAACAGGCAGTCGGATATCCCTCTCACAATACAGGACTGCTGGCTCCCAACTGCTCACCTGCCTGCATTCCTGATTGCCCCTAACCGCTTCTGCCTGCCAACCTGATCACCTCCTAACAACTCTTCTGCCAGCCTGATTGATGCCTAACTACTCCCTTGCTAGCCCAGTTGCCCCTAACTGCCCTCCCCTACAGGCCTGGTCACCCCTAACTGCCCTCCCCTGCTGGGCTGGTCACCCCCAACTGCCCTCCCCTGCAGGCTTGGTCTTCCCCATGCACTCCCTTGCAGACCTGCCGCACCCCCCCCCCCACTTCCCTCCCCTGCAGGCCTGGTCCCTCCCAACTGCCCTCCCCTACAGGCACAGTCGCTCCCAACTGGCCTCCCCTGCCATCTTTTGGTGGCCATCTTGTGTCCACATTGGGGTGGCCACCTTTGACCACATGGGGGCGGCCATCTTGTGTGTTGGAGTGATGGTCAATTTGCATATTACCTCTTTATTATATAGGACATTGTATGCTATATGAATATATTATAATATGTATTTAAGGTGTTTAGATCTCTGGGTCATAAGATTGTGGGAAACTGTGAAAATGTCTGATTTAACACTACATTTGTTCACTTTATAAAATAAATAATTAGAAAGCTATCAAATCTAAAAGGCCAGTCACACAATCAAACTTCTGATATGAGGTGGTCATACACCAAGAAGTCAAGGACAACAAATGTATTATTAGCTTGTTGAATTTCAAGCAATTAAATTTTCTTTTTTCTCCTCAATATTCATTGAACTATGTTAGGCAATTAGTTGGGACACCATAGACCTGCAAGGCTCTCCCTTTTGTTGAAGAGGCAAACTAAATCAAGATAAAATAAAATAACAGTATAAGGCTTCAAAATGCATAGCAATAATACATGAGATCTGGAAATAAACTGGTAAAAGATACTAGAGCAGCCTTGGGAAAGGTCTAATGAAAAACTCCTGGAATACATCTCTAAAACAAACCAAGGGAAGACAAACGTGCTAAGTAGAGAATAATAACATTAGAACACAATAAATGTAGATACATATGCTTATTTTTCCTTGAAGATTAAATTTTGGTTTAATTGCTTCCATGTTTTACATGCACTGTTTTATTTTACCAAGAAGTCAAAGAAATTAAAGAACGTGATTTTAATGGAATGTGCTACTGTGCTGGCCCCCACCAGTCTCCTGGATAGGAAGGATTTCCCTGGGGAGCGTGGGAGAAAGACACAGAGTTTTATTAGAACATAGACTCAGAAGATCAAGAGTCAGACTCACTGTTTGAGGGCTTGCCAAACGAGCTGTCGAGGCATGAGGTCACCAGGCAAACAATTGTGCTAATAGAGAAGGAGACTCTATGAAAAAAATAACTCGAAATCAGAATCATTAAGAGGTAACTAAAATTAAACAAATGGACTAAAATAAATGCAAGGGCCAGAGATCACAGTTCTTAAGGCTTAGATAATTTAGTGCTCTTCAAAAGTTATGGGAAATTAGAAAGTCACACCAGTTCCTGGGATAAGTTTTGATTATAATGAGTCTAAAACAATGCAGAATTCTTAAGTGAAATGGATTTGTGGGCACCTCTAGCTCAGAGCTTTATAAAAGGATGCAAAAACCTTGACTGTATTCTGTCTCTCCTGCCTCTGATCAATCAGGAGTGACTTCTGGAAACACCTTTCTGTGAGTAAAAACAAGCTCTTGGCTGGCTCATTACTGAGCCACAAGAGCAGTGTCATGTAGGTCTTGATGGAAGAAAAAGAAATGCATTAGAAGACAGTTGCACATGATCATGCTGTGTAGTAATGGCCCTGTGGTTGTTAAAAACATCCCCCAAATAACTGCATCTTAAAAGTCACCGAAGAATAAATAATGTTGAATGTTTTTCATGTTAAAACTAATTTTTTGTACTCTACAATAATGTTATTGCTGACATCTGTGAAGATTTACAAAAAATAAGATGTTTAATGTTGGCTTGTCAAATATAATATTCTCTCTGTCCTTAACACTTCTTTGAAAACATGCTTGCTTTCACTGATTTTTTTGAAGTAATTATTTTTGTGGCAGTTATTCTAAACACATTTTTTTCAAAAGCCAACACAAATCAGTTTTTGAAGTGTTTTCTGTCCCACTAGAGAAAAAAAAAATCCAAGTACCATTTTCAGAGCCAGTCTCTGTTCAAATATAATTAACTTGCAGTGTTTGGAAACCACTCTGTGAACATTCAGTAGTGAAGGGAAGATGTGACCCTGTTTAGCTGTAGTGTCCTACAGGCGTTGATAGGCATGAAGCTGTCTTTTATTTATTTGTATTTAAACTTTTCATTTTGAAACAATTTTAGTTTTGCATAAAGTTGAAAAGAAAATACAAATATTTTCTGTAAAATACATACCCATTTTTTCCCATTGTTAACATCTTACATTACTTTGGTGCATTTGTCAAAACTAAAAGACTGACTTGAATATATTACTATTACCTAAACTCCATACTTCCTTGGGATTTCACCACTTTTTCCATTGATGATCTTTTACTGTTTCTTGATATAAAACATGTTTCTTAATCCCAAAGTGCCAGCAGATTTTTTTGATGAGGGTTTGTTGTCTAGTTCATAGATGGCTGTCTTCTGGTTTTGTCTTCACATGGCAGAAGGGGCAAGGGAGTTCTCTGAAGTCTCTTTTACAAGGGCTAATTCCACTCCAAATGCTATCACATTGGTGACTGGATTATAACTTATTATTATTATTATTGTTATTATTATTATTATATATTGATTTCAGAGAGAAAAGGAGAGAGAAAAAGATAGAAACATCAATGATGGGAAAGAATCATTGATTGGCTACCTCCTGTAGCTCAAGCATGTGCTCTGACTGAGAATCAAACAGTGACCTCTTGGTTCATAAGTTGAGGCTCAACCACTGAGCCACGCCGGTCGGGAACATATATTATTATTTTTTATTTATCTTTATTGTTGAAAGTATTATAGATGTCCACCTATTGAAGGAACCCAAATATACTGTCTATAGCACCAGGGTTTTACATTTCACTTAGTCCTCATATATCCCCAGTCCCCTCTGGTCTGTAATGGTTTCTCAGTCTTTCCTTAGTTTTTGTGTCCTTGATGGTCTTAAATAGTGTTATCCAGTTATCCCCTAGAATATCCCTGAACTGAGTTTTTTTAATGTCTTTTTTTCTTCTCATTAGATTCATCTTATGGGATTTTGAAAAAGAATATCATAGAGTTTAAATGGCCTAGTCATCACCTCATATAGGAAGGTAAATGATAGCCACATGACATCATTAATGATGTTAATCTTCATCATTCGTTCAAGGTACTATTTGCCAGGTTTCTCCACTGTAAGTTGACCAATTTTGCATTTTCTAATTTTGTATTTTGAAAGCTAGTCACTGTCTAGTGAACCCTCAGGGTGTGGGCTGTATTAGGGATATCAACCCCAATTCTTAAAGGGAGTATCTACAAATCGATACTCCCTCTGCAAGAAAATTATTCTCTTCCACATTTATTTGTTTACTTGGTAATTTAATTTATTTATATCAGTAGCATTATTTTATGTAACATTATAATCCATCTAGAGGCCTGGTGCATGAATTCATGCATGGGTGGGATTCCTCAGCGATTGGGACTGATCGGGCAGTCTCACCCAGTCCTGATCAGGGCCGTCAGCCAGGGAGTTGGGGGGAGTGACCATGGGAGGTTGGACAGCTGTGGGAGGTTGGCTATGGGTATGCACTGACCACCAGGAGGCAGCTCCTGCATTGTCTGTACCCTGGTTATCAGTGTGTGTCATAGCCACCAATCGACAGGTCGTTTGGTCACTTAGGCTTTTATATATATAGATATTCCATTTATTTTGTTGCTCAAATTGTCCAATTTTTGGATATTGGGGGTTCTTATGTCCCTTTGATATGCCCTCATTAAAAACATGTTAATTTTATTACAAGATGCTCCAGGCTTATCTTGAATTGTCTCTGCCTCAACCCTAAAATCATCCATTAACTCAAAGATTATGTGTCAGAGAAGATCATTCAGAAACCAAGATCTGGGTGTTGCCTGTGCACCTTTCTACTGGGGTATCCTTGTTTCTAGGCCAACAGACAGAACCAGAGAACATGTGTACACTAACCTATGAATACACAGACATCTGCCATTGTTTCTGTAGGTATCTATCTACCTATCTATCATCTATGTAATTAATCATGAGTTCATATCAATGTCTCAAGCTTTAATTCAGTGCCACAACATACATTCTGTCCTTCATTTCTTGTTTATTTGAATTTCCTTCTTTCACAATGAGAAACCTAACTTCTACCATCCACTCTCCATTTATTTAATGTCCACCCCCAGTATACATGTAAGGCAGTTTTAGAATTGCTGCCTGTACCCCTGTACCTTGGAAGGCTTTTTTTCTTCTTCTTTTTGTAGAGAGTGTATGCAACTCTATGTATGCTTAAAATTATTCTATGGCTTCCCATTATCTTTAAGAAAAGTGAATTTCTTGGCACAGGTTAGAAAAGGGCCCTAGCTCATCTAACCTTGTCTATTTCTGCAACTCCATCTGCAGCTTTTCCTCCTATTTTGCTTCTTAACTCAATCTCCACATATCTTTTCAAGCTCAATGTACTATTCTCTTTCCTGTCTTGGAGTTTCACAACTGGTATTATTCTCTCCCATTGTGTGACAGCAGGCATGTTTTACAATATAGTGAAATAAATACTGTTAACTTAATAAATAAGAATTTTTATGTAGCCGGTATTCTCTCTGCCTTTTCTCCCTCACTGTCATTTTACCTGACTATATGGTACACATCATGGCATTCCGTGGTTAAACTTCACTTCCTCAAAAACTCTTTCTTAAACCATGCCTGATCACACTGGGTTTGCTTTTCCTACTATATGCTCTTTTGGACCCAGCCTGTGTTTTCTTCAGTTTACTCCAGGATTATCTTGTTAATTGTTTTTTGTCTTCCTTTCCCAGTCAATAGAAAGGAAGTTTATGGACTGTTTTTCCCTCTTTCCTGTTTTGGTCCCCAGTGCTGCTTATATGGTCTTGTCCATACTAGGAACCCGGTAGTTATTCGTTGAATGAATGAAAGAATGAATTAAATAGGAGAAAGATTAGATACGGAACATGTGCAGGCAATGGAGCAGCTACTGAGATTAAGGGCAGATTTCTCTGTGGACTCTTTATCTGGTATCTTCAGCTGGAGGCAAAGGCACCCTGGGGTACTTCAAGGAACAAGGTGTAAATTGCCTGTGAAAATGTCATTAACTCCTTGAGTCAGCAAAAATGCCATTGAAGAAGTAATCTTGAGGTTCCACAACTTTTCAAACAATTCAGTAGAAGCTTTCAACAGACCTGGGAAAACTTTTGAAAAAAACCTATGTGTTGATTGGTGGAGAAAAATAAAAGCCCTTATATATTTGAAGTTTGTCAAATTATGCAATTTCACTTTTCATGTTTTCACTCTTAACTCTCTTACATGTGAATCCTCTGAAAGCCAAAACACCTAAATCTGCACAGTTTACCCTCCTCATTAATGTGACTTTACTATTTATTCTCTTCATCATCATGACTTTCCTTCTTCTGCAGACCTTTGCCCAGGAAAAAAGAGTGGGAAATAACTTTATTATTTACTAGTGGACCAGTGCATGACATTCGTACACAGGGGGTGGGGAGGGGTGTTCCCTCAGCCAAACCTGCACCCTCTCCAATTGGGGACCCTTTGGGGGATGTCCGACTGCCCATTTAGGCCCGATCCCTGCTGGCCTTGTTGCTCCCAACTGCCCTTCCCTGCCAGCCTGATCACCCCTAACTGCCTCTGCCTGCCTGATCACCCCTAACTTCCCTCCCCTGCTGGCCTGATCTTGCCCCTAACTGCCCTCCTCTGCCAGTCAATTTGGTTCTGATTGGTCAGTTTCAATGCCAGTCAGCCATTGGCTCCTCACAGTTGACCGAGATTTGGTTCCAATTAGTCAGTTTCTATGCCAGTCAGCATCAAAAGCTCTGTCTCCTAGGCAGCCATTGGCTCCTCACAGTTGACCCAGATTTGGTTGTGATTGGTCAGTTTCTATGCCAGTCAGCGTGTCTGAGCCTATCAATGGGGACTGATCAGAAAGGTGGGACTGATTAGCAGCCCCAGTGGAGGCCTGGAGAGAAATGGAGGTGCAGCTGCTGGCCCGGCCTGGAGAGAAAGAGAGATCCACAGCTGCCACACAAGCTATGGATCAGACCCTGCTTCTCTCTTCAGGCCTCTCTCTGGGCCTGATTCGCAGGCCCCTCAGCAGTCAGTGCTGGGTCACCGTGGCTGCAGCCGCAGCAGTCAGTGCTGGGTCGCCGCAGCAACCCAGTGCTGACTGCAGGACTGACTTCCAGTTGGTTGAGCCCAGTCATGATGGACCCAGGGTTTTTAGATTTTAGGACCTACCTGAAAGGCCCATAAATTCTTCAATAGAACATACCAAATGACAGTTTAGACCCAAAACTTTGACCCCCTTACCTCACCTAATCATATCCACCAGTCATAACCTATTACATTATGATCCCTAGGATCATAACTTAATGAAGGCTTTATTAAAGTGTCTTCTTAAAGCAAATTTATTAAAGTGTCATTTTAAAGCAAATTTCAAAATGTCATAAATATTTTGAATTTGCCCTTGCTAAGAATTTATGGAGATGGTGATTTCCCTTACTAGAATAAGCAATAACTCATCAAGTTATTTTTGTGATGCTTTAGGAAAACCATATCCAACAGTTCTCATACTAGTATGTTTATATCCAATTATTTTTATTAGCCAATACATTTAAAAATGCATCATTAATTACATTCCATTTTTATGGACCAAAAGTACATAAATAGCAAAATTTATTTTATCACCTTTAAGGCTGATTATTAAATCATTTAATATCAAAAATAGTTTTTAATTTAATGATAAATATATATAATAGAATGGCATTATCATTTGCCCTGAATGGTTGATAAATGCTTTGTCACTTGAGTAAAATGCCAAAGAATGTTTTTATTGTAAACATATTACTATTGTAAAGTCTTGGAAAATGTTGTTTAAATTTATTGAAAATACTGCATTTTTAAAATGACAATCATATTCATGTGTGCTATGAGAGTTGGAAACATTCATTTCTTACTTTTTACTTAGTGGTATGGCCATTTAGAATGCTGACCTATGAAACTTCTAATTTTCACTTACTTTGCAGAATATTCTAATAATAACTCAACATATGTATTAAAATTTTATTTCACAAAATAAAACCAAATGACTATCATTCAATAAATTTTAACCATGAAAGAAATGAATGGAGCAGCAAGCTATGTATTAACTGTCCAATGCACTGGCTAGAGTACAATAAATGCCACTGTCCCTGCCTCCCAGGGACTTGTGATACAAATCATACAGCACAATGTCACTGTCAAGTCCAGTGTCATGTTCATGCCCGTGCTTAGGAAAAGCATTAACCAGAGGTATAGGATCGTGGGTTTTATTCCTGTTCTATCTTTAACTTCCTCTGTAGCTTTGATGAAATAAATTCACTCTTCAACCTTCCTGTGTTGAAAATGAGAAGATTGGATTAGATCATTGGTTTTCCAGTTGTTTTCTACAGAGACACTTCAAGGGTACTTTGAAGGAGGGTAATGACTCCAGTAAGAGGAACCCCTGACTTGCCAGTGCTTCAAATAGAGATTCTGTACTTTTCTCTCTTTTTAAAAAAATTGTGCTTTGGACTTCTGAGGTCACTGTCATATAAAGCAGAAACAGTCAGCACATAAACAAAAACAAAAGAAATTTTATAAAATATACAGTTTGAAATATAACAAACAATAAACCTCAAGGTTGGTAGTCAAGATATTTCTTATATAACATAATGATAATGATGTAATTTTTCAGTCCTTATAATATTGCAGACAATTAAAAGTACTCTCTGATTTCATTTTGGGAAGAACAATGAAAGGCAACCCTTATTATCATGATTTTTACTGAAAAAGAAATTGAATATCAGAGAGATTGATTTTCAGTTATCCAATCCTCTAATATTTTGAAACGGAGCATACTTGTGGCAGGTGTCTTGTTAGATGTGTTTAGATTCCATGCTCAAAATACCCTCTAGACCCATGAATGTAGCAAACTCCAGAACTGGAGTTGGAGTCCAGAATGGCAGACAACAAATGCTTCATCGATGCTAATGATAACAATGAAACTGCTGCCCTCAAGAATAATGGTCTAGCTCACCTTGATTTGAACACACACTCTGGCAAAACTCTTCATAGCAACCATTTTATCTAATTTCACAATACAATGGTTTAGAATATTCAATTATTTCCACTTTAAGGAAAGGAAGCTGAAGTTTAAAAAAGCTAGGTAATTTACCTAGGGCTGAGATCAGAGGGCTAATAAGGGGCAGAGGTGAAGTTTAATTCTAAACTGAGACCAGAACTTCCTTTAAACCAAATACCCTCCTGCTTAATTTATTACCACACTGCCTCCAAATAAAATTTAAAAAGTGGTTAAAAGTAATGGAACCTGAGAGCTGCCACTCCCAACTTCAAGACATACTGTAAAGCTACCATAATCAAAACAGTGGGATATTAGGTGAAGAACACAAAAATAAACCAATGGGACAGAATAGAGTGCCCAGAAAGAAATCCACATAACAGTAGTCAACAATTTTTGACAAAAAAGTGAAGACAATACAAAGAAACAATGAAAGGAGTCTTTTCAACAAATAGTGTTGGAACAACTAGACATCCACCTGAAAAAAAGAAAATGAATATAGACACAGTCCTTAAACCCTTCACAAAAGTTAGCTCAAATGGAACACAGACTAAACTGTAAATTGCCAAACCACTAAATTCCTGGAAGATAATTCAGGAGAAAGTGTACATTACTTTGGGTTTGGAGATGACTTTTTAGATACAACACCAAAGGCAAAATCCATGAAAGAAAGAATTGATAAGCTGGACTCACTAAAATTAAAACCTCTGCTCCATGAAACACACTGTTAAAATAAAGACAAGCCACAACTGTAAGAAAACGTTGCAAAAGACATTGGATAAAGGATTGTCAACCCAAAATGCAAAGAACTCCTACATTTCAATAATAAGAGAACACACAAGCCAATTAAAAAATGGCCTAAAAACCTTAAGAGATACCTAAACAAAGTAGATATACAGAGGACAAAGACACATATAAAAGACATTTTACATCATATCATACAAGGGAAATGCAATTGAAATAATGA
Source organism: Ia io (assembly GCA_025583905.1). NCBI lineage: Eukaryota > Metazoa > Chordata > Mammalia > Chiroptera > Vespertilionidae > Ia > Ia io. The sequence continues at coordinate 18,229,329 of JAJQQW010000002.1, read as the reverse complement.
ATAACATTTTGTATATCCTATATAATAAAAGGCTAATATGCAAATTGACCAAACAGCAAAACAACTGGTTGCTATGACACTCACTGACCATCAGGGGGCATACGCTCAATGCAGGAACTGCCCCCTGGTGGTCAGTGTGCTTTCACAGGGGAAGCGCTGCTCAGCCAGAAGCCAGGCTCATGGCTGGCAAGTGCAGTGGTGGTGGCAGTAGCCTCTCCCCGAGGGCTTCCAGACTGTGAGAGGGTGCAGGCTGGGCTGAGGGACACCCCAGAGTGCACGAATTTTGTGCACCAGGCCTCTAGTATTTATATAAATGTAGCATATGTGCTTCTGAGTTTATGCTGGTAAAAATATTTGTAAAAATAGTTGCTCAAGTACATTAACTGATTGACTTAGGAATTTGCAATGTTTCCCTTGGTTAAGAGTCACACCAACAAAGATTGAATGTTTTCTTTTTTACCATAATGATCTTTACTCTAACTGAGGTATAAAAAAATATTATAAATATTTAAATAAGCAGCCTGCCGGTGTGGCTCAGTGGTTGAGCGTCAACCTATGAACCAGGAGATCACGGTTCAATTCTCAATCAGAGCATAAGCCTGGATTGTGGCTCAGTCCCCAGTGTGCAGGAGGAAGCTGATCAGTGATTCCCTCTCATCATTGATGTTTTTATCTCTTTCTCCCTTTCCTTTCCTGTCTGAAATCAATAAAAAACATATTTAACATTTTTAAATAAACAAATGACTATACAGTCTTAGAATTTAAAGTAACCAATGATGAGATACTACTACACACCTATTAGAATAGCCCAAATCCAGAACACGGACAACATCAAATGCTGGTGAGGGTGTGGAAGCAATAGGAACTCTCAGTCCTTGCTGGTGGGGATATAAAATGGTCCAGCCACTTTGAAAGACAGTTTGGCAACTTTTTACATAACTAAACACCCTCTTACTAAAGGATACAGCAATTATGCTTCTCGGTATTTACCCAAAGGATTTGAAAATTTATAACTGCCCCCAAACCTCCACACAGATGCTTATAGCAGACTTATTCATAATTGCCAAAACCTTGAAGCAACTAAGATGCCCTTCAGCAGATGAACTGATAAACTGTGGTATATCCCGACCATGGATTTTACCTCAATTATATATGTTAAGAAAACCAACTCATTAAAAGAGAGAATAAATTGGTTTGGGAGAATGGGGGAATGTAGTCAGGTATTTTATAAACTTTTGTTTATAGAATAAATAAATTCGGGAAATGTAATAAGTATCAAAATACTGTGGTTGACCAAAGGGTAGCGAGGTGAAGGAAACTTCAAAAAAAAAAAAAAAAAAGTAGTAAGTGAGCAACCTTTTGGCTGGTTTTTGTGTCTCGGGCCCTGTTTCTGTCTTACTCAGAGCAGTAAGAAGCCCCTGTCAAGCCTTACTTGCTCTCCATAGCAGGTACTTAAAACAAAGAATTTGAACAGCTAATGGCCTGGGATCAATAGTCATAAACCCATTGAACACAACCATCCCCCTGCAGAAGCTTAAAAACACTGCCCATTGCACACCATCAGAATTCCTATTTCTACTGATTTTTTTGGCCTGATTTATATACAATGATTTTTACCCTGATGACTATTAATGAAGGTTTAAAAAAAACACTCCAAATTATGCATGTGGCCGACTGAATTATCACTGTGGTCTAAACTAAAACGGTTTCCAGCCCTGGCAGGTTTTTCTTAGTGGTTAGAGCATTGACCCCAAGGATTGAAGGGTCTTGGGTTTGATTCCTGGTTAGGGCACATCCCTGGGTTGTGGGCTTGATCCCCAATAAGGGGCGTGCAGGAGGCTGCTGATCAATGATTATCTCTCATCATTGATACTTCTATTTCTCCCTCTCCCTTCCTCTCTCTGAAAGCAAAATATATACAGGCCTATATTTTTAGATTTGGCATTGTCTTCTGGAAAGTGAATTTTTCTAAATTCCTTATGTAGAAATATTTAGTTTCTCATCTTCCAATCACCTCTATTATTTAACTCATTTACTTTTTATCTGTAGTGTGGATTATTACTGAATAAACTATAAGAAATTTGCTCTATAAGGTAGAAGAAGCCTGGAGAGAAAAAAAAATGACTATAATAATTAGTTGAATGAGAAGCATTGAAAATCCAAGTTACATTCTGCACACCAAATTTTGTTTTGTTCCCGATTACTTTTCTACATTTATCAAACCTTGTTTTCTTAGAAATCTATTCATAAAACCACAGTACATTCTGTTTTTATTCTCTCAAATTGGAAGCCGAAACTAAACCTCACAGAAGGGTAAAAAATGAATTGTTGAAAAATTCAAGTTAGCACATCTCTACATTACAGCAAATACACACATTTTCTCTCTATGGGTAACACACGGTGTAGACAGGTGTTAGTATTAATAACTACAAGCGATTTGCATATTTTATAAACAAGTTTGCATATGTACCATAATTCCTAACACTCCATACAAAAATTTCCACAGATGCACCTCTCTCATATAAAAATATGTGTAAAACTTTCTAACAGATACCAAAACACTCCAGCAGTAATGCTGACTGTAGGAAAGCCCAGGCCTACTTATTCACTAAACCTGCAACGCAGAATTTATGCGATCAATTAAATCCCTTGCAAGTTAAATGCCACCACAGGATTCAAAAGTTAACTCTTGGAAATGAGAATTAAATGAACTTTGTAAAGTTAAGATACTTTAAACAATAATGGCATGTGTTTTGTCTGTGTTTTTAAGGCTATAATGATTCAAACTTTTTTTTTTTTTTTCTATTTGTTGTTGTGTTGGGGAGGCATGAGTACAGGGAGTCACTCATTCTTCCCTTTGTTTAATTTCTGGCCAGCAGCCAGTTAAGGCTGTAACTCTAGCCTGTGGAAATTGGTTGAGTAAATGGAGACAATGAACCAGGTGCAGTGGATACAGATTAGGGAGGTTGAAATTATAGAGTTAATGAGGTGTGATTCTATTGTTTCAGCTGAAGCATCAGCTCCTCCTGCTGGGAGGCGGGGTGTGGAGAGAAACACCACATCAATCAAAATACTTTTCCTGCCTATACACATGTTGGTTTGCATCTTGAATGCCCGTTTACATATTAGGTATACCTCTAAGAATATCTCTTTAAAGATTTTCTTTTTATCAGAGGTGTTGGATCACATGTGTCTTTCTTTTTCTCTCTTATCACACCTGCTTGTGCAGTAATGGATAGGTTTCACAAAATAATTTTGAGAGTTTCCAATAAAAGGAAGATCAGGAAGACATATGCCCATATTTAATCTCAGTTCTGTTGCTGAAGCCTTACACTTTTACTTCATCATTAGCGACTATTCTTGTTCAGAAATAAAAAATCATCACAAGATAATCTGATGGATTGAAGATGACATGTTTTGTTATCTGAATTTATAGCATGCCTCAAAAAGGGTCACTTATAAGACCTTTACAAGTAAATGGTTGGCATTGACATAGTCTCAATGCTCGGAAGATACAGAGGCTGGTATTTTTATTTAACGATCCCCTTTTCTTTGTATTTCAGAACATGTAAAATTCCTGACACTGATCAAGCAACTTCACACATGTTTCCCTGGCTAATGTTGTGGTTTGGCATCTATTCTTCCTTATGTGTGTCACTAAGGCATTCCTTTACACAGTTTAAAAGGATAATTTTACATTTTATTTATAAACCAATACAAGAAAATCAAAATGACAAATGACCTAAAATTCTGAATAAATTTAAGAATAATTAATTTGTGTGTGGCTGTTTGAAGGTATTAAATCACTTAGAGGCTCAATGCTCAAAACTCGTGCAAGAGTTGGCCTTCACAGCTGTGGGCCGCTGCCTCAATCCATATCTCGCAACCGTGGGCGGCTGCCTCGATCCCTCGGCTGCAGCCCCAGCTTCATCTGGAAGTCTCGGCCGTTTGGCCAATTTGCATATTATGCTTTTATTATTATAGATTGCTAAACAACTTTAAGCAATCAACAAACCTGACATATTCTCTGAAACCTTCCATTTTGAAAGGCTCCTCAACACTGTTATTTAAAGCTGGCTGATCTATTTCATCAACCCAATAGAAAACAACAACTTAATGCTATTTTGTTTAGATAGACATAAATTAAGTGAAGTACTAGTATATGAAATAGCTCACAGAACTGCAATGAAGTCTAGATAATCAGACTTAGAAAAAGTCTATGAAGCCAGAAAAGATAATTAATTTACACTTCTACTTAGAAGCAATGTCACCACCTTTGGACCAGATAATGCAAATTCCTTAGTACATGATTCCTTTACCAAGAGCTTTGTCAACGATGCCTATTTTAATCCAATCACCCTGTACCACTCTCATCAAAATGGTCAAGGCATGTCCTCCTATTTCTGATTTTAAAATTATTGTTTCAAATGGGTGATTCCACCTGGAAGAGACTAAGTTTTTTAATATATATTTTACATTTAAATGCAAAGGCTTCTAAGAAACTGAGATTTGGTTGTATTCAGAGTGACCATCAACTCGCCAAATGCCTGATGCATATATTAAACTTTTCTAAAATATCACCAACTTACTTGTTTAATTTGACATTTCAACAAACCATTTTATAATTTGTAAGATTGGTAAATTTAGTATTCTAACTAAAAACTTACACTGGCATAGATTGTGAATATGTGAATGTAGACTAGTACATCTTATACCTAAAACTTAATAAAGTTAAGGGGAAAGTACAAGAAGAAAAAGGATGGCTTCCTACTCTGCTAAGGAGGATACTGTACTCTGACAAACCAATATATCCATACATTAAGCTCTCAGAACCATGTGAAGACCAGAATGCTACATGAAAATAGAAATCTATATCTCCATCATTATTCTATTCTGCTAGCTATCTCTTTTTTGCTTATATCTATAATCAGTCTTCGACTCCAAATACCAGCCTTCTGCGCTCCACCACTAGAATCAACTCAAGCCTCCTTTCCCTTGCCAACTGCACAGGAAGGATTCTGGATGAGAACGGTCTTTCCATGCTTAGAAATGGAACTAAAGGAGTGTCACTTTTCAGCTCAGAGGCTATCATCAGATTTCTGAAATATTTAATATCATATTGGATAAATAGTAATCCAGCTGATATTTACTATATGTGGTCATCTACCTAGGATACTAAAATCCTCAAGGATACTAAAATCCATTAATTAACACTATACATCCTTGTGGACCAGGGCACAATGATCTTTGCTCAGGCCTTGCCTCTGATTTATATGTGATGTTATTGGGCTTTTGTCATTCCAAAATGCCAGTGTTCAATTCCATGTACTAAACTTCTACCATTAACTCTAGTCTACATGGGCAACTAATTCTGAGTTCTTAAAGTTGCCAGTGAGCACACCCTCTTCCGTCATCTCCCCATGGCTAGTATATCTCTTTATCCTGTACTGAAGATAGTGTCCCCTGTCCTGTTCTGTAGAAAGCTGCAATAAACATAATGCATTCTCATAGTGGGTTTAAGGATATATAAAATTCAATCCCATTCTACAATGTTCATTTCCTTGAGCCTCATACATCCTATCTGAATGTTATGCCAAGGAAGTTATGGTATCTGTACCTTGTTTACCATAACCTATCTTTACATCAAACTTTAATAAATCATCTCAGGAAAATATTAGTATTGTATCCAGGTATTCTTGAACACCCTATATTTAGAGACATGACTTAGTGTACCCATGACAATGAATGCTTTTTTAAAATATATTTTTACTGATTTCAGAGAGGAATGAAGAGGGAAAGAGATATAGAAACATCCGTGACGAGAAAGAATCACTGATTGGCTGCCTCTTGCACTCCCTGCCAGGGCTCACCAGCAGACACTGAGTGACGGATGAATAGATTACTCCAACACAATGTTTGTTGTGAAAGAGAGGGCTAAGGGACTGCCTGGCTAAAGGAACCAGACAGCCTTGATTGCCTGCTATGTTAGGCTTTTATTATAGCAGCAGTTTGAGATAAAATTTATCTTTTAGATACAATCAGTAGAGGTCCGGTGCACAAAATTCATGCACTCAGGGAGGGGTGTTCCTCAGCCCAGCCTGCACCCTCTTGCAGTTCAGAAGCTGTTGGGGGATGTCTGACTGATGACTTAGGGGAGTGGGCCTAAGTCATCAGTTGGACATCCTTAGCACTGCCACAGAGCCATGACCCTGGCTTCTGACTGAGCAGTGCTCCCCATGTGGGAGCACACTGACCACCAGGGGTCAGCTCCTGCATTGAGGGCCTGCCTCCTGGTGGTCAGTGGGCATCATAGCAAGCGGTTGAGTGGTCTTAGCATATCATTAGCATATTATGCTTTCATTGGTTGAACAGACGACCAAACAACTGGACACTTAGCATATTAGGCTTTTATTATATAGGATTTTTTAAAACAAAACTCCAAATGCAGTTATAAAAAGCCAAGCTCTTCACCAACTGGAGTTATTATTTCTCTCATGCTGTTCAAGCAGCAAAGTCAAAGTATATCCTGTTGCTTTATGATTATATAATTAATCACAGCTGGGAACCTTAGCTTTGATGATGTACTATGTAAAGAAGAAATGGGAACCCAAATTACCATCAGTAGTGTATCTTCTAGTTATCAGACTGATGAGTAATCTAGGTCCAAAAATCCATACTGAACATCTACTTAGGGGCCCCTCTTGGTAGCCACTGTCATACTCAGGTTCATCAGAAAGCAGAGTCTGACGGAATTTTTGAAAACACATATACTCAAAGATGGGAGTTGAAGTACAAGAGCAGGAACCAGCAAGAGCCAATATAATGATTTATTATCAAGATGCTGCAATTAATTGGGATGGGTTGCTTGATAATTTTGGACTGTCTACAAAAAGACATAAATACTGTGTCTCAGAAAAGACTCCCTGGAAGAATTTATTCACATTAGCCTGCATCATTGGTTTGAGAAAGAGGCAACAAGAACATATGGTAGCTCTTTATTTGTATTTATTTATTTATTTATTTATTTATTTATTTATTTATTTATTTATTTATTTATTTATTTTTTGCTTTTACCAACTTAGCCATGGTGTTCTTTTGTTGAACATAAAATTTTATTCATAATATAAATGTCACATCAGGACTCTCCCTGACCATAATAGGACAAGAGAAAAATAAGAACACTACAAAATATGCCTGAAGAGTGATACAAATAAATACATTTTTCAAGCACAAAACGTGACCAAATATACCCTCCTCATCACAACTTCTTTTCCCATGATAATTCTAGCCCTGCTCTGTTCCTCCCACATTCAACATAAATAAAATAGCAAATATGAAATCTTTAAATTATCTCTGATTTCTTATAGTACTCAATCCACAACAGCCCAGGTTTCTTGAACATCCCACCAAATCTCCTAACAGATGCCCAAAATTCTATATGTGAATTCATATTAGAGTTCTCCAGAGAAATTGAACCAATAGGGTACATAAGATATAGATATATTGCCCTAACTGGTTTGGCTCAGTGGATAGAGCATCAGCCTGCGGTCTGAAAGGTCCCAGGTTCAATTCTGATCAGGGGCATGTACCTTGGTTGTGGGCACATCCTCAGTAGGGAGGTGTGCAGGAGGAAGCTGATCGATGTTTCTCTCTCATCAATGTTTCTAACTCTCTATCCCTCTCCCTTCCGCTCTGTACAAAAGCAATAAAATATATTTAAAATGATATAGATATAGGTATAGGTATAGCTACAGATAACAGCTAAAGATATAGATATACATATAAGGGGAAGTTTATTTTGGCAATTTTGTCCACATTGCTGAGAGTGATCCTGCCTCAGCCTACCTATTCAAAAGCTAATCTCTTGCAGAACACCCTCACTGACACACCTAAAAATATGTCTCACTACTATCGGGGAATCCTTAGTCCAGGCAGCTGATACATACAATTAACCATTACACCCATCGAACAACCCTTATTGCCACGTATTCCATTGTTCTCAACATTCTTTGCTACAATAACCTACTAAATCTAACTTTAACCAACGATGTGCTCCCTATGGTCTTTGCCTGGTGGGCATAAGTACTTCTGAACTGCATATGGTTGGGCATTAAGTTTATTCCTATGGGGAACTCAACCATACAGCTCCTGGACAGAAAGTATCAAGGACCTGAGGCATGTACTATCAGATGTGTTTATATGAGTCTCTCCAGAGCCTATAAAAACGTGTTCTCACAATCCTAGAGATGTACTAGAGATAGTGAGCCAAATGGATTTGCTGTAAGTTATAAGATATCTCTGATACAATAAGTATCTAAACAACACAGGGCAATACTTCATTTGTAGTGTAATGTTAAATGTGTTCCTGAAGCCCATCAACATTTACATTTCTGAAACATCCTGAGAAAGCTACATTAATATAATGAATATTAAATTTTAAATATTTTGTAAGCAGGTTAAATGCTCACATTAAAATACCTTTTCTAGCCTGGCTGGTGTTGCTCAGTGGTTGAGCATTGACCCAGGAACCAAGAGGTCACCAGTTTGATTCCCGGTCAGGGCACATGCCCAGGTTGCAGGCTTGATCCCCAGTGGGGGCCATGCAGGAGGGAGCCATTCGATGACTTACTCTCTCTCATCGATGTTTTAACTCTCTATCCCTCTCCCATACTCTCTCTCTAAAAATCAATAAAAATATATTAAAAAATAAAATACCTTTTCTATACCCATTTGGTTTTGGAAATTTGATTCTAGGTTTAGCTAAATATGCATCTAGAATTGGCTGGTCCCTTCTCTGAAATTATCTCAACATATTGAAAAAATTTGAATCTGAACTGTAAAGAATGGCATCTAATACACTGCAATAGCCAGGATGGTCCTCTGGAGAAAAGATGAGCATTGAGGTAACCATTTATAGGTGATAGGAAATAACCAAAACTGGTCTCCAATGAGATTCCCTGCTAACATATACTGTTAAGATTCTGTAGCCCCATTGTCCTATAAGCTGCAGGTACTTCACATTTTCCTCCCATATGTTTCTTTTGAGATCTGTCATAATATTTACACAAAAGAGCTGTCCAGGGGTATTTTCTTCTTGGAAAAACAACATTCTTTTAACCAGGGTCCTTATGCCTCACTGGCCATTACAGAATTCTACTCTATGACAATATAAGCCGAATTATTCTCTCCCTATTTTAATAAATATAATGTTTTCCTCTTTAATTTTAGTATTTTTTTCTTTTATAAAATGTTCAAAGACCAGGCATAACAATTTTAAGTGTGCTTTGCTACTTATTACTATAATATACTTTTCATTAATTTCAGGAGACAAGTTTTCTTCAATTTATACCATAATGGAAGTACAACTCACATATAATAATCTATGATTTAAGTCAGATGTTTTGCTGTCTTCATTCATTCATGTATTCCTTTATTCACTCAGTAAATATTTGTTGAAAATTTTCTTGTCAGGCACTATGCCAGGTACTTGAAAACAGTTATAAATATGATATAGTCAACCCTTGTTCCCATGAGGTTTATAATTTAATACCATTATGATTAAAAATATCACTGTAAATATGAAAAAGGTTTTTAGTATTGGGATAACCTTTAGAAGATATTGAAAGAAAGTTTCAATATTATATGGAAGCACTTAGCCATTTTCTTTTGTAAGTTGGCAGAGGAACACCCTCATCAAAAAAAGCAGGTATTCGCTAGCTGAAAACAGTAATTTGGTAATAGGCATTCTAAAACGATGTTTCCCTCTCATTAGCACTTTGGTTTTTTCACTTGGGAAAAACAAAAAAGGAATAAGTACATATAGTTGAACTGGTCTCTAAGTTGAAAAGTCTCTAAGATAATGGACCTTGAATTTCCCAAGAATATACAGAATATCCCAGAATGATTTCTCAGTCCTCCAGAGGAATCAATGGCCATTAATTCATGTAGAAAAATGCAAGGGAAAGAACAATGCCAAGATATCATTGATCTCAGGGTACTGGAGGTGTCATTGTGACTTGCTGGTTAAACTGGCTGGTGGGTAATGGCAGAGAAGATTGTACAGGAAAGATAATGAATGGATTTCTAGTCAAAATCTAAATCACAGTGGCTCCATTTGATCAATGGACAATACAGTGATATTTTCCTTCATCTTTGAATTTATATTTGAATGGATATATTTGTTAGTTGGCAGAAAATTTGCATTAATTCTTTGGCCTCAGATGTAAAAGGTATCATAGTAAGAAAGACACTGGAAGTGTCCTCTTCTATTCCCAGCCATAGTAGCAAATAAATATTGTAAGTTTATCTTATAAAGAGTAGACTATAGTCCATCCTCTGGAGGGATGCTCAAATCCATCCTTTACTCTCATTCTCACAGATGCTTGGGATGTTTGGATGTTGGTAGACAGCTTACAGATTAATCTTGTGGGAACCGTCATCAGCCAAAGGGATCCTTCTTTGTCAAGGAGGTGCAGCCTGTATACAATGGCTGTTCAATGAGTCTGGCTCCTTTTTTTTTTTTTTTTTTTAATCTGGACAATTATTAAGGGCCATGCTCCTCTTGGAATTAGATGAGGCCTATGCTGTAACTGAATCCCAATTTAAGCTCTCCATTTGCTCATTCTACTTCTCTTCTCTCTCTCATAGGCAATGTACTGCAGTGCCATCCTAGGAAACCTCCAAATATCAGACTACCGTTCTCATCTCAGACTACCCTTTTCATCTTTTCCTACACCTCCATTTTCAAATATTCTAGGCAGTATGACTTTATCCCAGATGGCTCATTCTCTGAGATGTTCTTTCATTATGTTTCTCTCTATTCTTCCAGATAGGTAATTTCAACTTGCCTGTCTTTGAGTTCAAAATTCTGTTTTTCACTACCTCTGATCTGTTATTATCCCTATCAAAGGAATCCTTAATTTTTAAAATTATGGTTTTTCTGTTTTAGAATGTTTCTTTTATTTTTTATATTAATAAATTACATTATCTATTGAAATTACATTTCCAGCATTCATTTATTATTACCTCTTTATTTTACTTACATTTGTATGGTCATTGTTATTTTAAAGTATTTTTCTCCTAATTCCCACATTTGCATTATTGCTATACCTACTTCAATATCTTTTATTCTCATTCAATTATCATTTATCTTTTAATACCTGTTTCCATGCCTTATAATATATGATTGTATGCCATATAGAGAAGATGCAATTATCTTAAAGGAGAAATTTATTCCTGAGCACAGAAAAACAGAGATTTTACTGCCTTTCAAATGCAATGCTTCCTACGGCTTGGTTTGTTCAGATTTTTGATTGAGATCCTGGCAGATATCTGCATCCTCTGCTCTGAAAGTTCTGTTTCTCAGAGAACTTGAGCCAAGCCCTTTGTGTCTCACCTAACTAAGTTCAAAATCTGACAAAAGTCCTGAGGGAGGACCTTTATTCATCTCTCGAGCCCTGCAGGATTAGTAAAAGATTGTGCTTTACATTTTCACCCCAGTCTACAGTCCACTGTGCTATACAACAAATATCCAAGGAAGGCAAATATCCAATTCCACCTATCCTGTCACTTTCTGTGGATTTCCAATGTTTTTACATATATAATTTTTAAAAAGATTTTGTATTGATTTTAAGAGTGAGAAAAGGAGAGAGAGAGAGAGAGAGAGAGAGAGAGAGAGAGAGAGAGAGAGAGAGAGAGAGAGAAATTGATGTAAGAGATGAATGTCTTATTGGCTGCCTCCTGCATGTCTCCTACTGGGGGTGGAGTCCCCAACCCAGAATCAAACCAGCAACCTTTGGGTGCACGGCTGTCACATATATAAGTTTTAAATGTATAACTGTTTTTTTGTAGTTGCCTAGCAGATTTGACAGTGTGCTGCTACTTACTGTGATCTACTAGGAAATGGATTCTACCAATTGTGCTACATATTGTTTTGTACTTGATTTTAACCTTTTCTACTCATACATAGGTTTTTAGGATCTGAGCACAGATGCATTGCTCCAGACTAGGGTAGCTTTGTCAAAGTCAATAGGTTGTGCATTGCTCTAGATATAGAGCTATATACAGTGTTTTCAAAATCACTGAGCCTCTTAATAAAGGTAGAGGCCACAGTAAGTAGACAAGATGCAAAGTCCAATTCAGCCTTAATAACTTGAAGGTGACGCACTCATGAATAGGATTAGTTACCTTATAAAAGACACCCTATAGAACAAGCTAACCACTTCTGCCATGTGAAGATACAAGGACAAGTTGGTAACCTGCAAGAGAGCCTTCACCAGAAACCAACTGTGCTGACACCCTGATGTCGAAACTCCAGTCTCCAAACTGTAAGAAATAAATGTCTGTTGTTTATCAGCCCCCTAGTCATGCTATTTTATTATATAGAAGCCTAAATGAAGTAACATAGAATCCTAAACAAATATTAAGTTCACTATACAAAAACAAAGTTACATGTTGGCACATTTGATTTTATATTGATAGATACAATTTATAAAACTAGCAAAACTGGAAAGAAATGAACAAATATTGCCTCTTCCAATTTATTTAGTTAATCCTTACCTGAGTATCTTTTTTCTATTGCTTTTGAGAGTGGAAGGGAGGGAGGAAGGAGAGAGAGAGAGAGACATGTATGTGAGAGAGATATATTGACTGGTTGCCTCCTGCCTGTGGCATCAGGGCTGGGGATCAAACCTGCAACCCAAGTATGTGCCCTTGACTGGGAATCAAACAAGAGACCCTTTGGTGCAAGGGCTGACACTATAACCACTGAGCAACATCAGCCTCGGCTCTTTCAACTTTTTTTTATCTGATTAGTATTCTTCTGTATTTTCCACAAGGTCCTAAATTATCTACAATGTGGTATTTATTCATTCATTCCTGTTTAATACTTATTCAAAAATCCATTTTTATCTAGAAAACCTCTCATCAGACTTTGTACTAGGAATTGTATTCATGTATCAAAGTTTCCTAGGCTATGTAAATAAGACATAGCTATTTCCACAAATAATGTTCATGATCGCACATTAGAAAATTAAGCACTACTAAAGATAGTGAAACAGACCCATGAATTACCAATAAAATAATGTTCCTCAGATGAAGGTTAGTATCATTTGTAGATGTGGTTTTGAACACAAAGATATTTGCTCTGAGTTTATATAGGGCTAGATTTTCAGTGTCAATGATGTTGATTACATATATAAAATGAATTGAGCTGCAAAAGATGGTGATATGTATGCAGAAACACATGTGTATGTATGTGGAGGGAAGTTCATAGTGGAGGAAAGAACTATTTATTGTCAATTCACTGTTAGTCTCCCCTTTGATATGCCTGCTAAACTAAACTGACAGCATTTTTTTAATGTTACAAAACACACAATTGAATACTCAGTAAGATAGCTAGCCCTCTTAACTGGCATCCTCCAGAACTAAAAGTCATATGCAGATTTGTAAAATGCACTTATGTCCCACTGTATTGCAAACACTAGTGCTTTTTACATATTGGTGGGAGAACTTCCTACTGTTTTTACCATTTTGGTAATTAGATATGATTTTAAAATATATGCTTGTAGATAAAACATTTATTTTTTTACTAGAGGCCCATTGCACGAAGATTCGTGCAATAGGCCTTCCTTCCCCTGGTTGCCGGCACTGGTTTTCCTCCGGCACCTGGGACCCAGGCCTTTGCTCTGGCCAATGCCTTCAGTCTTCACTCCAGCTGGAGCCTTCAGTCTTCTCCATTCCAGCCAGAGCGCCGCTACTGTAGCTTGCTCCGTCCCCCGCTCTCCCCCTTGTAGCAGGTGTCCCGCCCGACCTGGCCACTCCATGCCTGTGTATGCAAATTAACCCGCCATCTTTGTTGGGTTGATTTGCATACTCATTCCTGATTGGCTGGTGGGCATCGCAGAGGTATGGTCAATTTGCATGTTTCTCTTTTATTAGTGTGTATTTGACTTAAAGTATTTTTATTTCTTTATTTATAAAGTATTGCATTCCCCGTGGGATCCTGCATGTGAGAGTGTGCAGGCCAGGCCCAGGACCCCACCGGTGCACGAATCCATGCACCAGGCTTCTAGTTAATGATATAAAATACTTTTAATATTCATACTGAAATTTGGTACCTCTTCTGAGAGGACATGTGGTATAATGATTAAAAGCCTGAACAATGGTACCAGATTGCACTGGTTTAAATGCCAGTTCAGCCACTTCCCAGCCTAGTTAATTAGTTACCACATACCTTATCTATCTGTATAAAAGGTGAATATGATAAGTGTCCATCTGGGTAATGACACCACATAGCAATGCCCGGCTTCCTTTTCGTAGCAACTAGCCTCCTTGGAGTTTCTTCAGCCCAGGAACCTGACTTGCTTTATAGCCAGGTAGAAACATTTTACACTGTAACCAAATGACTGAAGCATTTTCTCATGCCTCATCTCATTTGATCATCACAGAAGTCCTGGAGTAGGTAGATAGGACACTTGGTAGAATCCTATTTTATTTTCATTAGCTGGAAAACTGAGATTTAGAAAGTTTAGAAACTTGACCCACCTGAAAAGAGGTAAAAAATGGTGGACCTTGAAAATAACTTCAGGTTTTCTCTCTGTGAAGAATATAGTCAAACACTGCTGCAGTTAAATATTTTACCCTTTATTCTCCCTGTGTGATATACAATAGTAATCTGCTTCGTGTTGATATGTACTGCTGTGTTGCTGACAATTACCTAAAAGAGAAGTTGGGGTGCTTCACTGGGGTGGAAAAAGTTTAGCTACATCAGAAAGCAGGTCTAATTAAGCAAGTTTATTCTATATCTATAAAAGGCTAAGTTGATTTGTGCATGCACAATATATATATAAAGCTCTCACTGGCGCCACCTTCACGTGTGTGTTTCCATCTGTCATTGTGAATTTGGTTGACACTTCTATTATAGAGAAAGGATAAATAGCAATATTAAAATATTTTTTCTAATTAATTTCCTTTCAATGTGCATGATTTCATGCACCGGGCCACTAGTACATATATACAATCACACACAATTGGTAAGGCAAAATTATCTATATGAATTAAAAGGTAATATGCTAATTAGACTGGGTCAACTGGACATCTTCTGGACACCTGACTTCCTTCTAGACAAAGCCATGGTGGTGGGGGCCAAGGCAGAGGTGGTTAGGGGGCAGCCAGGCTGGCAGGGTTGCAGTTAGGAAGAAACTAGGCCAGCAGGGGGGCAGTTAGGTGGGTAACCAGGTCAGCAGAGGGGCAGTTAGGGGGAAATCAGGCCGGCAGGCAGAGGCAGTTAGGGGTGATAAGGCAGGCAGGCAGGTGAGTAGTCAGGAGCCAGCGGTCTTGGATTATGAGAAGGATGTCCCAAATTGGAGAGAGTGCAGGCCAGGCTGAGTGAGGGACCCACCCCCTCGCCCCCTTTTACATGAATTTTGTGCACCCAGCCTCTAATATATATATATATATATATATATATATATATATATATATATATATATATATATATATATATATAAAAGGTTAAGTGACTGACTGTCTGTCAGTCTGACCACTTGACTGGCCAGTATATATGACATGCACTGGCAATCCTATATAATAAAAGCCTAATATGCTAAGTGTCCAGCTGCTTGGTCAACTGTTCAACCAGTTGCTATGATGCACATTAACTACCAGGGGCCAAATGCTCCGACCAGTAAGTTAGCTTGCTGCTGGGTTCTGGCTGATTGGAACTGGGTGAGATGGGCTGGGCATTTCCTGGAGCCCTCCTACGGTCCCTCCCTGGCCCTGAGGGTGCACTGGTGGGGTCCCTTCACCTGGCCTGCACCCTCTCACAACCCAGGACCCCTCTGGGGATGTTGGAGAGGCAGTTTTGGCCTGATCCCCACAGGCCAGGCCGAGGGACCTCACTGGTGCATGAATCCGTGCACCGGGCCTCTAGTATATACATAAATTCTTATATGCCAGGTATTATTGTAAATTTATATATATAAATTTATATATATATATTTTTCTATATATTTTTCTATATATTTTCTATATAAATGTTCTATATTTAGAAATCATTATACAAATGCCATTATTGCATGCTCATGAACACTTCCTGTATTTATTTGGGAATTATCCTTTGATTTGCTATTAGAAGAATTCCCTAGAAAGAACGAAAATTTTGATTCTCTTTCAGACATGTACACACTAACCTTTCTTAATCTCCCAAAGTAAGTACTTGTTTTTTAACATGAATGATTCCAAAAATACTGTGTTTTCACTCAAAAAGTTATAAATTCCAGGCTCAGTGCTCTCCAAATGCATCAATGCCCCATTTTATCAGTCTATACAATTGCTCTTTAGTAAATCTGTTTGGTTTCAGAGAAGTTTTCCACGTGGTGATAACTAATTGCTCTGGTTCAAAGAAACAGCAGATTGCTTTGCCTGTATGCACAGAGGCCAACATTTTCTTGGGAGTCTAGAAGTAAACTGATGGTGGTTAATGAAAACCAAGGTCTACTTTGCCAGTGTTTTAGATAGATGATCAACTGTCAGAAAATGCACACAAGTGGTCTGAAGAGAGATTTCCAGCCAACTTTCACTCTCATTGCTCTCGTGTAAATAATGGCAGTACATCAAAGGAGAATTGTGACAGTTTCATACTCAATACAGGGGGAAATATTATTTCTGGCTATCTGGCACTCCGATCTCTGACAACTAGATTCATTTTCCCATGAGAAAACAGATGAAGTGAAGAAGAATGCCCCCAAAGTTACAAAATTTGGAAGGCAGAAATGACAATTGCTAAGGCAAAAATTATAGTGAAGGAATGGACATGAACTGTACTTCAACACATCAGAGTTGCCCTGTGTCCCTCAGCTCATTAACGATAAGCCCAAATGCTCTATCTCCTCAACCTCTCATCTAGCAGCAAACTTCTGAATTTAGAGACATTATCCTAAAGCTTTCCAAAAACCCTAGACCTGACTGAGTCCTCACCACCTGAGCAGTAAATCACGCCAGCTTATGTCCTCTTGTTTCAGATCAGGCAGTGTAATTAAAAATGAGTCACACTTGGGGAACCACAGAATGACACCTTTTCCTGAAATTCAAGTATAGTGCTATTTCTGTTAGATTACAGTGGTCTAATTCATTCAAATGTCCAATAATAAGCCAGCAGGGACAGTGCCTTGGGTCCTATCATGAAGTTTCTGTCTCTCACTCCTCTTGCTTGAATTAAAAGTCGCTATGGGAATGACTTTCTCATGCCTTCTTAGTCCTTCAATAGAACAAGAAGAATAGGTTTCTTCCAGCAGTCTAAGTCTGGTGCCACTGCAACTATTCTAGTTCTTTGTTTAGACTATGCTTAGTTGAGACAGGGAGGTCAGCATGAAAAGCAAAATAGTATATAACCTAAACTATAGAAAAATAAGACTATAAACTCTTCCATAATGAGTACATTGCATAGACATGCCTCTGCCCCATTAGTTAATGTATTTAACATATAACCATATAATAGAAAAATAAGTATTAAACGCAGTATTGTGATACATCAGAAACACATATTTATCCTTTCCACATGCATCTCCCAAATCATTTACTACTGATTCTTTTTTTTTTTTTTGAAGGACTTAAGAAATAATACTAAGAGGCACTCGTTAAACTATAACATGACTGACAAAACAAAAGCCCCAAATAAAGAGATTCTTAAGAACACAAAGAAAGCAAGTGCATTGATGCCTGCATTCAATTACTGCACTATAAAGCATCCATTCCTTCAGAGGAACCTATTATTTTTCAAAATAGTGCAAAGTCCCAGCAGGTGCCATCGTAGTGGGCTGTGCACACTGTATCTCCGCCAAACTCTAGTAATTATTCAGACCAGTCAGACTCCGTGTGTGCTCGACAGCAGAGCTAGCATTCACTACATCACTTCAAATTGTTTGTTGGATCTTATTGTTAGGATCGTGACATTCATTACTGGGGCTAAACCCTTCATTACACAGTTTGTCAAAATCCTCAAGCAACACAGTATTTGAAAAAGAACAAGCAGAATTAGTTTCCTATGGGGAGCTCTTAGGAGCAAAAAAAATTTAAATGAATAAAAAAAGAAAGAAAAGGATTTCTAAAATGTGTTACCTTGTCACCAAACAGTGATAGTTCTTTCATCTACATGTCAATCAGATCAGCAGATGTGCATAATGTGTAAGAATACTCCATAAACTTCCTTTTAACAATACTATAGGTTTGCAAGTTCCCTTTTTCAAAATGCTATCTTTCTACAATCAAATAATACCTATTGTTTGTACTGATATTTTGTTTATTTACAACTGACATGTGATTTGAGAAAATATGTAGTGATGTTGGAATGGGGAATTAATTACCATATAAGGCTCCTTAATAGCTATTTTATTTCAGTGTGTCTTTTGGTAAATATAATTTTACTATAACCCCATTGAAGTTTTAAAGGTAGAAAAATCCATTATAAACACTAGACCGAACTATTGACTATTAGAAATTTCTTTATTTTTTTAATTGAAGTATAGTTGAATCTAAAAATACACACAAAGCAAACAATTAGAAATTTTTAAGAGATATTCCAGAGATATCTTCCTATTGTTTAGTCATGTTCACTATGCCCTCTAATTTAGGACTTTGTTTATGATAGTTAAATAATAAATCCAAGTTTATTTTTAATGGAACATAAATCCAAATGAAGTTGGCAGTCTCTGAAAGAC
Organism: Ia io; assembly: GCA_025583905.1. Taxonomy (NCBI): domain Eukaryota; kingdom Metazoa; phylum Chordata; class Mammalia; order Chiroptera; family Vespertilionidae; genus Ia; species Ia io. The sequence continues at coordinate 18,210,613 of JAJQQW010000002.1, read as the reverse complement.
AATATTTAATGCATATCAAGTGCATTAAAAGCCAGGAAAACCAACCTATATCACAGACAATGGTTTATGACTTTACCTTCCAGGTGATTCTTTATTGTTTGAATTCCCCAGGGCTATCAAAAGGCATGTAGCCTGTCCACTAGCTTGAAGTCTCCTCTCTCTCTCTCTCTCTCTCTCTCTCTCTCTCTCTCTCTAAATGGGCTTGCTGATTATTTTGTTTTCACTCCCTTAATCAAAATTTATTTCTCACTTACAGAGTAACCTGGATCCCATAAAACTAAATACCTCCTTCAGCTCTTCCTTTTGGTAGGAATTCCCAGGTACTCTGTCTGCTTCCTATGGCTAGTCTTCAACCCTAACTTCATTCGTGACTGATCTTCTTTGTGCAAATATTCTCTGGAGCATATTTCTCCAAATTAAACTTCTGTAGTCATCTTGGATTCTTCCCATGTATCTATCTAGGATTTTTATGAAAACATTTATATATAAATTGTATTAATTTTTTTATTGCCTAAAGGAAAATGTAGAACATGAAAGTCAAGTAACCTGTAAAAGATAAATCTGAGACCACTCTATAATTGGCATCTATCAGGATGCCCTGGTTGGTATGGCATAGTGTGTGTGTGTGTGTGTGTGTGTGTGTGTGTGGTTGCTTTATAAACAGTGTTCAATATATTCTTCCTCTTTTCTTTTGAAATGTCTTAGTTGTTAGCCATTTAAAGATATAGGTTTCTCTATAACAGGTATTTTTTTTTTTCTGGCCTCATTTTATTTATCCCTGTCATTTAATTTCAACATTATATACTTGACCAGCCTTTCTGGGGACTTGACTTTCACAATTCAGCCATTTCTGCTACAAAGGTATGCAGATTTAAAAATTGTCTTGGCCCCCTGCAGTTTCCAATTATTACAGTTTACATGATTTACATTAAACTGTGAGCCTCAGCCTTCCATAGGGAGAGAAGGAGCATCGGAGTTCTTCTTTGGCATTCTGAGACCATGGAACAGTGCATTTAGAGCCAGCGCAGCTTCACATGGAAAAAATTATCAGAGCCGGATAAAGTTGCTTCAGTCCCGGGAGAAAAAAACTTTGTAATTGAGCCAGTATTCCAATATTAACAATAAGTCTAAGGATGAATTACTCGGTTTTATATTCTAAGTGGACTGTAGACTCCGGTGTCAGCAGTTACCATGCAAAGCACCTCTTAGGGTAGAAAATAAAGAAATGCTCAACAGAAGCCCCTTAAACTGCCTAGCATTGAAAATCTACTCTTTGTAATCAGATGGAAATGCATCTGAATGTCTCAGTATAATATTTCCTATTAAAATGTTTGCATCATAGCCCAGCTGACATGGCTCAATGGTTGACTGTTGACCTGTGAACCAGGAGGTCAGGGTTTGATTCCCTGTCAGGGCACATTGCCCAGGTTGCAGGCTCAATCCCCAGTGTGGGGAGGGAGAGGTGTGCAGGAGGCAGTGGAGCAATGATTCTCTCTCATGTTTGATGTTTCTCTCTCCCTCTACCTTCCTTTCTGAAATCAATAAAATATATGTTTAAAAAATGTTTTCACCATATAATTCAACACCTCCTCCCAATTATTTTGTAATCTGATATCAAAAAACAAAAATGCCCCTCTTGTTCACTAATGAACAAATTAAATGTTAGAATTATAGTACCTCAAGTTTAGAGTGATATTAAAGATTCGATACTATAACACTGTTTTTCTCTGCCCTTATTACAATCCTTGTATCCTGCCCACAGGAGTCACAGCCTGACATTATCCAGGTGGATATGCGCACTTTCAATGATGTGCATTGTCTTTTATCCAGTGACATATAGTAACACCAAGTGGCCTGTCAGCTCCAGAGAAGAGCAATGTAAAGATGCTATGATTGGGAAACAGTACTTCATATGATTCACACAAATTGTTTTCATTTAATTAAAAAAATATAATGATGCATCAGCCTGTATGGCTCAGAGGTTGAGTGTTAACTCAGGAACCAAGAGGTCACTGTTTCTATTCCTGGTCAGGGCACATGCCCAGGTTGCAGGCTTGATACCCAGTGGGGGTCGTGTAGGAGGAAGCTGATCCATTATGTTCCTTTCTCATCACTGTTTCTATCTCTCTATCACTCTCTCTGAAAATCAATGAAAACATATTTTTAAAAAAATGATGAGGACTGCCAATGGTCAATCAGCTCTTTCAACATAGATGATGGACACCATTCAGATTCAATTAATACTTGGCATTCTTTTAGGCCCCTCCCACCATTGTTTCCTCTTCCTAACTTATTTCACTGCCAGGACACTTTCAGAGGGTACTCTTACTTACTGTTTATACTGTCTTCTCACAGAGTTCTGCTATTTTCTTTCATGAGGGGACTTAAGGTAAAGTTATTGCAGAGTTTTATTTTCCAGCAACAACATTATTTTTTCTCGCTAATTTAATATCAAAGACCTCCCATGTTATGCCAACCAACTTTGCTTTCTTAAGTAACTCCTTCATGTATAAATATGTTGGAATGTCTTCACTGTAGTTCTCATGAATTGTGATTTACAAGACTGGAAAGAAAATACAGTTCCTACTCAGTGGTATAGTATGGATGTTCCACACTTTTACTAAAATCCAGGATGACTGCATCTGAGAATTTTCATGGGGAAATGACTCAACATGATGAGTAGACAAGAAAACATCTCTTTCCACATAGGAAAGGGATCTCAGGAAATTGGGAAAAGATCAAGCAAATTAAGAAAGATGCTGGCACCAATTGGTGACATGTTTTCCAGATAAAATACTGATTGCAGTCTTTTTGCTTTGAGCAACTAGATGAAAGGTCAGAGTAACAGCTAAGGGGAAATTCCAAAGAGAAGAGAGCTAGAGACCAGGAATCTAAAACTCTGTATAAATGCTACCCCAAATCTCGCTGATGGTCATACCATGTAAGCACCAAAGAAGACTACATGCATGCATCCGAGTTAAGAATAAATGAAAGTACCTGAGATTTGAGCAGCTACCTTAGAGTGAGTCCAACCACATTAATTGCCTGCTAAAACTAACAAGTAAATAAACAAAAATAACACTCTACAGAAAAATAGAATTTAGTCTTCACAAAATAATAATTACAATGTCTATTAAATGATAAGAAAAAGTGAACATGAGGGAAAAAAACGATACACTTTCCAAGAGAAAAGACACTCAAGGAGACCAAACTTGGGTTGACGTAGATGAGAAAATGATCAGGGAGAGATTTTGCTCAGTTATGATAACAATACTCAGTGATATAAAAGGGAATATTCGTCCAGTGAATGAGAAGTACATCTGAGTTGTTCAGCCGGTGGAAATAGGGTTCCTCCACAGAGTCATGAGAAAAGCATTTCAGGAACCCACACATAGGAGGATGAGATGTAGTGGTAAGATTTACTGAAGTAAAAACTAAGGAATGCCCTCAATGCCCAGTGTCTCATCAATGACCAGATGGCTCAACTCTGTCTCTCTATAGAATAAGCTCAGTCTCTGGGGCTACAAGACTGCACTTGTACTCACCAAACCCAGAACCAATACCCAGAGGTGCAGAACGTCTCTGTATCTCATTTCCCCATCTGCATGTCTACTACCAAGACTGTGCTTGGGAACATACTTGGGCCTGCACGTGGGCCCATGAGAGTGCCAGGCCTGCATGGCTACTATGCAAAGAGAGCATGCTAGTGAACAGGTGAATGGATGAATGAGTGAATGAAACCCAAGGCCTTTGTTAAGCTTTGATTATATATTCTAGGGTTTGAAAAGGAGTAAGCTTTCTTCCAAAGTAACTAATCTCTTTCCTGGCTTTTCCTGGACTTGTGCTGGCCCTGCCCCTATCTAATCCCTTTCTTTGATCCTCTGTGGTTTCATGCCCTTAACCAATCTGATCATTTTTCCACATTGTGATCTTGGCTCCTACTGAGCATGACAAAGTTTTGCCTGGTCATCTAGTTTCTACTGTGCATGCACTTACCTCCCTATGCACCATCTTGGCTTCTATTGAGCACATGTCTAGCAAAAGAATTTCCCCCACTGTTTTATTCCTACCCCCAATAAGCCTGGCTACCTGACCAGTTGTCTCCTGGGAGGATTGCTCAGGGATTAAGTCCTTTGGATGGAAGATGAAGCTGTCTCCTGGGATGTCTGAAGCTGTAGCATCCAGACTTAATCAGGGTAAGGTTTAGCCAGTTTTGTTCCATTCTCTTTTGTTAATATCATTTTTAGATGTGTTCAAGCCATTTAAGACACCTGAACTTTCTGTTTATAAAAATGTAGCTCTTTATTTGAGAACTAGCTTAAAAGCATGCCCATCAAATCTTTTCTACCTACAGGTATAGAAATATTAAGTCTTTTGTAGTTTTAAAGAATTAGGTGCCATTGATTTTATAAGTCATCATCATCACATCAACAGCATAACCATCATCACCCATTATCTTTATTTTCCAAAATTATCCTATCTAATAATAGAGTAACATGTAAATTACCATCACTCCGCTACACCCACCATTGGGCGGCGGGAGGCTGGGGGGCGGGACTCGGGGTGGCCTATCCGGCCATTGAGAGGCACGGATCCGCTGCCACTGACGGGGGCTACCCTGCTGTTGCGAGGTGCAGGGGGTGGGACTCCCGCCCCCTGTGCCTCTCAACGGCCAGATCCGCGGCCGCTGAGGGGGCCTGCTGCGGACACCCAGCTGCGCCTCTCAACGGCAGGGTAGCCAGGTGTCCACGGCAGCCCCCCTCAGCGGCGGCTGAGAGGCGCAGGGGGTGGGAGTCCTGCCCCCTGTTCCTCTCAACAGCAGGGTAGCCCCCCTCAGCGGCCGCGGACCATCAAAAGTGGGGGAGCTGGGTGCCTGCCTGCTCCAGCACCAGGCCTTTCAGAAGCCTCCGCTGAGCTGCTGAGCCGCTGAGCCGGAGGCTTCTGAAAGGCCTGATGTACCAGCGGACAGGCACCCAGGTCCACCGCGAAAAGCGAAAGCGTGTAGGGGATCCTACACATGCATGATTCAATCATGCACTGGGCCTCTAGTATCTTATATTGCAGTTAATTATGAGTTTCCCATCTCTAATATTTATCAAGGGATTGACTATCCAGTGGTTTATGCTGCTAAAATTTTAACCTTTGTGCTGAAAATATCTATATATATAAAAGCCTAAGCGACCATCGCAACCAAACAGACGACTGAACAGGCTGGCTGCGTGGGGCAACCAGGGCAGCAGGGGGGTTAGTGAGGGGCAACCAAATGACCAAGCAGCAGCTGAGTGGGGTGACCAGGCTGGTTGGGGGGGGGGCAGTTAGGAGTGACTAGGCCTGTGGGGGAGGGGCAGTTGGTGGCAACCAGGCTGGCATGGGGGGCAGTAATGGACAAACAAGCCAGCAGGAAGGCAGTTGGGGGTGACGAGGCCAGCAGGGGGGGCAGTAAGGGGCGACCAGGCTGGTGGGGGGGGGCAGTTAGGGGTGACCAGGCCAGCGGGGGAGGGCAGTTGGGAGTGACCAGGCAAGCAGGGGGGGCAGTTGGGGGCAATCAGGCAGGCAGGCAGGTGAGCATTTAGGAGCCAGTGGTCCCGGATTGTGAGAGGGATGTCCGACTGCCAGTTTATCAGGTCTAAATCGGCAGTCAGACATCTCCCGAGGGGTCCCAGATTGGAGAGGGTGCAGGCTGGGCTGAAGGGACCCTCCCCCTCCTGTGCATGAATTTTGTGCACCAGGCCTCTAGTTTATATATAAAAGCCTAAGGAACCCTACGACCGAATGACTGGAACAACTGGAATGACTGAATGACCGGTCAACCGGTCACTATGACATGCATTGACCACCAGGGGGCAGACGCTCAATCCAAGAGCTGACCCCTGGTGGCCAGCGCACTCCCACAGCGGGAGTGCTGCTCAGCTGACCAACCTGTTCTGGTGGCCCACCAGCCTAGTGGCAGCCACTCACTCCCTCAGTAGTCCTGCAGATCCAATCTCCAGAGAATGGGTCAGGCACCAATGAACCAGAGCCACCGCAGGATCCCGACAGAGCCACCAGCCTCCTGGAAGTGGGCCTTGGGCACCTAGGCCGCTTCCCCTCCCTAGATGCTCTGCAAGGAAGAAAGGATATAAAAGTGGCCACCAGGTGGCTTCCAACAACCGGCGCAAACTTCAGTGGGATGGATCTGGATCCTGGGCCAGCAAGGGTGTCCCACCACCCGCCTGAAGGGTTGATCGTGTCCCAGCTCCCCCAACCCCCTTTGGGACCCCACCCGTGCACGAATTTGTGCACCGGGCCTCTAGTGTCTTTTATAATTAGCACTCAGAAGTGTACAGATTTTCATTCATATAATATCCTAATACTTTCTTTGAACCATAGTAATTTGAGCATGGTTCATGGACTGTAGTCTCATTAGTACTGTCATGTTTGCTTGTCTTTATTCTGAATTCTGAAATAATTAGATAAACTGTATACAGTGTTTTTTTAAAAAGAATTATTCCCTATCACAGCTATCATGCAAATCCAAATACTATAAATAGATCAAACAGTCTTTCTGTTAGGGATCATTTATGTGATTTCATAAAATAAATATGGCTTTTAAACTAGAATATAAAAATTTTATATTTTGAAAATACTTTTTGTATATAATATGAAAGAAATATCTAAGAACAAAGAACAAAGCAACATGCTAATTCTGCTCATAAAAATATATTATTTAAGTGTGTTTATTTATTTACATTGTTTTCTAATTAAACTATTGCTTATTTTTTTCAGATTTCTGGCTTTCAAATATAAGTGAGATTATTATTCTGGGCTCTTCTGATTATTGTTATTTAATATTTGTTGCAATCCCATACCATTCCTGGAAAGAAAAATCCAATAATACACACAATTGCTGTGCCTAAAGTGCTTATAAAATGAGGAGAAAAATGCCTCAGGAAACAGGCATGGAGTAACACCAGGCGCATATAGTTTGATATTTTTTCTCCACCGAGATTTCCACGCCTCATATTCAATGGCAAGTAATGAATTCTGTTGATTTTGTACATTGTAGATTTATAGTTGTGCTGATGCTAGCTGAAGGATAACCTATTACCCAATAACTTTGTTCTCTCCAGAGGGAATAAAAATCATTTCACAAAGCTCCATTCTTTATTTCATACACAAATAAAGGGTTAATTTCAGAGACTGCAATCCTACTTTTTTTTTTTTTTACTTTTAAGAACATTTTTGGGACCTAGCAACCACATTTCTCCTGCTCTCAATTACTCGATATGTTACATCACATCATGTGCTGGTGGATGTAGCAGGAGACATTATAGTTCTATATTCTGAAGTGTCTCAGTGGGAGGGCTGAAAAGCATTAAAAAAAAAAAAAAAAAGCTTGACTCTTATAAGATTTCAGTATTTTCATGGATTGTGCTTTTTGTTCTTGAAATGTAATTGAGTTCCATGAAGGATTTGGCACACTTACAGAAATTAATAAAAATCATTAATGAACTAGACAATTAAGGAATAATATCTATTGAAAAACCTGTTTCCTGCCAAGCTGCTGAAGTGCACAAACCCTTGTTTGGAAGATGTGTCTGCTATGTGGTACTTCAGCATACAAAGGAGCTCCTCATATTTCTATTCGAAAGTATACAGACAGATACAATAGGGGAGATTTAAGCATGCAAAGTGAAACAAAATGAGATCCCATTGTGTCTAGTGAGTACCGGTGCTCCACTTATTGTCAACGTATGAAGCTACCGTACTTGGGGTTACTACAAGATAACTACTGCTCTTAGATCAATCACTCACGAGACTCACATTTACTTAGAGATATTGGTCAAATAAAATAGACTGACTCTCATCTTTTCAAAAGACAGCTGTAAGACGTGAGGGTGATAAGACACTGAATATAAATGTGTAACACTCAAGTATATTCAGCAAGATGCCTTCTGATATGTCTACTCTCTCAGAAAGATAATCCTTTGGTGGTTTGGAACTTCTCTTGATTCCTTTGTTATAATCCTGCCCAAAACATAAGTTGAGCAGACAGAAGTAAGCAAACCTGGAATCAATAATAAGAAACCTGGAATCAATTAGAGTGCAAGTGTTTGATTTTGAATGGTAAAGAGCAGTGTTTAAATGCTTCCTCTCAAGGCACTTTCCTTGGAAAAAGTTTTCTTGGTACATATTTTCCCCCCTTTGGGTCTTGACTGCCTCCTTGGTTATGATGTCTCTCTAGGTTTTTACTTAAATCTCTAGGAAAGCCCATTATAGGGCAAAATCCATTTTTGAAAACTGCTGTGTTCCTAGTCCCTATTTGCTGTGTAAGACTTTAGAGAAAGAGAGGGAGAAGGAGAGAGAGAAGAAGGAAGAAGAGGAAAAGGAGGAGAAGAAAACAAAGGAGGAAAGAAGTACAAAGAAACAGAAGGGAAAGGGAAGTGGAGGGAAGGAGAGGGAAGGGAAGGAAAAGGGAGGAGAAGGGATAGGAGGGGAGGGGAGGGAAGAGGAAGGGAAGGAAAAGGGAGGAGAAGGGATAGGAGGGGAGGGGAGGGAAGAGGAAGGGAAGGGAAAGGGAGGAGAAGGGATAGGAGGGGAGGGGAGGGAAGGGGAGGGGAAGGGAGGGGAGGAGAGGGAAGGGAGAGGAGGGGAGGGGATGGAAGGGGAGGAGAAGGGAGGGGAGGAGAGGGAAGGAGAGAGGAGGGGAGGGGAGGGAAGGAACAGGTACACACTGGGACCTTCCCCAGTATTGTGCCTCTGTGCCTCTATAGATAGTAATCCCTTGCAACAGAAACACATTACTAGCCATGTAACATTTCTGTGTTGGAAGAAGAAAGCACTGACCAGTTTCTGACTGAATTAAAATAAAACTCCTGAGTCTACTGAAAGCAGAAAGAGCACTGAAAGTGGAAGAGTTAGTTCAGCATTTAGTTAAAAACACAAGTCAATTTTAGAAATATTACAGAGCTAATATTAGCTCACATAGGAAAATATTGAAAGCCATGTATTAGACAAACCAGTAGAAGTTCGGTTATGTTAAGAACCATGACGGTAGTTCTGTAAGTTTGTACCATCTCCCCATTCACTCTTTTTTAAAAAAATATATTTTTATTGATTTTAGAGAGGAAGGAGAGGGAGAGATAGGATACGAGAGAATCATTGATCAGCTGCCTCCTGCATGCCCCCGTACTGGTGATGGAGCCCATAAACCAGGCATGTGCCCTGACTGAGAATCAAACCCTGATCTACTGGTTCCTAGGCTGACGCTCCACCACTGAGGCACACCAGCCGGGCTCCCTGTTCCCTCTTTAGTCATACACATTGCGTGCACAGACTTCGTTTGTGGAAACCAACACAAAGCCTTCTTTGGAGCTCTTAACAATTACTGACCCAGAAAATGTACTTTTAGCAACAGAGTCCAGCCAAGTGTCTGGCCTAAAATCAGACACCAACCTGTTGCTTAAAACTGTGGAAATATTTTTATCTTTCCAGACCTATTTCTTCACTAGATATTTTGCCGCTGAAAAAGAAATCACATGACTCTTACATATATCACCTTATTTTTGTAGTGGTTGAAATATATTGAATTCCTTAATATACTAATCAAGTTAGGAGGCAATGAAATCAACTTTTACTAGTGATTTTAAGCAATAGACTTTTTTGATGTCAGGTAAATTGCAAAACAGGCAAGCTCGAAACAAATGACAAAGCAGAAGTGACGGTAGTAAATTGTATGTGTAAGCATGTGTGTGTGTGTGTATGTGTGTGTGTGAGAGAGAGAGAGAGAGAGAGAGAAAAAGAGAGATATATCAATTAGAATCAAGAAAGGACACCAGAGGAAACACAACCTGATAAGTGTACTATATTATAGAATATGAAAATGCTATGATCCCATGTGTAACGATTATAAAATGACAGAACATTAAAAGAAATCTGTGCCACTGAGAATGTAACTTTTCCAAAAATAAGTTTGGGATTTAGGTTATTTGCTGGTATTGTATAAGCATAACTTCATCCTGGTGCAACCCTTGACCTATGATACTGATTTAAATATTTGATAATACATACAAGTGTATATGTATGAATGCCTTTGTACTGATAGACTGACAATGGGCGTATTACTTTTATTAAACCACAAGACTAGAAATTGGTTCCTAAATTAAATAGGAATTTAGCCTCAAGTTCATAAAGTGCAAATGTAAAGAATCCAAGATTTAAATATAATAGCATCTTTTGAAATGAAGGCAAAATGGCGGAAACATATTACCTAAGAATAACAAATGACATAAAATAAATTATTTTGTACTGCCCAGTGAGTTAAGCAAATGGCAAAATGCCAACTGCCTAACCTCTGATGTAGCAGAATGTGCTATGCCTTCCAGTGGGGGAGCTGATTGCACTTGCTAGAAAATGTAAAGGCACTCTGGAGCCCATATTGTCACAAATTACTCCCTTGAGGACATTGTGGTAGAGTAAAAGCTTGGAAAATACGAATATTCTCTTCTTCTTAGATAAGAATGATGAATCTAGTGGGGGAAGGGGGGAAGTTAAAAGATGTGGGAAGTGATCTCACCCCCTCCAAGCTCTTGACTGCTTCTAGGAGGCACCCTGGGGAACTCATTGGGGGACGCTCCAAAGCACTTTTCTGTTGTAAATCTGTGGGAAATGCCAGATGATTCTGAGAACTGCAAATGAAAAGAAAGTTTTCTCTCTTTGTCATATTTAAGAAAAAGTTTGAAATCTCATTTTCTCCTTTTTTTGGAGGAGACCATTGCTGTGGTTCCTGAGGCTTCAGGAACATGGATGGTTTAATAAGAGTGAGAATCTGTCAACAGTATGTCAGACAGGTAGGCAATAAAGAGGATCTATTGGAAGATAAAAATTGAAAAATGTTGCAAGAAGAAAATACATAAACTTAATCTTTAGAAAAAAAACAGTTTCTGAAAAAAATGAAGAACAAATAAGTCAAGATACCAGTTAGAGAATTGGAAAATGGGAATAGGAGGGAAAAGAGAAGAAAAGGTTTCTTTAAAAAAAAAATGTAGCAATACAGCCTGGAAATTTTCTTCCTAAAAGATCTCCAAACAACCACCACCACCACAACAAAACCCTGTGTGTATCTACTCAATGTAATTACAACCTGTCAGATCGCAAAAAAAACAATGTGTTCATGATGTCACTTTTATTTTAAAATGTAGATTGAAAAATGTCAATATTCAACAGTATTTGCTGTTATTTAACAATAAGCTTAGAAAAAGTAAAATAACCATAATAACAAGAAGTGTCTGAAATTAGAAAGTAAGGAAATAAAAAAACTGGCTAGTGGGCTTATAGCAAGTTATAATAGAGTCCCATACTTACTCCAGGACATGGTCAGTTGAAACATCAACACCTGATCTATTATTTTGTGAAATTTCCAACATGGTCCACTAATTTGTATCTCAAATGTTCGTCCATTTATTTCAATTTAGTTAAGTTTACATTCTTAGAAAGAGAAAGAGGTAGAATGAAATAATTAACATGCATTCTTTTCTTTCTATACAGCCATTCATTCATTCAGTTAATATTATTAACAACCTACCATGTACCAGTCACTCAGGTAGATACTAAAGTCAATGCAAATAGGATAGGCAGACTTTCTTTCTTGAGGAGCTTACAAACCAATGAGGAAAGCATGCATAATGACAAGTGTGAACATCATTAAAAATGATATATATTTTTTTTTACTTTTCAAGCTGGATAAATAAGAGAGAGGTTATTTCTGGAATAATTTTCTAGAATTCTGATTACAAACCAAGAGGATAAATGGGAAGTGGTGTGTGGAAGTAAGGACAAGGTTTTCAGGCAATTATTTATACAGTTTAGGTTCTGGTGTCACCAACAGCTTCAACATGACACCAAAACTTGAGGAAATGTATACTTATTTCAGGTTGTGACGAGGTTAATAAATATTGAGGTTAATAATAAATGGCTCTATGCCGTAGCCATTTTTTTTGCCCAACAGGTTGTTTCCACAATCCACGATGGCAGTAATACCCAAGGGAGGAAACAGATAATCAAAAGAAGGTACAGGAATTGGGACCTGACTCATCTCACTCCTCTCATTGAATCCTGGTGTGGTCTCCCTCTTTATTAAAAGTTTCAGAACTCATTATAATCATTTTGTCAAAGTATTAGTGATAACTTACAAGTTACCTGTATTAAAACAAATAAAATAGAACACATTTTAAATGAGTTGGTAGCAGGATTTAAGTGCTAACCATGTTCTAGTCTCTGGCTCTAACAGTGATGTTTTGAGTCTCCTAGTGAGTATTACACATAATTAAATGGAAGAGGGAACACTGTCAGTAGTATACTTTCATTTATTCTATATTTTTGTTTGAAGTTTTATAAACATTTCTATAAAGCAAAATAATTTTCAAATGGCACAGGATACCGTAAGCTCTGTTACCATGGCAGTAAACAAATTATGAATCAAAGTAAGTTTGTAAGATGCGAATTTTCAACCTTTAGGCCCAGAGGCAAGTGTGGTTCCAGGGGACAAAGGGGGTGATAAGTATTAGCTGAGCTTTAGCTCACAGATTGTTCCGTTGTTACTTCCAATGCATTATGCAGCAATATGACTCAGCAGGGGATGAGGTCGAGGTGATCACAACCTGCCTCTCGTGAAGTTGTGAGGCAGAAGTCCCAAGAAAAGGTTACTATTTCTTAGCAGAATGGCAATAACGACTCTAGATTCACTGTCCAGAGTACATTCTTGCTATCATTATGCAAATAACAAAAATAAATCGATGGACTGATTTGGAGTTCTAGTGTAATGCATGACATGACTGACAACCAATTATAAAGTTTGAATTATTTATCTTGAGTTATAATATCAGTTCTTATTTAATAAAATTCCTTCCTGTGTCCACTATAACTAAGAAGTACATGCTGGATAAAATATTCCTCAGAGAGCAGGTTTTATTACTGCCTTGGTCATCAAAAAATACCTCTTTGCCCTTTTAATCGCTCTTTTAGTGCATAACACTTGAGGCTATAAAAAAAAAATGCACAATATGACTAATATATATAACCCCGTCCCCACAATTTGACCAGATAAATCCCTGACTACACAGAAGAAAACTAAGGTAAACAAAAGGTTAGCAGAGTCTTCTTAAATTTGATAACCAGGTGCATAGAAAATAGAACACAAATAAAACAAGTAGATAAGATATAATACTATACTAGTACAAATAAAATTGCTATAGAGACACAAGGAAAAATAATATGATGATCTAATCTGGATCTGATCCACAAAATTGGGTTTCACTTCACTAATCCCAATATAAATTGTGACTATATTTTCAAAATGATGCAATTTGACTCCGGTGAAGGACAGATATCAACATTAGCACATCTTTTAGAGCCTTAATAGTACATTTATCCGCCTTCATTATTTTACTTAGTGGTTCTGAATAACTTCATTACACTTAAGAAAATGGAAATAAATTAACAATTTCTATAATAAACTATTTTATAACACTTGGAAAGTCCTTGGAACATTTTAAGGATTTCTGCAGTGCAGGGATAAACTGAATTCATCTCATAGCATCATCATAACATAAGAATTATTACTTGTTTATATAGGGAAGACAAAATTCCTTATTTATTATTATTTTTTAGTTTCAATCTTAGAAATAGTGTATTATAATCACATGCAACAGACTGACAAATCTCAGAGGGAGGGGAGTGGCCAGGAAGATATTAACCAAAGAACTTATATGTGTACTAGGAGCCCAGCGTGCAATTCCAAATCGCGCGGCGCTGTCCACTCTCAAGTCACCGGTCCAGCCCTGTCTCGCTCCCCAGGACCTGCAGCAGCTGCAGCCGCTGCCAGTCCGGCCCTGCGCAGGCAGGCAGAGGCCCCTGCCACCCTGCCCCTAACCCTGTGCACACAGCCTCCTCCTTTCTGGTTGACCTGCTAAGGCATCCCAGTTAATTAGCATATTTCTCCATTATCTACCTATAAAAGAGTAACATGCTAATTGACTGTAACTTCACAATGCCCACCAGCCAATCAGGAGTGAATATGCAAATTAACCCAACAAAGATTGTATGTTAATTTGCATACACAGGTGACGGAAGAGCAGCTGGGGATGGGGTGGGACACTTGCATTGTTGCCATGGCGACAATGTAGGTGTTCTGCACAACCCCAGTGGCTCCAGTCCTCTGGGCAGCATAGGAAGGCAGAAAGGTGGCTCCGGGCCAAAGCGGAAAGGCTGCTCTGGCCAGAGCGAAGGTGGTACTGGCAGCCAGGGGAACGAAGGCCCATTCTTGCATGAACCTTCATTCGTGAATTGGGCCACTAGTATATACATATAGAGATAGATATGTATGGCCCATGGACACAGACAATAGTGCCTTGAAGGCCCAGGGAGGTGTCAGGAGTAGTTTGGAGGGGGTTAAAGGGGGGGAAAGGGGGACATCTGTAATACTTTAACAATGAAGCTATATTAAAAAATAATAATAACCCTAACAGGTTTGGCTCAGTGGATGGAGCATCAGCCTGCGGACTGAAAGGTCCCAGGTTCGATTCCGGTCAAGGGCATGTACCTTGGTTGCGGGCACATCCCCAGTAGGAGGTGTGCAGGAGGCAGCTGATCGATGTTTCTCTCCCATCGATGTTTCTAACTCTCTATCCCTCTCACTTCCTCTCTGTAAAAAAATCAATAAAATATAATTTAAAAAAATAATAATAAAGAACAGATTTATCCTGTACTTTTTGTTAAAAATAGATCTTAATTAGTATCATATTCTAATTTAATTACTATGGTAATATAAATATTTACAGGTTACAGATTATTCTTTTGGATAATTAAGATGTGATTTTGTTGAAACAATTATAAAAAATCATTTAAGAATTTATAGTTATCCTTAACATAGTCAAAATGATTGAAGTTGATGGAGCTGAAAAAAATTATAAAATTCCATGACCCACTGTGCTGAAGTTTTCACCACTCTGATTCTTTCATCATTTTCCTTTCTTCTTATCATCAAAAAGGATGTTCACAATGTCCTCCGTCCTGGCCCAACTCTATTCTGAATGTTCAAGTTTGTCAGAACATATTTTGATAAAAAGTGTGCTTGTTGGTAGGATATAAAACACAGCATTGGGAATATAGCCAATAATATTGTAACTAGAGGACAGTGCATGAAAATTAATGCATAGGAGAGGGGGGTCCCTCAGCCCTGCCTTCCCCCTTTCACAGTCCGGGAGCCCTCAGGGGAGGGAGGTGACCAGGCAATCAGGGGAAGGCAATGCCCCATCACACCTCTGCTGCTGCCACTGCTGGCAGTGCAAGCCTCAGATTGCCCTGGTTACCTGAGCCTCAGGTGGCCCTGGGTGGCTGAACAGCTGACATACGAGGCTTGCCTGTGCTTCAGGTGTTGGCTGGGCAGCCACCATCAGAGGCTTGCCTGCACCTCGGGCCGGCCCTGGGCGTCTGGGGGGCTGAAGGGACTGGGGGACTCTGGAGGCAGGCCTGTGGCATCCAAGGCTTGCCATGCGCCTGCTGCTCCGATGAGGCTGAGGCAACAGGGTGCCGCCATCTTGTGGCTATGGGCGCTGCCATCTTTGAGGGTTTGGCACTCAATTAGGATATTCCCTCCTTATTGGCTGTGGGCACTGCCATCTTTGAGGGTGTGACAGTCAATTAGCATATTCCCTCCTTATTGGCTGTGGGAACCACCACCTTTGTGAATATGTGAGGTTCAATTAGCATATTCCCTCTTTATTAGATAGGATAACTATATGGGGTCAAATTTGTACTAGACTTATTAGGGGATCACTTAGTAAGTTATATAAATGTTCAATCATGGGTTGTGCACCTGAAATTAATATTGCATTTTGTGTCAATTGTAATTTAAAACTTAAAACATTAATAAACAGAAAAAAAAATGAATAAAACCCAAAAATTCAGATGAGGATTTTAATGACACTATGCAATGAAGGATCTCAGAATATAAGAAACTTTTTTGTGGAACCCAGTTGATTCTATGTTGGGTAGGGGGCAGTTGTACGTTCCCTGGAAAGACAGCATATATTACAGAGCACCCAAAGTGGCAAAGCTGGAACATCCAGATAATCCAGCTTTAGAATGAGTTTGTAATTCATCACTATGCTATGCTGTCTCTACACTAAAGAATTTCAAAAAATAATTTTTTTCTAACTTTCATTACCTTATAAGTAAAACAAGGATAAAAATAAACATTCCTTATCTACCCCCCTCAGTTGAAATAGTGCACTTTATAAAGTACAAGATATTGTTTCTAATAACAATTAATTATAATGGGATAAATATTTATTAATCTCTCATGGATACCAGGAACATTAAAAAGCATTATATATTAACTTTATTTCATAAAACCACTCTAAGAATATAAAAGGATCTGTTTTCACCCTTTTTAGAGATACTGACATTTTCTCTAATTATAATTCGTGTTTATAATACTTATAATTCTGGCGGTATTAAACAGAAAGTATTCCTACAGAAATTTCCAAGAATGGTGTTGTAGTTGTGTGTCACCATTAGTTTTAAAGAGTTGTGATTAATTTGTTACCACTAACAATTAAATTTCTCAATTTCTCTAGTGACATAATGTTAACTATATAAGTTAGATCAGAAATGGATTTATCTCAATAACTTCAAACTTTTTCATTTGCATCCTGATGTTTTTGTTTGTTTGTTTGTTTTTTCAGTAGAAGAACAATAATGGAGTAACAGCTAGAATGCTGGAAATTATATATATGAATACATCACATCAGAGGAATTATTTTGTCAAATGTATACTGATGGACAAAAAAGGAAGCATAAGAGTATATAGACACCTTCCCTATCCATTTCTTTTAAACTAGAGTCCCAGTGCACAAATTCGTGACCAGTGGGGTCCCACAACCTGGCATGTGGGATTGGGCCGAAATCAGCTCTCAGACATCCCCCAAGGGGTCCTAGATTGCGAGAGGGCACAGGACAGGCTGAGGGACCCCACTGGTGTACGATTGGGGCCGGGGAGAGATGTGGGAGGTTGGCCTGATGGGGAGGGACCGCAGGAGGCTACAGGGAGTGTCTGGCAGGTCTCGCTCAGTCCCAATCTGCTGGACCCCAGCAGCAAGCTAACCTACCAGACAGAGTGTCTGCCCCCGGGTGGTCAAAGCACATCATAGTGACTGGTCGTTTGGTCAGCTGTCTGCCCCCTGGTGGTCAGTGCACATCATAGCGAGCGGTTGAGCAGCCTTAGCATATCATTAGCATATTATGCTTTGATTGGTTGAATGGACAACTGGACACTTAGCATATTAGGCTTTTATTATATAGGATGTCATACCTATAAAGAAAATGCATAGATACTTCAGTTTTGCTTCTGGTATTGATGTGTCTATCACCTCTCTGGTACTTTGATCAATTCTTAATAAGCTTCAATATATATGATCAGATTAAATGCACACAACGTGCTATCAAACAAAAAGTATAATAGCCAAAAACCTATATACTATATAATTGTATCATAATATTTATAATTATAAAATATAGATATTATAAATAATATACTTTACAACATATATTTATAAATTAACTTTCAGCCAACAATTTAGGGTTCACCTTTTTAAAAATGTACAATGATAGGTTTTTAGAATATGCTCTCATTATTCACATTTTAATTGAAAAGATAAGTTTATATTTCAATGCAGTGTAATAATAGGAATAGAAGTCTAAAAAAAATAAAGAAGTCTATATAAATTGTTAACCAAAGAGAGTGAGTGATTAACTTTATTTAGAGAGGTCACAGCAAAGACACCAAGATTAATATCAGTGACAATAATTCCATGTGTAGTTAAAACTACAAGAACAATAATAGGAAACAGATTTAAGGTTTCTTATAATTTAGGTGAAAGTAATATTACATAATTTTTTTCACTAACCTTCTTTTGGGCCACAAAAATTTTGGGGTAATCTTAGAAAAGCTAAGAATCTGCCTGCCCCCTGAAAAGTATACCTGCATGCATGGATTAAAAATTGTGTATTCACATTTAAGGGTTTTATGGACAGGCTAATGTCCACCCAGGATACCCTGCCCAATTCTGAATCTCTCTGCTTTTAAAGAGGTTGTGGGCCCAGCCAGCGGGGCTCAGTGGTTGACTGTTGACCTATGAACCTGAAGGTCATGGTTGGATTCCTGGTGGTCAGAGCACATAAGTAGGTTATGGGCTGGATCCCAAGTGTGGGGAGTGCAGAAGGCAACTGATCAATGATTATTTCTCATCATTAATGTTTTTATCTTTCTCTCCCTCTCCCTTCTTCTCTGAAATCAATAAAAATATATTTTTAAAAAGAGGGGGTTGTGGACAGAGAGTAAATGAAAAAGAAACAGTAGAGTTTTCTTGATTTTCATATATCTTGATTTCTTCTTCTCCCTACAAAACCAGATAAATTTTTTTAAAAAGAACTGTTTGCTGCAAGGTTGAGGGCAGAGTTCCATTCTTTCTATTGTGGTCATTGTCCATTTATAAGTTTGGTTCTCAATAAGCATCACCCATTTTTTGAGGGCAGGCTCTGATTATCTTTCTAGTGACTGGTCAGCCTTTGGCTAGAACAAAGTTATTAAAGCTTGATGCAGTTATTTAATGGTATGCATTTATTCATAAATCAATCCTTAAGTTAAATGTAACAATAACTTTGCAAACTTACTACTGTGCCAACTTCCTTTAGATTAAGGAGCTTGGACCCAGAAAAGTATATGCTTTGTATTAAATGATATACAAAGCATATGTCCACCCAGGATACCCTGCCCAACTCTGAATCTCTCTGCTTTTAAAGGGGTTGTGGGCCCAGCCAGAGGGGTTCAGTGGTTGACTGTTGACCTATGAACCTGAAGGTCAACAGTCAACCACTGAGTTATAAACACTAAAACAGAATCACAATTTTTTTCTGATTCATACTGAACATTACTTTCTTTTTTAATGCCAATTTTTATTCCTGCTACATTTACTTTCCAATTATTGCATATCTACTGTGTGCCAGTGACAGTGCTATGTGTGTTCACTATATTATTTAACTTAATCTCATAAAATCTAATGTTTATATTTAAATCTATATACTAAAAACCCAGTGGTCATCACACTGTAATGACCACAGACGGGTCACCAGAAGGCTGGGTGCACAGTGAGGTGCACGCCAGTGGGCAGGGCTGCACAATTTTGCATGCTGGGCTTCTAGTATTATATATTTATAAATCCAAGAACCTTTTAATTTTACCAGATGCTATATCCATTTTAAATTACAAAATATATTGAATTGTTCACATTAAATATTTTAAGCATTAATACAGAGCAGTATTATATATTATGCTTAACTGAATTTTTAAGTCAAATTTTTCTTTATATTTTTATAATGGGAAAATTGTATATTGTATAGTGAATTTCTACAGTCATCTACTCCTTATCTGGAGAGTATCATTCCTTTTTTATTATATATAATGCTTTCTCCTCTATTACCCTTTTTTATATTCTGTTATATCCCCTTAAATATAATATAGTCTTCCAGATTCCTTCATTTATGCAAAGACATGAGAGATTGAGAAAACCTGTTTGCCATTATAAACTTCAAAACAACATTAATAACAACTCACACATGCACACACACACAAACACACAAGACTATGAAGGCTTTACTACTAGCTCTTTAGTCTTCAAACACTGTTCACTCCCATGTTTTATTAAACTAAGACAGATGTAAGGTTGTTGCGTGTATTTATTTATCTATAGTATAAGCATGACTGAAACACTGCAAGGGCTTCCCTTTTATTAACTGGGTTGGTACAAGTCCCAGGAGGAAAGAAATTGTAATACAAATAGCAAATACAGACCAACAAATTCTCATATCAATTGATTTATTTTTTAGATCTATAAAAATTCACCCATTCTGTGGAGCCCCTGGGGCAAGCAAGTGATATAAAAACTCAAACATTTTGAGCCTAAACAAATAAAAACCAGTCTTGTAGCTCCATTCCATTCAAAAAAGCTTCCTTTATAAATTAGAGAAATTTGGTCTAGAAGAAAGCTGGTGCTCCACTCCCAGGGGTTAAATGACATTAAATTTCAACAAATAAAAGAGACTGCAAGGCCCGAGGACTGTCCTTGATCAAACACCCAATAGCCATGTCCATTTATTGTAAGCAGGTAACTTCTGCTTAATACTAGATGGATTGAAAATAGCAGGAAACTGGAATATGAGATCCATGCTGAAAAGACTGCCCCTGAAGGCACACTCATAAAAACAAATGGTACTTATTTTCAGTAGGCTCAACATTGCTTATAGAAAAGCAAGAGGAATATACATGTGGATGAACCACAGCTAGACTATCTGAGGGTACTATTTTCAAAAAGGTTGAAATTTTCAGGGCAACAAATTCTCATATTGATTTGAGAAATTTTTAAGGGAATATTTGTCTCCAGATAATTGTGAAACCCAGGACTGCTTGAGTTACTAACCCCGATCTCATCGCCTATTGCCTAGATTGCCCACTTTTCAGATTGAGACGTGGGAAAAGTACAACACTTGCAATATTACGTAAATTTTTTGGGCTGTGATAAAGAATTTTAGTTCATAAAATCAAAGATCAGAAACCAGAGAGCTCGGCAGGCATGGCTCGGTGGTTTAGTGTTGACCTATGAACCAGGAGGTCACAGTTCAATTCCGGATCAGGGCACATGCCCTGGTTGTGGGATCTATCCCCAGTGTGGGGTCCGCAGGAGGGAGGGGATCGATGATTATCTCTCATTACTGATGTTTCTATCTCTTGCTCCCTTTCCCTTTCTCTCTGAAATCAATAAAAATATATTTAAAAAAGAAACCAAAGATATAAGGGGATTTCAAGGTCTAAGTAAGAAGTCTGAAACTCTACATAATAACAATGATATAAACTATTTTAAAAATATTTGTAGGTGTTCAGCATTATTCTGAATATGTTAGGTTAGGTATCATACTCTGCCCACTTCATAGATGCAGGAATAGAGGCTTATATTGCTAGATCATATATTCAGTATAGAATGATTAGAGGGATCAAGAATGAGCCGTATTAAAGATATTCTGAAGTGAAGAATAGATAATATGTATATGCCCTTCATAAACAAAGGGCTAAGAAAATTAAGAATAGCCTGAAGCAATTTTGGAATCATAATGTAAGAAATTAGAAGGCTATTTGTTAGTAGACAAACAGATAAAGATAATAAAAAATAATGTTCAGTAATATAGTGTTCACTGGCATCATTTTGTATACATCACCATTTGAAGATAATATATATGATAAATCATGGATAAAACAGTCTATTCTGTTTATATAAATTTCTGAAAAGTTTAAAATTGCATTGACATGTTGGAATTACAACACTTGCCCTTTTTATGTTTGTGGGAAATGATAAAACGTTTTGGCTAATTTATTCTAGTAGTAGAATGGTACCAACATCTGCAAACATTCTAAATTTCTTTTTATCCACTGTGAAATGATTCCAAATACTTTCTATGTAGCCCACTTGAATTTACTGATACTTGAATCCAAGGAGACTGGTAAAATGTGTTACATAAATTTTCAAACAATCATTTCTAAAGAGCATTTAAAAAGGTAGTTTTTTAGGATTTCTGTTTCAAATGTTTTAGATGTGACCTATTGAAGGCTCACTTTCTTTATTAGTATACAGAAGAGGATTATCCCTAATTTATGAGGATGCTGTTAGAACAAGCAATATGAAGCAAGTCAAAGGCCCTTATATGTTTTAAAGAATAGATGTGCAGTAGTTATCAACTTAACCTTTTGCACTCGGATGTCGAGTGTGACTCAACACGGTTAGCATTAGAATAAAGGAATCGAGAAAAAAGCAAGCGAGTGTAAAGGGTTAAAAATCTTCAGTGATTTTATGAACCAGACTTCAATAATTTCTGGACACTTGTAAAACACAATGTCACTAATTAAAGAAAAAAATAGAATAGAAAAAAAAAGAAGACTTGTACGAATTGAATATTCTTCTGTAGCCAAAGATTCTATACTTAAAATATCCCAGTATGGACTGAAATGTAGTTGGTAACAGGTCGATTTTTAAAGATCTTACCATTATCAAGGCATCTTTTTTTTTAAAATATATTTTTATTGATTTCAGAGAGGAAGGGAGAGGGAGAGAAAGATAGAAACATCAATGATGAGACAGAATCACTGATCAGCCACCTCCTACATGCCCCCCACCAGGGATTAAGCCTGCAATCCCTGCACATTTCCTTGATCAGAATCAAACCCGGGACCCTTCAGTCCTCAGGCCAATGCTTTATCCACTGAGCCAAACCAGCTAGGGCTATCAAAACATCTTAATGCTATTCTACGTAATGACTGAAAATTCTTTCTGGAGAACAAAACTGAATAAAGATGGAAATTTACAAAAAAAAAAAAAAAAAAAAGGGAGGGCCAAATGGTGTAAGAAATGGAGAGACAATAGGTAAATATTGACTCAATACTTATACAGAAAAGACAAGAGATGCAGAAAACACATCCAAAAGTTTTTTGTCACTATGATTATGGTTTGAATTTGAAAGATGCTTTATTCTGTTAAAGTTCAGCAGTAGAATGAATTTGAAATATTATATAGGTAGATGATACTTGGGAGCTTAAGCTGGATTTTTGCTCAAAGTCTAGTCCTCTATTCAGTATCTGGTGAATAGTGGACAAGGAATTGTACTTTCAGATACAAAGAAGCAAACATCCTTCTCAACCCCATTTTTTTTTTTTTTCAGTCACACTTGGTGCTCAATGGTTATGTTTTACAGAAGTGTTAACTGAAGTTGAAAAATTTACCAAAGTTACTTTTTTTCTCTGGTAACTATAGTCAGCCAGAAAAAAATTAAAATATTCATTTAGACTTAGAAGGAAAGCCGATGTTGATATTGAGTTAGTGTTTTCAAGTGGAGTGAAAAATTTTTTGGCTGAAACTTGAGCAGTGAAATTATATTGACCTTCATTGAGAAGAAATATTGAGTCCAAACTCTCTAAATGTTAACTTTTGAACCAAATTAGTGTTTAGAATGATTATAATAATTTGATGTTTCTGCTAATAATTTTTGTATAACAGCAGCATATTTGACCTTTTTAAAATGTCAGAAATAATATTTAATATTAATGTGCTCTTCAGCCACTTTAAACACTCAGGTAATATTTAATTTTAAAAATAATAATCTTGATATTTGTGCTCAAAATGTCATCATATATTGCTTGAAGGATGATTCAATGTCTCTCCAAAATTGATGAATTCAAATTTCTTTCACAAAGTGGTTTAGGAATTGGAGTGGGTAAAAGTAACTTATTGTGTAGAAATCAAGTAAACTTGACTGAACATAACATGAAGTGCCATGAAACCCAGTTACATAAGGCCATTTTTAGTGTAGGACTAACAATAGTTTAGAGAATGAATGGTTGGGAAGAGAAATGTATATCTTAATGTTGGCATCAGAGCCTGTAATTGAAAATCTCAGGGGAACATTGTAACAGTGAAACTCAGAACACTTTTAAACAAAATGTCAAGTGTTTGGTTTTTTGTCTTTATATAAACAATGTATTGTCTGAACTCAGATTCTTTAGGTTAGAGTCTGTTTTTCTTTTCCTAGTTCTTAATATAAACTGTAATAAATTAGACTGTTTCTTATAATCTGGGTTATTTGAATATCTAGCTGGAGCTTTTTTAATACTAGTTTGAGTGTCAAACACTTTACATGAGCAGACCCAGTATTTTTAAGCAATTCATACAAAGAAATTAGATAAGTTCCTCGTACAGCTGACATGAAGAGGTACATATTTCAAGAAGACTGCTAAGCAGTGTCCCTTCTGTGAATATAAATATTATATTAGGAGACATTTATCTGGTATTTATATATGTCTTCCAAGTCCTTGGAGAGTAGGAATATTAGACACTCTTAGAGTGTTTGCTAGGATTAAATGAGGATATTCATGGTCAAGTTTTGGTAATGGATTCTGTCCACAATAGGTGCCTCATAAAGAAGAAGCAAATATTTTGAGAGACTACTTGAAGCAGTCCAAGCTTAAAATGACATTCAAGCCTGTGTTTGTAACTTGTATTTACAAATTAGCGATTTTATAGTTTAGGTAACAGCACAATTCCAAAATAGCACAATTGTATTTTGATTATAGTGTAGAAAACTGTACTAAAGAAGGTGTTGTGATCATTAGTGTTGCCCACTGCTATTTTGGGTTTTCTTCCATCAGGACATACCCTAGGATGCATTGCCTTCACACTGGCATTTGAGTGCCATGATGTCAGCCCCTGCCTAGTGGAAGTCTTTAAGGGCCCAGGCACATGTGTTCCCCTCTCATTGACTGCAATGCTTCTAATTTTTCTGTGAGTATGAAACCCTGGGTAAAGAATATATGGGGCAAAAGTTAGTTTCTACCAATGTGCTAGTGCAAATATTTGTGCAATTGTCTTAAAACTTGGGCAGTGGGCAGCAAGAAAACCAGGATTGAAGATTCAGAAAAATGACAAGGCATGTTCCTAGTAGAAACCATATTATTACTCTTTTCTGGAGAAGTTTGTGGTTCTGATCATTATTGCAAAGGATAAATTTGGAGGTTTCTAAAATTTCAGAACTCAAAGCTTGAAAGTGCAGTCTGTTAGCTACAGTTGGAAAGTAAGTCAAGTAAAAAGGAGGGCTCTTAAATATTTATCCAATGAGCAAACCACAATAAAAAAGTAATGGAGAGATTCCATGTAGTGAGAGACCTTTAGGATTTAAAGAGGCAACTGATTCTTTACCCTATTGATAAAAGATAAAATAAATGTTGATAGTTGGAAAGAATAATTTAAAATTAGCCTTCAGGTCAGATTCAAATTAAGGGTATTGGATAAGCAAACTACATGTAGGGAGCAGAATCAGGTTAAAAAAATAAAATAAAAAAAGACAGATTTCCGACCCAGCTGGATTTCAGAATTTCTACAATCCTCTCCCTCTTCTGAACCACCCATTCTTCTCATTTATAATTCAGGAAAGTTTTGAGAGTTGTTTTAACTTTTATATACTCTGTTGCACCACTGTAGCTTATATGTGCATATATGTTCTCACTTTAGTTTATGGGTTTTTCACACCTCCTAGAGATCCCAGATTTTAAACTTGACCCTGTGGCTGAGTGGGCATTTGGGTTATTGCTCTTGTGTTTGGTGAGACTTGACCACAGCACATTAAGAAGTGAGTCCTACTGAACTTCTGAAGAACAATGTGCACATTGGAGGGTTGCACTTCACCACTCACTAGATGCTACTTTCAACCAAGTGAGTTACCTGGGCCAGAGAAGTATGAGCAGGTGTGAGATGTGCAGCTGCTACAGAGAAGCTTGTGAGAGCATTATGCTAAGTGAAATAAGCCAGTCAGAGAAAGATAAATATCACGTGATCTCACTCATTTGTGGAATATAATGAACAACATAAACTGATGAACAAAAACAGATCCAGAGACAGAGAAACATCGATCAGACCATCAAGCCTCAGAGGGAAGGTAGGGGAGGGTGAGGGTAAGGGGGAGGGATCAACCAAAGGACTCATATGCATGCATATAAGCCTAACCAATGAACACAGACAACAGGGGGGGTGATGGCATAAGTGGGAGGGATGGGGGCGTAATGGGGGAATAAGGACACACCTTAATCAATAAAGAAATAAAAAAAAAAAGGAGTCAGTGCATGATCACCTATATTCACTCCTTCCTTCTAAGGCTGGTGATATGCCAGGAGTTGGAGCCTCTAGCATCTCTGTAGTAAGGATTACAAAGTTCTGGAGTAGGGATTACAAAGATCAGGGTGTAACACAAATACAAGATAGACAAAAGCACAGCTGAGAAATAAGAATTTTTTGAATTATCTCACTCAGACACCGGAATTGTTTATTACTGTGTCCTAACATATCTTCTCCCAACTGAAAATGGGATAAGAAAGAAGGCAAAGGAAAACAAACAAACAAAAAATAAACTTACAAGAATGTTAAGTAGACAAGCAAGAGATGGAGTGACCAATGAGAACAATGGCTGTATAGAAACTCGAAGTGATATCTATGATGAAAAATTAAGTGAAATGGGGCAATATGTTGGATACAAGGGAAGAGAGGATGAAATAAAACGCAGTGTCTAAATTTATGGCTGAGTAACAGGGTGACTGTTGAAACTGTCCATAGAGAAAAGTAACATAGGAGACATTTGAGGCATTGGGGTAGACAGAAGTAGGGGAAGAGGTACTGATGTGTAATTTTAGCCTATCAAGAAGAAATATTCAGTAGACACTCAGATACAAAGTCTAAATCTCCAAGGAGACAACTGGGTTAGAAATATATATATCATCATATTTTTTCTAGGGTAATTAAGGTGTAACAGTTGTTGAGTCTGCCAAGGCAGTTGTGTAGGATGAGACAATAAGCCAATGACAGACAATGGCAAGCACCTATATTTAAATGATAGCTAGAATAAAAAGGCACGCAGAAGAGGGCTGAAGAGCAGACCTAACGATAGGAGAAAAATAAGACTACACTACTGAACTACCGGGAGAGAGTTTCAGAAAAGCAGGCATGTCAACTGGGTCACATGTACCTGGTGGCGAGACAATGTAAGAAAAAACAGACTGGATTTAGCCACACAGAGATCATGAGTGTCTTTTGCTGAGAGCTATTTTTATAAAGTGACACTGGTGGAAGCCATATTTGCTTGATGAGTCAAAGGGAGATGAAAAGTGGAAACAATAAGTGGTAGGTAACCCTCTCAAGCAGTTTGGGTATAACAGCAGGAAAGGGAGAGAGTTAAGTGGAGTGAGATACAGGTCAGGAGTAGGATATTTGTTTATATTTATTTTTATCCTTTATGAGAAGAGAGGCTTCAATTTGTTTAAATAATGAGATAAAGAGATAAACAGTGAGGAACAGAAGACAGAGCAAATGGGTTTGACAATTTCTGGAAGGAGAACATCCGGAGACCTTTGACATTATTTATATTAGATAGTAGGGAAACTATATCTTTCCTTCAAATAGGAGGAGAAGAAAAGAGATGAGTGCACCTATTTTTCTGTGTTTGGGTAGGGTGAAAAAATGCTGAGAGATTGTTTCTAAATAGTTTTAATAGTTTTTATTTTGGTCTGTGCAGGAAAAGGCAAGGTCTTTGGCTCTGATTGAACGGACAAAGGTTAGTTCATATGTTTGGGTAGAAGCAAAATTGATGAATAGGAAATATAGAAGAATGTCCAGGCTGTATGGAGGGTTTAGGGAAGAAGGGGAATGGATTTACATTGGCCAAGTCTATGAGATTTGAGATTTTTCTCTAGCAGTGTTCACACTCCTGGCTATTAATGTAAATAAAGCCGACAGTCTAATTGTGCTAGGGCTGTGGTTATACATGTGGCTATCCAGGAGGCCAGCAGGAGTAGGGACTCAATCATGTTGGAAATTGAGCTTTCGAATTAATGAACAATGAGTCTAAAATTAAGGAAGAAAAGAGAGAGTGATAGGAAGAACAAATGAGAAGAGATTAAAGGGTTTAAATCTAGATAAAGTCTGATTACAGCAATAATTAACACATTGAGGGAGATGGGTGGGTAGAGCGGACTATTTTTATCTGAGGTTTTTAGAGATAGAACAGTAGCATTACAATGTATGTACATTCAGAATGTCTCATTTTGAATTTTATTTGAAATACAATGGAACCAAAGATGGTCAGAAGATTAGAAATAGAAATTCAAGACATTTGCAAAAGATGGTCATAATTTGCCAATAAAGAAAATTGTGTTTTGAGTTGAGACTTGGTTTTAAACCAAGTATCTGTCACTTTCTACCTATAAGTTGTTGGATGTTAGAACTATCACTATTATATATATGAAATCATGGCAAGGTGTTGAGAAAAAGAAAGAAGTGGAATTTAAAAATATAAAGAATCATAGCAACTGAACTAAATTTTGAAGGATAATTCTAGACTCATAAAGAAAAGAGTAATTACATAATTATTTAGGGAATTATAGGCAGTTAAAATAGTTTAGAAGCTATCTTGCTAGTTATTTTAATATTTTTTGCATATTTTTGTTAAATCTTCCTCTATATTTTTTCCTGAACTTCCTTAGCTTCACTTATTGTTTTCCCTCAAGTTATAGCTACCATGTCTCTTTGTTCCATGGGGAAATAAACACTAGATTCCCTACAGAAAGAGAATTAAAAGATTAGCATTTTATTTTAATTTAATTTTTTAAGTCCTTGTGTTTTCAGGTTAGTTTATATTCACAGCAAACTTAACAGAAAGGTACAGGGATTTCCCATATGCTTCCTTCTCCCACACAGGTTGGCTCCTCCATTAGCAACATCCCCCAAAAGAGTTGTACATCTCTTACAATTGATGAACCTCCATTGTTACATCATATTAACCCAAAATTCATAGTTTACATTAAAATTAACTCACGATATTGTACATTTTATTTATTTGGACAAATGTATAATGACATGTATCTATCATTGCAATGGTATTTTATTTTTCATTTTAAGTAAATTTGAGCTGGGGTAAATTTCAAAATTATCTAGTATTGCTTAATTTTGAACAGCAGATATACTAATATTGGCCACAATTGTAATACCCTCAACCATAAAAACAAATAAATTTAAAAAATAAAATCATACATGATCCACCAACTGTATGCAAAATAAAATGTTAGAGTTTAAAGAAATGAAGAATAGCTCAACATTGCAATATCACTCAGTCAACAGTAGACTACCAATGATCTAATATTTAATGTTCATTCTTACATAGAAGTAGTAAAATTGAAAGAATCAAACCTTTTCATTACAAAAACTAGAGGCCCGGTACACAAAATTTGTGCACTGAAGGGAGAGGGGTCCCTCAGCCCTGCCTGTGCCCTCTCGCAGTCCAGGACCATTCACCCCTTACTGCCTGCCTGCAGCAGCAGCAAGAGAGGATCCTGCCACTACCACTGCTCTCGCCATGAGCCCAGCTTGTGGGTGAACGGCGCTTCCCCTGTGGGAGCACACTGACCACCAGGGACAGCTTCTGCATTGAGCATCTGCCCCCTGGTGGTCAGTACAAGTCATAGCGACTGCTTGTCCCACTGTTCAGTCTATTTGCATATTAGAGTTTTATTATATAGGATTCTTATTTGCTTATAAAAAGTAGAGAAAATTAAATCTGACCTACAACATTATACATTCTCTTGATAGTTATAAAGTTAAAAATTTTCACTCAAGAGTAATCCTATCTAATAAAGAGGGAATATGCTAATTGACCCTCAAACCATCACAAAGAAGGCGGCGCCCACAGTCAATAAGGAGGGAATATGCTAATTGACTGCCCCACCCACCCTCAAAGATGGCAGCACCCACAGCCAATAAAGGGGAATATGCTAATTGACTGACATGCCCTCAAGGATGGAGGCACCCACAGCCACAAGATAGCGGCATCCAGTCCCCTCAGCTCCAATGGGCAGCAGGTGCATGACAAGGCCGGGCCCACCCACAGGTGGGCCCGGTTGCTCCGTGTGCCTATCTTTGGAGTCCCCCAGTTCCCTCAGCCCCCCAGCTGCCCAGGGTCTCCCGACGCTCAGGTAAACAGGGCCAGCCGAGGCTTGTGCTGCTGGCAGTGGCAGCAGCAGAGGTGTGATGGGTGTCGCCATTCCCTGATTGCCAGGTCGCCTCCTGCCCTTAAGGGCTCCCAGACTGTGAGAGGGGCAGGCTGGGCTGAGGAACCCTCTCTCTAGTGCATGAATTTTCATGCACCAGGCCTCTAGTAATGAAATAAGAAAAAATACTTATAATCCCCCTCTAGTATATTGCATTATCTGTACAAAATCTAATGGTATGGAGATAATCCATCAAGGATACTATTCTAGGTTTTATTTTGACAGCCATTAGGAATATCTTAATATCACTTTGTATCATTTTCAAACATTTTAGCTTAGCTGTACAATATGTTTGCAACTTCATAAATGCAAGGTGATTATCTACAGTGTACAAGCACAATCTGAGTACATTATAGACTACAAG
Source organism: Ia io (assembly GCA_025583905.1). Taxonomy (NCBI): domain Eukaryota; kingdom Metazoa; phylum Chordata; class Mammalia; order Chiroptera; family Vespertilionidae; genus Ia; species Ia io. The sequence goes on along the minus strand of JAJQQW010000002.1, from coordinate 18,180,530 downwards.
TCATACTAATTTTGTTATATAAATACACAAGAATCATAGGTTTTAACATGTAATTATTGCTAAAGAAAAGGTATATGTTCTCCTGTCACAAAACTATATATTTTCTTCAATTTATTTTCATAAAATATATTTAAAAAGACAAATGACAGTTTACATTAGAGGGGAAATTGCATAAAATTATTAGATGTGACTTATTGGGAAAGGTAGAGTGGACATATAGAGTCCTGTGTATTTAACCTAGCAAACCTGAAACAAAAGACTAATGTTCAAACTTGAAAAGACATACTGGGAAGATAAGAGTTACAATCAAATTTACTGATAGCAAAGGTGGTACATGAACTTTATAATACAAAAAACTTGCAAAAAGCTAAAATTCATTAAATAGTTTCCTGTTTCACCACTTAGAAGTCTGAACCCAAATAAATCATGCTCAAATAGAAATGCATTTATTTATACCAATAAACACAGGTATTAGCATGTTGTAGAATGTATTTATTTATTATATTTACTGTGTACTGTATGTCCTTGAGACTGTCAGCTCCACATGTTTAGGAATGTTTTTATTGTAAGGCATTATTTCATGTTCTGTTTGCCTCCTGGTATCTAAGTTTCTTGTGACTTGATCCACCGCAGCCTGTTCTGCGCAGCCTCTAACCAACACAACTCAGTAGTGACCCACTTGTCCATGTTTTACCCCACTTATGTGTTAAACCGGGGACCCACCTCCATTGATACGTTCCCATAGTGATTGCCTGAAAGTATGCCATTGCATAGGTGGTATGCTGTTGAGTGGAGGGGGGTGCATTGAACAGAGAGAATCTGGTACTAGGGTAGAGAAGTTCTTTTATAACCCAGCAGAGAATTTCTCAATGGTGTAAATGCTGCCATTTGCCAGTTTAATTAAAAAAAAAATCATTGCAGAGATATGATCATATTCAAGAAATAGGCTTTTAGAGGCAGTAAATTAGCAGCTTCCAAAATTAGGATGAAAGAAATATTATATGCAGAAGGTGCTTGAATCAACTAAATAATATTTAATTATTGTTGATTTAATATAAATCATCCAGGCAGAATTTATAGTAGAAGACTATGTCTTACTGATTTGTTCATTTTCTTCAAAGACACTAATATTGTAATAGAAACTACTTTCATCATAAACTAAAAGGATAAATTCCTAATTAAATATCAAAAGAGACAATTATGTTTCAAATGAGTACTTCCTCTCATAAATTCATTTTTAAGGTGGGAAGTCACTTAACAGAATATAATGTAGTTCATTACGGGGAAATGCTATTTAATTATAGTAATTCAGTGTCTGGAAAAAAAGGAAGGTTTTCCGTTGAGAGAAGGCTTGTATAATGAGTGATCTGAACAATCACTTTGGGACTATCATGATGAAGGTTTCAAATGGCCCAGAGGATTAATAAAACTTTGAACAAATTTTCAAAATTGGTAAAAATGAATACATTGGTCTATTTTCTGTACTAACAAAGCATTTTAAATAACTGTATTATAACACCTGACACTTTGCATTGTCATTGTTCTATTTACAGACTTATCTCCTATTAGACTATATCATCTGCAAGGTCAAGGACAGCATCCTTTGGCCTACCCTAATTTGTTAACAGACCTGATATTGTAATCTTTGTATATAAAGCTTTTTTTATGAGACGCTTGTCTAGTAAAAGCCACATCTGGCAGCTTCCCCGCCCCCCCTCCCACTGTACCATTAAAACTTGAAATCATTTTCTTTGTTCCTCAAGATCTGGTAAGTCTGGCAGTGAATAGGACCATGAGTTTCCACATAAGTTTAAACCTCTCCTTATTCTCTGTCTGCTCAGATGTTTATTCAAATTGGTCTCTAATTCTCATTCTATTACCTTCTGGCTTTTAACACCTAGCTCAGGGTCTTGCTTCAAGATTCCTTGCTTTTAAAATCTAGTTTCTTAGCCCAGCTGTCATGGATCAGTGGTTGAGCATTGACCTATGAATCAGGAGGTCACAGTTCTATTCCTGGTCAGGGCACATGCTGGGTTGCATGTAGTGTGGGGCATACAGAAGGCAGCCGATCAATGATTCTCTTATCATTGATGTTTCTCTCTCTCTCTCTCTCTCTCTCTCTGAAATCAATAAAAATATATTAATAAAATGAAATAAAATCTAGTTTCTTGGAAACTTTGAAACATTGAAGACAATATTCTCACCACATACACCAAAACATAATTATGTGATGTGATCTTAGCTAACGTTGCTGTGATAATCTTTTTGCAATATGTAAATGTATCAAATCATTTTAAACTTACACAATGCTATGCCGGACATTGGGCATCATTTAATGCTGGTGGGTCTTGATCTGGCATCTAGAAGGGTTCAGGAATCTGGGGAAGGGTCTGTGCATAAAATAAATAAGAGTCCAGAGATGAAACATAATTTTGAAAGGCATATTGGGGAGCCAGAGGAGCCTGGCTAAAGAAACCAAGTTCTCCTCATCTCAGGACCCCTTGCTTTTTATTAACACAAATTGTCCTAAGGCAAGGTGGAGATATACACATCAAAGGGTAGGCTTTCATCTACAGAGTCCATTGTCAGAATGGGGAATAGCCTATGGCTGTTCAGGTGTTTGGCCACTAGGAGGCAATAACATGTAGATTAAAATGCCCTGAGCTGTCTGGCAGCAAACAATCATCCTTTTCAGGTTTGGGGAAATGACTTTTAGCCATTCCAGCAGGCAGTAACATATCTGACGCAGCCCTTGTTGAGTCCCCAAGTTCTATCAACCTTTCAATGAAATTCTTGCAATTATGACATGCTGGAACTGGCTTCTGGCCGGGCTATGTGTCAATTATATCTCAATTAAAAAGGCAATAATTATAAAACAAATCCTTGTTTGATACTGGTGACCTTTTCTGACTTAGGACATTATCACCCCACAACCCTCTAACCTTTGTATGTAAATCATCACCTGATAAATCCTGTATGAGTGCTGTACTTTGAACTTTGTACTCTGTACTTTGAACATATTATTTTAGTCAGCTAACCTTTGCTTTTTGCAGATGCCCAGCCAGTTGTTTCTTTTATTCTCTCTCCAAAATGTTTTTTTTTAGTTTTTCCCTCCTGGTCTTGGCATGTTCTGAGCTATACCAGTCTTTGTGAATTAATGAGCTGAAAAAGTAAATAGATAATCATTACTGTTCCAAAGATTTACAACTTACATTTACTCTTGATTTTCCAACAAATACTTTCTCTCAGAAATTAATATAATTTATATCCTCAGTTCTTCCACCTGAATATAACACTAATTTCCATCATGTAAATGAAGATCAGTTATAGTAAAACACACACAGTATGGCAAATATGGGTCTTTGTTAATTCTGATTGTGCACATCTAACAAGTGATAAAAATATACAATTATAAAAGTTGTAAAGTTTAATCAAAATTTTTAGAAGTGTATAATGCAATTTGGTAGTAGAGCAGCAATATGAGGTGAGTAACTAATATAATGATCTAAGCAGTGAACATTGAAGGTCAGTCCATATTTTTGTCATAGTAACATTTCATTCTGGGATTCCCCAACCATAAATAGATAGATAGATAGATAGATAGATAGATAGATAGATAGATAGATAGATAGATAATAGATAGATAGATAGATAGATATAGAGATAGATATAAATATCAGTATCTATATATACATATGTTTGCATATATTATATCACTCTTTATGCTTTAAAGTCTACAGATTTTGACAAATGCATGGTGTCATGTATCCATCATTTACAGTATTATACAGATCAGTTCCACTGACCTTGAAAGTCCTCTGTTACTCATCTTCTCAAGCCACTTTCCCCCTAATCCCTAGAAGCTACTGATATTTTTACTGACTGTAGAGTTATTTTTGTTTAGTTGTTGTTTGTTTTTTGCCAGAATGTCATATGCATGGTATCATATACTTTGTAACTTTTTAGAATGGTATTTAAGGTTCATTCATTTCTTTGTATGGTTTTGTAGCTCATTACTTTGTTAGCAGAATAGTCCATTGTATGAAAGTAACACCAATTTTTTTTAACCATTGAGGTACTAAAGGATATCTTATTTGCTTCAAATTTTAAAAATTATGAATAAGCTACTATAAATATTCTTATAAGAATAACAGCCCTGTTGTATTAGGGTCCCACACTTATGACCTCATTTAATCATATTACCTCTTTAATGAACCTATATCCAAATCTTCAAATACAGATGCATTCCAACCTATAGGGGTTTTGGCTTCAATGTATAAATTTAGGAAGGGCACAGGCCAGACCATAATAAGTATATTAGTTTATGAGCTGGTATTAAAATGATTGAAAACCTGTTTTAGAATGCAAAAATCTTTCTAATCTATTTCTTTTATTTCCTTTTTTCCCCTCCTAGTTAAAAAACCTTAGTTGAGGGGGTAGCATTTGCTATTCAAGATCGTTCTTTGATTGCTTGGTACTTTATTCTGAGATTTCAGATTGTTTCTCAGATTATAAGAGTCATGCAACCCGACTGAGGAAAAACATGAAGAGAAACCTGGGAGACAAGCTCTGTCTGGAATTGCTGTGGGTGTTGATCCCTCCTGTGTGCCTGTTACACACTCCAGATGACAAAGGCATTTGATTTTATTATTTTGCTCCCCTTGTCTCTCTGAACACTAACTACTCTGAGGTTGTAGCCATAGAGCTTTCCTGGTGGTCTAAAAAATTCTCTTGAGCTTGAAGGGAAAACTAACAACAAACACAAAAACTTATCCCCACTCCAAAATAAATTTTCTAACAGTACAATTGAATTATTATTATTAGACAATAAAAGTCCACTTTCACATGCTGTTGTTGAGAGGTGGACGAGAATATTTGCTAAATTGACTTCATTTTGATTTCACAGTACATGAGGATATTGGTTAAGGTTATTTCTTGGAAGCAAGCATGGATTGCTTTCATTCTTTCTTTATTTCCACACAATAAAGAACCTTGAACAGAATTATGATATATTGCTTGTCAATTATGAGGTCTAAAGCTTTCCATTATAACATCACTTAATAGCAATATTTTACCCAGTACTGAGAGATATACTTATTTGTGTAATTTTTAAAATGCTCTCATTGACAGCAGAAAAACACACATTGTTTTTTCTGTTTTTTGTTTCATAACTAGCCTCATCTTTCAGATGAGAGCAAGAGGGCTTATATTATAGGGCTTCTCTATCTTGGGTGCTGAGTAGAACAGGGACTCACGCCCATGACTGTGATAGTTATGCTAGATTTTGTAGGGTAGTTTGATAATGATTAATACCAACTGTCCAAATGTCCTGATTTGGGGCTAAAAAGACATATTTACCATGACTTTTTAAGACATAGCCTGAATATTTGAAACTTAAAAGAAAATCTAGAGTTGGACAAGTATCGTCAAGTCACATCACATGATGACAAAGAAAAAGTCCAGGTCAAAAACAGCAGTAGCTACTGGGTATAAAAATGTCTTACTATCATGAGGCCCATTATTTAAAAATGCATTTTCAGAGAGAAGTGCCAAGTGGCAATCACAAATCGAAACACAGCCAGTCTTTAAAGATTCAGTCAAACAGATAGGTGATATTGAATCCTGTCAGTCTGCCCACAGGCATTATGGCTCCTGTCACCAGACTGTGATTTGGCAACAGGACCTAATTACCTGGGAGGATAAAGAGACACTTTGTTTGCAAAACTCCTGAACAACTAAAGTGAGAAAAGGTGTATTTTTTACATTTAGCAATATAATCAGATTCATGTTAGCAGCAGCAAGTGTATCTTGACATCAACTCATCTAATATTTGATTACCTATTTTATCAGCTTAAGACTGAAAGTCCAACTTAATGAAGAATGAGTGGAGAATTGAGTAGCCTTTGGCAGATATAAAGATGAAAGAAAGAAAAAAGATAAGGAAGATCTAAGAATTTTAAAAAATCTTAACATAACATATGCCATTTGGGGAAGTTTTCCAAGTGCATTGTAATAGTTTTGTGAACAGTACCCTCCATGTAGTGTCTCTTGAGCAAAACAAATGTTATAGTGATAAGGGTTCAGTTCAAGGAGAGCACTTTGATGTGGTAACATCCACCTTTCGTTTGAGAAGTAAAAGATTTGTTTCTAATGGGAATGCTGTTCCTATGCTGTTGGCAAAGAATTTTTTTCTTTTTCTTTGTTAATCCTCATCCCAGGATATTTTTCCATTGATTTTAAGGGAGAGTGGGAGAGAGAGGGAAAGACAGAGAGAAAAGAAACATCGATGTGAGAGAAACACATGGATTGGTTGCCTCTTGCAGGAGCCCTGACCAGGGCCCAGCTCAGGGAAGAACCTGCAACCAAGGTAAATGCCCTTGATGGGAATCAAACCCGGGACCCTTCAGTCCCCATGCGATACTCTATCCACTGAACCAAGCCAGCTAGGGCAAGAAATGTTTTCCCAATGGGGTCAGCAAAACAGAGAAAGCAGCTGCTAAAGATTGCTGCAAAGTTTTCCATTCACAGAACCTCTGCTGCTGGTGTTAAGTTTGTACTGCTGCTCTGACTAGAGAGAGAAGGGGGACAAATTGGCCAAAGGGAAGTGTGGCCCTGAGAGAGCACACTGTTCAAAAAACTTCCACCACGGCCTCGGAGATGTTGTCGAGGGCTCACATCATAAGACCCGAGATCATGAAGATGACAAACTTCACCCCAGTGACGTTCAGCTGTGGTGTTTAGAAGCTGGGAGCAAGATGGGGGGAATACCTAAGTCTTTCAATGGGCAGCAGAGCCACTCTGGCTTGGTTAGACTGACATGACATTCAGGTTTGATTATGACAAATCATCATTGTCGTAAATGGTCCTTGTTTATACCTTCTTCCTTTGTGACTGTAACCTGCATATTCTGGGCATTCTTAGCATTTAGACTTTCTTTATTAGTTCTCTGGACAGGTAGATACCAACTGATCTTTCATATGCCTTCTGAAATATGTTTAGATTCAGTGATAAAATGTTTTTGTTTATTTCTCTGTGTCATAGGAATGTTTTTATCTGGATGAGGTTTGGATTCTTCTAGTGTAAAAATATAAACTAAAAAATTGTAATGTTTTAAAAAATCTATGGTGTTAAGCATATATTGTATATTTTAGGTGCTGGGTCAAAAACTTGAAGTCAATAAATATACAATGAAATTAAGACTGATTTAATTAACATTCATGTAGTTCAGTCATTTAATATGATGTTTAAGAAAAAAGTTAATAGTTTAGAAAATTTTATTACATGAATAATTATGTAAAGAATCAATGACAAAAAGAATGTGAAATATGTTAGGATGTACTACCCCTAGCCTCTCCTATTTTCTGAAATATCTATCTATATATAAAACCCTAATATGCAAATAGACCAAACAGTGGAATAACTGGAACAACGGAACAACTGGTCGTTTTGACATGTGCTGACCACCAGGGTGTGTGTGTGGAACATGGTGGGCATTGGCCGCAGCAGGGTGGTGGAGCAGGTGAGCAGGGGTGCCAGACCAAGGCGGGGTGCTGGTCACTGTCATCGGGGCAAGCCTCTGGTGGTTACTGAAAATTCTTTGCTCCCATACACCGTGGTCCTGCCCAGTGCTAGCACCTGCTGCTAGCGCTGGAGCTGCCACTCATACCCACTGCCAGCACCAGCCCATTCGCACCTGCAGCTGGTGCTGGAGCCACCACTCTCATCTGCTGCTGGCATTGGTACCGGAGCAAGTGGTAGCTGCTGGTCCCAATTGCCCTTCAGGGCTTCTCTACCTCCCCTTGCTCCTGAGGGGTGATCGGGGCCAGCAGCCACCTCTCACATCCACTGCTGGGGCGATGGCCCCGCTCGCACCCACTGCTGGCCCCAGCCTCACTCACACCAGCTGTGGATGCTGGAGCTGCCTCTCTCACCCACTGCCAGTGCCCAGTGCCGGCCCTGATCACTCAGCGCCAGCAGCAGGTGTGAGTGGCAGCTGCTGGCCCCTATCACATGTGAGGGCTTCTTCACCTCCCCCTGCTCCTGAGGGGCAATCGGGGCAGCAGCCACTGCTTGCAACCGCTGATGGCTTCAGCCCCACTTGCACCCACTGCTGGTGCTGGCCCCAGTTGCTCCGCACCATCAGTGGGTGTGAGTGGGACTGGTGTCATCAGCGTGTGGGAAGGTAGCAGTGGGAGTGGGGCTGCCAGCAGACAGGGGCTGAGGGGGCACAGCAGGAGGGGCTGGGCAGGGGCACAGAGGATGGGCAGAGATCCACCCCTATGCCCACCACAGTCTCATGGCCCACAGTTCCTTTCAAGGTACACGAATTCGTGCACTGGGCCCCTAGTATTCTTATAAGTTTTTTTCCATAGCTTGAAGCAAAAGGCCTGCACCTGCAGAAGATAAGATATACTCCCCAAACTACTGGGGTGCCCCCCTCTGCCTGACCACATTGTGACCTATCAGACATCCTGCTGTCTTCCAAGGATGTCTTATTATTCAGGCAGCTACCACAGCTGGCTGGTGCAGTCCTGACCCAGTCCTTGTGTAAGAGAACATAAACTCTCCCTCGGTGCTGACACTGACACACCGGTCTCAACCGGCTGTGAGAAAATGTAATACAATTCCTTAGACTCTCACAGTGTCTCCTGGCCTGACTCCTGTTGGCATGGACCTAACAAAACACAGTTTTATTTTTCTGGAAATATACATGTAAATGTGTATAAGAAAAAGAGACGAGAATTATATGCAGTAAAATGTCAACATTGGTTACCTGACTGGGGGTTTGGGATTTCTTCTATTCGTTTTTCTTTTTTTGCTATTCGCATTTTCTAAAGCTTTTTGCCATAAACATTCACTACTTTTGTAATAAGGAAATAGAGAAAGCAACCTTTATCATCAAATATTTAAAAGGCCAAAATGAAACAATTCAGAAACAATTTTTATTGAGATGCAGCTCTTAAAACCACATGTACATGTTGACCATTCACTTTAATTCCCAAAATAGCAAATGTATGTCATGTTTTAACTTACACCCCTCCCAGTCTTGGTCTTCAGTTCTACTTCCTATCAGGTGACCTAATTCTGAATTGTGTTCTTCAGGAAACATGTATTAAGAAATGGTAATGTTCTAACATAGAGAAAACATTTGGGAAACCCAAGGCTTTTTTGCTTCTACAGTGAATAGGAAATTTTGTTCAACGTTACAATGTTGAATTTTAATTCACCTCAGGCTGCCTCCGTCTATGGCTGCAATTTGCAGCAGGTGTAGGAGACTCTCCTTATTGATTTATTTTGCTTGGAGCTACTAAAACCTAGACACTGCCAAATGTTTTGGGAGAAATCATATTGGGGAGGTGGAGTCTTAGTGCAGAGGGTAAAAAGCAGTGTACTAGTGATTTTTGTTTTGTTTTCTTTGCTCAAAGCAATCATCCTAAAAATCTGCTAATGGATGGCCCCTATTGATGGGAGTGATAAGAAGAAGTCATATGTGTGTGTTTTTTGTTATTGTTTTTGTAGTTCTTGGCAGTGATTATCATTATTATTTTTTAATTTTTTCTTTATTTTCTCTTTATGGATTAAGGTATTACATATGTGTCCTTATCCCCTTATTGCCCCCCACTCCCCACTCATGCCCTCACCCGCCCCCCCCCCCCACTGGTGTCTGGGTCCATTGGTTAGGCTTATATGCATGCATACAAACCCTTTGGTTGATCTTTTCCCCTTACCCCCACCCTCCACTACCTTCCCTCTGAGGTTTTGACAGTCTGATTGATGCTTTTTAACTTCAGTTTTCATCAGCTTCCTTCCACAGTGTCAGCCATGAGGGCTGTTTCCCATCCAGTTCTTCCTCACTAGCAACAGGAGAGATTAGGTCTTACAATGATGAGGCCGGTTTCTTATAGGAAATGATGTTTTGACTTAGATCCTTTATCCGCTGAGTACATCATTTTCCTTACCACACATGCTTTTCTATATCTATGTTTTACTGTTGAAGTATCATCATTTTTTGCCCTTTACACATCTTGTGGTTGTGTGAGGTTTCCTCTAATGAGGAAACCGTAATCACAGTTTCATTCATTGCACATTGATTATGGCAGGACTAGTGTGGTAAATAGCCTGTTTGTGTTAATCCCTTCATTAATTCTATGGTTTGGTTTTCATATTCATATTGATGTGGCTACTAAAAAGCTATACATTATTAATCACCACTACTGTATTCTGATTTGGTAAATATAATTCACTTCTACAGTTATTTTTAGTTTAAGGATGCCATTTATATATTGCTATATATATTACATGTTGCTGTGATTCTTCCAGTTTATTGAATATTTAAACATGTTTTTATATCAGCAGTTGTATTAACCTGACTACTTATGAAGTGACTCTTTTGAAGGATTCTAAAGCAGTCATATTTTAAGTAAAAAGAAAATAGTTCAACAATTCCAAAGCAGACTCTAAATAAAAATATCCAAATTTTTTCAATCTTTTAACCTCTCCAACATCTTTCACCCTCATCAAATTACAAAGTATTACAAAATGTACACAGAATTAGAAACTAAATTATGCGCTATTCTAAAATGTGGAGTGGAGAGTGAAGGAGTCCTTGAGAAAAAACACTGGGTATAAAATGTTTATAACATTTGATTGTTTACTCTTCTCCTCTGATATAATGGGAAGAGGAGTCCATGGAGACAAAAGCCGCCCCTGCTCCTCATGAAATGTGATATATGGAATGTGGAATAGTAGTTATCACTAATATTTCAAGATGGGATGAGATATTACGATGCTCAAAGGTTTAGTGAGGGCAGAGATGCCAGCATGGCGGCGATGCTGTGTGACAGATGCGCGGTTAACTCAGATGCATTAATAAGGTGGGGATGTACCGAGGAGTAAGTCAGAATGGCTTATTCAAACTTTAATCTGTGTAAAGGTAAAAAATAAAAATAAAAAATGAATCAGCTTTTATGTTATTTTCTGACAGTATGCAGATAACTTCAGACACTAGCTTGAACTGACAAAATAATATATTTTTTCACTGTAACTCAAGAAGATAAAAAAATTTGCTTTGAATTTGACATGTATATGCCAGTCTTTGATTCATATATGCAGAGGTTTTAGTCATGGGAGCTGAAAGGAGAAATCCAGCATGTTTTGAACAGGATGTCCCATTTACGTTCAAAATGATGTGGATGGAATCAATTACGAGAAACAAGTGAGTCCTAGACATACTTTGAGAAAGCTGCAGAGTTGCTTAGTAACCTGATGTTGTACTTCATTTTCCAACTGAGCTGGAAGGCTGTCAGGGCTGGTAATGGAGCGCTCAGGAATGAATCAAGTCTCATGTGCTCTGTTAGGAACATCCCCATATTAAATCTTAGCCCCCCTGCCCCCCGCCACCTACTGTCAGAAGCTGCACACCATGCTCAGTTAAAACCTGTCGCAGGACAAGGACCAGGGGATATCACTTTAAGTTGTGCTTTGACATAAAGATCTTGCTTGTTTTTTATGTCCATTGCATTTTCATTAATCAGTGTATCCACGTATCTGCCATAAACGCTAGAGGAGAGTTCACTCAAGGGTTTCGCCCTGCAGTATGGCTTACCTCTCACTTGGCTCCTCTCTACACAGCTTACATGAGTCTACACACTGTATGCTTTGCATTTCAGCATTTTGCACATGAATTCTCCAGCAGGGATGCTTTTCCTTGACACTGTCCAGACAGCCATCCATCCACTCATGCAAATTATTCTCACAGAGAAATCATACTTATTGAACACTTTAAATATTGTAATATCTCCTATGCAGATAAATACAGGTCCATACACATAAACTCTGTGGTAAGTATAACTAGAAAGGTGTTACTGATGCTTATGAAACATTTGGACTTAGACCCTGTAACAGCCTGTGTATTTTCTTTTAACTTTATGAACTCTTCATTCATTATTTTAATTTGCTGGGACATAAATATTGACAAAATGCCAGAGCACTGCACGAATTGGGGTTTGAGATTTCATAGAAGAAAAGGAAGGTAGAGATGCATTAACTGATCGCCTTCATCAGTAAGAATTCAAATGACAGGTCTTGGTTTTTCAAGTTAAAGATCTAAAAAGAAGAAAATCCCCTATTATCTCCCACTCAGAGTTATTTGACACATAATCATTAAATTATTAATACCTATATCATTTTTGTGAGATATATTGGGAACAATCGTTCTCATTTTTAAAGTAGAAGATTTTTATAAAATTCTGGTTAATAGGCTAGCATGTAGCTGAATCTTAGTAAAATAATAAAGAATTACCTGTAACATTTTTTTTTAATATCTTATAAATTGATACTATTATCAAGTCTCTGGTAATAATCATGATTATGTTTAGTAACAATGAAGACATAATTAAGACAATTTTATTGGATTACATTCAACATCACTGACAATAGGGTGGTGAAGGCCTGGGGCGGGGGAGAGGCCCTAGAAGGGGTCAATGGAAGAAATAAAGAGACATATATAATACTTTCAACAATCCTGTATAATAAAAGGCTTATTTGCAAATTGTCCTCTCAGGAGTTTGACTAAGCGGGAGTTCTACTGCTCACTAAGATGTGTGCTGACCACAAGGGGGCAGTGTGGAACAAAGGAAAGCCCCAGTCAGCAGCTGGCAGCGAGGGGAAGGAAGGCCCTGCAGGCCCTGATTGCCAGCCAGGCCTACGGACCCTACCTGTGCACTAATTTCATGCACTGGGCTTCTAGTAAAGATTTAAAAAAAGAAAAAAAAAAGAAAAAAGAATCTAGGACATTCTTTTTAATCTTTTTTATTGATTTCAGAGAGGAAGGAAGAGGGAGAGAGAGATAGAAACATCAATGATCAATGATGAGAGAATCATTGATCAGCTGCCACCTGCTCTCCCCTTACTGGGGATCAAGCCCACAACCCAGGCACGTGCCCTAACTGGGAAACAAACTGCCACCTTCTTGTGCATAGGTCAACACTTAACCACTGAGTCACGCTGACTGGGCTAGAGCATTCTTTAAAAAAGGGAGATAGAAAATGTGAGAGATAGCCGAAGCCGGTTTGGCTCTGTGGATAGAGCATCGGTCTGCGGACTGAAGGGTCCCAGGTTCGATTCCGGTCAAGGGCATGTACATTGGTTGCGGGCACATCCCCAGTAGGGGGCGTGCAGGAGGCAGCTGGTCGATGTTTCTCTCTCATCGATGTTTCTAGCTTTCTATCCTTCTCCTTTCCTGTCTGTAAAAAATCAATAAAATATATTTAAAAAAAAAAAAGAAAGAAAATGTGAGAGATGAAGATCATTAAAAATCGCCAGGTCTCTCTGGAATTGCTGCTGTAAATTGCTTCTGTGATGAGAAAATGGCCCTTTTATGAGTTGCTGCCCAGGTGTTTTTTAATATAACAACAGTGCTCACACCCAGGGTCTGGGCATTTCCGTGAGGACCCCAGTTTAGAATTCCCACCACAAGTTTCTGCTTTGTTTTCCCTGGGACACCTTTGACAATGACCGCTCAGATTTGAGTCGGGCAAAACGAGTAATCTCCGCCCCAACCACCTCTTAAGTGACAAATGCATGCTACCCTGCTCTCTATCTCCTGCTCACTGGTGACTTGGGACGAAGGACTGCCTTCCCCCTGGCTTACTGCATTCCTTGTTCTGGGATCTTTCCCTATTCTGGAACCTAAAAGTAATAAATCTTGTAACTTTCCTTCCTTTGTGTGAGTATATGGAAACTTCTTCAATCCAAACGGCTCCAGGATTTTCACTCCCTGAAAGTGGGAGCCCCTTTCAAGACCAAAGGAGCTGCCACCTGCAGACCCTCTGCACTTCCCCCCATGTTAGTGGCTCATTATTCCTCATTCCCTCATTCACCACGTCATAGTCCGTATGTTCTTAACACACCAGTTCCAGGTTTTCCAACACAGTTTCATACTGTGATCATCCTTGAAAAAAAAAAAAAAAACGAAATGAAACAAGTACCCTTAAAAATCAAGAGGTATAAAATAACTCTGGACACTGATTTTATTTTTGCTATCCTTTGAACATCAGAAAATACAAAGAAGGCTAGTGAAGTATCAAGGTTATAGTGGCCCAGAAGCCTAGAAATTATTGATTCTGATGTCATTATAATCTCACTCTAACTGTGACTTAAAAGCATGCTGTGGTGTTATACAGTGTATCAATGAATTCTGCAACTAGCTAGTAATTCACGTGTGATGGCCATTCTTACTATTCAGTTTGATCCTTGCTGGCCTCAGAGTATATTCATGCAATCTGCAAGACCAGGAAGAGAAACCTCGCCACGGGTGGCTCTTATAGAGAAGTGTGTGTGCATGCGCACACACACACACACACACACACACACACACACACACACACACTTTATCCATCTGTAAATACATGTGTCCATCATGAAATACATACACATGATTTTCTGAGTCATGCATTAAAAAATTGAGCTAATTTGGTAGTAGACTTAAAAATATGAGAATGAAAATTTCTAAAATTAAGTTTGAACACTAGACAGTTGTTACTCAACTGCTCAAGTGAGACAAATTGTGATATCTATCCCCATCTGGTTTACTGGTTGCCTTTTTGCCTCAGCCCAACAAACAGGAGCCAGATATAGACTCACTTTTATTTCCTCAAGAAATCCAATTATACTAACCTTTATCATTTTTTTTCTGCCAGAGATTAGAGTTTTTAATCCCACATTTCCTAATGCATAAATTTGCATAATTCTAGTGGTTAATTGCCTTCACCACATTTCTTCTTTGGGAATGCTCTTTCTTTCCTCCCCTGATTCTTCCATCATGAGCTGAACAGTGTGTAAGGGATTCCAGTAGAGCTAGGGTTTGTTCGGGCGTGAGGACTTCTCACAGAGTATGTCTGTTCCATTTGCCCGGCTCCTAACACCATAACAACCACATGGATTACTTTCAGCCTCATATGAAGTATACAAAGTTGGCATTTCTTATTCCATTTCACAAAGTCAAGATCCATAGTTCAAGAGTGTAGTTAACATTTCTAAGGCCTCAGAGCTAGTAATTATGGAGGCAGAATTGTTAGTCTTATCTGTCTGGCAGCAAATGGCATAGTCTTTTCTTGGTATTAGACACCCCCTATGTGGCGGGGGGGGGGGAGGGGGAATGAAAAGTAAAAGTCATTGCTAATAAATATATACTGGGGAGGAGGGATTCCTCAATGTGTCATATTTCCAGAAAATGAATAGAGCTAAGATATTTCTATCATAAGTATCCATGTTACTTTACATTTGATATTTGTGCTCAAAACCCGTCTTCTATCTAAATGATATGAACTTAATTTTAATAAGTCACTGCTTCCTCATCTGTAAAAGAAAAGGGCTTCTAAGTTACAAATCTGTGGTGAGAATTTGAAAAGACATAAGTAGTTAACACAATGCCTGGCCAAACCTAAACGCTCATAGAATTTTAAACTCAGACAAAACTAATGATTTGAAAAGCTCAGTTGGTACCGGTGACAAGATCCTTGTTAGCTTCCAGTAGCTACCTCTGTTTTGTCCCACTTATTATTCTTTCAGTCTTCACAGTATCTGAAGGAATTTGAGACTCAAGGAGGTTAAGTGATGTGTATGAAGCCATATAGATTTTTCTAGAATCCAGATCTAGAAAATACCATACAATCCCTACATTAATTCACCATCTTAAATGTGTTATCTGTTAAGGAAAGCCTTGAATAGAATCACACACATACAAAAAAATTACTTGTTAGTTTCAAATATTTGATATATTCCTTATATTTTTGAGGATTCAAGTAGAAAGAAAAAAGGAGACATGAAATACAGAAAGTCACAATTTTATGTACTTCTTAAATGATTTATATGAGCCAATGCAATTGTCTCTGAGAAAGCAAAATAGCTAAGGGGAAAAAAAAATCAGAAAACTTACATCCTATAAAAGTTAAATATCTGTTTGTATATAAGATGATAAAGCACAAGAGAGAAATATAACTTGAGCAATTATTGTAACTTAATGTTTTACTTTCTAATTTGAAAATTGATTTGTTTTGTGAGGTAATGAGCACACTACTTAAACTCTACCTTTCAAATGAAGAGCATAAACCTAATCTGAAAACTAAAGCCCATATTTTTCTTTGTATTTTTTAAAAATTTGGCTCCAGAGCCTGACTATTTATTTATTTATTTATTTTGAAGGAATAATCTACCCATATAATTATATAACAATAAATTAGAAAAAAATCTGCTCAACTGATAAGGAATAGGTTCAATTATTAACATGAGGACAGACTAAAAGTTGAGTTGAGGAAAAGAACAGCAATTCTAGACACCCCTGCATTTTTTGGCAAATATTGTTTTATAATACTTTACCCTGAAATTAAAACAATCTGGAATTATCTAGATTCTAGAGGAGGTCATAAAAATCTATGTTGAGTTCAGAATGATGATATATTTTGCTCAATGCCATTTTTTTTCAGAGAATCACATAAAATGTATAATCCAGACTGTTAGAGGGACAATGAGGGAAAGGTCCATGGTGTTTGGAGAGTGCAGAGCAGGTGACCCTCCTCCTTATCCTCCCTGCCCCCCAAAGGCAGGTCATGACTCTTCAGACTGGTGGACCTTCTCAGGTGGAGAGAGTGCCCCAAACACAATGGTGGACAGCATGAGAAGCAGGAAGGTGATAAGGGATATGCTGATCACAGCTTGGCCCCCCCGATCCCAGTGGTTCTGCTAGAACTCTTCATTCCAGAGGGTCCTCTGGTCTGCTATCAGTGTGTCCCCGTGGACCTAACTCTGATGTTAACACTCCAGAGTCCTGAGGGGGCAGATGGGGTGAACCTTTGGGGCCCACACTTTGGGGGATGAGCTGGAGAGGCCAGCAGGTGACCAGAGCTATGCTCTGACTCAGAGAAGCTGCATATAAAAAGTCAAATATGATAGATATTTTCTTAGCTTAATTTTATGATTATAAGATTATTAATTATATTAAGCAAATGATAATCATACTTGAAATAATTAGCCATGATTTTATCCTTAATATGTAATCTCCATGGTGTCATTCACCTCAAAAGTCATCAAATATGGATATTAGATAGTCACATGCTGGTTGGCTAACTCTGGCATTCATAGGAACAATTATATAATTCATATATATTAACTTTGATTTGAATTGAAGTATATGAATTTATATTTAAAAAATAAATATTTTTAAAAAATAAGTATTTTTAATAAATATTATTAAATATTTATTATTAAATATTATTATTATTTATTATTAAATATTATTATTATTTATTAAATATTATTATTTATTATTAAATATTTATTATTAAATATTATTAAATATTATTAAATATTAATATTTTAAAAAAATTACAATATCAGTTAATGCCCAGAAGAGAGTGTCTCCACTTGTTTCAAGCTTGTCTAAATATATTTTCTTACTTTTTTATATGAAAAATTTTGTAAACTAAAAACTGCATTCTGTCTTGAACTTCTCTAAAAAACTTCAACTGTGATATCTCTCCCCAAATTCTAATATTAGGAATCTTGAGGAAAGTTAATTGCTATAAATATACTATTTTCAAATGTTTGTGTGTAAGAAAGAAAATGTTGGTTTTGCTTCTTGTTATTTGTTGTAAGATTTTAACAATTATGAAAAATTTCTATTATATTTCTTATTTTAGGATAAATATAATCCTATATAATAAAAGCCTAATATGCTAAGTGTCCAGTTGTCCATTCATTCATTCAACCAATCAAAGCGTAATATGATAATTATATGCTAAGGCTGCTCAACTGCTCGCTATGACGTGCACTGACCACCAGGGAGCAGACGCTCCAAACAGTAGGTTAGCTTGCTGCTGGGGTCCAGCCAATCAGGACTGAGTGAGAGGGGCCAGACATGCCCTGGAGCCCTCCTGCAGTCCCTCCCTACTGGCCAACCTCACATGTTCCTTCCCGGCCCCAATTGTGCACCAGTGGGGTCCCTCAGCCTGTCTGCACCCTCTCACAATTTGGGACCCCTTAGGGGATGTCAGAGAGCTCGATTTGGTCTGATCCCGCAGGCCAGGCTTGGGGACCCCACTGGTGCACTAATTCATGCACCTGGCCTCTAGTATAAGTATAAATGAATAACATAAATAAATATAAATTGTGCTATACAATACACCAAACACAGCTGTTGTCATTAGGATCCGTACAGTTTTAAGAACTTTGAAGTCACCAGTTAAGCAGAAAAATAAAGTATTTTAAGGTGAGAGCAACAGAGAACCACCAAGAAGATCTTGGCCTATGTAGTGTTCATTAATGTGGTTATATATCTACAATTTTAAAAACCAGTACTCCATATTTATGATTTCAGCAAAATGCAGAGCCATGAAATTATTGTTTTTTTCTAGTCTGATTATTCATCATTGTATGATTAACAGATTGCAAACAAAACCTGAAATTTAAATTTAGTTATAGATGACATAATATCTCTATAATGCTAATGATATGTGGTTTGTAAATATATGGGTATTACACTGTTTAATTAGTCTACACCAGTGGTCGGCAAACTCATTAGTCCACAGAGCCAAATATCAACAGTACAACGATTGAAATTTCTTTTGAGGGCCAAATTTTTTAAACTTAAACTACTTCTAATGCCACTTCTTCAAAATAGACTCTCCCAGGCTGTGGTATTTTGTGGAAGAGCCACACACAAGGGGCCAAAGAGCCGCATGTGACTCACGAGCTGCGGTTTGCCGACCACTGGTCTACACCATGCCACGGTAGGTCAACTTCATTATTTTTTATAATAATAAATTTCCGGATGAATTTTTTTTTGACTTATTTAACTTTTGGTTTACCTATACCAATTTATCTTTTTGGTTTTTAAAGTTAATCTCCAAATTGAAGAATATTTATAGTTGTTAATTTTTTATATTAGTAAAATACATATAGTTTAACCTATGTATATTTACATGTGTATGATTATAAGTAATATTTTTTATTAGGCCACTTAGTATTAGAAAATTAACACTAAGTGACCTAATGTTTGATGCTGTGTAGCTAGGAAGAATATATATCTTTGACATCTACTTTCAGTTGGGTACTCTTTATTCTATTTAATGGAGCTACTCCTAGCATACAACTATATTTGTTTAAATGATGTCATATATATAATTCATCTATATATACACACATAGAAAATTTTATATTTACATATATAAAATTCTCCTTTATACCATGATTTTATATAGACTACTTAAATTACTATTAAGATAAAGCTTTTTATAAAGTAATATTTTTATGCAGGAACTGGGGCAATTGTAAAGGTCTTTGTTGTGTTTTTCCATAATATATAGTGTGTGAGTAAAACACATAGAACATATATGGTTCTAATGTAAAATTTTCAAAAAGATAGTATATAAATGAATTGTTGGTTGAAATCTCTTGGAGGAGTTTTCCAGTAGTAATTCAGAACATGAATTGAATCAGGGACTTCTTAGTGGAAAAAAATTAAACCTCACTGTGGTCACTCGCTGGTATAAGAAAACCAAATAAGAAGATGATTTAAGATTAGATCATCATTATGAAGTTTACCTCTGAAATTAGGATTGACTTCCAGCATTGGAATACAATCAGAGATTCTTGTCATGCAATGTCTTTACAGCCAAGTGTGTCAGGTGGATTTCTCCTCATCACCCTCTATTTCTGTCATAGCATTTCAGCACTTTACCCAACCTGTAATCTAACCTCAATCTCCCTCTCTCCCTCCACCCGTCCATTTCTTTCTTGTGTGTAATAACTATATATGTTTTACTTCTCTTATTAATTAGGAGCTAAATAAACATTTGCTGAATAAATAAACACAGACTGTGTGATTATTGTGAAACATTTTACCAAGAAGAATATTATTATGTAGCAGATGCTTCTACTGCTTCAAAATTGGTAGTTTTAAATAAATGATTTGCTTTTAAAATTATGTGACAACAAAACTCTATTTTAGATCATTTCTAGTCATTCTTTCTTAGCAAATATCTATACTAATAAAAGCCTCGGTGGTGTCTCACCCTCGCATCATCATAAGATGGCCACCCCCATGTCACCACAAGATGGCCACCACAAGATGGCTGGCAGGGGAGGGCATTTGGGGGGAATCAGGCCTGCAGGGGAGGGCAGTTGGGGTTGACTGGGCCTGCAGGGGAGGGAAGTTAGGGGTGATCAAGCAGGCAGGGGAGGGCAGTTGGGGACAATCAGGCCTGGCAGGGGAGCAGTTAGGCATCAATCAGGCCAGCAGTGGAGTGGTTAGGGGGTGATCAGGCTGGCAGGCAGAAGTGGTTAGGGGCGATCAGGCAGGCAGGCAGGCGAGCAGTTAGAAACCAGCAGTTCCAGATTGTAAGAGGATGTCCAACTGCCAGTTTTGGCCTGATCCATGCAGGATTGGGCCTAAACCAGCAGTTGGACATCCCCCAAGGGGTCCCTGATTGGAGACGGTGCAAGCTGGGCTGAGGGACACCACTCCAGGGCACAATTTCGTGCACAGGGCCTCTGGTCTTTATATAAGAAAACCAAACACTAAGAAAAAATACCAATATAAGTAATTGTACCTATTTGATAAAAACTAATAAATAAAATTAAGGACAAGTGATTTTTTTAATTTAAAAAAAAATCAAACTGAATGAAAAGCAAATTGTTGTCTAATTTTTAAAATTTCAAACGAAATAGATAAAAATTATTTTAAGAGTAATATGTTTCTCCCATTATTGTTTTAATCATCATTTAGATAAAACATTTGCTCCAGTTTTTTGTTTGTTTGTTTGACTTTTCAGAAACGTTGAAAATAAATTTCTACCTTAACGATTCAGAGAAAAGTGACACTTGCAAAGTCAACCAGAAGAGGGTGCTAACCATAGCATCTGCTCTCACAAAGGCAAGTCTCTTAAAGCTTGAGCTTTGTCGTAATGGATTTAGTCAGCCTTTACTGAGTGTCCTAATAACCTCAGTGTAATGCATATCTTAAATGAGCAGTCGTAGAATGTGTTCTAAAACTCATCAAGTTTTATTGGGAGCCTGATAGGTTTTATTTCCAGCTGCACAGGTACAGTGAATCATACAGAGCAGCATAGGAAAAGTTCAATGAGGATTCAACCTTGAATGTTTCTACTCAGTGAAAGTCCCAATTAGGTGTAAGACACATATATTAGATTTATACTGTGTCTTTTCTCCATAAAACCTAAGGTGACATATATATAATACCAACTAAAACAAACAACATCCTTGGAAAGGTTAATCATAACGCTGGACAGAAAGGTAAAGATCAAGAAACTGACTTGCTTAAATTAGGCTAATGGGGAAAAGTCAGGGGACATTACGAACTATTATTATGGGGGAAAGAAAGAAACTAATGTGGTTTAATAAAGATTCTGGAAAGAATGTGGAGTTGCAGAGTTACAGAATCTTGGAAGGATTACCATAATGTCGTTGTGTGATTACCTCTAAGCATGATTCACTCTCATCCTATAAAATATATGAGAATCAAACAGATTTTAAATGTCCTTCCAAGGAGTATATGTTTAAAAATTGTATACTTTTGCCCGAAAGTTTATCACTTTTTATTACAAGGGGACATGTTACTGTAAAATTTGAGAAACTAATTTCAAAAACTATTTGCATAATTTTGAACAAAAGTTTAACTCAATTTAAAATAAAGTAGACCAACCCACTTAAAATGAGATTTTACAATTTGAATATTTTATGTGCCTTATTCCTGAATATGTCTCAGTATTTATCACTCCATAGAAAACGTATGCGTACATTTCCTTTGCATATATTATATTTTCTTTCTAGTCCAGGGGTTTTAAGGCAAAAGAACACACTTTGAAAATATAACCCTCATATTGTTTTCTCAGAAAGTTTAGTTCACATCTAACATCATCAAACATGTTAGTATTCTAGATTTCATTCATTCATCTTTGTTTTGGAAAGGATTTTTAGATAGTGAGTTAGTTCTTCTTTCCTTTAAGCCACTAGGATTGAGAGGTTAGAAGTAATGAAAGATTGGCAAGTTTTGTTTTTTTTTTAATATATTTTATTGATTGTTTACAGAGAGAAAGGGAGAGGGATAGAGAGTTAGAAACATCGATGAAAGAGAAACATCATCAGCTGCCTCCTGCACACCCCCTACTGGAGATGTGCCTGCAACCAATGTACATGCCCTTGACTGGAATCGAACCCGGGACCCTTCAGTCCGCAGGCCTATGCTCTGTCCACTGAGCCAAACCGGTTAGGGCAAGATTGTCAAGTTTTAAAGTAGTCCCAGCGTTCTCAATTCTAATGAGGCTACTCAGCTATGTAAGTACAGAAATTAGTAGTGGTTGAGAAGGAAATTAGGAGGACAACTCTCTCTTATATAAATGCAAACTAATGAAACAAAACAGCATGCCTGTGGTTTATTTATTTATTTTTTTGCCCTATCAAAAACAAAAATTCTTTTTCTTCTGGATGCAGGAGGAAATTGGGGCTCAGAAACGGAAAAGAGGAGCTCTAACCTATCTTAAGAGCATGTTCTCTGAAGCTGTATGACCTGTGGCACAAATCCTGCTTCTGCCAATGACTCCCTTAGCAAACTGCATGCGTTTTCTGGGCTTTAGCTTCCTGTTTTGTTAAAGAGAAATAATGACAATGCCACCCTCTTTGGGTTGTTGTAAAATGTGATATGTAACCATCGATAGCTTTGGATTCCAGCTAATTACTGCTATGTTCTTCTTCATTTTTTTCTATGTAAACTTTTAATGCAAAGTTTGCATGATTCTGTGCTCTAAGGAACGGTACTTGCCCTGTTTTTTTTTGTAAGGAATGCTCTAAATAACACAATTTTTATCACCTTGTTAGAGCTTGCAAAGTGTAGAACGGATAGCATTCTCTCAGTTTAGGGTAGTACTGTTTAGATGTGCCGAAACTGATGTCATTTTTATATTTGATTTTTAAAAATGTCACTTGACTAAAGCCTACATGTTAATTTCCAGGCAATGTGGCCAGGAGAGGTTTGAATTAGCTAAACCACTTTTGGGCATATCCTCATTTGGCTAGGTAGAAACGGCCTGGGACTAAAATACACATTTGAGATAAATACATTCATGCTGACTACCAGGTGCCACAGGATAGATAATTCTCTCTATAGCTTTAATGGGTACT
Source organism: Ia io (assembly GCA_025583905.1). Lineage (NCBI taxonomy): Eukaryota > Metazoa > Chordata > Mammalia > Chiroptera > Vespertilionidae > Ia > Ia io. Next base: position 18,157,337 of record JAJQQW010000002.1, on the reverse strand, counting down.
TGAATTAACTAATTACCCCACCTGGTCTCGTGTTTACAAAGTAGGCTGGTTTTACTCACCTAGTTTCTCCCTAGTGTTCATTAAGATAGCATTATCGCATTCAGGTACCATTCCATTATTGTCATGAGACAAATCCTGTAAACAGAGCATTAGCAAACCACAGTCACTGGTTAACTTATTTAATTCTCAGATGAGGTTTTCACTGGTTCTTGAAGTTCGTTATAATGGAATTTGTCTCTTCCTAACATCATTGAGCATCTTACCAGTGGCTATAGGGAAAAAGCAATAGGTAGGAGGACCACAATGGGTATACTCCTGTCCTGGGAAGAGGAAGACCATATTTTTGATAATTGTAGGGGTAATAATGTTGGTCTTTTAAGAGTTAATAAGAAGTTATTGTATTTGCACAATAATATGCAAGAAAATTGTCGAGATACTAAAATAGGTGAACATGATCAAGGATTATGAGGTGTGCTGAAAGATGTGTCCATTTAATTTTTGAGTTAAAAATAAATCACTGTGAACAAAGAGTTACAAACAAAACCACAGAGACAGCACTTAAGACAGACCCCACTTTATTGGGGTCAAAGGGTACTCAGAAGAGATAAAAGAGTAAGCACCCTGGAGAAAATTTTGTTTATTTCCTGGGGTGAAGGGCTAGGGTCACTGCCCTAAGGCCTGAACTTTCTTATCCTGGAAGAAGTGTTTCTTATGGGGTTTAAAAAAGAAAGACAAAAAGATTCTTCCACACAAAATAAGAGAAAAGGAACCAAGCAAGTTTGAAGAAACTCTTTTAATAAGTGCCATCTAGAGTATCTTGCAATGTTCATCATTGGCTTGTGAGGATGGCGAGGCATCGTGAAGTCCAGGAAGTGGTGTTCGTCACCTTAGGCATAGAGAGGCACAAGCTCATATATTATAGCATGTGTCTTCAAAGGTTGGGGAACAGTCTACATGGTTTGAAATGTTCCCAAATAATAGTCTTTTGTCTAAACTTTTAATTTAAGAAACCAAATTAACAGATAGTGTCTGTAATAATTGGAACAGCATACATACGGACCACAAAGTTCATGCTTAGGCAGGTATACCCTTCTCTGTGTCAGTTAATTTAATGATGCTCGGACTTAAAGTAGAAGAAGAAATGGGGGACAATGTATTACAGAACTTTTATCCAAATCACAATGATTACTTACATATTCAATAGAAGTTTGTTACTTGGTTTAAAATCTATTTTATGTGTTAAGTTAAGCAGAGTTTTGGACATAATAATTATAAAAAATTGTCAATGAAAAGATGTATGGGGACATATTCAGTTGGAGCTAATGTCTGTTGTTTAATTGAAAACTCAACTTACATGAAGGAGAAGAAACAGCAGGAGAGAGTGATGGAGTGGAAATATGTATAGTAGACATAGGTAAAAAGAAAATAAATAGTGATGTAATTGAAAAAAAAAAATGAACCTAAAAGAGTGAGACAACTTTTTCAAAAACAAGAAAATGTTATTCAGTTTTGAAAAGTACAAACTAATAGACCTGAAAAAAAAATGATCTGAGGCACATCGACTGGAAATGCAAGCTGCAAAACCATAATGTCAAATGAATGCCACTGTGCCTCATGGTCAGCGCACCTCCTGGCAGGTGTCCGCAGGTACTTCCTGTTTTAAATTTGCCTACAGATAGGTTATTAAAGTCACTGCACATCAGAACACGTCTTTCTTGTGACACAAATTAAACTACACACCAGCAAAGGCAAAGATAAGGGCAAGAACACGTAGGGGACAGAGAGAAGGCTCTGTGAATGCCGTGTTAACAGTGAGGTGTGGGTCTAAAGAGTCACATTTGATTTAAAATTAGATTTGATTTTTTTAAAAAGCTTTGATGATTTACCTCTAAATAAATGTGTTTGTAAGGTAATCTGAGTATGTGAAACTGTGAATGATTTGGTTGAATTGTATGAGTGCTTTTTGCTTTTAGTAAGTTGAAGAACTTGCTCATAATTTATGTTGGCTGATCATTCCTTTCAGATGCCTAGGGCCAGCCCCAGTTATGCCTGATGTTCTGACTAATCATTCATCAGCTCCTCTTTTATTTCAAAACCTTTCGATTGTATGGTCAAATGTGTGTGTGCACATTGTGTGTGTGTGTGTGTGTGTGTGTGTGTGTGTGTGTGTGTGTGTGTGTGTAATCCTTATTCAGATCATTCTCACCTCTAGCATCTCTGATGTTTCGCTTGTGCAATAATATTCTTCTGATCTTCTTGTGTTGTGTGTGTGTTTTTTTTTTTAATATTTCATCTCTAAGTCTTTTAAAGAGTATTTTTAAACTTACAGGGACAGGCAAAGGGCAACAAACCAGGTGATCATAAATGCCCTCTCAACCTCCCTGTAAATTTCTATCATTTTTTTGTTTCTCCTTTGATGTAGTTTCTAGAAAATTTATTCAATAATCTACATTCTACATAATTTTCCAGGGCACACAGGCAGCAAATACTACGCAAGAGTTTATTTCTTGGCTAAAAACCACATTTCTCCATTTAGAGCTTGCGCTCTTACCTTCTCCTGCCCTCCAATTTTCAATAAATTTTGATCAGTGGCTTACAGATCCCTGACAGCTTGTAAATTGCTTGAAAATTCTCTGTGCTATATATGAACACCAAATATGAATACTAAGTAATGCTGTTTCTGGAGTGCCTTTAAAACTCTCATAGTCAGCATCCAGTTGCATTAATAATTATGTAAGGTGCTTATTGATTTATAGAAACTTAAATAAATATGGAGCACTATCTGAATTAAAAAAGGGTCCCCGGGAATACTCGACTTTCTCATGTGGTGCTTAATAATGGTTGAAGAGTTAAGCTGAATAGTAAGGTCTCTTGAGTTTTTAGGCAGACCTGTGAAAATATGCTTAGCATACAGAAAGAAATAACCTTGTAAGATATTACAACTAAACTCCCAACACATGTGCTTCTATATTCTCACACTTTAACATAATTCTAGGTTGTTTAGCCACTGGTCTTAATAAACACAGAGACAAATTTCATAACAAGTAAGATTCTAGGTCACTGCATTCTCAAAGAAGACTAGAGAAAAAATTTAGAGAAAAAAATTAGGGGCAATGTTAACAGAGAAAATAATCTGTTATGGTATTTTTTCCAAGAAGAAAGAAATTGTTTTGGCAATTCCATATAGTGAAGACATTACCTTCATGCAGATAACATCTTCTATAATAATAAAAGCGTAATATGCTAATTAGACTGGATGTCCTTCCAGGACAACCTTCCAGATAAAGCTGGGACTGGAAGGGAAGGTCCTGGGTGCCTGCCAGTGGCCAGAGGGAAGCCTGGGTCCTGGGTGCCAGAGGGAAGCCGGTGCCAGCAGCCAGGAGAAGAAAGGCCTACTCTTGCATGAATTTCGTGCATTGGGCCTCTAGTAAATATACAAAAAGGATAAAGTATTCCAGATTTTTGAAAAACTTCAATAACCATTGTTGAGAAATTATTTAGGTTTACTTGTGGGCTTCAAAAATTAGAAATGTGGATATCAAGCTATATTACAAAGCCACTGTTCTCAAAACTGCCTGGTACTGGCACAAGAACCGACATATAGACCAATGGAACAGAACATAGACCCAAGCCTTTATGCACAATTAATATTTGACACAGGAGGCAAGAGCATGCAGTAGAGTTAAGACAGTCTCTTCAATAAATGGTGTTGGGAAAACTTAACAGATGCATGCAAAAAAATGAAACTAGACCACAAACTTACACCATACACAAAACTAAACTCAAAATGGAAAAAGGACTTAAACATAAAATGGGAAATCATAAAATTCTTAGAAGAATCCATAGGCAGCAAAATATCAGACATATGTCATAGCAATATCTTTACCGATACAGCTCCTAGGACAATGAAAACTAAGGAGAAAATAAACAAATGGGACTAAATCAAAATAAAAAGCTTCTGCACAGCAAAAGAAACCATCAATAAAATAACAAGAAAGCCCACTGCATGGGAGAACATATTTGCTAATGTTACATCCGATAAGGGTTTAATCTTCAACATGTCTAGGAAACTCATACAACTTAACAAAAGGAAGATAAACAATCCAATCAAAAAACGGGCAAAGTTCCTAAATAGACACTTCTAGAAAATGGACATACAGGAGACCAAGAGACATATGAAAACATGCTCAAAGTCATTAATCATCAGAGAGATGCAAAGCAAAATGACAATGAGGAACCATCTCACAACTGTCAGAATGACTATCATCAACAAATCAACAAACAACAAGTGCTGTCGAGGATGTGGAGAAAAAGGAACCCTCATGCACTGCTGGTGGGAATGCAGACTGGTGCAGCCACTGTGGAGAACAGTATGGAGTTTCCTCAAAATATTAACATGGAACTCCTATTTGACCCTGTAATCCCACTTCTAGGAATATAATAAATCAGAAACACCAATCAGAAAAGACTTATGCACCTCTATGTTCCTAGCAGCATAATTTACAATAGGCAAGATTTGGAAACAGCCTAAGTGCCCATCAGCAGATGAGTGGATTAAAAAACAGTAGTACATCTACACAATGGAATACTACACTGCTGTAAAAAAAAAACAACAACAAAAAAAACACTCTTACCATTTGCACATTTGCAACAGCATGGTTGGACCTATGGACCTAGAGAGCATTATACTAAGTGAAATAAGCCAGTGGGAAAAAGATAAATATCACATGATCTCACTCACTTGTGGAATATAATGAACAACATAAACGGATGAACAAAAAATAGATCCAGAGACATAGAATAGACCGTCATACCTCAGAGGGAAGGTAGAGAAGGGTGGGAGGGGGGAGGGTAAGAGATCAACCAAATGACTTGTATGCATGCATTTAAGCATAACCAATGCACACAGACACAGTAGGGGGGTGAGGGCATGTGCTGGGGGGTGAGAGCAGCCAGGGAGAAGTCAATGGGGGGAAAAGGAGATATATGTAATGCTTTAAACAATAAAGAATTTAAGTTAAAAAATTAGATATGTGGAAAATATCCACAATATTGCATTCACCTCTATCCATATTTAGCACCCGCACTGGTATGCCCCTGGGCTGCCCTTGTGTCCATTATGAGCTTAGTCCTTTCGCACCCTATCACTGGCCCTGTGTGCGTAGTGCTCACGGACAATAGAAGAAAATCACAAACCCTGAACACCTCAGTGTAGCAAACCCAGCAACAGAATGGAGGCCATCTGTGCAAAGAGTGATGTGCAGGTGAACTTGATTCTTCTTTTTAGAGGAGAGAAGGAATGCCTGGAACCTTTTTTATAGGCATTAACATAGTTTAAAAATGGCATTAGAGGCTGACTAGTATTGGACTCTTATATAGCTGCAGTTTATGGCTAGGTGATGCTCTGGGGAAACCTAACATTCATTTCACTGAGAATTTAATAAAAAATACACTTAATGTTAGAGAAATCTACATTATTAACCTGTAATGTGAATACCAGTCTTGTCCTAAAATACTAGCATTACCCAAATCGACCTTCATATTTCTTCAAACTGAATATATCAACTCCAAATATGTCTAGAAAATCTCTAAGGAAAATATATCAAACCTTAGAGACATACATGTGTTTTTAAATGATGCACATTTATGACACTCCAGTACATATGTTAACACACAAATATAGTCTCTTTGCCTAGGTGGGAACTACATTAAAATTGCACAATTTTATTATATAAATATTGACAATCTAATTTACATATATGTGGATACTGCTCAGACATTAAGAGAAAAAAATATAAATAACAAAACAACAATCTTATTATTTTATTGAACAATATCTCTGTAGCAGATACCTGATGAAGCAATGTATGTATCTTATTTAATTTAAACATCAAATTAGCCTAATATAAGTGTTATTATAATCTTCATATTACAAATAAGTCTTTAAAGGAAACTAAGGAAAAGGTATATAATTTGGCCAAGATTATAAACTATAAAATGGCAGAACCATGTTTCCTGGCTAAATGCTCATGTTCTCAATGTGAGGTCAACAAAGTCTTTGTGTAAAGGACCAAATAATAATTTTAGGCATCAGGGCCTATATGATCTTTGTAATAAACTACTCAGCTTTGATCTACTCAACTCTAATCTGTGGTGAAGGTTAAGGTTAGAATTAACTGAGTCAAGTATGAACACTGATATTGACAATATGTACTAGTAAATTAATGGCCATGGCTGTGTTCTAATACAACTTAATTATAAAAAAGACGCTGTTAGTTTTGCCTGAGGGCCACAGTTTTCCAACCCTCTTATAAATCATTGTGCCATATGTATTTCACTCTATACTATACAAAGAAAGTGATTAAACCATGTTATTAGAGAATCTACATTCTTAAACATACTAGTAGTTTATTTACTTAACACTATGCTAGAGTTATTTTAAATGTTAATGCCAATTAAAATTATTTTATATAATAGCATATTCCAAAGTGTTAAGGTAGTACGTTTGTATCTGATCAGCCACATCTGATCTCACACAAGTTAACATTTGAAAAGGTAGCAATGTGTTATATTAGAGCAGTTATCCTTTTTTAAATCTAAAACAATGTGTTATATAAACTAGACCCACAAACCCTAAGCTGTTATATATGTTAACAAGTTTTGTTTGTGCTCCAAGTCTGTGAAATTTTTATTAGAACTAGTTGGTTACTTATTTTAAAATTTCTTTAGTATTAAACATTTAAGGAGTAATAAAACTTACATTATGGCTTTAGCTTTGTGCATAGAGACTTGAAGATTATTCATTAAGGAATTTTAAGTCTGAAATCAAAACCTTATTGCATTGTAGAGTAGCACAACATCGAAAATTGAAGCATATGTAATTATTTTGTATTGTTGCTGCTATAATTATCTACATTATGTCTGACAAGATCAAACTGAGCTACGAAGAAATAAGTGAGCTACCAAAAACAATTGCATATTTAAGTACATCGTTTTGTCATAACAAATCCTAGCTGCACACAGTATTTTAAAAATTGCACATCCGGCCAAATAAATAAATAAACAAATAAAACCAGGAGGCCACAAATAAATGAAGTTACGTATAAGAAAGAGAAAAAAATATATATACCCTGGATGTTTGACCCCAAATCATCTTGTTCGTTTCCAAGTGAAAAAGGAAAGTTCGTATGCCTGAGCATTTTCCTCCATATCACAGCGCATTTAGAGAAGACAACCCAGAAAAGATGGCGACCGGCAAGAAGGTAGGGAGAGAGAGAGTGTGAGTGAGGAACCCATAGAGGAGAGCATAGACGTGTAGACGTGTGTGGTGTGTGTGTCTGTATGAGCTAGGGTCAGATAGATTCTGCAGGGCTTCCAAGGGGCTGCCTAACCGGGCAGTCCTAGCCGGCGGAGCCCCGCGCACAAAGCGGACACTTCTCGGCGGCTGGTGCGGACGCGGAGACCACGCCATCTTGAGAAACAGAGCTGCCTGAGACTCGGATCCTGGCTTCTGACACCAACCAGGACCCTGCAGCCACTGGGGACAGAGAACTGCTATCACAGCTTCAGTGGAAGAAACAACAAGAATCCAGACTTCCCAGCAGATTCCCGTGAGTCAAAGAGCCTATCCCCCTCCCCGCAGGCGCGTGCGGATAGCGCCATAGTAACTAATAGACACGCCCCTCGCCCAAGCTGCAGGGCTTTGCGCAGGGACGCGCTCCGCCTTAGGGAATTTGGCGCGCAGGACAGAAGCAGCTCACCTTTGGGGAAATCTGTCAGTGCGCACAGAGGGCTCCCCTTCGGGGAATTGGGGGGAATTTGGCTTGCGGGTCACAGCTCCCCTTCGGGGAATCTTAGAGCGTGCACAAAGGGGCTTCCCTTTGGGGAATTTGGCGCGCAGGATGGACTCCGCCCCTCTTCGGGGATTCTGGGAGAGTGCACAGAGGCAGCTCACCTTCAGGGATTTGAGAGTGTGCGCCCTAGCCGGTTTGGCTCAGTAGAGAGAGCACACACAGGACGCAGCTCCACTTCAGGGAATTTGGCACGCCAGACACAGCTGCCTGGGATCCCTGACTCACAGCGCATTCACACTAAGAGCCAACGACCGCAATTGTTGGTGCATGCACACACAGGGACCCTGATTCTCAACGAGAAACCGCACAAGGCAACAGAGACTCTGACACTCGATTCTTGGTGCAGATACAGGGAAACTCTGACTCCTGGCACATGCTAAGGATCTCATTTTCGGCACATACCAACAGTGTGGTGCTGACAGGGCCCCTGATTCTAAGTGTGCACACGAGACCACACGGAACACTGGGGACACTGACCCTGGGCAAGTCTGGTTCCCACCAACCAAAGGCAGCCACACGTCCTAGTGTCAGAGCACTTCAGTGAAACTCGGGTGGAGCGAAGTCCCCACAGCGCACGGCCGAGGTCCACACAAACGGAAGCTTGAGCTTTCTGGTGATAGCCAGAATGGGGAAACGAAATAACTCACAGAGGAAAGAAAATGTGGAGTCGCCAAGAAAGGAAATTAGTGAAACTGAAGCTTGCAACATGACCGAAAAGGAGTTCAGAGCAATGGTCGTGGAATTTATACATCGGATGGATGAGAAAATCAACAACTTATGCAAGAATCAGGAAGAAATGAAAAGTGATATAGCTACAATCAAAAACACCATGGAAAGTTTCAACAGTGGACTACAAGAAGCAGAGGACCGAATTAGTGAGTTAGAAGATCAGGTACAGAAACAAGCTCAATCTGAACAGCAATTGGAGAAAAAAATTAAAAAGCAGGAGGAAAGCCTAAGGGAGCTTCGGGACAACATGAAGCGAAGTAACATGCGTATAATAGGGCTGCCAGAAGGACAAGAAGAGCAGCAGGGACTAGAAAATCTATTTGAAGAAATAATGACAGAAAACTTCCCGGATATGGGAAAGATAAAAGTTACGCAAGTACAGAGAGTCCCAAGCAGGATCAACCCCAAAAGACCCACACCAAGACATGTCATAATCTCAATGGCAAATATAAATGATAAAGAGAGAATCTTAAAGGCAGCAAGAGAGAGACAGAGAGTTACCTACAAAGGAACACCCATCAGATTGTCAAATGATTACTCAACAGAAACACAACAAGCTAGAGAAGACAACCCAGTGTTCCTGTCCAACTGCAAAAGGGACAGAGCCACATCTGATGCCACTCACATTAATATTTGATAAAGTATCAATGTAGTATGTCAAAGCATTTATCTTTTTTTTATGTCAGAGCAGTTATCTTTTTTAACTAAAACAGGGGCCATAAGCCCATTGCTCTCAGGGAATAAAGTGGGCAGGCAGATCGTGAGCTGCCTTTAACCTAAGAAGTGAAATCTGTCTTTATCTCATTGATTGGTCAGATCGGTTTGGCAGGCTACACATGGCTTCACAGGAAATGTTTGCCATCTAGCGATATGACTAAAAATGAAGGTCCAAACCCTGGCAAACAATGCTAAAAATACCACCATGGCACCATTCTCCATGAGGTAGTATACTGTGTGCAGGTAGGGTGGTAAGAGCTGTAAAACTATAAAAGGCAATTAATGCAGCACAAGCTCTTCCGGAAACAAAATTTGAGAGCAGTTATGGACTGAGAAGTACATGAGGCCAGGATGGAAGCTAAGATGTGATGACATAGCTGTATGTTTATAACGTGTGTGCACTTGAGTACATATATACTAACCACTTCGAAGTCTCAGGGAAGATTTTAGGAAAGATTAGTCTTATGAGATAATTTTAAACTTATATGTAAGAACTCAGCATGGGGTATTTGAAAGGGAAGAGGCCTTTTCCACATGGAAAGGGGAGGTGGCAAATAGTTGATTTTGGCTGCAATATGAGGTAAATGGGATAATGGACATGAGACTTTGGCCACATCCCAGAGATAAGTGATGGTAATCATCATGCAATGGAGCTCCCTCTCATCCAGCATCTCCTCTTACAACATAAAGCCATTCAGGGAAATTCAGTCTTTTTGTTTTTTTAAGTAATAGCTTCCAGGTCATTTATATACACATCAGTGTCCAGTATTGATAGATGTATGACCTTAGCCTAGTTAAATATCTGCTCTGAGCTTTATGTTTCCTTCTTGAGTGCTAGAAATATTAAAATACCTTGTTAATGGTGGTGAAGGGAGGATTGTGTGAAAATAAAAATATATATTTCTATTGTGTCTGTCATGTAATAAGCATTTCATAAATGATAGCTAAAATCTTTGATGCAAGGAGAAACATATACTTTGCTACCACATACAGTACTGTGAACTTCTTAATGTAAATACTATCTAATTTTCTATGGCTAATTATAAAAAATGTGGGTCTTCTATTGAAGTTTTACAATACTGTTCTACAATATTTTTATGTCATTATTCCACTTGCTCTTTTCCTCTCTTTGTTTGAGTGAATGAGTGGAGGGCAAGATTTATATTTACCAGTTTTTTTAATGGTAAGTTAAAACATGAGACTTTCATTGTAATGATTCAATTTCATTTTATTCAAAAAATAAAGTCAGCCAGTAAAGCATAATAAGTCGTATCTACAGGCATGCATACAAAGGTAATATTTAGGAAAATAGGGTCTCTCCTTTTGCATTGCATTTGGTAGGTTTTATTGGGCCATTTATATTCCCATTTCTGAATTATTGCAGAAACCCATCAGCTGGTGGTGCCTGCCTCTTTCCAGCTACCTATGCAAAATGCAGATACAACTTGCAGAGAGCTGCAGTCTTGAGTACTATCCCAAACAGCTGGGCTTACTGGAGCTAACCTGACGGTCAGAGAAAATTCAGGTAGAGAGTACACTGACATTTACTGTCTCCAGTCTATGTACTTCCTGCTTGAATTGAACTAGAAAGAAAAAGACAATAAAGCTTTATCAGTACTAATATATATAGCCTGTGGATCCTAAAAAACTAAGTAACTTTCCTGGTTTTGTGCAATAACCAGCAAAGTTAAATTCAGCTTCCAGGGCCCTTCCTCTTTCTACCCCAGCAAAGCTCCCATTTTCTGGCCTCTAAAATATCTTTCTCTCACTCTTGCCTGTGCACAATATTATTTATGTTAAGAGATTTTTAATTAAAATGGAACATAATACACCAGAAAGGGTGTAAGTCACTAGGAAGCTTTTGCTCTTTCAAGTCTAAGTGTGAAATAATAGGTCAGATCTACTTGCATGATGGGGATCAATAGTGTTGTTCTTGGGTAGGAGAGCCTTGTGAACATCTTGGGTTGGCAGAGAGCAGAAATATAAGCTGTTAATCATAAAGCATATGCTCCCAAGTTTCTCTTCAAGAACTGCATTTTTGACTTTGATAGCACTGAAAGTCTATGACCTTGCGCTTACCCGTCCTATTCACTTGTGCAACATCCATTTACTGGTCAATATACATGAGCCTGGGGAAATTAAAATAGCAACTTAAATTATTTTAATTTACTCTAGCCCTTGCGGTGATTCCCTGTTTCATTCTAATATATACCCAGGTTTTGACTCCTTTACCTTGATCTAGACTTCAGGATAGATTTCTAGTTCTACCATTTTAATTCTCAATGCATGTTTTCACTGTGTAAATATACACTCACCATGTAAATAATTTTTAGTTGCTCCCTGCTTTCATTTCTAGCCCCCTAAATTGAAAAACTATATCACTGAGAATAAAATCAGACAGTGCTCCTGCCTGATTATACAATGCCTTCAATGCATCAAACTCTTCTCCATCAGTAGTTAAAGATCCCAAGACATATAAAGAAATCATCTGATGCGTGGTTTTCTCTTCCAACTACCTTCTCTAAATAGCATATTGCTTGCTCTCTCCTAACACACACATATACACATCAAAGAAGACAGTCAAATGTATTATGTTTAGAAAATTGCAGTCAGATGGTCAAAAATGTCACAGATATATAAAAATCAGATCTAAAATATATAACATAAATAATCCCCTGACTAATCTCTGGTGTCCGGGTGTCCCCTGGGGCCCAACCCTTTTCTTGTTGATACCTAGTGATGGCTGTATATAGCCTGCTTAGATATCTTTTTCTTTTAATTTATAAAAACCATAGAAAGTTTTACAGAAAACTTTGATCCAATAGTCAAGGATTTTATTTATGAACTACATGATTACAAAACAATGGCTGTCAATGCTGGCTAACTTCAAATCATTGACTTAGATTTTGTTCAATAGTTTTACTTTTCTCTGATCCAAGCAAACATTTAAAATTATTGGCTTGAATGCACATTTTCCTCCTTCCCACCACCCATCTACTATACCTCCACTTCCCTCTGTGTGTGTGTATGTGTGTGTGTTTGTATGTGCATAGATATATAATATTTTCATAGCAAGGAAGAAATGAGAAAATATCATTAATGGCACATGACTCCTTTAAAACAAAACAAAACTGTGGACAACTTTTTCCCAGTATTGTCAGGAATCCTTATTCAGCTAAACATGTTAATGCAGTTGTAAATGTCTGTGGCATTTAAAACACATTTAATTTCCAAAACCATATTGTGAGTTCAATTGCAAACTTTACCCAGATGCCATTGTAAATATTCTGTTGGAGAAAGTTTGCTCATGAAGACATCTGTTAAAATGGTGAGGAAAACTTAGAAATAACTTTAGAATTTTCCAAATAAAGCCTTTTCTTGGCATTCTTCTGAGCAAATGTTGCCACAAAACACACTAAGAAAACACTGGCATAAGCATTCCAATATAAAAAGTCCAACAGTCTATAAAGTTTTGCAATTACCTTGTGGATATCAGATGCCACCAAGTTAAATTAAGTGACTGCATTTTGGAAGACTGCCTAAGTCCATTTAGGTGATATAATAAAATACCATAGCCTGGGTGGCTTGTGAACAACAGTTCTGGAAGCTGAGAAGTCCAAGTTCAAGCTGTGGGCATATTCTGTACCTAGGGAGGTCCTAATATCTACTTTAAAGACAACTATCTTCCCCTGTTTTCTCATGGCAGAAGAGGCCAGGGAACATCCTGGTGTCTATTTGATATGGGCACTAATCCCACTTATGAAGGTTCTACCCTCATGACCTAATACTCTCCCATAGGCCCCAGGACCAAATACCATCACTTTGGGGATTAGGTTTTAGCATATGAATTTCCAGGGGAACAAAAACATTCAATCCATAGCAAATACGGCAGGTGCTTTGGTAAATATATTTTTTCATAACAAAGTTTATTCTAGTGCTTTAGTATATCACATTGCAAATAGCTTGCAATACTCAGATCTAGCACATTTAGCATCTCAATTTGCAACTCACTACCTTTCAAGTCTTATAATCTCTTAACCTCTTTGATTCCTGATATTCTCTTTGACAAATTCGTGTGTGTGTGTGTGTGTGTGCGTTTAAGTGGTGGTAACATGGTTGCCTTATATTTACTCCTTTACTTCCTTTGGCATCTCTTCATCAAACTACACAATTCTTTCCTGGGGAAAAGAAAAGAGACACTTGGCATGTGAAACCCACCCCCAATTCCTCATTTCTCTTGAGAGCTGGATTGAAAGCAGAGAACATATGCTCTACTTTCTGCAATGTGAGCAATAGCTATGGCCCCTGGCATGGGCAAGTTTAATTCTGGGGCTCAGTTTTATGAAACCCAATGGTGCACAGATATGAGCCTTATTCTTCAATAACCATATTTTTAGTTATAAAGTTGATATTTTCCTAGTTTTCTTCTGCTAATCTGCATCTCTCAACCAGCATAGAATTTAGAAAAGGAAGATGGTGTTATTTATCAGACCTTCTCTAACACCCATAACTGGTAAAGAATATAGTATTAGATACTTTTTGAGATTATTCTAAATATTTAACTATCTAATGCAATAATGAATTAAGGCACATTAAAAACACATATATAGCATGATACAAATCAATAACAGATGCTAAAAATTATGAGAATCATAGTAAAATCTTAGTTTACTAGAAAGGGATACCTTCCTGTGGAGGATTAGAGGTGGCCTAAAATAACCCATTCTCTTTGCATTGCAAATGAGGTATATATATATCTCCTTAAATTTACTCTTATCTGTGTGCTCAGTCAATAGAGGATGATATAAATAATGTAATAATGTTATGGCAATTCCAGGTCAGGCTTTAAGAGTACTGGCAGCTTCCAATTTGGTCTTGGGTATCTCTAATCTAGCATGTTATAAATATGAATGTCCTGACACATAGTTCATGTCATTAGCTCCAGTGTGTGCCTTATATGAGGAGTTGAAATATATGAGTACATTTTAAAATTTCTTACTGAGCAGTGAGTTAAATAAAAAAATTAGTCTAATACAGAAAGATATCTTAGACAATGAGCAAATAAAAGCTTTAGCTTCAAGAACCACCAACTTTAGCATAAGGCTGTCCCCATGATTCCTGTGGAATATACTATAACGGGTTTTCCTACTTAGAGTACTTTAGAACACAGTCTATTCTTAGGCTGGAAGGAAATATTCTTTGTTTTAGATTAAATTAGATGACTATGTTGTCTCTTATCTAGTTCCAGGCACTAAAAATTATTAGGTTGGATCTTTTTTAAAAAGCCAATGTTATCTGACCAAGGACCCTTACACTGTAAATCCATTGAGGCTCCCAATAACAATTATAAACTTTACTCATGGAAGCATAGAGCAGAGTGAGGAATCTCAGAGGGAAGTGGGGTGGGGAGTGGGGGGGAGTCTGGGGGAGGACTGGAAGAGATTAACCAAAGAACTTATATGCACTCTAGAGGCCCCGTGCATGAAATACGTGCATGGGTGGGGTCCCTAGGCATGGCTGGCAATCTCCGCCTCTGTGCCTCACCCCCTCACCACCCACATCCGCCACCACCCACCCTCTATTCCCTGTCCCAGCCTGGGGTCAGACCCTGGTTGGGCAATTGGGACCTGCCAGCCGGGGGGGGGCGGGGGGGCAGACTCAGAGGTTGGCCGACAGGTCCCATTGGTGATCGGGGCCTGTGGGCTGGGGGCAGCTCCTGTGTTGAGCATCTGTCTCCCGGTGGTCAGTGCACATCATAGCAACCGGTCATTCTGGTCCTTCCATTGTAACGGTCACTTAGGATTTTATATATATAGATATGCATAACCCATGGACACAGACAATAGTGCAGTGAAGGCCTGGCATGGAGGGTGGGTGTGGCATAAAGGGGGTCAATTGGGGAAAAAGAGGGACATCTATAATACTTTCAACAAAAAAATATAAAGTTTAAGAAATATATTGTCTTCAGGATTTTTCTTTGCTTAGGATACTATCCATATTGATTCTGATAATTAAAATCTATTTTGTTATGGAACTTATGATTCATATCTCTTTTATCTCATACTTGTGTGGGTGTTTAGATTACAATTTTGAAACAATTATAAATTTCTTGAATGCAAAGGTTATATTCTGTATCATTTTAAAAGGTACTAGTATAGTTCTACCATTTACTTATTAACTCTAACTCAATCAACAAACATTTACTCAAATTTCAGATTTTGGCTTGGTGCTCAGTATATAGAAGTGACCAATGCTCTTATTACAGAACATTCTTTCTAGCAGGTAACACAAATATTAAAAAAAAAAGATAGCACACAATTACTTAATTACAACTGTCCTAAGTGCAAGCTGTAGGGAAAAATCTGTTTCTTTGTTCATCCACGTTGATGGCTGAATTCACAGCCATACTGTTGTAGAACTCAGCATACTGGTTCCTTATTGGCTCTTGGTTGGTAGACATTCTCAGCTTCAACAGGTCTCAGCATTCCTCAGCTGGCTGCGTTCTTTCTTCTTCAAGGCCAGGACCAAGGACTTCTTCCGCTTTACATTTCTCTGAACTACCTTTCTGCCTCTTGTCTTTGGCTGCTTCCCTTTTCGGCCACATCCCTCCAGCTCAGTCATTTGCATTTCTCCCCTGCTTTAAATGGTTCCTGTGATTACACTGGTGTCATCTGGCTAATCCGGGATAATAGTCCTAGTTCAAGGTCAGCTATTTAGCAACCTTAAATCTATTCGCAAATTTCTTCACAGCCCTAGCTATTTTAGAGTTTTATTGAATACCTGAGGAAGCATGCATCTTTAGCGTTCTATTGGTCACTCTGGGTTTTTAAATTTTAGAACTTGTAATTAGTGACTGCAGTTGGATAGAATATTGTATTGCATACCTTAATCATAAATTCAAAAAAGTAAACAGGAAACTGAATTTATTCATGAAATTAACAATTAGTCTGTGTATTTATATCATTCCTAAAGTGTGAGATAATGCAAAAATAATGTAATTTTTTTATTACAGCTTGCTGAAGACCAAGTCCTCTGTTGCTAGAAGGTTTAAATCATTGTAGTAAATATGCTATTTCTCTTCTGCTGCTGGGAGTGGGTCAGATACCACAGAAGTGACAGGCTTGCATTCAATGCTCACTATTATAGCATATTAATTAGCTAAAATGTTTAACACTAAAAACTAGAAATTATAAATTAAAACATGTATATGTCTAGCTTTCTCCCACCCTCTTTGCTTACGTTTTCAGTAATCTGCTGTTACACAGGTGAGTTTTTCATTCCTGGTTTCCATGGTACACGTTCAAACTCAGCAATGCAGTTCATTTCCAAGAGTATGGTTTCCAAGGTAACTAGATGGCAAACAAAACCAAAAATCTTCCCTATATCAAAATTTCTTTAGGAAGTGAACATCTTAGTTCTAAATTTTTGGCAAGAGTGTTTAAAGAAAATGTAGATATTAAAATAGAATCTCTTCCAAGGTACTTTAAATTTAAGAGATAAATGCTTAATTTCAAAGTTGTTTAACATCTCCAAATATCCATGAGGCTAATGAAATAAAAGCATTCATGAAAATTTTCTTAGTTTTGACTCTGTTTTTATTTGATATAACGAAATTTTGAAGGACATGAAAAAAAATCAATACATACTCAGGATTCTATTTAAAAAGTGAGACTAAAAAATAGTAAATTTTTATCATTTAATAAAAAATGTGTATTTTTAAACATGATAAATTCAAGATGAGTAATTTGAAATACATAAAATATAACTTACATGTAACATATATAATTCTAAAATTAGCAAATTAATGGGATTGGTTAGTATAGCTCTAGTGTTTTCTAAAATGTTAAAAAAATAACTACTACTGCATTATATTAATATTTTTTATTCCACAAATAATTTATGTGTATACAAAAAGGATAATAAGTCATTATTATTAATATATTAAATTGAGGTTACTTTAAGAAAATAAGAGATTTTGAAATAATTTGTTTACCAGAAAATAATTGCTGCATGCAGTAAATTGTAAAGGTAATAAAAAATACTTCCCCAGGGCCAAAGGGTATAGGGGGATGAATGGTGATGGAAATTTTTTTTATTGTTTAAAGTATTACAAATAGTAGTACATATGTCTCTTTTTTTCCCCATTAACCTCCCCCCAGCCTTCCCAGCCCCTCTGCACATGACCTTACTCCCCTCCTGTCTGTGTCAATTGGTTATGCTTATTTGCATGCATACAAGTCTTTTGGTTAATCACTTACCCCCACAACCGTCCCCTGCCTTCCCGCTGAAGTTTGTCAGTCTGTTCAATGCTTCTCTGTCCCTGTATCTATTTTTGTTCATCAGTTCATGATGTTTGTTATATTCCACAAATGAGTGAGATCATGTGGTATTCATCTTTCTCTGACTGGCTTATTTCACTTAGCATAATGCTCTCTAGGTCCATCCATGCTGTTGCAAATGGTAAAATTTCTTTCTTTTTTTACAGCAGCTTAGTATTCTATTGTGCAGATGTACCATAGTTTTCTAATCCACTCATCTGCTGATGAGCACTTAGGCTGTTTCCAAATCTTAGCTATGGTGAATTGTGCTGCTATGAACATAGGGGTGCATATGTCCTTTCTGATTGGTGTTTCTGTTTTCTTGGGGTATATTCCTAGGAGTGGGATTACTGGGTTAATTGGATTTTTTTTTAAAGAATAAAAACAGTTTGTCCAAGGAAAAAAAAAAAATTCCCTTCTTTCATCCATGCCCTTGCAATGTGATTTTATTGAAACTCTTAAAAAGTAAAAGTTTATTCCTCCAATATTTGAATATGGATTGGTCCTGTGACTTGCTTTGGTCAATGATACATTTGTAAATCTGACAAAAGCAGAGACATGGAACACCTTTCTCACTGGCACGTGCCATATTTTTCTAAGCTTAAATCCTTCAGATCATGTACCAAGTCTAAGCTAACCTGCCTGGGAATGAATGGCCATGCAGAACAGAGCCAGGCATACAGCTGATAGTTCCAACAGTCCCAGCCGCTGACCACAAACACAGGAGTGAATCCCAGTCAGCTCAGTTAAGTCTTTTCCAGACTAGTTCTCAGTTAGATTCAGTCCTAATTCATCACCGACAAAACCATATGAACAGTTGTTTTAAGCCACTGGAGTTAAGGATGTTTTGTTACACAGCAAAAGCTAACTTAAGCACTCTGTTTTTCCTACATTTCAAAATATACATATTGCCAAAGATCTAATGTGATAGTATGTGTCCATCAAGAAAAAAATCTCTATCTTTAAATATCTTTAGAAGGGAAGACATGTTTGCTCTGAATTTAAGAACTAGCATGAAGAGATTTTAATGTGAGAGCACATTTTAAAAAACATATTTCTCAAGTTCTAATTGAAAACAAAGTAACTGTTTTAGGTCACCTTGACTTGTAAAATTATCAACTATTCATAAGTTCCATGATTCAAACTTGCCATTGTTATAGGAATTATTGGAAATTAATCACATATTTTACTAGCATGAAATAATTTTTGAAAGTTTATAACTCATTATGTGACATTAAAACTTATGTGAGGATAAATTTTATCCAGAGATAAAAATTATGATATTTAACAAAAGAATGTGTTAACTTTCTTTACTGGATCGGCTTTTAATTATACAAATTAATCTCATAAACCAATACTAAAAAAAGGAACTCCATATTTTTCATATATCAAATCGAATAATAAAGATATCTCAATAATGAAAAGGATATATACATTTTATTTTTTATTTTTTGGTTAATTGCTGACACTATTACAGATGTCTCCCATTCCCCGCCCCCTTTGCCCACCCCCACCCAGCGCCCCTCACCTCTGGCCTTCACCAAACTGTTGTCTGTGTCCATGTTTATTCTATCTAATAAAAGAGTGATATGCAAATTCACCGTACCTCCACTACACCCACAAGCCACGCCCAACAGCCAATCAGGAGCAAGTATGCAAATTAACCCAACCAAGATGGCTGCAGCCATGGACCGAGCAGGAGTCTTGGGTTTCCCCGGCAATGGAGGAAGCCAAGCTTCCCGCACACCCTGGCCAGCCGTGGACTCAACTCAAGCCTGCAAAGTTTCAATTATAGAAGATAAATAAATCCCAACAAAAATGGCTGTGGCCACTGAGCGAGCAGGAGGCTTGGGTTTCCCCGGCGATGGAGGAAGCCAAGATTTCTGCCCTCCCTGGCCTGCCCTAGCCTCTGCTCAAGGCTACAAAGTTTCAATTATAGAAGATAAATAAATCCCAGATACCAGGGCCTCCGCTTGTGTTGCCAGGCAGAGTGGCCGGCCTGCAAACCACCACAGGCCCCTCACCCAGGTCACCCCATGCCCCAAGGAAATCCCACCTGTGCACCAGGCCTCTATCCTATCTAATAAAAGAGCAATATGCAAATTGACCATCACTCCAAGACACAAGACGGCTGCCCCCATGTGGACTCAAGAAGGCCACCATAAGATGGCCAGCAGGGGAGGGCCCAGGTCTGCAAGGGAGGCCAGTTGTGGGCAATCAGGCCAGCAGGGGAGGGCAGTTGGGAGGGACCAGGCCTGCAAGGGAGGGCAGTTGGGGATAATCAAGCCTTCAGGGGAGGGCAGTTAAGGGTGACCAGGCTGGCAGAGGAGGGAAGTTGGGGGCAATAGGGCTGGTGGGGGAGCAGTTAGGCACCAATCAGGTTGGCAGTAGAGTGGTTAGGGGGTGATCAGGCTGGCAGGCAGAAGCGGTTAGGCTTGCAGTGGTTAGGCGAGCAGGCAGGCGAGCTGTAGGGAACCAGCAGTCCTGGATTGTGTTAGGGATGTCCAACTGGTGGGATCGGGCCTAAACGGGCAGTCGGACATCCCTCGAGGGGTCCAAGATTGGAGAGGGTGCAGGCTGGACTGAGGGACGCCCCCTGCCTGGTGCACGAATTTTGTGCATTGAGCCTCTAGTGCATATATATTCATGGGCTAATCTCTTCACCTCCTTTCATCCAGTCTACCCCCTCCTCTTCCCTACAACTATCTGTCAGTCCAAGTATCCATGCCTCTGGTTCTAGTTGTTCTTCAGTTTATTTTGTTCATTAGATTCCACCTATAAAATGAGATCATATGATATGTTTCTTTCTCTGACTGGCTTATTTCTCTTAACATAATACTCTCTAGGTCCATCCATACTGTTGCAAAATATATGTGTTTATTCATTTTATAGTGACCATGTGTGAGTATTCCCAAATGATATTGAACAGTGATTTTCTAATTCCTAATCACCACATCCCTTAATGCATATATGGTTATTTTAGCAATACTCTTTGTAGTCCCCACAATTTTCAGTTCCTGACTGATAGTATCAATAACTGCAGTCTGTTTTATGCCTTCTGGAGATCTCTGTGTAACAACTGGCACCAGTGATACCCTTTGCCTCATTTCCATTGTGCTGTTTCTTCTCCGTTATTATGTATGACCTTGGTTTTACTTTTAGTTGTTATAACTCTACTTTCAAATTAAGTGATGAGATTTTTAGGCAGGCAGAAACTGCATAGTTTCTACAACATCCATTTTTTCCTTGTTCGTTTCTTTTAATAAAAACAACTTGACTTTTAGCAGCACACCTGTCCAATTACATAGAGATTATATTTTTCAACATTGCATGCGCTAGGTACAGTGAAACAAGATCCTTGTTAATAGAGGTGATATATGAAGATTTCATAACTTTTTTTGAAGGGTATTTCTTACAATCCATTTTCTGTCTTTCATCTTAGAAGGAACCAGAATGCAGAAAAGTTTGAGTCATATTTTATCAAGTTGACAAATGTAGTAATACAGAATGAAAGTGTGTCATGGATGATATTGTAGAGAGGGATACCCTAGTGCACAAGTCTACACTGGACCATTATATGAGAGAAAAAATTGCTTTAGCCTTGTACCTTTGGGTACCATTTCCCATAGAATTACAGTTTGTATCTTAAGTAATAAAGGAACTTAGAACTGAGTAGAGTGTGTGCAAAAAGTAAAATATTTTGAAAGCTGGAGTTTTAATGTCAGGCCAAGAAACTTAAAACTGCTACTTGTTATATTTTAGAAAGTAGACCTCTGAGCCAGCACTTCTTAAGAAAATGGTTGAAAAATTAATAATGTTAATTAATGTTGACTGTTAGTTTTAGCAACATTGTATGCAAGAGAGGAAGATAGGCAATATTGGACAAATGCAAGCCTGAACACATTGTTCTCCAATGTACACTCTTGCTCATGCAAGCTCCCAATATCAATTTCTTGAGACACTAGTGAAGAAACACGTTTGTTGTGCCACATATCAAAGTAAAAAAAGCTCTCACCTTTTCTAAAGCATCTTCCATTAAGAAGTCTTGATTATGGGATGAGGGCATGCGACAGCGGATAGGGGAGGCTGGGGGAAGGTCAATGGGGGAAAAAAAAGAGATATATGTACTACTATATGTAATACTTTAAACAATAAAAAAGAAAAAAAGGAAAAAAGAAGTCTTGATTATCCAAAGAAAGCTAGCTCAGTGTCAAAA
Source organism: Ia io (assembly GCA_025583905.1). Taxonomy (NCBI): domain Eukaryota; kingdom Metazoa; phylum Chordata; class Mammalia; order Chiroptera; family Vespertilionidae; genus Ia; species Ia io. Next base: position 18,135,504 of record JAJQQW010000002.1, on the reverse strand, counting down.
ATACTGTCATTTATTCAGAACCAAGAACAAGTGAGTCTGTCTGTCTAATTACACATTCAATAAATCAGGAGAGTCTGCCAACTCTATCTTTAAACTATTCATTATTGGCCATTTTTCATCAATTTCCTGGGTTTTGGCAGTAGATTTCATTCAGCCAAAAATAGAGTTAATGAACAAAAAAAGCAACTCATCAGAAAGTATGTAAATAAATAGAGAAACATATATAAAATAATCTTCAGAAATAGCAGACATGAAAATATTGGAAAAGATCTCATACTTTGAATTACTAACTGCTATATGAAACTTGCATGATTCAATGATGCAAACTGTCTACAACAACCAATAAACCAGTGTAAACAAATAGAATATTAGGAGATAAAAAATAAAACATCCATAAAAGATCCAATAATAATTAGCCAAAGAAGTAAAAAAATGGAGAAGCTAAAGGATATGAAAATGAATTAAATAGAAAATTAAAAAAAAAATAAAATAGTCATTAAAATTACAAACATATTGGTACTTTACAATAAATGTAGAGGACTAAAGTTGGCAGATTAAAAAAAAATAAAACCTAGATATCTTGAATTAGATGAGATATATTGTGAAAACAAAGAAATGGCAAAATAAAAATAAATAATAGTAATAATGATAATAATAACAACAATAAATATGTAAACCTTAACCAAATTAAGCAGTTAGTTATGTTATAAATACCATAACAAAGGTAGATGGTATTTATGACAAGGAGCATTCTAAAAATCAGATAGTGATATTTAATAATGATATATATCATTGTGATGTATATATATGTATATATATATATATATACACACATATGTATATATATATATGTACATCTATATATATACTATAAATATGCACTTTATAATATGCCTTTAAAGTATAAAACAAAAGTTAGCCTAAGAACTCAGAGCAGGAATTGACAGCTCTGCCCATTTTGAAAGGTTCTGGCACATCTTCTAAATATCTGATTAAAAGAATCACCTCATAACAAGAAAATGCAAATTCTTTTCAAATGCATATGAATTATTTACCAAAATTGACTCATGTTTGGTATCCTTATTGAAGGATGGACATGATTTAGACAGCATTCAATAGCTAGAAAGGAATCAAGCACTCAGTGCAGCAAAAGTAAATCAATGACAATAAGAGTAAAACCAACAAAATGATAACCTCTTACCCCTTGGAAAATAGTAACACAATTAGGAAACCAGGAGTCAAAATACATTACATTGAAAATATCAAAATTATATTTAAAATATCAATGGAAATATTCTAAACTGAATAGTATTGAAGGTAGGGGGATATCAAAACTTGTGGGGTAGAGCTACAGTATGACAAAGAAAATACCTTAGAATTTTAAACTAATTGGTTAGAAGAGACCATGTGGAAATGAGTTATTTGAATTTTCGCTTGAAGAAACTAGAAAAATAAAATGAAGGAAATAATAAAGAAAAATAAAATTAATGTGTAGAAATTAAACATGAAATATATAAATTCAATTGTTATAAATGGATTGTACAAGAAATAAAATGATCAAAACTATTAGTTTTCTGTAATAATTAATAAATTTATAAAACCTAACAAGAGTAATCAAGGAATAAAATTGGAAAAATACAAATCACCCATATCAGTAGGCAAAAAAAAACAGGGAGATCAAAGTTTCAGTTGTGTGAAGAAGTATAAATAATACTCAGAGGAAACAAAATGATGCACAAGACTTTTAATCAATGTTTAGTACAGGGAGATCAATGAAAAATCTATGAGGGAATGGGAAAGTGAGGGGTTAATCAATACAAGTGTAGAGATGAGATAAATTATTTATGATTAGAGAAACCGTTATTAAGAAAATAAAGGATAATTACATCATAGGATGTTGAGTGCTCTATAGGAAAATGAACATGATGTTCTGTGGGAGGACAGGAAATGGCATCTGAGACCAGCTGGAGTGTTACTTGTGCTATGAAACAATCTCTCTCCTTTCTAAGTTCCTATCATATTAATTTGAAAATCTCATGGTTCTGTCAGTCATTCATTTACAAATTTGATATCTAAGTTCCATAAGAATGATCCTGTTTTTTTCTTTAATTTGCTATTTCATTCTCAGCATATAACACAAAATAAAATATTAATAATTACTTATTATTGAATGACTACTAGTACATATTCTAAACTATGGAGAGCATGATAATGACTAATCTTTATTTCAATTCTGAAACTAGCTTAGTGATCAGCAAAATGAATATAGGTAACACATATTAGTTAAGTGAATAAATGAATAAATTAATGATTCAGAACATTCATTTATCTGTATGGTAAATGTGTCATTAAAGAAAACTTTGAAAAAGAATCAAATTTTAAATATTAACATGTTATGAAATTTCAGATTTGGGAGAGGTTACATATTTCACCTGAAGATTTCCTTAAAGGTGCAGTGTGTATTGCACACTAGTTTAGACATTGGCTCTGTTCATTTACGGAAGTTAAAGTATTATGGGTTTACTAGTGTTTCAAAATTTTGAATTCAATTACTTCATGCATACTAAATTCAACTATTTAGTTTTTCAAAATGGAGGACAAGATATATTCACAAATAAGTGATGAAAAATATATCATTACTTCTTTTTCAATTTGCATTCATAGTTATAAAATGTGCTTTTATAGTTAATTTTCATACCATATGAATGTTCTTTGGCTATAAAATTAATGCATATTTATTATAGAAAATACAGGAATACATAATTTGCTTTACATAATTTTATTCATTTGGGGCATAAATGTGATTTCATGGGGTATTTTTTTGCAGAAAAATATAATATGTACCTTGTTTTTATGATTCGCCAATACTTAACTGGCATTCCCTACTGTTTTATTTTTTAAAATATACTTTTATTGATTTCAGAGAGGAAAGAAGACACGGTGATGGGGGCCGAGGCAGAGGTGGTTAGGGGCCATCAGGCCAATGGGGGAGCAAGCAGTTAGGGGGTGATCAGGCCAGTAGGGGAGGGCAGTTGGGGGCGATCAGGCTGACAGGGGAGGGCAGTTGGGGGCAATCAGGCCAGCAGGGGAGGGCAGTTGGGGGCCATCAGGTTGGTAGGAAAGGGCAGTTTGGGGCGATCAGGTCAGCATGGGAGCAGTTAGGCAGTGATCAGGCCAGCAGGCAGAGGCAGTTAGGGGTGATCAGGCAGACAGGCAGGCGAGCAGTTAGGAGCCAGCAGTCCTGGATTGGGAGAGGGATCCCAAATTGGAGAGGGTGCAGGCCGGGTTGAGGGACACTCCCCCCACCCCCCATGCATGAATTTCATGCATCAGACCTCTAATTTATCAATAATAAAGATGGATAAACTGATAAACATGAAGCATTTGGCAAATGATGTTCGGATACTTATGTAAATGGAAGATATTATTTGTACAGGGTTTTATCTAGTAGTCACTTGAAGAGTATCTTTGTCTAAAATTTGGCTAAATTACAGTCAGAGAAAGTTAAGTATCACATGGTCTCACACATATGTGGAATCTAATGAAGAAAATAAACTGATGAATAAAATAGACCCGGAGACATAGAAGCATGGAAGAGACTGTTGAATCTCAGAGGGAGGGTGGGGGTGAGAGTGTAAGGAGGGAAACGATTAACCTGGGAATTTGTAAGCATATATGCATAACTCATGGACACAGACAATAGAGTGGTGAAGCCCTGGGAGATACAGGTGTGCGAAAGAGGGGTTTAATGGGGGAGGGGGGTGAAAACAACTCAAAAACAAACAAAGGGGACATCTGTAATGCTTTCAACAATAAAGATACATTTAAAAAAAATGGCTAATTCCTATTACTAAATCCTCCAAATGCCACGAGGTTTTAAAAACATTATACATTGAAGAATCTGAACTCAGAGATTTTCTTATTTAATGAAACTTCCAGGAATGGAAAAGAATAAATAGTAAAGAATCATAATGGTTAATGATGGAGAAAAAGTAGTACTAGTTCATTTCTAACCCCGATCGGGTCTTGAAATGTTACCTTCAAGACTATATAAAACTTCATAGAAATGTAGATTAAAGAAGGCCTGTAATTCCTGTGTAATTAAAGACCTGTATTAACATCCTGTCCTAAGTGACTAAAACTGAAATTCTGGGAACTCTGTTTTAAAAATATAGCTTTAGTATGTGTTGTTTGAAATATAGGAATATCTATTTACTTGAGATGAAAAGAAAAAAATATCTACCAGATTTTTGCTGTGATATTCTTTCTAATTCTCTTTAAATACAGTCCAATTAGTGGCAAAAAAAAAAAAAAAAGAGGCTGGTTGTTGATTATTCATAGCTTCATAAATTTATCATCTCTAATCATTTGGGTATAAATTTTTAAAGCAAAATTATTATAATAATTGTTCTCTGAATTATAAATCAAATTCATGTTGCTCTTAAGTGCAATTGGTTGTTTAATAAGATTTATAGGATGATGTGATGATGGCACTTAGTAGTATAAAAGATCATTTTTTATACTCCTTTTTAAAAAGCCATTTATTGCCTTATCCAAATGGAGAAAGTCATTTGATTTTGCACTTGTTGGCATCCATTTATGTTTTTTTACATTGGCAGCATATTTAATTCAGAGTTTTTGAATGACTCTCAGGTAGTTATAATTGAAGAAAATATTTGACTATATCAAATTTAACCATTTCTTCCCCTTTATAGCAGATTTTTTTTTATAAGCAGGGAGACAGAAAACAGAACAAAGAGATCAAGGGAGGGAGTTGTAAAGTTCTAGATGTGCTGAACCAGAGAGTCTATTCAGATAAGGACCTCAAAACTGGTCAAGTGATGATGGTATGGTGTGTGTCATCCTGGTTTTTGTCATCCTGATTTTACATCATCCTTGTTTTACAGTTGAAGGTCAGCAAATCTCCCACAGCTGCAATGCCTGAAGGTTGGAGCTGCATCTTTTGAAGTTAGTTCCTAGAATTCTTATACAAACATGCTGTTTATCTACAAACTAGAGGCCCAGTGCACGAATTCATGCATGGGTGGGGTCCAGCCCGCCCGCCCTGTTTGGGGTCAAATGGGCTGGGCTGGCTAGGGGGAGGAGACACTGGAGGTTGGCAGACAGTCCCTGCCCCAATCGGGGTTGGGGGGGGCGATCGGGGGGGGGGGCTGGCTGGAGGGGGTTGCAGGCAGTTGGCCAGCTGGCCCTGCCCCCTGGTCAAACTCTAGGTCGAATTCCCGGTCAAGCAGACAATTTACATATTAACCTTTTATTATATAGGATTACACATTAGCCAGAGTCTGCATTTACAGACACAATGTCAAAAGAATGAGGGGGTGGGTTACACAATCACTCTCACTTTAGTTAGAAGAGGCCTTTCCCAAAGGCACACCTATTTAGCTAAATTTCTCATTGAGAATGGGGTTAAGGGAGCAAGAAAATTGTAGAAGGGAAATTACAGAAATCGTTTTTTATAGTGACAATTAAGTCCAAAGAAATAAAATATTTACTGAATATGCCTGAATGAATAGAGGAATAATCTTAGTTTCTTTCCTCATATTCCAAATCATAAATGCATAACTAAAACATTTAAAGTTTCTTTTATCAACTACAGAATATATGGCCTTTCTGTTGACTTTCATGAGGACACATTTGGGAAAGTAACTATGCAAATACTTTGCAGATAAAAGTTTTTCCTGCTGGAATCATAAGTCAAAGTTTAAAAAGTCATTACTATTCCCTGTTAGTACCCATAGAGGTAGCTCTACTGGATCATCAGGCCACTGCTACTGGGTGTGTGTATGTGTGTGTGTGTTTTAACTGTGATTATTTCTATATTTTTATATTTTCTATTTAAACTAGCTAATTGATTGTTACACTCTAGTTTTTCTTTTGAATGATTTAAAAATAATTTAGGAACGGCAATCACCATATAGAACATATCTAATTAGAGACGATGCTTTCTCATGTCAACAATTTATATCTTCCCCTATCTACCTCCCTCTCCCTCTGACCTCTTGCATCTCTCTGTCTATCTGTATGTGGTGAGAGGTTAGAAGCATCTGGGAATTTGTGTTAGAAGAAGTAGACTTTTGGGGAAATCTTAGAATTCACTAATAGGCATATATTTTGACACACAAAAATGTACTTAACACCTTGCAAAGCTATATGCTTTGATATGTAGAACTGTACAATGCATACCCTTGTGTTAAATGTTGCATGGTAACTTAGGAGAGGAAATAGAGCAGAAAGAATTGAAGCCTCTGGAGAAAAGCTGTCTTTTGTTTTAAATATACACAAAAACAAGGCTGAACTAATCATGAGTGGTGACATCAGCCACTGCCATTACCATGATTAACTATCATTAAAGCCATCACTGAAATGAATGAGCTCCTAGTTAAAAGGGGCACTATTTTCTTTCTGTTAAATGACAAGGAAAAAATCAATTAGAAATGATATGTTTCCCATTTCTAAGTGCATACTAGCACATTTACAAAATATTTTATTGCTAAGCTAATTGTTACTACACTGAACAATGGTTCAAGGCAGAATATTTTCATTATTTCCTGCAATTCTCATTTCCCTTTCTATCTGTCCCTTCCCATACTTCATTTTGTGCTCATTTTGAAACTTCATTGTGTATCATTTATAAATATATCCACCCCATTGGTTTCAAAATGCCTCTCTTCATTTGTTTTTCAATTGGAATGTATAATGGAAGCATATCTCTCATATAAGACAAATATTTCTGTTGTTTTGAAATCTTTATTAAATCTTCATCTTATTAAAGGGACCATATAGTTCAGCAGTATCTTTTCTTTTAAATTTTATTTGTCACAGTAACTTGGGGAGGTTACTAGTATGCTAAGCATTTATATTTTTATATCTAAAATTGTTGTTACATTTTTTCCTGCTTTCATACTTAAAACTTTTTCAATAGTGATTATTTTAACATATTTATGTTACTATTCAATAAAAAAGGACATTTAATAGTAAACTATTTACCATTCTTTTTTATCTTTGCAATACCAATGCCCCCTCATCCCACAGACCCTTTCCCTATAACCCCCTACACACACACACTCACACACACACTCACACACAACACACAACACATACTCACACTCACACACACAGTCATGCACACACACACACACACACTCACACAGACTGCCAAGCTAAATATTCAATATAATTTGTGGCAGGGCTGGTTCTCAGCCAGCCATGTGTGTATTTCTAATGCATTATCCTTTAAAATATGTTTGTCTTTTTAAATTAGAGTGTGGGTTATGAATCTTCCCTGCTTATATAAGAATATCTTTCATTTATTTTAATCAACTCTATTTTATGGAGGTATTCCATTATTTGACTTTTTGCTGTATCTTATTACACTTATATTCAAATTTCTTTGGATTATTTTAATATCTTAAATTTGAGATTACTAAATCCAATTTCTAGGATTTGAGTTTATTAGAGTCCCTTCTCAGGTTAAATTTTTTTCATTCACTTTGGATATTCTCTCTCTCTCTCTCTCTCTCTCTATCTCCATCTCTCTTATTATTTCTGGGATCTTATACTTTCTGGCTAATAATGCGGCATTTCATTTTACCTGACATCTTCAGAGCCTTGTCCAGTATTAGTATTATAATGCCACTAGAGGCCTGGTGCACAAAATTTGTGCACTTGTGGGGGGGGGGTCCCTCAGCCTGGCCTGCGCCCTCTCGCAGTCCGGGAACCCTTGGGGGATGTCCAACTGATGGCTTAGCCACTGCCTGCTGAACTTGCCAGCCATGAGCCAGGCTTCTGGCTGAGCAGCGCTCCCCTTGTGGGAGTGCACGACCACCAGGGGGCAGTTCCTGCATTGAGCATCTGCCCCCTGGTGGTCAGTGCGCATCATAGCAACCAGTCATTCTGCCGTTCAGTTGATTTGCATATTAGCCTTTTATTATATAAGATGTTAGTATTAGGGAAATAAATATATAGCAATAAAATTCTGGTTCAATACTTAGCCCTTGACTGGTAATGTGTTCTATGTATATGTGTGTGTGTGTGTGTGTGTGTGTGTGTGTGTGTGTGTATGTATATATATATATATATATATATATATATATATATATATATATATATGTATAGTTCACTCCAGTGTTCTATAGCAGCATTTAAAAAAATAACTTCCTTATAAAAGCAAGGAGGATACCAAACTCAAACCCTAATAAATAAAAGACATGGAATACCTTTCATCATATTACCCATATGAGTTATACTCCCAGTTTTCCTGTCTGCTTGTGAGTCAATGGGACATATTTCTTAGCCAGGCTCACCACTTTGTGTTCTATTATTTTCATCCCACCTTTCTCTTCCTCTTCTTCTCCCTCCTTCTTCTTTTCTCTTATTCTTATTTAAGTCGATGACTTTTAATTACTTTTGTTATAATTTATATATTTCATTGTTATATTTACCTCTTATTAATATGTGTTCAGAACCAAGAAAACTTTAAAGCATGAACTTCGACAGCATCTTGACTGAGTTAATATAAATATGTATTTGTTTTTTTAATTAAGCTATGAGGTTGGGAATAAAGAGTTTTAATGAATATAGACATTATAATTTGGGGAATGAGGTAAGTAGCATTTTCTCTATTACATTGTGGCTCCCCAAATACAGTTTAGTTTCAAAATTAGTAGGCCAAATTCATCTTGGAGCAAAAGAACAAAGTAGCCAATATTTCCCTCACAGTCTACTGATGTACATATCCACTAGGCCACTCTCTTTTTCTAATTTAACACTGGCCAGCTTTTTCAGAGCTAGGTAATGAGACCGCCGATGGCTGTCATAGATGTGAAGATGTGATATAGCTAATGGGCCAAGAGAGGGACATTCCTTTGTCTTTGTTTTAATTATTGAATGTTTACAATAGCTAGAATATCAGATTATTGTCTGAATCAATACATGGTAGGATATTTATTGCTACTTTTATACTTTCTAGTGTATAGAATTACTTTACAAAGTCATCATACACAGTACATTTGTGTTACACTTTTAGGAACTTGAAGCTAATTTTATTATTTATGACATTTTAGAGATTTATAGTTATAGCTTAGTTTTAATACTATTTTGTGATTTACTAAAATAAATTCCCCTTGAACAAGAGCTTTCAAATATTTGTGGAGTTCTGTGAGGCCTGCGTAAAGGACAGACATGATAGAAGAGGGAATAGAGTGAGTGTATACTGAGAACAACTGAAACTGGATGCTTAGAGGGGGGCTATGTGGGGGCCAACCTGCTCACTCACCAACAAGGCAGAGTCTGCTAAAAGTAGGGAGAGAAGAATAAAATTTTTTTTAAGTAAACTGTTTCTTTCATTCAAGTCCAATTGATCAAATTCATGTGGCAAATAAAAGTGAAATTCAGGTGGCACACAATTGTTATTAGCCTTTTATATGGTGAGTTGATTTATCTAGATAAACAGATTATAATGTGAACTGAGAGGACCAGGTAATATGATCCAAGATAAAACGCTTTTCTGAGCTTTTCCAACATTTGAATATATTTTATAGAAGAATATCGGAACAGTTTTTGGGAAATAGAAACATTTAAAATAAAAATTTACGAAGAACTCACCTGACATTAAATAAATAGAAAGCCCTTTTTACATATATTTTTATTGATTTCACAGAGAAAGGGAGACAGAAAGAGAGATAGAAACAGTAATGATGAGGAAGAATCATTGATTGGCTGCTTCATGCATGACCCCCCCCCCCCTGGGGATAGAGCCTGCAACCCTGGGGCATGTGCCCTGACCTGGGATCAAACCATGGCCTCCTGGTTCATAGTTCCATGCTCAACCACTGAGTAATACTGGCTGGACTAGAAAGCCTTTTTAGTCACCTGTTATCACAATGTTAAAGATAATATATGCTTAGATTATAATCTCTGAATGTTACTCAAATATGACACATAGATGGAAGTACTGATGAGTTCTTTACTTTTTGTTTTGCACAAATAATTCGTAATTCCCCAGGTTCGCATTGTAGATAACAATTACATGACCAGATTTAGATACAGATTACATGACCGATATTTATTTTTGCAAGCATAGTAGCTGGACATCTGGCCTGGCTAGTATTTACCCAGGACATTTGTATGGATCTCTGTCAGTTGCTTATGGCTGGCATCCATTCTGATTGGTTGGTTCCTGACTGCTATGCAATAATTGAAATGACCCTTTCACCAAACAATATTTGGGAGAGGTATGATGTACATGTGTACTCAACAAGTTATTGAAAACTGTAGACATGTCAAAATCCAAGTGTAGGCTGAATGCATTTGATCTGTGAAAGCATTTTATATCCACAGGCTATGTTTTGATTTTGATATTTGTCCCAGTCCTTCTCACTTAAAATACAATACAACTTGAGAGGGCTGTCTAAGTAAATTGACTCTCTCAGGAATACCCTTTTCAATCATTAATCTTTTCTCTTGTTCTCTACAATGTCAATGCAATGACTACTTTTAGATATCACATCTTCATTATTAATCAAGTATAATTTCACAAATAATACTATAAATTATGTATCTTAATTACATACTTCCTATTCATTAAATTAATGGTACACTGTATTAGGAGATTGTAGTTTGTTTGTGTATTCAACATTTCTATTGAAATAGAACAACATACTAAAATAAAAAATCTTATATATACACAACTCAATTAATTAAAAAAATAAACATGCCAACCAGCTCAACATAGAACCATCCGAATTAAGATATAAAACATTTCCAATTCAGCAGAATCCCTCCACCCTGATCTCTTGTGTCCCATAAGTTATACCCACTGCAAAGCTACAGATTATTCTGATTTCTCTCACCATTGATTTTGCCTGCTTATGAACATTCTAGGAAGGGTACATTTCACATTTTCCCATTATATCTGGCCTTTTTAACTCAACAATCCATCTATGATATTCATCACTATTATCGCAAGTAGTTTCTTCTATTTTTGTTCTATTATCATTGTGTAATATATATGTATATATATATGATTAACCCATTCTACTGTAGATGAAAATTAGGTTGTTCCCATTTTTTTTAACCTTTATAAAATAATGCTATTTAGCCAGTGCAGCTCAGTTGGTTGGAGTGTTGTCCCATGCACAGGAAGTTCTTGGGTTGGATTCCTGGTCAGGGCACATAGCTAGGTGGTGGTTTCAATTCATTGGTTGCCTCATTGGGAGGCAACCAATGGATGTGTCTCTCTAACATTGATCTCTCTCTCTCTTTCTCTCTCTTCATTGGTCTCTAAAATTGATTAAAAAATAATAATGCTGGTCAGAGTTTTGCTTATTCATTTGTTTCAGCTCCTTAACACCTGCTTTTTTTCTTTTTTCCTTCCTTCCTTCCTTCCTTCCTTCCTTCCTTCCTTCCTTCCTTCCTTCCTTCCTTCCTTCCTTCTTTCCTTCCTTCCTTCTTTCCTTTTTTCTTTCTTCTTTCCTTCTTCCCTTCCTTCCTTTTTTCCTTTCTTTCTTCTCTCTTTTTTTCTTGGTAGCTTCTTACATTGGACATGGGCATATTAGAAACACCAAGTTTCTCAGAAAGAAGTTAGTTGCAGAATCCTTGGTATAGTTTTCTTAAGTTCACTTAATCTAAGATGTTTGCTCTAAAGTTCTGTATTCCTTGGTAGATCCATACACAATTTAGTCTCATATCCCAATGAGATTATAACAAGGTCTAGACTGCTGCTTTGTGTTAATTCTAATTGCATTTTGCACTGGATGCTTGTCACAGAGAAGAAACAAAAGCCCAGTGGTGAAAGCAACCTGGGAGAGCACACATCTTTGATATCTTTATTTTCATACTGCACGTCAAGGGGACTCTGCTGAATTATGATGGTCAGGTTTACTTAGATTATTGTTTTTTCAAGAAAGTTCATTATAATTGAGTTGCTTCCACTATTTTCAATATTAAAATAACACCTCTGTTTATTCCATATAAATCCAATGTTTCATTGATAGTCACTCCACCCATATCCTCTGACAGGTGAGCCCTCTAGTAGCAACATCACACCAGAAAGATGTAAAGCAGAGTATTTTAATCAACTCTTCAAATAGATATTAAAAATTTAACTTAACTAAAAGCAGATCTCTATTTAAAAATTTTCTTGAAATAAGTTTGGATTTTCAGAAAATTTTCAAGCAATACAGAGATCCTCTGTATGTTCTTCATATAGATTCCCCACATGCTGGCATTTCATTTTGCTTGCTTTATCATTTCTCAGAGTATTATTATTTTTGAACCATTTGAGAGTAAGTTATGTATATTATGCTACTTCATTACTAAGCACTTTAATATTGTGTTCCTTAAAGATAGGGGTATTCTCTTTTATAATCTATAAACCAATGATCAAAATTAGAATATTCAAAAATAGTACTATTTCCTATCTATAAGTCTTCTCAATGTTTTTCCTATGGACCAAATAATGTCCTTATAGAAAAATATAATTGTTTCTGGTTTAACTTCCAATCCAGAATCACGATTTGCATGCCGTGTTAGTCATCTTTAATTTGGGATATTTACTCAGTTTTGTCTTTCATGATTTTGACATTTTGAAGAATGAAGACATTTTGAAGAATGAAGAATGAAGAATTTTAAAAATATATATATTTTATTGATTTTTTTACAGAGAGGAAGGGAGAGGGACAGAGAGTCAGAAACATCAATGTGAGAGAAACATTGATCAGCTGCCTCTTGCATACCTCCTATTGGGAATGTGCCCGCAACCATGCCCTTGACCGGAATCGAACCTGGGACCTCTAGGTCTGCAGGCCTATACTCTATCCACTGAGCCAAACCAGTTAGGGCACAAATGAAGAATTTTAAGGAGTATCTGAATTCTCTTGACGGAAATTATACATATGGTTAAGGCTACTATATATATTATTTCCATTGGTTAGTTCTGGCCCTAGGCATTTTATTTCAGGGAAGTGTTTTTGTTTTGTTTTGTTATCTATGTAGTGGAGATCTTTAAAAAAGGAGTAAAATAGCATCTTTATGATCAGTCTTATTTTTTATGCCCCGTTTTGTTTTTGTATTTATTATATGCATAAAGAAATGTCCCCATAAATATTTATACCATATATGACTCTAATTTAGGTACCATATCTATACATAAGATTTCACTAAAAATTTATAAAATATAATAAAGGATAATTATGTTTACTACAGCTAATTTTAAAATAGAAGGGCAAAATATTTAAGTTCTATAAATTTACCATAAATAACAAATGGAAAACCTCATAATTTTTATTTCTGTAGGTAATGTAAAATCTTAATATAATTTTCAACTGATGTAATTATTCTTCAGTTTTGTTATAAAATATGATCAAACATCAACAGAAGTTTTTATGTCTAAAAACTACTATGTTGAGATTCAGCTTGATTTCTTTTAGCAGGAGTTTTGTTTGATGATAGCTCAAGACTGATAAATGAAGTGCTCATCACATTAACAAAGGAGTTAAGCATCCAAGAGAAGAATTTGCATTTTTAGAACAGGCATTTTCCCTTACCCCTCTGCCCTACTACAGGAGAGAAATACCTAAGGGGGATAAAATGTTAATGGAGTATAATGTGCCACATAATAGTTACCCTTTTTAGAAAGCATGGTCTCTTGTATTCATTGTCAAAAGGTTTTCCTGATCCAAATGTATAATCAGCAACCATAAAATTTCTTACTCAAACATCCCTTTTTTCCTTAACATCACGAAAAAATTACATGAGGGTAGTAAGTGTTTCCACATCTTTCTATAGAGTATAATTGAGAGTTTTTAAAGGAGAAAATAATCTTGGTTGTAATACAACTCTGACTGGAGGCAAAGCACGGAAGAAATAGTATGTTGGCGTTTCTTTGACCTCTGTGATCAGAACAGCTGCCTAAAGGATGCTGATTTTTTCTCATGCCTTTTTAGAATTCCATATGACTTTGATACAAAGTATAACTATGCTCAAAGGCCAATCTTTATTTGAGGAAAATTACAGACTTGTACTGCTGGATGCACGGAGACTGAGTTCACAAATGCACTTCAGCAAATCCTTTTTAAGTGGGGCATTTTTGATATGGTCCCTGGGGTTATTGGAATCTTCTACCAGGTAAAAATGTATGTCAAGAGGCTCTGAAATAAGTGGACTCTTGCAGTTGTTCAAATTTGAATGAGAGTTAAAATGAGGTGAACATAGTAATAGAGAAATGGAAAAGTTAGCAAAGAACTAGCTTCCCAGGAGATTCCATATTGACTTTCCATGACTTGAAAATCTGATGGGTCTGCAATTGTACGAAAGAGGCCTTAGGGACAAAACTCCCCTGTCCTAGCAGAGTCTGTGTTTTGATGGATTTAACTGGGACAACTTCTAAATACTATGTGAAACTAGGTTGAAACTAATGGGTATTAGCCAGAGTTATTTTAGTATTAATACACTTCCACGCTTTTTTTCGGAAGGGGGAGGAGGCAGGGTTTTTAAAAAACTTTATAGGAATGATCTCAAATCTATAGTTTTATCATTTGTATTTCTGAATTTCCCCATTATGTCAAGATGTTAAATAAATCAGTAATGAAAGAATATAGGCAAGGGTAAGCAGATGTCTGTAGATTTGATATCAAGCATTTTTAAAATGTCTTTGCTTATATTAGAGGGATTTATGGAGCTCCTTTAATTCAAAGAAGAAATATAATAAAAATATAGTTATTCTCTTAAATCATCAATCAGAATTAAAGAGCATCTTTAAATAATAAAGTTACAATTATAGATAACTCTGAAATGAAATCCATTTACTGAAGGGTAGATTTATCATGGTAGCATCAACCTGCTTCCACATTGTTACAACTTGTGTCTATCTAAAATTATAGATACACAATTGATCCATACCATTGTTGTCATTTCAGCGCACCGATATTTTGGTTCAAAATTTTATCTGCATTAGGGATGAATAGATTGATAGGTAGATTGATAAAGAGATAAATATAAATAGATCTATATATATCTACACATACATTTACTCATATATATCTCATTTTTTTCTGAAGCATATTAGTTGCTTGCAATTGGTTTGTCCTACTTCATACTTGTTTATATATGTATGACATTTACATATGCAGAATGTTTCATCTTTATTTTTGAAATATGAGTTTTTCTCATAAGGAATTGTACGTAAGTTCAATTGGACATAACTTTTCTCCACTTAAGAGAAATAGTCAACTAGAGAGTATTTGCCATGTGAAGTCTCATTTGGCTTTATTGCCACAGAGACAGACAGCTCCTGAGAATTATGACTTGCTTGGGTGAATCTTCACTAAGGTATGCCCCTTTGCTGTTCAGAAACAAGGAGACTAGGAAGCTTCTGGGATCAATGCATCTTCCCATCTTACTGCTCCACACAAGGCTTTGCATTTTATTATCTCAGGCCGTGCTTGTGACTGTCCAGAAGTATGTGTTTTAAGATATTTCTGAGGACAAGCTCTGACATCTTCTAGGCTTCATCTCACAAAGAGCTGTTGGTTGTTTTTAATTTCTGCTTTCTTTCTTTCCTCTTAAATATGGCATTTGGAATTTGAAATCACTTCTGGTTTCATAATAAGTTTTATTTTTTCCTTGTTCTTTGTTACTATATGAAATATTCAACTGGAGAGTATTTGCCATGTGAAGTCTCATTTGGCTTTATTGCCACAGACACAGACAGCTCATGAGAATTATTTCCTAATACCTGAGAATTAGGAAAAGGGAGAGTCTCAACTTTGTACCAGAATCCTCAAACAAGAAAGGACAATTTACAGGCACGGCTTGTTTGGCTACTCTCCACTTTATGGCGCTTCAAAGACAAGTATTGTGTCTCTTACAAATTGAAGGTTCTGACAAACTTGTGTCAGGCCAATCTTTGGGTGCCAACTTTCCAATAGCACTTGATCACTCCATGTCTCTTGTCACATTTTGGTAATTCTCACAATATTGTAAAATTTCCATTACTATTATTATATTTGCTATGATAATCTGTAATTCATGACCTTTGATGTTGCTATATAATTATTTGGGGACATCATGAATATGCCCATAAGATGGTTAACAATAAATGTGTGTGCCTGACTGCTCTACCAACTGGCCATCTCCTCATCTCCTTTTCATTCTTTGGGGCTCCTTATTTCCTGAAACATGACAATATTAAAATTAATTTCAAAGGCCAATTAATAACCATACAATGGCCAGCCACAACATTTATTTAAATCAAACCATAATCCAGAAAAAGGCCCTAACTCTCTTCAATTCTATGAAGACTGAAAGGGGTGAGAAAGCTGCAGAATAAAAGTTTGAAGCTCTGAGGTTGACTCATGTGGTTTAGGAAAAACTGTCTCCGTAACATAAAAGTTCAGGATGAAAGAGTAAGTGCTAATATAGAAGCTGCAGCAAGTTAGCCAGAAGATCTGGCTAAGATAATTAATGAAGGTGGCTACACTGAACAACAGCATTTCAGTGAAGGTGAAACAGCCTTATATTGGAAGATGTCATCTAGGCCTTTCATAGCTAGAGAAGAAAACCAGAGCCTGGCTTCAAAGCTTCAAAGGATAGACTGACTCTCTTGTTAGGGGCTAATGCAGCTGGTGACTTTAAGTTGAAGCGAATGCTCATTTTACCGTTTAGAAAATTGTAGGCCCCTTAGAATTATGCTAAATCTGCTCTGCCTGTGCTCTATAGATGTAATAGCAAAGCCTAGATGACAGCATTTACTAAATATATTAAGTACAATGTTGAGATCTATAGCTCAGGAAAAAAAAAAAGGATTCCTTTTAAAATATTACTGTTCATTGACAATGCACCTGGTCACTCCAGAGCTCTGATGGAGATGCACAGTGAGATTAATGTTGTTTTCATGCTTCCTAACACAATATCCATTCTGCAATTAAAAAATAATAAACCATATAAAAATAAAAACAATATTCTTATCTCTAAATAAATTTATTTGAAGTTATATTACTATGTTTTTATAAATATCCACCTAATTTTTTTACTGAACCATATGAGAAGATTTTCTGGCTTCTGTATGTGGTCTTCTACATTAGTCATCCTTTCAGACAACTGAGATAGGACCCATCTTCCTCACTCTGTCTTACTTTTTTAAAATTTCATAATTGAATTCTTTTTTCTTGCTGCCACAACGAATTACCACAAGCTATGTGTATGAAAACAACACAACTTTATTATATCACAGTTCTGCAACTCAAAAACCCAGGTATACTGTGGCTCAGCTTGGTGTTTATGCAGTTTCACAAGGTAGAAACCAAGGTACAGGCAGGGCTACTTTATGTTCTGGAGACTCTAGGGATGAGTTTGCTATCACACTCATTTTATTTGTTGGCTGAACTCAGTTTCTTGCTTTTTTTTTTTTTTTTTTTTTTTTTTTGCATGGTCCCCATTTTCTTGCTGGCTGACAGCAGGAGGAATGTCTTTGTTCATAAACAGTGCCTCCATTCCTTCTAGTGTTTTTCATGTGGCAAAGATGGGTGGAGTCAGTCTGTGAATTTATCTGATTTCCTGCTGCCACAATTTTTCTAAACTCCAAGTGGAGACGATCATTGGCTTTTAAGGGCTCATGCGAATAGATTGGGCCCAACCAGAAAATCCAGGATAATTTCCCCATTTGAAGGTCTGTACTCTTAATTATCTCCACAAAGCTCTTTCTGCCATGACACATAACATTTTCACAGGTTCCACGAGGCATCTTCACAGGTAGGAGGGAGCATTCTGCCTATATCAGTTTTATATATTTCTCCAGCTTTACTATTGACTCTCACATTTCATTAGCCAGTGTAATGAAGCAACAATACTTACCCTCAAATCTCAAATCCATGCTTTCTCTCCATCATTAGAGAAATAATTCAAAATTTTCAGTCATAAATATGCATGAAATAAAAAATCATAATTTCATATTTTAAAATATTTTATAAGCATTCAAAAATAAATTCAGATCAATATTTTGAACTCAGTGTATTCCCTTATTTCTTTTTTTTTTAATTGTCTAAAGTTTTACATATGTCTCCTTTTTCCAAATTAACTCCCGCCCCCAGCCATTCCAACTCCCAGGGCAAGCCCCCACTGCCCCAGTGTCTGTGTCCATTGGTTATGCTAATATGCATGCATACAAGTCCTTTGGTTGATCTCTAAGCCCCTTCCCACCTCCCCTGCCATTTCCTTATTTCTTTATATCTGCTGCAAACTCCTACAGTCTCCATTCCTCCTGCCCCCATTCCTCTCTCACATACATGTTTTTATGAAAAGTGCTAATGCTTCAAAAAAGCATTTCCTCAGAGGTTACTCATCAGCATTGAATGCTTCTTTCCAAATACACAATGTTAAATGTTGAATTAACTGATTGGCTAGCTGGCCGCTTGCCTAAAATTCTCACTACTCAATTATAATGGCCCTTTTTACTTAATCCTATGAAATGTATCTAATGTCATTAATCCAATAATTCATATAACTAATTATTTCTAAATATTTTATGGGGGAAAATAGCCCTCCCAAGAGTGTGGGTTCAGTAAGTTTTCTTTCTCCCTTTTCAACACTTTTATTCAGTTGAAATTATTGTGTCTCAGAATAACTAACTCCACACCATTTTCCTTTCTTTTGGTGTACTTAGCTGGACTAAATTGCCTAGTTGCTTTTGAAGTTAACTTTAGCCATTTGTCTCTGAGAGCTAGCAAAATGATGTGGGCTTATATCCAAAATCTGGTACTTTGCTCTTTCCCTTTCTGGGTCTTGATACAAAGCAGCTTGATGAACATGGGACCACATTTTGAAGACGGAGAAACCACCAAAAAGAAGTTCCTTGATACTATTAATCACCTCTTACAGGACAGCCATTCATTCACTGATCATGCTCCACCTGTTTTACACACTATGAGAACAAGATATTGTATTAAGTGACTGTGAATTTATGTTTTATCTGTTTCAACAAGTGTTATTGCCATAATTAGTATAGATAATGTTATAAAAGCAGCTCAATCTTATTCAATTAATGAACTGGCATCCCCGAATAGCAGTCTATGTGTCAAAATTTAGGGTCTATAATATATGGGACTGCATTAGATACGGTGCCTGTTATGTTCGCTTAATCCAAATCAACTCTATGTCAATGGTAGCTTCTATTTCTATGACTCTGTTGCCATGAGTCAAATCCTGTCTTTATTCTGTGGCAAGTTTAACATTTCCACAAAGGGATTATAACCACCTGCTTCTGTTCAGTCATTTTACTGAGGGCTTGAAATTCTTCTCTTTCTTTTGAGAGATATTTATTGGGAAAATAAATACTCCTTCCAATAATTCAAAGAACTGACTGGGATCTGAAAGAACTGGATGATGCTGATATGAGGTAAGCATTCTACTTCAAGTACCAGCTATTCATGAAAGAATTCAAAATCAGACAGAGGGAAAAGTCTGAGCACCTGTCAAACAGAAAAACAATTTTGGTAATTCATATTTCTCAAAAATTAACAAGTAAATAACATTCTTTAATGCCCCATGATTCAAAAGTCTAAAAAGAATTTAAGATCTTAATACAAAAGGCTTATGAATAATTTTAATGATATACTGTTCACACTTCAGGGGAATCCTTATAACATAATTCAGAAGCCTGGAGAAGAGGGCAGTTGTGGCAAACCTTCAATCTGTAAAAACCACAATGTCTGCAAAACACAATAAAGTGAAGTGTAATAAAACAAACGATGCCTTTATATTGATATGTATGCACTTAAGAAGTTTTCTCGGTCCTTATAGAATTTATTATCAGTAAAATACTGGTGAACAACTAACTCATTTTCCAAACTCACCTCCCTCAGCCTAGATAAATCCTGTCCTATTGTAATGAAGTTTTTCAGAAGTTTCCCACAAATCTCAGGTTACAATGGAAGACCATTTATTTCTAAGTCAGATAAATTCTCAATATCTAGACTCTTAATACATTTTATCCAGGACTTTGTTATCATTCTTGAAAAGCTTTTGGCTTCTTCAAAAGAAACTTCTTACAGTTACAAGAGCACACTACTGTTTTATATGTCTCTTGGCCAGTATCATTAAAGTTTAGCTGATAGAACTAGAAAGTATTCAACATACTTTTTAAAAAAGATATTTTTACTAATTTCAGAGAGAAAGGGAGAGGGAGAGAGAGATAGAAACATCAATAATGAGAATCACTGATCAGCTCCTGCATGCCCGCTACCGGGGATTGAGCCCACAACCAACCGGGGCATGTGCCCTTGACCGGAATCAAACCTGGGACACTTCATTCTGCAGGCCAACGCTTTCAGTCCCTGGAACAAAGGGGAGAATTTAGAATAAATCAAAAATGGTTCTGAGAATGTTAATAGACAATATATTTGTACAATGTGTTTCCTAAATTAAACACCCTTAATCACAAGGTATAATTTAACTTCATAAAAAAACTCATACATATTTAATAAGTTCATTAGTTTGCCATTTCTTTTGTGAATACCATCACAACTGACTCGAGACCTAGAAGTTAGTTTTTCTCTTCTCTGTGCCTCACACAATTGCTGTGTGTAACTTTATTATAGCAGGGCCTTGATATGACCCTAGAGTGTTATTTCTACAGATTTGAATTCAACTTTACATCAAGATATGTGTCCAATCATTTATCCAAAGTAGTCTCCCTATCAGTCTTTGGTGAATAAACAAAGTTTAATGCTATATAATAAAAGGATAATATACAAATCAACTGAATGGCAGAATAACCAGTAAAAGCAGGAGCTGCCCCCTAGTGGTCAGTGTGCTCCCATAGGGGAAGTGCCTCTCAGCCACAGGCGGGGCTGATGGCTGGCAAGCTCAGTGGCCTGCCTCATGGCAGCGATAAGGATGTCGGACTGACGGCTTAGGCCTGCTTCCATGGGGAATGGGCCTAAGCTATCAGTCGGACATTCCCCAAGGGCTCCTGGACTGCAAAAGGGCACAGGCTGGGCTGAGGGATGCCCCCTCACCCTCAGTGCACAAATGTTGTGCACCAGGCCTCTAGTATAATATAATTAACCAAAATTTCATAAAGGAGGAATCATTGGAGTTGAACATTGAAGAATGAGTGGGGTTCTGATAGGTAGATTTATGAAAAGCAGGGCTTTCAGAAATAATGAGGGAGTGTCCCTCAGCCCAGCCTGCACCCTCTCCAATCTGGGACCCCTTGAGGGATGTCCCACAGGCTGGCAGGTGAGGGCAGTTAGGGGATTGGGCCTAAATGGGCAGTCGGACATCCCTCTCACAGTCCAGGACTGCTGGCTCCCAACCGCTCACCTACCTCTGCCTGATTGCCCCTAACTGCTTCTGCCTGCCAACCTGATCACCCCCTAACAACTCCACTGCCAGCCTGATCGATGCCTAACTGCTCCCCAGCCAGCCCGATTGCCCCTAACTGCCCTCCCCTGCCGGCCTGGTCACCCCTAACTGCCCTCCCATGCCAGTCTGGTCGCCCCTAACTGTCCTCCCCTGTAGGCCTGGTCACCACCAACTGCCCTCCTCTGCTGGCCCAGTCACCCCTAACTGCCCTCCCCTGTAGGCTTA
Organism: Ia io; assembly: GCA_025583905.1. Lineage (NCBI taxonomy): Eukaryota > Metazoa > Chordata > Mammalia > Chiroptera > Vespertilionidae > Ia > Ia io. Next base: position 18,113,898 of record JAJQQW010000002.1, on the reverse strand, counting down.
GTCTCCCCCTCCCAACTGTTCTCTCCTGCAGGCCTGGGTCCCCCCTAACTGTCCTCCCCCACAGGCCTGGTCCCCCCACAACTGCCCTTCCCTGCTAGCCTGGTCTCCCCCAACAGCCCTCCTCTGCTGGCCCAGTCACCCCTAACTGCCCTCCATTCTGGCCTGATCTCCCACAATTGCCCTCCTCTGCAGGCTTGGTTCCCCCACCACTGCCCTCCCCTGCAGGCCTGGTCCTCCCCAACTGCCCTCCCCTCCAGGCCTGGGTCCCCCCAACTGTCCTCCCCTGCAGGCCTGGTTCCCCCCAAACTGCCCTCCCCTGCAGGCCTGGTCCCCCCAACTGCCTTCCCCTGCAGTCCTGTCCCCTCCCAAATGCCCTCCCTGCTGACCTGGTCTCCCCAACCTGCCCTCCTCTGTCAGCCCAGTCACCCCTAACTGCCCTCCCTGCTTGCCTGATTGCCCCCAACTCTGCCTTCCCCTGCAGGCCTGGTCCCTCCTAACTGCTCTCTCCTGCAGGCCTGGTCCCCCCAACTGCCCTCCCCTGCAGGCCTGGGTCCCCCCCACAAATTCCCTCCCTTTCTGGCCTGGTCTCCCCCAACTGCCCTCCTCTGCTGGCCTAGTCACCCCCAACTGCCCCCAACTGCCCTCCTCAGCCAGCCATCTTGTGGTGGCCATCTTGTGTCCACATGGGGGCAGCCATCTTTGGCCACCTGTGGGCGGCCATCTTGTTTCTTGGTGTGACGGTCAATTTGCATATTACTCTTTTATTAGATAGGATAATAATTTATTCATCTATATATCCTATTTTCTATAAGTCTTAAATTTCTACATAAATAAATGAAATACATATACTTTGTCTATATTCCACCTTTCATAATAATATGTATTTTTGAGACTTCTGTTATTAAGACTATTTAAGACTTTAACTAAAAATACCTCATTACTTTTTGCTGTGAAAAACCAGATTTAATAGATTTCTTTTTAATTTTTAAAGGTAAATTTCAGCAAAAGAGTCACCTTTAAGGTTTCCAGCTCACACAGAGCATCATGAAAGTGTGCTTAACAAATATTAAAGCAGAGATCATGGTTTTCTTTTGATTAAATTAATCATCAGTGTGTGAATTTGATTGCTAAAAGAGGTCAAGAGTATCAGAGAGAAATTAAAAAATATTCAAAGCTAAAATAAAAGCTCTTGATTTTCTTCCCTTGAAAAATTTGCAGCTACATTTTTTTTCACAATGTTTTATTATTTTTGAGAGCAGAAATTAGCAACATTAGCATTAGCTGAAAAGTATATTATACATTTGACATTGATAAGACTTTTTCTGAAGAATATTCTATTGGGTCTCTGGTTTTCTTTCTTCATTTGAATAAAGATTTGAGGCATATGAATATTTCCATGGAAACACAGTTCCTTCAGGTAAGTCTGCTTTCTAAAGTATATTGACCACCTAGGGAATACAACATAGTTTCTAAGTTGTTCTGGACTTTTATTTATGATTCCCTTCTCATGGTACATTTTATCCCTAGGAAATTGCATTCTCCTCCCAGGCTTCAATTAGTTCCTACATATAGATATCTCTCAAATGTATTTTTCAACCACAGACCTTTCTACCAACCTACAGAGCTTATACCGAACTATTCACAAGACATAATCATTTTAATGTCTCATAAAATTTCAAACTTAAGATCTAGGCATTTGAATAATTATCTTCTACTCATCAAAAAACTACCCTCATCCATTGTTTATTATTTAAATACTACTGTATCAATTAATTACTACTGTATCACAATCCATTCTAAAATTTAGTGTAAGTAATCATAATAGTACACTTTTATATACCAGAGGGAGAGTGTGTTAGTCAACTGGTGTTGCTATACCATGGACTGGGTGGATTAAACAACAGATATTTATTTTTCACAGTTCTGGAAGCTGGTAAGTCCAAGATCAAGGTGCTGACAGATTCAATGTCATGTGTGAACCCTCTCCCTGATTTGCAAATGGATGTCTACTTGCTGTATTATCACAAAACAGAGAAGAAGAGAGCTTCAATCTGTTCATCTCATAAGGCGCTATCATAGGGCCTCCACCCTCATGACCTCATCTAAATCTAATCACTTCCCAGGGGCCCTAATTCCCAATACCATTATATTGGAGGTTAAGTTTCAACCTACATATTTTTGGAGGACACAAATATTCAGTCTAAATCAGGGAGGATGTATTTTTAAAATGTATTATTTTTATGTTTCAATTATAGTTTACATTCAATATTAATCTGTATTAGTTTCAGCAAAGTGGTTAGGACATCATGGACTTTACAGAGTGATCTCTCTGCTGCTTCAAGTACCCACCTGGCCCCAGACATAATTATCACAATCTTATTGATTATATTCCTTGTGCTGTAATCTACATCTCTGTGATTGTTCTGTAACTACCAATTTGTATTTTTCAATCCCTTCACCTTTTTCACCCAGCCTTCTATCTCCCTCCCCTCTGACAATATTTTTCTTTATATGCTGACCATGTGTCTTCCTGGATAGTTTTCAATGCATTTTCTACTAGCTGAGGACTGGCAAAAAATACTAGACAATTCCATCATTGTTTTCTTCTCTTTTCATTTTAATTTAGACTTTCTCATCTTATTTCAGAACAACATTGTATCAGATGAAATAATTATTTGGGACAAAATTATTTGTACAGAAACTTGGAAAAGTAAAGCTGGATCAAAATTTACAATGCTGAAAGGTCACTGTTGGTATACTTGAGAGCTCTAATGTACATTCTAGGAAATATAAAGACTTTGGGGAAGCATGTATGAATGGAAAGGAATCACATATTCATTTCTAGATAAAACTGTTGTCATGTAGTAAGATCATAGAGATGAGCTTACACCATTCTTATCAATTCTTTTTATTTGTGAAGTTAAATATAAATTGGTTTATTGATTTTCCTCCAAGATTAGCTTAAGTTTTACTAGTAAATATTCTGTTTTTCTAATCAATAGAGGATTAAATTGATTACTTTAAAATTGACTATGTATTCTTTTTCAAATATGTTATTGTGAGCACTTATGGCTCACAAATTGTGCTAACATGTTTATTGACTTTGTCACAAGTTTTAAGGGTGCAATGCTTTTATTATTTTAACAATATATTCTGACTAGAGGCCTGATGCACACAAATTCATGCAAGAATAGGCCTTCCTTCCCCTGGCTGCCTGCACTGGCTTCCCTCTGGCACCTGGGACCCAGCTTCGTCCAGAAGGATGTCCGGAATGATGCCAGATCTAATTAGCATATTACCCTTTTATTATTATAGATGCCTCAATATTAGTTTGGATATGGAGTTGGGCAAAAGAAACATATTACTCAATCACTCATATTCTTACTATTATCTCTTGTTATTAAATTTTAAAACATTTTACTAGCAGGAGGGAATTAATGAACATAGTTAATATTATAAACATACCTCAGCACAAATACTTACCATTCATCACATTCTTCAAAAAATTGAGAAATTGTAAATAATACTTCTATACTGACAATGGAACAACTAGAATCACCTACTCATTCTAGTCCTTTCTAGCATCTGCGGTATTCACAACTATGAATCTTTTATTTCTTATTACTCTTCTTGTACCTGATTTAAAAATGAAAAATGGACCCTGGAAGGATAGTTGTCCATTAGAGTATGATCAGAGCCAGTTAAAGGAATAGAGTGAGGTGGCGAGGAGTTCAGATGCTGGAATGAGGTTTTTATAGAGCAAGATGACTAGCCTCAGATGGCAGTGCAGGTAAACAACGCCACCAAGGTTGATTAGGCATCAAGGCACAGTTTAGTGTTATGATAAAGGGATGAATATGGAAAGAGAAAGTTTAGAAAAAAGACACAATAGGTGCATCCAGAAAGACTCCAATTGTCATTAGTAACAGAAAGATTCTGTTAATTGTATAACAGTTACACAATTCATTTTGTGAGACTAGCATTAGAGAAAGTCATGATAGCAACGATATTAGAAGGAATAAAAAATTTAGGTAGCATTCCATGCAGGAATTCAGGTTAGAGCATGTAATTTGGAATCAACATGACCCGTAAAAGGTCTACCTGACTTGCTGAGACAATCAAAAAGAATTAGACTCATTGCCATTGGATCATTTAAATACACCTAGCTCCCAATTACAGTAAACCCATCAACTTTCTCATTTTATGTTTGGAACTATTTCTGAACAAGGTTCATCAATTATAGTAGTCTAGGTGCTTCCCACTCGTGCATACCTCTGGCAATAATGGTATTTAAAAATCACTCTGCATTAGGGTTGGTTCTTCTAAATTCATCATCCCCTGAAAAGCCAAAGTTATCAAAGCACATGTTTCATTTAATCATTCATTGTCAAAAATATAGTCATTGTACAGTATATATACTTGCCCCAAAATTTCTGGCCACAGAAATAAGCTCCTGATATCAGCATTACAGAAAAATAGACTGAGTTATACATACCAACATTTGTCACTGTAATCTGTTTATACTTACAATGTGTATTGAACAAATCAATTGCATTCCATTGCTTTCCATTAGAGAATGGTCCCACAATTTAAGATGGATTAAAAAAATAAACCCAGGACACAATAAAACTTGAACACTGAAAGTATATATAGTCATTGGGGGTGCACAATCTGTGTATAACACCCACACCCTGAGGAATGACTCTTCCAAAAACCAAATAAAAATGAGAACAGTAGTTTTCTGCCTTCTTCATAATGTGTTTAGGTGAGAATACTCAGGAGGGTATGAATATATATGTGCTGTGGGTGGTGGACAAGTATATGCCTATTGAATAGACCAACTGTGCATTCCGCAAACTTCTGATGAGAAATGCATTTGAGGAATCCATGCTAGGATTAGTAGTTATTTTATGACATTGTTTTCTCTTGATCACACAAAATGAACACTTCACATTCAGTCACTTTTCAGTGCATGGGAACCAGGATATTTAATGAATCGGGATGGATAGTAATTGCCAGTAGCTTTATAGATGAGTAAAACATTATTCCTTTTTTTTTTTTTTGTAAAGGAAAAAAATGAAGGTGCTTTTGTTATTGTATTTACAGAAAAAAATGAAGGTGCTTTTGTTATTGTATTTACAGAAAAAAATGAAGGTGCTTTTGTTATTGTATTTACAGTTTTCAAAATCCGATATTTTCTTCAAAGTCCTCTCCTAGTCTTCATGTCTTCTGGATTATTTCCACTAGCATAGCATTTTGCTCCTCAGACAAGTTAGTAAAGAACTGGGTAGGTATTCAACCAATTTCTAACAAAAAAATGTGCTAGTGTAATTTATTTATATAGCACCATAAAAATTGTCTCTGAAACTTATGGAATATAAACCAGGGGTTTGGAAAATGAACTATGGGCTATGTTAATAAGGATATGGAATTTACCATTTTACGAAAGCAAATATAATAGACATGATGTATATACTTTCTTTCAATTAAAATATATACATTGAATACAAAAAACTTTTGTTAAATGCAACCTTTGTTGCTTTAATAGGTAGACACATACTTTAGCCTCATAAATTGGGGTTCAGCTTATGAAATACGGACATATTCTATGAAGAGGGCAAAGCATGAATGCCACATTAAAAGGTTAATATAAAATCCATAATGAGATATAACTGTATACCTGTTGGAATGGCTATCATCAAAAAGACAAGAGAGTCCTAGCCCGTTTGGCTCAGTGGATAAAGCATTGGCCTGTGGACTGAAGGATCCGTCAAGAGCAAGTACCTTGGTTGTAAGCTCCTCCCTGGCCCTGGCCCTGGTCAGGGCTCGTTCAAGAGGCAACCAATGGATGTGTTTCTCTCACATCAATATTTTTCTCTGCCTTTCCCTCTCTCTTCCACTCTCTAAAAATCAATGGAAAAATATCCTCAGGTGAGGATTTAAAAAAAAAAGTAGAAAATAATGGCCTTATCCAAAATATATGTCATCAGACTTTTAGGTTGTTTCAAAAATTTTAATTTGTAGATTTCCCTACTCTTAGAAGTATTTTCTTAGCATAAAATCCTGAAATATTCACTACGGGGTCAACTAATACTGGTTTTATGCCCATGATGGCCTTCATTGTTAATAAGTCTCTTGAGTGTTTATTAATACCAGCAATATATGAAAACACTACTTTAAATTGTACTAGCATTTGAGTATTTTTAAAAGTTTCTAGCTTATTTTTTATTGTAAAAACAATATAGACAGAAAAATAAATTTAAATAACAAAAGCATATAACATTTTAATACTAAGGGATGCCCTTAAAACAGATTAGGAGAAGTATGACATTAGTATGTGTACATGTACAGCCTTTTGAGTATAAGCACACCAATGCATGTCAGTGAGAGAAGAAATGCATAAATTCCTTTAAAGTACTGCAGAATGAATTATTTATTCTATACTGCTCTGCACTTATTGGGCTGTATTGGGTATACTGTATTTAGTTCAGGACATGACACTTTATAAAGGCCTTCAGTCATTAGTGTGTTTTCAGTAGAGAACAAAGATGCTGAAGAGCCTCATTGTGGCGCTAAGGAACATTTTGTAGAAATGAGAATATATAACTTAGACAGTGAAGTCTCAGAGGCCTTGAGAATTGACTGTCAATATTTGAAAAGCTGCCATTGGGGGAGATGAAGTGAATAGTAGACTTGTTTTATATTATCCCAGGGGGCAGAAGTAAATACTAGAAGAAACTATAGGCAGAGAGATGTGAAATAGGAATGATGAGGGACATCCTATGGATTAGAGAAGGCCACTAAAAAAGATGCTCCTCATAAGAGTTGTTTTTGTGTTTTTTTTCCCTTGAAGACTCTCAATCATTCCTTCCTTTTTCAGCCAGTTAACAATTAACACATCGTCCATTCTGTAGGAATAATAGCGTGTTAGATGGTTGACTAGACAGTGTGACATTTACAATTTCTACAAAGTCCCACAATTTGTGATGTCAAAGATATTTTCAAATATATGATAGACAGTATCAGGAAAGATTCATTAGAATATATAGCTCCAATCTGTAGTATAAAAGTAAGGTGTAAGTTAGAGTATATTTCTGCTTAACAATAAGAAGACCTTTCTCAGATTAGATTTGGACTAGTACCTAAGGAAATTATAATTTTTAAATATAGGTTAAAAAAAAAAAAGTCCCTTAAACTACCTAAGAGGTAGGGAGTTCCCCTCACTGGAAATGCTCACAATATGGATGACCAGTCACCGGACATGTGGTGCAAGCTTGTGCATTAAGTAATGACCAACATAAATGACCTCGGTATCATTTCTACTTCAGACAGGATGGCCCAACAGAATCTACGCTGCATAAGAACAGGCACTTTGTATTCATTACAATAACCCCAGAATCTAGAACAGTTTTGTGCACAGGAAGAGTTCCAAATCCATTTTTTCCCTTACTCTGTACTTATTCTATCAGATTTTTTTTTCTTTTTGCTTGATGCTATTGATAATTCTCCTGGAATAGCTCTTACTAGCAACCACCTTCCTAGAGGCCACAGATGTAAGTGTTAATCTTTGTTGAAGGGCATCTCTTTAAAGTTTATCAACTCATTTGTGATGGGGTCACGTCAAAATGGTGCTTTTCTTGGTAGGCCTCGTTGTTCTCTCTGTGAAAATGGCTCTGGTCCCTCTTGTTCCTATATGGCCATGCCATACTATGCCTGACATTGCTCAGGTCTTTTCTATTTTTCTCATGTGCAAGACTCAGGAGGATCCCTTCAATGCCTATAAAAAGGAATACTTGGCCACTAATAATTTTTGGTATCAATGATTGCTGGTTGTTAGTATGCATTCTCTTTTACTATTATAATAAATATCACATTTTTAACTAAGCTAATAGGGACCTGGAATAAAGTTTCTACTTTAAGCACCTCTTGCAGGCCATTTAATTTGGGCTAAATATATGTAAGGAGAGAAGCTGTATGTATATTACTGGAAATGTCTCTGAAAGGAACAGATGTGCTTTAACTTCTCCTTCTCCCTGTGGAACAGAAAATAAATATGATGGACAAAGGACACAAGTAAGAGCAGTTCTCTTCTTGAACCACAAAGTCAAGGACATCTTAAAAATGGTGGATCAAGAAGATAAAAGAAGCCCTAGTCAATTTGGCTCCTCAGATAGAGTATAGGCTTGAGGAACAAAGGGTCCTGGGTTCAATTCTGGTCCAGGGCACGTTGCAGGCTCTCCCCCAGTCTGCGCCCTGGTTGGGGCTTAGGCAGGAGGCAACCAATCAATGTGTTTCTCTCACATCAATGTTCCTCTCTGTCTTTCCCTCTATCTTCCCCTCACCCTAAAAATCAATAGAAAAATATACTAAGATGAGGATTAACAACAACAAAAAATAGAAGATAAAAGAATCTTGAGTTCCTGCACAGTATGGGAAATCATGACAAGCTTGAATTCACTAGGTTTACATAGAGAAAAATAAATGTTTGTCTTGTTTAATCTACTCTTGGAGTTTTTTTTCCCCAGTGAGAGTGAAATAGAATGCTAACTAATACATAGTTAATAATTTTAAAAGTTTTCATCTTTCATTTTGTTAATGTGGTCTATCACATTGATTAATTTGTTGAACCATCTTTGTATCACACATGGTTATCTCACATGATCATCTCACAAGTGATGTTGAATAACCTTTTAATATGCTGTCAAATTCAGTTTGCTCTTATTTCATTGAGGATTTTTGCATCTATGTTCATTAGGGATATTATCTCACAGTTAAGATAATATAGTATGTTTAACTTTATAAGGAATCTCATGTGGTATGAGATAGTAATAAAAGTTTATTTGTTGTTGTTATTCCATGTATATCCAGTATCAATTAAGTGAATTTCCTTTTCCCACTGAATTTCCTTGCTTTCTTATTCAAAAAGCTATTAGCCAAAAAAAATTATATTGAATATTATCTTAGAATATTAAAAAATCACAAAAATAATCAGATAAGGACTCAGATTAAATTGTTTTTAATACTATGTTAACCACCTGTCATATGATCTTATAACCTTTAAACTTGAGACACTTATTAGTCCTGATATTTTTTAATATTGTCAGAGTGGTGGTTCATAAAATATGCCTGCTATCCCTCACTCTGATTATCAATAACATACTGGTCTTTTGAATTCTTATATATATCTAATTTTTGCACCTGTTTCATATATATTGCCAAAACTTTTAAAAATATGGAGATTATTATTATATCAATGTTTTATAAATGCATACAGGTAAAATTAAATTAAGGAATAATACAAATATTTATATACTCAGTTGAAAAACTATTTTTTTAAATTTACAGATAATTGAATAAATATAACACAAACTTATCAATAAAAAGCAAAGAATAATATTTTTATCAGCTTTCCCTAGAAAGGTCTGCTTGAGTTCTGTTTTTCTGTGTTTTTTTTCCATAATAAAAACAAATTTCATGCATATGGTCTGTTAGTGTAGCACCTTCAGAATTGTGTAACATTGGGAAATTTTATTCATAATAAAGAAAAAGCGTCAAACATTTTGCATGTAGGATTTGACCTGGTGCCATTGAAGAAAAGCTTAAAAAACTTTTAATTTTTCTGCAAAAATTTCAGATACCGCATGAGAGTCAATGTTAGGCAAAATAGGGCTGGTAATCTTCTTATCTAAACAAGAGCACGAGATCCATCCAGGGGACGTGACAGATCAGTGGTTAGCAAATGTTCTTCCAGCCAGGATATTTTAGCACATAACACTGCATTGTCGGACTGATTATGGGATAGCTCAAAGTAGAGGTTTGTGCTGCTAATCAGGAACCAGAGTCAGTGGAAAGCTAATTGTAGGGTCAGAATTGAACATTTGGAGGTGGTAGCTGCGTTCTGATTTATTAACTCAGACAAGACCACAGTAAGAAAGGATCAATCATGTTGTTTAGCACATAAATTACATCCTTGATTTTTCAGAGAGAAGAAAGAACAGAGTATTTGGGTATGTTATAAACAAAGTTCTTATTTATTCTATTGAATCACAAATGGAATAATTGCTTCAATTCTGTATTTTTTTTCCTTTATTGATTAAGACATTACATATGTGTCCTTAACCCCCCATTGCCCCGCCCCCCCACTTCCCCCAATCATGCCCTCACCCCTCTGGTGTCTGTGTCTATTGGTTAGGCTTATATGCATGCATACAAGTCCTTTGATTGATCTCTCCCCCTTACCCCCGCCCTCCCCTTCCTTTTCTCTGAGGTTTGATGGTCTGATTAATGCTTCTCTGTCTCTGGATCTCAATTTTGTATTTTAAAGAGACAGAAGGTATGGTACAGAATGAAGTATATTCTTTTCCAAAAAAAAAATCACACAAATTATTAAAGAGATATTTTAAACCCTAAAAAAAAGTGTCAACTTTTTGATGAAAGAATTGGGAAGAATATGCCAATTTTATTGCCATAATTTCAAACTAGATTAGGCAATATTCCTTAACAACATTATTACCTTAGCATTAAGTTGTCTTATGATGCTTAGTTTATATGTGGGAAAGATATGGTCTTGTTACCACATATTAGGAGTATATATGTATCCCATGCTTTTTTGACAGATGGCATGTACTGAATTAACCAAAAGTATAGCAAAGCCCCAGTCAGTTTACCAACTATGATTAATAACACCCAGATTGAGATCTTTAATAAAATAGGTGCAGAAACAGACAAAGCAAGGCCAAAATGACTGCACTTCCAAATTCTATTCAGAAACAGAGAATGAAAAACATTTTTAATGAAAGAGGAAAATGAGTTTCCAAAGAGAGAGAATAGTGAATAATTTCAAATATTTAAAACAATGTCAAAGAGCATCATTATTAGATTACTTCTACAATTGCTCAAGAGCATGGAATAAGTATGACAAAAAAAAAAAAATTACATGGATGGGTACAAGTTGAAACTCTCTCCCAAGCATTTTCTAACCAATCAAATAATAAAATTAGGAACTACACCTTTTTAGATGGTAATGAGTTCTTTTACTATATAGTTCTTTATATAAATATAGCTAAGGCATACTAAGATTAGAAACAGATAATTTATGTGATATTAAGTAAGACCAATGGTTTTCACATTTCACAACTTGAACGGGTGAGAAGTTTGAGTCACCAGGGCTGAGCAGCTGAGACAGGGAATGCAGTCAAAGGGAAGATGGTTAGCAGGGCTTGCATCCTCCTATCCACTCAAACTTTATTTCTGTCCCCTTCAAACAGTGCTTTGCCAAGTGTTTTATATATTAGATTACACACTCATCTTTTAGCTGTGTACCTAAGTACTGTATTTAAACTAAAGAGCAATTTCTGCAGCATTCCCATACTCAGGAGGTACACTATGTTTCATTACAGCCAAGGTAATAAAGACTGTGGGCACACCCAAGAGGAAGAGATAAAACCCACAGATAATTGGCTCATGAAATCTTATTGTGTGTAGAGAGCAAGCCATGAGACAGAAAAATACCTTAGGACTGGGCTTTCTCATAAAAACATTTTCCATTTTAATGACATGGACTTTGAGTATTTAATCTTCCTTTTTTCACACACTTACCTGTGGATGTTGAGAGGGCAAAACCAGACCCCTTTTAGTCATTTGATTTCCAAGACTCTGAGTATTGGGGAGAAACTTCAGTGAACCAATAGGTGCCATTGTTAGTTCTATATCAACATACAAAATCCAAGTTATTTATCTTTATGTTTATGCTTCACTTTGAAACTCTGTGCAAAGCTTTCAGCATTATTCAGGAATTTTTATATCAATAACCTTGGAAGCTTCTGTGAAATATGTAACAAATACCTGCTTACTTAATATGCTTAGAAAATCCCATAGAAATATGGAACTCACATACAGTGTGTCCAATGATGAGTTAGTAAAACATGGTTAGGAAATACTACAAAATGTTCCCCATCCCAAATATATTGACAGTGTCATAATCTACTGTATTATGGAAGAAATGTGCTCCCCAACCCCAATGCATATGTTGAAGTCCTAAACCCATGTGACTGCATTTGGAGATTAGACCTTATAAAAGATAATTAAATGAGTTTATGAGGGTGGGGCCCTAAGCCAATAAACTGGTGTCCTTATAAGAAAAGGGATTAATAGCAAGGATGGGTACACAGAGAAAAAGTCACAATGAGAAGACAGCAGTCTGCAAGTTAAGTAGAAATACCTTGGGACTGGGCTTTCCTGAGGGCTCAGGAAAAAACAACAACAACAACAAAAAAAAAAACCCCAACATGTTGATATGGGGCATTCAACTCCCAGAACTGTGAAAAATAAATTTCTGTTTTTTAAGCCATCCAGTCAGTGACATTTTGTTATGGCAGCCTTAGAAAACTAATGAAGCTACAGGAAACAAGGTAATTGTAAAGACATGAAAAATTGCCTCTTGGAGTTTTTTCTGCTGGTTTGAAAGATGTTGGAAAATAAACAAGACACAAATGAATCCTAGACTCTAGTCTTAATAATAGATATGGAGAACTTGATTCTAAAACATGTGCATTGGGCTCACTGTAAGCCAAAGACATGTGGAACAGGTTGAACACATTAAGCTGCCATGTCTGGTTCATTTGCTAAAGTTATTAGTAAACTTATGAAAAATAATTATTTCGTTGGTGCCAATTCACAGTTGACTCTACTAAGAACTCATCTTACTATAATTAATTCAGAAACAGCCATCATAAATTAAACCATAAATGTTTATAAATTAATTTTTCTTGTCTGAAAGGCAATTGAAGCATATATATAGTATTTAAGCATATTATATTTACAGTATACTTACCTTTTACAATTAAATTTAGCTTATCATCACTATACCATCAAATGCATTTACCCAGTAATATATAAAATCCAATGTCTACTTAAATACTTAATAATTGCTCAATAATGCTCTATCTAAGGAAAAAGATCATTATTAGCTAGGTTAATACTATTCAATTTTCTCTTTTACAATTTACTTTATGACTATACATGAAAGATGCATAGGCTATTGAGTATATTTTAATAAATGTACATTTATATATATGGTATATAGGCAATAAACACTCTATATATGTTAGTGTGAATACAAAGACATTGGTGGTCATAATCTGATGCCAACATAATGAATGAGAGGGAGTGTTCTCTGTTATCAGCTAAGTGGCTCATCACCCACAATATGTTCCATAATACACATTCCAAATGTTTTTTTTATAGTTCAAAATAAAAGACTATAATAAAGCACAGATTTTGTAATTCAATCAACACCTTTCCCTGGTGGGGACTTTAGTCTGATATTCGGATAACTCCTAGAAGACTTCAGGATGAGTGGTAAACATTTTGCCAAATATATTTCAAGCCAGCGGCATCCTGGGTCCTCTCTGGGATTTTTGTTGGAGAGATTAAAACTTCTGGAGTCCCTAAAGCACATTTTGATGAGAGAACAGAATCCTTAGGGTAGGTAAGTGGTTCTGACAACATATTTTATTCCAAATGAACTTCTCTTTGTATAATTCTAGGGAACTTCAGAAGTACTGGATCCTCCAAAGTCCTTGAAGAGTCTCTTCCACTGAATCATGCTTTTACAACCAGTTGAAACAAAACACTAAATCCCTCCTTGAAACTCACTGCTTTCCAATTCCCATTTGAATTGTTTTTTATTTAATGCCTGAATGGGTTCTTCTCCATTTAAACACCACCTTGACTCTTCCCAAAATCTCACTCCTAATCCACACTTAGGGAATTATCCTGAGCTCCTTAATTTAAAAAAAAAAAATAAAAAGTAATCTAAAATTAAAGATAATAAAAGTCTTCTTTCTACTCAGAATTTACTGCCTAAGTTGTATACTATGCAACAATGCAGAGTACAGTATCTATGGGAATTCAAATTAGTTAAAATATCTTAATAATTAGATTAATTTAGTCCTAATTTTATTAATATCCTCTGCTATGCTATATAACACGTTATTTTCTTACTCCTGGCAATGTTATAATATTAAAATGAAGAGCAATTTAACTTTAAAATATAAATTCATTGGGTTGTATACACACAATTGAATTTATAGCAGAAAAAACAAGTGAGTAAGAAAGTTAAACATTAACAGAATAAGGAAGACTATATTTAAATTGGTGGTGAAGGGAAGGGGATACATTTCTAAAATTAATGCATATATATATATATATATATACACATATATATACACACACATATATATATATATATATACATTAAATATGTAAAAAAAGTATTTAAAAAATTTACTTTGCAGTATCATAGATATGCATGCCAATCAACCACAAACTTTATGTGAGACCAACATTGAAAAATCAGTACAAAGACTTTTTGTTTTGTTTTGTCTAAAATTTTATTGAAAATTTTCAAACCTGTTATAAAGTTGAAAGAACTAATTGCAAATATATTACTGAAAGAAAGTGGAAATATTCTATACTTTTAATATAAAAATATGTACTAAACTTAAAAAACAAATTTTTAAATTGCTATCTTTTTTACTAATGCAAAGGATTATGATGAAAATATTTGGTACACTAAATTTCCCAATATTATATTCTGGGAAAGAATTTGACATGAGCTAACAAAGATGAGTTAAACTAAAAATATAGTTAAAAGGATGAGGGTTGCTGGTGCTGGGCTCGAGGATTTTGCTTTGGTTTGGTTTTGTGTATATGTGCGTGTGTGTCTTTGATACATTTCTCAAATGTGACTATTATCAGGCCTGTAGCTGCCTCTCTATGAGTCCCATAAAGTGGAGAGAGAGCAATATCATGTGAAGAGTGTCTGGGGTTAGCCTATGGCTCTGTTCTCACAAACTTCCTATATATTTGGGACTAGCAGCCCAGTCAGGCAAGCACTACTGCAGCTTCCTAGTATTTTTCTGTTCCTGTTCTACATGTTGATGCAACACTGTTCAAACAAATTTATAATCATATAATCAAATGTTGGATAAATGAATGTAAGTAAAAATAATAAGTGGCCCATACGTGATTGTTGATTTACTATAAAATTAATGTATGCATACACCACTGAATTTTAAAAAGTGGTATCATTGATTAAAACTTAATAAAATATCTGGTACAGCTATCACACACTATGATATATATATATATATATATATATATATATATACACATATATATGTATATTTAGTAATATTCACAATAATTGTATGAGATAGGTGTTATATTAATTTAATTTGTTATTATGCTAAAAGTAAAAGAACTTGGAATCTGGCTTCAAACATAGTATTTTTTTTTTTTTACTTGCTCTAATCGTTCATTGAGTCATATAATTAATAATCAGCAACACTGGATTTAGAGATCGATATTTTTTACTTACATTTTAGCAGCCTGCTAAATTTAGACCTTAGTATAGAAAATAAAATGAATCTGACCTCTGAAAAGAGCAGAGAATCTCATTTGCATGGATACTTACATAACAATGACATAACCTCTGCTCCTTAACTTGCTTTGTTAATGACATGGTGTGTCAACATGAAGTCATTTTCAAACCCATAGTTACATGCAGCCAGTTTAATGATAGACATCTGTCTGGAACTACATGGAAGCTGTAATTGTGCCCTAACTTTCTGTTTTTATAACCAAAAGGAAGTACACTCATTCCAAATATATCCAGTTTGACATGGTGTCTTTATTTTCCTTCACAAAGGACTTATGACCTAGGAATTTTTCTGACCTCATTAAACGTTAAATGTAAGAAGAAATCAAATCAAATGACAAGTATACGAGTTTATGTCACAGAATTGCACAAAAGAACTACTAACAAGAAGTGGGTCTACATGAGTACCCCAACAAAGACAAATTTTATATACTTTCAAATGTCTACAATGTTAAATTTCAGAACAATAGTTTTGAAGTACTAGGAGCCCTTCCATTCTTTTTTAAATTTTTTATTTTTTACTTTCAAAGGTTAATGATATCTGAATAAAACATAAAGGTATTTTCTTCTAATGTTGTGAAGTGTTGATAATATTTTTGGTAAAGTTTTGGAAATCTAATAGCAATTAACAATATATTAATTACTAATATAGATCATTGTCAAGCATACATATTTTCCCAAGGAGAATAATAAATAGAAATGTATTTCATGAAATGAATATTTCATTAAAATCAAGTAAAGAAATTCTTTGCCAGGAGAAAACCTTCATGAAACAGAATACTTGACTGCAAAATTTAATTTGAAGAGCATCATTAATAATGCAAACCTACCTAGCAGTAGGTGTCACCTGAAATCTAGCCACAACACATTTGCTTCCACAAACTTAGTTTCTATGAGTTTGACCTTGGCATGCAATTATGTCACTGGTTCTGCCATCCCAGGTTTCCTGAAGGGCAGAGCAAATCAAAAATTGTGAATGAGGCCAAGAGGAAAACAACAGTAAAAATACTCCACATAAAAGAAAGTAAAATTATTTAACATAATACTAGAACTGAAATCTCACTATTACAAGTAGTCACTTTGCTTCCTTTTTTTTTTGCACCCATAGTGACAGCTGTCTTTATTCCTAAAATAGTTTCTTACCTTCATAATGGGATGGATTCTGCTAGTAAATAAATAAATAAATAAATAAATAAATAAATAAGAATTAATGCCTCATTACTTTAAATCTCATTTGTTTCTCCATGTTACATTTAAGAAAATGAAAACATATTATATTGCTCCCATTTCAACTTCACCAGTTGTGGAATTTCTAGCTGGATTAGACCTAAGGCAGTGCTATCTTTTAAATCAATTGGGACAAAGAAAATCCTTTTGTAAATGCAATAAAAATATTCAGCATATCTTCTGCATTTACATCTTATGTTACTCTATAATGAATGCAAAAGCTTCTCAGATTCATTTTTAGTGAACAATATAAATAATGTAAAAGAATATAATGAAGTACATTATTAACATTTTTTCCTTTCCTTTCCTGTACATGTTTGAACAGCATCAGGCATTACAGTTGGGTAAAATAATTAAGATTCAAGGAAGTTAATAGATTACATGTTTGTCTTCACTCAAGTTCAGAACTTCTTGCAATATGTAAATGATGAATCAGCAGATGGATATAAACTAGCAGCTTAATATGTGCAAGGTTAATTTGAAAAACATGGCTTAATCTTTGGCCACTGTTGGGCTCCCAATATATCTCTGCTGATATGAGAGTGCTTCATAAAACTATATTTTTCTTTTTCCAGGAATATAACCTGACCCCATGAGCATTTTTAGTAGAGGGTTGATTCAAAAGGAAATCTAGAGGGTTTGGCAAAGAATGCTCACTGTCGCTGAGACAACCAGCTGCTGGAGAGTGAAAACTTTCATCAACTTCTTCTTTCTTCTCTCATAAACTTTAAGCTTAACAAACAAATTTTGACCTTAATTTTGATCTGAAAAATTATTATAATTTTCATAATTCATGAGTTGATCTTCCCATGGAAAACACCAATATCATCTATTTTGTTCTTCCTCTCTGGTATATTACCCAGTGTCTGAGCACATCTAACAAATTGGCTGAAGAGAAATAAAGGGACAGGTTTTGTTTATTACTCTGCATTGGCTTAACCTCTCTGCCTCTGTCCAAGCCTAGTTATTACACCAGGTGCTAAAGGAAGACAATGAGAAGTCACTTTCTTGGATGAAGTCTTTGAGATATCGTAGCATAAACAACACTGGCCTGAGAGCCATATAATGCAGTCAATAGAGGGACAATTTCCCCTTTTGTGTATAGGACACAGTATAGGTTAAGGGTTCTAAGAACAGCACTGCATAAGGCAGACAGCACTGATGGGAGGCGGGTGTTGGGAGATGGAGAGACTGAGCAAAATTAAAAGAAATAAAAATAGGGAGAGCTCATGGTGATGGACAAAAGTCTGGTGATTGCAGGAGGGATGGGGGTGGGTGGAGGTGGAAGGAGAAATAGAAGTGATAAATGGTGATGGGGGTACTGCCTTGGTAATTTGAGGATTCAAGTCATAGTGCGTGTTGAGATATGCCACCCTCAGCCAGGGCACTGATGCCTTCTATATGGGCTCTGGCCACAGCAGAAGTGATGTGGTAGCAGACATAAAGCAGTCATCAGGAAGCAAATGTCAAAACAAGAAGCTGTGGGGAAAAAAAAACCTATACACAGAATTCTGTGAGCTCATTTGATACATCTACACAATGCAATACCTTTGGGGGATGGAGAAGAGGTTGCAGGGTAGATAGGAGTAATCTGAAAACTAGTGACATGTGTGTCCCCTGGGACAGAGCCGGGACAGAGGTCACAACCCCCATCCATGGAGTAAACCTGGCCTTTTATCTGTTTTTGTCAATCGAGTTTTATTGATACATAGCCACACCCATTTGTTTATGTCTTTTCTATGGGTGCTTTCATGTTACAACAGCAGAGTTGCTTAGCTATGACGGCAAAGAATAAAATATTTACTATCTGGCATTTTTTTTAAAGGTTTTTTTTTTTTATTGATTTCAGAGAGGAGTAAGAGGGAGAAAGATCTAGAAACATCAATGATGAGAGAGAATCATTGATTAGCTGCCTCCTGCACGCTCCCCACTGGGGATCAAACCTGCAACCCAGGCATGTGCCTTGACCTGGAATCGAACTGTGACCTTCTGGTTCATAGGTCAATGCTCACCACGGAGCAACACCAGCCGGAATCCTATCTGGCATTATATAGAAAAGTTGCCAAGTCCTAGGCTACAGGATAACATCTGCAGAGAGCTCAGTGACATTATGCATAGACTTAACTCTTGTGTGTGTTATAGGTTCACACAAGATAAGCACAAGGAAGGTTTTTTATTTTCAGAAAGTTTAAAAGCATGTTTGAAGAGTGGAGAATTACAGGGAAGTATATCAGAAGTATATCTATCCACTCCACAATGGTTCTAATTAAAAAAACCTCCTCAGCTCCACACCCTGCCTCAGTCACAAAAGTCACTGAAGTGAAAAATTCAGGTATTATCTCTGTTTCAAGATAGCTTTCACCCAGAGGAAAATGAACACATAAGTAGTATACATTTGCATAGAGGTAAGTCCAGAGTAGGAAACATAAATGTAATAATATGAGGAAGGGTAATACATTCTGTATATTGGACCCAGACTCCACTTTGGATCACATCCACTGAGCCCAACTGCACTGTCCCTAACCTTTGGATGTAGAAGTGGAATATACATGCTAAATTTTGCATGCAACTGATTAGGTGGTGGATAGTTACCCATAATTATTGTAGTACTACCTGATCAATACATATCACATTTAGATCAACATATAACTCCATCTGTGTCTTACAAAGCCCTATGTAATCTGTTCTTCATTATCTTTCCAACATCATCAAATATGGCTATTTTTGTTCATTGTGCTTCAGTCACACCCATACGCTTCCTGCCCCTTGGACATGAAAAGCACTTTTCTGACTTAAAGCCCTAATTAACTCTGTGTGGGATGCTTTTTATGTCTCTTCCTCACCTCATTCATTCCTCACTGCATCAGAGGAATTTTTCCTGATCACACTATTTTAAATAGAATACTACTTATTCTCTAATCTGTAATATGTTCACCTCCCTAGTTTTTCTTTTACTATCTCATATATTATACATCTTATTGTCGAATTGTTTATTCATTGTCTCTTCCACAAAATTTTAACACCATGAGGGCAAAGACTTCATTTGTTTTATTTTCTTCTCTACCTCTGGGCCGTAGTATAGAAATATTGTGGTTATTCAGTAGCATTTGTTGAAAAAATGAATAAATAATTTTATTCAGTAGGCTCACTGGTGGCCTTTACATATTGTTATTGCTGTCATTCTATCTTGGGAATATATATAATTTTCATTCGTTGTTTTCAAAACTTGTGAAGTTTGAAGTGTAATGAGTTTGTCATTATGCAAAATAAGAATTTTTTTGCTATTAAAGAATAACTGAAACACTAATAAGCTCACATATATCTGTACATCAAAAAAATCACCTGTTGTACTAAACATAAGAAATCATTTTGTTAGGAAACAATAACGTATGTTCTGAAAGAGAATACTCTTCTTTAGGCCCTTTAATCTTCATTCTAATCTATCATAAAGACAGAACATGTTTGTGAAACTGATAGATGTTTTAAAGTTTTAAGAAAAGAGATACAGTAGAAACACGTAAGAAAACAGTGAATAAAAAATGTTATGTGTAGAAATTATATTTTTAAAAAGTTCTAAGTGCTGAAGGGGAACATTAAATAAATGGAAATAAAGTAAATATATGATTTTTATAGGTTTTCAAACATGCTTTGTTTAGCAATGAAGACACATCACAGCACTTTAGGGGACCATAATTAGCTGCACCATCTTTTCCAATATAGGGCCTGCCTTCTGATTTTAGGTAGTATAGTGATTTACTCATTGATCATTATATTTTAACTAGAGTTCTGGTGCACGAAAATTCGTGCATTGGCAGGGGGGTTTCCTCAGTCCGGTCTGCCCCCTCTCATAGTCCGAGAGCCCTCAGGTGATGTCCTACTGATGGTTTAGGCCTAAGCTGCAGTCTGGCCTCCCTCTGTGGGAGGGGACCAGGATGATCAGAGGAAGGCACCACCCCCATCTCCTTGTTACTGCTGCCACTGCCGGCCACGGTGGCTGCAAGGCCTGAGCCTGGGCCTTGCAGCTGTGGGGGCTCATGGCTGTCTGAGCCCACGGCTGCTGTGAGCCCATGGCTGCCATGAGCCCACAGCTGCCATGAGTCCTGGGCCTTGCAGCCACTGGGGCTCGAGGCTGTGGCTTTATCTGGATGGACGTCCGATGGACGTGTGGAAGACATCTGCCCTAATTAGCATATTACCCTTTTATTAGTATAGATACTAGAGGCCTGATGCATGAAATTCCTACAAGAGTAGGCCTTCCTTCCCCCAGTTGTTGGCACTGGCTTCCCTCTGGCACCTGGGACCCAGGTTTCCCTTTCAGCCCCAGGCTTTGTCCAGAAGGTCATCTGGAAGGATGTCCAGTCTAATTAGCATATTATGCTTTTATGATTATAGATTAGGTTTAGAGATAGTTATAAGATTTGAAAGAAAGGTCATTGACACTAGAAAATAACTTTTAATAATTAGTTAAAATAGAGCAAAAACAAAAGCTCTTTCAAAATCTAGTCAATTCTGCAGTCTCATAAATGCTACAGCATTGTGGTTAATTACTGGAAGTCTGTGATTGGCTGTCCCAATGACTGATTCTCAGATCCTCGGTTTAGATGTTACAAGGATTTAATAGATCAATGAACAGGCCAATGAAATGTATTGACTTCTCTGCTGTTTCTTCATCCATTTGTTTCAGGCATAGAAACATAGTTCATGGCTGTTTGACCCAAACATTGGATTGTAGCAGGAATGATTCACTGTTTTTACTCTGTGCAATGACTGATTTGACTGTCACACAATCAATCTGATTGATTGTATAAAAGTTGGCCAACAAAAAAGTTGCCTTTCCATAGCTGTTCTCATCATCCTGTAAAAAATATAATTGTCTTATATCTCTTTAGAACAACTTTTGAAGAGGTGCTTTGGAAATCACTCTATTCATTCTAATGCAGATATCCAAACCAGGTATGTCTTTCTTAATTGATCATTAACAGTTCCTCTGAGTCACCACTGGCACTACCACGGTTCAGCACATTAAAATGCTTGCAGTTGGCATTAGTCTTCTGACATTTAATTTATCCTGGGGTTTTACATAACTGACCACTCTTTCCAAAAAATGCTTTGTGGCCTTTACTACATTTTGGCTGCCTATACTTCATGTTCCCACAATATGGCACTACCATCTTTGCAGATCAACATGGATTTGATAGTTTGTTATTATTCACTCTTTCCATTAATCACAATCTTCAAATTTTAGTGAGATCAAAGGTATTCTTACTAAATAAACAAGAAAAAATTCTTAATTATATAAGAGAGGTATTAACCTCTAGGACTGCCATGGACAATCATTAATCGTGATTTACTAAAAAAATTTAAATACAATATTCTCAAATTTTAATATAGAAATTTATTAGTTCATATATGACCTGGTCATTTGGGGAGAAATTCCCAGATCCGAAATCATCAGACTTTTTAGCTCCTTCCACCCAGTTAAGGTGTGAAGCAGATTAAAACAGATTTGTACCCAAAGAATTATATCCTCTTATTTTAATGATACAACCTCAAGAAATTTTCACAATTTTCATAAGGCAAAGATGAATAATGTACACTTAGAGAAGCAGCCTATACATCTTTCTTTAAAAGAAGTAATTATAAATATTTCATGTTTGAAAAACATTTTTTACTTTATTTTTTCCAGAACCTTTTAATATTTAGAATAAGATTAAAAAGGAAATAATAAAACTTCCCATATACTCCCACTCCCACACATGCATGGCTTCTTCCATTATCAACATTACTCACCAGAGTGGTACTCCCCCCCGCACCCTCCCCTGCAAGGATGAACCTACCTTAACACATCATAATCATCCAAAGTTTATGTTTTACCTCAGCGTTCATTCTTGGTGTACATTCTGTGGGTTTGGATAAATATGTAATGACAAGCATTCATCTTTATAGTTTCATACAAAGTATTTCACTCCCCTAAAAATTCTCTGTACTCTGTCTATTCATTTCCTCCACTCCCGCACCCACACCCACACCCACTCCACAGTTTTGGCTTCTCCATAATGTCATATAGTTGGAATTAAATGGTACATAGCCTTTTCAGATTGGCTTCTTTCACTTAGTAATATGCATATAAGATTTTTCCATTTCTGTTCATGCCTTGAAAGCTCTTTTGTTTTTATTGCTGAGTGATATTCCATTGTCTGAATGTACCACATTTATACCACTTGGTTGCTACCAAAATTGACAATTATGAATAAAGATGCCAAAAACATACATGTCAGGTTTTTGCATAGAAATAAGATTTTAGCTCTTTTGGGTAAATACCAAGGAGTAGGATTATGTTTAGTTTTGTTATAAACTACCAAATGTTTTCTAAAATGTATATACCATTTTGCCTCCTCACCAGCAATGTGTGCAAGTTCCTGTTGCTTCACATCCATGCCAGCATTTGGAGTTGTAAATTTCTAAATTTTTGGCCATTATAATAGTATGGTGGTATCTCATTGGTGTTTTAATTTACATTTTATTGATGACATATGATGTGGATCATATTTTCACATTCTTATTTTTAATTTTGTGAGGTGTCCTTTATGATTTTTGCCTCATTTTTTAATTTTTTAAAAATTTTCTAATTATTGAGTTTCAAGAGTCCATTGTATATTTTGAGAAAAAGGCCTTTAGTTAGTGAGTCTTTCACAAATATTTTCTCCCATTCTACGGATTATCTTCGTATTGTCTTTGACACAGCAGAAATTTTTCATCTTTTAAAAGTTCAGCTTATCAATTATTTCTTTAATGGGTTGTGTCATTAATGTTGTATCTAAAATGGGATCCCCATACCCAAGGTCATATAGATTTCGTTCTTCATTATCTCCTAGGCATTTTATAGTTTTCATTTACACGTTGGTCTATGATATCCACTAATTTTTTTTTTCTTTATTGATTTTTAGAGAGAGAGGAAGGGAGAGAAATAGAGAAGTAGAAACATCAATGAGTGAGAAACATTATCAGTAGGCTGTTTCCACTGGGGATCAAGCCCACAACCCAGACTTATGCCCTGACCAGGGAATCAAACCAGCAACCTCTTGGCTCATAGGTGGACATTCAACCACTGTGCCACATCAGCCAGGTTAAGATATCCAATTTGACTTAAATCCTGTTAAGGGTATAAGGTCTGGGTCCAGAATGACTCTTTTGCATGTAAATGTCCAATTATTTCAGCACCATTTGTTGAAAAGTTTAGTTTTTCTCTATTGTGTTGTCTGTGTTCTTTTGTCAAAGATCAGTGTACTATATGTGGGCCAATTTCCGGGCCATATATTCTGTTTCCTCAATCTACTTGCAAATTTTTTCACCCATACTACACTATCCTAATTTCTGTAGCTATATAATAAGTCTTAAAGTCTAGAAAGTTAGAGTAATTTGTTCAACACTGCACAATTTGTTTTATTTCCTGTAAAGACAACTCCACTAATGTCATAATAATAATTTTTTAAAAACCTAAAATATGAATGGTTCTGGCTTGCTGACCAGTTTGCCAAAGAGGAAGAGGTATACAACTTAATTGATGCCTAGGAGTACTGGGAACATCTATGAAATAAGGAGCTTGTCCCTCTTTTCTAAAACCTTTTCCTTATCCCCGACACTTTTAGCTTCTCCATCACTATCAATTTTGAGCTAAGTAGACCTGGCTTTGATTGCACCTCTAACCTTTGTCAGACAGAGTAAGAAGCCCCAATCTCTTAGATCAAGATGAGCTTTGTATTCTAATAGCATTAGGCTCAGCACATCCCATCCTTGCCCTACACAGTTAGAAGGTGCCTCCCACCTCTTCCTTCTATAGTAGTTGTTCCATTATTCCTTGCTGAATACATTAATAAATAACAGAATGAATGGATAAGTAACATGTATGATATACCTGCACCTTATTAATAAAGTTAGACAAATTTAATGTATAAAAGTATAAAGCATTCATCTGATCTACAATCATACTAAAAACTAAGAAGTCAGAATATGAGTAAATACATAAAACAATAATAACAATTATAAAATTTTATTTTTATGCTATCATTAATTTAAAGAAAAAGAAAGTGATAAAGACTAAAGAATTTAAATATTCTGAAACAAAGGGAGTCTGAAGCAAGCTTTCAAGAGACATTACTTCAAAACAATACATTTATTAATTTATTTATTCAGATAAAAATTAATTCAAATAAAATATTTGAATTTTTATTGCTACTACTACTATTATTCACCATATGTGGCAATCTGACAGTATTTTAAGAAAAGTATTCTAAAAATAAGTCAAGAAGAAATTAAGTCAGTGTTGTATTATAACCCTGCTTTAATCAGATCTCATGCCCGAACTCTCTAATGAAAACCTAGAATCCAGTGTAGAGTAAAAATTCTCTATCAAATACTTAAAATAGTTCACAACTACTGGCTGTATGGAAATATCAGTCAGTTGGGCTCTATGGAGTAGTAACAGAAGCATAGATTTCTGAGCTGAGTGTCTGGTTTCAAATTAGAGTTTTACTGCTAGAAAAATGACAACTCCATGAGGTTTGTGGTGATTAAATTAGGTAATGCATATGGGAAGCTGCCAAATAATGGATATTCTTTTAATAATGCCTCCCTAACTCCACCCATAAAATTTTCTCTATTTCAGATCACCTTATTTTGCTCTTCCCATCATCCCCTGTGATGACAATTTCTCTGCCTGATGAAATTGGTGATAATGATGGAAATCTGTGATTAACCCCTCTTAGCCATCATGATGAATATTGGCAATGAAGTTTGAATTTGTTCTATTCACAATAGATGTTATTTTTCAGAGATTTTAAATAACCATTTTCTTTTTCAAGAGGATTAGAAATTAAAAACAAAATTGAACTTTCTTATGTATAATTCTCTTAAAAATGAATAATGCTAAAATTAGTAAAGGCATTGTGGTATGTTAATATTTTTGTGTTCTACTGCATTAATTTGTACTTAACTTTTATTCAGTGAGCCATTATACATGTAATTATGTATTAAAATTAATTTGAATTATTTACACTCTATTATATAGATGCAGTTTTATAATCAAAGATTGAAGTGCAATCTTGTTATAAAAGAAAACTGTTATGGTACACTTACAATACTGCCCTTTTATATTAAAAACTGGAATGTTTTCTCTGAAAGATACATTAACTTCGGAAGCAATACTTAGTTGAAAAGTAAAGGGACGAGATTGTTGATGGAGATTTACTTAAAGAAAGGGAAATTACATTCATCACAACTTCTATATCTGGATCAGTGATTTGTTTTGATGTAACATTATCCTATTCACTCCTCTTTTCCTCAAATGAGGCTGCAGATAATTTTAGCTTTGCTGGTAGATTGTCTATTTCTTTTGTAGCTATGACTTTTAAAATTACACATTTCTAATAGGGAGGTGGGGCAAGGAGGTTCCAATCTAACCAAAAGCTACATTTGTAGATTTGATACTAGTTCTCTAAATATAGCTAATTGTATATGTGCTTAGTTAGGTTTTCCCTAATAAAAAGAACATTTTATGTATTGCTGCAAAATACAAAATTATATATTGACATCTAAAAAATTATGATTAACTTTATATATTTATCTGCACCTTTGCATAATAACCTTAATTAATTTACAGATAACATGAAAAAATATAATATGTAGTTTATAAATTGTTCCCTTTCCCACATTTCAACACATAGACATTTTAAATCTAGATAAAATCTATGTATATAAAAGCCTAAGTGACCATTATGACCAAACAACTGGAACAACTGGACCGACCATAACAACCAGTCACTATGATGTGCACTGACCACCAGCAGGCAGACGCTCAATGCAGGAGCTGCCTGCTAATGGTCAGTGCGCTCCCACAACCAATCTCTCATGAACAGCCAACCTCCCACAGCCCCTCCCCCCACTATAGGCCTAGATCACCCACCATGCCGAGGGACCCCACCTGTGCACAAATTCATGCACAGGGCCTCTAGTAGCCTTAAAAATGGAGACATGACTAAACAATCTAATAACAAACTTCTTAAATTATTTTTTTTCTGAATTCACACATGGATTCCTTTATATCTATTTATTAAATTGTCTTTGATTTTGTGAAACAGGAAATTGTGTTGGTAAAACACACACAATCAGCATCTTTCATTTCACTGAGATGAAGTCACAGAGACCAGGTTCATTTTTCACCATTAAAAAAATAGTCACATAAAATATATTTTATAATGGCTCTCAAATATCTAATGTCTTTGGACAGTAGACAACAAGACAATGATCCCTGAGAGATGGAAAGCAAATCATATGATTTATTTTATGTGTCAACTTGGCTGGACAATGGTACCTGGATATTTGGTGAAACATTATTCTGGATGTTTCCATGAAGGTGTTTTGTTGTTGTTGTTGGTGGTGGTGAGTTTGACATTTAAATTCACCGACATGAGAATTATCCTCCATAATATGTGTGGGACTAATGCAGTCAGTCAAAGGCCTTACTATTACACAGGATCACTCCCTTGAACATGAAGAGATTCTACCAAGATGCTGTCCTGAGACACAAACTACACCTGTTCCCCGGAACTACAGCCTATCAACCTACCCTGAAGATTTTGGATTTACCAAGCCCTCCATGATGCATGACTCAATCTCTCTCTGGAGAACCCTGATGCATATACCTATATTGCTCTGGATAACTATATGAAAAAAAGTTTACAGGCACTTTGTAGGAAGAAATCAAAGCCTAGTAGCCTTCCTTAATTCAGGACAGTGTCTGGGAAAGTAAAGTCAGCTACATGGCTCAGGGAAGTTTGGAGCAATAATAGTGAGGACCAGATTTGCTCTCATACCTAAGATGATCAACAGATGGATGAAATAATTAAAGCAATACATTTCAAAATACTCAACTTCGGGAAACAAAAGATAATCACAAAATATAAAGGAAAGCTGAGTCTTACCATTGGCCACATTTAGTGCTTTTTTGACAATTTCAGGCCATAGCTTAGAAAGGGAAGACTGACGGGCAACACATTGGACTACCTTGGTTAAGGAGATTGAGTTGTTGTTCTAGGAAAAAAACAAAAACACAACAAAAAACAAAGGAAAAAACACACACTGGGGTTTGAGGGACAGATTATCAGTGAGGAGGGGGAGCACAGGGGGAACCTCAGACATTTGCTGCAGTTATGGATGTTCAGACGAGAACTTGTAAGTACACAGAAGGGAAATAACTTGGGGCAAGAAACATGCACTCAAAAAGATTAGGTGGAATGGTGCCCTGTTTTCACACGTGAAGTTTGTACAAAGTACAGTGCCTACATTCACCAACCATAACAAAGCAGCGTGATCAATGGAGCCTTAGGTAGAATAATCAGAAAGGTCTTGCTTAATTCACCCCAGACTGAGTATTACCAATGCTCTCAATTTTAATAAAATCTTAAAATCAAGATAAAAAATGATCAGATTGTTTTCCAATAACTTACTGCATTGCATACGAAAGACCAAGAGTTGTTCAAGAACATAGAAGTCTCTAACACTGAACAAAGCCAAACCTATGCTGCCTGGCATCAAATGTAAATTATCAGCACACAAAAAAAAAAAACAGGAAAATGAAACCCACCACGAGAATATAAGAAAATAAATCAAACCAACTAAAATGAATCAGATCTCAGAATTAGCAGATACATCAAAACAGTTGTTACAATCAAATACTATGCATCAAAATTGTTAAGAGAGAAATGAAAATATAAAAAATCAGTTTGTAATAGATAAAAACTGTCATGTGTAAAATGAAAAATACACAAAATGGATTAACAAGCTAGACAATAGACGCTATAAAATGAGACACATAGAGTAAAAAACAGTGAACAGAACTTCACTGAAATTGGGACAATGTTAGAGATCCTAATGAACATTCAATAGATCTCAAAAGAGAGAATGGAGTGAAATTTTTTTGATTATATCAAATCCCAAAATTTCCAAATGTTATGAAAACTACATTAGTATGAATTCAAAGAGCTCAATGAAATCTAAGTACTTGCAACATAAAGAAAATTGCACATCAGGGAAGAAATTGTGAGGTAACCAGAAACCCAAGAATGCCTGAGAACGCCTTTCTAGCCATGCTAGCAATCATCAGATGTACGGTAATTTTACCTGGGACAAGAGGGTAAGTATTTTGGTCTTATGCTCCTGACCCTTCATGGGTAAGACCCCTTACATGGGCTGATCCCCTGACTAATGTAGTTACCAATAATACCAAACACCCTGGACATCCAGGAGGTCCATGGGTGGGGCAAGAAAGTATAAATACACAGGGGTCTCCACCCATCTTCCCTTTTGTATGACACGAAATCAAAACAATGCCCCTTTGTGTGTACAATTAAAGAGAGGTTTCTGGCTTGTGTGGACACCAAAGAAAAGGTGTCACTACTATCACTACGTGCCCCTGGTAGAAGTGCAGAAAATATAACTAAGACCTTGTCTATATAAAAAGAAATGGACAGCCAGTTTGAAAGGGAATTCCCATGGACTAGAACAAAGAATATCCTTGCATGATATTACTCTACACTATCATTAAAATTTTTCCCAGATTTGGATCACCCCCAGTACTTATAATAGTTCCTCATACCCTTGGGGATAAAAAAAAAAAAAAAAAAAAGTCATCTGTTTGGTGCTTGGAGACAAACTTAACACATCTCTTGATACTTTAGAATTACTACAGCATAATATACAATTATCCCAAGCAAATGTACAAACTAATTCTTTGAATGTCTGGCAGCAATTTAAAAAGGACATGTAAGGATTTAATCCTTTTCATTGTGTAGAGGGCCTCCTGGGAAGGCACCTGAGCATTCTATATTGGTCCCTCTTACCCTTTAGGCCAAGAGAGACCCTCTTCTCACAATTCAATTGCTCACAGCTGTTGCATGAGCTCTCTGTTCATGTCGAGGTTGAAGTCTCGTGATGACTGGTGCCATGGATCTGTCTCTCACCCAGTGGGGCGAACTGAGCCCTCCCTGGAGAAGAAATCCGGGTTCCAAAAGATATGTGATCAGTGCTGGGGCCCCGCCAGCAGGGGAGGGGATCCCAAGGCAGGTGCTGGGCATGGAGGCCACGGGGGCATAGGCTACCAAGGAGACAAAACTGAACCTCACGTCACCCTGCTGGGCCCTGGAGGATGGCTGGTTAGCCAGAGACGGGTAAGATTCCTCAAGGAAGGAACAACCTAAGACAGGCACAGTTGCAGAGGGGCCATCAGGAGAGAATTTGGGGATCAACAGAGGTGGGGCACAGACCCTCACCCCCCCAACATTGCAGGGGCCTGAATCATATCCCCTTCTGAGGGAGGTCTCCTGCCCCCATGGCTGCTTCATGCTTCCCATGCCCAGCTCAGAGCAGGACCCAGGTGACCGACAGAGACTTGGCCGACAGCAGCTGTCCTCTCACTCCAACAAGAATTGTTTGAGTTGTCTTGTACCCATGATGTGGGGAATTGGGTTTACGATCTCTAAATCCAGCCTACCACCAGGTATGCTCAGGACCTACTCAAGAAGGCAAATAATCCCTTCCACCAATATTTACAGGGTAAAATAAGATTGTTGTTAGAGTAATACATTTGATAGTAAAATAGTAGTCAAGTTTTCAGGAAAATTTAAATTGGCTAGTTGAAACAAGCGAATACTCTAGAAAAATTAATTGTACTGGACAAAAGGGTGTTCCTAAAGTGTTAACTAAAATTTTTATTGGTACTTCATCTCATGATAAAATTGTGCACCATGTAACGAACCTAAAACAGTAATATTATAGTGCAAAAAATTAAAATTTAAAAGCCATCAAGACTACATTATAAAATTTTCAAAAGCCTCCTAACATTTAAATCAAAAAAGGAGGGGATAGTAGAGGAATATCATGTAAGGAAAAAAATCCTGTAAGTAAATTACATCTAGAAAATTAATACTTTAGAAAATTAATTGTAAGGCTAAAAGCAAGACACCCATGAAAAACACACAAGGTGAAAAACAAGCCAGAGGAAAATCATTTGGGCAAAAAATGAAAAAGGATCCCCAGTCAAATTTATAGAAAATATTCCTTTATTAACTTTTGGTCGAGAATATGTTTGTATATTTTCAGAAAACAACTCCGAGACCATGTGGATTCCAGCAACAGAGAGGAATCGACAGGACTACTCCAGCCATGAAGACAGAAGAGAAGCAGTTCAGAGATGGAAGACACTGATATGGCCTTCCCATACTAGCAGTTAGCAGCTGTGCATCACTGCAGGTTGCCCAGGACCAAACCAGACAGAGTTGGACCTGCATTACCACCATTTGTCCACCATCCAGAACTGAAATGTCAGTGCTGACATGTACACATAAGGAACTGTTGGACATTGAAATTGGGTCTCAAAAGAACTGTTGGCCCAGAAAGAAACTCACTACACACTGATTCATTTGCCTGTCACCATAACCATTATTGCTTGTCTCATTTTCGGTTCTTATAAGTGTATTTCTAATAGCACATGATCTCATTAATCTAGGGGAAATAATGAACAACATAGACTGATGAACAAGAACAGATCCAGAAACAAGGAGGCATGGATCAGACTGTCGGGCCTCAGGGAGAGGGTAGGGAAGGGTGGGGGTAAAGGGGAGAGATCAACCAAAGGACTTGTGTGCAAGCATATGAGCCTAACCAGCGGTTAAGGACAACAGGGGGGTGGGGGCATGTGTGGGGAGGGGTGAGGGATGGGAATGGGGGGATGAGGACAAATATGTGATACCTCAATCAATAAAGAAATTTAAAAAAAAAAGAAAATTGCACAGTACATTCTCATCAAATTTCTCAAAACCAATGATTAAAAAAATTTCTTAAAAATAGCCAGAAGGAAAAACAAAAACAAAAACAATATGTACCTAGGAACAAAGGTAGAAGTAACAGAAGATTTACTTATAATTTGATAAACATGAGAAGACAGCATTTTGCAATCAGGTATGAAGTTTCAGGACTGGTTATGTCATGCACAAAAGAAATGAAAGGGATGCAACTCACTTTCTCATGAAACAAATGATTGATACATGAAAAGACAATCATTCAGCAAATATTTAGTGGGTGTGACTTGCTCTGCTGGGCACTGTTCTAGGCATTAGGGAGAGTGAAGCAGAGAGGACAGTTGAGTTCATCCAGCTTTCATTCCAAAGGTGGGGAGACAGAACAACAAGCATATGTTTAAATGGGAGTGTGATTGAGAAGTGTGTGATGGTAGGAGCAATGAGGTGAAATAGGCAGGATGGGATTATTGAATGAAATGATATATTTTGATCTTAAAAAATGGTTTATTTGAGAAGGTGAATTTGAACAGAGATCCAAATTAAGTAAAGTATTTAATCGGGCACTTTGGGGGATAGGACATTTCAAGAAGAGAAATGAAGAGTGCAGAAGCTCTTAATTAGAAGGATACTTTGCCATATTTGGTAACAGCCAAGTACCTTTTCTTATGAATGGTACTTGTCTCATGAAACTATCTCCTTTAGTACAGAATAGTTTCCTCAATGGGTATCTTACCATCAATCCCTCTGCAGTATGAGAAGTGATGATAATATGGATAGTTTTTTTAAAAACTTCAGTATTTCTTAATTTTTTTCTCACTGGATATTAAATGTATATGGTGTTTAGAACATAATCTGGCAAAGGAGGCACTAATATTTACCTGAATGGGAGAAGAAGGGGATACATTTTCTTCCTTGTCAAATGTGTCCTCAGAATCACTGACCTTAAGGCATGAAATCAAAAGATCTTTCTATTGCCCATCTGGGTGTGGCTCAGTGGTTGAGCATAGACCCAGGAACCAAGAGGTCACTGGTTTGATTCCCAATCAGGGTTGCAGGCTCCATCCCCAGTAGGAGGAGTGCAGGAGGCAGTCAATGTATGATTCTCTCTCATCATTGATGTTTCTATCTCTTTCTCCCTCTCCCTTTCTCTCTGAAATCAATAAAATTATGTTTTTTAAAAAGAAAAAAAAATCTTCCTATGGGGGAAAATACTAAAGAAATAACTGAATTTGAGGAACTAAGATAAAATATATCTTTTATAGTATTTTTATCAGTTTGATAAAATGTTAAAGTGCTCCCTTACTAATTAAAAAAGCTAATAAACACAGTAATGTAGTAGTAATCACTGGGTGTGCCCAAACGTTAGGGGTGAGGAGCTTGGCAGGGTCCTGGATGTTAAAGTAGTATCTGTATGTATTTTGCATACTGCCATCCCTTTTACCTTTTTTTAATCCTCACCCAAGTATGTTTTTCCCATTGATTTTAAGACAGTGTGGAAGGAAGGGGAGGGAGAGAGAGAGAGAGAGAGAGAGAGAGAGAGTGAGAGAGAGAGAGAGAGAGACTGAATTGAACCTGCAACCAAGATACATGCCCTTGACTTGGATTCAAACTCTCAACCCATCTGTCCGATGGCTGATGCTTTAACCACTGAGCAAAACCGGCCAAGGCTGTATTCTTTCCATTACTCCTGCCACATTCAGACTGTTCATTTTTATCTTTAAAAAAATATATATATATATATGTATATATATGTATATATATGTATATATGTGTATATATACACATACACACACATATATATATATATATATATATATATATATATATGATTTTTTTTATTGATTTCAGAGAGAAAGGGAGAGGGCGAGAGAGATATAAACATTGATGAGAGCGAATCATTGATCAGCTGCCTCCTGAAAGCTCCCTAGTGGGGATCCAGCCAGCAACTGGGCATGTGCCCTGACCTGAAATCTGTGATCTCCTGGTTCACAGGTCAATGCTCAACCACTGAGCCACACTGGTCAGGCTGGTAATTTTTATCTTAATCATCATTATTGTTTGTCACCTTGAAGCAAAAGCATAACTTTCATCTCATCTATAATACCGTAATTTAGATACATTTGGAGGAATTAGATTCATACCAAATACTGTATATGCGAAAGAAGGTAAAGGCCTTTGAAATTATCTTCCAGATCATTGCCATATACTGATTTAACATTCAAATACACAGTCTGTTTTTTCCTCAGAATAAAATGTGGGCTTTTTTTGTTTGTTTGTTTTTTGTCTTGTGGTTCTGGGTATAAAGTAAATCACATTATATGACAATTATTTTTCTTAAAGCTTTCTATTAAACACACACACACAATATAGTGTAAGAGATGTCTAACTAGAAGCGGCTTCTCTATTCTGAATATTTGTGAAAATGAATTAAAGCCAAGGTTATTTTATGAGCTAGGGAATTGTAACCTTCTTGCAACAGCAAACAAGGAACAAAGTAAGTAAATAATGCTTTTATTGTTATTCTGAACTCCCTTCTCAGGATTGCTTCATTAAAACAAACAGTACACCTGGCCTGCCTGATCCTCACTCAAATGACAAATAGCTAAGCTTTGGCCAAAGCCTTAGATATAGATTTTCTACATTCTATGCCTTTGGCTAAAGGGAAATAATAGTTAAGCAAATCCAATTGGCAGCAACAGCCAAGTAGTCTACTGTTTGAGGACAGCTCTAAGTAGCAGCTGTACAAGTATTGGCATAGTGAACTTCTAGAAGATCCTCGTGTAGCCCTGTTTTCAAGTGTTAATAGGCAACAACACTGAACTGCATTTGTATAAATAATTACAGCCTTGGGAAAAACCTCTGAAGTAAGCTATTAACACTGCAATGGGTCCCGGAGTTACAAACAGAGGAGTGAAACGTGCATTTGCTGATTAAATTCAACCATTACCCGCCCCCCCGCCTCCGCCCCCCGCCCCGCCACCGAAATGTGACTAAAAGCAATGCCAATTTGATTGATGAATACTTTACCATAAATCTAAGCCTAAAATCAGAAAAAGCACTAAAAGAATAAAACGAAAAGTGACTGGAGTTTGAATACCAACATGTAGAAGGCAAATAATCACAGGATACATATGTTGGTACATTTCAAGGAATATGTTTCAGTAATGGACTGCATTAGTTTTGCCACAAACAGAAAATGACCATGTGTTTGTAACTGGGGCAGCCCAATTTATATTGGCAACAAAAGCATTGCTGACATTTTCTTGTCATGTAAGGATAAAAACAGCAGTGTTCTACTTCAACAAGATTATGTTTCTGAAGTCAGTGGAGATTATGACTCATAAAGAACATCCCATCACTATCGGTGGCAAATAAGGCTTCTGTTGCATCTTAGATCCCTCCTGTGGGGACATACCAAGCTCCAAATTTCATTTAACTTGTCAATGTATCTAAGCAATATAATGCAGAAACTGCAATATAATCTTTTTAGCTTTACTATTAATTTTCTGTTTATTTTTACTGTATTAGTATAAATACTTATACTTGTGATTTATGTATTTATAAAAGATGCAAGGCAAAATAATTATTTTACATTTTTATTAACTATTTGTTGTTTGTAAATTCTGTTAATGATCTGACAGTAGTCAAAGATGTCTTGTTCCCAAAACAACACACTCTACAGTTATTGACAATAAAAAAAATCCTCTTATTATTTTATTACATAACTAGTGGCCCAGCATGCAAAATTGCACATAGTAGGCCGCCCGCTGCGGGAGCAGGTAGGAGCCATGCTGCTTCAGCAGGAGGCAGGAGCGAGTCGCCGACACCTGCGGGAGGTGAGAGTGAGCCCCCAGCACCCACAGGAGCCGGAAGGGAGCCTCTGCTGCCCGTGGGAGTTGGGAGGGAGCTGCAGCCTCTGCCAACAGGAGCCGGAGGAGGGATCAAGAGGGGCTTCATACATCTCCTGGTGACTGGTCGAGCACAGCCCTGCCCATTGGCGTGCCTCTTGCTGGGCGTGCAGCCCTGACCACCCACATGTGCCTGCCACACATGCAGCCTCCTCCTGATCGGTCGTTACAGTGTAAGGGTGTGACGATCATTTGCATATTAGCTCTTTATTATATAGAATTACATTAATACTTTACTATAAATGAAATTTCAATTTTACATCTCTAACATGTTTTAACAACTAATCATTTCTAAATATAAGTGAAATTTCTATATTACCTCTGTAACATGTTTTATCCACTAATAATTTCTAAATAAAATTACACACACACACACACACACACACACACACACACGTTTTCAAATACTTATAGAGCACAAATACCAATATTAAATCATTAAAATGCACCCAGCTGGCGTGACTCAGTGGTTAAGCATCTGCCTATGAACCAGGAGATCACATGCACATGCTTGGGTTACGGGCTCGATCCCCATAATGGATGATTCTCTCTCATCATTGATGTTTCTGTCTTTCTCTCCCTTCCTCTCTGAATCAATAAAAATATATTTTTAAAAAATCATTAAAATGGTTATTTAATTTTCTTCATGCATATGCCCTTGATGGGTTCTCCTTTGCTACTGAGATCCAATTGGAAGTAATCTAAGGTGAGGAGAAAATGGCACAAAATGAAGATACAAATCATTGAGGTTAAAACTGGACATGCTAGCCATTCTCACTTAAATAATAACAGGAAGTTATTATTTTAGTTACTTAAGTGATTTCACATAAATTATCTTTTATTTGAGAGGCAGCCTCTTCCAGTGCATTAGCTTCTCCAGGGCCAGGCTCCTGCATGGTGTGTGACATCCCAGGGCCTGGCTTCTGCAGGGCACACAGTTTCTCTAGTGCAAGACACCCAAGAATGGCAGCTAGTAGCACCCAGGTATCATAGTTCCTCCTCTGAACATCCCCCTCCAATGGCCCCAGGCACAAATGCCTCAATGAGACACCTCCTTATGAACAGCTGTTCTCAGCATTTAAAGAGTGAGTTTCCAGCAAGTTCCACCACTGCAATAGGACGGTGACTGCTCTGTCATTCAGTGAGTCACAGATGCGCCCTCCTCCTTGAACACTGTATCTCAGCTTTAGGATTAGTGGCTGCCCTTCTTATCTACCATTCCTATGTCCTTTAAACTTCTCTTTATTTGCTACCGATCAGTAAATTGTATTCCTTATTAGAGTGAACATTTTTATAGTAAACTTTTCTCATTCACATTGCCATGTGGTTTCTTTTTCATTAAGAACTATGATACAATAGATAAGCATTCTGAATGGATAACAAATAACTTGCATTTCTTCTTTCTATTTCCTCTTCTTTCTATTTTCCATTGAGAAAATTATTCTTATTAGCTAAACTGATATTTAGTTAATTCATTCATTTACTTAATATTTAAATTCATTCAATGTCTGTAATGTAACAGGAACTATACTGATGGATGTGCAGAACAATCATATTAAACTAGGACCTCAACATTCAGGAATGAATCACAGACAATTAAGAAAGAACATAATCCAGATCAGAAAAAAACTAAGGGAAAATTGTTTAGTGTATTTGTACTACTTAATATTTTACCAATTTGAAAATACCTTCTAAGGATACATTAAAGTGGATTAAAGAAAAGGGTAGGTAAAGGCATTGCATATTAAATGATTTTTTAAAAATAAAAATAAAATATATATCTGCTGTGTATCAAATTGCCCTGCCCCTCATAAAAAAGAAAAAGTAAAGCCAAATGAAAATTCACCAAAGATAGGTGATAGCATCTACAGTAATAAAAGAGAAAGATGCAAATTGACCATACCTTTGCAACACCCACCAGCCAATCAGGAATGAGTATGCAAATTAACCCAACAAAGATGGTGGGTTGATTTGCATATACAGGCACCAAGCAGCTGGGGACAGATGCTTGCGTCATCGCCATGGTGATGACACAGGTGTTCTGCACCGCCCCAGCTGCTCCGGGCCTCTGGGTAGTATAGGAAGGCGGCTCTGGGCTAGAGCAAAGTCAAAAAGGTGGCTCTAGCCGGAGCGAAGGTGGTGTCGGCAGCCAGGGGAAGGAAGGCCCATTCTTGCACGAATCTTCTTGCATCGGGTCTCTAGTCCTATATAATAAAGAGCTAATATGCAAATGGTCATCATGCTCTCAAGCCCTCGCACTGGGGCTGGGGGACCTGAGGCCGGACCCCCTGCCTGGCAGGGCTTGACAGGGGACCTGAGGCCATGACCCCCGCCCGGCAGGGCTTTCCGGGGGACCTGAGGCTGCACCCACTTCCCTGTGGGGCTTGGCAGGAGTGGGGCTGGCCGGGGATGGATCTTGCATGATTTCGAGGTGCACACACGTGGGCGGGGACTTGACTCTAGGTCCCGTGGTGCTCCTCAGACTCTGACAGGAGGGAGATTTTCATATACATTTTACTAATTTTCTTTCATATCTGACACTTCTATTATAGAGAAAGGACAAATAGCAATATTAAAATATTTCCACTAATTAATTCCCTTTTAATGTGTACAAATTTAGTGCACTGGGCTACTAGTTAAAATATAAACATTTAGATGGTAGAGTTAAAGTATTATCTAATGATTCCAGAAATTAAACAAAAATGAAAGATAATTTATGTGAAATCACTTAAATAACTAAAACATATTCTATATGTGGTAATTTGCTTCATTTTAATTCATATTGTCAATATTTTATTTAAGCAATAAACTTTCTAAAACTCATCAAAGGAACACTTCTAAAGTGGGAAATTAATAGGCATGTTGCTATCTTTCTACCACTAGGGTAATATCTATACTAATAAAAGAGTAATATGCTAATTAGACCTGACATCTTCCAGACATCCTTCGGACGTCCTTCAGGACAAAGCCACAGTGGCGGGGGCCGAGGCAGAGGTGGTGAGGGGCGACCAGGCCGGCAGGGGAAGGCAGTTAGGGGAGACCAGACAGGCAGGCAGAGTGGTTAGGGACGATCAGGCTGGCAGGCAGGTGAGCAGTTAGGAGCCAGCATTCCTGGGTTGCAAGAGGGATGTCCGTGGGGGTCCTGGAATGGAGAGGGTATAGGCCGGGCTGAGGGACACCCCCCCATTCACGAATTTCATGCACTGGGCCCCTAGTCTATAATAATCTATATTAATAAAAGCATAATATGCTAATTAGACCAGATGTCCTTCGGGATGACCTTCCAGGACAAAGCCAGGGCTGCGAGCGAAGCCTGGGTCCCAGGTGCCAGAGGGAAGCTGGTGCTGGCAGCTGGGGGAAGGAAGGCTTACTCTTGCATGAATTTTGTGCGTCGGGCCTATATAAGAACTGAGACACATTGAAAAATCATCTGAGTCCTACCAGCTATACTTATAATAGCAGCCTTTCATATCTCATTGTTCCTTTTCAACTTCTAGACATCTATTTTTTAATACGACTAGTCCTTTCCCCTTGAATTAATTCTGCCAATAAATTTATTAAATGTTCATTATGTACCTCACAAAATGTCATCTTCTGGATTGTCAAAATGGATCATATAAATTCTAAATATTCTTTAAAAATATAGCCTAGTGAAGAACTCTCACAGTATTTAGGCAACAATACTTAACAAAAAATATCTCTCAGATAGAAAAAGGAAATAAAGACACTACAGGTAAGTTATATGGAGGAAAATAGTGCAAGGAAACATTAGAGGTTATGAAAAGGCAAACAAGAAAAGAGGGAAAACCTGAGGAAAATTCCTTTGGAGAAGTTAGCAGGGGCAGATTTTGAAGTGACTTATACTATGTCTAAATAAAATGTTAGGACATAATCCCTGTGACTATGAACCTCACTTTTTACATTAATTAAGCTCATTTGGAGAGCCCCATTTTACGCAAATTCAATTAAATATAAATATTGCAATTAATAAAAAATTGTAACTCAAATAGTTTCTAAGAAAAGTAGTCTTTCTGTAATATATAAACTGAAAATTACTTATTTCTTTAACTCATTATAAAAACCTATTAGTCCTAAATAACAAAATTACTATAGATTCATACAATGCCTAAATATAGTAAAACCTGAAAGGAAAAAAATATGTGAAAAAGACATTTGAGCTACTTCTTGCTTAAATTAGCTTTTAAAAGTAGGATAAAGGAATAAAATAGCTCTTATGTTACCCTACAGATTATAAAGCAGTTCTTGAATACCACTTAATCCTCTCTCAATCAGCACCTTGAATTTAGTAGAACAATTTGAGAAAGTTTATGCTGGGACTTAACCTACATCTAATCATCAGTTCACCTTATCAAATGCCTTCTAAATTACTTCAGTGCATATTTGAGACTCTAAGTCTCAGTGCAGAATTGTCAAATGCTAATTATTATATTGTCCCTATCACACAGAAACAAGCACATATTCTTCAAAGAGGGAAACTTTCAGAAAAGTGTATATAATTCAGTTCTTAAACAGTAGAGGAAGACTAAGGCAGCTATTCTTTTTATGCTGTACTAGAGGCCCAGTGCGTGAAATCACGTGAGACCCCAGACCCACCATGCCGTGAGACCCATCAATGCACCTCCTGGTGACCAGTTGTTTGGTCGTTACAGCGTTATGGCATTATGGCATTACGGCCACTGGCTTTTTATAATATAGACTAGAGGCCCAGTGCATGAAATTCATGCATGGGTAGGGTCCCTAGACCTGGGCGGCAATCAGGGCCAATCTGTGGGGCAACCAGTGGGATGATATTGGGGCCCCCACTGGCACCTGCCTTTGCTGGCCTGGGGCCTGCAGGCTGGGGGCAGCTCTTGCGTTGAGCGTCTTCCCCATGGTGGTCAGTGCGCATCATAGCAACTGGTTGTTCCACCAATTATTTTGCCGTTCAGTCTATTCATATTAGGCTTTTATTATATAGGATTATTTATTAACTGGACAATAAAATTTTTTGCTTTTTAAGTTATGCAAGTAAAATATGAAATATTTTACCATAATTAAATCATTCTGCTTTCACCCACTGTTAAATGTTGAGTATTAACATTATGGAGGAAAGAAACACATTATGTACATAAATATATACGTATATTCTATTGTACTCAGAAGAAAAGGGAAGTGGAGAAGGAGAAAGAGGCAGTAACAAGGACAATTCTGAAGATGAAGAAGAAACAACCAGTTGACATCACATCTGTGTTCAATGAAAAGGACATTAAAATCACAATTGACTCCATTTCCTCAAGATTCAGGACATGAAGTAAGCTTATAATAAACTGTGCCCACTTGCGATATGTTAGTATTCTGCCTGGTTCCTCTGAGTATGGCCACAATCCAGACTTCTTATGGGTATCTAATGCTGGCTGGACTCCCAGAGCTGGCTCCAAGCCTAGGTCTATCTTGTTGGTCTGTGGACTACTCCTCTGAGAAATTTCATTTGGAAATGTGACTAATGTAAGTGAGTGTCCCAGCACTTAGATTTTCAGGTATGATCAACAGTGTAGGCAGTTATAAAACTGTACTTCCCCAAACCTTCCCTAGAAGCAGAAGGTGACTACCAAGATTTCCACTTGGAATGGAAATGTGAAACATCTGGGCCTGCTTTGAACCAGAGCAAGCACCACAAAGAAATAATCAACCAACCAAACAAAACAGAGGGGATGTAGAATAAATCATTAAGGAACAAACTTAGGACTAGACTGAGTAGGAGACCAAATGTCATGATAGAGCAGCTTGTTAAGTTGGATGTATTAATTTTCTATTGCAGCCCTGAAAATTGCCAATAATTTAGTGTCTTAAAACAAGATAAATGTATTCTCTCATACTTATGTCGGTGAGAATCCGATAGGATCTCTTGGTTTCTCAGCTTTGAGTCTTCTAAACCAAAACCCAGGTGTCCTGTCTAGACAAGCAGAGCTCGGTCCTTGTCTAGAGGTTTTGCAGGATAATTCATCTTAATGCTCACTCAGATTATTTGCTGAATCCAGATCCATGCAGGTGCAGAGGCTGTTCACTTGCTGGCTCTACTGCTGAAGATTAAGCTCAGTTTGCAGGGGTCCTCAAACTTTTTAAACAGGGGCCAGTTCACTGTCCCTCAGACAGTTGGAGGGCCGGACTATAGTTAAAAAAAAAAACTATGAACAAATTCCTATGCACACTGCACATATCTTATTTTGAAGTAAAAAACCAAAATGGCAAAAACACCCGCATGTGGCCCGCGGGCCGTAGTTTGAGGACGCCTGACTCTAGAGGCTGCTTCAATCCCTGGCACATGGCCTCCCTGATCTTCAAAGCCAGGAACAGCAGTTGGATTTCTTCTCGTGCTTCAAATCACTCCTTCCTCTTTTCCACCATGTCTCTCTGACTCTGGCTGGAGAACTGTTTCTACTTTTAATGGTCCATGTAATTAGATTTGGGCCAATCTGGTTAATCTAATATAATTTTCTCATCTCAAGGGTTATAATATTTGATTTTTTAAAAAAATATATAATTTTATTGATCTCACAGAGGAAAGGATATAGAGATAAAAATATCAATGATGAGAGATTG
Organism: Ia io; assembly: GCA_025583905.1. Classification (NCBI taxonomy): domain Eukaryota; kingdom Metazoa; phylum Chordata; class Mammalia; order Chiroptera; family Vespertilionidae; genus Ia; species Ia io. Next base: position 18,071,869 of record JAJQQW010000002.1, on the reverse strand, counting down.
GGATTGGCTGTGTCCTGCATGGCCCCCTATTGGGGATAGAGCCCACAACCCAGGCATGTGCCCTTGACTGGAATTGAACCCAGGACCCTTCAGTCTACAGGCCAATGCTTTGTCCACTGAGCCCAAACTGTCTAGGGGAAGGGTTATAATCTTAATCACATCTATAAAGTTCAGTTTGCCATGTAACCTGAACATATTCAAAGTTTCAAACATATTCAGGGAGTAGGGTGTAGCTACATTTGGGAGACCTTTATTTAGCCATTATTAGCCTACATTTAGGTTAATAGAACTGACCTTTACAATCAAGAATGAACCATAGTGCAATTGTGCTGAAACGGAAAGTCTTTATTTTTCTAATACAAGTGGTATCAAGATTAGATACCCAGAGTCTTAGTGAAATGTTGTTGATTCAATCAGATCATTGATTCTTTAAAATGTTTCTGAGAGAAAAATGAATAACCAGAAACAAATCTAGTTCTCCCTACTGTACTTGGCTAAAGTTATATATAGTGTGATGTGGTCCAAAGCTGGCCCTCATTGAAGACATGGGAAATGTATATTCTGGAATAACTTCTTCAATAATATGAAGGTTTATTAAGAACTAAGCTAGTTGCCTATTTTATTGTGCTACATCTTAAGAGTTGCAATGGAGAAACAAGTTACACCAGAGTTTATTTACTTATTTATTCTCAGTTACCCTTTTATCTCAGCAAAACAGCACTGCTGATATCTTTACTTGATGTGTTTAGAGGCTTGAGAATCTCATGCTGATTTTTCTCCAAGCTTCAGCTCAAAAGGCAGCCCAGGGCTTTTTTAAGGGAAACCCTGACCTAATGGATCTCTTCTTCATGACAGAACATGTGATAAGGGCATGACTTTCAGCCAGTGCCGGGGCTTCTCTGCTTGGCTTTTGGTGGTACGCCTGGTATTGTATTCCTCATTAGGAAAGGAGATAGTAAATGAAGAACTTCATTGGCTAATGCCCAACTACCTGTAAATCTGCTTCAGCACACAGAGGTACTGCTGCTGTAGTCTCAGCTTGTCTACTTTAGAGAGTTCATAAACACAGCTTAGCTTGTTTGTTACAGTTCAACAACCTGGCAAAGTACATCCCTGCAGTTCTTTTTCATCTGCTGTGTTGACACAAAGATCAGTGGCCCTTTGTGAATGACCGAGATTTTGACAGCTTAATTTCTGTGTCATGAGTTGCTAAGGTAACACTATTTTGGTGAATTCCACAGTTAATCAATCCTTAAGAAATGTCTTCCATTTTTAGAATGAAAAGTAATTTAATGTTAAGGTTAAAAGATGTATTTCTTGCTTCAATTTCCATTCACTGAGGAAACTCAATCCACTTGTTGGCTATTGTCCTCTTTCATGGGGTATCTGATTCAACCTGAACAACAACCAAAAAAAAAAAAAAAAAAAAAAATAGAGACTTAAAACAGAATAACATTAACTGGGAAGGCAATCAGATATCTCAAAGAAGAAAATAGGGCAAATACCTTTATGACAGCTGGATAATGCTTTTGAGATGAGCAGCCAAAAATACAGTGTTTGAGGCACTTTGGGGATTGAGAGCTTGAATATTCATATTTAAAGTCTAGTATGACTCTGAATTTATATTTGCATGTGCACACAGTATTTCCAGAGAAAAATAGAGTTGTTTTTTCAGCACTGTTTAATATATTGCCACAAAGTTAGTTACTGAAACAACACCCATTTATTCTTTCACAAGTCCTTTAGGTCAGAAGTCCTCACACAGCTGAATTAAGCTCCTTGCTCAGGGTCTCATAAGGCTGAAATCAAGGTATCGCCTGCATTACCCTTCCTTCTGGAGCTGTGGGTCCTCTTTCAACTTCAATGGGTTTTTGGCAGAATTTTTTTTCTTTTGCTTATTTAGACACACACTACACCATCATCCTCCTGGTATCTGTTGGACAGGGACCACTTTCAGCTCCTACAGGCCATTCCTAGTTCTTAGCCACATGACTTCCATCATGGGCCATCTCAGCTTCCAATGTCTCTGACTCCAGGAAGGCCCAGTATTTTTAAGAGCTCATTTAATTCAGTGAAACTCACCAGCACAATCACCTTTTGATTAAATCAAAGTCATCCAATTCATAAAGAGATGACTAATAAAATCCCATCATAATCATAGGCTTTGCCAGAATCATAGGAGTTATACAAGGTGTACATAGCAGGCAGAAGGATTCATGGGGGTCATCTTAAATCCTGTCTATCAAAAGAAAATTGTGTGCATGCTTTAAAATGCAAAGCATTGCTATTCATAAAATAAATAGTTCCAAGCCCATTTAGGTGATTGGTTAAAGTCATTTTAAATGATAAACCTCTGGAACGTTTGCATTTGCAAAGGTTCCTCTTGTGATTTTCTTTTCTGAGTCCTCACATTTATGAAATAGAAAAAAAAAATATTGTAGCACACCTGCTTTCTTATTAGCTCATATAATGGACAATTAAACTGTCAGAATTGCATATTAATATTCAAATAACAGTAATAACACCACCTTTACAACTATAGACTATCCTATCTAATAATAGACAAATATGCAAATTGACCATACCTCCGACACACCCACAAAGCCACACCCACAAGCCACGCCCACCATCCAATCAGAGCGAGTATGCAAATTAACCCAAACCAAGATGGCTACAGCCACAGAGAGTAAGGTTTCCTAGGTAACAGAGGAAGCCAAGGTTTCCGCCTGCCCCTGCCAGGCCTAAGCCGCCACTCAAGCTACAAAATCTCAGTTACAGAAGGTAAACAAATTCAAACAAATGGCGGCAGAATGGAGCTTGAGAGAGCAGGCCAGGGTTGCCACCGGCAACAGGGGAAGCAAAGCTTTCCGCACACCCTGGCCGGGCCAACCCATTTAAGGCAACAAAGTTTCAATTATAACCCTAACACAAATGGCTGCCGGCCTCGGAGGGAGCCCCAGGCTTGGCTCCACTCCAGGCTACAAAGTTTTAATTGTAGAAGGAAAATAAATTCCAGATACCAGGGCCTCTGCTTGGGTTGCCAGGGGGCGTAGCCGGCCTGCAAACCACCACAGGCCCCTCGCTCAGGCCGCCCCACACCCCAAGGGAACCCCCACCTGATCCGGGACACCCTTCAGGGCAAACCAGCTGGCCCCCACCCCTGTACCAGGCCTCTATCCTATCTAATAAAAGAGTAATATGCAGATTGATCATCACTGCAACACACAATATAGCTGCCCCCATGTGGTCAAAGATCCTGCCCCCATGTGGACACAAGATGGCCACCACAAGATGGCCAGCAGGAGAGGGCAGTTGGGAGGCACCCGGCCTGCAAGGGAGGGCAGTTGGAGGTGATCAACCCTGCAGGAGAGGGCAGTTAGGGGTGACCAGGCCAGCAGAGGAGGGAAGTTGGGGGCAAACAGGCTGGTAGCAGAGTGGTTAGGGGGTGATCAGGCTGGCAGGCAGAAGCGGTTAGGGGCAATCAGGAAGGCAGGCAGGCAAGCAGTTGGGAGTCAGCAGTCCTGGATTGTGAGAGGGATGTCCGACTGGGATCGGGCCTAAACGGGCAGTCGGACATCCCTCGAGGGGTCCCAGATTGGAGAGGGTACAGGCTGGGCTGAGGGACAACCCCCTCCGTGCATGAATTTCGTGCACCAGGCCTCTAGTATATATATAATAATGTTGGCACATTTAGAAGAATCTATTATATAAAAGCCCAGTGACCCTTTTGGCAGAACGACTGGTTGCTATGATGCACACTGACCACCAGGGGCAGACGCTCAGTGCAGGTGCTACCCCCTGGTGGTCAGTGCCCTCCCACAGCGGGAGCGCTGCTCAGCCAGAAGCTGGGCTCACGGCTGGTGAGCACAGCAGCAGTGGTGGGAGCCTCTCCCGCCTTGGCAGCAGCGCTAAGGAGCGGCAAGCCAAGCAGTAAGGAGCAAGCAGGCGGGTGGTTAGGAGCGAGCAGGTGGGTAGTGCTATGTAAGGAGTGAGCAGGCAGGCAATTAGGAGCAAGGGGTCCCAGATTGCGAGAGGGCACAGGCTGGGCAGAGGGACCCCCCACCCCATGCAAGAGTTTTGTGCATCGGGCCTCTAGTTATATCATATAATTGTGGACTTTAAAAATGTCAAAATTCTTAAAGAAATTATCAATTTCCAGGAAAATATTTCAATTCCCAGAAAGTATATATCATATGAAACAAATATAAAATGAACCCACAGTTGAGAAATATGCATGAGGAAGAGGCGATTTAACAATTGTGTTGAAATGAGAAGCCTTGCTGGTGGAAAAAGTAGTTGGTTAGACATGTAAATCTGAGGAGATTTATGAGATGACAGTAAACATCATATGAGAAATTAATCACCTAATACAGGCAGTGAGCAGCTTTATCCTGAGGTTTCACAATGGAATCATGCCACAATAGCTTATCAAATTGGGAAATTGGTTACCCATCAATGCTAGGTATTCAAATGGACTAGGAACCCAGCCATCAAAAAATGTTAAAATAAACAAAAAGAAATACCTCTACAAATCTTCCCTGTAAAGGAAAATGAAAGAAGTCCTTTTGGTCAAAATATCGTAGAAAATACAATATCACATAAATAAAACTAGGAATGTGTAAACAATTTTATATAAAATATAAATGTTTCTAAAACTATAAATGTTGTGGGGTCGAACCCTGGAGTCAAAAATAAGACCACCGGAGGCTGCTAATTGATTTTAAAAAGCAGGCAAGGATTTATTGAAAACTGGCCAGGACGGCCGCGAGAGCACCGCACACAGGTAGCCACACTCACGACCGTGCTGTCCCAGGTGTAGGCAGTCCTTTTAAAGGTCTAAACAAAGGACTTTTATGCATGCATATAAGCATAACCAATGGACGCAAAACTCTGGGGGGGTGAGGGCATATATGGGAGTGGGGTGGGGGGGGGTGCAATGGTAAGATATGTACACATATAATACCTTAATAAAAAAATTGGAAAAAATAAAAAATAAAAATTAAAAAAATAAAAATAAAAAATAAAGGTCTAAACCACAAGAATTTTCCTTTGTTCTAAATGCTAAACTCTAAATTCTAGACATTGGAATGCAGACTTATCTTGCGAAAGCAAATTGTACAAAAGCAGGACTGAGCAGGGTTAATAATCTCTAAAGGTAGTCAACTCCTGGAGCCACTGAGTCAGTGTGAATCAATCTCCTGTGGTTCTGGTCCACAGGCACAGGAAAATTACCTTTGTGATGTGGTATGGATTAATGTGTGTTTCCAGGTCTCAATCTGGGGGCTGAGGTAACTACCCTATTGTTTAAGCAAGTAAGTGTGTGCAGACGTCAAAATAGCAGGGTTAAAGTTTAAACAGCAGTTTTTACCTGAGATGAATGTATGAATGTTCTCAAAGCCTTATTTCATAAATATAGTGAAGAATCCATAAAAGAGTTAAAACTAATTGTAGTTTACCATGTTGAAAAAACCCCAGCATCTATACATTGAAAACTTAATTTATTTTCTTTGATTTCGGAGATTTTTCTTTTCCTGTGTTCTAATATTTTCAAAATATCATCACAGTCTACTTAGTCATAGTCAATGCAACATTATTTCTCAACTGTCAGAACGAATCATCTCTGTACTTTGATTCCAGTTCAGAAAGGTGTTGTGAATCCATTTCTGTGTTCTCTTTTTAAAAAAATATATATATATTTTTTTATTGATATCAGAGAGGAAAGGAGAGGGAGAGAGAGAGGGAGAGAGAGAGAGAGAGACATCAATGATGAGAGAGAATCACTGATTGGCTGCCTCCTACATGCCCCCTACTGGGGATGGAGCCTACAATCTGGGCATGTGCCCCGAGCAGAGCAGAATCAAACCCCGGACCCTTCAATCCAGATGCTCTATCCACTAACTAAGCCAAACCTGCCAGGGCTCTGTGTTCTCTTTTCCATTACAATTTTGCATTGGCTATTTACAAATTATGGGTACAAATAAATATATGGACATTTTTAATATATACATAATGAGGTCTCCCCTAAAATTCTGATTTCTAAAGCCTAGATTGGAGTCCAAACATCTATCTTTTCTAAAAGCTTCACATGTTATACTAGTGAGGCCTTTTGGTAGAACAATAACTACAACAAAAAATAAAAAACCATGTTACTGATTTTCTGGCTTTCACTATTGATATGTAATCCTAAATGGCTTTCTTTAAAATAATTTATTTCTTCATTACCATATATCATCTATAAGGTTCGCAGAATATCCAATCTTAAATATAATTGTTATATTAATTTTCCATTTGCACATTTCTTCGTACCCCATCCTTAGATGATAGAGTTAGCACTTGTAAGCATGATACCGGAGATTCATCCAAAAGTATGGTTGCTGATCTCATCTTGCATCAATCATAGCGTTTCTTCCAGCAGTATTGAATTTTCACTATTCAATGACACAGTATACATTTTCCTATTTCTGTATAAATTGTTTCCATTCCCAAACTATTATAAGCTACTTTGCTGTCTATGAAGTTTTACTCATCCTTTAAGAGGTGACTTAAGTGTTATCTTCTCAATGACATCTTACCTGACTTATCCATACAAAATTAGTTTTTCACCTCTCTATGGTATTACCAATGTTTCTTATAATTTAATAATGAAGCAGAAATTTTAGGGGGATATAGGCAGGCTTAGGGGTTTTTTAGAATTGGGGTCCAAGGGAAAAAACACAGGGCCACAGATGGGGAGAAGGTACATTTCCGTAACACAAGGAAGCCAGGTGCAGTTAATTTCCATAAGACAAGGAGGCAGCAACAGGTATATTTCCATAAGACAAGGGAACCGGAAGTAGCCAAGAAAGGTCTATATTTATAAAATAAAGAGAAGGACGCCCTTCATCCAGAAGGAGAGGAAGAAAGCCCAAAGGGAATAGGAAAACAATAAGGAAGGAGGGGGGAGAACCTCACATGTGCCATGTGAGGTTCAACCTTTGAGCCCAACCTTTATAGTAACCAGTCTAAGGGAATAGTGACCAATCAGAGGGGATATCAAGGCACCAGGATCTGCAGCCTATATAAGCCATAGGGAAAGGGAACCTAGTGCAGCCCTTTTCCTTCTCCCTACATGGGAATCCATTCTGTGGGACTCTTCCCCCTCCCTTCGTGGGAGTCTGTACTTATTCTTCAATAAATCTCCATCTTTGCTATACCACCTTCTGTCCGTGGATTCATTCGTCGATTCTGGCAGACAAAGAATCCGGTTTCCAGTCCAAAAATTCGGTATCAATAAGGTACTTATATATTTACAAGTCTGTCTTATGCCAAACTTCCACTTCTTAAAAAAATACTCATCCTTGTGTTAGCCATGCTCCATATGATTTTTATAGAGTCAAAGGCACACAGAGGTTCCTCAATACATATTTGTTTAATGGGTAATAAATGAATAAAGGAATGAAATGCATGTGTGCAGCAGAGGGAAGAATTGATTTCTTTCCAGCAAATTTGACCAGGTCTATTTCAATGGAGTTGAAATGATAATAACAAAATTGGGGTAATTTGATGGTTTAGAAAATAAGATTGGCCTCTAAATTAGTTGTGGAAGTATATGTGTGGGCCTTTATCTATTTGTCTTCAGTGAGAAATAGTGAAAGCGCCAGTGTAAAGTAAGTGTGACCTGGCCAACTGCTCTGACTTGAAGAAGCTATCATTCTAATTCATCACTACATTTTGTCAGGAGCTCAGCTGAGCTGGGAGAGAGAGAGCGGAGCTGCCAAGTGTCAGAGCAGCCAATTAAAGCAACAAGCCAAAAATAAAAGAGGCAAGCCATTAATCTCTTCTTGCAACATTATAAACAAGAGGCTAAACCCCAAGAAAATACCAATTCTCGCTGTTACATTTTCCTCCATATGTGCACATCTGTAGAGGATCAGGTAGATCAGCACAGATGCGGGGAGTCCTCTTACCACTGAAGGATCCCACAACAAAAGGCTGTAGCAGTTTCATGGACCTCGGGGTTGGGGTGAGGGCAAGAGGTATAAGCTGGGAGAATGCTGAGTCAGAGCAGGGAAAGGTGTCTAAGATTTTTTACCTTCTTTCACTAATAATGAAATAGGAATTTTTAGGGGTGAAAAAGGCAGTTTTAGGGAATTTTTTTAAATTAAGAGGGTCCATGGAAGAAACACAGGGCCATAGAGCTACAAACGTTACATTTCCATAAGGCCAGGAAAAGGCAGAAGTTACATTTCCATAAGATAAGGGAACTGGGAGTAGCCAAAGGTCCTCAGAGGGGATATGGAGGCACACAAACTGGAGCCTTTATAAACCGGGGCAATAAGGAACTCGGTGGGACTCTTTCTCCCTCTTCACATAGGAGTCTGTACTTGTTCTCCAATAAATTTCCACCTTTGCTATACCATCTTCCATCCGTGGATTCATTCTTGGTCTCCGACGGGCAAAGAATCCAGGGAAGCCATCCTGCCCAGGGGAACACTGTGTGTTCCAGTCCAAAAATAATCCCGTACCAATAAGAGTCCTCAGCGTTGGCTCCAGAAGAAGATGGGTGGCCAATGCCTCAGATAAAGGGACATAAGAACGAAGACCCTGGGGCTAGGAGTGCAAATATACAAAAGAGCATGAGCAGGCCACAGACCCTGAATCCTTGACAGTAAGTCCCTTAGAAATGACAATGTATTGCTTGGCTGTGCACTGAGTCTGGTGTGAGAGGACAGCTTTCCCCATGAGGTCTACCAGGTAAAACCTCTGCAAGTGCCTATGCTCCGACCTGAAAACTCACATAGTATTTTGGCCTCGAGCAGGCCAGAATTAAGTGACAGGTACAAGCATTAGATATGAAATGGAAAGCAGCAAAATATACTTAGCAGCAAATTCATATTTGATATAGTAAATGTGACCTTTCATTAATTATTTATGTCCATTTGCATCATAAATTAGATAAATCACCAAAGGGAACCTAGAGGAGACTGAAGAATGAGGCAAAAATTATTGCAGTAATATTCTTGACTAAAGCCAAAGATCAGCATGGTGAACAAATAAAAAATAAACTAGAATACTAATTTGAAGGATTTTATTGGTTTGTAAATTCATTTAAAAAACACTGAAAGGAGGTTTACCATGCGTTAGAGCCATAGTCTGATTTTACAAAGACTATAAATGAGACCTCATGAAGACAAAAAACATCCCATAGGTGGGAGCATTGCAAAACTGAGTTGAATTCCTGGAAGGAAGAGAAAATTTCAAATCTGAGATTCAGTCACTTTGAATACTTCCAAGTCATTTCTTTTTAAAGTCATGTGTAGATAACGTTATAAGAACAGGAGATAAGATAACCATTTCTATCATGTGGACATACAATGATTTTTTATTCAAATAAAACACAAGTGCCACAGTCTTGTTGGGCATTGAACTACATTTCAGATATTCCTTTCAGCCAACTATTCTTCAAACCAATTTTTAAAAGACCATCGATGGTGGTTAATTTTGTGTGTCAACTTGGCTAGGCTATGGGACCCAGCTATGTGGTCAAAGCCAGTCTAGATGTCGCTGTGAAGTTATTTTTTTAGATGAGATTGTTATCATCATTAGCTAATGATTGATGGGAAAGGAAGCCAAGGGCAAGTCAGAAATTGTTGAGCATATTCAGCTGGGAAACCAGGAAACTGCAGCTTCATACTCCCTGCAGGGAACCACCAGTCCATTCCCCCAGATCACTGGGGGAAGGGATAGAACAAAGGGGGAGGTTAATACCTGCACAATGAGGTCAAAATAGCTCAGGGGTAGGTTAAGGTGACCAGATGTCCCGCTTTTGGCGGGACAGTCCCAATTTTTAACAATTTGTCCCGTGTCCCACGGCGTTTTAAAAAAGTCCCGATTTTTGGAAAGAGTGCACGACAAGCTAGGGAACGGCGGGAGAACGGGAAGGGAATATATGGTTTTCGGTGGCCATGTGGCTATTTAGCCAGGATATGAGTTTTATATTATTTTTGTTAATTTTATAATGTTAAACTTTAATACTAACAATAATTGTTGAGAACTGATTATCGAGAACTGCTTATCAAAGTTCGCATTGTTGATCAGTTGTTAGAATTCGACCACCATTGTTTGGACTTAGTGAACAATGGCATTTTTTGGGATTGGCAACGACGAAAACATTTTGTAACTGTCTCTCAGACGATACACATCGTACTGCGTGCTAGTAAGCTAGTTAAACAAGTGATGTCATTACAAATCAGCTATTCAGATAATTTAGGTAAGTAATTTGTTTATTTATTTCATCAATACATAAATTTTCTTGAATTTAGCAGACAGTACTCATATTATTTATATTTTATAGTGGCGGCAAAAAGTCTAGCGCCGGCCTTGAAAGTGACACTTACGACTTACGTTACGGCAAATTCAGAGGAAAAATAATACAAGTTAGTATTGTTATTATTTAGAAAGAAATATAGGATTGAAATAATTTTTAAAATATAGTTACTTTATAACAATCAAATTAATTTAATTTATAAGCTAACAATAAAATATGTTCATGTAATTATGTACCTACCTACTGTGTTTTTAAACAATATGTATATAATAATTTATAATATAATTTTAAATTATTTTTTTAGATTTTTAACATAATGAGTAAGAAAAGAGGATGCAAATTCAACGATGATCTAAGAAGTGAATTTCCTTTTATTAAAAAAAAACAAAAACTATTACAATATAGACCAAATTTTTAATCAAGAACCCCTGCCCGCCCGCCCCCCCCCCCCCCCCCCACCAGGGCCAAAACCGGTTTGGCTCAGTGGATAGAGCGTCGGCCTGCGGACTCAAGGGTCCCAGGTTCAATTCTGGTCAAGGGCATCTACCTTGGTTGCAGGCACATCCCCAGTAGGGGGTGGGCAAGAGGCAGCTGATGGCTGTTTCTCTCTCATCGATGTTTCTAACTCTCTATCCCTCTCTCTTCCTCTCTGTAAAAAATCAATAAAATATATTAAAAAAAAAAAGACCCCCCCCTCCCCCCCTGTCAATGGTGTCCCGCTTTACCAATGTTAAAATCTGGTCACCTTAGGGTAGATACTTAACCAGAGTGGACTGTCAGTCTAACCTGGGAAAAAGATCATTGGTTAGGGGGCGGACCCTATCAGAAGCCCGGGAAATCTTGGAAAGTTAATTGGTTATTTTGAAAGTTTCTGGTTCCTCCCAAGCCTGAGAATACATAATCCCAGGTGAACAAAGAAGGGCTCTCTGTCTCTGTCTCTCTCTGTGACCCACTTTCACCTGTGTGTTTGCGCATTCTCTCTCCATAGCCATGTGGTCTTAGCAGCTGTGTGACCAACGGCCCTGTGGACTCCAAATGCAGACTCCCAAAGGATTGCCCCTGGGAACACAAGCTAAGCGAGCCAGATGCTGGAATGAACTAAGCTCTCATGCGGCACAGAATCTCTGGGCATTGATTGTATGTCTGCCCCTGATTTTCCGTAGTGAGAGTGAAAGAGATGGGACATTGGGGAACTTCTTGAATTTTGCTTCCCAAGTAAATTTTGCCATCAGACATCATCCTCTCTTGGGGGGCCCTGGAAATGCTTTCCATTAGACTGCCATGGATATCTTGTAAGGCCCTACATGGTGACCCTCCTAAGCAAAAACGTCAATGACAAATTTTAAAACAGGGTATGAGTGAACTCATGTACCATCCACACCAACCAAAGATGTATGTATACAAGTTACAGATTTCAATCATAACAAAATCAAGTTCAATATTGACTGATCCAAATATTAGTTATTCCTGAATAATAACTTCAGAAAAGTTTCTAAGGTCCCTAAAATTTTTTATCTCATTCAATATGGAAGATAAAATAATAACACATATTTTCTATTAAAATTTCAAAAACAATTTTTGTAATATAAACTATTCTTTCTTCATAGTGTTTATAATATTTGTATTGATCCTTAGACTTCCAGGAACTTGTTGAACATGTAAAAATTCCAATGGAACCAAAAGAATTTACTAACTGATATTGAATTTAAATTATCTTAAATTCAATTCACTTATAACAGAGTAATATAGATTTATATTTATTCTATACATGTTAAGATACAATCTAAAACACAATTCATATCTCACTCTGTTACATATTTATACAATATAAAAGATACCATCTTGGCCTGGCTGGGTAGCTTAGTTGGTTAGAGCGTTGTCCTGATATGCCAAGGTTTCAAGATAGATTGCCAATCAGGGCACATACAAGATCAACCTATGAGTGAATTAATAAGTGGAACAACAAATTGATGTCTCTCTCTGCCTTTCTCTCCCTCAAAAAAATAAAATAAATAAAATATCAACTTGATTTCTTCTCATATGCTTCCGTTTTTCTGGAGTATTTAAAATATTAAACAAAATGGATATGTGCACATGACTGATTATGGGCTGAAAAAAAAAATAGCCTTACAGTAAAACCTCAAGTTTGGCTCCTATTATAATACAATTGATGTAAAGTAGGTTTTCTTGCATATTTATCTTTCAGTAAAGAATAACCATCTTTACAGAATTAGGTAGATTTTGTTTCCCTTGCCATTCACATATTTCTTTAAAAAGCCGCTTATATATTTAAAGATAGAAAAAATAAAGTCTGTCACACACACTCATGGAAAACATATATCAAGAAAAACTGCTTTGAACAAATAAATGCAAGACTTAAAAGCATGTATATAATTTGTTATCAAATATCTTTGTCTTATTTATACCAATTCTGCTTTTTGGACTCACATATAATTTTATCTAAGATAAATGCCAGAAAGATGTGTATTTGTAATGGTTGTTATTTTTCTCTACATATAACCAATAGGAAATAAACTCTGCAAAGTCAAAAGTGGATATCATTATTAAAGACCAAGTCACAGTATCACATTTGAGCTTCGGTGGGCTGAATCAGACTTTCCCTTCCTCATTTTCTCACTGTTGTGATTTGAGAAGTGCTCAAGGAAGCCTCTCTGCTAGCTGCCACTACCTGAGACATATGTAACTGGGCTGAGAGCCTCACAGATGAATGATTGGAAGTCTGACTGGCCCACTTACATTTCATGAAATCGTAAGAGAATATTGAAGGAGCTTCAAACTTGTGTAAGTGGAAACTGTGCCTACAGCACATTCTTAGCCATGGCAAATGTTCCCAAAACCTATTCTCTAACAAAAAGACAAAGCAGGGATTCAAGAGGGGAAAGGATGTTTTATAGCAGAAAATTTAAAAAAGAGCTGAGGAAGAAAAAGAAAGACACATCAGGTACAATTTTACAACTATCGATCACACACAAACAGAGGACATTTTTAAATGTAGCATATTTTTAGTTTCTTTAGTATTTACTTTTTAAATTATAGCCTCTCTACCATAATAAAATCTTTCTGCTTGTGTTTAAAGCTATTGCCTTACTTTTATCTCAATCTTGAGTATCCTACACAATTTGGCAAACCTAAAGTATCAGTACTCTGACTGTTGGTGTGGTAGCAAGCTGTGGAGAATATAAGTAGTTGCAAAGTTTAAAGTAATAATAGCTTGGCCGGTGTGGCTCAGTTGGAATTGCATCATCCCATGAACCAAGAGGTCTCTGGTTTGATTCCCAGTCAGGGCACATGGCTGGGTTGCGGGCTTGATCCCTGGTGGGGGTTGTGCAGGAAGCAGCTGGTCAATGTATCTCTCTCATTGATGTCTCTCTCTATCCCTCCCTTTCCCTCTCTTTAAAAATCAATAAAAACTTATTTTAAAAAATAAAGTAATCATATATTATTCGACATGCACAGTCTGGATAGTAAAAAGAAATAATAAATGTTCGAACACTATTTTCTTATTGTTAGGAAAGGCCAAAGGGTTCATATTAAAACACAAGTGTGATTGCATAACTAGAGAGTCTGAAAGTGATGGAAAGAGAAAATAAAGTTTACTGAAATAATTATTTGTATCATGCATTTGACATCAATCCATCTGGCCTTCAGTAGCCTGAGGCATACTCCTACATAATGTGTGACAGAGAGAATGAGAACTTTCCCTGAATGAAAACATTACAATTTCACAAAACTGTTCTAAGTTCAGTTATTTGAAGGGATAAAAGGAGTACTTAGTCACGGAGCACAAGGGCAGCTTAATAATGGTGGCAACTGAAAAATCAGAGTCCTTGACACACCAGTTCTTATTCAGAGCAACTTTTCCTGAAGGCACTGCAAGATGCATAACGCTACCCAACAAATGGCTGCTAATATTGCATTGTGAAAGGTGTCTTTCTTTAATATTTGGCAATTTTCTAAAAGAATAAAACCTAAGTTAGAAATGTTATATGCACATTTTCAAAAGCCAAATAAAGAAATATCACACAGGCAATTTTTCTCTTACCAGGGAGACAGAAGGGAAAGAACTGCAGGACAATATAAATGATCACCTTTCTATGACAGCTCAAAGGCAGATGTAATTTCTGAAAGATGAATACCAGCCTGATTTCCTCAGTCCCCTTTTCCTTTGGGTACACTATCAACAGGATTAGACATTCTGGCAGTTTTCCTTGGTCTCAGCATTTCTAACTTTGCAGTGACTAGATGGCAGGAAACTGTCCAACTCTTCTTTGTTTCCTTGGCCAGGACTCCGAAGCTTCTTTTGGGGGTTACTGAGTATTTGATTAATGGAATATTATTGATCTAACTAGGAACACTTCAAAGGAATGTTCTTTGTGTCCCTGTGTTTGTTCTTAATTCTACTTAATTACCTTTTTCTTATTACTTTTGTTAAAAATAATTTTTATGTTAGCATGTTATGTTATTATTTTGGGAACACTTTTAAAGGGCTTTAGTAACTTTACTTTTGGTACTACTTCATGTCTCTGTCTCTGTCTCATTCTCTCTCACAAGTTGCAGGTGTGAAGTTAAAATTAATGCAGTTGAAAGTTTATCCAAATCCCAGGCCAAAAAAAAATCAAATGGAGGGTTTTGCAGTTCAACTAAATTGTCTGCACAATTTGAAATGAAATATATTTTTAAAAAACTTATATGGTATTTTTACTTTTGGTAATTGTATTAGTCAAGGGTTCTCCAGAGAAACAGCATCATGAGAATTATACATATATTAAATTTATATGGCTAGTAAATGTATACTAATTTAGAAATAAATAATAGAGAAACATGTAAATTGACCGTACCTCCACTACGCCCACAGACAACCAGAGTGAGTATGCAAATTAACCCAACAAAGATGGCAGTTAATTTGCATACCTGGGAAACTCCTCGGCACCCAGGTCACTCCCAGCCAGCCATTAGAGGGGCAGAGGAGGGGGGAACCCTTCCCAAGCCTAAAGCCTCAGGCGGAGGCTTTAAGCTTAGCAAGGGGCCGAGCCTGTGATTGGAGGGGTCCCCTGCCCAAGTCTAAAGCCTGGGTGGCCTGAGCTGGCAATCAGAGGGGCGGTGGGGGGGTGTGCCCTGCTCAAGCCTACAGCCTCAGGCAGAGGCTTTAGGCTTGGGCAGGGGCCGAGCCTGGGATCGGAGGGAAGGTGAAAAAATCAATGGAAACATATCCTCAGGTGAGGATAAAAAGAAAAATAAAGAAATGTCATATCCTATGAAAGACACATCTTGAAAATGCCTAAAGAAAATTGTCATTTTTTCATGGTGAAGGGACTGGAGTCCGTGTTGATTAAAATACCTTGGCAGCTACGGTGACTGGCAGTGGCAGCAGTAGTGTGGTGATGGGGCTGGCGCCTTCCCCTGATCGGCCCGGTCACCTCCCACAAAGGGAGGCCAGAGACTGTGGCTTAGGTCCGCTCCCAATGGGGAGCGGGCCTAAGCCATCAGTAGGACATCCCCTGAGGGCTCCCAGTATGTGAGAGGGGGCAGGCTGGGCTGAGGGACTCCTCCCCAGTGCACGAATTTCATGCACCAGGCCCCTAGTATATCATATATGTGTACATATATAATTTATTGTAAGGAATTGGTGAATTGGCTCTCATGATTGTAGAGACTGTCAAGTCCCAAGCTGTGCAAGGTGAGTTGGCAAAATGGACAAGCGTGAGAGCCAATGGTGTTGCTCCCACCCAAAGGCCAGTAGGCTCGGGATCCAGGAAGCACTGAGGTTTCAATTGAAGTCTAAAAGCAGGAAAAAGCTGATGGTATCCCAGCTCAAGGCATTCCAGCAATAGGACTTTCTCTTACTCAGGGTGTCAGCCCTTTGGTTTTATTCAGACCTTAGACACATTAGTCTAGACCCACTCACATTAAGCAGGACAATCTGCTTTACTAAATCTACCAATTTAAAGGTTACTCTCATCCAAAAACACCCTTATAGACACACCCAGACTAAAGTTTGATAAAATGTATGGGGACCCCTTGGCTCAGTAGTGTTGGCAAATAAAGTTAGCCATCACAGCAATGAATGGTTATTTTATCTGCTCTGCAGATTAAAATCATAAACTAGCAGTAGATCTCATGATAGAGCAACCTTATATGATATGATGGTCCAAATTTAATGGTATTAAAGTTTTGGATGGTTGATATGTTTGATAGAAGAGTAAGCTTCCTATTCTGCCTCCTCCCTCCCTTCCTCCCTCTGTCTTTCTTTATTCCTTTTTTTTTTTTTCAATCTGGTTATACCCAGTTAGAAGATTCTTGTGCAATTTTTAACTTGAGTTGTTACTGTGTCAAAAATTATCTTTTTGTTCTATTGTATTTATATAGTTTTTGTGTGTAAAATGTAATACAATATGATTCACATGTTAGAAAGTAACTATTAAATAAATATTAGTTGAAATAAATAATTTTTATTAAGAAAGGATATACGCACCCAAGACACATTCTGATTTACTTGTTATGAGTTTATCTCTGAAACCAGCCCCTCCAACCCCCTCCAAAAATAAAATACACAAAATGGAAGCTAGAAGACAATAACATAAGGGGATTTAAAAATTCTGAAATATTGATTTCCAATAAAGGAGTTATAAAGGATTGTGATTTTCCCAAAAATAGCATTCAGGTTAGAGAGTTTAAAAAGCAGTATTATAAGACACACAAAAACTAAAAAAAATCACTTCTGACTCATTTATTCTATGGACACTATGAAAGATTTAACAAACTAAAAAGAATATTGAAAAAGGGGACAGGGCAACTTTGTGACATAGCACATAAATATAGATATAGTCTATTTTCTGCAATAACAGTAGGACTAAAATCAAAGGTACAGTCTTTGGACTATAAAACTAATTAGAAATTACAAAATGATACATTCTTTTCTATAATGTTTTGGTAGTTTATTTATCACTATATGCTGTAATTTTAAAAAGTAATTGGAGAATATTTATGCAATGACCTTTAAAGTTTTTATACGTTTAACATTATGAAGTTACACACAAATGGCTAAACAACTTTCATAAAACATTCATAGCAAATCCATGTATGTGAGTCAAATTAAAAATAGTGCTACTCTGACACTGGAACTTTACTATATTAAATATGTTACTTTAAATTAATATAGAGTATTAGGAATTTACATAAAGGAAACAATATAGCTGATCATGGACATAAATTAAATAACAAAGGGTATACTTTAATTATGTATGTTAAAATTGATTTTATTGTCATCAAAATTATGCTGACAATGTAAGTAGTGATAAATCAAACAGAAGTATAAAGCATATCTCCAAAATCCACAGGCTGCCCTTAATCTCTCTTCCTCCCACTCCAGTGCCTTTGATCTAATTATTTTCCTTTTCAACATTTTTAAATATTGCTCTTGGCATTTGAAGTGCATGTTTCTAAATAAGATCATTATCTACTATTTTTATTTGTTAATTTGAATATTATTATTTGTGTTCTATGATGGCAAATGAGGCTTCATTTTTTCACAACCTTCATATTTTCTTAAAACCTCTTGCATTTTGTTCAAGTAAATACGCAAAGCTTAATTATCCTGTGTATGAAATTGTTTATTGAACTAAGAGATACATTGCATTACCTGTTATATATGGCTGATTTTCTTTCTGGAGTTATTTGTTTATTTGCCATTTCCCCCACCTAATTGTCTTCATTACTATCAGGTCCTTTAGATGCCTGGCAATCTGTACCCCAGCAACCTCTATAGGTGATTCTGATGCAAGCTGAAGTTGGAGATTTCCTGCTGCTGAAAACAAGCTATCTTTTATCTTTTCTTTTCTTTTCTTTTTTCTTTTCTTTCCTTTTCTTTTCTTTTCTTTCTTTTTCTTTCTTTTCTTTTCTTTTCTTTACTTTTCTTTTCTTTTCTTTCTTTCCTTTCCTTTCCTTTCCTTTCCTTTCCTTTCCTTTCCTTTCCTTTCCTTTCCTTTCCTTTCCTTTCCTTTCCTTTCCTTTCCTTTCCTTTCCTTTCCTTTCCTTTCCTTTCCTTTCCTTTTTTCTCTTCTCTCCTTTTCTCTCCTTTTCTTTTTTTTTCTTTTTCTTTCTTTTCTTTCCTTTTCTTTACTTTCCTTTTCTTTTTTTCCATTAAGAGTAGTCCAATTACTAACCTATAGTAGTCTTTCTCAATGGAATTGTCCAATGAGGTGGGAGAAGGAATGTGGTCATCTCAAAATTCAATATAAAAACTTCTTAAAATTCTGTTTTCAGCACTGTGCTAATCATTTGGGTTTGTCTTGGTTTTGCCTAGTTTTCTTGATTCTAAAGCCTCTTCAATGCCATGTCTCTAAAATTCATCCTTCGCTTTACACTTAAAGATGCAAGGGAGGTGCTAAGGCATGCTGGGGAGGTGTGGGGACAACCAACATGTAGACAAACTGTCACGCCTCATCTCTGCTTTAACTCCTGTTTTCTGGAGTGCTTAGAGTTAGAAGAGTGTTGGAAAAATTTTAATATGACATAATGTATCTTTCTTTTTTTTAACAATGTGATAATAGAATGCTGACAATTACCTTTTGGAGAAGTTATTTTTAATTGTCTGGTTGTTCCTTTGCTAAAATAACCGACTTGGTTTAGCATTTATCCACTTTACTTTATAGTAAATTATTTACTTTTAAAAATATATATTTTATTGATTTTTTTACAGAGAGGAAGGGAGAAGGATAGAGGGTTAGAAATATCGATGAGAGAGAAACATCTATCAGCTGCCTCCTGCACACCTCCCACTGGGGATGTGCCCACAACCAAGGTACATGCCCTTGACCGGAATCGAACCTGGGACCTTTCAGTCCGCAGGCCGACGCTCTATCCACTGAGCCAAACCAGTTAGGGCTATTTCTTTTGAGACAATTTGGTTTGGGAAATCAAGATTTAATAGTTCCTACACAAGTAATTATTGAATCTCTACTATGTCCAGTTATTGACCTACAAGCAGGATAACTTCTTTTGTCATCTCCTTTAAGGAACTTACAGTGAAGTTCATGAAAAAGTGTATTACCCATAGGAGATCAAATACTAATGCATTTTAGCTCAAACATATTATTTTGGGATAGGTAGATATTAATGGAAATTTGAGTTACTTAAATAACTTAATTGAACTGAAGAACAATTTGGGTGAAGTGAGAGGAGTAGGAGCATATTCCAAGTTGGTAAATTATCAGGTTATCTAAAGAAATTTAAGAATTCATGAAAATATATTTATTCTAATTATTTCCTAAACATTCAAAATGACATTTTTCATATAATCTATAAGATATCTATGTCTATTTCTATATGATTATGTGTTTTCTTAAATACATAAATATATTTACATAAATAATATATTTTAATCATGTTTTCGTAAATGTATACATATTAAATGTATGTTTTCATATGTGTGTGCATGCGTGGATATGTCTACATATATATGTATGTACATGCATATATATAAATATGTATATATATAGCTATATGTATGTATGTATATGTATGTATATGCTTAGACCACTATATTAAACCCTAAAATTTTTTCTCATGTACTCATCAACACAATCCTATTATTGACGAGCTCTCACTCTCATTTTTCAGATACAGAAATTTTACTTGTCGCAGTTACACAGTTAATTAGTTAATGGAAGAGGATGGATCCATACCTCGATTGATCAACATGAATCAAACAATAAACTAGGATGTAAGCACAATTGACTCTGATTTCAATTGACCACATGAAATAAATACATAATTTGAATACTTCGTACCCCATTGAGTTAGAGTGACTTGTGTTTTGGGGTACTAGGGAAACAGTTTTCCATCCAGTCAGAGCTAGATGAGGAAGAAAAGCAAATTTTTTAAAGAACGGTTGAGAACCTTGAAAAGTAGCTGCTCCAAAAGGCAGTTACTCGGGGAGCAGCCAAATTAAAAAGGATAAACCTGAATGAGTCATACATTGAAAGTAGTAGGCAAAGGAAGAGAATCTGGTTGGGAGCCAAAGAATCAGAGAACAGCAGCTAATAGACAGACTATGGTACTAAGCAAAGGCAGGAATGGACAAATTTCCAAGAGTATTAATATTCAGCAAAAGCATCTGGATATAGTTGGGAATTATTCCTTTTGAATAATTACAAGGGTATTTCTTATAGTTTTTATTACTATAAGTTTATTTCAAATTTATATCATTTGCTGATTAAAAATAAATCGATGTCATTATTTTTTGCATTTAACTATATATTTACTTAACTTCTATTTTTACTTTTAAAATTTTTAATTAATTTACTGGTATGACATTGATTAGTAGGATTATTTTGGTTCAAGTGTACAATTCTATAATACATCATCTGTATATTACAATGTCATCAATTTTAAGCAGAAAACAATTGAAATCTGACATGTTGGATGGCTATTACAGATTTATGACAGGATTATTAACTCTTCTCCACTTTATTTTGTAAATGATCCCTTAAATACCATGTTAAAATAAAGAAATATGACAGAACTCTTGCTGGCAACACGACATACTGTTCTGAAAACTCCCTTAACACTCTGAACACGTTTTAAAATATTTCCATGCATAGCATAGTTAGCAAGAACATTTTAAAAAGTAAAATTAATTATAATTTAAAAATAAGCTACAGTTGCTTTGAGAAAATGTGCAGATTCTAGTAGGTTTTAAGTTTATTGTTTCAATACAAGTTAAAGTGAGAAAAACAAACAAAAAAACCCTGAGACTGACAAGGTAAAAAGTCCAACCAAAAGCACCTTGATAAAAAGCCACGATTCCAGCCCTAACCGATTTGGCCCAGTGGATAGAGTGTGGGCCTGTGGACTAAAGGGTCCCAGGTTTGATTCCAGTCAAGGGCATGTACTTTGGTTGCAGGCATATCCCCAGTAGGGGGTGTGCAGGAGGCAGCTAATGTTGTTTCTCTCTCATCTATGTTTCTAACTCTCTATTCCTCACCTTTCCTCTCTGTAAAAAAAAAAATATAGTAATAATAAAATATATATTTTTTAAAAAGAGCCATGATTCCAAAATGAATGCTCAATAAAATACCCACCTGGAGGAAAACAATTCCCAAACAAGGGGACAATGCTTAGGCTGAACTAATGCGGGAGTGGGGTACAAAAAGCCTTCCTTGGCCAGCATAGTCTACAGAGTGGCCTGAAGTAGATTTGAGACCTGAGAACATATTACCCACAGAGCGCAAATACTTAAAGCACAGAATTTATGTAGAATATCTGAGTATTGCCAATACTCCGGACACCTGGTAGAAATAAACACAGCCCTCATTATAACAACTCACGTTATCACTGTCCTACAAAGTTTTCTCAATAATGCAATGCCAAATGTCATGGAATTAATATAAGAAAGTAAAGAAACAGGCTACTGTGAGCAGGAGTTAGAATATATCCAAAAAGAATCAGAATCAAATGTAGAGTATTACAAAGCATGAATAATATGTTTTAATAATAAAAGGGGATGTCCAAGTAGGTGAACGAAAAGAAGTTATCAAAATACTAAATCTGATTTGAGAAATAATAAAATTAAAATTCTAGAGCTCCTCAGATAAATATAATAGACAGAACGAGGGAAGAATGAACTGAAACACAAATCCAAATAAAATTGCTCAAAATTCAGTACAGGAAAACAGAGATTAAAATAAAGGGAAATTGAGACATTTGAGAGTAAATGAGATATTTTCGCATTTACTGGGGAAACCAGAAGAAGCTGGTGAAGAAGCGGGATATAAAGATGTACTGGGTGAGAACATTTCAGAATTGATTTAAAATAAAACTGCTTGGATTCTGAAATCTTTATGAATCTCATGCAGGACAAATGAATATAATTCCACTCTTAGAATCACCATAATGTAATTACAAAACACAATACAACAAAGAAAGACCTTAAATAAATTAGAAAATAAATATATATGATCTTTAAAATTACAAACATAGGTCTCAGCACTTCCACCAGTATTAGTCAAAGTCAATGGAAA
This sequence comes from Ia io, assembly GCA_025583905.1. Taxonomy (NCBI): domain Eukaryota; kingdom Metazoa; phylum Chordata; class Mammalia; order Chiroptera; family Vespertilionidae; genus Ia; species Ia io. Next base: position 18,049,522 of record JAJQQW010000002.1, on the reverse strand, counting down.
AATACCTCTATATATTGACTGCAAATAACCCTCACCTAGATTACAATAAAAATAAAACATGCTAAAGATCAAGAATGAGAAAATAGCGCTGCAGAAAAACAAATGTTGAAAAATGCATTGCTAAGACAACTAAATAAGAATGAGCCAAGCACTCTAATGGGGAAATGGGCCAACAATATGAATAAACACATGTGATCTGAAATGTAGGAAAAGATAAGAAAGAGGGAGAGATGTGGAATGACTGTTTAATGGGAATGGAATTTCCTTTTTGGGAAATAAAAATGTTTGGAACTAGATACTGGTGATGGCTACATAACACTGAATTTTCTACAGGCCACTGAAGTGTACACATTAAAATGGTTAAAATGTTCAAGTTTATGTTATTTGCATTTACCAGAATTTAAAATAAAATATACAAAGATACATTACCAGGACAGCATTAGTATATAATTGTTTAAAGTTTACCTCATAAGCTACAGTATTTCAAGAGTTTTTGAGTTCACTTCCTGGCTTCACAAGATATTATCTTTATATTCTTGTGTAACTTATGAGCCTTTCCTTTGCCTCTTTGTATATGGGGAAATGGAGGTGATTATAATAATAACTGCACTGTACACAAGGCATAGAAAATCATAGCATAGGTTTTCAAGTAGGTTTACCTATTGTTAATTACAATCTTATCTAATAAAAGGGTAATATGCAAATTAACTGTCACTCCATCACAAAAGATGGCAGCGCCCATAGCCACAAGATGGCGGTACCCAGTCCCCTCAGCCCCGCTGGAGTACCCTAGTCCTGGGGAGGGGGAAGCCGCTGAGAGCAGGCAGCATGAGTGGTCTGGCGGAATGCTTGCTTCATCACCATGGCGACAAGGCAAGCGTCCCGCCCCGGGCGTGGAGGGCCTCTGGGCAGCGTGCGCATGCAGAGCAGCCAGGCCCCGCAGAGAGCAAAGAACCACAGGGAGTGGGCCTAAGCTGTCAGGGATCCCGGATTGGAGAGGGCTCCCCTGAGGGCTCCCAACTTGGACAGGGTGCAGGTTGGGCTGAGGGACCCACCCCTCCCGCCCTGTGCACGAATTTCATGCACCGGGCCTCTAGCATGTTATAATCATTAATATCATTATTATCACTGCTAAGATCTGGCTCCTCATATTTGCTCAGCTTCAACTATTCACATCATTTTTGTGTGCCAGACTTCACTATCCTTTCCTAAACCCTCAGGTTGCATCTATTTCTTTTCTCTCCACTTCCCTGGGTTACTGTATATATCTACTCTTAAGATTTAGGTCATAAATTGTTAGTTTACTTGTCTAGTTCTCAAAGAGTCAGTTCCATAAGAACAATGTATCACATTTAACTGTCTCTTGAGCACATATGGCAACACAACACACAGAGACACATACAGAACGTCCAGAATTCATATGTGCTCAACTGAACAGTGTCATCTCCATGATTGACACATGCTCTTTTGTGTGTTTCTTTCAGTGAACATGTTTTTGCCATTTAAAGAATGCCAAATTATCACCCTAAAAATGTAAGAATCTTTCAGGATTTCCCATGTTAAGGGAAATAATAATGTATTTATTTAGCAAACATAGTAGCACTAACTGTATGGCGCCAGGGCCATGATACGCATTTCAAATAGTGATCCTCAAGCTATGTTTTATAGTTCTGTGGTTTGATTCCAAATTTAGAAAGGAAAAAAAAATATTTTAGAGCCGAAGTGAACTTCAAATACTGACTGAAGTTGCATGCTGGCCATTGCACTGACTCTGGTTCTCAGCTAGGTTTTCTGTTTGTTTTGCAGGAAATAATATATTTTTCCCCAAATAACAAAAAAGTGGAAAATTAGAAGATGAAGTGCACACATATGCTTTTTGCAAAGGTTTTCTCCATCTAACCACATGTTTGTTTAGGACTTAGAATATTACTCAAGCAAATAGCAAGAGTGGAATGAGAGACGCTCTGATACAGTCGACCTAGATATACAGGTATTAGCAGTTTGGCACAAAAGACCACAGAGGTGGTGAGTCACATCAGCATGCCATTAGTCTGTTAGAAAAGGAAGCTGGAAAAAAACACACACAAGAAGCCATCATCCAAACCCTTGTTAATTCTGAAGATGGAAATACACATATATTAGCAATTGCTTTTTATCCAGATACTGTAAAATTATAATGGCATATAATACTATGTCTGGCTTATTTTTGTTTTGTTTAGTTTTAAATAGTGCTTGTCAATTTCAGTAGATACCAACTAAATTGTTGTCAACACATTTTAATTATGATATACATGCATAGCAGCCATTTTATGCAGCTTCAGGGAATAAAGATACATATAATATAGAATTTTTACTCCTTCGCATGCATTAGCTCTTAGGATTTTTTATTTTAAACTGGGAAACAATATTTTGCCCTAACCACATATAATAAAAACCAAAGCAATAAAGAGCATTGTGATAAAGAGGGGTCCTTCAAATTCTTTCAAAACCAACATACATTTGTTAGAAATCTCCATCAGGCTAATCAATAAGGCAAAACAATAGATTGCTTTAGCTTTAGGGATTTGAAAAATGTCTAATACAACAGAGAAACCATTTTTATTGGCAAGCTTGAACCAGAGCTTCACAATCTGGAAGCACTTATATTTTGGGAATGGTTCACAGTTCTACTGAGATATCAGTAGGGAATTAGATTAGGGGATGTTTGGTCATCCAAAGGATGTATAGGATGGCCACATCATTACTCAAGTGGCTTGTTCAGTTACTTAGTTTTTGTAGAAGTAATAGGGTACCCCTGTGAGATATTATGCTAAAACCCAAGCTGCTGTCTTCTGCACGAATGAACTTGTAAGTGGGCAATAGGTGGCTGCAATTCACCCCCAGTTTTATTATATCCATCAAGAAAAACAGGTATTTTGGTAATCTGTGTGTGAACCTACCTTCCACTTCATGCTTAGTATCCACACAGAGTGTATCTGTCATGCTTTGAAAATAAAGAAATGTGAGACTTTAGTGATACTTTATTGATCAATTTTTTCAGACTTTACTATGAGCTATAAACTTTAGAAGTTGCTGCAGAATGTAACCAAGAAGTAGACTCGATCTTTCCTCAGAGAGCTTCCAATCTAGGAGTGGATGTAAATAATGCAATGCCAATATTTCATAAGCACTGCCATGGAGGAAAAAATTCATACTGTGAGTTAACATCAAAACTTTATAGTGAATGACTCTGACTGAGGGATTGAGGGCTATCATTGCAACTTAAAAAAACATTTGTCACTTAATCACTCTATGATATAAGCTTTCAATGGGTTTTGTTTTTTTTTTTTAATAAATGTAAAGATTTTATGTTGTGTTAAATTTGCAAAAAGTCAATGGGCCTGCCTGCAGGTAAATCTGGCAGTAAGTCTTAATCAGAGATGTATCTGTCACTGATTTATGAAGGTTTAGAGTGAAACAATTAGATTTTATTTCTCTTTTTTCCGCACTGTGTAGAAATGTGTAGGAAATATCATGTTATTCAGATGAGAACAATGCTCTTTCACTATAATGAATCAACCAGTTGTCACTTTGGAGAGTAAGGAGGTTGTAATGTCTGTTGAACAAAGCATATATGTCCACTGTCCAACTCTGATGAAACATATTCCATAAGTAAAGATCAATCTAGCTGTTTTATTGCCCAATCATCTATATTATTTTTAACCTAGCAAATGCCAGTTTTTGCACAATTAATATTTGCACATGATTGATTCATGTTGTATCATAAGACAATTAAACCAATAGGATCGATATTATATTATTATTTAGAACTATCTTTATTAATAAGTACATCCAATCAAAAAAGGCTAACTAGATGAATACAGTATATTATGCCAGGTATTGTTTTTCTCTAGGTATTTAAAAGACCACATTTATTTAAAAGACAGCATTTCTCCCTTCTCCCTACAACTACAGGTTTTCCTCCCAAAAGAGAGAAAACTATGAAGTGAAAAAATTTTACACATGATTTTGATCATGTATGCATCTTGTTGAAAAGTGATATTTATTTTATGAAATATATGATCATAAAACAAGGCATGAAGTATAACCTATTTTATTATTTTAAATGTGTTTATGTGTTTCAAGAAAAAGCCATTTATATGTTTTAAAATGATCATGGGCTCAAATAGTTTTAAAATGATCATGGGCTCAAATAGTTTACTCAAGTAAAGATTTTTCTTCTCAATAACAGTGTAAATAATTTATTTAATTACAAATATGTTCATCCAAACAAAGCTTTATGAAAATGCAATTTTCTTCTGACTCAAAGACCTCAAAATACAGAATATGACTTTTTGTTGTTTAATTGGAAACATGGCTTGAGAGATTCAGGAAGAGAAACATAAATTAGAGAAGTCAAGTTTGTTGGTAGCAGTACCTTTGACAGATTCATGACAAGATGGAAGAATAATTTTTGTTTTGAACAGTAGGTTGAAAGATTAATGGTAAGAAATAGAAAAATCATTTTTATTGTGAGATTCAGGGTTACAAGATTTGTGATTTAAGACTTATCTTTTTGGAAATTGAGGGTCAAAGAGTTTAAAAATATATATTTATATTTATCTATCTATATATCTACCCACCCATAGTTTTTTCTAAGAATACCAGCTAATTATTTTATAAAATCTGAAGTTGAGTTTGCTAATAATTTTGTTTGCATTAAGGTTATGTTAAATATTTTATCATAAGAAAGTTAGTTTACAAATACATTCTTTTATTTCTATATGTCCGTCTGTCTTTGTCAAAGAAAAACTTGAAAAGGTTGTGGAAGATTTAAATTATCAAAAGGTCAGCATTTGTTTATATTAGACTAAAATTTATATTTTAAAAGTTCTGGTGCCTTATCTGAGGAAATAAATGCTTCTCTACTGATAGGCAATGAATATATAAATTCTTCTGTGGCTATTCTGGAGATAAATTCTCATCAGTGAAAAATGTAAGACATATTTACCAATGGCATTGTCTGAAATCAATTCTTTAAATTCCAGAGTATTTTCCTCAAAGAACAGCTGAGAAATTATTTTGAACCCCTGCATAATTTAATGATATTAGAATCTGGAATCATTGGATCACAGCAATCTCCAAATTAAAAAGGGTTATGTTACATTTTTCAAATTTCCTTATTTACAGCTTGGTTCAGAAAAGACAAGCCCAAATGTAGTAAATATTCACTATAACCCCTTAGGCTCAGTACAATTGGATTTGAATCCTGATTCTTCCAAGGTCTTTCTGTTGGACTTTCACCAGGTTATTGAATCTTTTTAAGTCTCCTTTCTCACATGTAAAATAAAACAGTAATAGTTTTTAACTTATTTCCTTGTTATGAGCCTTAAATAGGCATTGTTGTGAAAGTAATTGTAATGGTTTCTAGCACAGTATAACAACTCAGTAAGTGGATAAAATTATTTAGTAGTAGTTGTTATCAGCAGTGCTGCAGTAGTGATAGGTAGTTAATAACACAGTTTGGAAGAGAAGCCACATTTCCTATTTCCCCATATAGCTTTTAGATATATCATTCATCTGAGTTCCTCAAGTACATTGTGTACATATTATTTCCTACTAATATTCTGAATAAAAGAAACTAGTTCAGGAAATTTCTCCATATGGCAAGATTTTTAACCGCCCCCCCCCCCCCCAGCCCCTCGCAACTACCATTTTCCCAAATTTTGTTGTTGTGGAAGAGTATACTGAAAATAGAATTTACTTGACTTTTAAATACATAATGTATAATAAAATAGTTGTAAATCATCTATAATCTGAAATTTATTGTTGCACCTGCTATCTGCCTACTTTGAGCTTACATTTTTAAAGCTATAAAAATACCACTAAACACAAATGGCTAAATTTATTGAGTTCTTACTATGTTCTAAATATTATTCAATGTAATTTATTTTATAACTTATTGAATTATTATAACAATAATATGATTTAAATAAGATATGATTTCTGTGTTTTCTAGGGCTACCAAAGACTGGGTGACTTAAACAACAGAAATTTAGTTTTTCAAGGTTCTGTAGATTAGGAATCTAAGATCAGGGTATTGGCAGGACTGGTGTTATTTTGAGACCTCTCTCTTTGTTTTATAGATGATCATCTTCTTCCTGTATCTTCAAATGGCCTTAATTCCTCTGTGCCTGTATCCCAATCTCTTATTCTTATAAGAATACCAGTCAGATTGGGTTAGAGGCCACCCTAGTGACCTCATTTAACCTAACTTAACTTTTTAAAGACCTGATTTCTTAATTGCCACACAAGGAGGTACTACTCAGGGTTAGGACTTTAATATATGAATTTTGGGAAGACATAATTCATCCTGTAACAACCCTTATTTTTAACAGATGGAGAAAACAAAACACAGAGAAATTAATTTACCTGAATTTACATGACTGGCTATTGCTACACTTGGGATTTTAACCCAGGTAATTTGACAATAGAGATAAAATTTACAGTGATAGCTATACCACCTTTTCTAGAAATAGGTAAAAAAAAAAACACACACAAAACAGTCATGTCTGTGAAGCATCTCATTGTTTTCCCTATGAAAAAACAAAACTATTTATTTAGCTCCCTACTTCTCTAGCCTGTTAATATACTATTTTGAAGGGCAGCAATCACCAGAATATTGCAGCTTGCAAACCAGAAACAGGAAGAATGGATCACTGCAACATATATGAAAATTGTTATCAATAATAAAGTAGTTGCTATGTTATAGTCAATCAATAACATGAAGGAAATGTGTGCAAATAGATATGATAAACAAAGGATTAACCTTCATGTATGAGAGTTCATAAAAACAGATAATAAAAATACTGAACACTTAATTGATTAAGGAGAAAATGGTACAGATAGGTAGATCATGTAGAAAGTTCATTCAAAAGCATTGGTTAACATTCTATCTCAAAATTTTTTTAAGTGAAGTACAATGTCTCTATTAACAAATATTTACTTAAAGGCACTTAACTGTTAAGTGTCACAGAAACAGATTTCCATTAATATCTGGAGGAAGTGTATGTTGGTAAAGCATAACAGAAAGAAAATGGGAAATGTACAACAAAATCTTTAATATGACCTTGTTGTTTTCTAGGAATGTATGATAATAAAATGGTATTACATAATATACTAAGAATTGAATAAACATGCTCATTTTCATATTAATTAAAATTAATTGAAAATAGTATCCATGGCAAGGTTAAGATGAAATAAATGTTTTAATAAATGTTTCATATTTGAATGATGCAAATTACTAGGTTTTCTAAGATGTTTTTAAAAACAGGGCAGTATGAATGTGGTAAGGCAAAAATGGAGGGAAAGCCCTCAAATATAATGTTATTTTCTTTTGAGTGAAAACACATGAGTGACTGAAATTCTTATTTATAAAAGTTAATATCATTTGATAGTTTCGGCAGTTGACAGATTTTAATAAAATAATATAAACAATCAGAAAGAAAATTTAAAATGATTCCAATAAAAATGTTGTTTAAATTTTCCCAATAGATTTTAAGAGTGCAGTATATAATTTTGTCTAGCCCCAAATTGTAATAGAGCAAAAAAATAAGTACTTATTTTAGGATAAAGTGAGAAGGAGGGAGATTCTAAATTTATATGAGAAATGTACAGCTATTACAGTGTAAGATCAGGCCAGTACATGGGATTGAGCCAGCCATTAGTAGAACAGAGTATTTCAAGGACATTTTTATTTATTCAGAAATACTTATTGAAGGCCTAAAATGTATTGGGCACTGGGGATACATTAGCAAACAAGACAGAGAAAAATCACTACTCTCCTGAAAGTAATCTGCAGAGAAAGAGAAAAAAAAAGTATTTATATTTCAAGTTAGAGGGGAATGAATACTCCATAGTAAAATAAAGTAAGGAACATGAGATGGGAAGTTCTGGGTGAGAGTGGGATTTTAAATTTAACTTTAATTAGGGTATTCAGAGAAGGCCTCCATGAGGAATTGTCTTGAGCCAGGACTGGGATGTGGTAGATAGTGAGTGTTATGAATATTTGGGGAGAGGCAGTCTAGAAAGAATGGCAAGTGGCAAAAGCCTTGAGAAGGAATGTGCTGGCATATAAAAAAGTAAGAAGGATGATGTGGCTGAATTTTGGTGAGCAAAGGGGAGATTGAGGTGAAAAGCTAACAAGAGTCTAGCTCTTCTCAGGGATTTTAATAACAATTAATTAGATCATTTGGCTAGAAATTCTTCCAAGCCAACTGGTAATTATATAGATATCAGCTCTATAACAAATAACAATTATATATTGAAGAGCACTTTTATCATTTATTTCCTATTCAAATACTTGTTCACTTTATTTAGTAAAAACATTATGTTGAAATGCATCTCTAAAAATGCAAATGCATCCTCAGTTTCTCTCCTATTTGAAATTATGAATGTTAACATTAAATACATACCCATTTAGCTTTTGAAAAGGGAAATCTTTTTTTACTATATTTTGGTTGATTTCAGAGAGGAGGGAAAGGGGGAGAGAGAGAGAAACATCAATGATGAGAGAGAATCATTGATTGGCTGCCTCCTACACGTCCCCTACTGGAGATAGAGCCCACAACCTGTGCATGTGCCCTTGACCACTTGACTGGAATTGAATCTGGGACCCTTCAGTCCACAGGCCGATGCTCTATCCACTGAGTCAGCTAGGGCGAGAAGGGAAATCTTTATTATTGAGTATTCCCTCATATTTTAATATGTTATGCACTCATATGTCATGTACACTTTAACAAAGTAAAAATAATGGAAACCATATAATGCCTGTTATCAGACTATAATGGAATTAAAATAGAAATCAATAACAGAAAGACAAATAAAAATTTTCCAAAACATGTGGAGATTAAACAACATACTTCTAAATAGCATTTGGGTCAAAGAAGAAATCTCAAGAAAAGTGAAAAATATTTTAACCCAAATGAAAATCTCACAACTTATCAAAAATTGCAGGATACAGTGGAGCAAGGATTAGAGGGGGAAATTATAAGAAAATAATTCCTTAAAATAAATAATCCAAGTTTCCACCTTAGGAAACTAGATAAAGAAGTTGAATCCAGAGTAATTGAGCTCCAGTTTCAAGAAAAGTGATAATTTTATGTAATTTCATTCAGTTAAATATTTTATAGTATATATTGAAAGAAGATTGGAAAGACTGTTTAGGAAATTAATAATGATTATTAGATAGGTACTTGAAGAAATATAAGTACAATAATAAAATGTAAGTACAATAGCTAGAATTTTTTAATAAAAGCAAATAAAATAATAACTTGGCAACTTAAATTTAGAGTTGATCAGTATAAATAAATGTAAAAACCACAAAAAGAATATATAATTGCCATGTGACCAAACACCCCCAAAAGAAAATTTATCTAAGATTAACTACATACATTTTCTATTGCCTACAATGTAAAGTTAGAAACGTGGGATTGTTCTTGTGACTTATTTTGGCAAAGATTGATCTAATTTTATACATCTCCCCTACATAACAGTGCTTGAGTCAAACTGTGATTAGTCTAGCAAAAATCTACTTATTCTACATTTTAGGATGATTTATGCCACAAAGGTATTACTGTTGTTGTTTACTGCAATTATCTCTTCTCCCAGGTAAATAGCATTACTTTCCCCTAGGGTCTTCATTAGTTATATTATTTTCCATTTGTGTTGCACTGATTCTTTTAGTTTCTCAATGACACAGTTTTAGGAAAGTTTTAATTTACTTTTCATTTAATCACTTGATATATCATCCATTCCTCACCTTGAAAAAAAATGGTATTTTTTTACTTATAGGTGCTTATCCATCAATTAGAATTGTAATTGTTTAAGAATCTAAACCTTAACCTGAATTAGGTTAACATGAACATTAGCTAAATTAGGCAGATTTACAATTTAGAGTCCAGAGATCAGGGTAGAGGACTTGTTCATTGGCATGCAACTCATTGACTTATTCATTTGCTTTAAAAATAAATAATTGTGCATTTTAATAATTGTTTATAGTTTTGGAGATGCAACAGAAACCTGGGCTGAAAAAGTATCTGCCCTCCTGAGGCTTACATTTAAATAGGGAAAAAGGCAAAATGTTTGTAAAAAAATCAATTTTAAAATTTTGTAAGGTGAATTCTAAAAAATCAATTTCAAAAAAATTTCTTGGATAAACAAAAGGAAAGGAAAAAGTTCTATGAAAAAGAGTGAACTTTTACTTGGATAGAATTGTCAAGGAAAAGAGAAGGACCGTTTATCCCTAGAAGCCAAATATAGAAAGCCTCCCTAAAAGTATCACTCTTGAGATTAAACTTGTCTGAAAGAAGCTGAGACCAAAATTTCACTCTTGAGGACTTGATAAGCTGGAAACATCAGTTCTACCTTGGCATCACCACTCAATACCTGTTGGGAAATTGGTGAGATAGCCAGGCCTAAGTCTGTTTGTTGACATTAGGAGAAAATAGAGACTGATAATTCTTTCTTCTATATTCTCTTCTGATGTCAGGAGTTTGTGGAGTCATCCTTTGTCATTAGGGTAAGTACAAAGTGTTACTTACATCCCTCTGAGAACACAGAATTTAACTCAGTGGTTCCTACAACTCATACAAAAGAGCATGAAGAACAGAGAAAAAACAAACAACCTAGGGCCTTTCAGGTGTCCACTCAGATAATTCATGTATAAAAGGATATTTGAGGGCTTGGACATTTTGAGGAGCTGAAGGGAAATAGGAGTATGTACCCTAGGGAGTCATCAATGAAAGAGGAAACTGAAGTGAGATCACCTACCTTTCCCAATATGATCCCCATCAGCATGCTATCATGCGATCACATCAATAAGAGCCAGCATAAGAAATGAAACCAGGATGGATGAGGGAGCAACTAAAGATACCTGGGGACACTGACAGCTAGCACATGAAGCTGCTCAGAGCTCAGGCGTTACACAATAAAATATTCAGTTTTTGGAAGGCATAACTACATTCAAGTCCATTGCAGGACAGGCTTCACAATGGGTCCAGAACCAATTCTGACAACAATTGAGCTCTAATCCATTCCCACAAGTACCTCTGAGGCTGCCCACGTCTCCTCCAAAGCATTCACTGAAGGAAAACGGAAGAGGCTGAAAGAGTATCAATGGATTAGCGCAACTCATTGTGGTTATTAGAAAAGCACCCCACATGTTTGAAAGTGGCTCAGGAGAAAATCCCAAGATGCTAAAAAAAAATTCCTACAGAAGCACACACATCTTAATTAAATTAGGGCTTCTCTAAACAAGTCATCTCAGAGATTACTTGCCTTAATATAATTCAATTTGGATTTTGAATTCATAAGGACCAACTGCCTTTAATAATAATTATAAAAAATGCTTCAAGATACTAGTGTCACAGGCAGAATCCACTTCTCACAATGTTTTTTTTTTTTTTCAGTTTTTTTGCCCATTTAATAGTTACAAATGAAAAAGTTCCCCTAACTTCTATGTATTTAGGGAAAATGGTTGAAGGGTGAAATAATGTAGGATTTTTAAGATATAATAAATGCAGTAGACTCCCTTTGCTTTTCAGACTATTTTATTGTCATTCTGCAAGTAAAATACCTGGATTTCTATATTGGAAAAACAAAAGTGGTCTTAGTAAAGTCTTACTCTACAGTGACTGAAAATTACACATATAGGGATAAGTTTAAAACTACATAATAAAAATATCTTGATGAGTTACCCACAAAAAATTAGAATTAATCATCTATATATATAAAAGCCTAAGCAACCATTATGACCAGTGGACTGAACAACTGGTCAACAAAATGAGTTACCCACAAAAAATTAGAATTAATCATCTATATATATAAAAGCCTAAGCAACCATTATGACCAGTGAACTGAACAACTGGTTGCTATGACTATGCACTGACACCAGGGGGCAGATGCTTAATGCAGGAGCTGCCCCCTAGTGGTCAGTGTGCTCCCACAGCCAACCTCCCAAAGTCCCTCCTTTCCCTCCCATCCCCCCACCACCACCCTGCCCGCTGGTCCTGATCGGCTCCAATCACTGGCCAGGCCGAGGGACCCCACCCATGCACGAATTCATGCACCAGGCCTCTAGTACATATATAATAAGCTGCAGATCCAAACTCAAACTCTTGTCAAGTCAGAATAAATCAGAACCACAGTGAGATCCTTTCACCTGAGCCATTTCTTGTTTAGTTTCTAAAAAAAAATCAGTGATTTTTAGTGTTGCACAGGAATCCATGACTAAAAGAATCATTATTTTGGAATTTTTTAATGTGAAGCTTCCACTTCTGTGGAAGAACTAAGCAGTAATAATGAGCAATTAGAGGATTCATATTGATACTGCATCAACCTAAAACATTTTACCCAGACTGTAATGATTTAATTTGGGCTCCAGAGAATAAAGAATTAGAATCTGCCAGATTTAGGTGAGTTAATCTTCTAATGTCTAAATTATCATACTGTGCTCCTTCCTGAATTTGGTAATTTTAGGTCTCTGACTTATGTTCTATAAAGAAAATAAAAATAGGTGTGTTCTATCTGGGGAGTCTGTATATATTCTAAAGTAAAACCAAGAATTTATTCCATAAAAAATAGCTACACGAGAAATACTGAAATGGAAGAAGGAGTGGGATTTTTACTTTCCTTCAGTAAATTTAAGTGCAATCTGGAAGGAAACTGGATTAGCAAGCAAATTCTTGGAATCTTCGCCTTTGTGTCTTCTGTCTCAGGCTGTTTCCCCACGATGTCACCACTTATCAAATGGAAGGAATGGCCAAGGAGATCTCAGGGAGACGCTGTATGTGCTCATAAATAAAAAGCAGAAATATTCCAGATGTGACAGGGTGGAATAAATAAGTCTACAGTGTATCACGGAGTAATAAAAGAAGTATTCAAGCTTGAGAATCTATGTGACATTGCTCAGAAAACAAAGGGAGAATGTTTGAGGAGACTATGAAATAGCACAAATAAACTAGCAAGTTTAGGATGACATTTGCCAAGTCATAAACTGAAACTCACACAGTAACTAAAAACTCCACTGGGAGACTGGGTTGTTTATTGTAGAGCCATGATGAAGAAAGTGTCAAGAAGAGGCTAGAGTCAGGTTTCCTCCCCAGCTGTTCTTGTTGTCCAATATTTGTAAACATTTGTTTCATATATTTATTTGATTTTCTAGTTGTTTACAGTAAAAGGATAATGTTGTTCCCAATTACTTCATTAGCTAAGAAAATAGAAATCTCTTTAAAAAAAAACACGATTGGATAATCAATGTTATCTGAATTCAACATAAAGTGATATATGTTATTTTTAGAAAGTATTTATTTTTGAAAGTAATTTTTGAATATAACTGCTTTATAATTCCACCAATATAATCTCCCTACTTAAATGATACAATTTGTCATTATCCTCATTCTTTATTCCAAGGCTCCACTGTTGTATGTGACAGCTACAAATACAGATTGTGTATGTTAAACTGACAACTCAGATACCACAATACGGACTGTCCAATGAGCTCTAAATGGTGAATAATAATTTTAGGTACTATTGTGATGGAAGTAAAGTACTATCTGTTTTTCATTAAATGGTATGGTCACAGGACAATTCAGAATAAACAAAAACTTTAAAATACTTAGTCTTCATATGTTAAAAACACTTAGATTCTTAGATTCTAGGCTTTGTTAATCATGAATGATTCTAGATATTTGTTTTTATTTGTTTTGTTTTGTTTACCTGATTATCTGGTAAGATTACATCCACCTGCAAAGAAATTCAAAAGTTGTGGTATGCAGGACATTTGTATGTGTGTGGTAGAAAGGTGTATTTGCGTGAAATTATATCCAAAATCCTATTTCTCTTAATCTGGTCATGGAAAATGTTCAGTTGGGAATTCAGCAGAACTAGAAGCTAAGCCAAGGTCCAAAGTTTCATGCTCCATGGTGGAAGTGAGTCCAGCACAGCATCAGGCTAGTTCTGGTCCACTAAGCAGGACAATTTTTGACTTTGTGGTATTCATCCTATCTAATAATAGAGTAATGCAAATTGACTGTCACTCCAACACACAAGATGGCCACCCCCATGTGGTCAAAGATTGCTGTCCCCATGTGGACACAAGATGGCCACCACAAGATGGCCGGCAGGGGAGGGAAGTTGTGGGCAATCAGACTAGCAGGGGAGGACAGTTAGGGGTGACCAGGCCTGCAGGGGAGGGCAGTTGGGGGTGACCAGGCCTGCAGGGGAGGGCAATTGGAGGAGACCAGGCCTGCAGGGGAGGGCAGTTAGGCGTCCATCAGGCTGGCAGGGGAGTGGTTAGGGGGTGATCAGGCTGGCAGGCAGAAGTGGTTAGGAGAAATCAGGAAGGCAGGCAGGCGAGCAGTTGGGATCCAGCAGTCCTGGATTGTGAGAGGATGTCCCACCGGATCAGGCCTAAATAGGCAGTCAGACATCTCTCTTGGGGTCCCTGATTTGAGAGGGTGCAGGCTGGGCTGAGAGACACACACACGCGCACACACACGCACACACACACACACACACACACACACACACCGTGCACAAATTTCATGCACCGGGCCTCTAGTCTTTGTATAATATAAATTATACCAACGTGCAGCGTGTCATAGCATCTCACAGTGATGTATAAACTAATAAAATAAAATAATATGAAATACAGTAAAATCAAATAAATTAAAAGTAAATTATATTAAACAGTTTCTAAAACCAGTTCTGCCTCTTCGAAAACCACTGCATTTTGTGGGGGCTGTTTACCTTCAGTGCAGTAGAGACTTGTTCAGGGACAGCAACTCGTGGGTAGAAATGTGACAGTATGTGACATAAACAGCATGCATTTTAGTGGCTGTGTGCAGGATTAGAAATGAAAGTTTGCCAGGATAATGTCATCAGGGAGATACAGGAGATCAATCAGGAAGTTACTGCAGAAATTTAACAATGAAGTTGTGAATATCTCTGTAATCTGGTTAAATATGTCAACATGAAGCAAAAGATTAAAATGGAAATAAGGGATTATGTTTTCTAGTCTAAGATTCATGACTGCATAGGAAGATAAGTGATGATAATGGAAGAAGTTGGAAAATAACAGAGAAAGGCAAGAAAGATAGACTGATATATTTTTTTTAGATGTTAGAGAAAAGCAACCTACGTTCACTTAAAAAGCAACACAAATGTCATATTTTGAAAAATAAAAAACAATTTTCAGAAATTATTGTACATTCTATGAGAGCAATCTGGTAGAGGGCTTTAGATAAATGTAGAAAGTAACATACAAAAATAGAGGCAGCCTTTGAAGGTGGTATAAAAAGGTCTATTAATGTTTTTGTGATTATTAATAGGTGATGTGCTTTCTACTTTCTTTTCAGTGATACTGAAAAAGGTGAATGGAATGATTCAAAATTAATTAACAGACTTCTCAGGTCCAAAGCAAATCTTCATATTTATAGGAACAAAGACATTTTAAAAACCTTGTGATTCGTATTAAACATTATTATGTAGTATATATGGAATCACACAAAATTCTGGGAAGAATTTAACCCTTTTCTTAACTTCTTGTACATAACAAGTTGCTGGGTCAAGTGTAATAAGAAGGAAGAAGGGAAGAAAATGTAGGAGGAGGAAGACCAATTAAAGAACGGGAATAGAGGAAGGGTTCAGGTCTCAAAGCAATTCCACACTGAGCAAAGGAGCTGGAACTACTGGACACTGATCTATTACAATGTCATATCTACTTAATTTCAAAATTGTATCCCTCAAATTTATTCACTTCTACATGTGAAAAATATGTTAATTAAAATAGTAATACCAATATTGTAAAAATAAAACAGTAAGATTTTACATTATAAGCATTTGCTATGTGCTAGACATTGACTAATAATCTTTACACAAGTGTTAACACATTGAATCCTCACTTAAAAATTTGAGGTAAATATTTTCTATTAGTTACACACAAGGAATGTTTACATGGTGTTTATGAGATACATGGATGGTGTTTCCATTGAGTATCAGTGGATATGTTTAGTACTTTCAAGTAATGCTTCTTCAGGTAATTCTTTTAGTGGATAAAAACTTATGAAGTGCAGGTTTCTTGATTTCATTATCTGTGAATTTTATAATGCTTAAGTAACCACTACATTAAATTTGAAGTCATAACCATTTGAATTCAAATTGTGTCTTATTCAATCTCACATAACAAAGTTACCAATACCATCTTAATTGTGTTATTTATAAAAATTAGGATAATGATATTTGTATCATATGTTTTTAAGAATCAAATGTGATATTGGTTTAACAAGTGAACATGTTTGTCCATTCAGAAAATGTTAAGATACTAATAAATTAAAATGCACTACACTGCTAATTATTGAAAACCTATATAAATGACTTTTATAAGAAGACAAAAATTAATAAAACATACTTCAAAATTAAGAAAATTATTTTGAACAATAGATAAGAAGCTTATTATAAATATATATGGAAGCTTAAAGATAATATATAAATTTAATATCTAGGTACTACATTTTAGCTTTTAATGTTTTTATTTATAGTATTCTTTAAAGCGGGGAATATTTAGAAAATAGAACATAAAATTAAGTATTTTTATAATTTTAAAGTGTTTAATATTTGATAATCAAACCTAATTTATCAATTCTGTAAATTATTTTTAAAGTCATCTCAATGCATTAAAATAATGTCAAAATATTATACAGAAGTGATATGTAGATGATAGATTCATGATGCATAGATACAAAGATGATAGATTTATTTCCTAAGACAGAAATTTTAAAGATACATATATGAATATTAGTCTTAGGAAGTATTATATATTTATACTAGAGGTCCAGTGCACCAAATTTGTGCATGGGGGGGTGTCCCACAACTAGGCCTGCACCCTCTCCAATCTGGGAGGGTATGACGCCACCTAGGCTTTTATTATATAGGATAAATCACCACCATTCTTGTCCATTATATTTATAGATTTTATAGTTGTAACTTCATTGTTTTTGTGTTTTTTTTCTTTAGAACTTGGTTCGTCCAGTTTTGTTAAAAGCATAAGACATAATTATTGAAGATTTATTTATACATGTAATGTTGTAGAATTTTAATCTGCACTATTAAACTAGCTGAGAGTCTTCAGGACTTAAGTGCATTCAATTTAATGCACACTAGTTAACAGAAATTCTACAAAACCATTATTGGGGACCATTTAAAAATGGCAAGTAGCCAAGAAAGTACTCAACAAAGTTGTTTTTTAAATTAATCTATCCATCTCTTCAATTATATTAGACAAGTTATACAATAATACAGTACTCTTTGTTGCTGACTGGAATTTGACTTTCCTTAGAAAAATGTAACACAGTTAAACCCCATTTGCCGAATTATATATTTCCAATGGGTACATTACATAGATGTATTTTTGTCATATGTAGATTTTATTTATATGTAAATCATAAAATAAAAACACATATTATAAAATTATTTTAACTTATAATGAAGTAAATACAGTCAGTTAATCAGCTTGTTAAAATACTATAACATTTATCATCTGAAAAATGTATGACATATATAATCATATTATATTAAAGAAAAAAACATGTCCAGTTTTAATAAAATTCAATACTGAATTGTCACAGTTGGCCCTAAGATTAAATTAGTGCCTAAGGGAAAGAAAACCGAGTAACATGATACATTGATATTTCATTGATAAATTTGCAGATGTTGAACCATACTCGTGCCCCTGGAATGAACCCCATTTGACTCTGATGTTTTTTAAAATGTATTCTTGTATTCAATTTGCTTGTATTTTGTTAGGATTTTTGCATCTAAACAAAATATATTCATCAGAGATATTGGTCTATAGTTTTCTTTTTTTTGTATTATCCTTGCCAGGTTTTGTTATCAGCATTATATTAGCCTCATAATGTTAGGAAGTATTGCCTCTTCTTCAATTTTTTAGAAGAGTTTGAGAAAGATAGATACAAATCTTCTTTGAATGTTTGGTAGAATTCACTAGTGAAGCCATCTAGTCCTGGACTTATACATTTTGGGAGTTTTGTTTTGTTTATAATATTTTTATTGATTTCAGAGAGGAAGGGAGAGGGAGAGATAAAACATCAATAATGAGAGAGAATCACTGATCAGCTGCCTCCTGCATGCCCCACACTGGGGATCAAGCATGCAACCTTGGCATATGCCTTGATTGGGAATCAAACTGTGACCTCCTGATTCATAGGTGGATGCTCAACTACTGAGCCACTTCAGCCAGCCCGAATAACTTTTTACTCCTAAACTTTGCTAATAGTTTACTGTTAAACAAAGGCCATATCGATAACTAAGTAATTAACATATTGTGTATGCTTTACCAATGTATTATATACTTTATTCTTGAACTAATGTAATCTAGAAAAGAAAAATGTTACTAAGAAAATCAAAAGGCAAAGAAAATACATTTACAGTATATTTATATTTTTAAACCCACATATAAGTGAACCCACACAGTTCAAACTTACGTTGTTCAAGGTCAACTGTATTATAAAAAATTAGTTCTTTCATAAATCCAATGCCATTCCAATCAAAATTTTAAAAACACATTTTTGTAGAACTAGATAAACTAGACAACCATGTATCCATTACTATTTAATAAATTTGTAAAATAGAAAAAGAATGGAACGTTGATATGCAAAATGTCAGAAATCATTACAAAGAGATATTAAATTAGACAAGATGAATGAGGGTGAATAATATATATTACTCCCTCTTGCTCACCCACACACACAATATACATATACATTCATCTATGTGACTATTTAGAGATGATATACTATATAATAAAACATTTTTTATAACTGTGGGTAGAAAATAATTCCATGAATGTGACAAAAATATGCAAATTTACATTGAATGATTAATACATTTGTCTAATTTAAATGTAATAACTTAAAGCTCACCATTAAGAATTATTTATTTAATACAGAAAAAATTTTTAAAAGGCAGAGGCTCGGTGCACAAAATTCATGAATGGGTAGGGTCCCTAGGCCTGGCTGGCAATCAGGGCCAATTGGGGCCTTCCAGCTGCCAGCCAGGACCTTTTTCTGGCTGCCAGCCAGGGTTTTCCTTTGTTCTACACCACCCCCTGGTGGTCAGTGCACATCATAGAGAGTGATCAAACTCCTGGTTTCCCAGTTGAACTCTAGAGGGGACATTTTGCATATTAGGCGTTTATATAGAGAGACTAGAGGCCCGGTTCACAAATTCGTGCACAGGTGGGATCCCATGAGGTGGCCTGTGGGGATCGGGCCCCAGCTTGTGCCCCCAGCCTTGCAGCCCCACAGCCCCACCTGGCACCCCACAATGGCCTGGCGCCATCCCCTCACCTGCTCTACCATCTTGCCTATGAGACTATCGATCGGGCCCAGGCCCCCCGCCCGGCTCCCTCAGTGCTTGGGAGCCAGGCGGTGGCTCTGTCCCCTGCCACCACCACTGGTCACCATCTGTGGAGTGATTGGGCCCCCACTCATACCCACCTTGGCCTGGCGCTGACCACTCACCTGCTCCACCATCTCGCTATGGTCCCACTCTCATCAGGGCCCATTGGGGCTGGCAGTGCCTCCACTGCTGCCTGCTGCCAGCATTGCATCACAGAAACCCGCCATGTTTCGCACCGCACCCTGGTGGTGAGCACATGTCATAGCAAGCAGTCAAACTCCTGGTGGAACCATTTGCATATTAGGCTTTTATTATATAAGATACCTACTTAGTAGTAGTATGAAAACTTGAAATTTCAGGTTTTATAATGGTTGCCTTTGTAGAGAAAGAAAGAGATTGTGGACTTCAAATTCGTATGCAATATCCTGTTTCCTTAACGTTAGAAAAACCTTTAGATAAGAAGTGACATTATCTTATTCCCTATGCTTTTATAAATTTATAGTATTTTCAAAGTAAACCAAAAGAAAATGAGTCAATAGAGATTCCAAATATAAAAGAAAACAAATAAGCAATTATAAAAACATTTGTGATTTATTCCAGACCTATTTCTTTCAATTTAACTTTTACCATCAGGTAATCTTACTTCCTGTTTCAAAGATTTCAGTAATGCTTTCTTCAACTAACATCACTCAACTATTTACTATTTGACTTCCACATTCTGTTTCCCTGGAAGTGTGTGTGTTCATGTGTGTATGTGTGTGTGTGTGTGAGTGTGTGTGTGTGTGTGTGTGTGTGTAATGATTTTCAAAGGTTAATATATATGATTCTCATCCACATATTAAAACTTATATTAAATTCATTAATTAATAAAATATATTAACTAGTGCAAATATATGACCAGTTCAAAGAGCATTTGAGAAGATATTATTCTGGAGTAATTTAAGAAATGTTATAAAGTTAGTTATATCTTACAGAGTAATAATTATCTAGGGTTATCTGTAACATAATTATTTGCATGCTACTGAACAGAAATTTACTATTTAATAGGTAACTGAACTAAGCTTGGAATATTTAATCAATTGTAAACAGTAGGTTAATCTAAGTGCATTCTTCTAGATAATTCCTAGGTAGTCTTCACCTCCATACCATTCACAGGAAGTGATACAAACTTTTTTTTTTCTAATTTCCATTTCCTGTAATAATGCTGCAAACTCTTTTTTTCTTACTTCCATTATCCTATATAATAAAGAGGTAATATGAAAATTGACCATCACTCTAACACACAAGATGGCCGCCCCCATGTGGACACAAGATAGCCGGCAGGGGAAGGCAGTTGGTGGTGATCAGGCCAGCAGGGGAGGGCAGTTGGGAAGGGACCAGGGCTGGAAGGGAGGGCAGTTAGAGGAGACCAGGCTGGCAGGGAGGGCGTTAGGGGTGACCAGGTCAGCAGGGAAGGGCAGTTGGGGGCAATCAGGCTGGCAGGGGAGCAGTTAGGTGTCAATCAGGCTGGCAGGGGAATGGTTAGGGTGTGATCAGGCTGGCAGGCAGAAGCAGATAGGGGCAATCAGGCAGGCAGTCAGGCCAGTGGTTGGGAGCCAGTAGTCCTGGATTGTGAGTCAGACATCCCTTGAGGGGTCCCAGATTGGAAAGTTGCAGGCTGGGCTGAAGGACACCCCCCCTCCCCCCCCCGCCATGCATGAATTTCATGCACCAGGCCT
Organism: Ia io; assembly: GCA_025583905.1. Taxonomy (NCBI): domain Eukaryota; kingdom Metazoa; phylum Chordata; class Mammalia; order Chiroptera; family Vespertilionidae; genus Ia; species Ia io. The sequence goes on along the minus strand of JAJQQW010000002.1, from coordinate 18,028,349 downwards.
CTAGTATGTAATAATTCTGACGATTTTTCTCTTAGTTTTCCTATTCATGAAGCATCCTACATTGCACTGACATTTCCTTCCTCTGATAGTAGAGGTCACTGATTGAACATATTAACCCCTGGAATAATATGTTCTTTGTTCATTTTTTTCTTGCATTTTTAAGTTTGTATTTTCTCTTTATTTCTTTCTAATATAAGTCTATTAAAGGAGAACAACAGAGATAAATCATATTACTGTCTCATTTCTCCAGGCATAATACAATGTACATATTCTATATTCAGTGAATGAAAGTTACTTCATCATTTCAAAGTTTTTTGAAAATGGCTTAATTTTTAATCAACTGTGAATATGATTAAAAACTTTATCCAAGCAGCTTTACATTCTCAGAAGAAAATTGGGAAAGGTTACTATTGAGAACAAATTTAATTTGTTTTAATGTCCTTTAATATATGTGTCCCACTATTTAGTCTTTGACTTCTGGTTCATCAGAATATTTGGGATTCAAAACAGAATCTGAATATCTTCCATAGATCAAATGCATAAGACAATAAGTGTTTTAGACTTGGTACTATGGCCATTTTGGGGTGGTCTGCCACCCAAATCAGAAACTCCACATAATAGTGCTATGTACTTGTCTAGATTCACTGCTTCCTAATTCACTTGCCAGTAGTATATGTGTTGAACACAGAAACTCTGTTGCTGTCAGTCTCTGTGTGCCTTCTAAAATTGCTTAAAGGAGAGCTTTATACATATATGTTAGAAAGTTTACCCTGGCAAAAGTACATGTCTAGACTTCATTTGCACTTTTGCAAAATCAGAGGAGAGTCATTCAGATTTACCATAACTCAGTATTTTATGAAAATCAATTGTTTAGCTTTAAAATGTATAAAAAACTCTTCAGAAAGAAATAAATTAACTGACTATGAATACTTCACTATCAACCTTATAACAATTCTTGCAGGCATTAAAAATAAATAAATTGCCAAACTAAAATATAACATATTTTATAACATATTATCATCAATATGGCTTAAAAGTATAAATATATATACACATATATGTATATATATATATAGTGTCAAGAGATTTATAATACTACTAGAGGCCCGAAATTCATGCAAGGGGCTCGGCCCTTGCCGCAATCACAGAAGCTTGCCTCGGCCTGAGGCAATCATGACTGCCCCAGCTTCGTCCAGAAGGTCATCCGGAAGGATGTCTGATCTAATTAGCATATTAGGCTTTTATTATTATAGATTAACAATGGAATAAAATACACTAGTGATAATTTCAAATTGGAGAAATGGGACTCTATTAGCATCTAATCTAGGGAACAATATTAGATAAAGTAACAGGAAAATGACATTGTTTGGAAAATTGTTCATGAAGAAGACATCTTATTCTACTCTTTCCACTGAACATTAACCAAGCACAAAAGAAGCCTAGAAATCTATCATTTTGACATTAGTGTTGACAAAGAAGTAGTTCTCAACATTTAAAAAAAAAACAAATCTTCTGGAAATGCTAATAAAAGTCATTGACCCTTGGGCTGAGAAATTTCCAGACACACAATTTTGAATTTCAGGTCAATCATGTTTCTCAAATAAAGACGGTGATTAAAATAATTTTATGGTAATACAGTATATATATTAGGTAACAGACTAATCATTATAACCAAATTTTAACAGTGGTTATATGTTTGCTTTGGACTCAGTCATCGCTCTCTTTTTTCTTGTTTGTCTCTATTTTCTGCTTTCTCTACAATAACTGCAATCATTGTAATAGTTTTGTTTTACCTGATTTATTTCTTAGGCAAGAAACTAGTCAGTTAAAAGCACCTTGAATAATCAAGCTTGGTTACCCAGTTAATTGATATAGAAGACAGTGTTGTTATTTTTTTTACATTTTTCATAATTTTAAAGTGGTAAAGTGGAATGTTCATAATTCTAGTTAGAGAATTGAACCCACTGACCATAAGTATCTATTTTGCATTATAACCTATAGAGGCCTGATGCACAAAGATTCGTGCAAGAATGGGCCTTCCTTTCCCTGGCTGCTGGCACTGCCTTTGCGCTGGCCAGAACCGCCTTTCCACCTTCCTACGCTGCCCAGAGGCCCAGAGCGTCTGGGATGGTGCGGAATGCCTGTGTCATCACCATGGCGATGACACAAGTGTCCCGCCCTGCCCCCAGCCCTTCAGAGAATGTGTATGCAAATTAACCCGCCATATTTGTTGGGTTAATTTGCATACTCACTCATGATTGGCTGGTGGGCGTTGCAAAGGTACAGTCAATTAGCATGTTACTCTTTTATTAGGTAGATTTGAAAATCACAACCTGGCTTATTGCTCTCTGCGTTTAAGCCACATACACAGCTTCCCCAAGTAAGGGGAGACCTTTCTTTCATTTATGTCATTTGAAACCAAAGACAACTTTTGTGAGTCTGACCCATAAATGTTTCTCATATCCCATGACACTCTTTATGACAACATACATATAAAACTGTCTTTCCATTATATTATCTGCATAATTAAATCATCCTGTAAATATTTATTAAATACCAATTATGTCAGGCCTAGAGCGGTCTACAAAGATGAGCAAAATGACATTTGTATTTGTTCTCTTGGAGGTATAGGATAAGTAAGAAAAACACACATTAAAGAAGTCATTATCTGCCCTAACTACTATTGTCACCTTGGACAAGTAACTACCACCGGAATCTAACACTTAGTTTGAAATGGGGATAATAATACAGTAGTACCTGCCTCATGGGGTTGCTGTTGCTGCTACAAATGTTAATGAGAGCCTAACAAAGAGTGGGAAGTCAGTAAATATTAGTTGCCAAGTTCTCATCCTTGTATTCCCTCCTTCTCATAAAAAAGGCTTTGGGATCCTGAAACAAAACCCAGATAAATCCAGATTAGGGAAAAGCTTCCTGAAGAAATGACACTAAAATTAAGACCTAGAGATAGAATAGGAATTCCACAGGCATTTTAAATTATTTCAAGCTGGGTCAGCTGTTTGTTTCTAGACCCTGGGATATGAGAGAATATGGAAAAGAGCAAAGGTGAACTTCTAGAGTTCAGTGGAAATGGTGAGAAGAAGGAGAGTGAGCAAATTTCCCTGCGATGTCAGGCAAAAAAAAACAACACGTCCATTCAAGGCCTTGACTCCATAAATATTAAGTAAAGCCTTTGTATTTTAACCAAGAGAAAATAAGATTCTGGGACAGGATTCTTTTAAAAGGGAAGTGACATGATTGCATCTTTGTTTCTAAAAACTGCCTTGCCATCACTTATATTACCTCAGAGCACAGTCAACTTCAAGTCCAGTGTACTTTTTTTTTTTTAATCCTCACCAGAGGATATCTTTCCATTGATTTTTAGAGAGAGGGAAAGAGAGAGGGAAAGACGGAGAGAAATATTGAAGTGAGAGAAACACATCGATTGGTTGCCTCCTGCAGGAGCCCTGACCAGGGCCCGGGCTGGGGAGGAGCCTGCAACGCAGGTACGTGCTCTTGACCGGAATGGAACTTGGGACCAGAAGCAAACCTGGGACCCTTTGGTCTGTAGTCCAACTTTCTATCCACTGAGCCAAACCGGCTAGGACAAGTCCGGTGTATTTTGGCAAAGGCTTGCTAGCACTGGAACCCTGTTATGAGGCACAGTCCATTTAACCGCTTTTCTGAAGAACATTCAAATTAAAATTATATAAGTCTAAGAAGTCTGAAAATTCTGTGAGCCTGGCCTCTTTTCAAGTACAATTTTCTTTGGCGGCCACTTACAGTGGGTAAGAGGCCCAGGCAACTCACCTCATTTTGGCAATTGTCCTGGTCCCTGGCATCCTTCTTTGTGTCTCTAATCTGATTAGGGATAAGAGATGAGATCTGAAGGCCATGACTTGGTAGAGAAAAAATAAGTTCTAAAAAAATATGATAATAAAATACAAATAATTATAGTAAACATATAATCTCATGCCCAATCTGAAATAGTTTCTAAAAATAGACTCCAGAGAAAAACTCTAAGCACATTTTACAATTAGTGTAATCATTCATTTCCATAAATATTTTTCACATGGGTATGATTGGTAGAAGTAAAAATCACATTTCTTATGTGTTCCCAGATCATGTTTATGAGAAGGAAGAGGGGGTACAAAGAAGTTAGATTCCCATCCTCCCGCAGACACTGGGAGGTCAGAGTTGCCAGTGCAATGGTGTTCTTGCACAAAGTGGCAAGAAAAGCGTTTTGGGGACCCATGCCTGGGGGGGGATGAGGTGTAGTGGTAAGGTTTATTGGGCTAGGAATACAGGGCTGCCTCCAGGTGTGTCTCATCCATGACCAGGTGGCTCAGCTCCTGACAGCTGTGAAAGAAGTCCAGCCTTGTTGTCACCTAGCCCAGAAGGGCCAGGGGCCCAGAAATTCTGTGCCAGTGGCCCAGTATGTGCATGGCATCTGAAACTTTCGTGGTTCAGTTCAGTCTATGCTAAAGCTCAGTCCAGCTCCGTCTCTGTTCTGTCTGACTAGCTTAGTCTCTGTTCTTGCAGCTGCGCTGGGAGCTCGCACCTGGAGCCTGCCCAAGCCTGGGCCTGCGCGGCAGCCAGGGCATGCACGGCTGCAATAGACCTGGGATTGGAACCATGTAGCTGCTAGGAGAGAATGAACAAATACATGCTATGGAGAAGGCCCTTTGTTAAGCTTTGATTATATTACCTTGGGTTTGGGAAAGGATTTCCTGGCTCCTTTGGGGCTTATGGTGGGTCCTCCCCTTAGCCAATCCCTTTCCTAGATCTTCCAGGGGCTTCATGCCCTCACCCAATCCAATGCTTTCCCCAGGCTGGATATCTCCCTTTTATGATCGCCATCCTGCCTCCTAATGTGTCAAAGAAGAAGGACCTCCCGCCCCCTGAGCCATCTTGGTTCTTACTGCGCATGCGCCTAGCAGAGGTATTTCCTTTTTACTGCTTCTTCCTCCCCCAGATAATTTTCGGAGAATGGACCAGTGGTTCCCTGGGGAAAGTGGAAAACAGGTCTGGTCCCTCCTCCCTACAAAAGGCTTGGGTGTTGGGAGTGTGGAGTTTAAAGGTGGAGAGGGGCTGATGGATGTTAATCACCTTGTGGGGATTCAGCTACCCCTCCTCCTACCCCCAGGGGTGTCTGAGTTACAACTTCCAGACCTAAGCCTGATTAAATGTAACTTCCAGGCTCAATCAGGTCCAGCCAGTCTAGCTCCCTTCTCTTTTGTTAACTCCTAGCTGTCTATGCTAACCATAGGAGCCCTATATTTCTTTCTTTTTTTTAAAGTGAAGATATTCTAATACTGTTTTAATTCAGAATAAACCTGTGATGTTAAATTGGAAATGGATATATTGGTGGGAACTCATGGCTTTTAATATGTAGTAATATAGAGAAAAGTAAATACAGATTTAAATGTGGAAAAAAAAATTGAAAATACTTTGGTTTTCTAATAAAATGACTATGTAATCAGAAAGTAAAAATATATGTATTTTAATAATAATAACTACTTTTATGCTTTGTAAAGTGTAAAGGATATAATTTTGAGCAGTAAAAGGAAAAAAGAAATTCTGGAAAATTCTGAAAGTCTGTTCTGTGGCCAATCTCCTTGAACAAGTTACCAAGGTAAATAACATTTTGAAGCTATTGAGACTGAAGGATCTTGAGCTCCAACCATACCCAGATCTCCAGAGTCATCCACTTTTGTGGATGTTTACATATTAGTCTCCATTGATTATATTTCAAAGGGGTGACTGCCAGGTCTTTGAGAAAAACAAAACTGGCAAAAGGGCAGGAGAAGATTTACATTTCAAAGAGGCAAGAAAGAAATTTTACTGCCAGTTTTCTAAAGAAAATGCACTAAGAAAAGGGAGGTCAGGTGCTCCTACTCCAGTGGAAGCCAGTCTAAAATTTAGTAAAACTGAGAGGAATGTTAAGGTTGTTTGATCAGTAAGCAGCTAAACATACACACAATTCTTGGAGTTTTCATCCTTTATGTTAAATAGCATTGTAATAAGTAGGATTACGGGGTTTTATTTTCTTAATTATATTCTTTTTAAAATAAATGCATAATGCTTTAATTTCATAAATTAAAATATTTACTGGAGAGCTGTTAATGTGGAATATAGTTTTACACTTAAAATATAAAAATTGCACACAATAGATTTTGACTATCATGACAATAAATACTAAGGCCTATATGAAAAAAAATACTTGATGAAGCACTGCCATCTTTTGGTTGTATAAATCAAGGATATAAAAAAATCTAGAGAAGTTAAGTATCCGTGAAAGTTATATATAAATCTTAAATGTTCAGAAATTAAAGTGTTTATAAAGGGCAAAACAAAACAAGCAAAAAAAAAAACCCTAGATGATAAAAGTTGTCATAGCAAAGATAGGCACATATCTTAGCAACAGAATTCTCAAAGGAAAAGCGTCAATTTAATTTAAAATCTGTTGGCCTGGATAGAAAATAAGATAGAGCTAATATCATTTATAATTCTTGTTACTTGATTCTTGAACTTCATATGAGGCAAATTATTTATAATTGAAAACTTGTTTGTTTTTAAATGACATATCCATCAAAACTGTGATTTGGACATAGATATATATATAATATGATGTTTATTGCAAAATACTTAGCAATTATCACATTTTTTAATTCAAATTAATGCTAATAAAATTAATGAATAATAATCTTTTTCAGAGACAATTATTTAATTCAAGCTATGTTTGCAATGCAAGTTATAATTCTAATTTTAAATATCCTGAAATTCTACATTTTTAATTTTTCCAACTGATAATGTAGAATAATTAAGCATTCTGATACTCCAGAATTTGCCATTGTACCAGTCTTTTAATTAAGGTCTTATTAAAATAATGATTGGAAAGCTTAACTCATAATGGTATGCATATGAAAACATTATATCTATACTTAAGAAATCAAAGTGTCTTTCTAATAAAGCATATATTTAAAAGAAAATCAATCTAAGCAGATTGCCAAATTCTATTTTACTGAGTCTTCCCAATATAAATTAATTAGCTGTACAGGGTATGATATTCAAATACTTTATATTATGGAGTTAATTAGCTATTAAACAAAAAAAAATATATAAAGTGAGGATTTGCTGAGGAATAATCTAGAAAAGTTATTGGTGTATATGTAGTAGTCATATTTTAAAACATTTTATATCTTATTTGTTTTTGCAATAATTTTAAGGAGAATTAGAATTTCTATAACATATATTTTAAAATTTGAATAAAATCTAAATGATAATTATTTCTTAAATGCATATCCACTCCAAATTGAAACCAAAACTTAGTTTTGTGATGTTTTAATAGTACTATCAGGAGTGTGGTAATATTTTAATATTTATATTTTTAATTTTAAAAATTAGGAATTTATTCTTTCTCATGAAGCCCTTCCTCCCTTTAGGATTATAATGAAAATGTAACAGAAAAACTTAACCATATTTATTTTAATACTCATATAGCTACATTGTATTTCTAAAACAAAATATTCAGGTAAAACATTCTTAAAATATTGATTGTTCATTTAATTGAGAATCAGAAATTTCCCATTTACATGTTATCACATGCCTATTTTGCAATTCATATGGAAGTATAGACCATTTCAAATTAGCAACCTTGTGGAATCTTCTCCAAGAATTATAATAATGTTATTCTTTGATGCCGGAGTATAAACATGTCTTTTTAAAATAAATTTCTCTCTTTATTTTTGTCCTCTCTTTTTTAAAATTACTAGTTTTATTACATTAAAAAATGTCCTTTATACAAATCTTATCTTAAACTAAAATATATTTAATTTAATAGGTTAATTCTAACTTCTTAAGAATTATATATGCAAGTAAAAACTTGCTGTATTATGCAATCAATGCAATGTTAACATTTGAGAATATTTGCCTCCTCCATGTATATTTGAAACTTATTAAATATATTAGTCATTTAAGTTGGAAATAGAGTTCAAGGAAATCCAGTTTAATGTTTCATTGGCTTTATTGGGGTGACATTGGTTAATAACAATTATATAGGTTTCAAGTATACAATTCTATAATACATTATTTACATATTGTACTAGAGGCCTGGTGAACGCATTTGTGCATGGGTGAGTCTGGCCAACCTGCCCTGATTGGGGGTAGGGGGATGATCAGGGACAGGGCCGGCTGGGGGAGGGGCTGCAGGCAGTTGGCCAGCCCTGCCCCCTTGGTGAACTCCCAGTTGAACTCCTGGTCGAGGGGACAATTTGCATATTAGCCTTTTATTATATAGGATTATATAGGATGTGTGTTCACCTCCCAAAGTCAAGTCTCCAAGCCAATCAGAGAAAGACAAATATCGTATGATCTCACTTATATGTGTAATGTAATGAAAAAAAAATGAACAAAATACATAAACAAACTAAATGGAAACAGACATAGATACAGAGAACAGACTTACAGCTGTCAGAGGGGAGGTGAGTTGAGAGACTAGGTGAAATAGGTGAAGGGATAAAGCAAAAAAAAGTTTTTTAGAATATCAGGGCTGAAAGATCTCTCCTTCTCTTTTCTACCTTCTCTGCTTTACATTTTACCTAGCATTTTAAATATGTAACCTATTTATATAGCTTGTATGTTTTTTGTTTCCCCAATAAGAATATAAGCTTTCTCTCTGAGTGTAGGATTTCTTTTCTGTGTTGTCCATTGCATGTTATATGGGTAGGACAACATAACACAACCCCTGAACTTAATACATAGAACAATATTTTATTATCACTTATAATTTTGTGGGCTGTCTGGGTTTAAATGGTTGTTTGTCACTAGGGGTCACTTATATGGTTGCAGTCAAAAAGACAGCTGAGATTGGAGTCAACTAAAAACTCATGCCTCTGGAAGTCCTCTGCAGGCTCCACATGGACTGTTAATGGGAATGGGAATGTCTCCACGTAAACTTTCCACGTGGCTCAGGCTTCTCACAATGTGGAGGCTGGGTTTCAAGAGAGACTGTGCTGAGAAGGACACTTGGAGGGCCCTGGGTGGAAGCTGCAAGAACTCTTGGTAGTCCCAAAACATCATTTCTGCTATGTTCTTGTGGCACAGCAGGTCAGTGAGGCCAGCCAAGATTCAGCTATAAAGCAATGAGACTCCATCTCACTTTGGGAGGAACATCAAAGAATTTGCAGCCAAATTTAGCAAGGCATGTGGTTAATCTCAGTGCCTAGAACAGGGCCTGATATCGATTAGGTGTTCAATAAATATTTGTTATGTAGCTGAATGACTTAACACAGGTCTACGATATCATCTTTAAGCTGATGAACTAATTCGAGAGCATCCTTTCTCCTGCCTTCCTGCTGTGAAGTGTAATAAATCCCTTTCTTTGTAAATTGTTTGAAGCCAGTTTTCTCATAGTTAAAAGCAATTTAACTTATAAGTGGATTAGCAAGACCCTATGAATCTTAGGGGACAAAAATTTGTTGAATCTGTCCTGTATGTTCTTGTGACACAGCAAGTCAGGCCAGCCAAGATAAGAAATGTTCTTATCTAAATCTGACTTGTATACCAAAAGCTTGTCATAAAATTACCTCTTTTACCTGAATCATAGAATTCCCTAATGATGACAAGAATGTTAATTTTATTGTCCACTCTGTCTCTTACCTTAATTGCAGAAGTTGGAAGAGTTGTGATTGAGACATATCTCAATCACAGGGTAAATTTATACTCATGATTATAACTAGTATTCATGTACAATCTCTTTAAACCAATAATATCTTATTCTGGAAAGTTCTGTATTATTCACTGACTCTTTATTGCCCTGTTCTATTCCATATACAATACATGATATCACCATTGTTGAACTATGACTTCCACAAATCAGAGCTTTTATATCATCTGCAAAAATTTATCCCAATACTTTGTGTAAATGGGTCTCATCAACCATTTCTACCATCTCTAATCTCATCTTAACCTGTTATTTCACAGAAGTGTGTAATACTATAAACTTTAGTATCTGCTATTTAATATATCTTCTACAGGTACCTGATTTTGTGACAGATTTCTCTATGCTATGCAGAGATAGCTGATTCTTGAACTTCCATAACAAGCGGTAAAAGAAAAGTTTCCCAATTAAATGGCACAAGGTGAAATATACTGAAGCCCTCAATCCTGATACTTTCTGTAATACATTTAAATATCTCTTAGGCTAAAGTTCCTTGAAATCTTATCACTTTAATTTAATTGTCCATATTAAGGGACTCCTCATAATTAATCAAAAAAGGATTTATAAACCCATTTGAAGAAATTGTTTTAGATTTCTCAGCGTATTCTCTGAAATATGTTCAGTGTGATAACTTGTGAGATTTTATTTTAGAAAGTGACCAAACATTAATCTGAGCAAATTGTATTGATTATTTCATCTAATTAAAAAATAAAAATAGACAAAGCAAGTTTATACAAATACTATCGTTACTACCATTTTGAATGATAACTATAAACCATTTCAGCTGAGTATCTTCACTGTGAATGAGTATGTCAACTCCTACAATCCTCTTGGCTGGAAAGTGTTGGTCTCCCCTACTTTTTCCCATGACCAGATAAATGATATAAAGAAAAAGATAAAAGGTATGTTCTTTGGATTCTAAATGTAGAGAATTAGAACAAGTAAAGTAGGAGAATAAATAACTCTGGTTAATCCTGTCACTGTTTGCAATGTACTTGATGCTAGACTGACAGAAAAATATATCTTTAGACAACACAAAGGAAGTCCATATAATTATGATCTGCAAAGAAGTTGTAGCAGATCTTTCTTAGCACTTTTGATTATTAAGAAATATGACAAAGGTGGAAATAGGAAGATAAATTATACCAAATGTGGAGTAAGTACAAGAAATGATGTCACAGTTAAGGAGCACTATGAGTAAAATGAAGAAATATCATTTTCAAGGATGAAAAAAGAATACTTTTAATTAATTTAAACATTTAAGGGCAAAGCTTTTTAAACAATACACCTTGGAAGAAAGGTTTTATTCTTTACCACATATTTTCTGAAATTCAAATAATTTCATCAGTTGGCTTCATTTATTTTGAATTCAAAGCTTAAAATATTTTTTCAACCTCTAGACTTGCGATGTTTTAATAAAAATATTTTCAATTTCTCTAGGGTTTCATGGAAAAGTGGTTTTAAATGAACCAAGAATTTTTAAGACGCGCTTTTAAGATTAAAATGGACCAAGGTCAATGTAAAGAGCAAAGGCTAGACATGCCAATATGCATAAATAATGCAATTTAAAGGTGGCCAAGGTGGTATAGGGTCTGATTTCTAATACGACTGCTGTTTTAAAGCTCACTTCCCCGGAGGCCTCGGACATTTTTGAAACATTATGTTAACTGTCCTTCAGTACCATCATGAGGGAGGCTGAACCTATTATATCCAATTTGCAGGTAATAAAAATAAGTCAATGTGAGGTTAAGTAGCTTGTTCAAGGTCACCAAGCAAGTTCTAGTGGAGCTAAAAATGAAAGTCAGATCTCATCCACTTGAAATGATGTCACCTGACCAAGGGGCCTTACTCAGAGCTCCTTGTGCTAAACATAAGACCTGATTAAAAGCATTGATTTCACCTCAAAGGTAAAAACACAAATACATTTCTCATGCAAAAAATTTTAATTTGTCACATTCCAGCTTAAAATTCCCAAGCACCTCATTTTCAAGAAAGAATGCAATCAAGGTACACTCAAATGACAATGAAGTTAATATTACCAGAGGACAATACAAGCTCACAGACATTTGGGAAATTTGGGGCTATGATTGCTTGAACTATAAATGCACTCCTAGGCCATCAGTAGTTGTCTAATCTATGTAGCCAAATTATTAGTCTTGTGAATTTAAAGCATGGTTATTTGAAATGGTGCCAGAAAATGAGACTGCACGCTATGCTGTCACAGAAAAAAAAGAAAAAGAGAACCACTAAAAGACACTCCATCTGTTCAAGCAGCAACTAGACAGACAAACAAATGAAAGTGCTGTGTGGTTTCTCATGCCAATGTTTAAAATGGTCACTTATTGATTGAAAGTTTTTAAAGCACAAAGGCCATTGCAAAACAGCTAATCAATTTTATGTGCCTTCTTTATACAGCCAAATAAATTATTTCCAATGGAAATCATATTGACCATTTAGGGGAAAAAAAAGAATAACACACCAAATACTTCAATAATTGTTTTGTTTTTTAGTAGCTAGAAGGTTAATTTTCTTATTTTTGCTATAAAAATATAACTATCTGTCCAAAGAATTGAGTTGTAGTGGGTGATTTTATAGATGTAAAATATGTTAAAAGTAAGGAGAGTTTAAGAAAGGGAATCTTAACACAAGAAATAAAGCAAATGAAAGATTTAATGAGAAAAATTTAAATTGGTGACCTCTGCACACCTTGGGTGCTTTCACAGGCTAAGTGATTTATTTCTCCAAAATATAATGGTAAAACTGCACATATATTTAGAGCAAAGAATGTACATAATTGTTTTTGTCACATATTAGCCATCATCATAGCTTTTATGGAATCTTTTTGGAATAGAAACCTTTCGAGAAGGCGAATACCTTCTCTGTCGTTTATGCTTATCTGAAATGTTAATGAAACCCTCATGTCATCTTAAACATCCTTGGCTTTAATAGAGTTGAAATTTTTATCAGTGTTCTGGACAACATTTAGTTTCACAGCGAAACAGGTTTTCTTCTGACTGCCATGCTCAGCTGGCAATGACATTTGGCACAGAACTTGCAATGATGTATTTGTATTCCCTGACAAGCTAAGAGACCATGAAGACATTGGATTTCCCCTCACCCTTTGATAGTTAAAATATCAGGATTACATTTCCTACATATGAACATGTAGAATCAATGTATGATCATGCAAAACAGAGACTTTCTTCACTCTGGTTACGTATTTTCTAATTGCTTGAACTATAGTCAGCATATCTAATCAATTATGGCATTTTATTTAAAAAAATATTTCCTCCTTGTCACATTGCCAATTTCTGTTTGATATTAAAAAGTAATGCCGTAGGCTTTGTACTCCAGAGATATAAAACTTCTAAATTGGAACAGGTTGTCTTTCTCTCAAATGATCATTGTCAACAAAATTCTCTGTGAATCAGGCAATAAATAGCATATCCCAGCAACGTTGAAAGCTAAGAATTGGGTATGTCCATTGTCCTGCCCTGGTGCTGACAGAGTGTATATGAAAGCTGATTCCAGTTTGAGTGGATGGACTAAGTTATTCAAAGAAGTACCAGAATGATTGTTGAATGGTATTTCAATGTTTACAGAATATATATATATATATATATATATATATATATATATATATATTCCTTAAGCTGATTTTCAGTGCTTTTCATAGTCGTATACCTTACAGGATTTACATTACATCTCTCTTATTTTTGAATCCCCTGCTCAAGAAAATAAAATTAATCTTTAAAACTATAGGAAATCCTATACTTATGCACCTTTGTTCACACTCTTCCTTTTCTTAACCCTTCGCTGATCTCACTCTGGATAAAGCCTTTTGGAAATCCTCCACCATTAAGTTGTCATTTTGTCTCTCTTCTTTATCTCTCCTCCTTCTTCCTTAAAGAAATGGAAATAATCGACTCTCCTGGGGTTGTTTTCAAGGTAAAATGAAATAGCATTTTTAAATAACATATAACAGGAACTACATAATATTACAGTAAGCCCCCCCCCCCCGCCATATTAAATTATATGTCCTGGATTTTAGCTATGATGAAGTGTCTAAAACCAGACTGCCATTAAAGAAAACAGACTATTGGACAAAAAATATAGCACTCTTAGAAGTACAACAGATCTATGATGCTGAGAGGAGAAAAGCAAGCAGGCGAACCCTACAATCAACCAGGCCTTCTGTCTGAAGGAACTTTCAAAATCATAGCATGGGCAAGAAAGAGCTAAGCCGACCCTGAAGCCTTGTTTAGGCAAGAAGACACTGTACTTTGAGGAGCAGAGGGTGAAGTGGCTGGTACTGGCAGCACATAATAATGGAAAGAGTTTTATATGAAGTTTCAGAGAAAGAGCTCCAAAAATGCATAGGCATGCCCTTGAATCTTTAGCTGAATATAAAGCTGCACATGTTTAGGAAAAGAATCCAATAAGATGACCAGAGAACAGCTGAGAAATCAGTAACTACCAAGGAGCTGTAAGCTGAAGATCTACCAGAGCTCACACATGACTAAAACATGTTCAGATTTTGACTACCTTGTGTAGAAAGACATGTTAACACATTCAACAAGAATACTAGCGAGGCCATTTCTTAGTAGTAGGGCTATAAAAACCTTGCATGCTACTACTTACATGAGAAATCTAAAATAATCAAACTCATAAAAGCTGAAAGCAGAATTGTGGTTTACAGAGTCTGGGTGGAGAGGGAAACAGGCAGGTGTTATGAAAGGCTATAAAGTTTTAGTTAGAAAAGATGAATAAATCCTGGTGATCTACTGTACAGTATAGTGCCAATGATCAACAATACTGTATTGTATACTTAAAAACTTGCTAAGTAGGTACATCTTTGGTTAAGTGTTCATGTCACACACACACACACACACACACACACACACACACACACACACACAAACACACACATAATAGGGTGAGAGGAAACTTTTAGGGGTGATGGCATAAATGTGGTAATGGCATACTTATCTCCAAACTCATCAATATGTTCACATAAAATATGGACAGGTTTTTTTGTATGCCAATTATATCTCAATAAACTGATTTAAAAATAAATACTAAAAAGAAAAAAATTATAATGTGGTTCCTCATTTCAGATTTTATTTTGAATTATACTATTATGATTGCATGATATTTTCATAATAATAAACATAAATATAAATGAAGTAGAATAAAAAATTCAAGATGAGAGACTGATGCATATGTTCAACTGATGCTTGATAAAGAATGGTAAAACCCTTCTTCTGAAATATCTTGAAATTTATATTAAGAAAAAAATAATCTTGACTAGTATTTCAAATCATATACAGAAATTAACTCCAACTTGGTCACTGATTAAAGTTAAAATTGAAATAATAAAACCTCTAGAAGTAAACATAGCCATTTTGATGACCTTGGGTTAGACAAAAACTTCTTAGGACATCCAAAACAAAAAGTGTAAAAGAAAAAAATAAATAAATTTGCCATTATATTAAAATCTTCTGCTTTAATAAAGAAAAAGAAGACATTAATAAGGAAAAGTTACAAACTGGAAAAATATATTTCCTAATATATATTTTGGAAAGAGCTTAGGACCATATAAAATACACTAAGTTCTCAATAATAAGACTAATAAAAAATTAAAAATGGAATATAAATTAAGCAAGCATTTTATAGAAGAAGCTAAGAATGGCTTACCAGCCCATGAAAATATGCTCAAATCATTAATCATTACAGAAAGGCATATTAAAACCACAATGCAATACCACTGCACACCTATTAGCATGACCAATATCTAAGCTGGGAAGGCTACAAAACAACCAGAATTCTCATGCAGTGCTGGTGGAATGCCAGGTACTAGAACCACTTTGGAAAACAATTGACAGTTTCTTGTCAAGTTAAACACATTTACTATAAATCTAGCAATATACTCCTAGGTATTTCCTGATGAGGAATGAAAGGATGTGTCCTTGTAAAGATATATACATGAAAGTTTGTAATAGTTTTTTTTTAGACAAAAATTAGACATAAGCTAAATTTGCATCAATAGAAAAATTGGTAGACAAATTATGGTTTGTTCATACAATAAACAAATATCCATAATAAAATAAAAGGTATCAATTGTACCCACAGAAATATGAATGCATATCAATAGCTTGCAGAAAGGACAGTCCGACAAGAAAGTTCACATCCTACATAATAAAAGGCTAATATGCAATTTGACCAAACGGTGGAACAACTGGTCAGTATGATGTGTATTGACCACCAGGGGGCAGGCGCTCAATGCTGGACCTGCCCCCTGGTGGTCAGTGTGCTCCTATAGGGGGAGTGCCACTCAACCAGAAGCCGGACTCATGGCTGGCGAGCAGAGGGGTGGTGGCGGGAGCCTCTCCTGCTTCCGCAGCACCACTAAGGATGTCCAACTGACGTGGTGAGCGGGCCTATGCCAGCAGTCGGACATCCCCCGAGGGCTCCCAGACTGTGAGAGGGCACAGGCTGGACTGAGGACCCCACCCCCCCGAGTGCACATGTTTTGTGCACCAGGCCTCTAGTTTTGCATAATTTCATTAAGTGAAATGGCTCTGAATAGTACTTATCCAGTCCACTTAATTAAGTCATCATTTTCCTTACATACAAAAATACTTGGAGTGGAATTCTAACAAGGACTTATAAAACATCTACTTTAAAATAGTGATTAAGCTTCTTATAAATATATATATATACACTAGAAGACCAATGCATGAAATCACGCAAGAATAGCCTTTCTTCCCCTGGCTGCTGGCACCAGCTTCCCTCGCAGCCCTGGCTTCATCAGGAAGGTCGTCCAGAAGGATGTCCAGAAGGACATCTGGTCTAATTAGCATATTATGCTTTTATTATTCTAGATATATTATGTTTACATAAACATATGTATATATTTGATGGAAAAATGAGGAATAGGGTGATAAACCTTTTGAAAGAAGCGGTTGGAAAAAAGTAGGTATCTGCAGAGGGTAGTGAAAATCTTTTCAGCTGTAGACTAAGATGAGTTATTTCTGGGACAATTATTTACTTATTTAGCAATATTAGTAGTTAAATCTTTAGGGTACAGTTTATCAATCTTAGAGCTGTTGGCATTGATAATTCTTTGTTGTGGGTACTGTCATTATTGTAGGATGTTTACCTTGTGTCCATAACCTCTAGTCACCAATATCACCATCAACCCTGGTTATGACAACCCAAAATTTCTTTATTGTTTAATGTCCTCTGAAGGGAATTGTTCTTGCTTGAAAAACACTAGTTTAGAGGGCCTCTCATACAAACAAGGCAGAATTAAGGTAATGCATATGTACAAGAACAGGTGGAAAGTGTCACAGACTTTTATTTCCAAGTCCACTCTTGGTTTAATTCAAGGGGGACTCTGTAGATTTCCAGATCTGCTTCAATTGTTTTAGCCCAAATCTAATAATTATGCACTGCTCTCATCTGTAGCTCATGTTGTCCAATATTTGTCTAAGTGCTTGAATCCTAGTATTGATTTGTGAGGCCCTTTTATTCCTCATGAAATTCTGCCTCTCCATTTCAGCCACTCACAAAATTGCCTCTAGCTTTGTTCTTACTGGAAAACATCACTGGCTGATACTCTTTTTCTCAAGGTAGGAGGAATCAATCATTCCTGTTTATAAATTTCAGCAAGTGAATAGTAATGTTTTCTCAAGTGTTTATAGAAATAAATGCTATATAGACAGAGGGCTGCATTCTAAGTGCCACATTAGCTATTACAAAATATTCTGTATTTTAAAATTTGCTTTCTGTAGATAAATTTATATTGGAAAAAAAGAAATTTAATCACATTTTTAAAAATCCACACTATCGAAACTTTAGGAAAAGAATGAATTCACACACAAAGTTAACCCTGTATAACACTGGGTTAAACATAGGGAATTAAATTTTAACTTATGACCGAAACCGGTTTGGCTCAGTGGATAGAGCGTCGGTCTGTGGACTGAAAGGTCCCAGGTTCGATTCCGGTCAAGGGCATGTACATTGGTTGCGGGCACATCCCTGGTGGGGGGTGTGCAGGAGGCAGCTGGTCGATGTATCTCTCTCATCGATGTTTCTAGCTCTCTATCCCTCTACCTTTCTCTCTGTGAAAAATCAATAAAAAAAAAATAAAATAAAAAAACTAAAAAAAAAATAAAAAAAATTTTAACTTATGCAGCCTAAAAGGGAGGAATTATCCCAATGATAATCAATATACTTTATAACAGATGTCCTCTACTGGAGGTGGCAGACTCGTGAACATCATATAGGAATGCATTTCCAGTTCATAGAGTTCCTCATACAACATGTTTGAGAACTGCTTTGTGGGAGAAAAAGAACATCCTTAACATTAAATGTTTACTTTACATCATTTAAAATTTTTATTTATAACTTTGTTATATTAACTCAGAGCAGCAATCTAAAGATTTCTTTAAATTAGAGTTCATATATTGGGTAAGGGCCAGTTTTGGCTGTGCAAGATAATATATCTTAGCTCTAGTAGTGTAATTAGCTAGATAAAAGTGGAAAGGGCAAAACAATTTCTAGGATTTATGAATATAGACTAAAGAAACACTTGTATTTGGAAAAAATTGTATTTTTACAGAAGATAAGGCATGAGATGGCAAGTAGGATTGGGACAATGACAAATACAACATATTTGCCAAATATATGGCAGATACGAATATATATTTGAAAAATATATTTTATCAGGTACACATATTACAGAGAAATATTTCCCAAATATCAGTCACAGAACATGGTTGACCCATGATGAAGGACCAAGGGCCTAGAAAAAAAATTAAAAAATTATTTGGTAAACTGTGTCAGTAGGATGCTTGTTTATTTTGAGATTAATTTTTGAGTGTGGCAGTGCTATATGCATTCTCCTTTTAAATTTAACTACTGGAAGATTAGTTGTATTTCTTATACATTAGATAAATTATTTGATATGTATGTTATTTTTAGTAATTTAAGAAATACAATTCTATATTGGTACCTATAAATTCTGTTTTTGAAACTTTGAGAAACATTCATTTAAACACGTATTGAAAATACCACTTTCTTTTGGAAATTACTTTCTCCTCATTTTAGAAACCATTGAGAAAGGAGAATTTGGGCAAAGAAATTTGTTTTGCAGTCAGTTTTTTTCTGAGGCATCATTCCAAAGGTGAAGGATGCTGATCCTAAACAAGTATTTGAAGACTGAAAAGATATAAAAATGTTAATAGAGGAAAAGCTAAACTGTTATAAATTGCTCAAGGGATCATCTTTTTGGATATCGTACTTGGCATGTTTCTAGAGTCATTAATATTTCTTTAAAAAATTTTAAAATGTGAGATTGAATAATTAGACCATAAAATAGTGAGTGTATTTTTATAGGTTTATCACAGCTTCAATTGTTTTAAATAATTGTGCTAGATACAATCTACCATATATCAGACATATTTCTATAGTTATTTGTGTAATGTATTGAGACAAAAAATAATAGGCTCATTCTTAGAGTAATTTAATCATAATTTAATTAGACATTTATTAGGTATTTATTTGGTGTATCAGTGAATAAAATGGAAGTAAAATAACCAAAATTTTATTTAAATTTGGAGGTTGGAACAGGTCAAAGTAAAATCTGTGCAATTTATTCCCACTTCAGTTAATTATACTTTTTATATATACTTTTCTATCACAGAAGTAGAAAATCATAGTCAGAAATCATAATATGGAATCCAACTCTCTAGATTTGAATTCTGTCTTCAAAATTTTATAAATAACAGAACTTGGGCAAATTTTTATTTCTTCACATCTTCATTTTTTCATCTCTAGAATGGAGATCATCACAGTAGTTTATAGAAGTGTAATCAATGCTAAGTACAACACATATTGCCTGGCTCATATTAAGTGTCCAATGCTTATAAGTAAGTTCTATTGTAATAATTTATTAAAGGCATTTGGTCCTATTTTTTAAAATATATTTCTTTATTGATTTCAGAGAGGAAGGAAGAAGGAGAGATAGAAACATCAATGATGAGATAGAATCATTGATCGGCTGCCTCCTGCACACCCCCTACTGGGGATTGAGCCTGCAACCCAGGCATGTGCCCTTGGCCGGAATCGAACCTGAGACCCTTCAGTCCACAGGCTGATGCTTTATCCACTGAGCCAAGCTGACTAGGGTGCATTTGGTACTATTTAGGGAAATTGTAGATTATAAAATTAAAAAACAATATTTTAATGTATATATTTTAAAAATAACTGAGTAATCATCTAGTCAATTTTTTTAAATGTTGAGGAAGTTTTGATTGGTGTAGGCATATTTGGGATCATGCAAAAACAGAGAGAAAGCAGTGATTTTATGTATCCATATTTAGGTCATGCTCTGCATGTTAGAAAGGATACGTCTGAGTTTTGTGTGCTTTTGGAAGGAAGCTAACTACTTCCTTCGACTTGATTTATAGTTTTACCACTTCTATTATCTTAAGGCAACCAGGATTCATAATGTTATCCCCTTAATCCCCAGGTATAAAGGGTTACCACAGAGCAGGCCATACATACAGAACTTTGCACTCCTTTTTTATCACCATGTAGCACCCCACTCCCAAACACTGAAACCTTTTCATTTGGAAGTACATAACCAGCAAGTCTTTATATGCTCAAATTCCTTGAATGTTCCTGTCCCTTCTTGTTCAGACACAACATGTGTTTCTCTCCTGACTACACTGTTCACTTACAAATCTCTCAAATGGCTATTATGCTTTTCTATCATACTGATTGAGCCCCTAGGTGTGAAGGTGACTTTCCCACTCCTCGTTGATGCTTGGAGAACATTCTAGATTTTTTCCTCTTTATTTTTCTACCTAGAATCTCAATGAATCAAATTTAATACTTTTTATATAGCATTATATTAACCATTAACCGATATCTTAACCATTTTTCTTTGTCATTTTACAATGTTGTTTCATCTTACTATCCCTATTCTTCCCTTTCATATAATTTTGACTTGAGCCAAAGTGAACTCTTATATGCCCATTTTTAACCTCCATATTCTTTCAGATAATTTTTATAATAAAAAATTCATTCAGCTGTCCTTCATACAAATTACAGCATGGTCAATTCTGACTAGATCAGGAAGATGGTGGGTAGACAGTACAAGCCTGGAGGCTTTACCAGAGCTTAGACATAGGTTCAGGTATTCTCCTGGTGAAAATGGTAGACATTTTTGCTAGACAAAATAAGGATATGAACAAAGCAGGGAGTATTGCACATTGCAGGGAAAACTCAGAATGGCGCAAATAGATTAAACCGAGGAAAAATGTAAAGATGTATTTAGAGACCTGACTGGTGTGGTTCAGTGATTAGAGCATCCGCCTGTACATGAAAGGGTCATAGGTTCACTTTCAGGTCAAAGGCCCGCACCTGGGTTGCAGGTTCATTCCCCAGCCCCAGGCGGGTGTGTGGGGGAGGCAACCAATTGATGTGTCTCTTTCACATCAAAGTTTTTCTCTCTCTCCCCCCATCTCCCTCCATCCCTCTTCTTCCACTCTCTAAAAAAATCAATGGAAAAAGATATTCTCAGTTGAGGATTAACAAAAAAATATGTATTTAGAGAAATAGGACAGAACTAACTAATAAGCAACCTTATGCAACATGCTAATGAGCCTAGTTTTATCATTAGATATATTGAGCCAGCGATATATGAATCTGATTCAGAAAGATTTGAATTTTAGCAACTTTACCTGACAGCAATGTGTAACATGAACAGAATAAGGTTAGTAAGATACAAAATGAGTCCAAAGAGTTTGTAATGATACAGATGAGACAGAATAGGATTATGAAATTTATAAACTGGAAATGAGGGGTCATATATGGAAGATGCAAAGGAGGTAGGTGAGTCTTAATATGTGATGACTGACAAGGAGGGTCATGAAGGAAATTATGATTTGGGGGAGTCTGTGTGGTGCCATTCACTATGACAAAAGAGGAGGAACATGTTTTTATTAGAGAAGATAGTGAGATTATTGAGAAGGAGTGATGGGAAAAGGGAAAGCAGCAAAGCAGAATATTCTTCTATGAAGGTTGACTTTGAAGAAAGAATCAATAGCACACATTTAGCAAATAATTTTCCACTTCCAGTTACTGTTCTAGGATCTGAGTATATAACACCAAGAGAACCAGGCAATGAGATATTGGGCAATAGCTGGAAAGGCACACTTGCTTTAGGTTATAGATGTATTTTTCCTCTAAATTAGAGGAATCTTAACATAAGTTTCAGAGAGGGAGCGAGGGAGAAACTAAAAGGGCAGAAGAAATGGGAAATAATAAAGACTAAGGATCTTATTTTGGAGGTCTAATGTTGTGGGGTGGGAGGATCAGAAATGCAGCTGGATTCATTGCATTTAAAATACAGGGAGGGTTTATTTATATACAACATCGAATTCCATGTTTATATGTATTAAGACAAGTTGCCCATTTGGCATATAGCTAATGGCCTCATTTTTTTTTTTTAATTCTCATTGAAATTCAAGGTCAAGTACTGAGAGAGATGAGGAGTTTAGGAGTGACCTTTGATAGAATTTAGTTTTAATTATAATGGCTCTAACTTGTCTTATTGCTGCACATCACCCTAGATGAAACAGATGGGTGGTTAGATGCATCAGAGCTTGTGTGCGGAACATGGAGTTATAGACATGATCCCTAATAAGGAAAGGGCAGGATTAACTGCAAGATAAAGAAGGGGGGATAGTTTTAATGTCAACGAGCTCTATTTTGCCAAAAGTTATTTACCAGCTGATGAAATATGACTATTTTCAAAAATCAGTACACTGGCAAGAAAAAAAGCAAAGTATTTAATTCACTGACATAAGTTGTTAAAGTTTTTTTGTTTTTGTTTTGATTTGTTTGTTTTTTTTACTTTTCCTCTACAATGTCTCAGGTTTTGATTTCTGATTTTCTTTACTGTTTTTTTTTTTAACTATGATATATCATTTTTACAAAATGGTGTATGGAATACATATATATAAAAGTTAGACTAATGGCATTTCCAAGTGTTTCAATAACTATTCATTATTTTCCGTAAAGTAATTATGTATATTTAGTAAGATTTGTTCCTAGTACTATCTCTTTTTTTGCTATTATGAAGATCATTTTTAAAACATACATTTCCTTACAGATTGCTGTTAGTGTGTATAAATATATAACCTTTATACACTTATTTCTTTATCCAGAAATATTGAAAAATTTCTTATACATTATAATTCATTTAAGTATGCACACTATTATCTCATACAGAAGCACACTTTTTAAAAAATATACTTTTATTGATTTCAGACAGGAAGGGAAAGGGAGTGAAATATAGAAACATCAATGATGAGAGAGAATCATTGATCAGATGCCTCCTGCATACCTCACACTGGGGATGGAGCCCACAGCCTGGGAATGTGCCCTGACCTGGAATGAAACTGTGACCTCCTGGTTCATGAGTTGATGCTCAACCACTGAGCCACACTGCCTGGGCAAAAGCACACTATTCAATCATCTAGAGGTAATTAAAGTTTTCTGTCTTTCTGTTTGTCCGATACTTTTCTTTCTTTCTCGGCCTGACTACAATAGACAGTGACTTCATGGAAGAAGAAGTCAAGAACATCTTTGTTTTGTTCTTTAGATTAAACAGTATATTTCTAGGATTTCTGCTTTAGATTTATATTGCCTTTTTTAGATTACAGGAGTACATATTTTTTGCAATTATAAGAGATTTTGCTTGTTTTATTTTAGTTTTTAAATCATGGGTGGATATGAATATAATACTCCTTTCAGAGGGCATCTATTGAGATGCCCATGTGATTTTATATCCTCTAATAAATTAACTTGGTGAATTGCTATGATCCATTTTCAAATATAAAACAACCTTTGATTCCGTGTATTAAACACCAACTTGGCTTTTTTGGCAGGTTTTTATTTTTTAATTTCTGGTTATCTTGTGAATTTTACCTGCTTTCATTTTATTTTCAAATTAGTTGCATTGCAGTAAAATTATGGGCCAATTTAACATCTGATAAAGGCAGCTTTTGCTAGTAAATACTTTTCACTTATATTTCATGTGTTTTTTCCAGTTATTGGGTACAATATTCTAGGTGTTTGTTCAGGCCTGTTACTTGCACTGTTCAAATCATTAGTATCATTATTAAATTTGATCTGCTTGTTCAATTAAGCATCTAGAGAAATGTGCTACAATCTCCCACAATATGGTGTATGAATTTTGATATTGCCATTTATCTACAAATGAAGGAGAAGCCTACCTAAATTCATGTTATGTTGCCTTTCATATTAACCTGGGTCTTTGGAAATATTTCCAATGATTCTTCTTATGCTGATGGGATTTAATTCCAAGATGTTTCTCTTGGTGCCCAATGAAATTAATGAGAAAGGTGATAAAGGTAGCCAACCAAGAGTACACAAGTATAAAAGTTCAAGCCTTCTCAATACATCTTGTTCAGTGGCCAATGAAGCAAGGATGCTATTGGTATAACATTTAAAAACTCTTCTGATGGAGAAAGACTCTCCCAACATAACTACATAACTAAATTAATTAATTAATTAATAAAGTAGATAAATAAAGTATCTTTATGAAGCCATTCCTGCATTTTTAAGTGAATTTCAATTTTATGTGTTAGTTGATGGATTCTACAAATTTGTTTTCATATTTTGTTGTAATGTACATCAATACCATCATATCATTATTTAAATATTAAAGCAATATTTTCTAAGAAGGTGTAGTTAATAATTCCAGAAAAATAATTGTTATACATTTTTAAAAATTGACATGATAGCTCATTGCCTGTTCAGATCTACTCTTCATTCTCCTCCTCCCACAATCCACCTTGGGAGATGATCTTTGCAAAGTCCATTAACAGTTTTCTTTAAGCACTGGATTCTTGTTAAATCAGCCAATGGGGAGCCTCAGTAGATCACAGTGGGCTGAGGAGAACCAAGTCAAGATGTTTACTTGCTTGGCTTCCTCCTTGAGAGATCATCCTGAACTTCACTCAAGGAGCTTCCTCAACAACTCTGTCCTTGAACCGTTTCCATTCCTAGACCTTTGGACCTAGTAGTAACAAAAGTTCCAATGATATTAACTCCAAGTAACTGTACTATTTCTTGTGCTTCTCCTATGCTAATATCAACTTTTGTAAATGCTCCATTTATAAACCCTCCTGAAATTCTCAGAAGTTGAGATACCATCTGTGTTCTCTTTGAAACTTTACTAATAAAATTGGAAAATATTATTACACTTACATCAACTGTGATTTCTGATATTTATTTTTATTTCTACTATCTTATTAGGTGTTAGCCATTGCCTGCTTTCTCTTCTTTCTTACTTTTTTTTGCTTTTATAAATTGGGGGTCCTCCTCCCCCCTTTTTCTCATTCCACTTATCCTTCTTAATTTTTGGGAAATTAGATGCTCTTAACCTGATACACTCCTGGTAACCTTAGCCATTTTAACATGAACAATTAATTAGAGAAAGTTTAAATTTACCAACATTTTTACTTCCCTTGCTGATAGCACAAGTAACAGTATAATTTAATTTGTTGGCCCTTCAAAGGTGATATTCAATTATTGTCCAGCATTTTCATCTGTCTTCCCCTTCCCCCATCTGACATTATTATTTTAGTTTTATATTATCATTCCTCGGGTACTTCTACTGCTATTTACCATTATCATTATGTTCCCCATTCCATTTGCATATCAAACCTCCCATCTGGAAGCATTTTTCATATGCCCAAAGGATAAAATTTAAGATTTTCCTTTAGCACCTTAAACTCTGCTTTTGTTTTCTGAAAGTATTTATTTTTGCCTTCATCCATAAAACATAGTTTTGCTGTTTATAGGAGCCTCAGTAGAAAATTTATTTTCCCTTAGCTTGCTGAAATATTATCCCTCTGTATTCGGGCCTCTGTTATTGCAGTTGAAAGATTATCAATCAGGCTGTCATTCACTTGTAAATATTCTACCTCTATTTTCTGCTAACTTTTAAAATCATTTTTTTTCTTGGTCTTCTGTAGGTCCCCTAAGATATATATAAATCTGTTGGTTTATTATATTTTTACTATCCTGCTTATTATTTGTTGGATTTCCTGGAGCTAATAATTGGTTGCTTCATCAATTTTTTGTTGTTGTTGTTTTGTTTTGTTCTCACTACTTGAATTAATAGTTCTTTGACAGTCTGTGTATTATTCCATTCTGGAACATCAATTAGGTAAACATTTCTTCCTCTGTCCTCCATGATTAAAAATCTTTTTTGCATAGTTCCATTTATTTTGTCTTTTTCTGCTACTTTCTGGGTCATTTATTTGGACCTTCCTTTCAGATTTCCAAGTCTGTCTAACTCTGCATGCTAATTAATTTATTATCTTATATTTGTACAGATTCGTGCACCAGTGGGGTCCCTCTCACAATCCAGGACCCCTCGGGGGATGTAGTAGTGGGCAAAGTGGCAGGCGGCAGGGGAGGAGCCCGAGCCCAGGCCAGGTGCTGCTTCAGCTCATCCCGGCCCCGCTGCACCTGCCATACCACTCGATGCTTGGGAGTGCACTGACCACCAGGGGGCAGCTCCTGAGTTTAGTGTCTACTCCCTGGTAGTCAGTGCATGTCATAGCTACTGGTTGATCGGTCTACTAGTCGACCAGTCGCTTAGGCTTTTATATATGTATATATATAATTATTTTGACCATTACAAGTATGTTTTTTTAATCCTCACCTGAGGACATGGTTTTCACTGACTTCTTTTTAAGAGAGAAAGGAAAGGGGGAGAGGAAAAAAACAAACAAAGAAGAAGAAAAAAAAAAAACATTGATGAGAGAGAAACATAGATTGGTTACCTCCCATACATGCCCTGATCAACAATTGAACCCACAGCTATTTTGGTATATGGGGTGATGCTCCAGATGAATGAACCACCCAGCCAGAGCACACTGTGCATTTTATTTCTAGGGTTCTTTCTGGAAATTTTTAAAAAGTGATCATTTTTTTTTTCCTTTTTGGTCTTTCTTAATATATTTCATTTTCTGTTTTTGCACTACCTAATTATCCCAGAAGCAGAAAATGTTATTGTGTTCAAGTTTTTATTTACTATTAGATCATCCAATACTTTCTTCTCTTGTGTTCTCTAGCATATGCAATTGCCTATCTATCTACATATTTTCCCAACCAAAATCCAGGATTTCACCCTCTTATTTTTACTTCTCTCTTAAGCCCAGTTTGAATTCTTAATATTACTGATGCTTGTCTAATTCTCTTCAGATTTACTGACAATTTTACTCTTCCTTTTTAATTCACTTCTGATGCCCTTTCATTCATTCATTCATTCACAGGGATAGCACTTTCAGTACTACATTGAATTGTTGAATAAAAGTGGCAAGAGTGGACATCCTGGCTGTTCCTGATCTTAGAGAAAAAGATTTCAGTGTCTCACTGTTGTGTACTATGTTAGCTGTAAGCTTATCTCATATAGTTTTTATTATGTTGAGGTATGTTTTCTCTATACACAGTTTAAGACATTTTATCATAAAAGAATGTTGAAATTAACCAAATGCTCTTTCTGTATATATTGAGATGATTCTATAATGTTTATCTCTCATTTTGTTAATGTGGTATATCACATTTAATGATTTGTAGATGTTGGACCACCTTTGCACTCTGGAATAAATAAAATTTTATCATGATTTTTTTTTATCCTTTTATGGTATTATTAAACTTGGTTTTCTGGTATTTGGTTAAGAATTTTTGCATCTATGTCCACCAGGCATATTAGCCTATAAATTTCTTTTATGGGAATGTCTTTGTTGGCATTTTTATCAGGGAAATGTTGGTCTTATAAAAATATTTTTTTAAAAATATATTTTTATTGATTTCAGAGAGGAAGGAAGAGGGACAGATAGGAACATAAATGATGAGAATCATTGATCGGATGCCTCCTGCACGCCCCCTACTGGATATGGAGCCCACAAACCGGGCATGTGCCCTTGACTGGAATGGAACCCTGGACCCTTCAGTCCGCAGGCCGGTGCTTTATCCACTGTGCCAAACCGGCTCAGGCTAAAGTGAGTTTTTAAATATTTCCCCCTCTTCTGATTTTTTTGGAAGAGTTTGAAAAACATTGACATTAATTCATTAAATGTTGGGTGTAATTTACCACTAAAGCCTCTGTTTCTGGGCTCCAGAAATAAATATATTTGGAGATTTTAATTACTTATTCAATTTCCTTACTTATTGATTTGTTCTTTTCCTATTTTTTACAATTCAGTTTTAGGAGGTGGCGTTTTAACAGGAATTTATCCATTTTTTCTGGCTATCAAATTTGTTGGCCTATAACTCTGTTCTCTTGTCTATGTATTTTATCAATGTGATTGTTCTCAAATGACAAGGTTTTCAAGTCAGTCATCTGTTTAAAATCTTCCATACCAGTTAGCATGTTTTATGAGATGTTTTATGATAACATCACAACTAATGCTTTAGCATTGCAGCTATATTGTTTTTACTCTCAGACTTCAAGCTTCGTTTATAATAAATTACTCATTCCTCTTCTGAGTACTGTACATGGTATTCACGCTTCCTTGAATACAAGCTTCTCCCAACTCCATGCAAACCTTGCACTAACTCTCATTAAGCTAATTCATGTAAGTCAGCATCTTTGCAACATCTCCTCTCATTTTACAGATGCTGGCTGTGTTAGGTGCCCTTCCTACAAATTACCAAAACATCATATACTTTGCCTATTTTTATCCTTTTCTGAGCTTTTGTTATTGTTTCATTTTGGTGTTCAGCTGCTTACTTATTCCATTGTCTTCCCTATTATATTCTGAGCCCTGAGAACAGTAATAGAATAGTTATATTTTACATGGGCTGGTCACTCTAAGAGTAAATAAATAGTTAAGTTAATCCGTAATCTATGTAATTTGCTACAATTTAGGGATTTGTTAGGAAAAAAAATCAGCCTCTAGGTATAATATTTACTTTTTTATGGCTAGTATATACATGGAATCAAGTCAAAATTTGAGCTACCTGCATTTGCTTCCAAGCATATGGGGAGGAAAATAGGAAAAAGGTATACTAAATAATGCAACTTGAGATGCTATTTGTCACCCTCTGTCAGCCCTGCTTGACCTGAGCACTTCATGTATTTGTGTAAAAACAGCATTTTTGAATTGTTTTTCTCTAGTGTTTTGTTAAAGTAAAAAATATGGTCTACTTCAGAGAATGCTGCGCTTGTAACTAACCCTTTGACACATAATTTAAATTGATAGTGTAAGCTTTGGTGTCACCTCAAAATTTCCTTTTTTTCCCCCAATGGCTGCCTAGCCTTTATGTTTAATAAGTGTGCTGAGAACAATTAGGAGTTGGCTAAATGGATAACTGTATTTTTAGATGGTGGGAAATATAATTTACAAAATTAAGTTTAAGTACAGGAAATGTGAACTTAACTCACAGATAATTGGTTAAAATATATCCTATCTTGTTTCTGATCAGTCTGACTATCATGTCATTCTAACCACTCTTCAATAGAGGTAAAATATAAGTTAGTAAAGTAGATGGGAAATAAGTGAGCTTCTATCTGTAAAAGCAATGAGTAAGTTTTCATCTTCTCTCTTTTAAACATCATACTAACATTCTATAGAAGGACTTCTATTAAATATGGTATTCTAAAAATAATTACAATAATCAAGAAGATAAAAACTTAAACAGTAAAAAATATTGCATGGGTATTGGCACTGGAGCATGATGTCCTCCAAACATCACAGAGTTTGAAACACTTCTGTTATATATAGTGTGGGAAGTTATAATCTTACATAAAAACTAAGATGGCAAATTTTCATTTTAATAAAGAGGCATAGAAAAAAAGAAAATGGCTGAGAAATTAACAAAATGCTAACATCTTACCAATGACTCCTGTTGGCCCATTCAAGTCAGAAACAGTTGACAAAGGAGTGTAATGAATAAATTATGCAAGTAAAAGGTGAGATGTGCAATTGAAATCAAACCTCCAATGATGCCCCATATGTCCACATACACTGAGTGGCCAGATTATTATGATCTCTGAATGCATAATAATCTGGCCACTCAGTGTATATCCTATATAATAAAAGACTAATATGCAAATTGTCCCCTCGACCAGGAGTTCGACCAGCGGGCAGGCTGGACAACTGCCCATGTCCCCTCTCCCTGGCCAGGCTGGTCAGACCCCACCCATGCAAGAATTCATGCACTGGGCCTCATATATATATATATATATATATATATATATATATATATATATATACACACACACACACACACACACACACACACACACACACACACACACACACACTGAGTGGCCAGATTATTATGCATTCAGAGATCATAATAATATGGCCACTCAGTGTATATTTATAAAATTAATAAACTCTATAGATCAGTAAAAGTACCACTTATATTTTTAACAAAAAATTAAATAATAACATAATAGATTTTCTGCTTTCATATATAAATAATAATTTCCAATTATAAGAGCAAAATAGAAAAGTATTAAGTAAAACAATATTTTAGGTTTTCTAAATGTGAATAGTAGCTATAGACTAAAAGCTATAAAATTAAAAGACAAAAATTAATTGGAAAAAAACATGAATTATATGACAGAAAAATAGATTATGCAATTCCTACAGAAAATACTACTAATTTTTTTATTATATTGTCATAAAAATAATATATACTGAAATTCACAACAAATTTTTAAGTGGCAAACAAATTAATAAGTACAAAAATAATTCAAAATGAATTAATGTTGATAGACCATGCTTCTTGTGAATTTCATGTTTGTTTTCAAAAGAAAAATACCCGATATTTTTAATGGGGAAGGGAAAATGTCCTGCTGATGGGAATATGAATTATTTAACTTGTCTAGAAAAAATTGGCAATGTCCATCAAGGCCTTAAGACTGAGTATATTCTTTTACTTATAAACTTACTCTATGAAAGATATCATAAGGAACTACTACTACTAATTATTATATAGGCCGGCCAGCATGGCTCAATGGTGGAGCATGGACCTCTGAACCAGGAGGTCATGGTTCAATTCCCAGTCAGGGTATATGCCCAGGTTGTGGGCTCGATCCCCAATCATGCAGGAGGCAGCCGATCAATGATTCTCTCTCATCATTGATGTTTCTATCTCTCTCTCCCCCTCCCTTCCTCTCTGAAATCAATAAAAATATATATATTTTAAAAATTATTATTATAAAATCATAGTTCTGGAGGCTGAGAGTCTGTGGTCCAGGCACAGGCAAACCTGGTGTGTATTGAGAGCCTGTTTCCTGGTCCATGGACATCTCTTCTTGTTGTGTCCTCAGGTGGTTTAAGGGCGAGAGAACTTCCCGGGGTCTTTTTTATATGAGCAGTAACCTCATTCATGAGGGCTGTCAAATGCCCCGCTTCCAAATACAAACACCCTGGGAATTAGGTTTTAAGATATGAATTTTGGGGAGACAGAAACATTCAGTCTACGGTATTACTTCACTAGTTTCTTGTAAAGATAAAATAAAATATTTTTAAAATTTAGCACACTTATTGGCATATGCTGGATGTTTAATAAGAGTATAGGATTGGCTTTATGGGATATGTGAGAGGCAAATAAAAATCATCCTGAGGATTCTGGCTTAGCTCAAGGCACCAATAGTTAATTATAAATAGAAGTGGAGATAGATGCACTCCTTCAACAGTTTAAACATGGTGTTTCCACAATTCCTGCTCCACCCTTTTTCTTTGACTCCTGCTTTCCACATCAGATTACCTTTTCACAAATCTTATCAATCAATCTATCTGTAATATATCACATTTGAAGATAAGCCCTCAACAAATGTATCTGGTTAGTCATCGGGGAAGAACAGATATGTGAAATAGAGTATTCTCCCTAATGCAAGAACATTGCAATAATTGCCATTCCGTACAATTTATTTTAATATTATTCAAGACAACATTTTTACATGAGGAGGCAGATATTCCGTTGCCATTTTAAGGAATGCATATTAGTGTATATCTATGGATTCTGATATGCATAATTTATATAATTTAACAGTCTCACTTATATTTTACTGTTGGTAATAAAGACAAAACTGCTTCAAAATTTAGTCATAAAACTGCGGCTAACTGAGGAATGTCATCCCATCTACAGCAGTCTCCCTGACAAGTAATTGCTTTGTGTTGACCAAGCAACATTTTTCTAACAGTGTTCTTGTGGTAGCACCTGTCAGAAGCCCATCATACTTCTCTATAATAAACTCCATTTTCTGGAAGTCTATGCATTGGTCGGACAAATAAACAGTGGCATGACATTTTTCTTGCAGAATGTGGTCTTGTTCTGAAAGCAATTTTCCTTGTATAATTTCTATTTGAAAATCCATTCATTTGTGACAGCAGTGTAAAGAGAACATTAATTTTAGTAGTTTGGGGATTGTTTTCCTTAGTGAGCAATGCCACATTGCCTATGACAGTGGGGAAATGGTGAAACTGACAGGCCGCTGGCAGCCTCGCAGGAATAAGGCTATCAGAGAGCCTGAAAAATGGGCTTCTTGCAACGTTGATGTGGCTAGTTGGAGATCCCATGTATCAAAATATAAATGTGTTTCAGAAATAACAGGGCACCACCATAGTAGGAACAGCACCTTCATAAAGTGCCAAACCCTGTCTGTGTAGTGGGCTCCTTCCTTTAATGTATAGGGGTTTCCAGGTGGAATTTGGGGATTTAGATAGATTGGAAATGGTGGACCCAGTTGGACATTCTGACTCTTAATTTTATTAAAGCATCCCTTCTAAATGCAATTATACAGAGAGGTATTTCTGTGGAATTGTATTTCCAGGAATCCGGAAGACTGTATTACATAATGAAAAGTATCTCAAGCTGCCTCTGCATAGTGGGTAGCAGCAATCACTGTTAAAATACAGATTCCTAGGATCTGACCTAAGGATTTTCTACAAGGAATGGAGCCTATTTTTGCAGTTGATTGTATTACAGACGTTCCCCCAATTTTTCCCCTTTACCCCACTCCTTCCAGCCACTGTCCCATCCCAGGCCTTCACCACATTGTTGTCTGTGTCCATGGGCTATGCATATAAGTTCTTTGGTTAATCTCGTTCTATACCCCCCCGCCCCGCCCCCCCCCGCCCCCCTCGCCACACACACATACACACAAGAGATGCCAGTTTGTTCCATGCCTTCCTGCCTCTGGACCTGTTTTGTTCATCAGTTTATTATGTTCATTAAATTTCACTTATAATAAGGTGATTTGGGGGAAATACCGGTAAAATGTTAAAATACATATGTCCTACTGGGAAAAGATTGTGAATGAAGGCTTCGTCTGCAACATACTACTCATTGAGCTCAGGGAAGTATTTTATCTTCCTTAATCTCAATTTATTTTGTAAAAGGAGCTATCCAGTCAATTTCCCATTGCATTATACTTTTGAGGAAGTGGGTTTTGGTAAAATATCCCAACATATTTTATTCTCAAAAATTCGGGATCGAAAAAAATAAAAAGTCCTCAATTCCTTGACACACGAGATAGTCCATAAAATACAATTGGGAACTCCCTTAGCACTGTAAATGAAGGAGTGGTTAAAGTCAAAGCTGAAGTCACAAATTCAATTTTTCTAAGCAGGTTTAAGTTGTCCCACTCTACTTTTAGCAAGAGATGTCATGTTGTTATTTTATTCTATAATAAATGATGTCTGGATTGAAGCCACATACACCCAAGTTTCAATCAATTTTTTAAGGCGTTCTCCTCCATTTTTGTTCTTTATGCAAGCCAAAGGATTAAGTGTTCCAGGACAAATGGGAAGCTTCCTGATATGCTACCCTTGGTATAAACAGCTACACTATTATAGCATCTTGTCCAATCTGAGATAGCCATTGTGGAAGACAGACTAATGCTCCTGTCCCCAGGTATTCGCATCTTACTCCCAGGGACCTAGAAATATATTCTGTTACGTTTCAAGGAAAAATTAAGTGTGCACATGGAATTAGAGTTTCTAATCAACTAATTTTAAAACATTATTATCTTAGATTATCCAGATGGGCCCAATGTAATCATAAGAGACCTTTAAATGTGGAATAGGGAGGCAGAAAATTTAATAAAGGCAAAAGAGAGAGAGAGAGAGATTTAAAGACGTTATGTGCTGACTTTGACGATGGAAGAAAGGGCCATAGTCTAAGCAGTGGTTGGCAAACTCATTAGTCAACAGAGCCAAATATCAACAGTACAACGACTGAAATTTCTTTTGAGAGCCAAATTTTTTAAACTTAAACTATATAGGTAGGTACATTGTTATTAACTTAATTAGGGTACTCCTAAGCTGGCCTTTGCTAAAAACTCAAGGGGTCAAAGAACCACATGTGGCTCACGAGCCTCAGTTTGCCGACCACAGGTCTAAGGAATGCAGGCAGCCTCAGGAATCTGGGCAAGGCCCTCGGTTACACAGTTCCTCAATCTGTAACTTTGTATAGCATTGAGCAGCTCACTCAGATTGGGATGGACAGAATTCTGAGCTAATTGGTAAGGAGGGACAGAGGAATATAACCCTCTATAACCTTGGTCTATACACTGTAAAATGAACTAGATAGATATAGATATATAGATGAGATAGATAGATAGATAGATAGATAGATAGATAGATAGATAGATGATAGAGAGATAGATAATAGAGAGATAGATATATATAGATAAATAGATAGAGATAGGTAGATATATGGAGCCGGTACACCTTGTCTAGTGTGGTCCTCTGATAATAGGTGGAAATGTTTATGTTGTCTTTCCCTTTAAAAATGAGACAAGGCATGGAGCAGGAATTGTTGTGAAGACTGAAAACTAAAGAAATAAATATAAAGTTTTATAATATGTTTTATTATTATGACCTATTATTGGTATTATTTCTCTTATTTTCCTTAATCTAACATGAAAAACTTGAGGCTGACAGAGATCAAGTACTTGAGGTTATATGAACTAGAAAGTGATTTCTGCAAACACTAGAGAAGCCTAAAATTTATGTGCATGGAAAGTCACACTTATCAATTTAATTGGTATCAAAAATGTTGGGCCTGGCTGGTGTGGCTCAGTGGTTGAGTGGTGTGGCTCAGTACTTGAGTGTTGGCCTATGAACCATGAGATCTTGGTTTGATTCCCAGTTAAGACCCATGCCAGGGTTGTGGGCTTGATCCCCAGTGTGAGGTGTGCAGGGGGCAGCCTATCGATGATTCTCTTTCATCATTGATGTTTCTATCTCTTTCTCTCTGTCTCCCTTCCTCTCTGTAAAAAAAAAAAAAAAAAAAAAAAAAAAAAAAAAATTGTTTTAAATGTTGGTATAGTGTCCAGTCAATATGGTCCCAGAAATAAGGAATCTATATATATCATGTTGTATATCCTATCTGATTTATGGTTTGTGTTTCTGTAAAGCAAATATTCTCTCAAGAACTCTTGACATTGTAATCCTGAAGTTACATTGGATGATGTTTTCCAGAAAATTCAAGTTTTATGCAATTAAGTAACAACAAATTAACACAAAGTAAAGTCCACAGCTGAACATAGCAAACCTTGGAAGATTATGAATTCATTATCTATATATCATCTATCTCTATCATCTATCTATCTATCTATCTATCTATCTATCATGTAGCTGGTAAGATAGATAGATAGATAGATAGATAGATAGATAGATAGATAGATAGATAGATAGATGATAGATAGATGAAAGATAGATAGATGATAAACAGAGAGCTAGTTATATATAGATATAGATAGATGATAGACAGATAGATGATAGGTAGATGATAGATAGATAGGTAGATGATAGAAAGATATATGATAGAGATATAGATAGATGATAGATAGATAGATAGATATAGATAGATAGAGATAGATAGATAGATAGAGAGATAGAGAGATGATAGAGAGATAGATGATAGATAGATAGATAGATATATAGATATATAGATAAATAGATAGAGATAGATATATGGAGCTGATACACCTTGTCTAGTGTGGCCCTCTGATAATAGGTGGAAATGTTTATGTTGTCTTTCCCTTTATAAATGAGACAAGCCATGGAGCAGTTCACTTCCAACTCCTTTATATTTATGTAAAGTCTGTCATTGCTTCCCCACCTCTGCAGTTTCTGTGGTTGATATCCCTCCAACTTTATTTCTACAACTAAGTAACCTCAACTTTTCTTTCTTACGCTATTCTTCACACCCTTTCTTTTTAAACTACCTTCACAATTTATAGGTCAAGGCTCATATTTATTGCCCCATGTATTTATGTATTTGAAGTGAACATGTATTTTAACCTATTTTATATGTAGGTGCATTATTTTTCACAGAGGAATAGGGAGGAAATCAGAAACTTTGGCTCTGGTAAACAATGGGATTCATGATATTTCAAAGACATGCACGGTGATTGCAAAGCTATTGTCTAATGCATCAGTCAGTTCCATCAGATCTGCTGGCATTCTATTTCATCCTTTTTCAAAGGAATGAGGCAGCACTGATAGCAGGTACACTTTTATGCTATGAAAGGCTGTGCTCAGGTATTGAAATATGTCTTAAAATCTCTAGTAAACACTCCTTGTGAAAGGGTTTGATTAAAATGGTTATACATTTCTGAAAATTGTATGCTATAAAGGCAGGGATGCAAAAGAAATATTGGTTTTTATTCTATAACCAAGGCTGTCCTTGATCTCACATGAAGTCACTGTCCCATGGCATTATTCACGTTTCTACTGGGATCTTAAATTGTTTTTAAAAAAGCTG
Source organism: Ia io (assembly GCA_025583905.1). Taxonomy (NCBI): domain Eukaryota; kingdom Metazoa; phylum Chordata; class Mammalia; order Chiroptera; family Vespertilionidae; genus Ia; species Ia io. The sequence continues at coordinate 17,991,784 of JAJQQW010000002.1, read as the reverse complement.
TTGCTTATAGGTATACTCTGCTCAGAATCACTTGAGGTCCTCTGAATACTAAAGCCAGAGTTGTCAAACGTTTTTCTGCGAAGCCACTTTCCAGTCACAGTTCTTGTAGGATATTACTCGCAGAGATGAGATAAGGGCATGCAAAAAGACTCACACTGCTGCTTCAACCAGTGCATCTATTTTTACCTATATTTTTAAGAAGCTTCTTATATTAGATTTCAATTATGAATGAGGAAAAGAAGAAATCAACTGACCTGTGAATTCAAATTCAAATTAAACATGCCAAATTACCCACAAGTTGGGCACCAACTTGTTTCAGATCTGAATTTAAAATGAAATTTCTATATACAGTACTAGAAACCCAGTGCATGAAGATTCATGCAAGAATGGGCCTTCCTTCCACTGGCTGCCAGCACTGCCTACTCTCCAGCTGGAGCCTCCTTTCCACCTTTGCTCCAGCCCGGAGCTGCCTTTCTGCCTTCCCACGCTGCCCAGAAGCTCGGAGAGGCTGGGGCGGTGCTGAACGCCGGCATCGTTGCCATGGTGACAATGCAAGTGCCCCGCACCCGGCCGCTCGGCACCTGTGTTTGCACATTAACCCACCATCTTTGTTGGGTTAATTTGCATGCTCACTCCTGATTGGCTGGTGGGTGTCGTGAAGGTATGGTCAATTTGCATCTTTCTCTTTTATTAGTGTAGATACATTTTGACATCCCTGCTCTATTTACTATTATGAAATTTCCTTGTCCTTTCTTTTTATCAATGTTTTTATAAAGTTCATGTAATTATTTTTACCCAAAATTTTCTTCTTATGATAGCCCAGTCTATCATAAGGATGGCTTACATGCCTCATTTGAAGGTTTTTAGAAGCCAAATAGTTTGGTGTTGTTTTGTCCTCCTGCTTCCTTCTAACTTTTCCAGGAATGCTTTTGGCGCTCGAACGGAATTATTTTCTGTATTATCTTATGTGCCTATTAATTGATCTTTTCATTATACTTCAACACCATTGCAAGAAAATAATTTGGGGTTTTTGTCATAGATTAAGCTTCACTTCACATTGGTGCATTGGCTCCAGTAGAATGAAACATGTAAGGAGAATGCCCATTCTGTAATTTTGAGCATAAAGCAAAATTGCCAGCTACCTCTTCCTTATAGGCATACTTCCTGAATATGTATATTGAAAACAGCAAAGCATATTTGGGGTTTGCTTCAGTCCTTGAGAGGGATATTGGCACAATTAAGAGAAGGTCTCAGTCATGGGGTAGTCAATGGGGTTTTAGAGATTATCTGAATGAATACACACTACAGTTATCTAGGCCAAAACCAGCTATAAGAGAAGGTCAACCACCATCCTGCAAATGGAGTTCTAATAGGAGAACTGAAAAGTGATCTGTCATGAAAGCATTCCCCTTGTGTGCTCCCTTGGCAATTTAAGAAATGTTTTATCAAAGTCATAATTAGTGACTTAAAATACTGATGGTCTCACCATCAGAACCACCAGTAGAGAAAAACTGTTCAGCTAAAGAATCTAGAAATAAAAACAGACGAGAATGACATATATTTTGTATGGAGGAGGTTTTCATTTTTTCATTTTTTTTCTTCCCTCCCTCTCTCTCTCTCTCCCTCCCTCCCTCTCTCTCTCTCTCCCTTCCTTCCTTCTTTAAAGCAAATTAGTCACTTAACTACCCATAATATATTGACTAATTATTGAATGCTAATTAGTATAATCAATAGTTCCAAATCTAAAATATAATATCAATGATGAATCAATTTAAAAGTTTAAAAAGAACTAGGATCTGTTGCACATCTTTTGAATATGTTAGAGATAACTAGGTGGATATTTACAGAAATTTTCAACAGTTTTTATTCCTTTCAGGAGGTACTATAAAATGATAAGACAAGCTTCTCACCAAAGAGGTCATTTATATTGAAGATACCATTTTTAAAAAAGGAAAGAAAACCTAAGTTTTGCTTAACTGGTTTATGTAAGAGAATGATAGCAAAAAATAAATAAATAAATAAATAAAACAAAACAAACAACTAGCCAGCTGATGATGAGTTGCAGGGGTGTTTGAAAGTGTCATAGACAAAAGTGACACTCAGAGAGCATGTGGAAGCCAAACTTCAAACAAAATATTAACTTTCTGAAAACTTGAACCTGACATGCTATCCCAATATAAAGCCTTCAGAAATGAGGAGACTATCAACAATGTCCTGCTGCAGCCCATGAGGTGAAGGCGTAAGGAATTGGAGCTGCCAACAGTGACAAGAGATATATCTAACTTTTAATCTCAGTTTTAAACATGAAGAAGTTACACTGTCAGTAAAGTGATTTGCTCCGTGTCATCCCCAGAAGGTCGAGCTTTTTGTATTACCACTACATGAAGCCACTTTCAATCAAAATGAGACAATGTTTTAAGATTAATTATTATCATTATGTGCATTAGCCATTAGACTAGAATATTATAGGCATCAAGAATACCTGAAACATCTAAAGTCAACAAAATAAAGAAAATATTGTTATGACCAGGATGTGAAGTGTTAAGACTAAAACCTTAACTCCATTAATAGGCAATTTATAGTCAACATGATATATGAGTATTAGAAACTGCCCCTTTTAATGCCATTAACAAGATCCTTAATATAGCTGTAGCTATATTTCTTCCTCAGAAATAAGAACTTGATACTTTCTTTCTTATCTACCACCTAAGACTTTCTCTTGAATATAATCTGTTAAAAGTAATGATAGCTAACATTTTGTATACATATGTATATATTATATATACATATATATGTACATATATATGTATATATATATATATAATATTTTTATTGATTTCAGAGAGGAAGGGAGAGATAGAAACATCAATGATGAGAGAGAATCATCGAGGGCCTGCCTCCTGCACACCCCACACTGGGGACTGAACCACACTGGCCAGGCCATTTCTAGATATTTTACATATTAACTATTTACTCATTTAATCTTCTTAAAAACCTTTGAGTATGATTTTGTCCCCATTTTACTCTCAAGTATACAGAGATCAAGTAACTTTCCTAGGCCACACACAGGAGGTGAATGTCAGGAACTTACTATAAGCCCAGGGATTCTGAGTCCAGCCATTGGCAAAGCTACCAATACATTAGTGTAGACTCTATCTTGGACCAGATGCAAGACTTCTTGGAAAACAAAGTGTAATTATATAAGCAGAATGGTTTATTTCTCAGGCCCTTCTTTTCTACCATTAATAAGCATATAATAATGGCAGGGCCAGATACATCCTTTTATGTGATGCTTAATGGTATGGTATGAAAACGAACCTGACTTAAAATAAACCAAAAAAAATATCGTTGTGAGATATGCATTCATAGTTGATTATTAAAAACCTCTGGGAATATCTCATTTTTATTATAAGAAAGGGAGAATATAGAAAAAGAATATATGAAGCCATCAGAATTCAGTTACTTCTCTATGACCACCTAATTTATTCCTTTCCTTCCAGACATAATTTCTTGATTTGTCAGTCCATACAATATTCAGAATATGACCCACCCAGAGCCTAATTTTACATTAATGTGCCATAGTCTCTAAATCCAGAATATCTTATATTTAATTTTTAATCCTGAGAACAAAAAATGCTGCTGTCCCCAGCAGAGTCTGCTCCTATCCAACCATCTCTGACCAAAGAATCAAGTCACACAAAATGCATGAGCAACTGTAGGTTTATTTTTAGGAATGCAAAACAGCCCACATGCTGCCTATAACAAAATGGAAATATGTCTATGATAATGGTGGGTAGGAGTCACTGAAAGGCATTATGAATATTTTTTTTCCAGATGCTGACTCTGTATAAGGTAGGTAGACATTGCCTTATACAATCAAGTCTTATTCATTGGTTATATTCCCAGACTAGCTCAAAAAATGTCAATATACAGAAATAGTAATATAATTTTAAAAAGAAATAGGAAAGTTGGCCATGACCATGTGGTATTATAGATTGATGTCCCGAAGCCCTAAATTATTTTTTTCCTCCCATATTTCTTAACCTTGAATCTGCTTTGTTCCTTTTTTTTTATATTAATAATGTGTGGCCTTCATTTTGGGATGATGATATTAAACGTCTTTTAAGAAGCTGAAAATGATTTTCACTCATTTATGCAGAGCTGTAGATGCTATGAACCACCTGCATTTCAATGGCATCAAAGGGCAGGAAAACAGAACACAGCAGGTTCAAAGGAAAAGAGGTAAAGCACAGAAGTACTATGTTATCGACCTATTTCATTCCATCTATTTCCACTTCCCCTATGTTCCATCCCCCTCATTTCAGAGATTTGGGATGTTACATTAATTTGACGCATTTTGGTATCCATCTGCCTGTCTGTCCAAAAATGGCTGACAATCCATTGTAGAGAATAGAAAATTTTCAGGAGAGACTTGTATAGGCTCATTAACAAAAAACACATAGATTTAGAAGGACCCTACTACTAATCTTTCTCTCTATTGGTTCACAGCCTCATTTTTACATCCTTATTCTTCCCACTGCCACCCATTTCAGTGCATTGAGAGTGGAGTGCTGTGGAGAAGAAGGCACGCTGAGAATGAGGAAAGGTATTAGTTCAGCTATCAATGTAAATAAGAAGTTAGATTTGTGGAGAAAAGGAGTTCCCTTAGGAAATACATATGGAATATGGTATTAATCCTCTTAAGTGTTCTATGGTTCCTACTTTCTAGGTATGTCTACTAGTAAGGCCAAGCCTTGCTATAAGGCAGTTAGGTACTTGTGTCAGAATGAACCAAGGTATCTGTGAAAGAGAATGAAAATAGAATTATAGATGTGAAGTAATGTTCACCTGATACTCTAATGACCACTTAAACCAGAGACAGAGCTAGTCCCTCAGGAGAGAAGCATTTCTTGACTCAACTATAATCCTGAAAAAAGCAATATGCACTTAACTGCAAAGGGCTCTTATAATCTTGAGAGACTAGTTGATTGCTCTAATTTTCATCATCCATTCTTCACTTCAATAATTTGATTGCAAATATCAAGAGATAAAAATTAGTTAGAAAAATATAACTGAATAGCAAATAAATTATGAAAATTAAATCAATAATATGCAAGATAAAAAGTCAAGAATATTGGAGAGTTATAGTCATACTAGAGGCCTGGTGCACAAAATTCGGGGGAGCCGGCCTAAGCCAGTAGTCTGACATCCTTGGTGCTACTGGTCGTTCCACCATTGGGCTGAAACTGGCTCTCTGACATCGCCTGAGGGGTCCTGGATTGTGAGAGGGTGCAGGCCAGGCCGAGGGACCCCACCAGTGCGAGATTAGGGCTGGGGAGGGTTGCAGGAGGTTGGGCAGCTGGGGAGAGACCGTGGGAGGGCTCCAGGGCATGTCCAACCCATCTCGCTCATTCCCGATCTGCCGGATCCCAGCAGCAAGCTAACGTACCAGTTGGAGCATCTGCTCCCTGGGGGTCAGTGCACATCATAGCAAGTGGTTGAGCGGCCTTAGCATATTATTAGCATATTATGCTTTGATTGGTTGAATGTTGACCGGATGACTGGACACTTAGCATATTAGGCTTTTATTATATAGGATATTTACCATAGTAAGAAAAAATCTTAAGCATGTGTGGCCAATAGCTATAAGATAGTTTGTTTGTTTTTGTTATTAATAAAGGTGTGTGGATGTGTACAAGCACATACATATGTAACAATTACACATTTTTTTATTATATAGGATGCTGGATATAAAATTCATAGTTTTGACAATAACTTTTCATCTAAATTATTTCATAAGTTCTCCACTTGCTTAATTTAGTTGTTCAGGTCAATTAACATGCACTGATTTCCTCTGAAGGGATGGGACCAAGCAGTAAGTATCTGGTTCCAATGACAGAGGGGATACAATGAAAAATGTATTATTATATCTAACCTCCAAGCCCTTATAAACAACTGACTGTGCATGTGTTCCTGTGTGTGTGTGTGTCATAATGATGTACTGGTATAGAGAAAAGGAAGTATTAATAGCATTAATTATATAAGTAAAATAGATGGTAATATTTATAAATCCAAAGAAAATCATCAATGAAATAGAATTTTAGACTAGATATTAGATAGTATCTATCTTCACCACTTCAACTCATATTTTTCAGTTTGTTTTATTACCTGTATACAGTTATTTATTTTAGCTTTTAACCTTTGAATGTGAAATACATTAGGGACTCAGAGGAAGAGAGATTATACTTTGTATTAGAAGATTTAGAAATGATACCATAAAAGAAATAGTATTTAAAAATGACTTTGAAGTAAGGTTATTTCAGATAGATATACCTTTAAAACAACTTGAAAGAATAAAACTAATTTGCAAGTAACTTAATTGAATACCAGAAATAAAATATAAATGCCTCAAAGAAATACTACAGAAGTCAAATATCAGTATACACTATTATTAAAGTAAATATGATTATTTAATAAAGTTTATTGTAAACCCTAAAACAGTGATGAAAATATTAAAACATAGATGTTTATCTAAATATAAAAAATATATGAAAAATAAATCATGAAAAATTAATCCACAGAAGGCAGGAAAACATAAAATAAAGAGAGAGCAGATGGAACTAATAAAAAACAAATAGCAATATAGTATATTTTAAATCTAATTACATAGTTAATTACATTAAAAATAAATTTTCTGAACAGTTAAGATTGTAAAATTGGAACCCCTACAAAAAAGTACATAAATATACTGCAAAACTGCCTGCAAAACTATACTTTAATTAAAAACATATCAAAAAGCTGAAGCTAAAGGATATGTAACGTACCACAAAAATTGTTATCAAAAGTGGGTGAGAATGGATATATTAATATCAAGTAGCCTCAAAATATGGAATATATCAACTGAAGGAGGGGCATTTCCTAATGATAAAGGAGTAAATTCTTCAAAAAGAAATACAAATCCTAAATAAAACACATAATTTAACAATTTTGAAAAATATTAATAAAATATGAATATAACTGAAATGAAAATATATATAAACTAGAGGCCTGGTACACAAAATTTGTGCAGAGGGTGGTACCCTCAGCCCAGCCTGCACCCTCTCCAATCCAAGACCCCTTGGGGGATGTCCAACTGCTGGTTTAGGCCCAACCCCTGCAGGATCAGGCCTAAACCAGCAGTCGGACATCCCTCTCACAATCCTGGACTGCTGGCTCCTAATCACTCACCTGCTTGCATGACAGGTTGCCCCTTACTGCCCCCCCTGCCAGCCTAATCGCCCACAACTGTTCCCCCTGCTGGCCTGGTCGCCCCCAACTGCACCCCCCTCACCAGCCTGGTCACCCCTAACTGCCCTCCCTGCCAGCCTGGTCACCTCTTATTTCTCCCCCTGCTGGCCTGGTCACCCCAAACTGCCCTGCCAGCCTGGTCACGTCTTATTTCTCCCCCTGCCGGCCTGGTCACCCCAAACTGCCCTCCCCCCCCCCCGCTGGCCTGGTCACCTCCAACTTCCCCCCCTGCTGGCCTGGTTGCCCCCAACTGCCCCACCCTGCTGGCCTGGTCACCCCTCATGGCCTCCTCCACCAGCCTGGTAGCCCCATGCAGCCTGCTGTTTAGTCATTTGGTCATCCATAACTAACCCCTCCTGCCGGCCTGGTCGCCCCATGCAGCCTGCTTGTTCATTTGTTTGGTCATCCCTCACTAACCCCACTGCCAGCCTGGTGGCCCCATGCAGCCTTCTTGTTCATTCATTTGGTCATCCCTCACTAACCCCCCGCCCCCCGCCAGCCTGGTCGTAGGCAGCCATCTTGTGAGGGCATGAGGGTTAATTTGCATATTATCTCTTTATTATATAGGATCCACACTATTACTGTAGATTTCAACATTTCTCCCTCAGTAATTGATAGAACCAGAAGTCCGTGATATGCAGAGAGAGTTGAATAATTCCATTAACCAACCACATGTAATTTGTATCTGAAAAACTAGTGAGTATACAATATTAAAATACTGACATGGGCCATTTACTAAGTTAGAGCATAAACCCAGTTTAATATTTTAAAATATAGAAACTATACAAAGTATACTTTCAAATGACAGCGGAATTAAACTAGAATTTTATAGCAAATATATGGAAAATGTTCAAATATTTGGGAATTAACACTTTTTCTAAATAAACTAAGTGTCAAAGAAGAAGTCGCATGAAAATTAGAAGTTATTTTTAACTGAGTAAAAACCCTGTGAAAATACTGTGGGGTGCAGCTAAAACAGTGCTTAAAACTTACATGCCATCCCAGAATTACCGACTAGGAAACTGGATCAAAATAAATTAGTAAACTGCAAATCACCTGGATGCTGAGGCCTCAAAGGAAAATAGATTGGGTAAGTGCAAATCACTTGGGGTTACTACTGAAATTTATTCTCATCATTGATTATACTCCTCCCCATTCTCTCCTATACCATGCCATCCTCCTCATTAGTCATGTTGATGGAGCTACATTAACTTAAAAATTTCTCAAATTAGAGAAAATGTCTGCTGGGGGAATTCAAATTTTTGAGCAAACCCAACCTATTTGATAAAGAGTGCTATTTACTGTATGATTTGTGGAGATTTTCACAATGAAATTAGAAAGAATTATTCTTGCACAGAGAAGCAGACTTAGGGGGAAAATAAAGGATCAAGCTTATAGGCAATAATCACCAATCATATGCTCAGTATTAGATTAAGGATTCATATTTATTTTAATCCTCACAGAAATCCTATGAAGTACAGGGTATTCATGAGTAGATAACAGGGAGATTTTATTTTTAGGGGTTCTCCTGGAGTTTAAGCAACAATCAATATAAATGCTGATTCATGACACACCTGGGTAGATCACAGAGCACTGACAAAGTTCTGAATGGACCTAATACAAGCTTTTGTCTTTTCACAACAAATTTCAGAGGAAGCTTTCTCTTAACAGGAAATAGAATACATATTTGTAGTAAAATTACATAAGCCTTCTGTATGTCCTCTTTCAAAAGGTGCCTGTTTAGGTCCTTTGCCATTTTTTGATTGGATTGTTTACCTTCCTTTTGTTAAGTTGTATGAGTTCCCTATACATTTTGGAGATTAGACCCTTATCAGAGATAATATTGACAAATAATGTTCTCCCATGCAGTGGGCTTTCTTATTGTTTTGTTGATGGTTTCTTTTGCTGTGCAGAAGCTTTTTATTTTGATATAGTCCCATTTGTTTATTTTCTCCTTAGTTTCCATTGCCCTAGGAGCTGTATCGGTAAAGATATTGCTATGACAAATGTCTGCTATTTTGCTGCTGATGGCTTCTTCTAAGATTTTTATGGTTTCCTGCCTTACATTGAATCCTTTATCCATTTTGAGTTTATTTTTGGTATGGTGTAAGTTGGTGGTCTAGCTTCATTTTTTTGCACGTATCTGTCCAATTTTCCCAACACCATTTATTGAAGAGACTGTCTTGACTCCATTGTATGCTATTGCCTCCTTTGTCAAATATTAATTGAGCATAATGGCTTGGGTCAATCTCTGGGTTCTCTGTTCTGTTCCATTGGTCTCTATGTCTGTTCTTGTGCCAGTGTCAGGCAGTTTTGAGAACAGTGGTTCGTAGTATAGCTTCATATCTGGTATTGTGATCCCTCTAACTTTGTTCTTCTTTCTCAAGATTGCTGCAGCTATTTGGGGTCTTTTTTTATTCCAGATGAATTTTTGGAGAGTTTGTTCTAGATCTTTGTGTATGCCTTTGGTAGGCCAAGAGACATATGAAAACACTAGAGGCCTGGTGCTCAATATCTGTGCATGGCTGGGCTGGGGTCCCTCTGCCTGGCCGGTGATTGGGTCTGATCAGGGCCATCTTGCCCAGTCCTGATCAGGGCCAATCAGGGCCGGTGGCCAGGGAGGAACCATGGGAGGGACCGCAGGAGTGCTCCAGGTCATGTCTGGCCCTGTCTCACCCAGTCCCGATCAGATGGATCCCAGCAGCAAGTTAACCTACTGGTCTGAGCACCTGCCCCCTGGTGGTCAGTGAACATCATAGCGACCAGTCGGTGGACCGCTCTGCGGGACACTTAGCATATTAGGCTTTTATATATATATAGATTGTAACTCACGGCACAGAATGCTCAACACGCACTTTCCCTCCAGCCCCTGAACTTGGAGACCTCATGTCCTTCCAGGCTCTGCTCACCCTCTTCAGTTGCCACATGAAGTAAATTGCATCATGTGTATGGAAACCCTTTGTAGGCTCCATGGGTGTGTCTTTACTTCACTGCAGTTCTGATTACCCCAACATAAGGAGAGACAACCTCATTATTAGGTAACACCATCATGGTAAGACCCCTGCTCAGCCTACTGCAGCACTTTTAAGTAGGGCAGGGGTTGCCCTAGATGGTTAGGCTCAGTGGATAGAGCCACAGCCTGTGGACTGAAGGGTCCTGGTTTCAATTCAAGTAACAGGCACATTCCTGGGTTGCAGGCTCAATCCCCAATAGGGGGCATGCAGGAGGCAGCAGATCGATTCTCTCTCATCATTGATGTTTCTATGCCTCTCTCCCTTTGCCTTCTTTTCTGAAATCAATAAAAATATATTAACAAAAATAAAAATAAATAGGCCATGAATCAAACATCGCTGCTCTCCATCCACCCAGTCCCCTCATACCCTCTTTTGTCTTTGCCCTTCCCCCCCCCTCCACACACACACACACACACTCTGCTTGGGTCTTTAAAATGGGGTCAGGATTTCTACTTCAACCAAGGGCGATGCTTCTGCACAGCCCTCCTTCCCCGCCCATCTATGTCCCCAATTCTGTGGGGTCTCTCTTTCCCTCCCCTCCATCTAACTTGGTGGGCCCTTCTCTGCCCCCTCCTCCTGAGACCTACTGTCTGCAGCCTCCCCCCTTTCTTCTCTGGGGGAGGTGCTCCCCAAAGGTTGTGCAGGGTGGGGTGAGGCTGTGTGGAGCAGGTGAGGCGGTGCAGGTGAGGCAATACGAGCAGGGCCGTGTGGACCATGTAGTGGTGCAGAGCCATGCAGGGAAAGCCCAGGCAGGGCCTCAGAGGAGAGCTGGGTGATGGGTCATGGGGAGGAGGAGGGAGGAACGTGGAGCCTGTTCCGTGGGAGAGGCACCTGGCTCCTTGGCTGGCCCCACCGAGCAGCTTTTCTAAGCCCCTTCCCAGCTGTCACGCTCCACCCCTTGCTACCTCTTGCTTCCTTTCAAGTTTTGGACTCACTTTCTTTGACTCAGCCCCACCCGCCTCTCTGCTGCGTCCCCAGGAGCCCGAGGCTGCCCCTTGGCCTGGGGCAGGCACGCCTAGCCTGTCCCCCCATAATGGTGCTACCCAGTCTCCTGGAATAGTTAGTGAAACTTAACAAATAAAAAGAAGCACCTCTGAAGACTATAAATTGCTCACTGAGAATGCCACAGGTTGCAGAGGTTCTGTGTAGTCCCTGGCTCTTGGATAATGCATAGCAGCCTCCCATGCCACCTGGTCCATCCTGGCTCCCACCCCTGCCTGCCTCTGCCTGGGGCTTGGGACAAACTCTGGAAGCTTCCTGATGGCTCTCACTTCACACCTCACTTTAAGCTAACCTATCAGTTGGATTTTCTGCCCTCTGGTGGTCAGTGTGTGTCATAGACTGGTGGAGCAGTCAAACTCCCAGCAGAACTCTGGTCAAGAGAACAATTTGCATATTAGGCTTTTATTATATAGGATGCTCAAAGTCACTAATCATTCGAGAGATGCAAATCAAAACAACAATGAGGTACCATCTCACATCTGTTAGAATGGCTATCATCAACAAATCAACAAACGACAAGTGCTGGCAAGGATGCAGAGAAAAAGGAACGCTCTTGCACTGCTGGTGAGAATGCAGACTGGTGCAGCCACTATGAAAAACAGTATGGAGTTTCCTCAAAAAATTAAAAATTGAACTCCCATTTGACCCAGTAATCCCACTTCTAGGAATATATCCCAAGAAACTAGAAACACCAATCAGAAAGGATATATGCACCCATATGGACATAGCAGCACAATTTACAATAGCTAAGATTTGGAAACAACCTAAGTGCCCATCAGCAGATGAGTGGATTAGAAAACTGTGGTTCATTTACACAATGGAATACTATGCTGTGGTAAAAAAGAAGGAATTCTTACCATTTGAAACAGCATGGATGGAACTGGAGAGCATTATGCTAAGTGAAATAAGCTAGTCAGAGAAAGATCAATATCACATGATCTCACTCATTTGTGGAATATAATGTACAACATAAACTGATGAACAAAAATAGAACCAGAGTCATAGAAGCATCGAATAGACCATCCAACCTATGATGGAAGGTGGGGGAGGTGGTGATGGGGTAAGAGATCAACCAAAGGACTTGTATGCTTGGATATGAGCATAACCAATGGACACAGACTGGGGGTTGGGGGGTGAGGATATGTGCTGGGGGTTGATGCGGGGAGAAGTTAATGGAGGAAGAAGAAGACTTATATAATACATTAAACAATAAAGAATTTAAATTAAAACATACATAGGTACATGAATACAGTGCAAATGTTTCTTGATTGCTCAATATAACCAGAACTTATGATTAGATTGCTTTTCTATAGGGGAAGGAGACATACAAGGAAATGGATATTTTAAACACAAATTCTTAAAAGAGAAAAATATCGTTTATACAGAAACAGAAGCATACTACATACAATACCAGGTTAGTGTTTCAGAGCTAGTGCTAGCAAAACCTAACATCTCACAGTTAATTTCACCCTTCCTACACTTTGTTTCTATGAACATTTTACTAAACTAGAGGCCCAGTGCATGGATTCATGCAGCCGGGGCCGGGGGGCGGGTCCCTCAGCCTGGCCTGTGCCCTCTCACAATCTGGGACCCCTCGGGGGATGTAACAGTGTGCCCAGTGGAAGGCAGCCAAGGAGGAGCCCGAGCTGGGGTCGGGCACCGCACTGCTCATCCTGGCCTGCTGTGCCGGCCGTCACCACCGCCGCTGCTCGGTAGTGCTGTAGCAGAGTTGGGAGAAGCTCCCACCACTGCGGCTGCGCTTGCCAGCCAAGAGTCCAGCTTCTGGCTGAGCGGCATTCCCCCTGTGGGAGCACATTGACCACCAGCGGTAGCTCCTGCATTGAGCATCTGCCCCCTGGTGGTCAGTGCATGTCGTAGTGACTGGTAGACCGGTCATTCCAGTCATTCTGGTCATTGGGTCATAACCGCCACTTAGGCTTTTATATATAGATAAGCTTTTTTATGGGCCCTGTTCCTCAGTTGTTGCTATTAAAATACTCTTCCAAATATTTCTTGCAGCAATGTAACTGGCATTAATAATTCACATTGGGCTTATACTTTTATCAAAACACTGTATCTTTCAAGTTGAGATTTATATTAAATTGTGAAAAGAGAGATTTTGCCCACAGTAAAACGTATACAATTACAGCAAGGAAATGGGCAAGGTTTCTTCACAATGGTCCTAAGATTTGACTTTTGGTATCAAGTATATCACTCCCATGATGTTTATTCATAATTTATATTTTCAGTTTCAATTCTCTACTTAACCCAGTGCTCTGCAACCCCTTCCTAATTTCTTACTCTTTTTATAACTTTCTTGGAAAAAAAAAATTAGGAGTTTAAAACTTATTACATAAAGATGCAGTAATATATTTATTTATTTTAATTTTTCCACCCCTTCCCATTGAATGAGTTAATTCAATGAATTACAAGCACCTGCAGGATTGGCTTGGCTTTAAAATAATAAAAAAACAACCAAATAAAAACAAACATATAGCTATATTTTTGCTCTTTATCTTATACACTTTAGATTCAATAAGTAAGTTATAGAAAGTAGGAAAAAATCAGCTGACGTAAAATAGTAAACTAAGTATATTGTTTTGTATGTTATTTTATCTGTCACTCCAATAGCATAAGCATATTTGAAGGCCAATAGTTCTCACACAAGTGAAACTACTTCTTAGCCCACTGAAAGATAGTGAAGCTATCAATTTCTACAGTGGCCTTGGCTTTAAAGGATTTCTTAAAGCTTGTTTTGAGACATAGCTAAATTTAATTAAGAAAAGTCACAAGTTATCTGAAATCTGAATTTGACCAACTTTCCTACTGCATATATTTGCTAAGGAACAATGTCAAATCTGAGAAAAAAATTGGACTCATGGTAAATGTGTATGCATACGTTGGAGAGTTTCATAATGTGATATGATTTCTGTAACTAAATTGCTCTGACCATTTCAAGCAAATTCCCCAGATACATTTAAATTGAGGCTTTAACAGAATGTGGATGGACCTCAAAAATAAGCTAAGACCAAGTAGAACCTCTTTTTAAAATACCTCTTCTCACCATTGTATCTGTTAGCCATCAATCTTACATGATTTCCTAATTTTTAAAAGCAGAGTGTACATGGGAGAAAGATCAAGAAGGGGAATTCTGGCAAAATTCTGAGAGCCATTTGATTTTGAACACATAGCAAATGTCTCCCCACCCTATATATCATTACTAGTTCTTACTGCTTTAATATGTAAAATAATTAAATTCAGATAATGTCTAAGGACACTTACCTAAGACTGGCATAGTAAGTTCTTCCATGTCATTTTAAATTAGAAATATTTTCATAGACTTAATCATGATTTCTAATCCTATGCCATGTTTTACCTTTACACTATATTTACAATTAAAATATTATACCATGAACCTACAAAAATTACAGGCTTTAAAAATGGCACATTGCAATTGATCTTGAATAATGAGAGTGCAGCAACAAAGCATGGGAAATTTTTGTCAGATAAGAACTAAATTGGTATAGTATTCAGGAAAAGACAATTATGAGCCAGACAGACCTGAGAAATAACTCTGCTAATTTAAGCTAAATGGGCATTAAGCTAATGACCTTGAAAGAAGAAAGTTATTTTATAGTTGTTATAATACCTATGAACCTAAAATCTAATGCTGTCTATAGCTAAAAGGGTAGCAGATACTGTTAGATCAATTCCGTTTAAAACTGAGC
Source organism: Ia io (assembly GCA_025583905.1). Taxonomy (NCBI): domain Eukaryota; kingdom Metazoa; phylum Chordata; class Mammalia; order Chiroptera; family Vespertilionidae; genus Ia; species Ia io. The sequence continues at coordinate 17,976,753 of JAJQQW010000002.1, read as the reverse complement.
AATCTTTGTGTGATTCTGGACATGGCTAACATGTTGTAAAATACTGGTTGGCACAGAGCCACTTAAGGACATAATTACCCTTGAGAGAGCTGAGTGCACGGTGCATCAGAATCAATGATGTTATTTGAAAGAAAAGTTTGAGGAAATTGGGCTTATTCATTTTAATAAAGGAGCATTAACCTTTCGTGACCTTATCAAAGTTACAGAATTCTGAAAGCGATAGATAAAATTGATCCTAATAAATTCTTCTGTCCACTTTAGGAGTCCATACGAAGAGAAAATGATCTTGAAATTGGGAAATGAGTGGATAGAAATAAAATTGAGGTATAAGCATTTCATTCACAGCCTGGGATACATTGCGAACAAGATAGTCAGAGCAGTAGGGTGATGCATGAGTGTGAGTGAAATAAGTACAGGAGGAGGAGGGGCTGCAGAACTTTGACGAATAGAAGCCATAGCTTATTATGGGCGAACCCTCTAACAACCTGACCAATCAGGAGATACCACTTCAAATATCTATATTAAAACCTGCTGTGATCAGATTGATAAAGCAAAGGACTTCAATGTTACGGTGACCTCCTGGGCTCTCCCTAGAGCAGTGGTCGGCAAACCGCGGCTCGTGAGCCACATGTGGCTCTTTGGATCTTCTACAAAATACCACGTGTGGGCACGCACGTACAGTGCGATTGAAACTTCGTGGCCCATGCGCAGAAGTTGGTTTGCGGCCTGGGAGAGTCTATTTTGAAGAAGTGGCATTAGAAGAAGTTTAAGTTTAAAAAATTTGGCTCTCAAAAGAAATTTCAATCGTTGTACTGTTGATATTTGGCTCTGTTGACTAATGAGTTTGCTGACCACTGCTCTAGAGCAAATCTCTTCCTCAGCAGTTCTCTGCAAACTGACTCTGGATTCTTCTTAAAACATCACCTTCTCACTCCTCTCCCTTTAAATGGTACCTTACTGCCTACATGATTAAAGTGAAACTTTATCTTGTCTTCCAAACCCTTTAAATCTGACCCCAAAGTACCTTTCCAGAATCCCTGGTCTCCAGGGAGACTCAAGGAATATGAAAACAAGTTTGAAAATTGCCACAAAATAAATCTTGAGGATATTTTAAATTTATTTGGTAAGAGTATTAAATTTATTTGATAAGATTATTTTTTGTTTGTTTTTTTTTAGAAGAAGGAGGCCAGGGTAGAAACACATACATAGCTACTGTTCCATAGGACACAAAGTAATGATAACTTTGTACACAAGCCTAGATTAATGTTGCTAATCTGTTTTAGTAATACAATAGGTTATATTACTTAATATATAACAAGTTGCAGGAAAAAAAACACTCCAGACCTTTATGTCACAACCCAAACCCAATTTGCATACTTTAATTTGGACACAGTATTCAGGAATTCACAGAACCTCTGTCAAACTCTTGCTTTAAAATTCTTGCTCTTAATAAAATAAGCCCTTATGCATAGAAAACACAGATTATTGAATATATTCTAATAATAAATTTTGACAGGATTAAATGTCTACTTAAAATGAAATGCAAATAAGTTTATTACAATTTATTTTTTCATAATGAGCACTGAATGATTCTATTTTTGATAAAAATATAAAATATCAAGCCCAGACAGCATGTCTCAGTGATTGAGCAACAGCCCATGAAACAGGATGTCACGGTTCAATTCCTGGTCAGGGTACATGGCCTGGGTTTCGGGCTCTATTCCTATCCCCAGTGGGGGACATGCAGGAGGCAGCTGATCAATGATTCTCTCTCATCATTAATATTTCTATCTCTCTCTCCCTCTCCCTTTCTCTATGAAATCAATCAAAATATATTTTTAAACAATGGGTGTTTTTAAATTGGCACTATTTTATATTTACATTGGAATTAGTTATAAAATATTTTGTTACATTTAGTTGTTGAATGGATTCACTTTAAAATTTGAAATAGTAAAGGAATAACATAAATAGAACCCAAGAATATTTTACTATGAACAAAGTCTGCATAAATGCACTACATTTATTATTCATTTGAATTAAGTGAAATTTTGAAAGTTTTATAGAGAAAGGAAAATCATATTAGAGTATTGATCAATGCCAGATGCATCCATCAAGTATCTGGGCCGTCATCATGCAGCCGGGAGAGTTTGCCCTCTGGTTCAAATCAATGCGTTTTTGTTGTAAGGTACAACACAGAGCAGCTGAGTGTTGCTTTCAAAACTCCAGAAACGTATTAGTTTACAATAATACATCTAGCTCTGCAATATAAGAACAGACATTATTCCCTAGGTATACCATGTATCTACCAAATAATAGAAGCTTGAACAGAAAAAGTTATGGAGGAAATATTGGTGTAATTACTCTATAGGCCTTTACATCTTTGATTTGTGTATATAGAAAGTACATTCAGGTAATGTCTAAAATAATAGGAGAAGACACTTGTGAAACATTCACATTTATCAGTAAGGTGTTGACAACTCCAAGTTCAATGTCAAACACTTCTATACAGCAGAGTTCTCATTGACAAAGGACGAAGTTAACAGCATGATTCGGGGTACGGAGAAGAAGTTACACTGGTTGGTAACCTTTTGGACAGGTTTCCATTGGCCCGCATAATCCCAATTTTAATTCTCGCAGTGCTTGTTGTTGGCACATGATATGTGATCAATGAATTTTCTTGAATGAATGTAAGCTTAGTTTCTACCTGCCCTAAATAACATACTCCCTTTTCAACATGTGGAATAAAGAAGAAGGAAGGTTCCTCTAAATTTTACAGCTAAATGCTCCCCTTTCTGTGTATTGCTATGAAAAAATATTTTATTAATTTTAATGTGGATCAGAGTTAATTATTTCAAAGTATAGACAAGAAACACAAGTCTTTGGAGGATTTTGATTCTTTTTCAAGTCTGCCATCAAAAAAGATTTTAAATCAACAATGCTGAGCATGACATAAATATATTTGTCATATTAATTACTCTTTTGGCAGTAAGAATAATATGTCTATTTAATATATTTTTTTCAGTTTTGACAAAGTGTTCAACTATGTCTCCCACCTTCACTGACTTCCTTGTGAAGAAAACAGGACTGAAATATAGTTAACATTTCCAGCAGGACTAGGTGCCATATGGACATGCTAAGACAAGATGAAATCTCACCGTGGTGTGCTCTAATGATTAAAGAACAATCTTTTAAAATTACAAAATAAATTAAGGTTTCTATAGTTACTTTGAGAAAATATAGCCAAAAATAAGATTCTACCACCTAGAGATAATTGGTATTTTCTTTCTTTCTTCTTATTATTTTTTATCTTTTATCCTCACCAAGGATATGTTTATTGATTTGAGAGAGAGAGAAAGGAGAGAAAGAGAATCATGTGAGAAACATAAATTTTGTAATTTATATTGAATGCCATTTGAAGAACACTCAAAATCATCTTGAGGGAAAACAGGATGGGCAGACACAAAGGAATTTGATAGTGTGAGTTATTTTCTTTTTTAAGAAAGAAAGAAAAATAGGAAGAAAAGGAAGGTAGGAGGATGGGTGGGCAGGAAAATATGAAGTGTGGAAGAAAACAGAACTGGGAGAAGGAGGGAGGACTAAGTAAACTTTGGATCTTTTGGTGTTTTAGAAATATGTTTTAATGTTGTGTTACTCCTTGCTATTCTCTTTTTGTTATACAATTTTCATATATTCATTCTATGTTTTTCATGCAATGCAGTAAATCTGCTAAAAAAATTTTATGGCCAAATATTTAGTAATGTCATACCAAAAATATCAGTAGAGCTACATTGAATTTTGACAAGATTCAGTTTCTAGAAAATTGATGTGAGTTTATATATCCAATGAGATTCCTGTCTATACAAATTATTTAAATTACTTGAACATTAGATTTTACATTAAAAGAAATCTGCCTTCCTACCTCACAGGGTTCCTGTGAATAATAATTTTTCCCAAAAGTGTTTGTAAGTGAAAAGCAAAGCAATAAGTAACACATGGTATTTTTGTTGTCATTCACGTGTCTATGTGACAAAGAAGCAAAGAGAAACAACTGCCTGTCTTGGTTTGCTGTTCAAAAAGAGTTAGAAATAAGCAATAATCACTTCCAAATAGTTTTTTTTTTGTAGCTCTTTTGGAGTAAGATTTCTGAACATACAATAAGCTTCACATATTTAAAATGAACAAATTGGTGAGTTTTGACATGTGCACCCATCCCTCAATCAAGTTTTCCTCTTAAGCAAGTTACAATAGTTTCTATTTTTATTTCATATAGGAGGAGAATTATACACACATTTCTAACATATACAATTTCCCTGCAAAATAGAAATTAGTTTTACCATTGACAATAAAAAATACTGGCTGAGAAAAGTAGATGGCTTGTACCTAATTTAAAAAATTATAATTAAATAATAATTAAAAAATTAAAAATGTCTTTTTTATGGCTGTGTTTCTTACACAGCTATTTTACCCTAAAGCCCTTGCTCTTTCAATATCATCAAATTCCTCATCCAAGGAATATTCAAAATTAATATAAAGTTGGTTCAGATATATAAATTATGATGAAAAGACTATCATTCAAAAACAATTAATTGTACTTTCTTGTTTATTTGTTTGAAGTTTAATTAGTAAAAAGTTATTTTAATTTGATATTATATAGTTTTTGTTTTCAAATTCTAGCAACTGCTATGGTTCAATAGGGTGACTACTATTCATCATCCCCATTTTTTAAATATGGGGTGGGCAGAAGTAGGTTTACAGTTGTTCATATGGAAACATGCATGTGGGTTATATCATTACAATAGCTTTAAGTCTGTTTCATGTACTCACTACTGTACACCTACTTTTGCCCACCCCTGTATATTTAATAGAACATGAGTCCAAAGGTTATTAAGTTCTCTTTTAAAAAAAGACAAATTCTCTTATAAATTGATAAAATTCAGTTACTATATCTGTATGGTGCTTTGATGTATTTTTTTTTTTATCTTCATTTTCTAGTGGCTTCATGTAAACTTTTTTCCATAACAATTTTTTTGAATTCCAAAAATTAAAGTGAAATATAATTTGAAGGGTGCAATCCCTGACATGTCCCAGAGTTACATAATAATAAGTGGCATAATAAATGGTTAGTCACCATTAATTGCTCATGGACTTTTGGTGTAGCTTTTAACCTTGCTGGACATCTAAGGACACACTCTGATTTCTCTTAATGCTGAGAGTGACAAAAGCAGTTTGGTACCCTCGGTCTATTCCTAAATTTTGCTTTTCTCTGCAGGTATCTTGACCTTTGAGTCATGTAAGCTCAGGTAACAAGAGAATGAAGCTACAAGGCCAAGGAGACTCCTTGACTTTTTGTTAGGCCTCTGCCTTTACTACATCATTAGGTCTGCTAAGACAGCTGAGTGTTCTGTAACATTTTAAATAACGCTCTGTGTTGCTGACTCATAGGCAATTCGTTGCTCATCATGAGAGTCACATAACGGATAAGTGAGTCACAGCAGGGAGCTCTAAAGAGCTCTGCTGGCAAAACAGCCTGCCAAGGAAGAGCATGCAGAATGTTCTTTCACTTCCCTCTATAGACTGGACTCTTCACTAATACCATATGTACCACTCATTTCATTTTTTTTTTTTTTTTTAAAGAGCTTCCAGCATTCAGGGTTTCTACATGTCCGTCAACCTACAGGAGCCTGGCAAGTGTATTAAGATGTAACTGTCCATCTGGAGAGCAGCAAGAGACAGAGGAGGTTTCAGAGACACAAACCAAATTAAAAGTTACCAGGAAATCTCTTACTTAATTCAGGCTTACCTCTCATCTGAGTTTTATATTATGCTAATTTTGTACCAAATGTTTATTGGTCTTAAATAGGACACGGAAGGCTTTTTAGGCAAGTATATTTTATATCCAAAGCAAGACTTAAATAAATACTAGGCAGTAAATAATTATTTATTTAATTATTATAATTGTGATATAATTATAATAAGTTCCCCATGACTTCTAGGACAGCACAATGCAGATGATATATTATGTAATTAAATTTCATTATTCGTATTACTGGTAATAATATTCAGTCAGTGAGAACTTAATATGTGCCACCTACTATAATAGATATTTTATCTTCTAAACAATTCTATGAAATGGGTACAAGTATTGATATTTTATAAGTGAAAATTTCAAAAAGTGGAGTAACTTTTTTTGGTCAGGATTTAAGCTGAACCCTTCCTGATAGCAGGCTGTGCTCCATCCACTGACCTACCACATTTTTGAAATTTGATGATATTCAGATTTTATTTTGTATTTTAAAAATAAACAAAAGAGCCACTTTATTAACTTTTTGTTAATTTCTCTAATAAAATAATAATACTCAGAAAGTAAGGGCATGGTTTGGTCTTAATGAAATGACCACTCTGTATTTTATTTCCAGATTTCTATCATATTTGTTGCAGTAATAGCAAACTGAATTTGTCCAATTTGACTCTCCTGATCAGTTTTGGTTGAGGAGAATCTCATATTATACTGCATATATCTCTAAAACAATAGTGCTTCAGATTCTTCCTTGGCAGTGTAGGAGAGATGTATTGGCAAACGTATATCTATGAGGATCTCATTGTTGATGGCAACATTAGTTAGACCCAGTGGATGTTTTCTGATTTCTCTATTGATTATCTAACAATTGATTACTTCTCTGATACTTAAACAAGATACCTAAGCTTCAACATTGAGGAATATCCATGAACATTTCCACTCACCCATTTTGTGAATCTTTTAATTAGGCTGGTGTTTTGCCTGCAAGGTACCCATTTTAACCACTCTAACTAAGAAACAAATTATTTTGGAAAGTGCATCATCCACCTAAAAGAAAATTGCACTTGTTGCTCTCCAATAAGTGAAATTTTAGGCCTATATCTAAGAACAGGGAATGTTATAGAGGAAATTCCCCCAAGGTTTTCAATAAAAGGAGGACTACAAGTGATAAACACATATAGACTAAGCCTGCCCTGGGGTGAAGTGACTGGGAATGAAATGGAAACAAATAAAATTCTAGTTAAAAAGAGAATTAAGAACTATAGATTGCCTTTCTCAGATTATTGAAAGAACCTAAAACTGCTATTACTTCTTCTCTTTGTTATCAGTGTTAGCATATGTTTGTACTGATAAATAAATAAAAATGTTTAAAATGGAAAATAAATATTTATAAAGCTGTACTTAACTTGTTTTCAAAACAGTTAAAAAAGCACAGTGCCTTACTTGTTATATCCAAACTACTTTAAAAGATTTGAGGAAATTGTATATCACTCCACATTCAGTCTTGGGTAGTTTGATAGAAGAAATACATGAATGCTATAAATAGATTGGTGATATCAAGCTACTCAGAGAAAGGCAATCAGACTGAGGGTGAGACTCACTTCAACAAGGAAGAATCAGAAAACTGAAAGATATACGATAAATGAGATAGGTGTGTCATGATGAAGGGGCATTATTGGAATTTCCCTTCAAGAAAGACCTTTTCAACCGACTGCAAGGGGTGCATTGAGCTGACAGCCTTTAGCTAGAGAACTCTTCCCAAACAACTGCAAGACAATGATGGATGATTGTGCTAGTCTAGACATTTCTCTCCAATGTGGAACTCCTCTATGGCAATTGCCCCAGAGCTCCTGGATAGCCTGGCCAAAACTTTGTCAAAGCTACACTGCATTCTGAGTTTTTTTCTACTCAATCATCCTTTTTCACATTCTCTTTTCATAAACATCGGACCTGCAGTGTGGTCTGCAGACTTTGCCTGCCAACTCCTGCTCTCTTCTTTTTTGTCGTTCTTGAGTATTATTGCACTTCTTACTCAAACAGGAATATCTTTTCAACAGAATAAATGTCTTGATGTATGCTTCCAGAGAACACAAGTGCATGGTGGGGTTCCTGAGTCTCAGTAGTAGAAGGGTCTAAATGTGACTTCCTGATTCTTGAAAGAATAAATGCTAATATATTTCATGTATGTCGGACTCAATAAAGTCATTTAGGAAGCCTGTCTATAGGCTTGCATTGAACTTGTAAATGCTCAACATATAAATAGCAAGTTGAGAGGAGACACTATAGGAGTAAACTGGATGCCAGTGGAGCATCTCTCTCTCACATGGCACCTGCTTTCAGGTGTTTCTTCAAGACATCGCCGCATCAAAATTACTGGACTGACTGTCCCAATAATCAGAATCAGTTTAGGGGATGTTTGGCACCCAGTGCTGGGACATGTGATGCATTTTGGGGTTTTTGCTTTTGTTTTCTGTTAGATGCTGGAATGTGTGCTGGAATATAAATTCTACAAGGGCAATGGTTTTTGTTTATTTTGTTCACTCATGCGAAACATGGACCTATAATAGTGCCTCAGGTGTTGTGAGTGCTCAAATGATATTAGTTCGATCAATAAATATTTTTGTATGTGCTGTTATGTGGTATAATGAAGTGCAATAGCATTTGAACTCTTAATATAATCTACACATGGCCGGTGGGATGTGAGGGAATACAGGGTGGGGCAAAAGTAGGTCTACAGTTGTTTGTATGAAAAATAACACAATCATTAATGAATAATAATACAAGATGCCCTGGCCAGTGTGGCTCAATTGGTTGGGCACAGTCCTATGTACAAAAAGGTTGCCTGTTTAATTCCCAGTCAGGTCACATGCCCAGGTTTTGGGCTCAATCCCTAGTTGGGGGCATGCAGGAGGCAGCCAATCAATGTTTTGCTCTGACATCAATTTTTCTCTCTCTCCCTTCCTCTCTCTCTCTCTAAAAAAAGAAAAATAAATAAATGAATAAGAAAATAATGCAAGAATCAAGTCTGTGTTCTGTGTACTCACAATTGTAGACCTACTTTTGCCCACCCCTATATACACAGTAGATATATATTGATCAACAAAGTGAGGAAAGCTGGGACAGGACAACGGGAAAGTAAGTTGTTCCCTTGCATTTAAGACTGAAAATATGAGAAACAGCCAAAAATCTTCATTAGGTTGTATAATAGAGCACAGCAAGAATATTTGGTTTAAATTTGAACTGGGAGCCATCCCAAGGAAGTCCTTATTATATACAAACTAGAAGCCCAGTGCACAAAATTCATGGATGGGTGGGGTCCTTAGGCCTGGCTTGCGATCAGGGCCAACCAGGTTCCCCACCTCACCGCCTCCTCCTTCCCTCACCACCTGCGCGGTACCTCAACTCCCCACCTCTTTACCCCCCCCCATCCTCCTTCTGTCACTTGCTGCCTGCATCCACCACCACCCACCCCCAATTCCCCATCCCAGCCTGGGGCCTGGCCCCGATCGGGCAATCAGGGCCTGCTGGCCAGGGGGAGGGACTGGGAGGTTGGCTGTCAGGCCTTATCGGGACTGCGGGTTGGGGGCAGTTCCTGTGTTGAGCATCTGCCCCCTGGTGGTCAGTGCACATCATAGTGACTGATCCTTCTGGTTGTTCCAGTCATCCTGCTTGTTCCATTGTAAAGGTTGCTTTGGCTTTTATATATATAAAAGCTCTTTATCGTGACATACAAGATGCTCTGAGATATGGCCCCCACCTTTCCATGCAGCCACCTCTTCTAAAACTCTGCTTCAAACTTCATATTTGAATAATATCCTATCTAATAATAGACAAATATGCAAATTGACCATACCTCCGACACACCCACAAGCCACGCCCACAAGCCATGCCCACCATCCAATCAGAGCGAGTATGCAAATTAACCCAAACCAAGATGGCTACAGCCACAGAGAGTAAGGTTTCCTAGGTAACAGAGGAAGCCAAACTTTCCGCCTGGCCTGGCCAAGCCTAAGCCTCCACTCAAGCTACAAAGTTTCAATTATAGAAGCTAAACAAATTCAAACAAATGGCTGCAGAATGGAGCTTGAGAGAGCAGGCCAGGGTTGCCGCCGGCAACAGGGGAAGCAAAACTTTCCGCACACCCTGGCCGGGCCCACCCGCTTAAGGCAACAAAGTTTCAATTATAACCCCAACACAAATGGCTGCTGGCGGAGGGAACCCCAGACTTGGCTCTGCTCCAGGCTACAAAGTTTCAATTGTAGAAGGAAAATAAATTCCAGATACCAAGGCCTCTGCTTGGGTCACCAGGGGGTGTGGCCATCCTGCAAACCACCACAGGCCCCTCGCTCAGGCTGCCCCACACCCCAAGGGAACCCCCACCTGATCCGGGACGCCCTTCAGGGCAAACCAGCTGGCCCCACCCCTGTACCAGGCCTCTATCCTATCTAATAAAAGAGTAATATGCAGATTAATCATCACTGCAACACACAATATAGCTGCTCCTATGTGGTCAAAGATCCTGCCCCCATGTGGACACAAGATGGCCACCACAAGATGGCCAGCAGGAGAGGGCAGTTGGGAGGCACCCGGCCTGCAAGGGAGGCCAGTTGAGAGGGACCAAGCCTGCAAGGGAGGGCAGTTGGAGGTGATCAACCCTGCAGGAGAGGGCAGTTAGGGGTGACCAGGCCGGCAGAGGAGGGAAGTTGGGGGCATACAGGCTGGCAGCAGAGTGGTTAGGGGGTGATCAGGCTGGCAGGCAGAAGCAGTTAGGGGCAATCAGGAAGGCAGGCAGGCAAGCAGTTGGGAGCCAGCAGTCCTGGGTTGTGAGAGGGATGTCCGACTGCAGTCGGACATCCCTCGAGGGGTCCCAGATTGGAGAGGGTACAGGTTGGGCAGAGGGACAACCCCCCTCCGTGCACGAATTTCGTGCACTGGGCCTCTAGTCAACTATAATTACCTTTCTATAACTAGATTTTTATGTCTACAGGCCTTTAATCATACTTTTTGATATAAAGGCATCAGTAAACATAACATCAGTGTAGTTATTTAACAAAATAGATCCAACTTATACACACACTCATAAACATATTCCAATTACTTTTTATTTCTATGTTAGCTGTTTGGAAAGGGTGTTTGTGATATATTTTCTTATATAAACTGTAATATTTATGGTTTGTCTGAGTTAAATAGTGCAAATGGCAAATGGTTTATTACTTAAAGGTGTCAGTCCTAAGTTTCTCCAGCTCTGCTCCATGTTAAGTACACTCAACCTTGTCAGTCCCAGAGGCTATTGAATTAAAATACGAGGTATGCAAGCAATTTTATGTCACCAGCATGGAATAAGAGGTGTGTGTGTGTGAGGAGGTGGAGGAAGGATGGAAATGTAGTCCTTGTATATGAGGTAAAATGAATTAGAGGTGACTGGAGGAAACACCTAAGTACTTTTGGAATTACTGAACCTGTCTCCCAAATCTTGCCTTATTCACAAGACTACAGAAATAAAGTTTTAAATCCATTTTGGATTTAAACTTTCACATCACTCTCTAAATGTCCTGTTTATCTGCACAATTACTACCAGTCTTCTTGGGTATACGGCCTTGATCTTGTCATTGTCCCTTTAGTCACATGTTAGCTAAGAATCAATGCAGAAGTAAAAATATGCATAGGGTCATCACAGGACACACTGGCCTCTATGCCATGCCAGTTCAATTGAATCCCAACTATGTAATAGGGCTGTGCAAAGTCCAGCAAAGTTTATACTCTGCTCTTAATACCTTTAAGAATAATTGGTATATATGTATTCATATTGCATATATTGGAAACCTCCAAATATCAATATTTGAGGAGTTTTTACCATCACTTAGAGACATGCACAGAATTGAGGTTGAACAAAACAATGCCCTCTCTACCTTCTTGTTCCAGCTTCCATACTATAAACAAGTGGGCTTTCATAGTCTATTTAGTGCCACATGTTGAATTTTTATGCTTTTTTGGTAATTTTACTGCTTAAATTGGTCCTCAACCACATCAATGAAGTGTTGTCCAGTATTCCTAAGTGCAAAAAGGCTGTGATGTGCCTTGTGGAGGGAAAAAAAAGTGCATTAGATAAACTTGTTAAGGCATTTAATTATAGTGCTACTGCCATGAGTTCAATGTTAATGAATCGACAATATGGTACATTAAGAAAGAGAAAGGAAATTTGCTAATCTGTCCATGAGGCCACTTCAGAAAATGCTTAAGTAATGTATATGGTGTATGATGAAACTATGGAAAAGTGGTTACATTTGTAGAGTCATGAGACGATAATTGTTTTTTTTTTAAAGCTGAGTAGACAGTATTGTTGTCACACTGAAAGTCTACATAAATTATGGTCATGTTACCCAGGCTCAGGAAAATGTTAAACCCTTATTGGCTAGTGCTGGCTGGCTCACATGTCTGAAAATACGATGCAGTGTGAAAAATGTTCAGCTTTCAGGTGAGGCTGGTTTTGCAGATCAGGAGGCTGCAGAAAAAAAGTAAAAAGCTCTGTTAAGTTTTATACTGGGAAAGGGTTCTTGGGAAGAGTAAGTTTGCAACTTAATGAGACTGATTTGTTTGTCAAGGATGTTGGCAAACAAATCTATATTTGCAAATGACAATTTGGTTGGCTAATATGGGTGACCAGAGGCTTGCAAAAACCTATGGCTGTATTTCCCCTTGGAACTGTGATTCAGTATGTGCTAATTCAGGTTCATTGCTACTTTACAGAACATACCTACTGTGAAAAAATGTGAATCTATTGTCTACACATACATATCTGTATGTGTATATGTATATGTATGTATCTTCTAACACAGGAAAAGATGTAATTATATAGCAAACAAAAAGAATACAGATGGTAATTGATAGCTATATCCTTCAACAAAATAACTAAAACAGGGTGATAGTGTCTGGAGCTACTTTATGTATATAACCATCAAAGGCCTCTGGAGGAGGTCACATGCTAGCCAAGATATAAAAAATAAGTACCGTATTTTCTGGCGTATAAGATGACTGGGCATATAAGATTTTCCTGGGTTAAAAAGTCATCTTATATGCCGGAAAATATGGTAGTCCAATATATCTAATCCATTATATCTAATCCCATCAATATAGTCCAATATACTGTATTTTCCAGCGTATAAAACGACTTTTTAACCCAGGAAAATCTTATACGCCCAGTCGTCTTATACGCCGGAAAGGCCCACATGGCTCAGTGGTTGAGAGTCAACCTGTGAACCAGGAGGTCATGGTACAATTCCTGGTCAGGACACATGCCCGGGCTGTGGTCTCAGTCCCCAGTGTGGGGTGTGCAAGAGGCAGCCGATCAATGATTCTCTCTCATCATTGATGTTTCTATTTCTCTCTCTTTTTCCCTTCCTCTCTGAAATTAATACAAATATATTTTAAAAATAATTTTCTTATATGAGGTTTTCAATTACTTTTGTTAACGCATATTGCTAATTCTGAAATGAATGTTTAAAGATAGAGCCAATATATACTAAATAAGAATTTTTTTCTAAGCATTTTTAAAAATGTAAATATAAAAATAGACTTACCATGCCAACTAAATTTTGTCCATAGAAATAATGAAACAATTAGATGATACAGAAAATAAAATATATTTGTAAAAATTCTTTCCAGTTCTGAAACCTGTTCAGGCTGAAAATATGGACCTAAATTCTTAAACAGATTTGCACATTTTAGGTATATAGTTGCATGAAATCATAGAAACAGTTTTTCTGATACTGCTAGCAGTTCTGCTTCTAATGTAAGCCAGAAACAGAAAATTAAAAAAAGACATACAAAGAGGAAACATAATGAATAAAGTTAACCAAACTTCAAGGCTCTCATATTTGATTTAGGTCAACCTTGAAATTTAGATGAATACTTGAATCACAATTCATCTAAATTAGGTCATCCATCCCTGGTGACATATGTGTTTCAAAAGTTAGCATTGACTTTTAAATCATTGCAAATGTTCCTATGAAACTTTGGAAAAGTTTCAAATAATTAAATATTTTACTTCTATTTTAAGGTAGAAATAGAAGACTGTATTCCAAATTTAAAAAAATATATATATCTGAATATATTCCAAAGTAGAATATTTTCACCGATCACAAATTACATTAATGACAAACAATCTCATATTTAAATTTATATTATATTATATTATTACTGGAGGCCTGATACACAAAATTTGTGCAACGGTAGGCCTTCACAGTCCCGGCTGCCGGGGCCCTTGCAGCCCCGGCTGCCTCATGGCCCTGTGGTCTGCCCCTGACCCACACCTGCCTTGGCCTGGTGCTGCCCACATCCACCAACACACACCCCCGGCTCCCCAGTTCTGCGGAGCTCCCCAATCAATCGCCCACAGAGGGTGGCCTGGGCTTCCCTCTTTGGGACGATCACAGAGCCCCCCAATTGATCGCCCCCCTGTCGGCTGCCCCCTGGTGGTCAGTGCGTGTCATAGTGACTGGTCGTTCCCAGTTGTTTTGCTGTTAGGGTCAATTTGCATATTACCCTTTTATTATATAGGATTTTAAAACAGGCTAAGCTACAAAGTAAACTGAACTGCTTATTCAACCATTCTACTTTTTTTAATTGATTTTAGAGAGAGAGAGAGGAAGGGACAGAAACATTGCCTTGGTGTTCCACTTATCTATGTGTTCATTGGTTGCTTCTTTCATGTGCCTTGACTGGGGATCAACACCTTGGTGTATGGGGAAGATGCTCTAATCAACTGAACTACCTGGCAAAGCCTTCAACCATTCTGTAAAGGTGGTCAAAGCCTCTGTGCTGATAATATGTTGTGGGAACACTTAAGCAAGCATCCTCATGTGTCTATGTTGGGATACCTTCCTAAGCTTCCCTTCCACACTTCACTAACTCTGGCCCAGGAGAAAAAAGATGAGTTGTCCAGTGACTTTGGGAGACAAAAAGAAGGCTAGCACTCCTTCCTAGACTCACTGGTAAGGTCAATCAGCTTGCACAGAATGCAGTTTGTATAGCCCTACACACTGTGATGGGCTTAAGTGGGGAGGCACTATCTCTGGATAGAGGCCTAGTTAAGGCTACTTTTATCTCTGATTGGGTTTGAGAATCTCTCTAATTCAAAGATAACATTTGAAGAAGGCTCTTTTTACCATATAAACACACCATATTTTCCAAAGCTGATATCTTGACCTCCATTATTGTACCTACTGTGCCTTATTGCTAATATGGTTCTGAAATCAAGATGGGAAGAAGATGTATTATGTATCAACCTTTAAAAGTCCCAATAATATAGAATAATTTTAGGAAGGGAGAAAATGCCATAGCAGAAGAGGTGATGGCCCTGGGAATCAAAGACCCTTGAATGCAAATCTCAGCTCTTCCACCTCCCTGGTAGCAGTGGGTTTGATCTTCTCAAACCCAAGTTTTCCCAATACAACATGGAAATACTTCAGCTTTACTTGCAAAACTTAGATAAAGCCTGAATATAATGGAGACAAATTTCACAAGGCAAAGAAAGTTCTAAATGAATGCTCATTATCAATATTAATATTATTTTAATTTCATATTGATGATATAAAAATTCAAATTTGATTAATTCAAGACACAATTATTATAATTGGTATTTCTCCACTGACACAATCATCATTTATTCATTCTTATTAATATCTTTAAAAATCTAGCACTATTACAGTAGAAAACATAAATTAAAAATTTTCTTTTCAGGATTTAAAGTCATTATAACTCCAACTTATTTTAAGTAGATTAGACTGTTATGCACATAAGTCAATTGTCAAAGAATAAGCAGGTGTTATCTATTAAACTTTCTTAATAAGCCTTATATCAAAATTTCTAAGCAAGTAGAGATAGTATAAAAAAAGAATTTAAGTTTTTCTCCTTATAAATAAAATCTGTTACTTCTGATTCTTATGAAGAAGAGACTTAGAAATTTGAGTGAACACAGTGTATTGCTTTTCTTTAAAATACCTGACATAGTGGAAAATGTTACATCTTAAAATAGGTAGAAACCTTGCTGGTGTGACTGGCCTTTTGGGGCCTCACTTTCTTTATCTGTAAGATAGCACTTTGGATCAAATGATCAACTGACCCAGTCCTGGTTTTGATTCAGTGCAAAGTTGGTGCTGTCCATCTAGCATATGAATGGCAGGTTGAAGAGTGGGTTTTGAAGGATTCTCTGAGCAGTGTGTCTCTCATCTTGTTAAATATTTCAGAATGTTTTCAATGTTTTTACAAGGTGCCAAGGAATTTCTGAAACCTTCAATATGTTTATATTAAGTTGTAGGTCATATACGTAACCTAAAGAGTGTTGCATTCATGATGTATAAAACTATTTCCTTCAGCACACCAACACAAAAACAGTTCTCAAAAACAAATGCTATTGCCAAACTATTTTATGTTATTTTATCTTTGCTCACCTTCAGGTAATGTTTTGTTTTGCTTTTATTTTTTAGTGAAATTTATTGGGGTGACATTGGTTAATAATATCATATAGGTTTCAAGTGCACATTTCTATGATACATGATCTGTACTATTTTAAATTCATCATATCTGCTAATTAGCTACTAGATAAAAACAGCAACTTTGGTCTTGGCATGTAAGACCCTTTATGTCTGAATCATATATCCCTACATTCCACTCTTTTTTGCATGAACCATCTGCTCTAGAAATATAATTTTCAAATAATCATGCCCCAAATATATTTAGCATTTATTTTCTTCATTCCTCTTGTGTGTGTGTGTGTGTGTGTGTGTGTGTGTGTGTTTTCTGCATTAAGAAATGCCCTTGTCTTCAGCTAAATATTTTCAAGTACCAACTCAAATCTCATTTCTTCATTGGACCAATTCATTTTTTAAAATATATCATTATTGATTTCAGAGAGGAAGAAGAGGGAGAGAGAAATAGAAACATAAATGATGAGAGAGAATCATTGATCAGCTGCCTCCTGCATGCCCCACACAGGGCATTGAGCCTGCAACCAGGACATGTGCTGGGAATCGAACCATGACCTCCTGGTTCATAGGTCAATGCTCAACCACTGAGCCAAGCTGGCTGGTCCATTGGACCTATTCTTAATTCTGCCTACACTTATTTAATCAATATACCTTAATATGCATTTATTATAGACATTATCTAATAATACATATTTATCCTCTTCTCTTTCTACATCTTTCTCTTTTTTTCTCTCTCTTCCCCCACCATCCAAATGATAAATTCTAATAAAGAGAAACCATGTGTTTTGCCACTTATAGTTTCAAAAGAACCTATCAGAATCTTAATTATAAGAACCATGATGATTAATTTTGTGTTAATTAATTTTATATCACCGAGTGCTCTGATATTTGGCTAACCATTATTTCTGGAGATGTCTGTGAGGGTGTTTCTGGATGAGAACTGCATTTGAATAGGTGGTCTGTGGGAAGCACATTGCCCTTCTCAATGCAGATGGGCATCAACCTATCTGCTGAGGTCTTCACCAGACCCAAAAGAAGGAGGAAGAGAGAATTCCCATTCTCTGCCTGACTGTTTGAGTAGGTCTTCTGCCTTTGCGCTGAGACACCATTATCACTCCTGTTCTTCAGACTTCAGGATTAAAGAATTGGACCATAGTTAAGACAGAGGTGCTTATGCCCAGGTAAACAAAGCTAGTAAATTAAAACCAAGCCAAAACAAAAATTTGAAAATCACCACTTGATTCACAAAACTTTACTGGTAAAGCAGGGAACTTAGTAGTAAATTTTTTTAAAAATGTGTTTGCAAACTTTATAAAATCCTATGTTAGATTTATGATTCAAAAGTATCTTTCAGATATTTTAACACTTTTGGATATTGTAAATTTAATTCAGAGTAGTGCTGATCCTCCTACTGGTCTGTAGCTTCTTGACATTTCCCCAAATACCTTCTAATCCCCAAGAGTGATTAATTCATCATATTCAGTATTATCTCTCAACCTCTCTTAATATCTTTCTTTCTCTCTCTCTTTTTTTTCTCTTTCTCTCCTTCCAGCTGCTTTTAGAAGTTCCTCATTATATTCCAATGCATATAAGAAATAACTTTACATTTATTTTTTAATAATAAATTACCATATATTTGTATAGTAAAAGGATTACCATATATTTCTGTGTATAAGATGCTCCCATGTGTAAGACGCCCCCCACTTTGCCAACCCAAAATTAAGAAATAAATATTTTAAACATAAAACAGAACACATTTTTATTTAGTAATTACCACAGGTAATGTTTACATACCAGTACTATGATATTATGCAGCATATCACTTTATTCAGCCTCTGTGGCATCACTGCTCTCTTCTTCATCACTTTAGTTCTAGACATTTCAATTTCTTCAACTTCTATTGTAGAACTGCTGTCTTCTGAATCACTGTCTATATATGTGAGATCATCCTCATAAACGGATGGCATTTTCTGAGCTAACTTTGTGTTCTCATAGCAAACCCTTCTCTCCTCATGAAATTGAAGCACCATTTTGCCTTTCCTGTAAGATCAACAATGTTCATTTTGCTTGCAAAGATTCTTGCCTGACATTGAATAAGCTTGGTTGACACACATAAACCACTCCGGCGCTGCTCCATAATCCAAGTCTTAAGCCTTTGCTCCAAGTTTTCCCATTTTGCTGGTTTTCCTTTTAAGGCCTTCTTCTTTTCTGGCATCTTAAGGAGTTGTTCTGTTTTCTCCACTGTCTGGTCATACACTTAGTGGGAGGAGTTCCAGATTGTCTCTCTGCAACTCTATTTCCATGCTCTTTTGCATAGCTGATAACATTCAGTTTGAATTTTGCAGAGTAATACAATCGCTTACTGGTATTTATTTTTTTTTATTTTTGACATCTTAATGGGCTCAGAACGCTCTGGTCCCTGTTGCATCTGTGCACTCTCCACCGCCACCTCCAATTATGGCATCAGCTGACGTCAGTAACAATAAGGCTCTGATTGGAGGAAGCCTGTTTGACAGGGTATGGGCAGCTACACACCCTTGGGGCTCCTTCCTTGGCTGACTTCCATGTATAAGACACCCCTCAATTTTCAGTCTAAAGATTTTAGGGAAAAATAGCATCTTATAAATGGAAAAAAATAAGGTAATTTGAAGCAAGGTCACCCTCCTTTGGAAATGAAAGGTATGTATTAGGCAGATTACCTCACTAGAGCTGAACAGAAAATTCAAGACTGGTTTAAGATTACATTCCTGGGGGAGGTTAAAACTACAATTATGCTAACTACTAAGTCTTGGTTTGCTGATGTGGGTTTAGCACAAGTGACTGCATTTTGGACCTGTTATCGCTCTTTCTAACAGGAAGATTGCACAGCATGATCAAATGACATGATTTTTTTACCCATGCTTTTCTTCTTACCTTTTCCTTTAAACACTGTTCTAGTGCTTTATCTCATTCCTTTCTAGGATTTTTATTCAACACTTATAATACACATTTATTTCATCCTCCCTTCCAAATCCCTAATGAGTTTATTGCTTCATGAAAAATTCCCAGAAAAGCAATCATAACATGAATAATTTATAAAAAAAAATTGAAAGGGTACTAGTGAGGAGACAGAAGGAAGCTAGGTAGATAGTGGTGGGACCATGGGAAAAGAAGTAGAACTGGAACCCAACTAGGTGGAGTTACTAAGGCACCCCAACTGGGAGGAAAGGAAGGACACTCACCAGAGAGGCATGGACTTTAAAATGTATGGATAATGCCCTCGCTGGTTTGGCTCAGATGATAGAGCATCAGCCTGCAGACTGAAGGGTCCCGGGTTTGATTCTGGTCAAGGGCACATGCCCAGGCTCAATCCCCAGTAGAGGGTGTGCAGGAGGCAGCCAATCAATGATTCTCTCTCATCATTGATGTTTCTATCTTTCTCTCCCTCTCCCATCCTCAATGAAAACAATAAAAACATATATATATATATATATATATTAAAAGTATGGATATTCTAATATAGGCAGTGTGCAGATAACAAATCAAAAGGCAGTAAGCATATAAACCAATCCAAAGGATATTGCTGAGGCAGAATTCTTTGAAAAGACCAATTAGGAGCTAGCACGACTACCCACCCCCTATATTAAAGTGTGCACTTCCTCTCACCCTCTCTCTTCTTCCTGGCATGCAATAAGTTCCTAATGTTCATTGCTGTGGAGGGGAAGCATATCCCTGCACCCATGTGGTTTTTGGCCAGGTGGGCCTCCACACATGGATTGTTAGACTTTAATCAACTTGGATACTAAACTACTCCTGACTGTAATATGAAAAGGAAGCTCCAGACACTGGCCTGCTCCTGGAACCCCAGCTGCACCTTTTCCATAACTGGCTTCTCCCAATAAACTTGGCTCCCATAATAATTTTTGTCTGTGACTTCATTCTTTGATTTTCACAAGACAAGAACTCGGACTCAAACAAAACCCACATTTTTTTTGTATCATTAGGTTTAAATGAAGAAGTAGTTGAATAAGTATTATTGTAATATTTTTTTCTAACACCAAACGCATGCCATTTTCCCACATCAATTTTCCAGTTCTCTGACACCAACTGGGGGTCCAACAACACAATTCAATCATGTCATGAATGTGTGAAGTTAATGTAAAGCCCACAGATTAAAGACTCAGTCCTACAAGACTACCCCCAGTTAAGAAGGCAGTCACAAACGAGATGCCAGGTTACCCACACTTGTGACTGGCTGACTCACAGAATCCAGGGAAGTGTTCTACTCTTTCAGCTTATTATAAAAGATAAAGTTCAGGAGCAGCCAAATAGAATAAATTAACAGGGCAAGGGATGTGGGGGAGGAGCACATCATTCTACCAAGATTTTTGTGTGTTCACTAACCCCAAAACTTCCCAAATTCAGTTGTTTAGTTTTTTTTTGCTGGAAGCCAGTTCCAGCATGTCATAATTGCAAGAGTTTCATTAAAAGGTTGATGGAACTTGAGGACTCAACAAGGGCTGAGTCACATATGTTATCGCCTGTGGAAATGACTAAAGGCATTTCCCCCAAACCTGAAAAGGATGATTGCTTGCTGCCAGACAACTCAGGGCATCTTAATCTACATGTTAGTGCCTCCTGTGGGCCAAACACCTGAATAGCCGGAGGTAATTCCCCAATCTGACAATGGATTCTGTACCTAACCCTAACCTTTGATGTGTATATCTCCACCTTGGTTTAGGACAAATTGTGTTAATAAAAAGAAAGAGGTCCTGAGACAAGAAGATCTTGGTTTCTTCAGCTAAGCTCCTCTACCCCCCAAATGCCTTTCAAAATTATGTTTTGTTTCTGGACTCTTTATTAATTTATGCACAGCCCCTTCTCCAGGTTACCTGAACCCTTCTAGATGCCAGATCAAGACAGCCAGCGTTAATTTTTATACAGGGTTTCATCACGGAGGCATGGTTGATGAAATCATTGGCCAATCATGATTGAATTCAATCTCCAGCTCCTCATCCCTCCTCGAAAGTTAAGGGGTGGGACTGGAAGTTCCAACCATCTAATCACTTGACTCTTCTGGTGACCAGACCCCATTCAGAAGCTATGATGTAGGGACTCCATAAAAAGTCATTGCATTAGCATAAATTCAGATATGATTGAGAAGAACTTGTTAGAAACAACACATGACACTATCATCCCTCAGGAAATTCCAAGGGTTTTAGAAACTCTGTGACATGAACTAAATCAAGAATGACCTCAAATATATATATTTTTTCATGATATCACAGTTATAAAGGCAAATTTTTATGCACCTTTTCCCCTCCAAATTCTCCCTTCTTAACTAATGAAGGAATAGATTCAGCTGAATCTCTAATATTGAAGCGTGGTTAGGCAACTGAAGAATTATTTACCTCCCCATTATCTTCCTCTTTTTTTAAAAAAACTTATGATAATAATAGTTTGGCTTCTCTCCCAGATTGCAAAGAAGGCAATATTATTATAAATCAGACTATTTTGTTATTTTCTTAGTAGCAGTCTCTGAAAGGTTAATAAATAATTATAATTCCTAGAAAAAAATAAGGTTTAGTAATTAACTGTCATTATGCATATATCCAGTTTGATTAACTGTATTAGATGATTTTATTACTTTTGTTTTCTAAATATATGTCTTTATTCTGATACCAGCCTGAAAGCTGTCTTGTGAAAAAACTATTTAGGTATTTGTTTTATTCCCCAAAGAACTAAAATTTAGACTTTATGATAGTAGCTATTCCTTAATATTTGTAAGGTATGCATTTAACATCTATGGGTACTTGACATTTTATATAATATATATATGACTTTTTTGTGAATTTATAACTGAATAATAAATTAAGGAATGAAAATAATTAAGAAATATAAGAAAGAAGAAAATGTGAGGAAAATAAGCATTCTTTTATAGTTATTTAAAAATAGATTTTAATAAACATGTTGATTCTTCTATGCATGTAAACATGGTATAAGGAAAAGATCAAGAGTCCAAAATTTAATAAATCCTGGTTCTATTTCTAGCTGTCACACAAAAAAGGAGCTTTAAAACATCTGTCATGATATATCCTAGGTTTCCTTAGTAGTAAGAAACAAGAGTATAATTATCTTTATGTAAATTTTATGTTTTGCATAAATAATGAACTTTTACATAGATTTATTATAAATTATTAATCCCTCTCCCTAAAAATTCAAACAAATTAATAACAATAAATAATTAACTAAATATAATACTATATCATTTAGATAAGTTTATATAATATCCAATGATGGAAAAAAAAATAAAAACATAAAGATTTGAAATAACAACTTACTTTTGTTTAACAAAATAATTAATCATTTCATTGATCTTTTTATTAAGGTAACCTGCCACCAAAGTTGCCCCTGATGATCTTTGCTTCCTTGTATATAACCCACATTGAATCAAAGCTGACCTATCAAGTCAACATTTGAAAGTGAAGGTGTGTGACTCCAAAGATCAGTCATTAAAGGTAGTGCAGTGTTCATCTTGTTCTCTTGGACCATTTTTTCCAGAGGAAACCAGCTGCCATGCTATGAGTGACACTCAAGCAGACTCACAGGCACACACTTGATAGGAACTGAGGCTTCCCACCATCAGCCAACATAGTCAACAACCATTTGTCAGTGATAAGGGAGAGCCAACTTAGAAAGAGATCTTCCAGCCTCAGGAAGGACCTTTGATAAGTACAGCTCCAGCTCACATCTGACTACAATCTCATTAAATTGTTGAGTCAGAAGAACCAGACAAGTTGCTACTAAATCTATTACCCACAGAAACTGAAAAAGTTGAAAAATAATAGTTGCTCTTCTAATTCACTAAGTTTTAAGCTAATATATTATGCAGCAATAGAATGCTAACACGTTCCTTTGTTTAAAATTTTCATATTTTGAAAATAAGAACTTTTAGGATAAAAAATAATTCATCTGTATGGCTTACAATTCCTAAAAAGATAAAATGGGTTAACAGAATATACAAATACATTTCAATATATGCACTAACATTTACATTCAATAGGATAGAATACTTTTAATCTCTATTATGCATTCTATTCCAATAAATATTAAAATTCTTCTGCAACCATGGGATACCTACATTTGTACCCTATTATTCCAATTAGTGTAAGAAAACCACATACTAGGAGCTAGCAATTTAAAACTGTTTTCAATTTGGAAAAGGCACCTAAATGTAATTAAAATAAATGTCAGAAAGTATAAAATGATACACACTTGTAAAAATATATATATCACTTGGTCTTTTTAGTTGGAAACAAAACAAAAACACACACACTTTGTCATGTTTAAACAGATGAATTTTAGGGGCTATTAGGTAGAGCACATAATCTCTAAGAAGCACTAGATGAATGAGGCTGCTGCTAGCAGAACGCAGCATACTTTTCCTTGATAAGTAGAAAGTCTTTGGATTACATCAGTTTCCCTTGTGCTTTATTTAATCTCATGCTGTTTCATACAGAAGTGTGTTGTACAAGCTTGCAGCCTAAGAGCAATAGGCTATATCATGTAGCCCAGGTCTGTAGTGGGCTAAGCTATCTGGGTTTGTGTAAGTGCACTCTATGGTGTTCCCACAACAACAAAATCCCTAATGATGCATTCACTTCTCAATATGTACTAGTATGTCTGTGGTTAATCAACACATGGCCATTACCATCCAGATATTGGAACTTAGGCCATTGGTAAGTGACAAGCTCACTAAACCTGGGATTCTCAGCTGAATATCCTCTGGGAGGACTAGTATTATCCCAGGTGGTGGGGACCTTACATATTGGAAGAATTAGAAGCAAATTCTGGAAGAGAAAATTCACAATTTAGGTCCAAGAGTCTCCCACTGGTAAGGATAAAGTGATAAGTTCATATTCAAAGGACAGATACTCAAATACTCATAGGAGAAGCAACACAGGAACTCCTAAATAGTGACATTTTAAAATTGTAATCAGACAACAAATGGGTCTGGGCTGCTTGTCACTACTTGAGCCAATTAAGCAGAGACAGGATTGAATCATACTATATGAGTGTTTATTCCAATAATGCCAGCAGTACGGGAGAGCAGCAGGTCATCCAGAAAAGTCTGCTCTACCCCTTCAGCTGCTTGTATTGGGTAGAAGGGCAAAGATTGTATGGGAAAGTAAGAATTACAGGCATGAGAAAGTGGGCAAGGTATAGGGGTTACAGGTTACAGGCAATGCAGGCTGGGGGTTCACAGAGCATGGGCACCTCCGGGACGAGATTGTTTCAGCCCCAAGGCTGTAAATATTTCCATAATGATAGGCAGTTCTCGGGAAAGGAGGATGGACTGCATTCTGATGTTACTCCCATGTACCAGGGTGTACAACACAGCCAAGTTAGAATGTGCTTTCTCAGAACAGAGCAACCATGGTTAACAGAGCCTGATTAATATTTCTTATTAATTATAGTTAGTACCCAATATTTTATTTCCGCCCATAACAAATTTACTTTTGAACCTTCTACATTGAAGCTCTATTTTTTTTTTTTTTTCATGAGAAGCAGGAAAGAGATTATAGGGGCATCAGAAATCTACTCTAACCATTTACGTGATAGGTCCTAATAATCATTTTTATATAATGACATTTACAGGAAAAATGAGATAGATTTTTTTTAAGCTGGACATACGCATTTGGATATTTGTCCACATTTCCTTATAATTAATTGTGCAATACTAGATAAGCCTTATCTTAGTGTGACGATAAAACTACTTGCCAAAAGGTATTTAGATTTGTGTGTGTCTGAGGGTGTAAGAGAAGCTGCCAACCAGTCCCACAACTAGGACCTTCTCAGAGGACTCATATGCTTGGATGTGCATGCAGAACTCCTTGTTTTGGGCTCTGGGAGCCTTCTGAGAGTGGCAGCAGGCTCAGCCTTGTCAGTTTACCAGCTTGTCAGACCAGTACCACTGCTGGAGTTGGCTGTGCATGACCTTTTCCTGTGTTGGGGGATCACAGTACTCTCTGTCATTGTCCTTGGACACCCCTGACACAGCTGCTATCCAGGGGCATGGAGGAATAATCTATGATGCTGCCTGTGCACAGCTGGATATCCAGCAGCTGTAGATCATGGTCTCTGAGATGAAGGCCTAGAGAGAAAAGATGGAGGACCTACGGGACCTTGTCATCTGTCACAACCCACTCTGCTGACACAACCACTCATGCAGCTCTTTTCCACCAATTTGTCCTGCACTGTCTCATCCATGGTCATTCTGGATTCATAGTAGGGTCTATTTTGTACTTGGTGCTCACTTGAGCTTCCACCAAATTGCTGGTCCCTGCCACTGTTTCCTCAGGACATCATAGAAAACCAGCTCTTGCCCTGTTTCCTTCAGCCACACATTCTTGATGAGAACATATTGCACATCCATAGAAGCTACTCCTTACACAGAGCACTAGCCCCACCACAACTGCAGTAAAGGTCATGACCAATGACCCTGCTCTCAAGCAGCTCACTAGTGGACACCTGGACAAGCAGATCCTCAAAGCAGAACTGTCCCTAGTGCTTATGTTCTTGACCAAGGTGGTGACACACAATACCACTCAAGCCAAAGACTTGTTTAACACCATCTGTCCTCAGTAGCTTGTAATTTAGGAATTGTAAAAGGCAAAAGCAAAATAACAAACACAACAAAACAAACACATGTTTTCTTTTCTCATTCTAGAAGAGGCAAACCCACATATCCTTTCATTCTCTTAAAAAGAGGCATTCAAATCAGATCATCCAGTTTCTCAACCAATTACCTTTGAAAACTATGCTATTAAAATAAAATTTAAAAAACAACAACAAAAATCTTTTTCCTAGAAATGGAAATATTTTTTGTTATTTTCCATGATGTTGACTTTCTTAAATCATGAGATCAAACCTATTTTGAATTTGAATGCCTGTGTGGAAAAACCCAAATGGGAGATAGAAAAGTAACAATATCCTAATTGTTTTTCCTTTGAATTATAGAACATTTTAAAAATTTTTCCAAAGTAATGAATTTCTCACAGTTTCAAAAGAAACTGAAAGGTCAGTTTTGCCTTCTTTTAACCACATTTTCTCCACAACTGATGTATTTATAATTTATAGCAGATTTAATTTAAAAAAATGGAATCTGATTTATGAGCATTTTTATGTAGCTAAAGAAGGTATATTATTAAACCGAACAAAGTATATATTAAAGATGAGAAAATCAAAACATTCTACATTATTAGACATTTACAGAACAACAGAAACAAATGTATTCCGTTCCATTCTCAGTAAACTATACAGGGGTGGGCAAAAGTAGGTTCACAGTTGTGAGTACATGAAACACAGTTTATTCTTATTGTATTATTTATTTGTATTACAACTGTAGATACACTTTTGCCCACTCCATATTATTGTGGAACCCCAAGAAACAGTCTCCACAATTCTACAAATGAAGGAGGGCAGCTATCACAGCATTACTCACAGGGGAACGGTGAGGATGATAAAGGACACTGGGGATGATAACAAGTTCCTAAAGGACATTATGGCTCATTCATCTGATTAGCTTTCTTTATATGGACCAGGTCCTTCATTTCCAAGAGACAGAATTGATGTAATTAAATAAGGAATGATAATATTTCATGTAAATGAAATTCTAGTAATAGATTGCTTGTGTGGCTGGATCCAGGTGCTCAAACAATTTCATCAATTTAATCAGTAACTTTCATTTGAAAAGTTACTAAATGCTAGGACCTTCAAGATGAATAAAGTTGTCCACTGGAGACAATAACAGGAGGTATATGAAGTCCTGTGCCTGTCCATCCCCACCTGCTCCCACTCATGCCTGAAAACATTAGTATGCATACTTCAACATGATTAGAGTTCTAGCAGTCTACTTTACAGTACCTTAGAAAAAAATGCTTTCTAAGGAAAAATGAAAATTTCAAGAGCAGAGCTAAATAAATATAAAACAATTTGAAAGTAACTTTTTAGCAGTGTGCTCATTCTTCCCTGATAATTATCTTTTTCTAAACATTTCCTTTCAAAAAATACCTTCATAATACTTTAATGACTTTCATTCAAATGTTGTTTCTCAATTGACTGCTTTCCTTAAGAAAACTTGGAAATGTATGGATAATGTTGCAAATAGAGAATGGCAAGAGGAAACAGAGATATTTTTTTTAATCTGCCAAGAAAGCATTTAAATGTTCTTAGCATCCTCTGTCTCTCTATCCAAATTAATCTCACTTTCACACCCTAAAATGTCAGCAGTGTCTGTTTTAAGAGCTGATGCAGCACTTTAA
Organism: Ia io; assembly: GCA_025583905.1. NCBI lineage: Eukaryota > Metazoa > Chordata > Mammalia > Chiroptera > Vespertilionidae > Ia > Ia io. The sequence goes on along the minus strand of JAJQQW010000002.1, from coordinate 17,949,169 downwards.
AAAGCATTTATTTTATTGTGTTGTTTTCTTTTTTAGTTCTTCCAGACCCAATGAAAATAGAATGCATTTAAGCCTTTCAGAAGAAAACTATTTTAATGTATATTTCCTGTTTCTATACTTCTTGCATTTGATATGTCATTTAAAATAAAAATTTAAATTTATATATCTTGTGTTTAATATCTCTGCAATATGTTTTCTTTTTTATATGCAATATAGCTTGTTTACGCAGATCAACCAAAATCTCATATAAAATCTTCAAATATTTCCTACATAATTAAAATAACTTTAGACAATGAAAAAACAAACAAAAAAAATAGGAGATATCAACAATGAAAATGAAAGACTAGCTAGAATAAGACTGACATATGAAATATTCCATGAAGTAAAACTCTTATGTTCTAAGCCCATCTGCTTAGAATTCATCTCTTCAAACTGTTGGAAAAAATCTCAGAAGAAAATTTTATGTCTCAATCTATTAAAGCCTATATGGGTCATGATAAACTCAAAATTTTACATAGGTCCAGATTTATTATTTGAAGTTCTTTGATTAGGAATTTACATCCAAAGGATTCTGGGTAAGCATTTGAAAGATACAAATGACAAATTCATATTCCAAAGTTTATAGCAGATCGCCTAAGTAGCTTTACTTAACTCTGCGCAGAGGGTTCAGTAATTAGCATGAATAATGTTAGACATAATTTTTTTATTGGTGAAATAAATTTAAGAAATAGTTCCTTAAACAATCAGAGGGACTTTGCTATTCTCTTGTAAGAGAGTATAAGAATCCATCAGACCCTGAGCTTGGAACATGTGGAAATAATAACCAAGTCAAGATTTTGAATAGGTCTTATGCTTGCCATACCTCATTTATTAACAGAGGTTCTATTGGCTGATCCAACCAGATATTTGCCTGACCTGCTATCAGAATATGATTCTTCCTGACTCAGAGTGGCCTCTCCTTATAGATACTGTTTGTAGTATCTAAAGGGAGAGAGCTGAGACAGTCTAGGAAACAAGTTTGAGGATGGATCTGTGCTTTTTTGCTAGGAATGTTTATATATGCATTACTATCAATTTGAGACTTGCTTTTACTTAAATCTATCACCTGGTTAAGGTAAGGTGACCAGATTTTAACATTGGTAAAGCGGGACACCATTGACGGTGGGGGGGGGGCGGTTCTTGATAAAAAATTTGGTCTATATGGAGCAACAAAAATTTTCATAGAATGCAAAAATAGTAAAATTATATTATAAATTATTATATACATATTGCTTAAAAACACAGTAAGTAGGTACATAATTACATGAACATATTTTATTGTTAGTTTATAAATTAAGTTAATTTGATTGTTATAAAGTAACTATATTTTAAAAATTATTTTAATTTTAATCCTATATTTCTTTCTAAATAATAACAATACTAACTTGTATTATTTTTCCTCTGAATTTGCCGTAACGTAAGTCGTAAGTGTCACTTTCAAGGCCAGCGCTAGACTTTTTGCCGCCACTATAAAATATAAATAATACGAGTACTGTCTGTTAAATTCAAGAAAATTTATGTATTTATGAAATAAATATATAAATTACTTACCTAAATTATCTGAATAGCTGATTTGTAATGACATCACTTGTTTAACTAGCTTACTAGCACGCAGTACGATGTGTATCGTCTGAGAGACAGTTACAAAATGTTTTCGTCGTTGCCAATCCCAAAAAATGCCATTGTTCATTAAGTCCAAACAATGGTGGTCGAATTCTAACAACTGATCAACAATGCGAACTTTGATAAGCAGTTCTCGATAATCAGTTCTCAACAATTATTTGTTATTATTAAAGTTTAACATTATAAAATTAACAAAAATAATATAAAACTCATATCCTGGCTAAATAGCCACATGGCCGCCGAAAACCTTATATTCCCTTCCCGTTCTCCCGCCGTTCCCTAGCTTGTCGTGCATTCTTTCCAAAAATCGGGACTTTTTTAAAACGCCGCGGGACGCGGGACAAATTGTTAAAAATCGGGACTGTCCCGCCCAAAGCGGGACACCTGGTCACCTTAGGTTAAGGAGAAATATCATTTCATCTATATCTAATTGTGGAAAGTAATGTATGGAACAATAGAATGAGGCATTTGTTTAAAGGACATTTTTCTTGGGTACTGTCATTTTACTAGCAGATTTGAGTATTATGTTGCAGGTATCATGCTAAGTGCCTTGTTTACCCCATTTCAATGAATCTTTTTTAAAATATGAAAGGCTCTGGGATGTATTTCGCTGTGAATGGAAAATGTACCAGCAAATTAAGAAAATGACTTTAGGGTATTGTAATGGGGAGAACGTTTATTGATAAGGAAAATCTCAAAGAAAAGGGAGGAGGCTTAGGGGTTTTAGAGATACAAAAGGGAAGCCTCTGGCGTTCTTCTGTCAGGCATGAGGAAGACAGAAGCATCTTATCTGATGATGGAGGAAAGGCAGGTGGGTTTCAGAACAGGAAGGGTAACCAAGAAGGCCTCAATGTGCCCTTCAGCTTGACTAACCTTTACACAACTTTTTCCTTGACTATAGGCCCCTGGACTTTTTATTAGAGCATTTGCTTTAAAAATCTTACACTTCTAATTGTTTTTGTCCCTTTGAGTTGAAAATCTTTTCTCAGACTCTTGCCAGTTTCGCAAGCACCTGAAAGCCATCCCTTTAAAAAATAATCATCAAGAAAGAAAGGACCCCTATCTCCAACTCTCTGTAATGGTAGACCCTCCATTAGATACGAACCAATTAGCAAACTAATCACCTTGACCCGTTCCCCTTAACATTCTCCAGCAATTTTCGACTACCTCATCCAGCACATACAATCTCTCTTGCCTTTGTGTTAGTGGAGTTGAGTTCAATTTCTCTCTCCTATTGCATTAGTCTTGAATGCTGTCTTTCTTGCCTGATTAACTCCACCCTGTTTAATTTTTCTTTAACAAGGACAGGGGTGCTCCTTTGGAACACAGATAGGTGGAGGAATTCTTAACCTTGTGTTTGCTGCTTTTGGGGAAGCACAGGGCTCAGGTAAAGTCCCGCTTTGTCTAACCTTACAGAGAAGGGTGAACTAAAAACAACCCAGCAGAGATTTACCTGAAATAATTGTAACAATAAGGGGAGGGAGACTTGCAATAGGAATAAGGCTCCTACAATAATGTCTGCAAGTATCTCTAAGTTAAGCAGAAAGGACTCTTTCTCTCATAGGGAGAAGTAAAAAAGCTGAAAAGAACTGGCTGTGGTAAGTGGAATGGATGAGATAAATAGGTGAAGGTGGCAGGGATCTGATAATAGATCAAAGAATGTTTTACTCTGAGGTCAGCCTGTTCAAGAGAGGGGCCTTTAAGGAGAAGTTACGTGCTGGCTTAGCCTGAGGGCAGGCCAAAGTTCAGGGCATGAATGCAGGGAGGATCTTAACCAAAAACTGATTTATAAGCATTTGGTTCTAATGGACTGGTGGGGACAAAACAGTTCAGCTAATCATTTATGAAGCAAAGGCTAAGAATTTGGAAAAACTGTGTCTGGTATAGTCATAGGTAAACAAATGGGCCATCCTTAAGACTTACCTAGTTATATAGGGAAGGGTGGTGTTTTTAATGTATTGTATTTTGGAACAAGTAAGTGTGGGGAATTTCTTAATTGTTGTTTTTTTACCAGATTACAGAGCTTTGATAAAATTCAACATTGTCAAAAACACAAACAAACAAACAGAGGTTCATACTTGTTTAAAATTCTGTCAAAAGTTTACAGATATTAAAGGTATCTGTGATGTAAATTCTAACTTACCATCCTCTACTACTTCTTGATGTTTAAGAAGGACGGTTGAACAAAGAAGCGATTTGAAAAAGACTATCAAAATAATCAAGATGACTAGTCCTTCAGCAATGTACACGCTATCTTTTGAGAGTAGTGATCCATTCAGGAACCAGTTCTTTTCCTATATTTGAAAATCTTTTGAGACACATCACTTTTAATTCTGTACTATGCTATTTGCGTACATGTCATCTTTCTTCTTACAGAGTTTGATCTCTTCATATATAGGAATTTTGTCAAGTTTCCTTTCATACCTCTGCACTGAATGCATATGACACTGAATGCATAAAGCCTTTTGAAAATTCCAAATAATTAAAGGGAAGTTTACTAGTTCCAGTTGTTCCCAATTCTTAGACTTTGTGATTTCCCAAGATATCTGAGAGATCATGCTATTGCCTCAGAAATCTTCCTTTTGTAAGGAAGTTAAATTACAATCTTTTATTTTATTTTTTTGTTTGTTTGCTGCCAAAAGCTTTATTATTTCCATTTCTTCCAATGCACGGGAGGTGTCTTCAGGGTGGCTAAAGGACTGGCTAGTGCTTCCAGGAGAGGCTCAGGCAAGAGCCAGGCACCAGGGGGACCTCAAGGGCCTCTGGGCTCTGAAGGCTCCTAATCTTGAGGGTGAATCTTTCCAAGAGACACTCACCCATCCCCGCCTGGGGGCCGGCCAGCCTGCCGAGGTGAGTCAGGTGTCGCCCATCTTCTTGAGGCGTTTCACCTGCTCACCCCGGAAGTGGTTCTCCCGGAAGTCACAGAGCTGAGAGTCTGTGAAGGTAGAACTCAGGGCAGGCAGCTCCACAAGGGCCTGGGCCAGGTTCCTCTCCAAGGCCTCAGTGGCTTCCCTGGCATCCTGAGTTTCACTCCGCTCATCTGGGGAGGCCTCAGCACATCCTGGAAGAGAATGCGGCCACCACGCTGGTTTTGCATCTTTAAGAGACGCTCAGCGCCCTCGCGCTTCTTCTCTGCCCACTCTCTGAAGAAGTGGTCACATCCTTGAGGTGGAAATAGAAGCTCAGCTAGAGGTAGGTGTGGGAGGCCTGCAGGTGCAGGTTGGCAGGCCGGTGACCGCAGCCGCCACCTGGGTGGAACAGTTCTGGCGAATTTGGGAGCTCCTGGTTGCTTGGCAATAAGGAGTTAAGGTAGAAAAGAAACAGTGTGTTGGCTGGCCTTGGAGGTGGCTGTGTAAGATGCTGAAGAGTGGTCAGAGACTGGAAGAAGTGGCATCCCTGGGTCTGTTCTGTCCAAACACTGTTTGTTTTTACTCTTTTAAACCTTTACTACATATGCCCCCCTTTTTTCCCCCATTGCCCCCCTCCACCTGGTTCCCACTCCACCCCAAGCCTTCATCATACTATTGTCTGTGCCCATGGGTAATGGATATCCTATATAATAAAAGCCTAATATGCTAAGTGTCCGACCATCCATTCAACTGTTTGACCAGTCGCTATGATGCGCACTGACCAGCAAGGGGCAGACACTCCAACCAGTAGGTTAGCTTGCTGGGGTCTGGCAGATCAAGACTGGGCGAGAAAGGCCGGAAACACCCACGGGCCAGAAACGCCCACCCTTGAGCCCTCCCGCAGTCCCTCCCTGGCCCCGATCATGCACCAGTGGGTCCCTGGGACTGGTCTGCACCCTCTTGCAATCTGGGACCCCTTGGCGGGTGTCAGAGAGCTGGTTTCTGCCTGATCCCTGCAGGCCTGGCCGAGGGACCCCACCAGTGCACAAATCCTTAAGCATATAAGGTCTTTGGTTAATCTCTCCCCTCACCCCCAACCACCCCCTCCCTCTGAGATTTGTCAGTCTGTTTCATGTTTTGATGCCTCTGATTCTATTTTATTCATCAGTTTATTTTGTTCTTTAGATTCTTATTCGTTTATTTGATTTTTAGATTCAGTTGTTGATAGATACCTATTTATTGCAATTTTATTGTTCATATTTTTAATCTTTTTATTTTTCTTCCTCTTCTTAAAGAATACCCTTCAACATTGCATGCAATACTGGTTTGGTGTTGATGAACTCTTTTAGTTTTTTCTCGCCTGTGGAAATTAAAGTCTTTTAAAGTCTTTAGCATATTTTCTGTTGCTATAAATTAGTATTTACCAGTGTGCTACCTATAACCCTTTTATGACCTTATTCCACAAACTAGATGTTGAGTTATTACAGAAAGAGATCATATTTGTTTCCAGATGAATTTTTCTTAATTCAATGCACTTAAGTTCGAAACTTTAGCAAAGACTCCATCACTACCAGTTAATTTTTATTTTTGTCTGAAGTTGGATACCTTTTTTTTCTGCTCAGTGAAAATGCAAAATCTTCAAAATTCTCAGGATTTCTCTACAACAATTTCTACTTTTTTTATGACTACCTTATCTTTGCTTCATCAAAACATTGAGCTCATTTGATATCATCTTCCTTAATTTTACATCTTCCTTCATCTTTTGCAAACATCTGAATTTATATTTATTCAAACCATTTTAAAATAAATCTCTACACCTTTCCCACCCTAAAAAAATTAAAAAATAATGAATTCTCCATTTGCCTTCTATTCCACCCATTGTGTAATCATTCCAATCTCTGCTTCCATCAACCATTTCTTAAAAGTAAATGAGGGAGGGACTAAGTGAAGGAATATAGAGAAGAGAAAACACTAACACCAGAACATTTTAAAATCCAGAAGAGAAAGAAAGATATAAAAACATCCATTAGGTATAAAATGGATATAATTCCAAAAGGGTACTTAGAAACGTAGATTAAAAGAAAAAGATAAAAAAGGTCCAGAGAGAGGAAATGATGACCATAATAATGGCTGTCAGTCATTGAGACTCAGAAGGCATCAGGCAGGCAGCATGTTGAGTACTTAGCAAACAGTCACACAGGAGGCCCCTGGAACTTAGTTCATAAAGGTTAGCCACACTCTTTTTTAACTATAGCCATGGGAGATAGAAGAGAATAATAGACTGTTCCTTCCCTCTCAGAAACCATGAATATTTGGGAAGCAAACCTAACATTTGTGAAACAAATATAGTAATAAGTATGAATTTAAATAATGTATTCTCAATTTCATGGGGGTAGATTTCAGTGTTTATAAGGTATTGGGCAATGAAGTCTCTGGTAATAAGAATGAGACAAAAAATATTGAAAAGTTAGTATGTGATTTAAAACATTGTGGAGGTTATTCTAGGCAAATGTGAAACTGGAGCATCAGAATAAAAGCTGGAATGAGCAGAATCCACTATCTGCGTGCTTAGGGTCTGAGTTCCTAGAGCAAGAATCTGTCTGCAAAGAGGTAAGAAATAAACATGAATAGTTTGGGTGGGGCCGGTCTGGAAAGATAGTTAAAATATGCATAACATATACTCTTTTTAAAAGTCAGACAAAAGTTTAGACTTGTGAGCTTGTTTTCAGGCCAGCTAGAAGTAACTTAGTTAGAAATAGTACCAAGATATGAGTCAGATTTTCAATAAAATCTGGTTGGGAAATAACAAATGGAAAAAATTCAGAACACAATTTTCTTAATTTATCATAAGAAAAGAAACATCAGGATTTTTTTGAAGAAATCAGAATCTGATATCTTTATGACGTACCAGATACACTACATGTTTCATAAACTATAACTTAATTATAAATGATTTGAAGTTCTAGTACCCAATAGTAACTGCATATACCGATATGCAATTGCATTATGTGTTATATAAGAGAGTATTAAGTCTTTCATATTCCCAACTTATATAAAGTAAGACTAGCAACAAAAATATTTTTTTTAATTTCTTTGGTCAAATTTAACTGCCATTATTTTAAAGGAATATGAAAGAAAAGTATTAGATTATGTCTAATAATTTTTACGGTGAGCAGAAGAATGAATTATTAGGAATCATACATAATGCAAGGTATCCACAAATTTAAATTTTAAATTACGTTAAAACTTAAGTTATGTTTAAAATGTTTCAAATACTTAAATATTAGTTTTATATACTAACTAAATGAAAATTGGATGTATGAACCTGGAGAAATATTACAGGAATATATTTCTTTGTCAAAATACTTCACTGCTTTTGCCCTGGCCAGTGTGGCTCAGTTGGTTGAGTGTAGTCCCATGCACTGAGAGGTCACCAGTTGAATTCCTGGTCAGGGCACATGCTCTGGTTGTGGGCTCATTATCTGATAGTGGGTATTCAGGAGGCAGCAATCACTGTTTTGCTCTCACATTGATAATTCTTCTCTGTCCCTTCCTCTCCCTTCCTCTCCCTTCTTCTCTCTCTAAAAAAAAATCAATGAAAACCTTTTTAAAAATACTTTATTGCTTTTAACTAAACTCTAAACTAACTTGAGGCTGACAAATTATGTTAATTCTTATGCAGACCCCTACATATTTCCTTTAAATTGAGTGTACTATATTTTTAAGAGAAAACCCCGTGTTTTGAGTGGAAGTGGGAAAAGGATATAGAGATGAAGATATAACTATTATATGTAAATGTTAAGTGCCAATTTTGTGAAATTTATCTAATCAATAATAATATATATATTACATGCCATTGAGTCAGCGTCCACTCCTGGAGACCCCATAAGTGGATGATGTCTAAAATGTCTTGTCCTCAACAGCCCTGATTGGCTCCTGCAGACTTATGCCTTTGGCTTCTTTTATGGTGTTGTTCCATCTCAACATTAGTTTTTCTTTTTTCCTGCTGCCTTCTATTTTTCCCAGCATTATGAATTTTTTTCTCTACAGAACCCTACCTTCTTATGATGTGCTCAAAGTAGGATAACTTCAACAGCATCCTTTTGCCTCCAGTGATGTTTTAGGCTTAATTTGCCTCAGGATTCACTTACGCAACTCGCTGGCAGTATAGTATCCAAACAGTTCTCCTGTAACATCATATTTCAACTTCATCACTTTTTTCCTATCATCCTTCTTCACTGACCAACTTTTGCATCTGTACATAATAATTGAAAGTATGAAAAGGGTGCAGATGATCTTAGCTTTGGTCTTTAAGGACACATCTTTGCTTTTGGTGATAATTCTTTTTTTTTTTTTTTTTAAATATATTTTATTGATTTTTTACAGACAGGAAGAGAGAGGGATAGAGAGTCAGAAACATCGATGAGAGAGAAACATCGATCAGCTGCCTCCTGCACACCCCCTACTGGGGATGTTCCCGCAACCAAGGTACATGCCCTTGACCGGAATCGAACCCAGGACCCTTGAGTCCGCAGGCCGACGCTCTATCCACTGAGCCAAACCGGTCGGCTGGTGATAATTCTTAATGCTTTCATTACTGCCCTTCCAACTTCTTAGCCTCAGCCTTCTCTTGAAGTCTTATATTATGGTACAGATAGAATATATTTTATTCTACATATAAATAAAATATAATATTAAATATATAATTTAATTATGATGAAACAAGTTTCAAAAGAGCTATTTAAATTGACTAACATAGCCTGGCCAGCATGGCTCAGTGGTTGAGCGTCAACCTATGAACCAGGAGGTCACAGTTCAATTCCCAGTCAGGGCACATGCTTGGGTTACAGGCTTGATCCCCGGTGTGAATTCTCTCTCATCATTGGTATTTCCATTGCTCTCTCTCCCTCTCTCTCCCTCTCTGAAATCAATAAATATATTAAAAAATAAAATAAAATAGACTAACATAATAAATCTGATCATATAAAAACTGTGTACTATAATCTGTACTCTATAACACTGCTTCCCTTAACACAGCATTTGAAAACAGCCATATTAACACATCAAAGAATATTAAAAGCAAAAAATAAGAGTTCTTAATTAGTATTTTACATAAACCCTAGTCATATATTTTAATACACAAATGTAGTCTCTAGAAAATTATACTGAATTGTTTCAGGGACTACAAGCTGAGTAATCAGAAAATTTTCTAAATTTTCTGTATTTCTAAATATTCTGTATTTCACAATTTCCATTTTCATCTGGTATTTTGTATGTCCTAGCAGAAAACACCTTTAAAAAATCCATCCCACAGTCCCTAGACAGCTTATATTTCCATTAATTCATTATCAATCACCAATAAGGACCTTCATTGGAACCGTACATACAGGCATTCAAAAAATCTGTTACCTTCAGCACTTTTTCCCATCCTCAGGTAAAATGCTGATTGTCTTTCTCATTTATGAGAAAGGAGAAAGAATTGAGGGAGTTAAAGGGATTTTGTAAGTTAAGACTTGGCTCCAATTTAAGCCAGGGGATTCTGTGGGTGAACCCATTTGGGAGTCTGGATAATTAGAAATTGGGAGTAAAGATTTTTCTCTAGAAGTTCATAACGGACAAAAACCTGAAATGGCAGCAGTTATTTATCCTCGACCGAGTACACAGGAAAATTTGCACAATGTCTGCAGCCACAATCTATAGTTAACTTTTTCCCCTCTTCAGTTTACTAGAGTGTTTACAAACATTTTAAAAATAAAAAGAAGAGGCCTATTTTCAAAAAGGTTTCTCCACTCAGCATTTTTTTTTTTTTTTTTTTACATAAGATCATTCAATCTGACATATGTCAGGGGCAATTAGCAATTTTCTGTTAACAGAATACCTGCCCTACTTAGCAGGCATTTCTTGTTCCTCATTAACCAAATTATGTTCAGGTCATATATCATATCTCTGACAATAATGCCACTTTCATGCTTAATTGGTTAAATAAATGTGTAATTATGGAACTATGCTGAGATACTACTATAAATTTTTGTAACCATGGCATTTGCCTGATGTAGATTGGGATGTTATTTGATCTACTGTAAGATTTAATAACACTAAAACTTAATGTAGCATTTGTTCAATATCAACGAAGATCCCTCCAGATGTTAACAGCATTTTAGATAAAATGTTGGAAAACTCAGGCAAGACTCTGAATATTCTGTTAAAAACAGGCATAGCAATTTTTTTTTTTTTTTTGAGAAATAGCTCTGGCATTAATCACAGAAAAATACACTGATAACTTGCTTCTGAGTGAGGAGATGAAAAACTTGACATATGGTAATTAGTAGAATTTATATCTTGCTGTGGGATATTTACAGTAATGACTGCATTCTCAGAATACTTTTGGATCACGACAAATATTGGCTCATTGAAAATCAAGAAAATCATGTTAGAGGAAGAGGAAAGATATTAATAGTTGTCTTTAAATTCTCACTTTAACTTTTTTTCCCCTCCTAATTAGCACTTTTATAATAAGTGTTAAAAAAATGAGACTTTGAAATAAATTACCAAAAAGTTTTTAAAACCTCCCTTAAAGTAAAATAAATGACTAATAGCAAAAATGTTGATATCTAACATTTAAATATTTTATATTTTAATATAAAAACATTTTACATATTAAGCATTAAGTCTGTGCTAAATACCAGATTTATCACTAAGGATTAGATTTACCTGCATTTATCAATAAAAGTTAGAAGTGTAGTTTTGTTTGTTTGTTTGTTCATCTGAACAAAACCTTTAAGTAAGTAGTCCAAGGCTGGTACAGAAAATGCTCAGTTACCAAGGACACAGACTCATTTTCTTTTCCATTATTCTAAATCCAGGGTAGGAGAACTTTTTCCTAAGAACCAGACAGGAAATATTTTAGCTTTGCAAGCCTCAGAGTCTCTATCATAACTAATCAACTCTGCTTCTGTCACAAAAAGTAACTTTGCCATGGTAGCAAAGTTACTTTAGACAGTATACCTTCTGGGATAGGTATAACTGCATTCCAATAAAATGGTATAGACAAAAACAGGTAGTGGGCTGGATTTAGCTCCTGGTTCATAATTTACCAACCTTTTTTCTAGAATGTGGCTGTCATCCTCAAAGTCAACTCATGATTCAAGATGGCTGTTAGAGCTCCAAACGTAATATTCAAGGTGGAAGCCAGAGGAACCACTAAAAGTAGAAGGGCAAATGGTTTGCTTCACAGTAGAATCACCTCCTTTTAAGTTGATTTCAAAGAGGACCTAGACAAGGTTTTTACTTCCATCTCTGTACCATAAATAACTTGGTCTTTGTCCATGGTTCCTGAGAGATAACCATAAAAATCTTTAAAATCAAGAATTCAGTTGGCCTTTGTCCCTGATTCCTGAGAAATAACCTATAAATCCTAAATGCTGAGAGTCATTCTAGCCATATTATCGAACCTCACTGGATAATGACAACCCTCAAAATGGTACCCAGCTGGTCAGATATGGGGACCCCTACGATTGCATCTGTCATCTACAGTAAGGCAAAGACAGTCTTATGGAGGACTATGACCTTAACCTGTGAAGTTTGACCCAAATCTGGGTAGTTAATATCAGAAATCACTGTAATCTCAATTATCAGAATTTAGTCATTTGGCTACATCTAGATTCAAATAAGATTTTTAAACTCATGTCCACCATACAATCATTAGGTTAAGTGAAATTCTGCCCACATTTCCAATAACTTTAAGCTAAATATTTTGGCCTCTAGGCTGTCTTTCTTCAAAATATTCAAAGTACAATTCCATCATGCTTCACTTTTTGGGTTGCCTCAGGTACCACATAGCAGCAAGACTATATGTTCATCTAACAAGTCCTGGTAACTACCACTCTTTATAAATCAGCTGAAAAATACAAGAAATTCCTTATCTTCCTACCATCATTCATAAAAAGCCTACTTTTGTTTGAATACATATTCAATACGTTTTTTATGTTACATAAGAAACCTAAGAAGTCTTTGCACTATCAAAAAAAAAAAAAAAATTCCTTGCCCTGGCCAGGTGACTCAGTTGGATGGAGCATTGTTCTGTACACCAAAAGGTTGTGAATTCAATTCCCATTCAGGGCCCATGCCTACGTTTTTTGTTTGATCCCCCCCGATTTGGGACACATAGTGGAGGCAACTGATCAATGTTTCTCTCTAACATTGATGTTTCTTTCTTTCTCTCTCTCCCTCACTGTCTCTCCAAAATTACTAAACATATCTTTGGGTGAAGATTAAAAAATAAATAAATAGATATATTTTAAAAATTTCTCTTCTTAGTTTTCACATTGCATTACTTGTAATTTGTTAGGGGCTTAGTTTTATGTATGTATTTTCTTTATTATAGTAATATTCTGCCATGAAGCAAACATTCTCTACTATCTTACATTAGACAAAATAAAACTAAATGGAAACTTGAAATTCAAGCCTATATCCTGCTCCAATTACTGCCCCAATCTTCTGGTCCCCTTCTTAGTAAACTTCTCAATACTGCATGTATTCCTTTTCACTTTACTCTGGTTTCCATTCCTATCAGTCCAGCAAACATGGTCTTGTTAACAATGATCTCCATTATGATCAAACTAGGAGCCCAGCTCGCGATTCGAAATCATGAAGTGCCGCCCACCCTTGAGTCACCAGTCCAGCCCTGCCTCGCTCTTCAGCCCTTGAAGCAGCAGCGGCCGCTGCTGATCAGGCCCTCCCCCAGCACAGGTGCTCAGAGGCCCCTGACGCCCCACCCCTGATGCTGCACAACCTCCTCCTGTCCGGTCGACCTATTACAGTGTCCCGGTTAATTAGCATATTTTCCTATTACATATATAGATAAAAGTAGCTGCTCTTTTCTGTCTCAAATTTTATAAGCTCTTGACAGTGCTGACCATGTCCCTTATCTTTTTAATGAGATTCAATCCATTTCTTCTTTTTCTCTAATTTCATTAACTTTCTGCTTAGTTCCCACAGCTGCAGTTTCTCCCTTATTTACATGTCCTGTGGATACAAAAAAAACCCCAATGATCAGTCTTAATGTTTCCTATTATCTCTGTACACATTATTTTTATTCCTAGGGAGTGCCATCGAGGCCTCTGGCTTTGAATATAATCCCAGTACAGATGGATCATGAAATTTCAGCTCTACTCTTACTTCCTCTTGAACTTGAGCCTCACTCCAAGCTTCCTACTCACCATCTTTATTTGTAGGTCAAACAGAAATCTTAAACTTTGCATGCACAAAAATGGAGTTATTAATAAATCCACAACTAAAACTTCCTTAATTTTTGCCTTCTTCATTTCAGGAATATCAGAATCATCCTGCCAGTTGACTAAACCTTAGAGCTCTCTTTGATTCATCACTTTCCTTCACCTATCACACCCAATCCATTACCAGCTGCTGTTAAAATAATGTGCAAAATGCTGAATGTATCCAATTCTCTCCATCTCTACTGCCATTATTATCCAATTTAGTTTTATCTCTTGCCTGTGTACTAAAATAGACTCCCCACTTCCAGTTACTCGGGTCTCTAATCTATTCTCCACACTTTGTCTTTTTAAATGTTAAATTATATTACATTCCTTGTTTGATTAAAATCTACTAATAGTTCTTCCAATTGAAACTAGTATAAATCAATGTTCCCTTTTCATGTCAGAGACAGATCTACATGTCAGGCTCATGGTTACCTTCCCAATCTTTTTACATTTCCTCTTCAGTTTCCACATTCAAGTCACAATAGGCTTTCTATTTTCTGAATATGTCAAACCATTCCTGTTTCAAAGCCTTTGCAGTTGACAGATTTGTCTGAGTTATTCTCCAGATCTTCTTATTCCTGGGTCTTTAAGACTATCTCAGTCTCAATTCAAATGGTAAGAGTCTCTGAGAGGCCTATCTTGACAAACATATTTAAAGTATTGCCCCGATCACTTTATAATACAGTCTTTCCTTTAGTTGCCTCCCTAGGCCATGACTAAATTTGTTTCTTTTCTTTCCTTTTTTAAAAAAATATATTTTTAAGGATTTCAGAGAGGAAGGGAGAGGAAGAGAGAGAGAAACATCAATGCTGAGAGAGAATCATTGATCGGCTGCCTCCTGCATGCCCCACACTGGGGATTGAGCCTGCAACCTGGGCATGTGCCCTGACCGGGAATTGAACTGTGACCTCCTGGTTCATAGGTCAATGCTCAACCACTGAGCCATGCCAGCAAGGCTCTGTCTTTCTTTAGTAGAAAAAGTATTAATTGATGGGTGTTGGAGGGCTGGATGAAAAAGGTAAAGGGATTACGAAGTACAAATTGGTAACTACAAAATAGTCATGGGGATGCAAAATACAGCATAGGAAATATAGTCAATAATATTGTCATAACTATGTTTGGTGCCAGGTGGGTACTAGATTTATCGAGGAGATAACTTTGTAAATTATATAAATGTCTAACCACTGTGCTGTACAATTAAATTATTATAAAGTAATAACTCATCTGCCCATAATGGCCCCTGGCCACTTATTTTGTATTCCAGGGCCTTAGATAGTTTTCACTGGGACATCTCTTAAAGTTTTTATTTACTGTGCATCCACTTTTCTCACTTTAGTTTTTATATGACTCAAATGAGATTCTAATACGTGACTGAGCAGAAAAATAAAGTGACTGTGAAACAGGATGCTCTACTCTGAGTAAATTGTCCTTCCAACAACCAAGTGGTTTGCTATGTTAGGCTTAGAGTAAACTATGTCATATGAGGATTCCACATTCTCCATGAGAATATCTATGTAGCTACCAGGTCTACAAATTTATTCACTCAAATTTAAATGTCATGGAAATCAGTTAGTTAAACAATTGTCTGAGGGAATAGTCCCTATAAGACTGCCCGTACTTTAGACACCATCTGCAAGTATAGGATTCTCCAAGTCTACCTTACTTCAGACCAGCTGACTACAAATCAACAATTCCTACAGTCATTCACTCTCATGTTCAATAGAACAATTCCAAGAACTCAGAAAAAGTGTTTTATAGTGTTATATTTACAAATACAAGATGTAAATTTTAATCAGTCAAAGAAAAGACACATAGGGTGCAGTCTGGGAGAGTTTAAAAGAAAAGCTCAGCCCAGCCCATGTGGCTCAGTGGTTGAACATCACCTATGAACCAGGAGGTCACTGTTCAATTCCCGGTCAGGGCACAGGCCCGGGTTGCAGGCTCGATCCCCAGTGTGGGGTGTGTAGGAAGCAGCCAGTCAATGATTCTCTCTCATCATTGATGCTTCTATTTCTCTCTCCCTCTCCCTTCCTCTCTGAAATCAATAAAATATATTTTAAAAAAAGAAAAGCTCACATTTCCTCAGTAAAGCATTACCCTTCTGTTATCTGTGTATGATGATATACATAGAGATTGCCAACCCAGGAAGCTCACTTGAACTTAGTTGCACTTAGTTTTTATTGGAGCTTCATTATATAGGCAAAATCGATAGAAGCATTGCCCATGCAGTTACTTGTTCACATGGTTGGTCTTTCTGGCATAGTCACCTCCCAGCCTGACTCATCTCATTAGCATCAACTATCAAGGGTGGTGCAGTAGCTCATCATTAATAACAAAGACATGCCTGTACCTTGGGAACTTCCAAGGCTTTAGAGGCTATCTCCCAGACCTTTCTTTGGGTAAAATTAATTCTTTTCTATGAAGCCATTCCTGACTTTGTTTTCTTATTCCATGAAAGAATGTATCAGTCCCTGCTCTATGCTGTTGCAGCATATTATATTATTCTCATAGTATCAACAAGCTCATACAAATCCAACAGTTTAGTAGTTTCTGGTACATGTCTCTCTCTTTCCAGGCAGATGGTGGGATTCTAGAGTACAAGAGCTGACATTCTCAGAACCTAAAATGGTATTTGGCAAGTAAACTTTCTCTATCTCTCTTTCTCTCCCCCTGCCTCTCTCTCCCACTTCACCCTCTCTCTCTCTCCCCCCTTTCTCTATCTCTCTTTCTTTCTCTCTACCCCACACTCCCTTCCCCAACACATGAAAGAATATAGATTGATCCAAGTAATGTCATTACTCCCCATACATAAATCAAATCAAATCATAAAATAGTAAGCCTTGTTAATAGGCAATTATAAGTAAATTACATCTTTATATATAAAAAGAACAGCATGTTCTTCCTTGGCTGCTAACCATACCAAAAACAAACAAACAAACAATTTAAAGAATGGTTTATGTATTTATTTTGGCATTTAAATTGATATTTTCCATTTTACTGAAAATGCTGATGGCATGAGGCACAGGTATAGAAAATGGAATGGAAACTGCATGTATCTGCTGGCCCAGAGATGCCTAGAATACCCAACCAGCTCACACTGTGAGGGGGGCCCTGAGACTGCTGAAATGAATATAAACTTCTTCCTCAATACCTGTAGGCACAACACCTTCCTTTGAAAGCACAATTTGACAGGACAATTGACTTAACAGCAATGGGTTTTGTTCTAGAAATTGGCTTCTTCTATAATTGGCTTTAATATGGTTGTAAAATAGAAAGGTAAAAGCTTTTTTCAAGAAGACTTGCAAAAATACCAATGTGGTAAATAGCACATTTTATTTATTTTTCCATTAAAGCTCTTTTCTTAAATGGAAACAGATTATATAACTATGTTTTCAGTCTGAGCTTTTTAACATTTGAGTAGTAACATGGATAATAAGATTTTGCATATCGAGATTTTATGGAAATAGAACACTCTTAATTCAAACACTAGTTTCTATAAATGGGAATTTAATTACAATAGATTATGTCAACAACCTCTGTAGTTTTTGTGACTGTAGCAAAAACAATCTCTAACTAATGTTATGGAAAAACTCAAATCTAAGTACAGATAGACAAAGGCAAGGTAAGACAATCTAATGATAATCATTATAAAAGAGTTAAGACTTACTATATAAAATATTAAATTAGAATTCATTCATTATGATACATTTTAAATTCTGCTTCACATTTTTTTCCTACTTTTAAGGTCTCATATTATCTAAATATGAATCATTTTAAGTAAGACGAATAGAATTGTGTATGGACAGAATTGTGTTCCCCTACAAATTTATATTTTGAAGCCCTAACTCCCAATTTGTTGATAGGGCCTTTAGGAGGTACTTAGGTTTAGATGAGTTCACAAAGGGCTCGAATCCCACAGGATTGTAAGGCTTGGAAGAAGAGGAGAGATGTGTTTCTCTTTTTCTGACTTTTTAAAATTTTTATTCCTTTGTTTCTCTATCTCTCCTTTCCGGCATGCTCCCAGGAAAGGCCATGTGAAGACAGAACAAGAGGACAGCTGTCTCTGAGCCAGGAGGAAGGCTCTTGATCTTGGACTTCTCAGTCTCCAGAACTGTGAGAAATATACTTGCTTCCTAAGCCACTTAGCATATGGCATTTTGTTATAGCAACCCAAGCCAATTAACACACTAAGCCATAAACATGATAAATGTACATAACAGAATATTTATATTTAACACAAAGTGCTAATTATTAATGTCCCATTTAAAAGGGAAATGAAAGCATATTTAAAAATATATGTTACAATATTATCACGTTTCTTTTTCTTTACTCATGCATTTGTTGTTATTTGGGATTCAGTTCTGATATCGTTTATAAGGCTTAGTCAAAGATAAGCATATATGATGTTGATATCTGACTAAAAATAGCGGGGGAATGTAATATGACTGGGAATTGGAATGTGCCCTTGCATTGCCACTTAGACATGTTTTAAGGGGGGAAAAAAGAACACAGGAAAAGTTAAAAATGGGGGGAGGGTCATAGGGAGATAATTTGTAAATGTGTCATTTCATTTAATTCTTAGAAATAATTTTACAAAAAGTAGTATGGGATAGTCAAATGCAAGCTCAAGACTGCTTTTGTTTATTAGATATCTGAGCTGTAGTGTGTTACCCAACTTCACCTGCGTCAGGTTTCTAATCTGTTAAAAGGGAATTTTAAGATGAGGTCATTTCTTTCCCTTATTTTAAAGAAATTAAATAATCAGTGTGCTAGCTACTTTGCAACAGAGCACAGATTCATTATCAAACCCTTTTGAATCCAAACCTCTGAATTACTATGAAAATAATTATTAGCCTTTATAGTTTGCTTTTGTTATTTTCTATATAAGACCCCAACTTTTAACATTGAGAACTTGAACGAGTGACCCATACACCCATTACCATTCCTGTGTATTTCAGCAAGCTAGTTTAAGTTACATTTCTTGAAATCTTGCCAATTAGAAATCAGTATCACTTGTGTAAACTTTGAGCATTGATGAAGGATGTCTAGAATGTACTGGTATATGGAGGCAACAGAGATTTATCTGAAGGACAAACTGGAAGAATTCTGAGGTGGCAAAGTGAGAGGTGAGGAAGAAAGAAGAGGAACAGTTCAGGAGTGTGTGGGACTAAAGAAGGAATTTGGGGTAAGATCAATGGGGCAGGTTCTGGAGCCAGACTTTCCTGGTCTAAATTCCTATTGCTTAAACGTATGGTGAAAATTTCATGCACTGGTATAGGTAAAATGCATGGCACATATTAACCATATTATAAAGAGTAATATTTTTTAATGAATGTTTTGAAATGAGGTCAAATTAGTGTTTAATATTATTGTGGGGAAACTATGTTTATAATTGAAAGTAGCATTATGGGTTGAATTGTCTCTCCACACCCCCAAAGAAAAGTTAAACTCCCAAACCTCAAGGCCTGTGAATGTGACCTAATTTGGAAAGATTTAATTAAGATAAGATGAGGTCATTAAGGTGGGTCTTTACCCAGTACCCTAGTACAACTGGTATTCATACAACATGAGGAAAATTTGGACACAGAGAATAGCATGTGAAAACACAGGCAGAGATTGGAATGATGCATCTGCAAGCCAAGGTATGTCAGAGATTGCCGGTCAGCATGGGAAGCTTGGGAGAGTCATGAACAGATTCTCCCTCCCTGCCCTCAGAAGGAACCAACACTGACAAGACCTTCATTTTCAATGACTTCTGGCCTCTGGAACTGTGAGAGAATAACTTCTGCTGTTCTAAGCTCCCAGCTTGAGGTACTTTGTTAAAGCAGTCGTCATGAATCACTGAGTTCGGCTATGCCTCATACTTTTTATTTTAAGACAGTCTTTTATATAATTAATACATCATATAAATTCCCCCAAAATTGCAAGTTTGGGGTAAAGATACATTAATTGCAAAAGGCACAAGAAAACTGTAAGTTGTGAAGTTGTACTTTTGTTGTCAATGAGTTGCAGAACATGTTGTGTTGGTTATTATACATAAATGGTTGCAAAATAAATGTATATCCTCCTTGAATTGAAGCAAAGATTCTGAGTTCTGACTCCCTTTCCCATAATGGAAATTTAAGGTGGTTATATGAGCAATGCATATGGGTTTACAGTAATGTTTCCTTAAACACAGTCACGTGGGATGGGATGTTATCTGAGGGGTGTGTGTGTGTGTGTGTAATGAAGAAATGCATGGAGGTAGAGACTGACAGGTATTGGATCTGGAAACTTTTATGACCTTTTGCTAATTAACTGTCTATGCTTCAGTTTCTTCTTCTGCTAAAAATAGTGTAAAGAATAGACTCATTTTATATAATTGTAAGGATATAAAGGGGTTAGAACACACTTTTATAATTTTTTAAAATATGTTTTTATTGATTTCAGTGAGGGAGGGAGATGGAGAGAGAGATAAAAACATCAATATTGAGAGAGAAAGTTGATTGGCTACCTCCTGCTTGCCCTCTGCTGGGGATTAAGCCAGCAACCTGGGCATGTGCCCTGACTGGGAATTGAACTGCGCCCTCCTGGTCATGGGTTGATGCACAACCACTGTGCTATACCAGCCGGGCACACCTTTATGTTTTAGCTATCATCACTATCATCATCAAAACCACCACCACTACTATGGATCTTATGATCCAAAGACTTTCCTATCTTGTGATCTAAATACACTGATACCACATAGGTGACTTTCCTATGAGAGGGTGATATTAAAACTGTGATTCTAATTCAGTAAGTCTGTGGATTCATATTTGTAGACCTTCCCAAGAAAGCTTCAGAGTTATTGTGAATAGAGTATAAACCATTGAATAGCTTATGCCAGCAAATAAATTTGTTATGAAGAGATTGTTCTTCTTGTGTGAGCTACAAGAGCCATGTGTTTTAGGTACTGAAAGCAGTGGAAACTGATCATCATTCAGTTGATAAAATGGTTTCTAATGCAGAAACAGAATTTTTATTTTTATTTTTTTGAAACTTTCCTCTGGTTAAAGTGGAAGCATTATAATATTTCCCAGATGAACTGTCCCAGAGGGAGTGATAAAATCTTTAAAATGGCAAACTGGGTTTGTTGTACCACTGATATGTTTAATATACATATTTATTTTATTGTAGAGAAACAATACAATGAAATATGCTATCATATATAAGTGAGGCCACTACAACTCTCAAGATAAAAATTTTAAGCACAAAATGTACAAAGTCCAATTCACAACTTAAGAAAGTGAAATTAAAAAGCCCATGAAATATATAAAAAAGTCATTTAAATATACATTTGTAAAGATAAATTATTCACTGATCATGTCACGTAATATATTAACACATTTCTGTGGATATAAATGCAATTTAAAGTAATTTGCATTAATAGGAAGTCTTTGTGCATATATTTATATTTTCAAAGTAGAGCCATCATCTCTAGTAGATAGGACTGTATGGTATTCTGGGATATTTTAAAATCTCTCTATATAAAAGCCTAAGAGACCGAACGACCAGTCAACCAGTCGCTATGGCACGCACTGACCAACAGGGGCAGATGCTCAATGCAGGAGCTCCCCATTGGTGGTCGATGTGCTCCCACAGTGGAAGCACCGCTCAGCTGACCAACAGGTGCCAGATACTGGACAGCTGCGGCAGCGTGAGCCTCTACCGCCTCTGCAGCAATGCTACCAAGTGGTGGTGATGGCAGGTGCAGTGGGGCCGGGATGAGTGGGAGCAGCCCAGCACCTGGCCCAGACTCTGGCTCCTCCGCTGCCACTTCGTGCACTACTACATCCCTCAGGGGATGTCGGACTGCCGGTTTCGGCCCGATCCCTGGGATTTGGCCAAAACCGGGAGTCCGACATCCCCTGAGGGGTCCCAGATTGCAAGAGGGCAAGGCCAGGCTGAGGGACCCCACCAGTTCACTAATCTGTGCACCAGCCTCTAGTGTGATTATAAGTAACAAAAAGCCTTCTACCAAGACCACTGTCATGTTGCTTCAAGAACAGTTGTCCTTAAAAACACCCAAACTTTTCTCTGAGCTTATACTTTTTGAAAATGCTACCATAATTAATACCAAGAATACAGTGACTTCTATTTTAAAAAGTTTTGCACATAAAGCAAAAATTGGCAAGTATGAACCATTTTGCTGGTATTGCAAAAAGCTTTAATAAATCACTTTGCACTGGGATTGCATGCTTGTTCTCACCATAAGTAAAAATTTCCACCTGCAAAACTTCTTCCAGGTATTACACCTGAGTGCTCATTAGTGCAGTAAGATCCCCAAAGAAAAATCAGAGCTAACTTTCAACTCTGTGAATTGGAGTACCCGAGTGGAATAAGATAAATGAGGCATCTTCACTTTTGGTCTTATTAAACTTTAGACATAGACCCCAGTTAGAAGGAGGAACACATAAACTTTTCCCAACAAATCAAGAAATAAAAATGATAATGATTATAATAGAGGGGTGGGGGCAAACTAAAAACAATAATAAAGTTCATTTATTTGAGGTAGTATTTAACATTTTTGATATAAGTTTGAAAGTTGGAAATTTAATAAATGACTTAAGGGACTCTTGTGACAACTTTAGTTTTATGTTCTGAACATATAGACTTTGTGAAAATGTATTGATTCTTTTTACCTTTTCTTTAATCTTAGAAACCTACACATCTTGAATACATTATAAAGAAAATGCACCACTCTGTATTCTCAGATACATGAAAATGATCCCCAGAATCCATATATATCCTACTATGACTAAAGAACATAGTTCTATTCTGTTTAATAAACTGATATCAGATTACCTAAAGAAAAAAATTACTGCTTAGAGAATTTTATAAACATTGGAGAATTGATAATAAAAGATGAAACACAAAAGGGAGACCAATTTATTTACTCTCACTCAGACAATACATGTTTACATAATTAGCTGCACAAAAACTATACATGCATTAAGAGAATTATTTTGTTGGCTCCTATTTTCACATAATTATGCAATCTCAAATATATATGTAAGAGGTGAAAGTATAGAGGTCAAAAATATGTTCTTATTAGAAAAATAGTTTCTCTTTACAAAAAAGTAAAAAAGAACACAAAACTTGTAATTATATATTTTTTTACTTTAAAAATAAACACTAATGCTATTGTAACATTTCACATGTGCACTTGCATATTACTCTTTTCCTTCATATTTAAACCCAAAATTAACAGACTTAGCTGAGTTAAAATCTTAACAGAAAAGTTGAGGTCAGAGGTCAGCCCATGGGGTTTTTATATCTCAAATTCCTGTGAGTTCCAGGAGTCTCCTGGGAGTATATAAATGCTGCAGTTATTCCTGCAGCCTTCCAGTTTGCTCTTCACCAAACAAAGACTAATTGATCACTCTGAGTGAGGCACAGAAGGGGGCTACAGATGTTGCCACTGCCCTTATGATGCTGATAGTCTATTAGGAGAGACAGATCATATACAACCTGAGTAGAATAAATTATGCTGACTGTTACCATAGGGAGTATGGTCTGTGCTATGGCAACATATGGTGGAAGCCACTCATCTGCTTTGCAGGGTGGCATCAGCAAGAGTTTCAGAGAGTAAACGCGATTTATAATTAATATAAAGATTGAATCGCCAGGTGAATGGGGAGGATGAAGAGCATTCCCCAAAGAAAGAGTAGCACAAGCTATGGGCTGGAGGCAGAAAATAACATTGCTGTTTCGAGTGGAAATGTAATACGGCTGGAGAGTAAGGTTTTGAAGGAAAGGTGTAAAAATATGTCTGAAGATACAGTGTGCATTTAGTTTCCCAAGGAGCTTGTAGAGCTCCTAAAAGAATTTGGACTTCATTCTAAAGCCAATGAGACATCATCCAGTGGTTTTAATTAAGGCAAGCATGTAAGCAAATTTGTATTATAGAAATAGTCCTCTGTCTGTATGAGGACATGGTTAGTGTGTATAATTCTTGAGGCAAAGTTGGAAGGTTGTTTTAAGAACCCAGGAGAGACATAATCAGGTTATAAACAAGGCTAGAGACAGAGAATTATGGAAATGAATATGTAGAATTTTTAGGTGCCATAAATTCCTTTTCTGGATTTATACCTCCCAAAATTGAAATGAAAGTCTTGAAGAGATATTTGTATACCTATGCTTGTAGTAGCATTACTCACAATAATTATAACAGGAAAGCAACCCAAGTGTCCACTGATGAATGAAGAAAAACAAAACAAAACAAATTTGGTATATACACACAATGGAATATTATTCAGCCTTAAAAAGGAAGGAAATTCTGCAATATGCTATCACATGTATATATTTTGAGACTATTATGCTAAGTGAAAAAATCTAGTCACAAATAAAAAATATTATGAGACTCCACTTATAGGAGTTACTTACTAGTAGAGCAGTAAAAATCAATGAGACAGAAGATAGCATAGTAGTTGTTTGGGACTAAGGAATGCAGGGAACAGAGAGTTACTGTTTAATGGGTATAAAGATTCATTTTTTTTAGTGTTTTTAAAAATACATTTTTATTGATTTCAGAGAGGAATGGAGAGGAAGAAAGAGATAGAAACATCAATGATGAGAGAGAATCATTATTTAGCTGCCTCCTTCACGCCTCCCTATGGGGATTGAGCCTACAACCTGGGCATGTGCCCTGACTTGGAATCGAACCTTCACCTCCTGGTTCATAGATCTATACTCAACCACTGAGCCACACCATCCAGGCTAAAGATTCAGCTCACAAGTTGAAAAGAGTTATAGAGGTGAATGGCGGTGATAGTTGTACAACATTGTGAATGCACTTAATATCATCGAATTGAACACTTAAAATGGTTAAGATGATAAATGTTATATGTAGTTTATCATATAAAAATTGACAAAGTGAAACTATATCATACATAATATTTGGGGTTAGCATTTTTAGAGGTGGTATTTGTAGCACCTATATATAGAAATTCCACCAAATAGTATGAAAAAGAATAACTCAACTAAATGTTTTCAATGACCCAAATAGATTTATTCCCCTCAAATTATCTTTGTTATATTTCCAAGATAAGTAGCAAACAAAAAATTGTTAGTTTATAGTAAACAATACAAATAACCTTCCATAAATGTTTTCCCTATTTTTACAAAGCTAAACTCTTTCTAAAGGAAGTCTAAAATGTAAAATAGTAGCATGTTATATAACTATATAATGATTATGAACATCTACTATTAATTACATGTATTAGAAAAAAAATAAACAGATTGAGACTTGTTTTACACAACTCTATTTGGGACTCAATCAAACAAAATATCTTTATTGAGCACCTATATTGTTCAAAAATTTAGGCTTGGAAGGGATATCAGGGAATTTAGTCCCTATTTTCATAATCTACAGTAAGTTTTTTAAAAAGTGACACACAGGTGACATGTTGCACATTAACATATTTTCCTTATTCAACTCTCAATACACAGGAAAATTGAAAAATTTTTCAATTAATTTTAGATATTGTAAAGCATAACTTCAGAAATTATAAGTGGTAAGGCAAAAACTTGAACCCGTGTACCAAGACTTCTAATCTTGGGTTTCAGACAATACAGTGTGCTTTGTCAAGCAGGACAGATCACCAACAATATGACAGTAAATAGCAAGATGCACTTATTATTGTGGGCCGTTGTATTCATGAAAAGCTTCCTGGAAGAAGTGAAAATTATAAAGCAGGCATCAAGAAAATGGATAGGACTTGCACAGAACAAGAAAAAAATATTTATAGGGAAAGGGAAAGATTTTAGATTGGAGAAATAGAGTGAAAAAGACAAAAGCAGCAGCAATGCGACCTATAAAAAACAAAGCAAAACAAAATTGTTTAACCACACTAAGTAGAGAGCACAGGATCCTATTAAATTTTATATGGAAAGTATATCTTAATATGGTTACCAAAATGTAAGATATTTTTTCTTCTTTTAGTTTCCTATTATATTGATAAACAATTAGCTTTCCTAAAGAATGTTGAATAACTACACTGCATTTTAAATTAAGAATTGAAGTTAAAGAAAAACATTGATATGTCAAATCAAAAGTGGTCTCATTTATCTTTGCAATAAAATGTCCTCTTCACTCATGAGAAATCTAGCACTAGTAGTAGGAAAAAAACAAAAGTTAACTGGATTTCATTTGGATTCTAGGAGGATAAGTGTGAGTCCAATGCTCCTTTGTACTCATTGTTCTTAAATAGAATCTCTCAAAAGCTTGTGTTGGTTTTCTTAGCTCTACTAGAACAGGAAGTCTAAAGACAGATATTACTGGGATTTCATTGATACTGTTGTGATTAGCTAGTTATTAATAACTAGAGGCCCAGTGCACGAAATTCGAGCATGGGGGTGTGTGTCCCTCAGCCCAGCCTGCACCCTCTCCAATCTGGGACCCCTCAAGGGATGTCCAACTGTCCGTTTAGGATCGGTCCTAAACAGGCAGTCGGACATCCCTCTCACAATCCAGGACTGCTGGCTCCAAACTGCTCGCCTGCCTGCCTTCCTGATTGTCCCTAACCGCTTCTGCCTGCCAGCCTTATCATTCCCTAACCACTCCCCTGCAG
Source organism: Ia io (assembly GCA_025583905.1). NCBI lineage: Eukaryota > Metazoa > Chordata > Mammalia > Chiroptera > Vespertilionidae > Ia > Ia io. The sequence goes on along the minus strand of JAJQQW010000002.1, from coordinate 17,922,787 downwards.
CCTGATTGATGCCTAACTGCCCCCCTGCCAGCCTGTTTGCCCCTAACTGCCCTCCCCTGCAGGACTGATCACCCCTAACTGCCCTCCCCTGCAGGCCTGGTCACCCCTAACTGCCCTCCCCTGCAGGCCTGGTCCCCCCCAACTGCCCTTCCCTGCAGACCTGGTTGCCCCAAACTCCCCTCCTTTGCCGGCTTGGTCACCCCTAACTGCCCTCCCCTGCAGGCTTGATCACCCCCAACTGCCCTCTCTTTCAGGACTGGTCCCACCCAACTGCCCTCCCCTGCTGGCCATCTTGTGGTGGCCATCTTATGTCCACATGGGGGCAGCCATCTTTGACCACATGGAGGCAGCCATCTTCTGTGTTGGAGTGACAGTCAATTTGCATATCACTCTTTTATTAGATAGGATAGGAAAGAAGCAAAGGGAAGGCCAGATAGTATAAGCATTTCATTTGGGCACCTTCACAAGGAAGCTGCAATTTCACACTCCCCAGGGGACATAGGGGCCTATCCCATGCAAAATACTGGGGGAAGGAATCCAACAAAGGGAAAGGTAGGCATATGCCCAATAAATTTGGGGAAACTGGGGAAGGTATTTGCCTGTTAAGCAAATCTGAGGACAGACATAGTTGGCCAAAATGGGCATGGCCACTGTAAGCATGTCAAAATTTGGGAATAAATAATCGCCCAAACAAAGATATTCTCTCGGTTATCGCCGAGGTTGCTCTTATTGCTCACATACTCTTGGTTTTTGTGTATTTGCCTGTGTTTCCTCCATTGCCATGTAGCCCTGAGGACCCCACATGCAGTGAATTAATGGACTACAGAGGGAAACACAAGTAAAAACTAGCCTGATACTGGACTGGACTCTGCTCCAACATGGAAAGGGAACTCTGGACACTGGCTCTGATTTTAGCTCTACTGAAACCCCAGCTATACTTCTATGACTGGACTAAGAGAGATGGGTCTTTGGAAACTCAGGCATTTAAAAAACATTCATTCTCCCATGCAACTGTCAGAAAATTCATTTTCTTGGAATATCACATGAATTCCACCCCTAGCAACAACTAGAGGAGACGAACCCCTCTCATGTTTGTTGCAATCATCCAAATAATATGTCTGTTCCTGCCAACCTTTTTCCCTGGTTGACCTTAGATGTTATAGTGCTTGTTTTCTTTTTTTTTTGCCCATTGCTCTAAATTTTGTGGTGGATAACCACGAAGTATTGAAGAGTTTAATGGTGATAGTCAAATACAGTGCATCAATCTGCATTTTCACTGCCCCTTAAGATGTTGGACAATAAGAGTTTTAATCTATTACTCAAAAAACAAAAAACAAAAAAACCCACAACTCTTAGAAATGTAATGTCCTTTCAAAGAATGTATTTAAAATATTTTTTTTTAAAGAAGATAAAGAATTAACTTGAAGAAGAGAGGCTTAGATGGAGGAATGGCAACAAGTGGCTGTCTGTTCTTGAGCCCAGAGTTCTGAGTAGATAAGTATTCTCAGGAAAATGGAAACAAGATTGAAAATAAAAGGTGGGAGGTAGAACTGAGACTGTAGGAAGAATGGATTTTCCCTGGAGGCCAAATAGAACTCAGATTTCTGTTATATCTCTCACTTACTAAATTTAGGGCTCCCTTCCCAGAGCCTCGGGGGTTTTCTTATCTGAACTGAATGTTTTCCCCTTTAAAAATCTCAATCTTTTTATTTAATATATTTTATTGATTTTTTTTTTACAGAGAGGAAGAGAGAGGGATAGAGAGTTAGAAACATCGATGAGAGAGAAACATCGATCAGCTGCCTCTTGCACACCCCCTACTGGGGATGTGCCCGCAACCAAGGTACATGCCCTTGACCGGAATCGAACCTGGGACCCTTGAGTCCGCAGGCTGACGCTCTACCCACTGAGCCAACCGGTTTCAGCTAAAAATCTCAATCTTTTTAAACTGTGGGATGAAGGAGAGTATTGGTTTTTTTTTTTTTTTTCCTTTTTACCAGTAGTCTATTGCTCAAAGGGAAATTAAATTTGCAGTGACTTCCAGAAAAAAAGAAAAACCAAAGACTCTTCTTTCACAAATGAGAATAATACAAAGTAAAATAAGTCAGTATAAGATTGCTGTGAGCAGGAACAACATTTACTGAAAGCTTCTTTTAAAAACAACCATAAAGGCATTCACTCAACAAGGTTACATTCTTAGGACTTAGGAATTGAAAGAGTTTGCACTACTTACTATAATCAAAAAATCTAAACGTAGCATGAGTTCTTAATGATCAGTTAGCTTAATCTTCCTTTTAAAACATATGGGCAATGCATCCTAGGAAGAGTAAAAATAAGAACTCTGACCTTGGAGCTCTCGGCCCTGTACTCTTTACTGCATTGACTATCAGACTTTTTTGATGTTTTATTTGGACTTCTTCCCTCTCTAGATAATTCCATAACTGCTGCATTTAATTTTACAACTATATTCAGCCGTCCACAATGTTTTTGTTGTCTATTTTACTTTTATAGACAATACTAGAGGCCCGGTGCATGAAATTAGTGCACTGGGGTGAGAGGGGGTGGGGCAGGTGTCCCTCAGCCCAGCCTGCACCCTCTCCAATCTGGGACCCCTCGGGGAATGTCCAACTGCCTGTGGGATTGGGCCTAAACTGGCAGTCAGACATCCCTCTTACAACATGGGACTGCTGGCTCCCAAACGCTCACCTGCCTGCCAGCCTTATCACTCCCTAACCACTCCCCTGCCAGCCTGATCAAGGCCTAACTGCTCCCCGGCCAGGCTGATTGCTCCCAACTGCCCTCCCCTGCTGGCCCAGTAACCCCCAACTGCCCTCCCCTGCCGACCCAGTCATCCCCAACTGCCCTCGCCTGCCAGCCATTTGTCCCCAACTGCCCTCCCCTGCCAGCCATGTTCACCCCCAACTGCCCTTCCCTGTAGGCCTGGTCACCCCTATCTGCCCTCCTCTGCAGGCCTAGTCTCCCCCAACTGCCCTCCCCTGCCAGCCCCATCACCCCCAACTGCCCTCCCCTGAAGCCCTGGTCATCCCTAACTGCCCTCCCCTGCAGGCCTGGTCATCCCCAACTGCCCTCCCCTGCTGGCCTGATCACCCCAACTGCCCTCCCCTGCCAGCCATCTTGTGGTGGCCATCTTTGATCACATGGGGGTGGCCATCTTGTGTGAGGGTGTGAGGGTCAATTTGCATATTACCTCTTTATTATATAGGATATTACTTGTATTTTTTTGTGTGCACTACTGTGACAGGACAATATATTGAGTTGTGTTTTTGTTGTTGTTTTATTGTCTTTGTACTCACTTCTCACCCATTTTCAAGGAGATAAATATACCTTATGAATACTTGTGTTTCAAGGGCAAAAGCAGATTCTGACAGGAAGCCTAGGTCCAAGGATTACTACATCTAGTTATATAATACGCAAACTTGGACAGTGCCACACTGAATAATCTATGTGAATTACATCACCTAGGGTTGTTTGGTGTCCAATCTTCACAACTATTTGTGTTAGTATGGTTACATCAGGGGACACCTGATATCATCATCAATTATAACATTAATACATAAGACTGGAGCACGGGATTGTCTTCTGAAAAATGGGAACTCCATTTTATTTCCATTCCTCATATCCCAGAACACTAGCATAGAATTATATTCAAGATAGGAAAGTAAAAAAATACATTTAGGAGCAGTAGACTGACCTAAGGAAAATGACTTTAAAAATCTTTTAATTTGTACATTCTATGATAAAATGACTATTACATTGTACAAAACAAACAACATATTTTTTATTGATTTCTGAGAGGAAGGGGAATGGAGAGAGGGAGAGAGAGAGATAGAAATATCAATGATGAGAAAGAATCATTGATTGGCTGCCTCCTGTACACTCAACACTGGGGACCAAGCCTGCAACCCAGGTATGTGCCCTGACCAGGAATCAAACACCAACCTCTTGGGTTCATAGGTTGATGCTCAACCACTGAGCCATGCTGGCTGGGCTGGATGCCTCTTTAAATATGAAAAAATTGCCAGGCATAAGAAGACAATTTACAGGAAAACTATTATTTCTTCAACATTCTATATACTTTCTTCCTAGTGGGGAGTTTCATGAGAATAACCCTTTCTCACTTCTCCCCAGAACAGGGGAGGTGGCTTTTATAAGTGACTAGAGGCCTGTTGCATGAATTCATGCTTGGGTGGGGTCCCTCTGGGTGGCCTATGAGGATGGGGCTAAAACCCGAAGTCCAACGCTGCCTGCAGCTCCAACCTGCTACTCCCACTCATCCTGGCCCCACTGCACCTGCTGTGGGCTCATGCTCAATCAGTTCCTATCAAGGAGAGGCTCATGCCACCCCAGCAGCACTCACCAGCCATGAGCCTTGTGTCTGGCTCCCTCCCAAGGGGAGTGGTCTGAATTGCGAGAGGGCACAAGCCAGGCCAAGGGACCCAACCGGTGCAAGATCAGGGCTGGGGAGGAACTGCGGGAGCACTCCAGGGCATGTCCAGCCCATCTCGCTCAGTCCCAATCGGCCAGACCCCAGCAGCAAGCTAACCTACAGGTCAGAGCATCTGCCCCCGGGTGGTCAGTGCATGTCATAGCTAGTGGTTGAGTGGCCTTAGCATATCATTAGCATATTATGTTTTGATTGGTTGAGTAGTTGACTAGTCACCAGATGACCGGCCACTTAACATATTTGGCTTTTATCATATAGGATGAGTTGGAAAGAGACATTGTCAATGAAAATATTTTTCTCTTCATTTCCTTTGGAAAAAGAACTTGCATAATTTGATAGTATTTCAGCCTAGGCTGAAGCAAGGCTAGATAGACACTTTTAGGTACCACTGCACAGAACTATTTTTTAAATCACAAAATTGTTAATTTTCATGTGTACTACAAAGTGATATATATTATTAGTGTGAAGCCTGGCAATCAGCCCTTCTGATAATTAATGACATTTCCCAACAGGCAGTTTCCTTCAGCCCAAGCCATTCTATGACAAAGTAGTAGAAATAACCGCTGTGGCACACTAGTGAAAATGCCTTCTCATTGGAGTGTGAGACTAGTCACTAAAATGTTCTAACAAAGAAAAAGCAGCACTGAGTGCCAGAGGGCTGGGCCCCATAGGGAAAATGGACCATGGGAAAGGATGGCAACCATAGGAAGACCGGGGATCTAGGATGCAATTAATAGCACACTCTAAACTTTGCAAAAAAGGTACCAACAATCTGAATATCACCCTCTGACACAGAAGCTGGTTTTTACAGGTAGGGTATCATTCAGCTCACTTGTTCCCAAATGATATAGTAAATATAATATGCCCTTCAAAATCTCTGGATGAGAAAGTTCCACAACTGAGTTAAAGTCTAAAATCATGGGCTCTTAGCCATTGGCATACATTGATTGATATCTGCTAAAGCTGAAACCTACTTTTTTTTTTCTTTTCATCTACCTTCTTACACCCAGATAAAACTGAATCATTGCTTCGCATTTTGGCAACTGTAACTATTGAGTTCTGAGAAGGTAATTTTGCCTTGAAAAACTGCTCCAAGAACAAGGAATTCATTTGTCTTCTAAATGGGTTATATATGAGGCCAGTGATTAATAACATTATGTGTACCATTAACTGTTTCTACTATTTTCAAGTAAAGTTTTTGAGAATTTATGCCTTGATTTAACCTAACACTGGTTTTCTTGAATTAACTGTGCCCTTTTCAATGAAAGATAGTCCAACTTGCACATCCCAGAGGAAGCCAATTCCTCCCTGAGGGCTTGAAACCTTCTAAATGACATTAGCAGAGCCTGAGAAAGATAGCACTTTGCTTTTCACTGAAGTTCAATTCTTATACATAAGGTAATACGATTTAGGCTCTTATTTAGAAGCTATTTATTTAATTGTACTTCAATTCAAAAGAGGATTTAATTTTTATAATTTTAATTTCCCCTATATATTTCACAATGGGAGTAGGTTAACATTCATTTTTAAAGCATCTCTCTAATGCTGAAGTTTTATCTCATTGCTTAACTTCTGATAGCCTGTGTTGGATAACACAGCTGGCTCTAATGTGGGCTGCATAACACAGTGAACTTCAGATTGAGGCACAGGTTTGACTTGAAGTTGATTTATTTAATGTACAATCCTGATCTATTTCCTAGGCTTTTGAGGGCAAAATCTATATTTCCAATCAGTTTCCTGGATGGGTACCCAAAGCAAATTTGTTGCAGGAGTGGATTTGTCATGAAACTTACAAAGCTTAATCTTAAGGGCTTCTCATGTGCATAGCCTCCTGCCAAGGCCTTAGGAGGAACCCAGCAATATGTTCACATGGTCATATATGTTGGCAATATCCTCACCATTACAATCAGGTAAGACCATTGTCTGTTTTTACTTTGATTTCACTTTCATCCTAGTTTCCCTCTTGTGGGTGGTGTTTAAGCATCTGCAGGTATTTTTTAGATATAAATAGAAGATGATTTAGTGTTAGTTTAGAGGCATTGCAGGCATACCATTCATGATAATGTTTGTGTAGAGTTAAATTACTGCCAGCTGTCTTGATATAGAAGTGACTTCCAGTAATGCTACTACTACTACTACTCAGCAAGCTGACTCCCCAGGAATGGTAACATACTACAGAGCCAGAGTCAATATAATTCAAACATTTCCAATGGTGTCAGCACTAGAAGCACCTGGGTAATGGAGGAGAAACCGATTCAGATGTATAGAACTGATAACCAGTGTGGACCACCCAGTTACTAGACATAGGGAAGATTTTCTTCTTATTGATATCTATTCAAAATTAAAGTTTTCTTATATCAGTAAAGTATTCAATAATGAAGTATTCAATCAATGATAACAATTATGTTTCCTGTTTTAATATATAAACTGTGCAAATAGAATTTATAAAAATTCCTATGCTTTTTCTTATAAACATAAAAACAACTGCCTAAGGACACATTTTATGCATTTCAACTCTGAATACTCAAAATATATGTTTCTATTAACCATGACAGCAAAAAAAGACTAAAATATTTTCCATTATTTCTATAGAAAATTATACTACAACTAGTGGCCCAGTGCATGATATCACATGCAATAGGCCACCCGCCGGTTCCTCAGGAGCCGGCAGGAGCTGCAGCACACATGCGGGAGCAGGCGAGAGCCACACTGCTTCCATGGGAGCTGGCTGAAGGGAGCTGCTCTGCTTCTATGGTTGCTGTGCCGCTTCTGTGGGAGGTGGGAGTGAGCCGCCGCCACCAGCGGGAGCTGGGAGGGAGCCACTGCTGCTGACCGCAGGAGCAGGGGCAGGGACCTAGAGGTGCTCCATGCATCTCCTGGTGACCAGTTATACACGCAGCCCCACCCCTCGCTGTGCACAGCCCTGCCCAGCCTGTTGAACAGTCATTACTGTGATGCAGTAACAGACAATTTGCATATTACCTCTTTATATATATAGATTATTGCTATAGGAAGGAAAAATCACAGAGAACAAAAAAAGCCAGTACTATAAATTACAACATCTCTTTAGAGATATGAAAGAATAAATTTCCACCATAGAACAAGAAAATGTTCAGAAAATAAGAAACCTTAGAAATATGTATATAAGAATGCTTGGAAATTAAAAACATGATAGAAGTGAAAATGGCAAAGGAGGGTTTTTAAGATAAGCTTGAGAAAATTCTCCAGAAACAAACAAACCAAAAGAAAAAAAAGAACAAAAAATAAATATATGTAATAGGAGAGAAAAATGTTTAAAATAATTTTATGTATTACACTAAGCTATTCAATTTATCATTAACTGAAAAAGTGAGAACAGCAAACATGAGGGGAGAAAGGAAAAAAGGAATAATTAAAAAAAAACATTTTAGATAAACATAAATTTCCATGTTGAAAGGTCTAACCAAGTAGTAGTCACAATTAATAGAAAAATTAAACACAGTAACACAGTAAGATACAGCGTAGGAAATTTTCAAATACTAGGGATGAAAACAATGGCCTACTGGAGAAAACAAAGCTGAGAGACAGAGAGAGAGAGAGAAAGAGAGAGGGAGAACTTTCATGTAGAGGAACCAGCATGAGAATGACATTGAACTTTTGAACAAGACTGGACACTGTTTTTCAAAATCCTAAAGAAAAATTATTTGCAAGCTAAAATTCTGTATCCAGACAATTTCTTGGTACTCTTTCTCTCAGGAAGCTATTGGATAATATTCTCCACACACACACACAAAAAAAAAAAAAAAAAAAAAAAAAAAAAAAAAAAGAGAGAGAGAGAGAAAGAGAGAGAGAAAGAAGTAGTTCTGGGTTCCAGAGAAACAGTGGGTCCAGCACAGGAAGTCGGCGAAGGAAATGGCCATGGCGATTGCTGTATGGCAAGTGCAGAGTGATCTGCATTCAGACATGTTAGCAAATGACAAGTGATTGTATTGTATATAGAGTCTATATATATTGATGCATTTATCAGGTTTCTATTGCTGTATAACAAGTTACTACAGACTTTACCAACTCATAACAATATCCAAGTATTATCTCATGGTTCTGTAGATAGAAGTGCATGGACATGGATGGAGCCCTAAGTATCTGTTTAGGACTTCTCTGGGCTAAAATCTTGGTGTCTGATCCCTTAATCTGGAGGATATGGGAGAGAATTTGCCTCCAGGTTCACTCAGGTTGTTGGTAGGATTCAGTTCTATGCTGGTTTTCTTGCTGGCTTTTGTTTTCCAAGGTCCATTCTCAGGTTTAAGAGGGCACCTGAATTCCTTGGCTCTTGGTCCTCTTCATGTTGAAAGCCAGCAGTAGTGGGTGGAGTCCCTCTCACGCTTTGAATCTCTGTTCTCCAAGTTTGCCTCATTTCTCCTGCCTAGTTTTCTGCCACATCTCTTTAAGTGGGTCTTCTGCCTTCCTCTTCTTTTTTTTAAGGGCTGCTGTAATTATATGTGGCTTTTCAGATACTCCAGTATAATCTCTCTAGTTAAAGCCAGCTGATTAGCAATCTTAATTTTGTCTGCAAAATCATTTCACAGCAGTATCTAAATTAGTGTTTCATTGAATAACCGGAGGAAGGACATGAATCTTGTGGCATATCTTTACAATCAATTCTGTATGCCACACTGAATAATAGTACTTGAATCACCATAATAATATAAACACTGACTATTGATTTTACTAAAGTTTTTTTTTTATGTAAAATTTTTGAGAGGATAAGGGGGAGGGTATTTTTGCAGTAATTTGAAATGATTTTTTGGGAGGAGAAGTGTAGGAGACTTAAAGTACCCTTTAATTACAGAAATATCTAAATTTGTGAAAACTTGAAATATGAGCCAATCATTTAGAAACATGGAGGCAAATACTATGACAAATTAGCTAAATGAATTAAAAACCCATGGTTCTAAAGAATAAGACAATCATGATGAGGATTTAGGGGCAAGAGACTATTTTTGTATTTATAGACCATGTAGTATTATTTTTTGTATATTAGCACTTTGCTTGTAAATTATTATTACCTTAATAAAAATTGAAATAAGCAGGAGATACACTAGAAATTGTGTCAATTATCTTTTAAGTTACTGACCCATCATTTTAAAAGATAATATGTGGGTTTCTCTTGGGTTATGAGTTACGTTTTATCTCTTCTCTGATATTCTTTTGTTCATGAACATTGGTACACATTAATAACTATGCGTAATGAGGCTGAGTTTGCGTACAAAATTCATATGCCCAAATAAAGACTCAGAAAACCTTGGACTCATTTGCTTTCTTATAAATGAACTGTAATCTAAATTGGTTTACTGAGTTTCAGAGCGCTAAACTAATGAGCCATAGTGGTATATTTGACTAGTTTACTTAAATAATACAATTTGCTTAAAGTATATTTGAAAAGACCTTTACCACTAATTGGACAAAAAAATTAACTCCTAAAACCAATTAGTATTTTGTAAGCTTTAATGTTCACTATAACTCCATGATATGGAGGTCATGTCTCTCAAGGGAAATAAAGCCCACTCCACCATGGATCACGTAATTTAGCTTTATTCCTGAACATCACTTTGTAAGGCTAGATCATTGTTAAGGTACCTTTCCCAGAGTGGGAACTTTGTCATAAATTTATTAATTTGGAAGGCTTAATCTCTTGAGCATGGCAATAAATATTTTTTAGAAAATTATTATTTTACAAGGAAAACATAGAGATGATGTTTTCCAAGGTTAATACACAAAAGGAAAACATTATTGAAAAAATTGCATTTACAGAGATATTTACAACAATTTATATATTTTATTTTTTTAATCATCCAAAATTGGTTGAAGAATGCACATATGCCTTCTCATTGACAAATAAGCCCATTCATTCTAGGGTTACCTAGAATATCAGATAGTTATTACTGTGATTCCAAGCAAAATTTAAATAACTAGAGATGCCAGAAATATCTTCAGGTAAATGTCTGCAGCAAATATTTAATGCTTAAAAATGAGTCATTAGTCATATTTAGTAAAAGAAAACAGATGCAGCAATTAATTATATTTTTAATGGGGATGGAAAGAGCAACATAAAATGTAGATGAGTTCCATTGTGTGGTATCTCAGTAATATAGAAACTATGAAACATTCCGATTAAGCATTAATCATTCATGGGGCAATTAATTTTAATTAAGGCAAGTACAGAATCCCATATGGTTTTAGACACCATCATATTCATTAATACAAGTAGACTGAGAGGAACCGTTTGGAACATTTTGGTTGACAGCAGTGGTGGGTAGCCCTGGAGACACCCGGTTAAACATCTTCTAATTTTTATCCTGCTGTGCTTCAGTGGGCAAGAATCCATGTTTAACAGTCTTTGGCATGATGGTGTGTGTGAGAGAAATTTATTGTGTGTATCATTTCTTTGAAAATCTATATCACACACTGATTGGGAAATGGGATGTGCTCACTTTGCACGTTTTGCTGATGTGTGCTCCTTCAGTGCTTATTGAACATGCACATATTTATTTCTTTCCCATACATCCGCAGGCATACATATACAGACAAACATACTTATGCTAGTGCCTAAATACGAGTCTTCCTCTTTTTATATATGCTGTTCTGTATGTATTATTTATTTATTGCTGCATAACAAACTACCTCCCAAACTTAGAGGCTTAATCCATCCATGCTATGTATTATGTCACACATTTTCTGCAGGTCAGTAATTCAGGGGAAGCTTAACGGTTTAGTTCTGATTGTGGGGGAGTGGGGTCTATAATGAGGGTGAAACTAAGATGCCAGCTGGATGCATAGGCACCTGAAAGCTTATCTATGGCTGGAGGATCTTCTTCAACAGATGCTCATACATAGGGTTATTAGGAGACCTCAGTTTCTTTTTTATTTATTTTATTTTTCAATTACAGTTGATATTAAATGTTATGATAGTGCCAAGTGTACAGCATAGTGGTCAGACATTTTTATAACTTACAAAGTGATGCCCCAATAAGTCTAGTACCCACCTGACACCACATCTAGTCATTACAATCTTATTGACTAAACTTCCTGTGCTGTCCTTTACATCCCATGACTATTTTGTAGCTGTCATCTTATACTTCTTAATCCCTTCATCTTTTCACCCAGTCCTCCAACCCCCCCTTCCTGTTTGGCAAACACTTTGTTCTCTGTATCTATGAATCTGCTTCTGTTTTTTTGTTTATTTTGCTCTTTAGATTCCACACATAAGTAAAATCACCTGGTATTTGTCTTTTTTTGTCTGACTTATTTCACTTAGCATCATACCCTCTAGGTCCCTCCATGTCATTGCAAATGGTAAGATTTTGTTCCTTTTTTATGGCCAATATATATAAATATTATGAATATATGTAATCTTCTTTATCCAATCATCTATTGATGTACACTTAGGTAGTAGTTTTCATATTCTATATCTTGGCTACTGTAAATAATGCTTCAATAAACATAAGGATGCATATATCTTTTTGAATTAGTATTTTGAATTTTTTCCAATACATCCCTAGAAGTGCTCATTTTATTTATGGATTTTTTTCAAGAGGCCTCAGAGGGTTTTTATGTAAATCTCCCATTAGGGCTGCTTTCCTGGCCTCACAACATGGCAGCTTGTGTCTCTAGAGCAAGTGATCCCAAAGAGCAAGTGAAAGTTGTAATGTCTTTTATGACTTAGCTTTGTCGTATTTCACAGTAGCCTACTGACAGACCTATTCAGTGTGGGAGGGGTTGACACAAAGGCATGGATACCAGCAGTTGACAATCTCTGGAGACCATCTTGGAGGCTGGCAACCACAATGCTGACCAGTATGGAATTATAATGAGATCCTTAAGCTTTATTCCTATCTCCACATAATCATTCTATATTACCTGTCTCTCCTAATGGACTATCAGCATCATAAGGGCAGTGACAAGGTCTGGAATTCATCATTAAATAAGTTTAAGCTTAGAATCATATTAAATAGAATGCATTTTGAATGGTTATTTTGCAAAAGATACTTGATTGTAGCTATAACAGCCCAACATGCATTGTTTTATTAAGATTGCTTTTAGTTTTTGGAGGTATTGTTTAATCAATGGCCTTTTTCTTAAAGACACAAAGGACCATCACTTAAAACAGTTATATTTGTCTACAGAATAAAAGCACTGGGGAAATGTTTTATGATTTGTGCAGGTAAGGTTAAATACACTTTAGTATTTATTAAGCAACTAGAGGCCCAGTGCACAAAATTCGTGCACGGGTAGGGTCCCTAGGCTGGCCAGCGATCAGGGCTGATTGGGGACTTCTGGCTGCCAGCTGGGGCCTTCCTTCGTTCTGCACCTCCCTCTGGTGGTCAGTACATGTCATAGTGAGCAATCGAACTCCTGGTCTCCCGACTGAACTCCCAAGGGGACATTTTGTATATTAGCCTTTTATATATATATATATATACTAAAGGCCCAGTGCACAACATTTGTGCACTGGGGGGCGGGGGGGGGGGAGATCCCTCAGCCTTGCCTGCAAGCTCTCTAAGTCCAGGACCCCTCAGGAGATGTCTTCCTTCCAGCTTAGGCCCCACTCATAACAACCGGTTGGTCTGTCATTTGGTTGATTTGCATATTATGGTTTTATTATATAGGATAGATAGCCTTTTTCTTAGTAAGCCATCTATAATAATAAAAGTGTAATATGCTAATTAGACCGGACTTCCTTCCAGATAAAGCTGCAGCAGGTAGGGGCCGCAGCAGAGGCCCTGGCCATGGCCGCAGCAGCTAAGGCCCTTGCACAAATGTCGTGCATCGGGCCTCTAGTGTCTTAATAAACCAATGCCAGGTTATCTTGCTTATCAGTAAGTATGGCTAGAATTGCTTTGAATGATATTACTTTGAATTTTATTATTTCTGAGAATTGAAAATTAAACACTAAACTTTTATAAATGTTATTTTTTTTGTATTAGATGTAGAAAGTGTTAGTTTTGAATAGTAATTGCCTTTACTCTTCATGTTTCTTGCCTAAAGTGATTCTTTTTATATTTAAAAATATGTACATTAAAAAAAGAAATAATTCGCCGAAACCGGTTTGGCTCAGTGGATAGAGCGTCGGCCTGCGGACTGAAAGGTCCCAGGTTCGATTCCGGTCAAGGGCATGTACCTTGGTTGCGGGCACATCCCCAGTAGGGGGTGTGCAAGAGGCAGCTGATCGATGTCTCTCTCTCATCGATGTTTCTGATTCTCTATCCCTCTCTCTTCCTCTCTGTAAAAATCAATAAAATATTAAAAAAAAAAAAAAAAGAAATAATTCAATGACAGTTGAAACCTTTTAAAGCATCAAAAATAGTAGCCATTTTGGTAAGTGTTTTTTTGTTTGTTTTATCCCTTTGGTTAGATTTACTTCTTTCAAACACTAATACGAATATAATGTGCTTATTTAAAAAGATGTATAACAGAAGATTTTATGGATTGCCATAACCAAATTATTTTGTCTAGATTAGGAGGATTTTCATAGGATTAATTAGAATGACTAAGGAAAAATGAAATTTCATTTTAAAAATTACTTTATTTGATCCATAATTTTGATCATCATTTTATAATATATTTACCTATTTTCTACTTTTAAAATTATTACTCTGGGAGAAATAAATCTTCCATTTATTCAATACACATTTATTAACATTTCTCACCAATCAAGAAATGCGTGACTCTGTTACCATAAATTTACTCTTTAGTTGGTATAAGAGATTATCAAGATCCAAGAATCATCTTTTATTTATATCAACTATTAATGCTCATATTCATGAGTACAGAAGCCTTAACACTAATACAACAATGTGTATGCTGATGTGTTTTTTTCTCAATATAGTTTAATTATAGGACATTATTAGATTCTGAAAAAAAAATCAATTTATTTAATCAAGTATACTATTTAATTGGATTCTGATTAAAATTAGGTTTTATTATTTTAATAACTATAATACTCTTAGTCAGAAAATAATATTCAAAATATTGATAAACATTGGATTGATAATCTACTCAAAACTTAAAGGCTAAAAAACAACAACATTTATTATCTCAAAGTTTCTAAAGGTCAGAAGCCTGGTCATTGAAGCGTGGTTCCTCTGGCTCAATATCTCTCAAGAGATTGCCTCAGAGTCAGCAGAGCTGTAATCCTTTCAAGGCTCAACGGAGGGGATCCTCTTCTAAAGCCCCTCCACTGGAGTGAGGACTCCGCTCCTCACTGGTTGCTGAGCAGAAGCTGTTCTTGGTTCCTTCCCTGGGGGGCATTCCGAAGGGTAGCTCACCATTTGCCAGCTACTTCATCACACCGAAGAAGAGAAGAACAGAGAGGGTATTGGAGTCTGGAAGAAAGTAATCCAAAGGAGCAGGTCCTATGGAAGAAGAGATTATCTGCCAAAGAGGCAGCAGGTGGAGTAAGACTGTTTCCCTAGGCCTGACAGTGAGCAAGATGCACATCTGTGTTTGGAGGTAGGACTGAGGGCAGCAGAGCTCTCGCCAGAACATTCTGCAGAGTGCTGTTGCCTGTTATTTCTAACAGTGTGGCTCTTTACCAGGTTTTTCAGCAATAGCAACAATGACATAAACTCAACAAGATTATTTTAATTAATTCCATGTCTCCTTAAATTGTCTAAAGTCAGGTTCTGCTGCCTGCATCTAAGTGCCCTGATGAATACATTTATTTTCCTCACTCATCATTCAGACTTTCTCCAAGAAAGCATGAGTTTTAATATAGCATGACTGTTAAAAACCATGATCTTATTAAGCAATGTCACCTCACTAAGTTTAATTTAAAAAAATATATAATAGCTTTAAAAAATAAGTAATAAAGTTAGGTTTACCTTTTTGACAACATACTCATTTCATAAAGTTTTATGTATTATTCTATAACTATGGAATTCATTTATATTATACATAATCATTTAAACTTACTATGCAGTTTTTCTAGTGTCGAGTATTACCTAATGGCTTTCACATAGATTATTTTATTTAATTTTCACAACTACTGTCTGAGATATGTTGGGCTATTTATTAAGATAAGAAAACTCAAATGTTGAAAGGTTACGTAACTAAGTCAAAGTGATACCACTGACAAGTAGGATTGAAAAGTAGGATTCAAATCCAGATGGTCAAAAACTCTGAGCCCTTGCTCTCAGACACAATACTATTATGCTTGTTTTCAAAGTCCATATTAAACAGTAAAAATACGGCACTATCCAAAGTGAGATGGCCATGTAACATAAGGCACAAAAGAAAAAAATGTACTCATTGGACTAATGTGAGAAATGCTACACATCAAAAGTTATCATGAAGAGAGTAAAGAAGGCAAGTTCCATGGTGGCAGAAGCTCACAATGAATGCATCTGACAGAGACTCCTATCCTATATAATAAAACTCTAATATGCAAATTGACTGAACAGCAGAATGACCAGTCGCTATGATGTGTACTGACCACCAGGGGGCAGACGCTCAATGCAGACCTGCCCCCTGGTGGTCAGTGTGCTCCCACAGGGGGAGCGCTGCTTAGCCAGAAGCTGGGCTCACAGCTGGCGAGCGTGGTGGTGACGGCAGCCTCTCCCGCCTGTGCTGCAGGCGGGCCATAAGGAGTGAGGGGCCCCAGACTGCAAGAGCCCTGGACTGCGAGAAGGATGTCTGACTGCTGGCTTAGGCCCGATCCCCAGGGGCACCAGGCCTAAGCCGGCAGGTGGACATCCCCCGAGGGATCCCGGACTGCAAGAGGGTACAGGCCAGGCTGAGGGATGCCCCCCAGTGCACGACTGTCATGCATCAAGCCTCTAGTGTACAATAAAGAGCTTCTACAAATCAACAACAGTGACAATGATACAATACCCAATAGATATGAACAGGCAGTTCACAAAATAAGATGCACAAAGTTAAATTAAAAGGTACTCAACTTCATATTTCATCAGAGAAATGCAAATGTAAAGTACAGTGGTTACTGCTATGTCCCCTTTCTTCCAATAGCTAAAATGAAAATTATGTCCATTATTTGTAAAATGTGGAATATCTGAAGAGCTTATGTACTACTGCTTGCAGTGTATATTTCTACTTCAGAAAATGTTGCCAATGTTGCTCAGAGCTAAACAAATGCAAATCCTGTGACCGAGAAGTTAAACTACTAGTTATACAAAAGTGAGAAATGATTTCACAGATTAATCAAAAGCATAAAACAATGTTACAACAGCACAATATATACTAATAAGAGGTTAATATGCTAATTAAACCAGACATCTTCCGGACGTCCTTCTGGACAAAGCCATGGTGGTGGGGGCCGAGGCAGAGGTGGTTAGGGGCAATTAGACCGGCAGTTGGGGATAATCAGGCCTGCAGGGGAGGGCAGTTAGGGAGCGATCAGGCCAGCAGGCAGAGGCGGTTAGGGGTGATCAGGTTGGCAGGGCGAAGCAGTTAGAGGCAATCAGGCTAGCAGGGGAGCAGTTAGGGGCAGCAGGCCTGCAGGGGAGGGCAGTTGGGAATGACCAAACCTGCAGGGGAGGATAGTTAAGGGGAGATCAGGTCAGCAGGGAAGAGCAGAAGGGGGCGATTAGGTCAGCAGGCAGAGGCAGTTAGGGACTGATCAGGCTAGCAGGGGAAGGCAGTTAGGGGTGATTAGGGCGGCAGGGGAGGGCAGTTAGGGGGTGATCAGGCTGTCAGGGGAGGGCTGTTAGGGGCGATCAGGCTGGCAGGGGAGAGAAGTTAAGGGGGCGATCAGGCCGGCAGGGGACCAGTTAGGGGCAGCATGCTGCCAGGCAGAGGTGGTTAGGGGCAATTAGGCAGGCAGGCAGGTGAGCAGTTAGGAGCCAGTGTTCCTGGATTGCGAGAAGGATGTCTGCCTGCCGGTTTAGGCCCGATCCCTCAACCGGCAGGCAGATATCCCCTGAGGGGGTCCTGGATGGAGGGGGTGCAGGTTGGGCTGAGGGATTCCCCCCTCCCATGCACAAATTTCATGCACCAAGCCTCTAGTTTTTAATAAAACACAACAAACTAAATACCCATCAATAGAAAACAAGATATTTGCATGGATGGGCAAAGTAGGTTTATTGTTGTAATACCAATAAATAATGCAATAATTAATAAATAGTAATACAAGTATAAACTGTGTTTCACATACTCACAACTATAAACATACTTTTGCCCACCCCTGTATTTAGTGATGTAGTTATACAATTGTATACTGCATTGCAATAGGAAGGCACATCTCTTGCTATTAAAACCAAGCATGCAGAACAGTGTGCAGATAGTCAGAACACAGCTTAGTGAATTTGGCAAAAAGAACACACCTGTGAAACCAGTCTTGGATTAAACCTTAGAGTATGCTGGCACAAGAGCAAACCCTTCCCTTGTGTTCCATCCCAATCACTATTCCTCCAAAGACTACCACTATTTTGATTTCTAACACAGAGTCATATCCCCTCTTTTGGGACTTTATGTACATTTAGTTGATTAGTACAGCTGCTTTGTGCTTTGTTTTGTTGATAAACACTATGCTTGTGATATTCTTTCACTGAGACCATATTTTGGCCTTGTAGGGGTATTTTCTTAAACCATGTCAAGGAACACAAATCGTAAAAATCAACTGTTCAATTATATCAACATGACTAAAATTATGTATAAAATTACCATTATTAAAATAAAACAAACAGAGAAGTAATTTACATCATATTATACAGGCAAAATATTAGTATCACAAATGTATAAAAAACTAAAAAAGATATTCAAAATATAAGCAAAGGATTTTAGCATATTCTCAGAAGGTGGAATCTATTAAGTTATAACAAATTATAATAGTTTTCCTTTCTTGTGTAACAAATTTTCATAAACATAGCAACTGAAAACAACCTTTACTCTCTTGCAGGTCTCATGGGCAAATGTCTAAGTACAGGTAGAATCCTCCGCTCAGGATCTCATAGGCTGAAATCAAATGTCAATTTAGCTACAGGTTCCTCTTCTAAGATCATTCATGCTTTTTCAAAGAACTCAGTTCCTTGCAGGAAAGCACCCCCCTTCTTATTAGCTATCATTTCAGAACCATTTTCAGCTTCTAGAAGCTGCCCTCTGGTTTTTTTCCTCATGCATCTCTGCTCCTACAACATAGAAGTTTATGTGTTCAAGGCCAGCCAAAGAGCATCTCTGGCATTGAGTCTCTCCCTTTTAAAGAGCTCCCACCTAATTAAGTCCCACTCAGATGATCTCCATAACTTAATATCTGTTGATTAAGAAACTTACATTGAAAAATCCCTGACCTTAATTACATCTGTAAAAATTCTTTGCCAATAGCATAAAATAATCACAGAAGTGATTGATATCTGATCATATTCACAGGTCTCACCCATAACCTTAGGGATTATATAAGGGCATGTATACCAAGGGACTAGCCTCTTTGGGGTCATATTAGAATCCTGTCTATTATAAGCATCATTGGGTGTAGGGAGGATAAATGGTGATGGATGGAGACTGGAGTTGGAGTGGTGAACACACAATCCAGGGAACAGTTGTATTGTCAGAACACAGCCTGGTGAATTTTGGAGAATTATGCACCTCAAAAACTTTATAATTTTGTTAACCAGTGTCATCTCATAAATTCAATAAAAAGGAAATAAAATAAAGTGAAAACTATGTATTTAAAGAAATTAACAACATTTCATCTCAAATCTATTGGTCTGTATATTGAAATTCCTGGTCAAATTTTGTTAAGGATTATAGAAAGGGAATCTCTCATACACTGTTTGGTGTTTGGTTTTTTTTTTAATCATATAATCATTAAGGAACTTTTTATGAAAATATAGAGAAAGCAGAAAATGAATGTATCTTATGACCCTATAATTATAATATATATATATATAAATGTATATGTACATATATATATATGTGTATATATATATATATATGTATATACCTTAGATATAATTTTGTGTGAGTGTAGATGGGGTGAAGAAAATGTAGTGAAGGTGAAGGTGATAATCAAAGAATAGTCAAAAGGATGAGAAATAGCTAAAAAATTGCTGACCCACAGATCAAGACTATAGCTACAGAACTTATTCTAATCTTCTCTCATTCTCCTGAGGAGGGAAAGAGCAAGCTTAATTTTAGATCATATCAGCATTCTAATTTGGAGAGGCTGTTTTAATAGTAATGGCAGGGTCACAAAACTTTTTGAATCATTAATGACAGAAAAGTTTTCATGCTGATCTTGGATCTAACTTTATAAAGTGTGGCTCTCTGGCATTTTCTAAAATGATTGTAATGAATAAAATATATCAGCAGGATAATAAAAACTTGATATTGTGAAAAATATAAAACACCATAAAGATCTGAGTGAGGCCATTCGAAAAGGGAATTATAAGAGATCTAAAGTACTCTACTGAGATTGTTTTTTGAAGAGGCCTTGATTTTGCCTGTTAATTTTAATGTGTCAGTAGTTATATTCCACTCAATGGGTATTAATATCAAAGTATATCAAAGTCATAAGTGCACCATTTATTAATTTAGTATATTACACTGACTGCACTTTGCCACCATCCCATTACCCATTCCACAGAATTTGCCACTCTTCCTTCAGAAACAATAGCTCATGGGAGTGGAACAGATCTTTTTGTCTCTCTATCCTGCACATGTTCACTTAGAATAGAATCCAAATACCTGGAGTGATGTCAGCAAGATGTTAGAATAGGCAATTGCAGATTTCTTTCCCCTCCTCCCCCCTAGAAATACCAACTTAGCAATAACATACAATCCACAAAGTGTAAAGTTTCTGTGAGAACTCTAGAAACCAGGTAGGAAATTACAGTGCCCCAGGAAAGCTTAAAGCTCAGAAAATCAGCAAGAAAACGAGTCAGAAAAGCTGTTTTATTTCAAACATTGTAGTTCCTCCCCCAACCTGGCACAGTTCACAATCCGGAGGAGAAGCCCAACTTGTGGCTTCTGCCATGGGAAGGAAGGGGAAAACCAGAACAACCATTCAACATGCTGGCTTTTCAGGAACCTCCTTGAGGGGTTGGTTTCTGTCTTTCTGGACTCCAAACAATGAAGGGGAACCACGAACTTTGGATGCCTGAGGGTGGCTGAGAATGAAAGAAAGCTCAGTGGCTTAGAGTGGTAGCAGCACCTGGAAGCCTGCAGTACTGCAAACAGGTATCAGAGGGAGCAAGAGATTTCAAACTCCTGTTAAAGCAACTGGAAATTACTTGCATATGCCCAGAGAAAATGTAATCCCCAAAAAGGGTTGAGGGGCCCCCAGAACCTCTAGCCAAGCTGATTGGTGATGGTCTTCCTTTGCATGGAGCCTGTCAGAAAAGGTGGAGAGAATAGCTGTGTTTTTGAGGAAACACCATGCTGTTTTCCACAGTAGGTACTCCATTTTGCATTCCTACCAACAATGCACGAGGGTTTCCTTTCCTCCACATCTGCACCAGCCTCAGCAATCTTGAGAAAGAAAGAAAAAAAAATGTTAGAGGTAATGCCGGACGTTGGGCATCATTTATCGCCAATAAATGATGGTTTTCATCCAGCATCTAGAAGGGTCCAGCAATCTGGAGAAGAGCTGTGCATAAATTAATAAAGAGTCCAATGACCAAACATAATTTTGAAAGGCATTTGGGGGTGGGGGGTCAGAGGAGCTTGGCTGAAGAAACCAAGATCTTCTTGTCTCAGGACCTCTTTCTTTTTATTAACACAATTTGCCCTAAGCCAAGGTGGAGGTATACACATCAAAGGGTAGGGTTAGGTACAGAATCCATTGTTAGATTGGGGAATTACCTCTGGCTGTTCAGGTGTTTGGCCCGCAGGAGGCAATAACATGCAGATTAAGATGCCCTGAGCTGTCTGGAAGCAAGCAATCATCCTTTTCAGGTTTGGGGAAATGCCGTTAGCCATTCCCAACGATAACATATGTGACTCAGCCCTTGTTGAGTCCCCAACCTTTCAATGAAACTCTTGCAATTATGACATGCTGGAATTGACTTCTGGCAAGAGATATCACAATAACAGATATCAAACTATACTACAAGAACATTGCACTCTAAACAGCATGGTACTAGCATAACAACAGGCATATCAATCAATGAAATATTAACATACCAAAATGCTCAATTAATATTTGACAAAGATGGCAAGAGCATAGAATGGAGTAAAGACAGTCTCTTCATTAAATGGTGTTGAGAAAATTTGACAGGTGCATAGAAAAATGAAACTAGACCACCAACTTACACCATAAACAAGAATAAACTTAAAATGGATAAAAGACTTAAATGTTAGTTGTGAGACCATAAAAATTCTAAAAGAAAACATAGGCAGTAAAATCTCAGACATCTTTCAGAGCAATATGGCAAGGGAAACAGAGGAAAAAATAAACAAATGGGACTGTATCAAACTAAAAGGCTTCTACATAGCAAAAGAAACCATCAACAAAATGAAAAGGGATCCCACTGC
This sequence comes from Ia io, assembly GCA_025583905.1. Classification (NCBI taxonomy): domain Eukaryota; kingdom Metazoa; phylum Chordata; class Mammalia; order Chiroptera; family Vespertilionidae; genus Ia; species Ia io. The sequence continues at coordinate 17,900,859 of JAJQQW010000002.1, read as the reverse complement.
ATGGGAGAACCTATTTGCCAATGATACATCTGATAAAGGGTTAATTTCCAAAATATATAAAGAACTTACAGAACTCAACAACAGGAAGACAAACAATCCAATTTAAAAAGTGGGCAAAGGACTTGACACTTTTTTAGACACTTCTCCAAAGAGGACATATGGATGGCCAATAGACATACGAAAAGATGCCCAATGTCACTAATAATCAGAGATGTAAATTAAAACCACAATGAGACATCCCCTCACACCTGCCAGATGGCTACCATAAATAAATCAACAAAAATACCTTTTACTATATGAGTTTGTGAATTATCAAATATTTATACATTCTGAATTTTATGAACCTAATTTTGTTTTGAAACTTGGAAGCATAGAAGATAATTTAGTCTTTCAATTTGATGCTAATTTGATCAATAGAAAATTAAAAACTAGCTGCATGTGAATTATTGTTTTTGACATATTTTGAAATTTGACTATACCACTACTTTGTTTTGTTTTAATGTTTGTGATAAAAGATGGGATATAAAATTATTGATGATCTAAAATCTATAGCTAATTTGTCATGTTGTAAAATTTCTATTTATCATTTGAACAGTATTTAGAATGCTTAAATCAAAAATATCTTCATTGTAAACTTCTTTTATTTTGTTGCTAACTGGGATCTAGGATATAACACTTCCTTTTTAAACAGCTTATTTGCAAAATCAACTTTATATAGGTCATGGAGTTACTGTGATTTGAGAAAGTTTTTGTAATTATATTTTGTGATGTTCAGTTTTAAATATTCAACATTTTAAAACCACATTTAATAAATGTAGTGTTCTATTTCTACCCCTTTCCAATTTTACTACTTCTGCAATATTAATATAAGCAAATGATGTATTAAAATATCCAAAAGCAGACAACCATGGATACATATGAACTTGAAATCAGAATATTTTAGTTAGATGTTAGGAGAATCTAAAAGAGAGTTTCAGTCATTACCAGAGAAAGAAAAATTACCTCTTCCTGTGTCTCTCACTTAGAACTGAGACTTTTCCGGACCAACTCAACTGAATCCTCATATCTCATTTGTGAGAATTGGATCAAATGGTCATTTATGCATCTTTCAACATCAGTGGTATAAACTCAGATTAATTATTTTAGAGAGAAAAGCTCTCAGGGAATAAAGCATAATATCTACTACAGTGCCCATATCAACACACACACACACACACACACACACACACACACACACAGCACAGGCACAACTCCTAGTTTCTGTATTTGACCAAATTTTACCTCTATTTGGAGGATTTTGTCTCTTTCATTTATTCTGTAATCCTCAGGTTTTATTAGTTCATGGCACATATTGGATGCTAAATACTGAAATTAATAATTAAGTAATAGAGTAAACTATGGTATATAAAAGGTAAAAGAAAGAGTATATTTGAAGCTGCTAGATAGGGAGGTAGAGGCAATCCTGTTAATTTATATAGTTGAAGAGAGAAAAGAGAGAAAATAGTCCTTAATTCCTTAGGGATTGGCGAGCATTGTGATCACCTTTTGCTTCTTAAGTTTGAGATTCTGCAAGATACATACATGTATTTCACCAGAAGAAGGATGAAACTAAATCTCTAAAATTTAGGGGAGAAGCTAGGTTTGAGTAAAGATTTCATAATCATTGGTGATTATGTCATTTATTTGTAAAAATTAATGTTTTCCCAAACCATCTGAAAAGATATTAAAATGCTATGCCTTAGCATGTAGAATGTCAACAAAGGAGCAAAAGCCCATAAAAATAACAACAACAACAACAAACAATGAATAGTAAGTGAAATTCCTAGAGAAAGGAGTTTTTTCTTATTTTTAGAGAAAGTGATAAAAAAATACTAAGTTAGGGCTCAACGACCTCATAGGGCAGAGGAGAGACTCATACATGAATAAGTAGAAAGAATTCATGATAAATTATGATGACTTATGTATGGTTCTGTATAAACGTTATGCAGTTTTAAAGTAGAGGAAATGATTGATATTTATGAATTCTGCCTGAATTTTGAGGGTGATAAAAGTTGAAAAGTGATTTTTTTTTAACTGACTATAAAGTGTGAAGTAGAGGTCTTCTAAAAAAGAGGCGGGAGGAGGTAGAGTGGGAGGAGAGGAAGAGAAGGAAGAAGTGATGGTCTGGGTACGGCTGAAGGAAAGACTTCCAAGTAGAATAGTGAGATTCACTTCACAATAAAATGAATTTTGGGCAGAATAATTGTAACTCAGGGGCCGCGTTGAAAAAAAGTCTTAATAGTAAACACATAGGCCAAAATAATTTCCTGAACTTTGCCTGGATTTGTGAACATGAGGCAGAATAACATTCAGCATCTCCTTTTCTATTGGGCTTCAGAGGATGCCTTGAGTCTCCCAACACTGCAGGCTAGTACCCTATCAATCAAGAAAGAAATGACTCAATGCAGTTTTGCTGAGTAAATGATCATAACCTGTCCCAGAAGTAATTAGTAGCCCAATTGAAATATTCACACATGGCTATTTAAATTTACATTTAAATTAATTACATTAAAAAACAATTCCTCCGTTGCATTGGCTACATTTCAAGTTTTCAATAGCCATGTGTGCCTAGTGTCTACTCTATCAGGCAACTCAGATTATGTAAACTTAACTTCCTCAAAGAAAAAGCTAGAGCTATTAAGGCTATGTAGTTGCACCCTATTTTGCCCTTAGGAATTCCTTTACTAATTTATTTGTTCATCTATACTATATACTATAGATTCTATAGGGTGGTCAACTTATCTGAGTTTTCCCTGTTTTAGCAGGGAGAAAGGCTCTCAGGGAGTAAAGCATAATATCTACTACAGTGCTCATATCAAAACACACACACGCACACATACACAGCACAGGTGCAACTCCTAGTCTTTTTTTATTTGACTAAATTTTACCTCTATTTGGAGGATTTTGTCTCCTTCATTTACTTTGGAATTCTCAGGTTTTATTAGTTCATGGCATACACATTGGATGCTAAATACTGAAATTAATAATTAAGTGATAGAGTAAAATATGGTATATAAAAGGTGAAGCAGATTATATTTGAAGCTGCTAGATAGATATATTATCCCAGATCTCATGAAAATTTTACACTGGGGAATTGACAGTGATTAATTTTTGAGGATGTCCTGTATATTGCCATGCTGGTTTACTCCATATTACTAAGAGTTTACATTCTTTGCTATCTTGTAATTTGATCTTTCATTCTATTTGTTAGTACCTCATTACTCTAGCATTCTATGAGAAACAGGCCTTTTCTCCAAAGACATGACTGTCCCTGGGATGTAATACATTCAGCCTCATTGTCATACAGTTTTTAATTTTTTTCTGTAAACATTTATACAATAATATATTACTATTTTTATGAATAAACTCATAATTGTAGAACTGATCATTCCCTGGTGTTTTTTGGAATATTTAATAATTATATGCAGATTGAATAATCACTCCCGTACAGATTGCCTGGGTGATATCAACATGCTTTATTCTCATGGAAATTAAGGCCTTAGAATATCCATTTGGTATTATTTGTGTAGAATTGTTTAAATATTTCCTGTATTAGTTTAAAATATGTCCTTGCTGTCCTGTTCTGATGTGACAGGAAGGTTCTATCTCTGTACCAGTTAAGGGGGCAACTTCACAATGATTCTTTGTGTTCCACTTTGGCCACAGACAAGACTGTTCTTTATAATTCCAACTAGAGGCCTGGTGCATGAAATTCATACAAGGGGAGGGGGGTCCTTCAGCCCGGCCTGTACCCTCTCACAATCTGGGACCACTGGTTCCTAACCACTCACCTGCCTGCCTGCCTGATTGCCCCTAACTGCTCGCCTGCCTGCCTGATCGCCCCTAACCACTCTGCCTGCCTGCCTGATCACACCTAACCACTCTGCCTGCCTTCCTGATATCCCCTAACCACTCTGTATGCCTGCCTGATAGCCCCTAACCACTCTGCCTGCCTGATCACCCTTAACCCCTCTGCCTGATCACCCCTAACCACTCACCTGCCTACCTGATCACACCTAACCACTCTGCCTGCCTGATTGCCCCTAACCACACTGCCTACCTGCCTGATCACCCTTAACTGCTCGCCTGCCTGCCTGATCGCCCCTAACCCCTCTGCCTGCCTGCCTGATCACCTCTAACCACTCACCTGCCTGCCTGATTGCCCCTAACCACCTCTGCCTTGGCTCCCGCCAATGTGGCTTCATCCGGAAGGACATCTGGAATGACGTCCGGAAGGTCGTTTGGCTGTCTGGTCTAATTAGCATATCATGCTTTTATTATTATAGATAACATGTAAGGTGCTCAAACACTAGTACCCAAATTCTTGGAGAGGTAGGAGATTTTGAGATGCCTTAAATCATCAGAAAGTGAGCTGCCTATTGGGATGAATGGACAATGGCTGAGCAGAATCTAGAAACAGAAACATACCACTGATGATAGGAGCTTTTATCATGTAGATTAAGCTAGGTCACAGGAAAATAAAACAAAACTACACATAAAATGGCTCAATAGGATAAAATTTATTTCTCACTCTCATTACTGTCTTGAGGATTTCTAGGTCTCTAGCATTTATTGTCAATTTATTCAGGCATACAAGTAGGTAGAGATTCTTCTATCTTCTAAGGCCATGATGGTTATTCCAATTACCTATTACTATATGAAACACTATCCTAGAACTTAGTGTCTGAAGAAAAAAACAAAAACATATTGACATTTTACCAACAGTGACTGGATTCACCTGGAAGATTCTTCTACTGGTTTATCCAAGCTCACTCATGTGACTGCCATTATCTGGAGTCTCCATTTGGTCTTCATTCACATGTCCAGCAGCTCAGGTGGATAGATGAATTATTTCAAAGCTGTCCAGAAATCTATGATGGCTACATTCATATGTCTGGCATCTCAGACATGGGAATGTTGCTAAAACAACTGAAGACCTGCAGGTCATTTCTCTCTGTCCACATGGTGTCTCCGCGAAGGCAGATGAAACTCTTAACAATCCTGGTTCAGGGTTTCAAGAAGGTCAAACTGGAAGTTATTAGGACTCTTAAAGGCTAGGCTTCAAAGTGGAACAAATGCAAGTGCATTTTATTTGCTCAAGAAACTCATATGGTCAGCAGAGATTCTCATCCTGATGAAAAGAATGGCAAGGAATCTGTGACCAGATATAATTCCCCAAAGCAGTTGTCTCTAGTCAGTTAATTGAAGAGAAAAAAAGACCATGGAAAGAACATGAGAGATTTTATATAGTAGGTCTGAAAGTGGCACATAGTAGGTCTATTTATTTTATTGATATTTGAAAAAAAATGGCCACAGATCTTCCCATTGCTGTTTGAATGTCCCTTTGAGTGGGGCTTATCTGCTTCTTCCATTAGAGATTAAATATATTTCTATGAATCTTAAATTTGGACTTAGCTATTGGAAATTTTTTTATCAGGGGACACATGCAGAAACCAGGAAATTATTGAAATGCAGGGTTTACCTTCTTTTGATGCTCTTAGAAACCCCTACTTCCACTGAAATGTGACTGAAGTCCCAGACAGTCTGTTAGATGATGAGACAGATGGCTCAGAATCCTCCATTGTCCCAGCTGACAGCTAAACAGCCTCCAGAAGTAGATCCACAGATAAATGAGTGAGCCCAGCAAAACCAAGAAAATTTTCCACTGAAGTCTTGTCCAAATTACTGATTTATAAAATCAAGAACTTAAAAAAAAGTCTATTTTAAGCCACTAAATTTGGGAGTGGTTTGTTATATAGCAAAAGCTAAATGATACATATTTTATTACTTAGCACTGAATCCCACCTAACTACAATGAAACTGAAATGTGTATTTGAGCTGGGTGCCAAGGAAAGGAATTTGATTTTGATGAAGTTAGCAGTCTGCCGCAATGAAAACTTCAGTTCATCAAATATCCGTTTGTGCCCCTCATTCTATACACTCACATAAAATGCACTCCACCTCCTCTACCAGTTTCTGATTTCATCTCAAAATTCCTGAGTTTCTTGGTATTATAATGTTCTTTCTGTATTTCCTGAATGTGTTTTTTTTTTTCCATAGTAATTCAACTTATAAAAATGCAAATTATGTCTACCAGCCACTTCCCCACTTTCAATATATAATGGCATAGCAACGAAAGATGATACACAATAAACATTCCTGCGTATAAAAGGAATCAAAGTAAACACATAGGTGTCATTTATACATGGAGGCAAGGTGATTCCTTTCTGCTGGGAAAACATTGTGTGACCCGGAAATTGGCTTCATTCTTTCATTATACTCTGGGTTTTCTCTCTGCATGGAACTTGCTTGTCTAAGGTTCCCTGTGGTCACCGGTTCCATCCTCGGGGTGGGCCTATCTTGTCAATTATTCATGTGGTCACATTTGAAGTAGTCCTTAGGCAATATAGCCTGTGCCAGGTTGTACACTCTTTACAGCCTGTGTTTTTACAATCACACGCTTTTTAGGATCAGTCTCAGGGTTTCCCTCAAAAACAATTCAATAGGCTTCTGATATTTTTTGCCTTTATTCAGTATCATATGCCAGTAATTTTCACTAAATTTCTTTCCAGGAAAGAATTCTTAGAATTAATTTTATCTTTGCTTCTTTTTTCTCTTATCTATTTAATTTTAATAGGAGTCATTCAACTTTGAGACCATATAAAATGATATGATTTGGTAGGAAACATTATATTCTATACTTTGGGGTCCAGGAGCAGTTTACCTTTTCCACCTTGGCACAGTCTTTAATTCCTTCACTCTTATCCCCTTATAGCTCTGCTCTCAGTCAGTTCTTACCTAAGCTAATTTCTTTTTGTAAAACCTTGCTAAATGCAGCAATTAAGTCAGCACACACACTCAAATTCTATCTGGCTGGGCTCTGATTTCTCTCCTAGAACTACAGTAATGGTAAATTCTTTGTCTTCTGAGCTACCAAAATCATAGTACTACAAAGTTTTTTTTAATCAATGTATGACATGGAATACCTTCTGGTCTCTGATATCAGTTTAATAATTCCCTACCACATCACAGTTAAATATTAATACTGACTTCTTATTAACTAGTGGAGGCTGGGCAATAGTGCCAATTAGATTCAAACTCATATGAGTCTATGCAATAAAAATGTATTTCTTGCTTACATACTAGTCTTCGGCAGTATCCAACTGCAATGGTGTCTGCTTCACATATTCAGAAACCCAGGATGAAGTCTGTTCTCTCTTTTTGAGTATGGCTTTCTAGATTATCAGTTTTCCCTGCCCATTCAATAGGAAGGGGAAAGAGCACAGACAACTTTATACAGAAGTTTGTTTATTGGAGAAGAGGGAAGGAGGAGTCAGAAAACTTCCTGTTACCTTTTATTGGCTAGATCTGAGAGACATGATCACTTTAAGGAAGCCCGGGAAATATAGTCAAGCTGTGGGTCCAAAAAGAGCCACATTTGATCATCATTAGCTAATTGTCTGGGTTATAGAAATCTTCATTAGTAGGTAACCCGTGGGTCAACTGAACACTTACTTACTTTCCACAACATCTATAATAATAAAAGCGTAACATGCTAATTAGACCAGACATCCTTCTGGACATCCTTCCGGGACGAAGCTGGGGCTGCAGCCACAGGATCCAGGCAACCGGCCTCGGCTGTGAGGGAGGGATCCAGGCAGTCGTGGCTGCAAAGGCCTACTCTTGCACGGATTTTGTGCATCGGGCCTCTAGTCTATTATATATTGCTTTCCAGCATGCTCCTGCTCTGTCATAAGGTCATGGTTTCTTGGTCTACTACTCCACTCTACATAATCCTTCTCCTTCTTATTTACTCCCTATGTTAACTTTAATCTTGTACTTGGGAACAGTAAACTTCTGAATATTTTATCTTGGCTTAGGCGAGGGGATTTACTAATAGAGTGCATTTTCTGGGCTGTTTATAGTGTTGCAGTAACTAGCATATCTCCCTGTTTGTGCTGAGACAATGTTTGAACTGAGCCTGTTGAAATGGAAAGGCTATCCTGCCACCCTGTTTCCTCATTCCTTGATGAAAGCACTGATGATCTTCCTGAGCAGAGAAATCAGCAAATGTCTTTCCACCTTTATCAACCATGGATTAATGTATCATAACACAGGTCATGGGCCTCCCTAAACTACTACATTAGGAGTCTTGGCAGAATAATTCAATGCTGTTAGGGTTTGATGGCTACTTATTAAATCTTTTGGCAAGCTTTTTAGGGTTAAAAACAACCACATTGCAGAAGTGACCACAAGTGAAGAAAATACGACTTTGCCAGTGCGACTTTTTCTCCCTGGGTCTGTAAATCAAAGCAATTGAGTGAAATACTGTGGAGCCCAGTCTAATAACCAAATACCCCTTATCACTATCTGTGATAAGTGGGATCATTTTAGCAATGCAGAGTGGGATCATTCATTTGGCAATGAATGCCATGTCGGGTCAAGTGCAAATTATTGGCACTTATTTATATGTCCTCTAGGTAGAGATCAAAACAGCAAATTCCAGGAAAATAACATCTGATGAAATGGACAAAGGTAAAAAAAATGTAATACTTAAAAAAAAACAGAAATTCAACATGCCTTGTTAAAATTTACAGCTGAATACCTCGGAAATTGACTAGAAATGAACAGAATAGAAACCTATTCAGTTTCTCCATCGCCTCTGTTATCGGGGACAGCTCAGTCCAGGCTGTTACAATATGTGAATGCTTGACTCCTAAAATAGTCCCTAAACCTTAACTTGAACAAGCAAGAAGTGGCCTAAGAAACAGTAAGAATGAGTGGCATGAAGATAGAGTCAGTTTTATAAAAAAAAAAAAAAAAAAAAAAAAAAAATCCAGGAAAGGAGAATCAGCAAGAATTAAATGCAGTAAAATGCAGTAGCCAAGGAATATTCTTCCAAAAACATAACCAAAAGCCCCAGATTGTAAAAACCAAAAAAAAAGAAGAAAAAAACATATTTATATGACAGCATAGAAATAGCTTATTATTCATTTGCAACAGACCGTGATACATGTTATAAACTTGCGGCCATTATGTGTTTCCAAATGGAAGTTTTTACCATACTTGCCTTATACTTTTTCCATATGAATATATTAGACCTTCTAAGTTTAATGGTAAATTTCAGACCTTGGGACGTATTAGCCAGATTTCACAAAGAAGTCTACATATCATCCAGATATCCTGGATAGGAAATAGAAAGTAATAGCAGATCAAATTTCACCTTCATTTTAGGAGAAGTTAAGTATATACATATTTATATTTTTGACATATTTTTGAGTCACTGATGAGAAGAAGAAATTTGTTTTAATTGGGTGGTCAAAAAATTGGTCTGAGTTTGCTATATATTGGCTGCTGCCTATCTCTTAATAACAGCTCATATTTTCCAGCCATTTATTTTTATTGAGATTAATCCTACCATTTATAGTCAGAAATGTAACTGATTGGCATAATCCAATTAAAATAGATACCACTATTTATGCTACATAGGATCCCATAGTAAATAATCCAATCAGACTTATGGGACTTTAATGTCTCTTTCCACTAGAATACCATAGCAGGCCATGAAAAAGGTTGAAAGGTTCACTCTAGTGCTTGTTCTCCCAGGCCACCAGAAAACTGGTCTTAAGACCATAAGGACTAAAGCATATGTTTTACATAGAGACTTCAAAGGCAGAAATATACTATGAGAATTGAATGACTTACAATTTTTGGTTTGTTTTGTTCATCCTTACCGAGGATATTTTTCCCATTGATTTTTAGAGAGAGTGGAAGGAAAGGAGGAGGGGAGAAAGAAAGAGTGAGATCAATGTGAGAGAGACACATTGATTGGTTGTCTCCTGAATGCACCTCAACAGGGGCCAGGAACCCAACTGCAACCGAGGTATGTGACCAGGAATCAAACCCCTGACCCTTAGATGCATGGGCTGACTCTCTAACCATTGAGCACACTGGCTGGGGCACAATTTTGGCTTTCTTACCTAATAGTTGAAAGAGAGTTCAGGGAAGAATTCTAAGTATTGTCATTTTTATCTACTATATAACCACTTTTGCAAAGAGGTCGCAAATATATATTTATCTGTGGTAATTGCAGTTATTCTTTCTTAGGGATAGCACCTGTACTGAGCATTGTATTAAAACTTTATTAGCAATTTTATTTGAGTTTACTAATATCCCCCATGGCAGGTGTGCTATTATAAATATCCTAGTAGAGGTATACGATACCAATAATGTATATGGCTGTTGAGATGTTACAGAAAAATTAAAATTCATGAAGTTTAAATGTTGAGAGCTTCTATTTTTGTTTGGATATTTGGTAAGGAGGGAAATATTATGTGCATATGCATATCACTGACTCAGCAGCACCCAGGCAATGAAAATAGCTGCTTATATTTGCATTTGTAATTCAATTACATCCTCAATGTAGTAAGAGATTCAAAGCAAAAGGTTATCATATATTTCTGATGTTTAGGAACTAGTTCTAAAACACTTACCAAAAATACTTGTTCGGTCCTGTAGTCTTTGAATTATCATAGAAAGAACCCAGTATTTTCATCTCAAGAATTTATTTTACTTTGGTAAGATCCTATTTTCTTAAATTTCATGAATTTAATAGGTCCTCTATTAAAGGAGGAAATCAATGAAAAGAAATAGAATTGTAGAATTAAGAGAATGTATTAATATTAATACACAAGGCCCCGTGATATTTTATATTAACATAATTGTAGCTTATATTAGCAAATGATATTTACAACCATTGTGAGTAGATTTAAAAAATTAGATTTAACAATTAATTCTACATATCCATTTGCATATGTAGAAAGCTGCTCATTTGGGTCAGATTTACATTCACTTAACTTCAGGATGACATATTTTCTTGCCACTAAGAATTCAGTTTGAAAGAGGAATTCTCAGTGAGATGACATGAGGATAGGGAGTTAATTAAGTGTCGAGGTAGCCATTTAAGAAAAATGAATCAGCAAGTGTTAGGTTGTACACTTAGTAGCTGTACATTCTTGGACAAGAGATTTAACTTTTCTAAGCCTCAGTCTCCTCATGTGGTAATGATAGGGACCGTGAAGAGCTCTTGGAAGGATTAAGTAGAGAAGCACTATTTGACAAAGCTCCTGGGACTAGGAAACAAGTATATTTTCATATTCACATTTAGATGAATGGGTTTATATTTTAAAATGATGAAATTTTACTGGGCTAAAATGAAGAAAATAACAAATATTGTCTCTAAGCGTCTAATATTGAATTAACTCAGACAACAGAATTATTCTATACTAGAGGCCTGATGCACAAGATCCATGCACTGGGGGTGTGGCCCCTCAGCCCAGCCTGTGCCCTTTCACAATCCGGGACCCCTGGGGGTATGTCCACCTGCCAGCAGTCAGACAGCTCTCTCGCAGTCCAGGGCTCTTGCAGTCCGGGCTCTCTGGTTCCTTACTGCTGGCCTGCAGCAGAGGCAGGAGAAGCTGTGCTTACTGCCGCTGTGCTCACCAGCCACTCAGCCAGAAGGCTCGCTGGTCCTTAGTGCTGCCATGGAGGTGGGAGAGGCTCCCGCCACCACTGCTGTGCTCGCAGCTGTGAGCCCGGTTCCTGGCTGAGCGGTGCTCCCCCTGTGGAAGCGCACTGACCACCAGGGGGCAGCTCCTGCATTGAGCATCTGCCCACTGGTGGTCAGTGCACTTCATAGCTACGGTTGTTCTGCTGTTTGGTCAATTTGCATATTGTGCTTTTATTATATGGGATCCTAACTCAATGAAGTAAATTATATCTTAGTTCAATGGTAAAAGAAAGTCTTATCCATTTCCAGCTTGATAGCTTCAGATAAGTTATATGAAAGTATTCTAGGGCTTACAAATGACTGCAAAATGTGCAAACATTTCATGATTATGAATAAAATTTTAAATACAGGGGTTGGCAAATGTAGTTTTATAGCTGTGAGTACATGAAGCACAGTTTGTTCTTGTATTATTATTTATTAACTAGAGGCCCGGTGCATGAAATTCATTCACGGGGTTGGCGGGGTGTCCCTCAGCCCAGCCTGCACCCTCTCCATTCTGGGATCCCTCTCACAATCCAGGACTGCTGGCTCCCAACTGTTTGCCTGCCTGTCTTCCTGATTGCCCCTAACCGCTTCTGCCTGCCAGCCAGATCACCCCCTAACCACTCCCATGCCAGCCTGATTGATGCCTAACTGCTCCCCTGCCAGCCTGTTTGCCCCCAACTTCCCTCCTCTGCCGGCCTGGTCACCCCTAACTGCCCTCCCCTGCAGGCTTGATCACCTCCAACTGCCCTCCCTTGCAGGCCTGGTCCCTCTCAACTGCCCTCCCTTGCAGGCCTGGTGCCTCCCAACTGCCCTCCCCTGCTGGCCATCTTGTGTCCACATGGGGGCAGGATCTTTGACCACATGGGGGCAGCTATATTGTGTGTTGGAGTGATGGTCAATCTGCATATTACTCTTTTATTAGATAGGATAGAGGCCTGGTGCATGGGTAGAGGCCAGCTGGTTTGCCCTGAAGGGTGTCCCGGATCAGGGTGGGGTTCCCTTGGGGTGTGGGCGGCCTGAGCAAAGGGCCAGTGGTGGTTTACAGGCCAGCCATGCCCCCTGGCGACCCAAGCGGAGGCCCTGGCATCTGGAATTTACCTTCTACAATTGAAACTTAGTAGCCTGGAGCGGAGCCAAGCCTCCTGCTCGCTCCGTGGCCGGCAGCCATTTCTGTTTGGATTTGTTTACCTTTTATAATTGAAACTTTGTAGCCTTGAGTGGAGGCTTAGGCCGACCAGGGCAGGGGAAAGCTTGGCTTCTTCTATCGCCTTGGAAACCCAAGCCTCCCTCCTACTTTCTCTGTGGCTGTAGCCATCTTGGTTGGGTTAATTTGCATACTCACTCTGATTGGCTTGTGGGCGTGGCTTGTGGGTGTAGCAGATTTTGGGTCAATTTGCATATTACTCTTTTATTAGGTAGGATTACTGTATTATTTATTTGTATTCCAACCTAAAACCTACCTTTGCACACCCCTGTATATGTGAACCAGAGCCTATAGCTATTCAGAGGTCAATGAATAACAAATGCCCTAAAAAAAAAAAAAAGCTGTACTTTCATTTAGTTTTTTTCCTATTGTAGCTTTTTAATGCAGAGCAGGGAATGGTGGCTCCTTTTGCAGATCAGTGGGACAATTTATATATCTAAAAGTTGTTATTGCCACTCTCCTGGAATCCACCTCTATATAGCCAGAGCATTCTCATCTACATTTTCTTTAGGACTCCTAGATTGCTATTGTTGTCTGTGTCAAGGATTTAGAAATCACAGAATGAACCCCCTTTTCTTTCAAAAGAAAGGGAAATCATTCTTGCTTTTCTATTTTAGCCTTCATTCATGATGAACATAGAGGAGGAAAAAAGCAGAAATTAAGGTCACTACTTTTTGCATTAAAGAACTATCAATTATTTATATCAATCACAGTGTTATTATCTGAAATATATAAAATGATGTCTTGAAATAACATAGAAGGTTTAGTCACTTTCAGATTTCTTCTATGTAGACAAAAAGCTATATAGTGGAGACCAACCATGCTGATTTCCTGTTTCTGGAGAGCTTCTTTTCTGACTTTCCTAAGAAATCATGGCAAGAGAAATATATATTTTTAAAAATAATGGCAAAACCCTCATTAGGACACTGTATGCTGATTAGTTCCTATGTCAGCTGGTGCTGTTTGCACTCTCCTTGAGTCGCAGATTCTAATGGTTGATACTCTTTCCCACAGTTGTTAGCGTGTATAGTTTATAGTTTATATAGATTGGTCTGTCTCTATAATTTGGCACCTTGAAAAATTATTTTCACATTAATTCCTGGTATGATAAGATGCTCTCTTTTAAATATCAGATTCCAATGAGACTAAATGCCATTCTCAGAGAGATGTGATTTTGAACTGGCAAGACATGAGAAGTTGGCATTGAAAATAAGTAGCTTTTATGTCAAGGTTGTCAAACCAATATTTTTTTCCTGTTCTTGGCTGGAATTCTTCTTTATAGCAGATGGCTTTTTTTTTTTTAGATGTTTCTGAATTTACTAGATAAGTTTTTTCCACTTGGAATTATTCTTTTACCTTATCATATGATATACCTTGTCCAAGATTCTAAACCAGTGGGGATAATTAATTTGTTCCTATAAAGAGTTCTTACTTTGTTCTTTACTAAATTAAGTTGTATTGTTATGCTATGCAATTCTACAATACGTTTAATTTATTAATTTCTAGTGGTACATTTGTGATTTCTGTTGTATTAGTCTATGGAAATGTAAATATGAAATGATATAGTCCCAAGTTATAAAGTTTATGCACATGGAACCCAGGAATTATAATCTATATGATAATCTTACAGAGTCACACTGCTTTGGATTTAATACATGTATGGAGGAGCAAGAATATAATTAGATATGAAATAACTCAGGGGTTTTAACTTGAGGTTTAAAAGATAAATGCATTTGATAGTCAAAACTATGAGAGGAATATAAGTTAGAAACATATGAACGAATAAATGAATACATTAATGAGTTAATGCATACGTCCTTATTTTCTTTTAATACTCTTAAAATTTGTCCATTAATAATAAATATAGATATAATTATTAAATTTGCCATTGTCAGAGGAAAATACAATCATGTTTACAAGAAATGGCTTCTTTAGAATTAAAACTTTGGAATTTAATAATAGTGTTCTTTGGATGATTTATAAGTGTTATTTCATTTTTAGAAAATTAAATAACTATGACAGATATATTGATAATTACTATTATTAGGAGTAAAAATGTCCAGAATAATCCAACCATACTTGAGGTAAAATCAAATTTTGTCCAAAAATATCTTTGCATGTATATTGTTTTCCAAGTGTATACTTACTTCAACGGATAAAAACAACCAAAAATATTGATAAGACCATAAACATTTATAATATGAACATGATATCACATGCCCATTTATGAATACTACATAAATTGGGCTTGCACTGCTCCCAGTAGAATTTATATAAATCTCTTGATTCAGCTGTGTTTAATTCAGTTGTTCTCGTGTTGAAATCAAATTCTATAATCCCAGGCTTATGTGAGATATTTAATATGGTCTTTGATAGCTTAAAAGAATAATTGTTCATATTATCCAAATATCAGATTCCTTATTTGTTCCAGCTGTAGGGTCATTTTCTAATAACTTTTCCTGTACTCATCATAAATAAATGTGATGGAAGACAAAAGGAACTAGGGTAAGTACAGATTACTGAAATTAGAAATTAGGTCAGCAAACACAACAATAAAAGATAATAGCAAAATTTCCACAAAGTTGGAAATGAAATTAGCATGTTAGATTAAAATCAAAATACGTATGATAAACTTATCATTGTGAGAGTGATTTCATTGTTGTTTAGTGACTGTTGATTATGATGACATTTTGATGATCTATAAGAGAAAAAAATCTTGTGATGGTAATGTCAAAAGGCTAATATGCAAATTGACCGAACTGCGTAACAACTGGTCGCTATGACGTGCACTGACCACCAGGGGGCAGACGCTCAATGCAGGAGCTGCCCCTGGTGGTCAGTGCACTCCCACAGGGGGAGCACAGCTCAGCCAGAAGCACTGAGCCAGGCTCATGGCTGGAGAGTGCAGCAGCTCTGCAGCACTGCTAAGGATGTCTGACTACTGCTGTCAGTTGGACATCCCTTGAGGGCTCCCGGACTACAAGAGGGTGCAGGCTGGGCTGAGGGACCCTCTGAGTGCATGAATTTTGTGCACTGGGCCTCTACTATAACTATAAAAGAATATGTTGTGTTTGATTTTTTTTTCTTACTTATTTGGCATTAAAATTATGACATTAGGTGGCAGTTATCTGGGGCCTTGCATTCCCAGTTTCATTACAATACCATGTTTCATCATATTTTTTTTCCTGGGACAAAAAATTAACATAGAGGAATTACTATCATAGGAGAGAGAACAACAAAGGATAATATAAACCACTTTAAATGTCTAAACAAGTAAGCAGATTTTAGTGTCAGAAAACCATAATGTAACTGTCTAAAAAGTAGCGAGCACAGTTGCTAATGTGGATCTAAAGCTTACATCCTCATAAATATCTGAGGTGCTTTCTCAGAAAGATCCCTGAGAACTCCCTCAGTATTACTAAGTGGGCACCTCAGTGTGTGGTCAATGCTTTGAAGCATCACCATATTATTCTCATTATGTATGAGAACTAGTGACACAGAATAAAATTTAAATGGACATCTTTGTAGAAGGCCTGATACAAATCATCAATATGAGACCCACATAACATGATTTGTCAATATTTTCTATCACTGTTGGAAGATAACAATAAAAATGGCCCACATGCATATTTAGATCTGGCCTTATTTGGGCCTTAAATCATCAAGCTTCTCTAATTATATCATATATGTATATATGTTTCTGGGCATGGGAGAAATAAGTGAATTTGCAAGACGTCTTCTCCTTCATTTCCTCTAACTTTGGATGCTTGAATTCCAATAATTAAATATTTCTGAAACTGTTCCACAGGTATTTATTCATTTTGTGCTGAACAAATTAGTAATTCATAAAGACTTTACTCAAGCTAACATTGAAAGACTGGAACACCTTAGGTATCTCTTCAGGCCCAAGACACTTGCTCTGATAACTCACTAGTTATGTGCTGTTAGACAGTTAAAAATAGAGTTTCTAAACCTTAATCTTATCATTATAAAATATTGCTACTATTGATGAACAATGATAATATATCCAAAATGATGTTATCATAAAAACCAACTCAATCATATACATGAGGATACCTGTAAATGAACCTTCCATCTGTATCTTATATTTTAGTTCATGGCTTCATTTTCCAATTATTCACTAATTTAGAAAACACTGAATAATTCTAAATTCCCCTTTTACCCTTCCACCACATGTAATCAGTTATCAAGTTCTAAGTGTATTTCCATCAATTCTCTCAATTATAGAGTAAATTAATCGTTATCAGAGTCATGCCTCCAAGGAGATAACAGTAATACAGAGATGGAAAGCAAATAATTGGCTAATTAAAATGCAATGGAGTAATATTTACATCATGTTTTGTATGGAATTATATGGAAATACATAGGTAAAACAGTTGACTCATTTTGGTCTGAGGATAGAGGGGTAGAATTGCAGAATTTTTCAACTATTAGGCATCCCCTAAACTACATCATAAAATATGATTACAACCCCAGTGAAA
Source organism: Ia io (assembly GCA_025583905.1). Lineage (NCBI taxonomy): Eukaryota > Metazoa > Chordata > Mammalia > Chiroptera > Vespertilionidae > Ia > Ia io. The sequence continues at coordinate 17,883,560 of JAJQQW010000002.1, read as the reverse complement.
TCATTCAAGTCTCTTCACAATTAAGAAGATCAATACTTCCGTATTTTAGGAGAAGGAAAAATGCAATGAGCTTTTCTTTCTGTACTCTAAATTAAAGTAAACGAAGAGTACCTAGATGGAAATAGAAAAAACCACACAAAATTAGCACGTATTTTTACACCATTTTGAACTGTAAAAGAGATCAAAATGTGTGTCAAAATGATTACATGTAGAAAATATAATATATTGGACAAAGAACAAACACCTATGTAGAAAAACTTAAATTTATAGTTGAATTGGTTATAAAGTGTCTGAAAAATTAACATACTTATGTTTATTAGGAAAAAGATTAATAGGAAGAGACAAAGGCAATCATGCTTTTAAAAATTATGTGTGAGCATTTGAAAACATATGAGCCAGGCTCACAATTCCTTGGGATGGGAAGGAAGGTTTGAAATAGCTCAATTATCTTGACCTACAGCATTTTCCCTTACTTTGTTATAGTAGAACTTAAGAATAGATCTTACAATAGTTTTGTCCATATTGTTTTATTGTTAGTGCAACTACATATTGAGTAGATAAATAAACTAAACTATTATTTAAAAATATTTCCCTAAACGGTTTGGCTCAATGGATAGAATGTCGGCCTGTGGACTAAAGGGTCAGTCAAGGGCATGTACCTTGGTTGCGGGCACATCCCTGGTAGGGGTTGTGCAGGAGGCAGCTGATTGATGTTTCTCTCTCATCAATGTTTCTAGCTCTCCCTCTCCCTTCCTCTCTGTAAAAATCAATAAAATATATTAAAAAATAAAATAATTTAGTAATGTTGACTTTAATATAAACAAGTACCTCGTCCAAATTATGTTCAATTTTTATTCAGTGATATTAAGTTATTTTTTCCTACAATACTGAAACAATTATTTTAGCTACTCATATTATAATTTTTAAAGCAAAAATTTCCATCCTCAGAAAAAATAGCATAATTTAAAACCATATGATAGGCAAATAGGACCAATCTCATCTGAGACTTGAAGTAAATATAGGGGAACAGAGATTATGAATTATCAGGTAATTTCCCAGAACCAATTATTTGGAAGTATACTTAGAGTACTGGTCTTTAGAGCATGAGTAACATGATTTCTAGCTCAGTATCTTACTTTTCAATTAATTAAAAGAGAGTGATAAAAATATTACGAGAAAATTCTTACACTGCTCTTGGTAGTTTTTCCTATTAAATAAAAAATACTGTGTGTTGGTCAATATTGGATTATTTTTTTCTAATAACCTAGTTGTTCCTTTCCAAAGGTTTTATAGAAGAAAAAAATTAATTGGAAACACTTTCAGAACAAACCTACCAAAGAAGTTTGAATGGATGCATAACCAGGAACATATTTCTGATTAGTTTAATGGATGATATTTCATGAAAATTAGAATACACTGAACTGCAAGGGAAATGGATTCTGTAAAGGATACATAATCAAATATGTGTAGCTAATTTGCTCCGTTTAAACCACATGCTGTTTCTTTTCCTGCTTTCAATGTATTGCCCATTCCCTCTTGGAGTCTTGAATGATCCTTGCCTCAGCTAGTTTCCAAACAAGGCTGCCAAGGACCCATTGTGTTTCCTCTCCCAGGAGGAGTGTTGGAGGACCCTGTGACTTACTTTAATCAGTAGAAGGTGGTGATGGAACACTGTGTCGTTTTGCTTCTAAGTCTTAAGAGGGCCTAGGATTTTCCATTTTTGTGTTCTTGAGATCTCTAAATAGTTAATCTACCAGAAAGAGATGAAGCGGAGAGTATGTGATGCTACATAGAAAGGGAAAGAAGCCCAGCTGCCCAGTGTCCAAGTGTCCCGATGTAGCCTCCAGGTGACGTCAGCCCCAGCTGCCAACTGACTGAAACTGCATAAGAGACTCAAGCAATACGCTCCTGAGTCCAGTCAACCACTAAATTGTGTGTTGGTTAGTTATGCAGCAATTGATAATAGAAATAAATCCAAAAGTCATAATTGCCCTCTTAGAATCGTAATAATTCCCAAATTACTCTGTAACAAATATAACCTTACCATTTAAACTTAATAAAATTTCAGGATTCTATTATACAAATTGCAAAGCTCTCATTATGAATGCAATAATGCTACACTAGCTAATGTGTAAGTGGGATACTTAGCTATCAGCTCAGGTTCATTGTTTCTGTAATAGTTTTTATATCAACAGTGTTCTTTTTTCTTTGGCCTAAACATCAAATATGTGTAATTCAAACACTCTACCAATTTAAGAGTAGAGGGAGAGGTAGAGGTACATTGGAGATTTTGACACACCCATCCCTACTTCTCCTCACCCCTCCACCCCCACAATCATACATAGTCAAGAATCACTATTTGGTTTATGCTCAGTGATAAGACCAGATTAAACCAGACCCAACAGTTCTGATTTTGATAAATTATCTCCTGGAAATAAATCTCCTAGGGCAGTGATGGGCAACCTTTTGAGCTTGGTGTGTCAAACTTCGCCAAAAAACTGAGCATAACTCGGGTAGTGTGCCACTTTGAGGAAAAAACATTATTTCGCAATATTTATAGTTTAAATAACATAAATGTATAATTGTTATATATAATTGTATTTAATAAACCAAAAACTAAATATTTAACTTACCTTCTAGGTGACTTCTTTGTTCATCCATCAGTCAGTTTCTTTTGTTGGTCTTGATATTATTTAGCTTGTGTGGGGGCCGTGAACTAAGATAAGTGAGGGGGAGGGGGAATTCTTTAACTAACCTGCCTATTAGTGACTTTTTTGTTGCTGAATTTCATTGGCTAAATCTTCAATTGAAGGTTGGTATTTTGTACACTTCAGGCCCAAACAAGCGCTACTAACTTCATCTGTCAATCTGTTTCTTTTGTAGGTTTTGATATTATTTAACACGGAGAATAAAGCCTCACAAAAGTATGTAGACGGAAAAATTGTGAGTAAAGCCATTGCTATATTTTTCAGGGTGCTAAAAGTGATAGTCGGTTCCAGGCACTCCAAATTTCCTGTTCGTAGTGGCACTCCTCTTGATTCTCCAAGCGGCACCTTTCCATATTCTCAAGCTTTGACCTCAAGTCGGCAAACACCTGAGCCCAGATACTGTCTTGAAATTCTGCAAGTTGCATCTCCAAATCATCAATTTGCATCCATTGGAAACCATTTAATTCCAAACTACTGTAGACTACCACATCAGGATACTTAATGATTTTCATGGTCTGTTCTAGACTTCTAAATTGACTAAATCTATCACTAAACTGGTCAAGTAACGAGTCTAAAACATGCTGGTACTTCATATGCAAGAGTTCCATTTCATTTTGTACAGCTGCACTGGCCTTCTCAAAATACTTTGTTACTCAAGGAAAATACAAGTTTTAGTTTCTACATCTCGCTTGAAAATTTTAACTTTACTTTCAAAAGCTTTTATGTATCCAAACATAGCGTCAATACTTTTGCCAAAACCTTGTAACTTTAAGTTCAGTTCATTAATATGAACAGAGAGATCTGTAAAAAACATCAGGGTGTTGACCCACTTATCATCATTAAGCTGAGGAAAGTTTCCCAGATCCTTATCATCAAGAAATACCTTAATTTCTTCAAAGCACTCCACAAAGCGCTCAAGAACTTTGCCTCGGCAAAGTCATCTTGCGTTATTGAACATCAGCAGTCCACTGTAGGTGGAATCAACCTCCAGTAAAAGTGCTGAAAATTCTTGCTTGTGAAGGGGGCGAGCAGCTATTAAATTAACTATTTTTGTAACAACAGACATTAAGTCGTTTAAGTCAGTGAATCCTGCCTTGGCACATAAAGCCTCCTGATGGATAATACAATGAAAAGGCACAATCGGATGTCCAATAGCTTCTGTAAACAATTTGACAAATCCAACTTTTTTCCCCACCATCTTTGGTGCCCCATCTGTTGTCACTGACACAACTTTAGAGATATCAATGCTTAGGTCACGAAATGTTTGTATAACAACCTTACATATTTCACTTCCTGATTTACTTGTTGACACTGATACTAACTTTATCAACTCTTCTCTCATTGTGAGACCATCAGAATATCGACCAATAATGGCCAACTGAGCATGTGATGTGACATCAGTAGTTTCATCAAGAGAGATCAAAAAATATTTACACTTCCTTATGTCTCTCTTTAATTGATGTTGTACGTTTGTGTTCAGTCTCATTATTCGGTCTTTTATGATATTTCTACTGAGTGGTAACTCAGATATTCTCTTTTTTTTTTTTTTTTTTTTTTAATATATTTTATTGATTTTTTACAGAGGAAGAGAGAGGGATAGAGAGTTAGAAACATCGATCAGCTGCCTCTTGCACACCCCCTACTGGGGATGTGCCCGCAACCAATGTACATGCCCTTGACCGGAATCGAACCTGGGACCTTTCAGTCCGCAGGCCGACGCTCTATCCACTGAGCCAAACCGGTTTTGGCTCAGATATTCTCTTAATAATTGCATCTTTATTCTGCATATCGTGAAATAGAACTGGTGCACATCTTAGGAGAGTTTCTTTAATAAATTCTCCCTCACTGAGCGCTTTTCCATGCTGAGCTATAGAGTGAGCAATGCTCAAACTTGCAGATGTTAAATTTGTAAAGCCTTTCATAAATTTAAGGATGGAATTAGATTGGCTCTTATAAAGGTGTAGCTGCCTGGAAATGTATTCCTTCCTTTCATCCTCACTTTTTTTCCAAGAGCTGGGAATGATTAGTTTCAAAATGTCTATTTATATTCCACATTCTGCTTACTACCGTTTCAGTACATAGAACGCAAAATGATCTGCCATTTTTTTCTATAAAGCCATATATCTCGGTCCATGTCTCTTGAAAGGGTCGGCCATTGCTACTACCACTTCCTTGACTTAACCTTAGTTTTTTATTTTTTTGGTTCTCCATCAGGGGGGCAGTGACAGAAGATAGAATTATAGATAGCTTGTTAGCCCTGCAGGCAATTAGGGGTTAACTAGCCCAACTAACCACAAAATGGTGCATATAACTGTCTTTTAGGAAAGGGAAGGGTTAATGAGCAGAAATAGGGGTTAATAAAGATGCACAACAGTAATAGTGGTGAAATGGAGTCTGCACTATGGAGCAAGATGGTGTTCCTTATGTGAATTAAAATGGCTGCCGCTATTTCTAATGGCGGGAAACGGCACCCATAGCACGCCACAAACCCTCGCCTCTTCCAGCCTCCCCCTCACTTATCTCAGTAATGATGGATTAGAAATCCATGACTCCCCAGAACAGTAGATAATGGTTGCTGTGGTTAACTGTTATTTGGTTACTGGTAATGGCAGGGCCCCCAGAGATGCGTCCCCTGCTGCGTTCCGCTGCTCCCTGCTCTGCCAGCGGAAGTGAGGGCAAGGATCCTGGCTTAACCGGAAGTCCCAGAACTAGACGCTCTGTGCCGGACTTCTGTTGTTTTGGCCTACAGACCTCCGGCACAGAGTGTCTAATAGGGGAGGATGAAACATTTGCAACTAGAGTCTTAGAGTTAACTCCAAGACTCTAGTCGCAAATGTTTCATCCTCAGGAGCAGCAAATGTTTCATCCTTGGCATGTGGCCGCCTCAGCGGCCGCGTGTCATCAGAAATGGCTACACGTGTCAGCGCTGACATGCGTGTCATAGGTTCGCCATCACTGTCCTAGGGTAATATCTTCCATTTACAGTTAGAATCAATGCTCAACTTCCATTTAATTTAGCAAATATTTTTTGAGAATTTATATATGCTGGTCTCAGATCTGGACTTGAAAAGCTATTTAGATGTGAATATGGCATCATATATACCTTCAAAAAACATAGCCTAAAGTATACAGCAGTGAACCATTATTATGTGACTTTTCCAACAATCCTTAGCATTTTAGATTGCCAACGCCTTTCTAATTTTGAACAAGAGTTGGAAAGTATACTTGATAATATTTTTACATGTCCTTATAACTACTTCTGCACAATAGTTAAACATTACCAAGTACTACCACAACAATGAAAAAAACAAAAAAACAAAAACAACAAAAACATGAAATGAACACACTTATTGATGTTACCTAACATTCAAGTCTGAAGAAAACAGATGACAATTATACTATGTATATGGAGGTTGAAAAAAAGATGAGTAAAAATATGGGTAAGCAACAAGAATACATTGGAAACTTTCCAGCGATTCAGATGTGAAAATAAAAGTTATAGTATTTATTATTGTATAACACTAATTTATATATAGTACAAATGCTTTCTTGGCAATCAGTCTGGACACAGACAGTCAATGAGATGTGAATCATTCCAAAACGATATATTATTTGGCCAAACACAACTGTTGGAACCTAAGCTACTCTGATTTTCATTATTTTCCCCCACGAGAATCCTGGCAGACTCCCTAGCTTTTGCTGTAGCAGTCAGCACCATTAACAACTGAATCACCATTTGAGTCACCCTAAATCTGAGTCACCACCCAGCTGCTCTCCATGCCACCCCTTTCTCTCCTAGGTCTTCCCTGAAATTCCCCATCATTGCTGTGCTATCTTGGCCTCTCATTTAACTGAAGCAATTTGTCTGTGCCCTGTGCTGGGGGAAAGTCTCCTCTGCTTTTCCCATCTCTCCCTGAAGGAGCAGTAGAACCCTCCAATTCTCCCCTTTCTTTGTGAAGGAGAAAATAACCTGGAAAGTATATTTTCTGCCTGGGGAGAAATAGTTCCTTTTGCTTTGCTTCTTTTCCCCTTCCCAGGTTAAAGAAACAAAATATTTTCTGTATGAATGGCAGAACAAGGTCTCTCTCTCTCTCTCTCTCTCTCTCTCTCTCTCTCTCTCTCTCTCTCTCTCTCTCTCTCTCTCTCTCTCTCTCTCTCTCTCTCCTTATCTCTCTCTTTCTCTATCTCTATATATACCTCTCCAGCTCTACCAAGGAATTTTTTCATTTTGTCCCACTCCATTTTCCTCTTGCTCTCCCCACACCCCCATCTGTCTCACATATTTATATCCATGAGAATTTACTGTGTTCTCATGCACTGTGGTGGCAAACATTAGGCAAGGTATAGTCACACATATTAGTGTCAATTAATATAAGCACAGCCTTAGTGGAATGTGTACAGGAATACCCTGCAGAGAATCTTTAATACTAGAAAGAAAGCATTTGAACATAGTATGGCATAAAGACTGGTTTATGCTAAGGAGTATGCAATCTAGTGAGAAATAAAAGTATATAGTTTGTTTAAATTTTTAAGAATGTGAATAGTTCAAAACAATGTTTCTTGATAGTTTAAACAATAAGAAATCAATTTAGGCTGAGCTGTACTGTAGCCATCAATACAACTTCAGTTAAATCTTGAAGAACTCGTGAGATGTGATAGACAGAGGGCATTGAAATGAAGTGAGACGTGAACTGGGTTGGGAATGAAACTCTACAAAGATTAAAGGTAGCACAATAGAGTAGGAATAGGATTCAGCCTTAATAGGAGACAGGGCAAGAATTAAATTTTGATGGTGCTATTTTTCACAGGAAGGACTTAGATAATTTATTTATCAATCTGACCCTTCCCTAACTTAGCTCTGAAGTGTAGACAATTTTATAAATATTAATTCTCTAATACGTCTTGTGCAGCATTATTATCAAAGGCCCTACTCATTATTTTAGAATTTTAGAAAACATTGCCTATTAAATTTTTTTGAGAGGAGGTGTTAACATTTATGTTCTACACAGTCAGATGAGGACAGAGAATGGCTGCACTGTTTGGCACAATGTGTGAAGTATCTTCCATAAGGAGACAGCTTGTGAATCACTTTGCTCTCCCATAAACTCTTCTTCTATCTGGCCCCTTTCATATCACATGCAGCCTCTGTCTGTCCAGACAATATACAGATAGATGGATCAATCTATTCTGAGTGCTGACCAGGGCAGGTTTCCACAGAATGGAAACGGGAGAGCAGACCTTCAGTTTTGCTCTATGCCCTCTATTAATTCTTCCTCTCCTCTGTCTGAAAACCCAACCATATTATTTTTTACCCAAACGGACAAAGGATGTTGCTTTTTTCTAAATATTAATGTAACAAAAGAAATCTGGAAATAAATTGTGAAATACCAAATGGAAAAAATGCTGAAACACGTTCTCTTTAAAAATGTCTTATCTATATTAATGAAAGGATAATATGCTAATTAGACAGGACTTCTTCCGGACGTCCTTCCAGACAAAGCCGCAGCCACAGATGGTGGCTGCTGCTGCGAGGGCCAGGCTGAGGCTCAGGTAGCTGCTGTGGCTGTGAGGGCTGAGGCTCAGGTAGCCGCGGCAGCCAGCAGTGGCAGCAGCAGTGGCTTGGCGGGGGCGTTGCCTTCCCCTGATGGGCTGGTCACCTTCTGCAGAGGGAGGCCAGAGGCAACAGCAGCTAGGAGGTAATGGGAGCAGTGCCTTCCCCTGATCAGCATGTCTCCTCCTGCAGAGGGAGGCCAGACTGTAGATTAAGCCATCAGTAGGACATTCCCTGAGGGCTCCTGGATTGTGAGAGGGGGCAGGCCAGGCTCAGGGACCGCCCTCCCACCCCCAAGTGCATGCATTTCTGTGCACCGGGCCTCTAGTCTATATAAATAAAAGCCCAGCAATCGGAACCGCAGAATGACCAGAATGACCCAGTGGCTATGACACACATTGCAGCAGCCAACCACTCTGATCCGGGCCCCAATTGGCCCCTACCCCCTGGCTGGCCTGGATGCTGATCGGTCCCCAACACCCCAATCAGGGGCAGGGCTGGACACCAATCACCCACGGCCCCTCCCCCTGGCTGGCTCCACCCACGATTAGCCCCCAACACCCTGATTGAGGGCATGGTCAGCTGGCCAACCGCCCATGGCCCCTCCCCCTGCCAGCCCAGCCCGATGGGCCCCCATTGGAGCAGTCTGGCCAGACCCCACCTGTGCACAAATTCATGCACCAGGCCTCTAGTCTTATTATAAAATCAAGGGAGAAATTAGCCTTTCTTCCTCATGCTATATTTTAAATATTGGGAAGATAAACTTGGTTTATCTTATCAGGCTGAATTAAGTTTGGGAATTATTTTTTAGTTCCTAATAAATCTTGCCTTTTAGACTACCTTTGGCCAATTAGTATAAACACAGCTAAACTGCTGACTTTCATGTTCTTAGCAACGGCAGGTCTCTGGCTTAGCCAGTGCCCTATAGCCTCTGACTAACTTTCAGGAAATACTTCTTTTGATAACATTTTCAAAGTATAATTAGTAGGAAAGATTTTTCTGAGCCACAGATAAAAAATATTTGAGAAAAGGTTAGGAGCAGAGGACTCATCCGTTTTCTTGTGTTTTTCATAATGAATATTCAGTATTAAATGTAAATCTCTGTCATGTAGTTTCATTATAGTGATCATTTAGTACCTTAGCATAACAAATAGTGGCTGGTAACTGTAGAATAGATATTTCAAAATCATTTAAAATATATATACTTATAGAAGTAGAATTTATTAACTAAAATACAAATTTCTAGGTCTAGATTGATTTCAAAATTTTCAGTGAAAATGCGGAACAAGATAATTCTATGTGGGGGTTTCTCAACCACACCAATATTGACAATTGGAATTGATAATTCTTCATGTTGAGAGACTATACTGTGCATCATAGGATATTTAATGGCAACTTTGATCTCTACTCATTAGATGCCAATAGCATCCCCTTTGTAGTGACAACCAAGAATGTTTCCAGACACTGTCAAACATTTGTTATAGGGCAAAACTACTCCTTTTTAAGAACCACTGATCTAGATAAAAAATATGACTATAGGATACCAAGTCTGAAAATTACAAGGGATAGTATTCATTTATGGAGCATCAACTGTAGGGCATCCATGTTGTTCCGCATATTATCCTATATTAGAGGCCTGGTGCACAAATTCGTGCATAGGTGTGGTCCCTTGAGGTGGCTGGTGGGGATTAGGCCCCAGCTCACACCCCCAGGCTTGCAGTCCCAGCTTGCACCCCCACCTTGCAGCCCTGCAGCCCCACCTGGCACCTTGTAGTGGCCTGGCACCACCCCCTCACCTGCTCTACCATCTCACCTGTGGGATGATCGATCAGGGCCGGGCCCCCCTGCCCAACTCCCTCAGCACCTTGGAGTCGGGCAGTGGCCCTGCCCCTCACCGCTGATGCTGGTTGCTGTCTGTGGGGTGATCGGGTCCCCGCTTGCACCCGCCTTGGCCTGCTCCACTATCCCATTGCAGTCCCACTCTTGTTGAGGCCCATCGGGGCTGGCAGGGCCTCCACTGCCAACGCACATCGCTGACGCTCACCATGTTCCCTGACACCTCCTGGTGGTCAGCACACATCAGAGCAAGTGGTTGAACTCTGGGTTGAACAACCACCCGAGGGAACAATTTGCATATTAAGCTTTTATTATCTGGGATAATAAAAGCCTAATATGCTAAATGTTTGGTTGTATGGTCATCCATTCAACCAATCAAAGTGTAATATGCTAACGATATGCTAAGGCCACTCAACCACTCACTATGATATGCATTGACCATCAGGGGGCAGACAGTCAACCATTCGACCAGTCGCTATGACGTGCAATGAACACCAGGGGGCAGACGCTCCTACTAGTATGTTAGCTTGCTGCTGAAGTCCAGCCGATTGGGACTGAGCGAGACAGGCTGGACACGCCCTGGACCCCTCCCATAGTCCCTCCCTGGCTGGCCAACCTCCCTTGTCCCTCCCTAGCCCTAGATCATTCACCGGTGGGTCCCTTGGCCTGACCTGTGCCCTCTCACAATCCAGGACCCCTTGGGGGATGTCGGAGAGCTGGTTTCGGCCCAATCACACAGGCTAGGCTAAGGACTCCACTGGTGCACAAATTTGTGCACCGGGCCTCTAGTGTACAATACCTGTCATTCGGAAAATGACTATAATTCATGCAAGTATATCTGAATACTGATTACAGAACTGAGATGGACTATTCAGTTATCTACAGTTTTTATGTCTAGTTTCCCCCTTGGGATTTCAGTCTAGCATCATATTTTTATCTCATAAATTGTATCGATAAAAATGTTGGCAAAAAGTAGAGAATATCCTTGGCATCTTGCACTATAATGGAAGCCCAAGACCTTTTCCATAGAAGATTTAGGAGAAGGCTGCCAATGAATATTAACTCTGATATTCCCTCAAAATGTTGAAATCTAACCTATGGTCAAACAATTAAACATCTAGCTGCATTAAACACCCAGTTAACTGCATTCACCATTGCATGGGGCACTGTGAGCGAAGCAGAAAAAAAAAATCAAAATAATTAAGCTCGCAGGCACAATCCTGAGTTAGTTCAACGTGAGTTCTAAGAAAATAGACATCAGCATGCACCATGGTAGTGTTCTGAGACGATCACTCGACTATGGTATGGAGTGTAGACTGGAGTGAAGTAAAGATTCGTTGAAGAGATACTGTAAAGGAGGCTGTTGAGAAGCTCCAGGTAAGAGATAACAAAGGCCTGAACTAAGGCACTGGCAGTGAAAATGGAAAGGGATAGATTCCAAAGACATTCAAGGGGAAGGATTAACGAGTAAAAAGATTGGAGAGAGAGATGAGGGAGACCTCAGGGGTGAAGGTTGACTTTGAAATGCCTTTCTTGAGAAACCAGTGTCTGTGATGCTTCCTGAGATAGAAACAGCAATTGACTGTCCTCAAGATTCCCATGACGTGCAGGTTCCCAGGCAGTTCCCCTGTGCTGTTAGGGAGAATTTGGCCTGATATCTCCATTCTTGTAAGCGAGGCAGGATATGCCAGTTACGGCAAACACGACAGAATCAGTACCAGGTCCCCTGCTTAAAAAAGGCAGCGTATTTCACACTGCCAGAGCTCGAGGTAAGCACAGAGGAGGAAGCCTTCACCTTATTTGACAAGAAGGTTTCATATTTTAGTCTCCTTCTTTCCTTGCCAGGCATGATCCCAAACTTTTAATTCTTTAAATAGATTTGCTATACCTATTTCATTTTACTGATTTTATGACTATAGATGAAGATTAGGCTAAGACTGCACTATACAGTCATATGACTACAATTATATAACCATATCTATTGAAAGGCATGTATTTAAGAATGACTTATGGAAAAAACACACACAAATAAATAACTAAGGTTAATCCTGATAGTAAAGAAACAAACCAAAACTGTTGCAGTGTTGAAGTGTCACTTTTGCAAACTAGCTGTGCCCTGCTTCTCAGCTGTCACCCAAAGCCTCTATAGCTTCGGTATCCCCTCTGAGCATTCTCTTTATCTTCTGTTAGTAAATAAAATCTAGTTTCTCTTGGAGACAATGTGTCACATGGGGCCTGCTGCTGTGATTCAAGGCCTGGAGTTGGAGTAGGTGGATGCCCTAAATCTCTTTGTCTCTTTTAAACTATCCTTTCATGTTCCTTATGCACACATAATGTTTTAATCCCCCGTTAAAGACTGAACTATCCACTTCACCCTCCCTGGTCTTCCAATCTATCTTCCAGAGTGGCTGGGCCATTTATGCATTCTCACCAACAATAAGTGAGGGTTCTTGTTGCTTCACATCCTTGCCAGCATCTGGTGTTATCAGTGTTCCTGGGTTTGGCAATTTTAACAGTTGTATAGGAGTATCTCGTTTGTTGTGTTAATTTGCATTTTCCTAATAACATATAAGGTGGCGCACTTATTTACAAGATTATTTGCCATCTATATATCCCCTTTGGTGAGGTTTCTGTTAAGGTCTTTGGTACATTTTTTCATTGGGTTTTGCATTTTCTCATTGTTTTGATTTAAGAGTTCTTCATATATTATGGACGTGTCTTTATAAATATTTTCTCTCAGTCTGTGGCTTGTCTTCTCATTTTCCTGGCATTCTTTCTCAGAACAGTTCTATTATGCACTGACTTTTTTCACCGAGCTGCCCATTCCCTTTAAGTTTTTTCTAAAATGATTTGAAAAGAAAATATTGTGGTGATTTTAATTAAAATTTTCTGAGTGTTTCAGTGTTTTCTTTTTAAAAGTTTAAAATACATATTATGTACAAGCTCCATCTCAAATAATTGGGAAGAAAAACATCCACCAATTTTATTTTTTACTTTACTAAAAATAAAGGATAGATATAAAATTTAATGTTCCCTTTGACTTTACCAATTGTACATGCATGTACTAACTCATTTAAATTAGCTGAAGTAAGAGGATGTTTTCACAAAAATGTGTTCAGTGCAGTTTAACTACCATGAGCCTGGAAGAAATTATTTTCAATCATTTTTAGAAAAGAAAATGTCAGAATATATACAAATAGAAATCAGTACTGAGGTTAACAAAGTACACTACTGTTATATTTTGATAGTCAAGAGCAACTCAACAGAAAAAACAAAAACAAATAAAAAAGGACAAAAAAATTCAACAGGAATTTGTCCAAAGAAGGTATACAAAAAACCAACAGACATATGACAAGGTACTTAATATGACCAATCATTAGGGAAATGCAATCAAAACCACAATGAGATATCACCTCACACCGGTTAGGATGACTTTTATCAAACAAATAAAATATAAATGTTGAAGGATGTGGAGAAAAAATAACCCTTATGCATTGTTTGTGGGAATGTAGATTGGTATAGCCACTATGGAAAACAGTATGGAAGTTTCTCAAAAAATAAAATAAAAATAGAACTACCATATAATAATCCAACAATCCCACTTCAAGTAAGTATATTTGGAAAATAATTGAAATCAGGATTTAGAAGAGATATCTTCATCCCCATGTTTATTGCAGCATTATTTATAAAGCTGAGATATGGAAGCAATTTAAAGGTTCATTGAAGGATGAATGGATAAAAAAAATGACATATGCATACAATGTAATAGTATTCAGTGTTTAAAAAAGAAGGAAATCCTGCTATTTGTGGCAACATGGATGAACCTGCAGGGCATTATACTAAGCAAAATGAGCCAGCCACAGAAGGACAAATACTACATGCTACCACTTATATAATGAAACTAAAATAGCAAACACATGGAAGCAGAGAGCAGAATGGTGGTTGCCGGAGCTTTGACTATTGAGGATGAATAACTCCTGGAGATCTGCTGTATAGTATAGTGCCTACAGTTAACAATTCTGTATTGTATACTTAAACATTTATGAAGAGGGTGTATTTTATGTTAAGTAATTTTATAAAAAAATAAATAAATAAGAGGGTGGGAGACATCGTTTGAAGGTGATGACTAGGTTAATGGCATAGATTGTGTCGATAATTCATAGATATTTAGTTAGTTATCTACAAACTCATCAAGTTGTGTATATCATTTATGTAGAACACTTTGTATGTCAAAGAGAACAAAGAAACAAATATCAATATTGAGGTTCACAAAGTGCCTGATAAACACTCCAGTGAAAACTTGATATTAAGAGATTTTATAATTCTTCCAGGTTAAGCAGGAACAGATGCCATCTACTAGCTATTTTTACAATATTAATACAAATATTTGCACTTACATTATTACATTATTTCTTTGATGTTTAGAACATATAACTAGCATTAATTTCATTTTCAAAACCAAAATGAGACTTTGTGATTCAACTGAATCTTTCTCTTCATCTTTGTATCTTAAAATGATCTAAAAGATTATTGCCATATTTTCAATATTTTTGAAAATACTAAGTTTTATGATATTTCAAATTTAAACTTCAAGATTTAAAATTATTTTAAATTCATGATTTAGCTTCATTTATACCCTTTATAGTGTATTTTTTCAGCTTTTTTCATGTTTAGCCCAGAATTTCTTACTTTCCGAATATCATCCTGGATGACCTAATCAACATAATAGGACAAGAAAATGAATAAAAAATATAGATAAGAAAGAAGAAACAAAACTCTCAGTATTTGTTCATGGTATGGTTACTATTTAGAAAATATCAGTAACAAAGTTAGATAGCATAATTTATCCAAGATAACAATTATAATTGCAAGTACAAATATATGGTGCCTGAAAATAAATCTGATAACGTTTAAGACAATTGTAAGGGAATCATAAATTTTTGAAGACTTAAAAACGTCATGAGTAGAGATCTATAATGTTCAAAGATAGAACAATTTAAAATAAAAAATGTATTAACTTCTCCCCCAATTTAACAATAGATTGAGAGAAATTTCAATGAAAAATTATAACATTTTGCCCTAGTCAAATAACTCAGTTGGTTAGAATCCTCCCAATATGCCAAGGTTGTGGGTGCAATCACTGGTGAGACACATACAAGAATCAACCAATGAATAGAAAATCTCTCTCTCTCTCTCTCTTTCGGTGTATGTGTATGTTTGTGTGTGGGTCTTCTTTCCTCTCTCCCTCTAAAAAAAAAAATCAATCAATAAAATATATATTTTTTAAATTACAACATTTTTTTATAATGGCAATTTGCAAGTAGATACTAAAATGTCATCCAGCTGGCCTGGCTCAGTGGTTGAGCATTGACCTATGAACCAGGAGGTCATGGTTCAAATCCCAGTCAGGCCACATGCCTGGGTTGTGGACTTGATCCCCAGTAGGGGGCATGCAGGAGGCAGCCAACTGATTATCCTCTCTCATCATTAATGCTTCTATCTCTCTTGCCTTTTCCCTTTCTCTCTGAAATTAATAAAAAAATATATTTTTAATGTACTTAAAAAGCAAGAAGCCAAAATTAACCAAGGCACTAGTGAGAAGAATTAGAGGCTTTCCATTTAAAAAGCATCAAATATTTAAAAAGTTTTATTCGCTAAGACAAATGTCACTGACAAGCATAGGCCAATATTCCTAAAGATTATTTAGAATTGTTCAGAATACATAACTTAGAAGCAGTACTTCATTCATGGAAATGGATATTATGCCACAGATAATACTGTCTGTGTGTGGAATAGTGTAAAAGTGCTGATAATTAATTATCTATATAAATAAAAAAATTAAATCCTGTTTCACATCATAAACAAAAACTCAATTCCAGATGGATAAAGAAATTGAATGTGAAGGCAAATCATTAGATGTTTTAAGAAACTATCATATCATATCTATGATATCACAGCATATCTCATCATATTATATGATCTTTGGCTATATAAGACTTTATTAAAGAAAAATTTAAAAAACCCTAAAGAATATAATAGAATAGATATTATTAAAAGTAAGCACTTCTGTTACAGGCACCCAAAGCACCAGAAAAGGTGTTACCAGACAGGCCCCTGAGTCCAAGGGGGAGGGCTGTTCCTCCCTGGTTCTTGTCTTATCTTATTAATGAATTTAAAGGAGAGACTCTGATCATGTTGTAATCAAGCCAATTTACTAAAGCAATTAAATCGAGCAGATTTATTAAAGAAGCAAGGCAAGAAAATCTACTGTATTTCATTTGGCTCAGTGGGCAGATGGGTATCAATCAGCCAATATGAGGAGTGAGTTGGGTGGGGATTTGAGGTCTTCTATACCCTTCTGTCCACACGTTTCAAAATTCCTCTGCTGAATATCTTGGGACAGATTAATTCTCAAGGTCACTTTTGTCGTGGCCTGCCCAGAATTCATGAGAAGCACTTGGCAATTTTATCTTGCCAAGCCTTAAGACTTTGACTTCTCTGCTTAGGGAATAAAAAGTAAAACTGCTCCCCCCTTTCTTTTTCTTTTCCTCTTCCTCCCCATTTCCTTCATTTTTTAATTGGAGATTCATTAACCATTTGCTTTCAAGCATCACCTGGAAAGATAAGGGCTTGCAATTTACAAGTTGGCTGCAAACTGCCCACACTGTTTGGCCTTGTTTTAACTTTTTTGTCTTAGTTTTCCTATTCCACTTTGTCCTGGAATTTTCCTAGCTTCTCAATGGCCTATTCATCAAGAGTTACCCAAAGAAAACATTTTCAAATCACAGCATAAAAACAATACTGATATACATAATATGAAAATAATCTCTAAAAGTAATTTAAACATATAGAGAACTCAATAGAAAAAAGACAAAAGACAGAAACAAGAAATTCATAGAGGCAAGCTGATCAGCAGGGGTATTTAAGTGTGATCAACACATTGGTCATCATGGACATGTAAATTAAAAATAAAGTGATATTGCAATGTATAAGTTTCCAGATTGGAAAACTTGGCCATATCGAGTTTCAACACATGGTGAAGCAGTGGAAATTCTTACACACTGCTATATAAGAGGTAAATTTATATATTCATTATAAAAAAATTGGAAAATAAATTCTATATTATCTAGTAAAGCTGAGTATGTGCATTGTATAACAGCCAATGATTTCACTTTTGAATATATACCAGAGGGAAACTCTTTCCCATATGCTCCAGAAGATGAGTAAGAAAAAAGTAGCATTGTTTGAATAATAAGTCTGTAATGAACCACAGAGAATAGTACATTATTCTATATTTGAAAAATAAATGATTAAAAAGCAGTAAGAATGAATAAGCCAGAATTAGAATGTGTGTTATTTTCACACCACCAAGTAATCTCTGGCACCAGATCTATAATTCTACTCAATTCTGACACCATCTGCCTGGAGATAGGACCAGATCCCACATGATCAACTGGCTGTAAATTGAAACTTCCCACAACCCTCTCCTAGGATTCACTTAATTCGCTAAAGCAGCTCACAGACCTCAGGAAACTACTGAGTAGATAACTAACTTATCACAAAGAAAATTAAAGAATATAAATGAACAGCCAAAGAAAGAGATGCATAGAATGAGGTCCTGACTGCCGGAGCTCTGTCCTTGAGGAACTTTGAGTGGGCATGTAGTTATGTCTGGATCTCCAACATGGAAGCTCGCTCAGAGCCCTGCTTTTGAGTTTTTATGAAGGTTTCATTAAAGAGGTGTGAATGACTAAATGACTGGTCATTGGTGACTGATTCAGCCTCAGCCCCTTCTCCTTCCCAAGAAGATGTAGGGACTGAAAGTTTCAATCCTCTAATCATGGTTTGTTCTCCTGACAATCTGCCTACCATCCACAGGTGAGGTCCAAAAGTCATTTCATTAATATGAGCAAAGACACCTTTATTTCTCTCAACACTTAGGGAATTCTATTGCCAGAAACTAGGAAGAAGACCAAATATATCTTTCTTATTATAAATCACTAGATCACACCTACTCATTAGCATAATGAATCTCACCAATAAAATTTTGACAGGAAAAAAAGGTGTTTTAGAGACATTCATATAACATGACTCAATTTATTGTTTGTCATTGAACCTTATGTCTTTTAGGGTATATGTAGATGTATGATAAAGCAATGATTAACACAACTCCAGGACTGTGCCTACGTATGGGTTGGTGCATATCTTATTTTCACTGCTCTTCTAAACTGTATATATATTATAATATATAATAAATGCATATGTAAGCATTTATTATATCTAATACATGTGTCTATATAACATATACATATGTAAGTATATATCTGTACATATGTATGTAAATATATATATGAAAGAAAACAAGAGTTCCAAGAAATGCTCATTTTCTGTTACTGAAAAGTTTTAATTTAGCAATGGTAACAATAAAATATTAGTTGTTTTTAAAACTTTATTTAGAAGAGAAATTGAGAAAAATGGTAAAAAGGAAAAACAAATAATATGATAGATTTCAGCTTGTAAACCAAAATGCCTTATATTAGGAAATGCTGTTGACTCTGAAATCTGAGGTAGTTTTGTTATATGAGACCAACCTTTCTTCAATGAAAAAAGCTAGGGTATAAACATGGGATTTGGGGAATTGAAAAACAAAAGCTGTATGATCCTTTATCATCTGGCTCTTAGTGTCAGCCATGTGAAAGAGAATATGTCCCATTGGCCTCCAGCTAAATGGGTTTCTGAGTGAACAAGGATGAATGTGAAATCTGATACTACTCCAGACACTTCTAGACCATTACAAAGGAACTGAAAATGTCTCAAAATATCTCCTGCATTACAAAGGTACATTACAGCCTCCAATAAAAGCAGTTTTAAGGGTATAAATATACAGTGGATGGTAAGATAACAAGCAAAAACAAGTGGAAAATTCATCAACTTCACTGATCTTGCATAATATGTTTAAAATAAAAAACGGAGCTTTTGTTTTTAATCTCCTTTATTTTTTTCAGTATCTTTCTTTTATGAATGAAAATAAATGAAATTAGTTTGGTGTGTCCTGTGAAAATCTGTAGCTTCCTGTGAGGGTTCTTGATTATGGCATATTATGAATGGCATTAAATATAATAAACTATTACTTATATAAGCCAATCAGAGAAAGAGCAGTACCATATGATTTCACTCATATGTGGAATCTAATGAACAAAATGAACTAACAAGCAAATTAGAGACAAACTCATATATAGAGAGCAGGGTGGCAGCTGTAGGAGGTGTGAAGGGATTGAGCAAAAAAGAAAAAAAATAGAAAGAATTCATGCATAAGGACAGCAGTGTGGTACTTGCTGGGGGAGGGGATGGTGGGAGGCTGAGGATGGTATAGAGGGGATAAATGTTGATGGAAGGAGACTTGGCTTGGGGTGGTGAACACACAATATAGTGTACAGATGATGTTGTAGATTGTGTACCTGAAACCTAATTTTCTTAACCAGTTTCACCTTAATAAATTCAAGAAAAAAAATAGGCAAAGGACTTGAATAGTTCTTGAATTTTCCAAAAATATACACAAATGGCCAACAACTACATGAAAAGGTTCTCAATGTCCATGATCATCAGGAAAATGCAAACCAAAACCATAATATCATATGCTGGGATGGCTATTATCAAAGACAATAGATAGTAAATGTTGGGGAGGATGTGGAGGAAAAAGAGCCCTTGTACACTGGTCATGGAAATGTAAATTAGTATGACCAATAAATAAATAAATAATAAATAATATAATAAACTATTACTTATATATAATAAACTCTTATAGGCAGAATATGGGCCTCCTAAAGATGTCCACATCCTAATTGCTGGAACCTATTATAAGTTACTTTACATAGCAAAGGGGAATTAAATTTGCAGATGGAATTAATTTGATATCAGCTGACCTTAAAATAGGGAGATTATCTTGGATTATGCAAATGAACTTAATGCAGTCCAAGAATTCTTGAAAGTGGAAAAGTGAGGTAAAAGGAGGCCAGAGTGATATGATGTAAGAAATACCTAA
The DNA here is from genome assembly GCA_025583905.1 of Ia io. Lineage (NCBI taxonomy): Eukaryota > Metazoa > Chordata > Mammalia > Chiroptera > Vespertilionidae > Ia > Ia io. The sequence goes on along the minus strand of JAJQQW010000002.1, from coordinate 17,863,423 downwards.
ACACTATTGCTGGCTTCAAAGAGAGAAGGGAACCATGATCCAAAGAATATAGGTTGCCTCCAGAGGCTGGAAAAGGCAAATAACAAATTCTCTAGAGCTTCTAGAAAGAACTCAGCCCTACTGACACCTTGATTTTAACCCAATGAGACTTATAACCCACAGCACTGTGAAACAATAAATTTGTGTTATTTAAAGCCACCAAGTTTATGGTCATTTGTTATAACAAAACAAAGCTAATACTGAACAAGGAAACTATATGTGTTTGCTTTTAGTATCACATCCTATATAATAAAGATGTAATATGCAAATGGTCGTTATGCCGTGAAGAATAACGACTGACTGAGTAAGGACCAGATCAAGGATCAGCAGGAGGGTGGGGCAGCAGTGCTACAAGCAAGTGGCAGAGAGCTACAGGAGGGGGGCAGAGCAGCAAGCTATGAGGGGGGGATGAGGGGGCGGAGGGAGCTACAGGAGGGCAGGGCAGTGGGCAGAGAGCTACAGGAGGGTGGAAGCGAGCTACTGGCTACAAGCAGGCGGTGGAGTGCTACAGGAGGGAGCAGGGCAGCAAGCTATGAGGGGTCAGAGGTGGGGGATGGGGGAGCTACAGGAGGGTGGGGGAGTGGGTGGAGAGTTACTGGAGGGCGGCAGCGAGCTACTGGCAAGCTACTGGTGCACAGATTCATGCTCAAGGCTACTAGTTTGTTTATAAAGAATAAATTAGTTTATATCTAAACCTAAATCAGAAATGAACCCAGGGTATGCTGGGGTAACATGTACCTTAAAAATGTACCATTTTTAGACATTCACCTATTTATTCTTCCATCTCTGACCATAATAAATTTACTGAATAACCACTCTGTGCCAGGAATCATGGAAGCCACTGGATACAGAAATTAGACCTATTTTATTGGAAGTTACAATTTATGTATCTTTAAACTATTAAGAAAATTGCTGTCACAAATGTGCCCCCAAATATCACAAACTTAAAGAAAATTAAAGTGAAGGTCCTATGCCTGTAAATTGATTGCAGGGTGAATAGCTCTCCTTACTATTTCCTCCCAAGCTGTCATTAAATGATCCAGACTCCCTCCATTCTGTGGCTCCATCATCAGTGAGTTTTCAGTTTCATCTATTGAGGATGAGAGAGACAGAAAGCATGAAGGATCTCATGACTGATTTTCAGGTCCAGACCTGGAAGTGACGCATGTAATTCTGGGCACATTCCATTGGCATGAGTGCAGTAGTGTGACCACAACTAACTGCAAGGAGGGCTGGGAAGAACAGTCATCCTGTAGGGCAAGAGAAAATGGGGTTGGGAGACATATTGCTGGTATCAGCTGCAGTCTTCTCTTATGGATCAAATCCCCTCTTCTCACATGTGGGATATACCCATTCTCCTATCTAAAAAGTCTGCATTTACTGCAAACAACTCAAATGTAGGATTAGCAGTAATGTTCAGTAATCTCTATCTTATCCAGTGACCCTGAAGCATGAAACAAAATTTATCTACCTTATTTTCTTCTCAAAGAGTGGAAAAAGGTACAACATAGATATAATCAATACTCGCATTTAGACAGAAGATAAAGGAAGACTTATTATTAATTATTTAAAATCACTGACACAGTTTTTATGAGGAAAGTATAGCTAGAATGCCAGATTTAAAAAATATAACTTATAAGATTTTGTTAAATATCACAGCTTTCATGGAGATAAACAGTTATAGAAACTTTAAAATTTTTCATAGAAGCATAGAAAAAAAATCATATTTTTCTACCTCTATTAATTAATTTTAATCAGTTTTGTGGTACTATCAGATGATAGTATAAGGCCCATAATGTTCACATCACACAAATACCTATATACAAAACTTGATACTGTTATGGATTTAATATGAAATGGGCCAGGATAGATAGGATCAATGCAAATTAAGTTAACTAAATTTCCTATAAAACTTACAAGAATAGAAAATAAAATTTTAAAGAGTAACCTTATTCTTTCATTTCATAAGTTTCTTCTGCACAAAAGAAGCATATAAAATCAAAGTTTTATTTAATTCAGTATAGATATTAGGTTTTGTCAATGTATATTTTGCTTTAGAAATCTTGCAAAGTTTAGAATATTTGTATTACAATTATACTGACATAATGTTTTAAAATCATGATATATTAATATTTAAATAGTGTCCAATGTTTTTATTTACTTATATATTTAATATCCCAACTATTTTTTATACTTAACCCTATTTTTTGTAAGGTAAATGGGCAGATATACTACTCATAAAGGCAAATAAGATTGTGCAAGTGTTTTTAAAAAGAAATGGAAACTGCTTGAAATGGCCTTTAATCCTTTTAGGTCCAAGATCACACACTTAGTTATAAGAGCACAGAGTCAAACCCAAATTTGTTTGTCTTCAATGCATATGATATACTTTTTATTATTCTATACTGCTTATCTAACATCTTTAAATATTGGTTCTTTAAATATTGGTTTTTAAATCTTTAAATTGGTTCTCAAATATTTATTGAAGACCAATTATTTCCAGATACTTGGAAATATATAATATAATTTAATTTAATATTCTCAAATTAGGATGCCTCTGTTAATAACTCTCTAATCACACTTACCATTAAATGTAAACTCTGAGCATGACCTGGCTCCACTGGCCACTCTCTTTCCTCTTTACATGTTTTATTTACTGTATGGAAAAAATTACCCATTTTTCCCAATTCACCTATCAACTTACTTTCCTATCCAATTAGCCCCACAACTAGAATACAAAACCATCAGGCAACAATTTATTTATTTCACCCATATCCCAGGTATCTAGAAGAGTCAACACATATTTTCTTTTTTTAAAATATATTTTTATTGATTTCAGAGAGGAAGGGAAAGGGAGAGAGAGAGAGAAACATCAATGATGAGAGAGAAGTATTGATAGGCTACCTGCTACATGTCACCTACTGGGGATTGAGCCTGCAGCCCAGGCATGTGCCCTTAACGGAAATCGAACCTGAGACCTTTCAGTCCGCAGGCCAAAGCTCTATCCACTGAGCCAAACCAGCCAGGACAACACATATTTTCTTAATGGAGAAATATGTAGATGAAGAAACAAAGGTTGCAATAAAGCTCAGAGGTTCATAGAATGAGTAACTATTATGATAGTTATTGAATCCTATGTGATCCAAACTCTTCCTCATTTATTATTTCACTGAATTCCTAAGTGATTTTTTTTCAGAATATTTTAGATGAAGTATATTTAATTCAAAGAGATTTGCTATGTATACAGGAAGGAATTTTTCCACATGGAGTAAGCTAGTGTTAAAAGCATATACACTCACACTTACAAACTCAAATGATATTATAGAGCAGATTCTATGTTCTTTTTGTTGTTGTTGGAGGATTTATCTATGATAACAAAAAGTATAGTTAGATTTTTTTCTTTAAAATTTTTACAAGACACATGTTTAAAAATAGTAATATACTAGAGTCAGTCACTCTGAATAAAAATTTCATATTAATGATGTGGTAGATAAATGGTAGTGAACATCAAAGAGATTTGAAATCATCACAGTTCATATATTCATATAATAAAAATTCTCATCCAGAGGATTTATTTTTGTATCTCGCTTGTTCTTAACCATTTCTGTCATTTAAACATTAAAGGTTCTTGTGGTAGAATGCCTCAGGATATGGTTATTGAATTTATAAATAAAAGATGCCCAGCCTAAAGTGATAAGCTGTTGGGTAAGTGAAAGGAAAGATGATAGACCATCCTTACTCTTAAGAATTCTGGCAGCAACAAAATATATGTAAGAAAAATTAGTCATAAAGGAAGTATAATTGCTCTTAACTAAAATGTGAAGTTAAAAAATACTTTTAGTTATTAAAATTTTACTATGTTTTGTCAAATAAAGTGATACATAGAGAAATAAATATCTTCTTCCAGTTCTTCACAAAAACTGAAAAATCAATACTGGGAGAACTAAAATTAATAAATAATAATAATGTGCAAAGTCAGTATCTATAATAAAGAAAGCATAATATGCTAATTAGACCAGAAGTCCTTCCAGCCGCCCTTCTGGACAAAGCCGGGGCTGCGAGGGAAGCCCAGGTCCCGGGTGCCAGAGGGAAGCCTGACTCCCGGGGTGCCAGAGGGAAGCTGGTGCCTACAGCCGGGGGAAGGAAGGCCTACTCTTGCATGAATTTCATGCATCAGGCCTCTAGTATTATATAAAATATAAATTAAGAGTTAAATGAGAAGGAAAACTTAAACAGCATGGTACTTGTTTGGTTATAGACAACCTCTACTGTCACTATAGCTTAGTTTTAAATTATTATAGAGCAGATTTCGAGCAGTTTAGCAGGTTTTACCTTGATGATTTGGATGTCATGAATATAAACATGTAAAACATTAAAAATAACATGGAGAGATGACAAAGATACAAAGAAGAATATTATCTTTTGTATGGGTTCTGCCGAATGATCTGTTAAAATTTTTCAAAATTTTTCCTAGTTTGCTCAAATCTTCATTACTCTTTTAAATGGAAAAACAAATAGTCCAATTACACTCTGGCTGCTGTGGCTCAGCTAGTTGAGCATTGTCCTGTACATTGAAATGTCACTGGTTCAATTCCCAATCAAGTCACATACATGCCCAGCTTGCAGGTTTGTTCCCTGGTTGGGGTGCATAAGAGAGGCAACCAATTGATGTTTCCTTATCGCTCCCTTTCCTTTCCTCTCTCTCTAAAATCCACACTATCCACAGCAGGCTTTCAGATTCCTTTCTGGGTGTAGTACCCTAGATATCAGGTCAGTATATGAGGTAACACATTCAACAAAATTTAAAGAAGCACAGCTCTCTTAGCAAAGATTGCTGAAAACGTGCTATACCAAATATCTACATATCAATTAACATTTCTTTAATGATTTGTATTATTTCTTCTAAAGCCTTGTTTCAAATTGATCTCCAACTGATATCTAATATTGCTTTAGCTTCAAATTGTTTGTTCTCTTACATTTTCTGGCTCAGAAATGTTGTTTTATTATTTTTTTTCTTTCCAAAACCACCAAGAAATTAATTCTGATACTATTTACCTGGTAATAGCATCAGATTTCACAGTTTAAGGGCCCAGAACACTGCCCCTCTTCATACACCAATTGCAAATCTAATTCTCACCTGTGCTTCCGACCAGCTGGATATAAATCAGAGGTTTTCATGAACCCTTTCTTGGGTTAAAAATGTTCTAGACCAGCTCATGGATCTCAGAAAAACAGTTTAATCACTAGATTACCAGGTTAATTTAAAAGGATATAACTTGAAAAAGATGGCGACTGGCAGGAAGGTAGGGAGAGAGAGAGTGTGAGTGAGGAACCCATAGAAGAGAGTGTAGACGTGTGTGGTGTGTGTGTGTGTATGAGCTAGGGTCAGTTAGATTCTGCAGGTCTTCCAAGGGGCTGCCTAACCGGGCAGTCCTAGATGGCGGAGCACCGCACACAAAGGGGACACTTCTCGGCGGCTGGTGCGGACGCAGAGACCACGCCATCTTGAGAAACAGAGCTGCCTGAGACTAGGATCCTGGCTTCAGACACCAACCAGGACCCTGCAGCCACTGGGGACAGAGAACTGCTATCACAGCTTCAGACCAACAAACAACAAGAATCCAGATTTCCCGGCAGATTTCCGTGAGTCAAAGAGCCTATCCCCCTCCCCGCAGGCTCGCAGATGGCGCCATAGTAACTGATACTCCCGCCCCTCGCCCAAGCTGCAGAGCTTTGCGCAGGGATGCGCTCCCCTTTAGGGAATTTGTCACGGGACAGAAGCAGCTTCCCTTTGGGGAAAATTGACAGCGAGCACAGAGGTCTCCCCTTCTGGGAATTTGGGGGAATTTGGCTTGCGGGTCACAGCTCCCCTTCGGGGAATCTTAGAGCGTGCACAGAGAGTCTCCCCTTTGGGGAATTTGGCACACAGGACGGACTCTGCCCCCCTTCGAGGAATCTGGGAGAGTGCACGGAGGCAGCTCACCTTCAGGAATTTGAGAGTGTGCAAAGCTCTAGCCGGTTTGGCTCAGTAGAGAGCACACACAGGATGCAGCTCCACTTCAGGGAATTTGGCACGCCGGACACAGCTGCCTGGGATCCCTGACTCACAGCGCATTCACACTAAGAGCCAGTGACCCCAATTGTTGGTGCATGCACACACAGGGACCCTGATTCTCAACGAGAAACCACACAAGGCAACAGAGACTCTGACACTCGATTCTTGGTGCAGACACAGGGAAACTCTGACTCCTGGCACATGCTAAGGATCTCATTTTTGGCACATACCAACAGTATGGTGCAGACAAGGCCCCTGATTCTAAGTGTGTACACAAGACCACATGGAACACTGGGGACACTGACCCTGGGCAAGTCTGGTTCCCACCAACCAAAGTCAGCCACACGTCCTAGTGCCAGAGCACTTCATTGAAACTCGGGTGGAGCGAAGTCCCCCCAGCACACGGCCTAGGTCCACGCAAACTGAAGCTTGAGCTTTCTGGTGATAGTCAGAATGGGGAAACGAAATAACTCACAGAGGAAAGAAAATGTGGAGTCGCCAAGAAAGGAAATCAGTGAAACTGAAGCTTGCAACATGACCAAAAAAGAGTTCAGAGTAATGGTCATGGAATTTATACATCAGATGGATGAGAAAATCAACAACTTATGCAAGAATCAGGAAGAAATGAAAAGTGATATAGCTACAATCGAAAACACCATGGAAAGTTTCAACAGTAGACTACAAGAAGCAGAGGACTGAATTAGTGAGTTAGAAGATCAGGTACAGAAACAAGCTCAATCTGAACAGCAATTGGAGAAAAAAATTAAAAAGCAGGAGGAAAGCATAAGGGAGCTTCAGGACAACATGAAATGAAGTAACATGCATATAATAGGGCTGCCAGAAAGACAAGAAGAGCAGCAGGGATTAGAAAATCTATTTGAAGAAATAATGACAGAAAACTTCCCGAATATGGGAAAGATAAAAGTTACGCAAGTACAGAGAGTCCCAAGCAGGATCAACCCCAAAAGACACACACCAAGACATGTCATAATTTCAATAGCAAATATAAATGATAAAGAGAGAATCTTAAAGGCGGCAAGAGACAGACAGAGAGTTACCTACAAAGGAACACCCATCAGATTGTCAAATGATTACTCAACAGAAACACAACAAGCTAGAAGAGAATGGAAGGAGGTATAAAAAGTGTTGCAAAGCAAAGGACTGAATCCGAGAATACTATATCCAGCAAGGCCATCAATCAAAATTGAAGGGGAAATCAGGTCCTTCGAAGACAAAAAAAGGCTCAGGGAGTTTATTACCACCAAACCAGCAATGCAAGAAATGCTAAAGGGAATACTGTAAAAAGAAGAAATAAACAGGTAAGAAGGGATACAGACACAAAAATAGATATGACTACAAACAAATACCTTTCAGTAATAACTTTGAATGTAAACGGACTAAATGCTCCAATCAAAAGACATCGAGTGGCTGAATGGATAAAAAACATGACCCATGTATATGCTGTCTACAAGAGACCCACCTCAGAACAAGAGACTCACACAGATTGAAAGTGAAGGGATGGAAAAATATCTTTCAGGCAAATGGAAATGAAAAAAAAGCTGGGGTAGCAATACTTATATCTGACAAAATAGACCTCAAAGTCAATGCCATAAGAAGAGATAAGGAAGGCTACTTCATAATACTAAAGGGAGAAATCAAACAAGAAGAAATAATTCTGGTAAACATATACACACCCAATATAGGAGCACCCAAATACATAAAAAAAACTCCTGGAGGATATCAAGGGAGAGATTAATAGCAATACAATCATAGTAGGAGACTTTAATACCCCACTATCACCATTGGACAAATCCTCTAAACAAAAAATCAGCAAAGAAACAGCAATCCTAAATGACTCACTAGACCAGATGAAATTAATTGACATCTTCAGAACAGTTCACCCCAAAGCCACAGAATATCCATTCTTCTCAAGTGCACATGGGTCATTTTCAAAGATAGACCATATGCTGGGTCACAGGCAAAGTCTCTTCAAATTCAAGAACATAGAAATTATATCAAGCATCTTCTCAGATCACAGTGGCATAAAACTGGAAATCAACTACAATAAATACAATCCAAAGAAATCAAACACATGGAGACTAAACAGCATGCTATTAAACAAGGACTGGGTCACCAGAGAGATCAAGGAAGAAATAAAAAACATCATGGCAACAAATGACAATGAAAACACAACAATTCAAAATCTATGGGACACAGTGAAAGCAGTCTTGAGAGGGAACTTCATAGCTCTACAAGCCTATTGCAAAAAACAAGAAACAATGGTAATAAATTACCTAACCCTACAACTCAAAGAGTTAGAAAAAGAGCAGCAAGAAAAGCCCAGTGTAACCAGAAGGAAGGAAATAACAAAGATCAGAGCGGAGATAAATGACATAGAGACCAAAGAAACAATACAAAAGATCAACAAAACCAAGAGCTGGTTCTTTGAAAGGATAAACAAGATTGATGGACCTCTAGCCAGGCTCACCAAGAAGCAAAGAGAGAGGACCCAAAAAAACAAAATCAGAAATGAAAAAGGTGAAATAACAACACACCCTGCTGAGATACAAAGGATTGTTAGAAAATACTACAAACAACTATATTCCAACAAACTGGACAACCTGGAGGAAATGGACATATTCCTAGAAAAATATAACCTTCCAAAAATCAATCAGGAAGAATCTAAACAGCTCAATAGGCCAGTAACTATGGACGAAATTGAAGCAGTCATCAAAAAGTGTCCGGCAAACAAAAGCCCAGGGCCTGACGGCTTCACAGGAGAGTTTTACTAAACATTCAAGGAAGAACTAAAACCTATCCTCCTCAGACTATTCCAAAAAATTCAAGAGGAAGGAACACTTCCAAGCTCCTTCTATGAAGCCAGCATCACCCTAATACCAAAACCAGATAAAGACAACACAATGAAAGAGAATTACAGACCAATATCCCTCATGAACATAGATGCCAAAATCCTCAACAAAATTCTAGCAAATCGGCTCCAGCAGTACATCAGAAAGATCATACACCATGACCAAGTAGGATTTATCCCAGGAATGCAAGGATGGTACAATATCCGCAAATCAATAAACGTGATACATCACATAAACAAATTGAGAGATAAAAATCACATAGTCATATCAATTGATGCAGAAAAAGCATTTGACAAAATACAACACCCTTTCTTGATAAAAACTCTCAACAAGGTGGGAATAGAAGGCTCATACCTCAACATAATAAAAGCTATATATGATAAACCCACAGCAAACATCATAATCAATGGACAAAAACTAAAAACATTTCCCCTAAGAACAGGAACAAGACAGGGATGCCCACTCTCATCACTCCTGTTTGACATAGTACTGGAAGTATTAGCCATTGCAATTAGACAAGAAGAAGAAATAAAAGGCATCCAAATTGGAAAAGAACAAGTAAAGCTGTCTTTATTTGCAGATGACATGATATTGTACATAAAAAATCTGAAAGACTCCGTCAAAAAACTAATAAACTTAATAAATGAATTTGGCAATGTAGCAGGATACAAAATTAACACCAAGAAATCTATGGCCTTTCTATACACCAATAGTGAACTTACAGACAGAGAGACTAAAAAGGCAATCCCATTTACCATCGCACCCAAAAAATTAAGATACCTGGAATAAACTTATCTAAGGAAGTGAAAGACCTATACACGGAAAACTCAGGACACTGAAAAAAGAGATAGAGGAAGACGTAAACAGATGGAAGAACATACCATGTTCATGGATTGGTAGAATCAACATCATTAAAATGTCCATACTACCCAAAGCAATCTATAGATTCAATGCACTCCCCATTAAAATACCAATGGCATATTTCACAGACCTTGAAAGAACTCTCCAAAAATTCATCTGGAATAAAAATGACCCCGAATAGCCACAGCAATCCTGAGAAAGAAGAATAAAGTAGGAGGGATCTCAATACCAGATTTCAAGCTATATTACAAAGCCACTATTTTCAAAACAGCCTGGTACTCGCACAAGAACAGACATATAGATCAATGGAACAGAATAGAGAATCCAGATATTGACCCAAACCACTACGCTCAATTAATATTTGACAAAGGAGGCATGAACATACAATGTAATAAAGACAGTCTCTTCAATAAATGGTGTTGGGAAAATTGGACAGATACATGCAAAAAACTGAAGCCAGATCACCAACTTATGCCATATACAAAAATAAACTCAAAATGGATATAGGACTTAAACCTGAGACGGGAAACCATAAAAATACTAAAGGAATCCACAGGCAGCAAAATCTCAGACATATGCCAAAAGAACTTCTTCACCGATACTGCCCCTAGGGCAATGGAAGCTAAAGAGAAAATAAACAAATGGGACTACATCAAAATAAAAAGCTTTTTTACAGCAAAAGAAACTATCAACAAAACAACAAGAAAGCCCACTGCATAGGAGAACATATTTGCAAATGGTATCACTGATAAAGGTTTAATCTCCAACATCTACAGGCAGCTTATACAACTTAATAAAAGGAAGATAAATGATCCAATAAAAAAATGGGCAACGGACCTAAATAGAATCTTTTCAAAAGAAGACAGAAGGAAGGCCAAGAGACACATGAAAACATGCTCAACGTCACTAATTATCAGAGAGATGCAAATCAAAACAACAATGCGGTACCATCTCACACCTGTCAGAATGGCTATCATCAACAAATCAACAAACGACAAGTGTTGGCGAGGATGCAGAGAAAAAGGAACCCTCGTGCACTGCTGGTGGGAATGCAAACTGGTGCAGCCACTGTGGAGAACAGTATGGAGTTTCCTCAAAAAACTGAAAATGGAATTCCCATTTGACCCAGTAATCCCACTCCTAGGAATATATCCTAAGAAACTGGGAACACCAATAATAAAGGATATATGCACCCCTATGTTCATAGCAGCACAATTTACCATAGCTAAGATCTGGAAACAGCCTAAGTGCCCATCAGCAGATGACTGGATCAGAAAACTATGGTACATCTACACAATGGAATATTATGCTGCCATAAAAAAGAAGGAATTCTTACCATTTGCAGCAACCTGGATGGAATTGGAGAACATTATGCTAAGTGAAATAAGCCAGTCAATGAAAGAAAAATACCACATGATCTCACTCATTTATGGATAATAAAGAACATTATAAACTTGAACAAAAAGATAGATACAGAGGTAGTAAAGCATCAAACAGTCTGTCAAATTACAGCAGGAAGGTTAGGCAGAGGTGGGGAAGATAAGAGATCAATCAAAGGACTTGTATGCATGCATATAAACATAACCAATGGACGCAAAACTCTGGGGGGTGAGGGCATATATGGGAATGGGGTGGGGGGAAGGGCAATGGTAAGATATGTACACATATAATACCTTAATAAAAAAAATAGAAAAAAAATAAAAAATAATAAAAGGATATAACTCAGGAATAACCATATGGACAATGGAACAATATCTTTAAAAAGGTAAAAAACCAAAACAAAACAAAATATTATTAAACCTAGACTTCAGCAATTAGACTTAATAGCTTTTAAAAATATAAGAAAAATAGTTTTTCTGAAAGAATTTGTTATAAGCCCACTTAGATAAAAGTTAGAGGAATTACTTCACACAGAAGAAAAATAACAGATGAAAATCTGTATTTTATAAATGAATGAAACACACCAAAAAAGAGAAGGATGTGTATAAACATTAGACTTACTTTCCATGTTTTAAACTATCTTAAGCTGATAATTGAAACTTTAAAACAAATATAATGCAAACATCTCATGGGATTTATAATATATCATAAGTTTATGAAAAACATATCACAAAGGCTGAGAGGATAATGAAAATATAGCTCTTTCTTTTCCTTTGACCTCAACTGAAATATCACAGGCTTGGGACTTTCTTATACTCAAATTTGAAATACTCCCTAGTCATGCCTTCTCTACCTCCTCATTTGCTTAATTTTTACATTAGAACTTGGAATTTTGTGATCCAATTAGAATGTAAGCTTTGGAGGCAGAGATGGATCTGCCCTTCCAGCATCAGATCACAAATTTGAGAAGAGTTCCTTACACATAGGGAAGGTCAGTGGATTTATTGAATAAAATAATGTGATAAAATTAATAAAGTAATTGGTAACATTAATGTAAATGTGCAAACTTGTCTGAATAAAATATATATTAAGTTCACTACTAAAAAAGTGTTCTTTATTATTGTCTCTTGGTCCTTTTAATTTAGATGAAATGTGTTTTACTTAAAGACATGTTTTTATTGATTTCAGATACAGGAAGAAAGAGGGAGAGAGAGAGAATCATCAATGATAAGAGAGAATCATCAATAGATTGCCTCCTGCACACCCCCTCCTGGGAATTGAGCCTGTGACCCAGGCATGTGCCCAGACCGGGAATGGAGCCATGACTTCCTGGTTGATAGGTCAATGCTCAACCACTGAACCACACTGGGCGTGTGAAATGTGGTTTATTTTATATCTACTTTAATAGTTTATGCCATTAAATTTCACACTGAAGTGCAGAAACTGACTCTTTTGCCCTCTAAGGCTATTTCACAAATTTGAATATTAAGAAATTATAATTTCCTTACTTGAAAAGGTCTAATTGATGAAAATAGATCCATTTGTTCTTCTTCATAAGCCACTTCTTAATGAATTCTGCTGTCTGAAGGGACTGACAATTTTATGCAAGCTCATTTAGAAGATCCTTAAAAGTCAGAGTTTTGATAAACCTATATATCATATTGCTAGACATCTTATACTTTAAAAAGATATATTGAAATAATTTAATTATATGAGTTTATGATTATGACATAATTTATTTTAAGTGTGATAGGACAGATTTTTACATTAAGATATTAAAGTACATAAATTTACTTGAATTTAGATTAAATGCTGACAGATTATTGGAGTACTTGTGTATCTTTGAACATTGAGCTCCACAACTATTTGCCTTTAACACTGTTAATACAGACCTAGTAATTTTTCAAACTTTATTCTTTTTCCATGTACAATTTTCTTTTAATCACAAAACAAACTAATCAATTTTGTTACAGTTCTGTGAAAGACAGAAAAACTACCTTTGAGTAAGGTCTCACAAGCTCTCTTAGTATCTCGAATGCACAGAGCTATTTAGAATCTTTTTTAAGTATCTATGATTTGGGGTCACAGTTCTGGGCTCCACAGAAGTCTGAATGCATTGATAATTGGATTATTTTTTATAATCTAATTCTGTACACAGAAGAAATCAGCATTGACAAGTTTATCTTGTCTCATTCTATGTATTTATGTTGTCCATTAATCAGTTAACATTTCTGGGACTGACATAGGTTACATATTATTATCATAAATACACTTAAAATATAACATCGTGGCACATACTTTACTTCTAAAATAAATACATAAAAGAACATTGGCCTTCCATACAAAGTCATAAGATTAGAAAATCTAGCACTCTTATTCTTCCTTAAATAATCATCTTCTAACTAAACGTTCTATAATTCCTGCATCAGGTTATGTCCTCTAATGTTTCTAAGTCCATTCCCAAACATATAGTATCTACTCTGTAAGTGTGTATTGGGCTCTTCAAAGGCAAAGTTTTAAACCCTGGTATTTTTGGAGTCAGAAATCCTGAGATTTCCTTTCTCAATTTTAATTTTCTTAACTGTAAAATGAGAAAATGGACATAGGACGTTGGGAGGATACTGCCTGTACCATGCTAACATGGAACCTGCAGTTGAATTTAGTAGTGTTAAATGAGTGGAAGTGACTTCCAGAAGAATACAGGAATATGAAGGAGAAAGACATGAAGCAAGAATAGTTCTACGAATGGCTTTCACATCCTCCTTAGTGCTTTTATTAAATACTAGATTGTCTCGTATAAATAGTGTAACTACATAGTTAAATTGAATCAAATAAAAGTTTTGTTTACTGCTTACTTGGATTCTTCCTAGTTGGAAAAAGCAAATTGTTGTTTTCCTTTACGCCACTTTCATCTACACCAACCTTGGAGATTATTGGCTAAAATGTTTACTGCCTTTACTGAAAATATGCAGTAGAATAGGTCATAGCAAGAATTGTTCTTGCTGCCTATAAGAGCTAGAAGCTTAGAATATGTCCAAAGGTATCACTGGGACAAAGGTAAAATAATAATAAGTGGAAAAGTTAATGGAGTTCAAGTATTAACTGGAACTCTTTCTTTTTCTCCTACCACCAACCCCCACCAAATTACATGAGTGTGTCTAGTTTCTATGGTGCTTATACAGTTGATTTTAGCAATTCCAAAAGGTGAAATTGGAGTGAGAGAAAAATAATATAGTCTGGATAAATATCTTTGTATTAAGGTATACCAGTTACCTTAGTATAACACGACACAAAAATGTGTCTTCTATTTTAAACTCAAATCACAATATTTCTTTTTCAGTAACTTCCTTATTGCCTATTGTTGCCATATCTAGTCAAACAATAGAAAACAAGTTCTATTAAGATATAGAGCAGTTGTGTCCATTATCAATGAGACTCATTCTTGAGGAAAAAATAAAAACTCTGCTTCATAATTCAGAGATACAGAATCAATGTAGAAGAATAAAAAAGATTTGAGTTAAAGAACTGATTTCTATTTTAATGGATATGCTTTGTCATGTTAGACACATCAAATATATATGTTATACAGAAAAATGCATATGTATAAAGGTTAAAGGTTACTTATGTTATATACATTCTATATATATTAGACTCATACATGTTATATAACATATGTATGCCAAATTTCCTGCTATAGCATATATTAAAGAATTAAAGCTTTTATCATTATTGTAGGTGATAAATTGGATTTGTTTGAAGTAGGTTTATTTGAAAGTATATGCTATGTTGTGAAAAAGTGTCTTCAGCTTTTAGGATAAGTGCCTATAAAATATATGGGGGGAAAGAACTCTAAACTAAAGGTTAGAATATCAGGAATCAATGAAAAATTCAAATATATTTTGCCATTTTAAAGTGGCTTTCTTAATAGATCTGTCTCAACAGATGATAATATTTGTGTCATTTTTTTCAAACCAATTTTTGTTACTGTTTTTATTTGCAATTTTAGCAACAGGGAAAACACTTTTAAGAGTCTACTTACAATTTTTAAGCAACACCAATACAGTAAGTATTGGTCATAAAAATGAAAATCATATTTTAATAAGGATTGTCAATTAAGATATAGAGAACAGAAATGTCCACTGTCAGTGTAATATATTAGAATTCAGAAAATATTCCAATCAAATAAAATCAATTGCACATTTTATAGATTCTAAGATGCACATTTCCCACATTTTAATATATTTTAAATTAGAATACATCTTATAATTTATAGCATTAAATAATTGCTTTGACCTGGTGGTAGTCAAGATATACTTGTGTTTGTGAATGTATAAACATTACATCATCTATAGTCAAATATTCAAATTACATTTTAATGGTTTCAAAAAAATCATACAGATAATAACTGGGTTTTGTCTTGTTTTGTTTTGTTTTGTTTTTAACACATAGATACCACTGGTTGTAGGAAGGTATTGAATCAGACATATTTAACAACATGTCAAAGTTGGAGTAAAGAAAGATGAGATCTACATAAAGGCAAAGCTTGCTTTAAGATACATAACCAATGGCTTCAGACTTCTAATGAATTCTTCCAAAAAATGCTATATCACAGTATTTTGATGGCATTTTTGATGATGCTTTGTTTAAAAACATACACATAAAACCCATGAGTCCAACAGATATTTAGAAATTTATATTTTGACAATGAAATAGTTTTAGGAATACTTTAATTTGCTTATATTGACTTTTTAAGTTATATGCATGATTTATATATGCTAACTATATATCTAATTAAGTTGAAAGTAGTTGTTTTAGAAAATAAACATGTAATAAAAGAGATTGTCTTACATAAAGCATAGTTTTCAGGATATCTTTTCTTTGTTCAGTTATATGAAAAATAGGATTGGCCATTAAAGTTCATGATACATCAGAGTCAATGAAATATATAAAATCATAATAAAAATACTGCTGTGCTTATATTCTATAAACTATGAACACACTTTTGAAATAATATATTTTCTCAGTTCTTAGAATATAAAAATGCAAAAATCTTTTAAAATATATGAAGTGTTTAAAGTTAGACCATTATAAGCTCATACATTTCTTCTTCTTGTCAAGCTAATATATAAATTAAATATTGCATCAATTATACCCATAAATGATTTTTTCTAAAACTCCTGAGCTTCCCATAAATTCTAAAATGTGTATGCTATGGCTAACTAACTATTCAAGAATAAATTTTGTATAAAAGTTCAAACACCAAAATTGTACTCAAATACAATTTTATGAAAAAAGATCTAGAAGGGCAGACTTGCCCTACTATATAAAAAATGTATCATGCTTCTATATAAAATTAGATAATGTGATTATGGTGATAGCATAAGTATATAGATCAGTGAAGCAAAAATAAAAATCATAGATAATTCTTATAAATCAAAGAGAAAAATACAAATGTGAAACATTTGCAAAGCACATGTTATAAGAGGAAATTTATAAATGGCCAATAATCTTATGAAGACATATTCAACCTAAATATTAATAGAAAAATTATAATTAAAATAAAAGTGATTGGAAGTGTTCATAATTTATATTAGCAAAAATTAAAAATATGTTCATAATGTCAAGTTTTCACAGCAATGTAGAACAATCTAGACCTTTACTAGTATATACTGGCATGGGGGTTGCAATTTTTACAGCCAATTTGAAGTACAATGTGTTAGGATCTGTGTTAGTTTTTTTGAGACTGCTGTAACAAATTACCACAAACTTGGTTCCATAAAACAAAATAAGTTTATTATCTCACAGATTTGCGGGCTAGAGTCCAAAAGCAGTATCACTGGGCCAAAATTAAGCTGTTGGCAGAGAAATGTAAACTCCAGAGGCTCTAGATGAAAATCTGTTTCATGCTTCTTTAAGCTTCTTCTGCCAGCATTTCTTGGCTTGTAGCTATATCTTCTGGGCTAGCATCTTCAAATCTTTCTGTGATCTATCCTCACATTCGCTCTCTATGTTTGTGTATAAAATCTCTCTTTGCCTTCCTTTTCTAAGAATACATGTGATTGCATTTGGGGCCCATTCAAAAGATCCAGAATAATTTCCTCATATCAATCTCCTTAATTTAATGGTATGGGCAAAACTTTTGTCCCATATAAGGTGATATTTATAGGATCCAGCTGATAGGAACTCATTCACTCAATTTATGAGACCAGAGTCCTTGCAATCATCCTTGGATTCCATTTGTCTCATGTTCTACATTTAACATGTTGGATAATGATTTACATTCTATCTTCAAAATAATGTATTCCTTCACTGTCACCATGCCAGTTTAAGCTATTATCAATTCTTATCTGGCTTATTGCAATACCTTCTTTTTATTATTTATTTATTTAATTGTTTAAAGTATTACATAAGTCTCCCTTTTCCCCAACTGCACCCCCTCCCCAACTACCGCTCCCCAGGACAAGTCCCCACCGCCCCAGGGTCTGTTTCCATTGGTTATGCTAATATGCATGCATACAAGTCCTTTGGTTGATCTCTTGCTCCCTCCCCTCCCCTGCCTTTTCTCTGAGGTTGGACTGTCTGTTCAGTGTTACCTTGTGTCTGGATCTATTTTTGTTCGTCAGTTTATGTTGTTCATTATATTCCACAAATGAGTGAGATTATGTGATATTTATCTTTCTCTGACTGGCTTATTTCACTTAGCATAATGCTTTCCAAGTCCATCCATGCTGTTGCAAATGGTAAGAATTCCTTCTTTTTATAGCAGCATAGTATTCCATTGTGTAGATATACCACAGTTTTCTAATCCACTCACCTGCTTATGGGCTGTTTCCAAATCTTAACTATTGTAAATTGTGCTGCTATGAACATAGGGGTGCCTATATCCTTTCTAATTGGTGTTTCTGGTTTCTTGGGATATATTCCCAGAAGTGGGATTACT
Source organism: Ia io (assembly GCA_025583905.1). NCBI lineage: Eukaryota > Metazoa > Chordata > Mammalia > Chiroptera > Vespertilionidae > Ia > Ia io. The sequence goes on along the minus strand of JAJQQW010000002.1, from coordinate 17,845,278 downwards.
GGGTCAAATGGGAATTCCATTTTTGATTTTTTGAGGAAACTCCATGCTGTTCTCCACAGCGACTACACCAGTCTGCATTCCCACCAGCAGTATAAAAGGGTTCCTTTTTCTTCACATCTTCTCCAGCACTTGTTTATTGATATGTTGATGATAGCCATTCTGACAGGTGTGAGAAGGTACCTCATTGTTGTTTTGGTTTGCATCTCTCGGATGATTAGTGACTTTGAGCATGTTTTCATGTCTCTACGCCTTCTGTATGGCAAATGTTTATCTTCCTTTTGTTAAGTTGTATGGGTTCCCAATAAATTTTGGATATTAAACCTTTATCTGAGAGAACATTGGCAAATATGTTCTCCCATGCAGTCGGCTTTCTTGTCGTTTTCTTGATGGTTTTCTTTGCTGTGCAGAAGCTTTTTATTTAATGTAGTCCCATTTGTTTATTTTCTCCTTAGTTTCCATTGCCTGCCAGAAGCCAATTCCAGCATGTCAGCAGGGCTGAATCATCTGGATATGGCTGAGGGCATTTCCCCAAACCTGAAAAGGATGTATAAAATGATTGCTTGCTGCCAGACAGCTAAGGGCATCTTAATCTACATGTTATGGCCTCCTACTGGCCAAACACCTGAACAGCCAGAGGCAATCTTCCAATCTGACAATGGATTCTTTATATCAAACCTTGGCCTTTGATGTTTATCTACCTTGCCTTAGGACAATTTGTGTTAATAAAAAGCAAGGGGTCCTGAGACAAGGGAGAATTTGCTTTCTTTAGGCAAGCTCCTCTGGCTCCCCAAATGCCTTTCAAAATTATGTTTTGTCTCTGGACTCTTTAATCATTTTACACACAGCCTTCTCCAGATTCCTGAACCCTTCTAGATGCTGGATCAAGATCATTGGCAATTGCCCTAGGAGCTGTATTGGTCAAGATATTGCTTCAGCATATATCTGATATTTTGCTGTGTATGGGGCCTTCTAAGATTTTTATGGTTTAAGACCTTTAACCATGTTGAGTTTATTTTTGTGTATGTTGTAAGTTGATGATCTAGTTTCAATTTTTTGCATGTATCTGTCCAATTTTCCCAGCCCCATTTATTGAAGAGACTGTCTTGACTTCATTGTATGCTCTTGCCTTCTTTGCCAAATATTAATTGAGCATAATGGCTTGGATCGATTTCTGGGTTCACTATTCTATTCCATTGATCTATATGTCTGTTCTTGTGCCAGTACCAGGCAGTTTTGAGAACCATGGCTTGGTAATATAGCTTGATATCTGGTATTGTAATCCCTCCAACTTTGTTCTTCTTTCTCAGGATTGCTGTGGTTATTCGGGGTGTTTTGTGTGTTTTTTTTAATTCCAGATGAATTTTTGGAGAGTTTGTTCTGAGTCTGTGAAATATGCCCTTGGTATTTTAATAGGGATTGCATTGAACCTATAAATTGCTTTTGGTAGAATGGACATTTTAATGATGTTGATTCTACCAGTCTATGAAGACTGTATGTTCTTCCATTTGTTTATGTCTTCCTCTATCTCTTTTTTCAATGTCCTCTACTTTTCCGAGTACAGGTCTGTTACCTCCTTAGTTAAGTTTATTCTTAGGTATCTTAATTTTTTTGGTGCAATGGTAAATGTTTTCTTTGTTTTGTTTGTTTTGTTTTGTTTTTTTAGTTTCTCTTTCTGTGAGTTCATTATTGGTGTATAAAAAAGCCATAGATTTCTGGGTTTAATTTTTCATCCTGCTACATTGCCAAATTCATTTTTAAGTCTAGTAGTTTTTGATGGAGTCTTTAAGGTTTTTTATGTACAATATCATCTCATCTGTAAATAATGACAGTTTTACTTCTTCTTTTCCAATTTGGATGCCTTTTATGTCTTCTTTTTGTCTGATAGCTATGGCCAGCACTTCCAGTACTATGTTGAACAGGAGTGGTAAAAATGGGCATCCCTGTCGTGTTCCTGTTCTTAGGGGAAATGGTTTTAGTTTTTGCCCATTGAGTATGATGTTGGCTGTAGGTTTGTCATATAAGCCTTTTATTTTGTTGAGATATGATCCCTCTATTCCCACTTTGCTGAGAGTTTTATCAAAAAAAGAATGTTGGATTTTGTCAAATGCTTTTTCTGCATGGATTGATATGATTATGTGATTTTTTGTCTCTCAATTGTTTATGTGATGTATCAATATCTTCTTAACAAGTCCTTCTGCTTCTTGCCCATATATGTTCAATCTTTAAATGCTTAAGGCAAGTCATGACAATATGCTGATTAAAAGCCTGAAAGGTTTCTCCATTTTACTGAGTCTAAAACAAAGTTATTTACAATGGTCCATAAATGCAACATATTCTGCTCCCCACCCTGTAAGCCTAAACTTTCTTACTATCCCCACTCACTCCACTCAGTACATTCTAGCTATACTACCCTTAGTGACTCTTCAACACAGCAGGCATGTATCTTGATTTAGAGCTTTAAATTAGATACCCCTCTGCATGGAATTCACTTATACCAGCTATCCACGTGACCAACACTTCACCCATAGAATCCCTCACTCAAATGTCACATTAGCAATGAGGCCAACTTGTAGCATCTTATTTACAACTGAAATTCCCTTCCCAACATAACATATCTGTTTCACCTAGCCCTAGTTTTTCACCCTTTCCCCAGAATTCTTTTTACGTTATAACAACTGTAAGTTGACATCTTTGTTATTTTTCTTTTTTATCAGCTTCTTCCCCTGACAGAATACTATAGCTTCCATAAAGTCAGAGATTGATTTTGTTTACAGATATATCCCCAAACCTAGAATATTGCTTATACAGAGTAGATATTTGATACATGGATAACTAAAAAAATTGCTCAGTGCTACAACCTGACCCATAATGGCATATCATCGCATTTTGTATATTCTTACTTACTTACTTTTTAATTTACAGTTGTAGCCTCTCACATTTGAATCTTCTGTTGATGTAAACATCCAATGAATCCAACTATCGAGGAGTAGCATTCAGTGAGGGGTGAGGGGGAGTACGTTTCTAAGCTACATAGATGATTATGTAGTAAACTCAGATTAATCACTTCTGTAGAATGTGTAAGATTCTGAGCTGATTCCTTCTTTAAATTACTATAGCTTATGTATCTACAGGGGTATGAGTAAGATACGCTATGTATTTTTTTACATGTCAAAAATGAGGAGTAAGATTTTTTTCCTCTTCTCTCAAGAAGTTCATAGTTCAATGGAGGGAGTTGGAACAGAAGCCTCATATAAAAATTAGAGAGCTTCTAATAGATATATATGCTATTACAACATGCAAGGTGACAGAATATGTTTTATGTAGAGGTTTGAGATACCCTTACATATTAGAAAACTGATTCTTAAAAAAATATTAGGATAGACTAGTTATAAGAAAGGGCTAAAGACATTTCAGGAAGAAAGAATCTCAGGGATGAAATAATCACTGAATGGTAAGAAGTTTAATATCTGCTGGATACATTTGGCATAAGAAAGTGAATTTTGGCCAGAATTAACTAATTATAAAATAAATCTACTATAAAACATTACTAACTTTATTTTTTCTTAGAGTTTTAGAAATCATATTGAAGGTAGAATTTTGAGTGTCTTAATTATAAATCCTTTCCTTTTCTCAGTAAACATATAATTATTTCTCTAACAAAGAGCAAAATAATTGCTGACAACTGTCAACCCAGCAGCACATTTTCACTTTCTGTTTTCTAGCTGTCAACAAAGAATAAAGACAAGTTTGAGTAATGATATTTCATGTAAAATTGCACTTTTTAGAATTGCAGCTTCAAATCCAGAAGCAACTACCTTGATCTGAGAAAATAAACCTTATCCTGGAACCACTCTCTACCTAGTTATTATGCAAATTATTTAGCATAATGCCCAAATATTAAGAGGTATGCCACACAAGTATCATTATATGTCAACATGTGAAGGCTTGGGACATTTTCTGCTTATTGTAAAACTGTAGTGGTAGGGAAGGATTACTGAGAAAAGGACACAGGTAGTCACCTGAAATTGTCTTTACATCATAAAATAGGTAACTAGATATTACAGATTAAAGGCCATTTTTAACACTCTCATCTGCAAGTCTAGTGCTATTGTCATATTAACAACATGAGGACTTTTCAAAGGAGCAAAGGATAGTATCAGCCTGTTCCTCAACCTTGTTAGTAAGCTGAAATGCTCTGTATATTTTACATGACATGGTGTTACCTTTTTAAAATTGCCAAGCTGAAGATTTTGTTCTGCTCTTGCAACTCACAAAAGCTTGGGTATAAAAATGATATCAGCAGTGGCTGGAAGGTATCCACTGCAGCTAGGAACCGCAACCTACACAACACCAGTTGACCCAACATTTAAAAAATGATTCTGCAAGTTATCAAAAACATACTTTAAAAGCAACTGGAGATACAGTCTTATGGGCACAAAATTATGTGCAAGGAGATCAACTTAATCAAAAGGCAGGAGAAAGAGGAGAAGAGCGAAAGGTCTGTGGTCAAAGTCAGGAAGGAGAGCAGCACCAAGACTTCTCATTCTGCTGAAAGGCATAGGGAAGAAAAAAATGGACACTGGACCCTGAGACCATGATTTCCATCACAGACATAAACAGATACAGCAAAATATACAATTGCACCAGTCAGGGTTCTCTGGAGAAATAGAACCTATGGGAGAAACAGAACCTAAAGGACAAAGAGAATGAGAGATGAAAGGGGGGGTAGAGTGGGAGCAGAGAGTGGGGGAAAGGGAAGAGAAGGCAGAGAGATTTATTTTAAGGTATTGGCTCGGCAATTGTGGGAGCTGGCAAATCTGAAATACGTCGGTACATAGGGCGGGCAGACAGGCTAGAAACTCAGGAAATTGTTAATGTTGTTGTTTTGTGTGTGAATTCCCCAGAACAGCAGTCTGAAAACTCATCAGGGTTGCTATGTTATAGTTTTCAGAAAAATGCCTTCTTTGGGACACCTCCCTCTTTGTTCCTAAGGCCTTTCACTGTCTGGATGAGTCCCACCCATATTGTGGAGCGTAATCTGATTTACTCAAAGTCTCCTGATTGAAATGTCAATTCCAACTAAAAAAATTGACTTCAGATCAACATCCAGACTGGTGTTTGACCAAACAACTGCTCACCATAACCTAGCCAAGTGGACACATTAGATTAATCATCATAGCAATTAAAATTAACAAGACCTAGAACTCAGTCGAATCTTTTCTGATTTATACAGTTTAATACAGCCAGTTTGTCTCATAATATACCCATCATTTGAGTTTAAAGTTTCCACTGAGAACTATAAGTCAGGGGGTTGATTCCTACAATTTGATTCCCGGATTCTACCCTCTCAAACCTGGATTTACTGATTCATTACAGCCAGTCTCCACCTCCCCCCCCCGCCCCCGCGACTGGCCCCCCAACTTTCTAATAGCTATTGCTTTAACTATTTCTTGACCAGGACTGATTTCTGATTTCAGCTCACGGATGTGTCTTTGTCATCAAAATTTATCTCAGAGTAGAATGATTGATTACTCTATATCTTACTTCATAAAAATATAAAGCACATTTTACTCCTATTTATTGTATATTTGTATCATGTTGGGTTATCAGCTCATCTTTTCTCTCTGTTTCTTTCCAGCTCACTCAAAGACATGATAGGAGGGAAATGAATCACATTTTTGGCATCACATTATGACAAAACTTGGTTGTTTGCAAGTAATTGCAACCTCATTTGGAAATTGGATTTTAAGAAATGAAGTGAAGAGAGACTTGACATTTCTTATAGTTTTAATAAATCATGTATTCTATAAAATTTAAAAATCTCACTTAAACACAATGTAATTACACAGAAAAGAAAATCAAAAGGGGATCACACTAAACAGCATGATTACACATTACCTACACACAAAAAGTGAACACCTATTCCAAAAAAAGTAAGGTCATATTTTCATTCCTCAACTTGCCTTTACAACTAAGATGCAGAGGGATTACATATATTTGTCAGGGAATAAGAAGAGAACAAAGTAAACAGAAATGACTGACTGGTTCACCATAAGTTGATGCTAATGCAAGAGCTTATAGAAATATGTTTCAAATATTTCAAACTTTGTATGGCTATTGGTTGTAGGGAATGAGAATTTTGGTGAGGCTTATCAACCTCAGCACTACCGACATTTTGAAATAGATAATTCTTTATTATGGAGAACTGTCCTCTCCGTTCTAGAATATCTAAGAGCCACTACTCACTGAATATCAATAGTAGACCCTTCCACCCCCAGTTGTAACAACCAAAAAAGTCTATAGACATTACTCAATTTACCCTGAGGAACAAAATCAATCCATTTTAGAACCACTGCTTTAGATTAAGACCTAAAATTAACCTCAAAAGTTGATCCATGTGCATACATAATATTCATAAAATTATGAAACTAATGTGTTAGGGTTTGAAAAATATAGGTAGGATGTACAGGTCTTCAAAAACCATTAGATATTAAGACAAATAATACACAGATCTAACTCTACCATACATCTCTGAAAAACACACAGTAAAAACAAAAATTTAACTGAAAGTTCCCCTAGCATATATGAAAAACTGGATTAAAAAATCAGTAAATAACTTTGAAAATCAAGGAAAATGTTTTCTCCTGTCTATAAAATAGCTTGATAAATATTTCAAGAAAGAGAATGCAAAGAAGCTCCACAGTTTTCAAAATGTCATCAGTTTAGAAAGATAAAATGACAAAATATACTCTAATTATATCAATTAACCACAAATTGAATAGTAAGTTTTTTTTGAAACCATTTATTTTCCACTTTATAAAGAGGACAGTAATTAAACAATAATTATTCTAGTGATGTGAAAACCGTGAAGTAGAACTTACTTATAATTACAACTGGACTTCAGAAATTTCAATCATTAAGAAATTTTATGTCCAGAGTTTTTATGTCAGTGGAGACATTGGTTTGCTATTAATTTTAAACTCATTATTTGTTTTGCTATTTTTATTCTTAGAGAAATCCAATTCTGACATGACATGGTGAAGAACACACTATTTAATGCAATGTTTTAGAGGTCTGTTTTTTTCCCTCATTCCCAACAAACACAATAACCAATTCAACTCAACAGAGTCTTCAGTTATTATTAGTTATATATTTGTCAAATGAGCATGTTTCTTCTAAAAGATTTTTTTTAAAGAAGATAGGAGCCCTGTTTCTATGTTCAGGAACTAACAAAAATAATGGTTTGAGTGATTTAACATTACAGAGAAAAGGATCAAGAAAAAAATGGAATTGCTTGTTTCTTGTATGATATTCATTAGTGAAGAAATTATTTTGAACAGAACTACTAAAAAGATGTGTTCCTTTAACTATACAAATTCAAAAAGGCTTGGGAAACACAACAAAATTCTTTCCAAGTAGCTTTCACTGATTTCTTATATATAAGTCATATTCAAGGGTGAGATCCTAGATATGACCTTTTCTGGTTTGGCCTTGTTTAACTATATATAAGGCATTTGCTGAAGCTAGTGACATAATTCAAATTGGTCAGGCCATGAACACTTAGTCAACAAATGAGAATAGTGTCTAATGTGTGCTATGTATTGTGCTGTTAGCTTGTAATTAGTTACAGGAGACTACAGCACTGGGGATGGTTGCACATCTTAAAACCAAAGTCTCAGAGTCAATTATTTGTCACTAGGAGGAAATATTTTTTCAATTAGCATAAAACTTGAAAGAATTCTCTTTCCACCAAAAACTCAGGATCTCTAAACTTTTCCCATTGGTCCAAGAGTACAAAGATCAACACCTTATATCTTAATTAATTCAGACCATAAAAAGATAAATACATAGATTCAACAACAGTCTGCAGTGGGTGTTTTGAAGGTTACAAATTGAAAATATCATCATAGGCAATAACAGTGTTTAAAAAAAGGAATAATTAAAACTATCAAAGCAAAACTTACATTTGAAAGATGAAAGAGGAACAATTGCAGAAAAGGGAGATTTTGTTGTAATCTCTTTTTAAAAGATGTTTTATAAAACTAAGTAGGGAATGGGGCAGAAAGAAGGATAAAGAGATGATTTCTTTTATTTTGAAGCAGTTATTCCATACTGAATCATGTGGCTCACAAAACAGCATGGAGTCAATAAATTATTCTGAGCCCAATGAGCCAATGAAGACTAACCAGCTTGGAGATAGATCCTTAAGTCACATCTGTCTATAGTTTACAATTGAAATGGCATGTACTAATTTTATATTTGACACTCTTTAATAAACACACATGTACACACAGTTCTATATATGTATATATAACATATATATGTATATATATGTACTAGAGGCCCAGTGCATGAAATTTGTGCATGCAGGGGGGTTGTCCCTCAGCCCAGCCTGTACCCTCTCCAATCTGGGACCCCTCGAGGGATGTCCGACTGCCAGATTAGGCCCGATGCCACCGGGATCAGGCCTAAACGGGCAGTCGGACATCCCTCTCACAATCCAGGACTGCTGGCTCCCAACTGCTTGCCTGCCTGCCTTCCTGATTGCCCCTAACTGCTTCTGCCTGCCAACCTGATCACCCCCTAACCACTCTGCTGCCAGCCTGTTGGCCACCAACTTCCCTCCTCTGCCGGCCTGGTCACCCCTAACTGCCCTCTCCTGCAGGGTTGATCACCTCCAACTGCCCTCCCTTGCAGGCCTGGTCCTTCTCAACTGCCCTCCCTTTCAGGCCGGGTGCCTCCCAACTGCCCTCTCCTGCTGGCCATCTTGTGGTGGCCATCTTGTGTCCACATGGGAGCAGGATCTTTGACCACATGGGGACAGCTATATTGTGTGTTGCAGTGATGATCAATCTGCATATTACTCTTTTATTAGATAGGATAGAGGCCTGGTACAGGGGTGGGGGCCAGCTGTTTGCCCTGAAGGGCGTCCCGGATCAGGTGGGGGTTCCCTTGGGGTGTTGGGCGGCCTGAGCGAGGGGCCTGTGGTGGTTTGCAGGTGGGCCACGCCCCCTGGCAATGCAAGCAGAGGCCCTGGTATCTGGAATTTATTTTCCTTCTACAATTGAAACTTTGTAGCCTGGAGCAGAGCCAAGCCTAAGGCTCCCTCCGAGACCGGTAGCCATTTGTGTTGGGGTTATAATTGAAACTTTGTTGCCTTAAGCGGGTGAGCCCCGCCAGGGTGTGCAGAAAGCTTTGCTTCCCCTGTTGCCGGCGGCAACCCTGGCCTGCTCTCTCAAGCTCCATTCTGCCGCCATTTGTTTGAATTTGTTTACCTTCTACAATTGAAACTTTGTAGCTTGAGTGGAGGCTTAGGCCTGGCAAGGGCAGGCGGAAAGCTTGGCTTCCTCTGTTACCTAGGAAACCTTGCTCTCTGTGGCTGTAGCCATCTTGGTTTGGGTTAATTTGCATACTCACTCTGATTGGCTGGTGGGCGTGGATTGTGGGGTGGCTTGTGGGTGTGTCAGAGGTATGGTCAATTTGCATATTTGTCTATTATTAGATAGGATATATACATATATATGTGTATATATGTATATATAACATATATATGTGTATATATATACCATATACATACATACATAAGTTCTTAAGTTAAGCAGGTCAATTGTATGTTCTCACTGTTACTAAGGATTTAATAAAATTTGCTAAATCCATTTAAAATTTTAAAATGTCTTCAAAAGATACTAAATGGAGGCAATTATAGCCAAGATTGTGGTCCCCAGAATGGAAAATTCAAGTGTTATCCAACAGAATCTATACTTATAAAAGCCTAAGTGGCCTTCTTGCCCTCAACGTGATGCTCTCACATCATCACAAGATGGCCGCCCCCATGTCATCACAAGATGGTCGCCCCCACGTCATCACAAGATGGCTACCACAAGATGGCCACCACAACATGGCCTTCACAAGATAGCCACCACAAGATGGCCAGCAGGGGAGGGCAGTTGTGGGAAATCAGGCCAGCAGGGAAGGCAGTTCGGGGTGATCAGGCTGGTAAGGGAGCAGTTAGGTGTCAATCAGGCCGGCAGGGGAGCAGTTAGGGGGCGATCAGGCTGGCAAGCAGAAGTGGTTAGGGGCAATCAGGCAGACAGGCAGGCTAGTGGTTAGGAGCCAGCAGTCCTGGATTGTGAGAGGGATGTCTGACTGCTGGTTTAGGCTCTGAGGGGTCCCAGATTGGAAAGGGTGCAGGCCAGGCTGAGGGACACCCCTCCCATGCATGAATTTCATGCACCAGGCCTCTAGTACTGATATAACAAAGCTGAATCTTTTCCGTGTTTTCTTTGTTATATAAGAGCCTCTCCAATTGTTTCCCCACCAGCATCTGCATCACCTGGGAGATAGTCATGCAAATATCAGGATCCTCTCCAGGCTACTGAATCAGAAACTCTCTGGCCAAGGACCATGATCTGGGTTTTTACAATCTCCAAGTGATTCTGATAGATACTTCAATTAAGAGTCACTGTCTTGTACAATATTTGGGGGCCCATTAATTCCAAAAATGGTTATAAAGAAGCCTGATGGAAAACATACACTATCACATAGGTAGCTTATAATAAACATAATAGTATTGACCCTCCATAATAGCCTAGTTTATGGCACTTTAACATATTCAACTCAAAGAGCTTCTCTCCTCGATACCCAGGTGAGCTTATGTTTTCCTGCATGGAGGTGTTGTTGGGAAGGATCTTTATAAATTACCCCAAAGATAATACTGTGAATACTCATGACACAGGCGGGGCACCACTCTCACTGAGCAGATGGCTGGGAAGAAACTTTGACAGAAAGAATGAATTTTCCACTCATGAGAAGAATAAGCATTTAGCTGCCACTCCATTGGGACTAGAGCAAGTTTAATTTTTGATGCGATTGAGGACAAGGTGGCCAGCTGGAGTGGACCCCAAGCCAGCAAGGTTCAAGCAGTAGTTATTCTTCATGCCAGATAAACTGGATGACAGCCCAAGCTCAGATCACCCGATGTTTGGGCTCTTCATTCCTAAATTCATTATCCCCTGAATACCTCACATACATTGTTCACAAAAGTCCTTTATGTTCAGTCAAAAAGCACCTGAACGAACCACCATTAATCAGGGCATTTTAATGCACTGCACCATTAAGAACAATAGCTACAATAAAATATATTTTCCCATCTTGCATTACGAGATGTACTCAGTCTTCATGTAACACATTTGACTATTCAGCATGGACTCATTTGGCCCTGGAAAAGTCACTTTCATTTTAACAAGGACACAATTGCTTTTTTGTAAGAAGAAAAGGAAAAGAAATGGTCTTGTATCAAAAGAGAATGACTATTCATATTATGCTGAAACATGAGGAAAAACATATTGTTATTAAATATAGTCATTTAAAGGATAGATTGAAGAGGAAAGAAAATAGAAAAACAGACAGAGAACAAGTTAGTCATTACATTGGCCACTGTGGCCATATAGGAGAACCTGTGCTGAAACTATGGAGCCACAAAACCAAAGCATTCTGGATCGCTGGAGAAACACTGCCCCAGAGAGTCCCTTGGACAAGTCGTGAAATTTGCATAAGTGACAACTAAATCTGTATTGTATTATGTGACTGTGATTAGGGCCTGCCTATTACTACATAAAAGTCTATCCTTTCATAACTAGGAAAGGGGCAGACATTGAAGAAAAAAACATTTAAAAAGCAGTAAAACTGCAGGAAAGAAAATCATCCCAATAATGTGATATTTATGAATAAAATGGCATTATTTTTTACACACTATGTTAACATTGCCTCATGATCATTTTCCGAGTCATTGAATATGATTCAACAACACAATGTTTAATGACTGCATAGTATTGCATGGTAACAGTCTATGAAAATTTATTCAATCAATTTTCTATTCTTAGACAATTAAGTTGTTTAGAAATTACTTCTCTTGCAAACTATATTGAAGCCCACAATGTTATAACTCTATCTTAAATATACCCACAATCACTTCTATAAAGTAAATACTTAGAAATAAAATTTCTGACATGAATTCTCTAAAATGCTCATGGTTTTTGCTAAATTACACACAATAAATGTACTAATTTACACCACCACTATTATAAGCAAATTTTTTCACTATTTTAAAAATGTCTTTTTTTAATTTCTTAACTTTAATGATATTAATCACATAAGAAATTTGGGCATGTTATTTCTTCCAAATATGTTTTAACTTTGCATCTTATGTATATTTTGCAACTTAAGTAAACTTGCCAACTATTTGTCAGATATTGGAAATTAGATTCATTACAATTAAACAGCTATATATTAAGTACAGACCACATGTTCAGTCATCTCTAAAGCATTGAGTTTGCCAGCATTAGAGTATTACATAAAAATTTCAAATCAAAATCTTTAATTAAACTTTCTTATCATAGATATATTTTAAAGTGTGTCACTAAATTCTAGGTCATTTGTAATTTCAATTTCCTGTTGAGTAATTATGTCAGAATCTCTAGCCAAACAATCATATATATATAATTCCTATAAAATTACTTGGATTTTTTTTTCTTTAGTCTAAGTTACATGCCTGGCAATATATTTAGCTTTATTATTTTCAAGTATTGGGTGCCAAGTATTGCAAACCTCATTTGAGAAACATTCCTTATATCATCCTTATTCTTGCAATTTCAAAACAGGTGAAAATTTTGGTTGTCTCAAGTTGAATCAAGTTCCTTGCTCTCATGGTATCTAATATGGCTATAACCTGGGTTATAGTATATAAAAGCAACTCTTCCTAATTCAATTCTCCCAAAATTGAAGTATTGCCTCAAGAAAAAGAAAAACTAAAGATGTGTGCAAAGAAAAGTGGAAGAGGACATCCTTTCACAGAAATTAAAACACCATGAGTATTTAATATTCATCCCTCTAATTCCTATTCAATAGCTCCATATATTTTTCCTATAACTGTGAACATCACACTTTGTGATCACTATGTCATTTAACGTCTTGTATGCCTTTCTAACAAACTATGACTTGAGGCCATCAACTGTGGTTGTTTCATTTACCAACGTATCTCTGACACATAGTAAGGCTTAATAAACATATGTCAAATGAATGAATAAACAGTTAGTGGGTATTGTTCTAGTAAAGGGTATTTTTAACATGCATTTTCACATTTTCTTCTTTGGATATTTTGACAGCAAATGGAATTCATGTAATTCAAATAGATTAAAGATATATTTAATGAGTACACACTCTGGGTGGTGTTGAAACTCTTCACTTTAACGGTATAGAAATGAGTAGGCACTGTCCGTGATCCCCAGGAGATCACAGTCTGGCAGGAGAAAGAAACTTTTAGACAGATACATAGTACATGATGATATGGAAAGTAGAAGAATGCTGTGCCAGATGAAGAAGTGGTACTACAGAAGGGATTGAACTCAAGAATAGTTTATGGCATGATCTAGTTCATTCAACCAAGTAAGAAGCATGGGCACATCATAACATCTTTCTTCTGTGAGAAGAGTTGAACAGGTCAGGTTAGCTCCTTTGTGGTGGAGCCGCAGGCATAGGAAATCTGATATGCCAAACTCTCACACAACATGTGTCTACATAAACTCTTTTCCACGTCCCAAATGTATGCTTCTTTTTTGAGGTATTATATTTCAAATCTTAAAATTAACTCATCAAATTATTTCACATTCTTCTTTTCATCAGATTATTATTTTATTTTTACTCAGGTATTCACAATATATTTCTGCCTACACCAGGACCACTACACTGCATATAGTGTGATTGCTTGAGACTAAATTTGTACACAGAGAACAGGATTCTTTGATGCTTAATGCTAACTAACCCATCAGGATTGAAATGAGTTTGTCCATCAGCAATACTATAACTAACTTAAGCTAATAACTATTACAGATGCCACTGCCAGGATTGAGTTAGTCAGAACAAGGTGTTTTATTAACTGTCCTCTATTATTGTCATGTGAAGTGTGGGGGGGGGGTGTATAATAGTATTGCAATCAGTAATCAGGGGAGGAGGTATAAAATGGTTTTATAAGATTCTAAGGGTCTCTAATTTTGAGATGTATTCGGTAAATTGGTTTCTGTGTTTTTTTATTAGTTTATAAGGTTATGTGTAGAAGGCAGGAGAGAGAGATTCTGAATCTTGATATAAGATGTGAGCTGTCATAAACCTATAGTTAACACAAGTAAGGTCTGCTCTTTTTCCTCCTTAATAACTTCCTCCTTGATAAATCCTGGTCAAAATAAATTATTGTAAACAGTTTCTGTTTTAATTTAGAAAACTATCTACATTAAACTCATAATCATCACCACCACCACAAGAAAAGGGTTTATTTAATACTTCAACATGTATTAAAACAGACATTATTTTATAGTGAGTATAACAGGAAATTCTGAAGCCTGACCCCTGGATTCAGAGCCTGCCTCTATCACTTGTTAGCTGTTAACTTTAGAGAAATCTCTTCTATGTATCTCTGTACCTCAATTTTCTAACTGTAAAATAATGTCTATCTCAGGATTATTGTGATAATTAAATAAGTTAATAGCCAATAGACAACTAGAGCCTGGTAGGTACATCATACTTACACAGAATGCTTTGTGATACCTATGTCATACCGGTAGAGAAATACTTTACTTTTCTGAGCATGCATGTCAAATACCTATCATTGTTCCACATAACAGTGAAGATTAATAGTAATAAGACTCAAAGGGCAAATAATTACACAGTAGGGAAAAAGTTAAGGAGTAGACAAAATTCTATAATATTCTGGAGGTCTCCTCTCCCTACTCTTTCCCTGTAAATGTGGACTTTGAGGTCAGAATATTAATCTACTGATTGTAAAGATTGGTGCTTTCTGGAAATGTTAAGATATTAATTTCAGAAACACTGTGATAAGGGTGTCAATAATTTTTTAAACGTATGAATCAATATTCCCTAGTCCAACAAGAGAGATAGGAATCAATACATATTAGTTTAATGTCAAAGCTAGACATGAAGTTTTAAAAATCGGAAATTGCTTTCTGAGTGGAAAATAAAGTGATTTTTTCTTAAAGTGGAAGATCCTTTCAGAACCCAAATCATTCTCTGGTGGTTCTCTAGGTTATATCACATTTTTTGAGCTATTGGATTTTTACTTAATAGTTTTTTGTCATTTATAATGTTCATTTAGAAAAATTTTTATTCTTCTTGTGCAGCAGGACTTTCTTTTTCCCAAGAGTCCCTAGCTGGTAAAATATATATGTACCAGAGGCCTGGTGCACGGATTCGTACACTGGTGGGGTCCCTTGGCGTGGCCTGTGGGAATCGGGCTGAAACTGGCATCCAACATCCCCTGAGGGATGTAGTAGTTTGAGAAGCTGCAGGCAGCCCTGGGAGAGCTGCTTCCGCTCATCCTGGCCCACTCATTCAGGTCTGAGCTTGGCCCCCTCCTACCCCCCCCCCATCTTCCACCACATCACATCTCCTGCCCCTCGCATCTCCTGGTCTGCCGTACCCAGCTATGGAGAAATGGGTCCCTAGGGCAGAGCTCCCACAGCCTCACTAGGGGTACAGACTGAGGATTGAAGAAGTGGGGTGAGTGCCCGAGGGGTGCCCAGGGTGGACAGAGGAGTCGTGGTAGCTGCATGGTGAGGCTGCCCACTTTGCACGCTGTCCTGCAAGTCCTGGGGTGGCTCCGGTCTGATAGGAGGAGGTGGGAGCTAGGTACAGAGTTCGTGGTCTCTTTTTTCCCTCCCTCTGTCCCTCAGTCCCCGCATCCAGGGAGGATGCGGCCAGAGGGGTTGATGGGGGTTGGGGGCACAGTGCCTCGGGAGAGGTCCCTGAGGAGCTGCATAATTTGGGCTGATGGCCTGGCCTCCCGATGCGAACTGCAGCTCAGCACCACCTACTTGCGATCTTTTATAGATTCAATCACCTGTTTCTCTTTTCATCTGTCCAAGTTGACTTCCCCCTGGTGGTCAATGCATGTCATAGTGACCAGTCGACTGGTTGACCGGTCGCTTAGGCTTTTATATATATAGATTCCTGCTTGTTAAATTTGTGACATTGTTTGTGAAGTGATAAATTAACTGGCTTTGTAAGCCACATTAATCTTTAAGATAATCGGCGTTACAAGTAATCTCACATGTTAGCTAATCATTATAACAGGGTATAGAATGGGGTTGCACACTAATTGTGACTGATACTTAAAAAAAAAATAGTTCTTCTAAACCAGGCATCCTCAAACTATGGCCCGTGGGCCACATGCGGGTGTTTTTGCTGTTTTGTTTTTTTACTTCAAAATAAGGTATGTGCAGTGTGCACAGGAATTTGTTTATAGTTTTTTTTTTAAACTGTAGTCCGGCCCTCCAATGGTCTGAGGGACAGTGAACTGGCCCCCTGTTTAAAAAGTTTGAGGACCCCTGTCCTAAACTGAGCCTACTCAGAGTTGGCAGGGTCAGGGCCAGATACCTTTCGTTAAGAATGACCAAGATTTGCAAGCAGGGACTTCACAATCACCAGTCACTGATTCAGTGCTCACCTTTCTAGTTATAGAAAGAAATAAGCAGGTAGTTCATTGGTAACAATTTTCTGGGAGGGATGGAAGTCAGTGATTCTCCATTTTAAAGACAAAATAAAGGATAAAAATGAGAACTAAAGTTATGTTTTAATGTTGGGAGGTCTAAATCACTTTCATTCAGATACTTTTTCTTCCCTCCACCTTCCTCCCTTAGCTTTACCTTTCTTATCCACTCTGCTGCCTAAGTATCTATTTTTATTTCCCCTGAAATTTTGCTATCTAGCATTCTCCTAGTTGTTTAGCATAAGAAATCTAATCATATGGCATTTTTCTTGTTTATTGCTAAAGATGGGGATCATATTACATGTGAATTTTCCATCAAGATTTCAAAAAATTATCAGACTGTAAAACAAAAGAATTAAGGTCATCTTCAAACTGAAATATTTTTGATTTAGTATGATAAACTGCTATAAAGGGTTAGATTTGAATATACATATATACATGTATATGTATATATATATATATTTATATACATATACACATATATAATATATATATGTATATATATATATATATATATATATATATATATAAAACTCAATTTTCTGGTATAAAAAAAGCAGGTATTTAAAAGGACATAAAAAAGTTGAGTAGTAGGCACAATCTAGCATCAGAAAAAGGCTTTAAAATTTCTCAGTTCAAAGCTGTATTTCTGTGGATTCCTCTCATTTCCTGCGTAATCTTCATTAAATTACTTTATTGGCTAAGGAATAAATATATCTAAGGAGGAAATACATACTGTTTGAGTACATTTCAAATAACAAAAGAAACATAACATCAATTTATACTATCTGTAATTTTATGTTATTTTAAATATTTAAAATTATAAGTCAATCTTTTTTTCATAAAAGATTATCTGTTCTTTTGGAGTCACTGTGACTGAATCTTCAAGTACAAGAACAAAATTAGAACTTGTACAAAATTATTTTTATCCTTTTTCTAGTCAGATGTCAAAAACATGTCATTAACAATGAGAGAGAAAGAGGGAGAGGGAAAAAAAGAAAGAATGGATTTGGTTACTATATATTTGAAGGTTTCTGAAACAATAAGATTTAACAAATCTTGGTTTTGGAGAAAGCCTGTTGTACAAAGTAACAGGTTCTATTCAGAAATTATGTATTGTACAAATATTTTATTTCTTAAGAAAATATTGTATTTTCTTTTTTATTCATATGAAATATATTTGTTATTTGAAATCTTCATTATATGTTGATCATTTGGTCCCATTTGAAAAAGAAAATTTAGAAAGATATTAATTACACAATAGTTTAATTAATCCAATTGATATATCCATGTTAAAATATTGAAGATGAAATACTTAGAGCAGAAAAATACAATATTCAACTAAGGGCTTTACATAATATTACGCAAAGATGCCAGATTTAAAAAGCCAACATCACCTTCACAATTGAAAGGAAGATATCTTTGTAAAGGATCATTTATTAAAGCCAAAGCACTATTTCAATAAAGCATTAAGATTTGCTGCATAGAATGCCCCTAGGGCAAAACTGAAGCAATAGTGAATTGTTATTCTAATCCTCAATGGAACATTTTAATAAGTGTGATAAATGACTCACAGAGACCTTCAGATTTCAATGTCAGTCGAATTAGAATCAAGCAAAGGCTGGCCCTGGGTGATCAATGTGGTGGATTTTTGTGGTAAACACTTTGTAATGTCAGGACAATACCAGCTTATGGAACACTCAGAGGAGAAATGCATGTCCATTTGTCAACCTGTTGCCTGAGGGTAAAAATGTAGACAGAAAACTGGTCTTTAACAGGTAATATACTTCCTTATATTCTGTAATCCTTCCAAATGATACAAAATAAAGAAATCAAAAGATATAACAAAAATAAATCATTTTACACTTAAGAGACATACAAGGCCTTAGTAATACAATGAATTGAAAAGATACATTATGATCAACTGGTCTGAAATTCTTGATTCTTTTCCTCCTTTTTAAAAAAAATATTTTTCTTTGTGAGGATATAAATGTATATGTAATGCTTCTATCTTTATGTTCTAAATAATGCAAAATACATATATACAGACAACGTTTTCTCTGCTCATTTTAATTTAAAACACAGATTCAGAATGTAAAGGTACTATAACTTTTAAAAATTCATGGCACTATACAGAATAGTGTATTATTGAACTTTAATGTTCAAATAAAAGAAAAGCCAACTTTATGTACATGATTATCTTCATCGGTTTTCTTGCATATCATTTTAAATATCCCCAAGAAAAACAAGCATCTGACTTATGCTACAAGTTTTCTAAGCTAACACTTCCCTCATTCTCTTCCCATATGTAGTCTATATTGCAGAAGTAAGTGCTAATATATACAAAGTACTGTTGTCATCAATGTATTAGACGCGAATGAAACTTAATGAGAAGAAATCTCAAAAGCTGAAGCAAATGAGAACCAATAGAACAAAATATTTTTTAAAAAGTTTTCTCAAATTCTGTTACTCATAAAACCATGGAGCACTACAAATTTCAAAGACATTATAAGGAGAAACATTTTATATTTATAAATAACAGCCATAAAAATTAATCAGAATAAAGTAATATCCAAATAGATCTATTGTTTCCATGATTGTTTTTGCTTGTTGGTTCTGTAAAGCAGTTTTTACACTTTAACAGGCATAGAATTACCTGGGGATCTTAGTCAACGATGGTGCTGCACTAGGGCAGCCAGGTGGGGTCTCGGGTACTGAGTTTCTCACAAGCTTCTTCATGAAGCTGCGCTCCTGCGACGCAGGCCACACCTTGATGACCAGACCCTAAAGACACATCCATGATGCGTCATATGCATAATGTGCAGAAAAGTTACTGAGGAGTGAAAAGCAGCTGCTCTATGCTGGTCCCAATTACACGAGGAAAGTATAACCTAAATACTTAATGGCTTTTGGTTTAATTAGTGGCAAAAGGTGGCAGAAAGCAGATGTCCGAGGAGTGTTGAGTCTGCAATTAGAGATGTGCTTGACTCCCATTTTGACTCTCACCTACCTGTGAAACTGATGCCTGCGATTCCTCATCTGTAATTCTAGGATACTATTAACAGCTACTTCCTTCAGTGTCTGTGATGAATAAATGAGGCAAAACATATAAAACGCTTAGAACAGCTCTTGGACTATTGTGAACCCTTAATAGATATTATTTGTATTAATAGGCAGAAGTTATTATCCCAGAGTTAGGAAACTTGGATTTTTGTTTCAGTTCTGCCACTTAAGAATTAAGATAATCTGAATCCTTTAAAGTTATTTAAACTTCTTGATCCCAGTTTCCTCACTTATAAGATGAGAATGATTATATGCATTTCAAAGGACCATTAAAATTATTAGTTAACCCATATGAAAATACTTCTAAACCCTAAAATTATGCAACTTGAAGGTATACTATTTACTCTTAGCATACTAAAGTTTTTTAGTAAACTGCTTTAAATTCAGCAAATATTGGTACAGTTTTAGCAGCAAACAAGTAACTTGTTGATATATCTTTTTATCTGGCCCCTGTCAGAGTTCCTCAACAAAAATTTGGCAAAATATATGCAAATGAGAAACTTGAGAGTTATACACATATTTTGTTACTGATTAGAAATGAAAATAAAGGCAGGCTACATACAAAAATAAATCTTCATACTCTCACATAGTAATGCATCAATGCTAGTAATACTCTGTCTCTTTATGTGCTTATGAAAACACTAGGAGCCCAGTGCATGAATTTGTGTACCTTGAAAGGAACTGTGGGCTGCAAGGCTGTGGTGGGCACAGGGGCAGGTCTCTGCTCATCCTCTGCGCCCCACCCAGCTCCTTCCACCACGACACCCTCCTGTCCCGTCTGCCAGCAGCCCCACTCCCGCTGCCACGGCAGCAGGTATGAGCGCCGGGCGGAACTGTGGCACACAGAAGCAAAGAATTTTCAGTAACCACCAGAGGCTCGCCCTGATGAGAGCTACCAGCGCCCCACCTTAGTCTGGCACCCCCGCTCACCTGCTCCACCATCCCGCTGCTGCTGATGCCCACCATGTTCCGTGCATGCACCCCCTGGTGGTCAGCGCATGTCATAGCAACCAGTTGTTCGGTTGTTCTGCTGTTCAGTCTATTTGCATATTAGGGTTGCATATATATATACTAGAGGCCTGGTGCATGAAAATTCATGCACTGGATGGGGGTCTTTCAGCCTGGCCTGCCCCCTCTCACAGTCTGGGAGCCCTTAGGGATGGAAGGCGACCCAGTGATCAGGGGAAGGCGACGCCCCATCACTCCTCTGCTGCTGCCACTGCCGGCAGTGCAAGCCTTGGCTGGCCCTGGTTACCTGAGCCTCGGGCGGCCCTGGGCAGCTGGGAAGCTGAAGGGACTGAGTGCCACCATCTTGTGGCTGTGGACACAGCCATCTTTGAGGGTGTGGCAGTCAATTAGCATATTCCCTCCTTATTGGCTGTGGGCGTTGCCATCTTTGAGGGCAGGGCAGCAATTAGCATATTCCCTCCTTATTGGCTGTGGGCGCTGCCATCTTTGAGGGCGGGACAGTCAATTAGCATATTCCCTCTTTATTAGCTAGGGTATATATATATATATATATATATGTATATTTTATTTGGGAAAAAGTAAATGAATCAATTCTGTTATACTTGAGCCTGACAAAGGAGACACTCAGTAAATAGCTGTTGAAGAATGAGTTCAAAAGTAAAAGTTTATTCTAGATTCATTTTTTTTCTTGAGATGTATTCTGAAAAGTATACTTAGTCTCTTTATTCCTTAGATCTGATGTAAAACATGACTATCAATATAGAACTCTCTACTTGGCAACATTACAGTGAACTATGAGAATTAACCAGAATGATGACAGGTAAGGGTTTTGAACTGCTTTCTAAAGAAAAGTTCCACAGAAACACAAACCTCTCAAGGAATGAAAGTGCTTTTGAAACTGGGGAAAAAATAGCTGATAGAGAGGTTAGTAAAAAGGAAGGGGAAGATCAAACAGGAGCAAGGCTAGAGATCAGGAGGTACAGCCTCTCTCATTTCACAGAGATAGTGCCAGGCCAGGACACTGCTAATCTCTTCCGGACACAGTGAAAGGGTCTTGTGTTGAATCTTTATTAACAACTTGGAAAAGGGGATTACCGTCAAATGAAGTCAACACAAATATGAGGAGTTATGGACACAGGTTTAAGATTAAAACTGTAGAGATTAGAGAGGCAGAATAGAAAAAAAAAATAAGAGTCAACTCAGAAGACTAAAAGTACACCAAAGAACACCACCATGGCAGAATTAAAATCAATAATCTGCGATTCCAAAGTCAATAGTGTTATTTTAAATATCAATGAATACCTATGAAACATCAAACTACTAAGCAGAATGAAAAGAATGCCTACAGTTTAAGACCCTTTCATTTGACAGTTAACATCATTGCTGTAATTATAAGTATTTTTGTGAATTGCAGATGAAAATGGTCATGAAAAATCTAACCAAGAGCAAGTTAGGTAGTGGCTGAGTTCAGTGAGCTACATGTACATGGTATGAAAAATGAAGCTAAGGTGGAATTGACATTTCCAGAAAAATGAGAAAAAGTCTGCTCTCAAGACAGGCTGGTAGGCAGTTACTTAGCAACTATCTTCATCTTGCATCCCTCCCCTCTTGATTAATATCGTACTGAAATTTTAACAAACGTTAAGGGGATAATATTGCCTAATTTGTGTGTGTGTTTTTTTAAGCCTGATAAGTTTTTCTAAAATACAGTGGGTAAAAATAAGGGAGAATAACCTGTTACCGAGTTTTTGAAAAGCAATTTGATAATACATATCAAAAATATAAATGTGAGTACTTTTGACCATAAAAGTCTAATTCTAGAAACCTATCCTAAACAATGATTGTGATCCATACATGTAAATTATATTTCTTTAAAACATTATTTACAATAGTGAAAAAACCACTAAATGTACCTTAATATGTTTGTAGTATGGGAGAGTATGAGCAGCTAAAATAATGAGATGACATTTGTTTTGCCAACTTGATGAATTACAGAGTGGAAAGATAAAATTGTTAACATCTATAAATTTGAAATAATTATGTTGAAATAATGTATTTGTATGTTCTGTTTGTAGAAACATCTAGAATGATACTCATAAAATTTTCATCATAGCTACTCAAGATGAGAATAGTTGAAGTAGTGAGAAGAGAGGTGGTAATAAAAATGTAAATATTATTAGTATTTTATGGAGCTTTGTATTGCTTGAGTTTTCTTATGCACTACTTTTATAATAAAAATGTGGTTAATTATAAATTTAAATCTTATAATGGTAGTTTAAAAAAAATTATACCTGGGTATGCTTGGTGTAATTTGAAAAATGTGCATACAATGACAGGTTTATCTAATTTAAATAAAGTTTACATATGAAACACAGTCCTCAGGACTCTAGGTAAGAAAAAATGTGAAACAATCACTAACATATTAAATAATAATAAATGTAATGAAAGAAGAAGGTGACAAATAAGAACAAAACAGGAAAAATAATAAAATTTTAATTAAAAAAGCAACAACTTTAAGAGTCATTCTCACCTGACAATATCAGGTCTCTTGTGTCATTAATAAAAATTGATTTTCTTTCTGTCAATATGTAAAATCCTGTATTTATACTCAGTAAATCTCATCATCTAATATATAGACTTTGTGCTTATGCCCCAAAAGTTTGATAATTGTCTAATAGACAAGAGTATATCTTTCACTTGAAATATCCTCATACCATTACTGACATTAGTTGGCATTAGGTCTCTAGAAAAACATGAGCTATATATTATGTGTCCAAAGGTACAGAATGTGGTCACATTAAAGAGATTGCCCGGGGATGTAAAGTAAGGAATTCCATTTTCCCTATAGATTTGGTCTTTGCAAAATTATTGGGGGGGGGGTTACATTATTTTATTTTGAAAGAAAATAACTGGAAAAAATATCATCTTGACACTTCAATATTTTTAAAGAAATAAAAAGGATCCCATACCTAGAGCAGTGAAATTTAAGGGCCCATGCTTCTTGCTTATCTTTCATTAATCTAACCCTTAATCATTCCATGTAAAAATACCTTAATTTCTTAATTTAGATTTTTGTGAAAACAAAACATCTTGTTCCCAGTCTGTGAGAACCAGAGCAGAAAATCCAGCTAAACTATGTCTGGGCTTCTGACCAATAGACACTACAGGAAATTAAAGGGGATTGTTTGTAGTCACCAAGTCTGTGGTAATTTTCTAAGCAGAAAAAAAATAAAATAAAATAAAACAAACAACAACCCACAAGTAGAGTGGGAATTATCAAAGTAATATTTTAGTTGCTATTTCTTATTATGACTATTTGTTGTTTCATCCTTCTTTAAGTGAAAATCCTGAATTTCCTGTGGTGTTTCACTTTTTTCCTATATAATAAAATGGTAATATGTAAATCAACCAAATGGCGGAATGACTGGTCGCTATGATGTGCACTGATCACCAGGGGGCAGACGGTCAATGCAGAAGCTTCCCCAGCCTGCAGGCCCTGATCGCCCAATCGGGGCCTGCTGGCCAACCTCTTGGTCCCTTCCCCTGGCCGGCAGGCTCCAACCTCCGATGGGGAACAGGGAACCGGGGGTGGGTGGTGGCAGATGCAGGTGGCACCAGGCCAAGACCCTGCCAGTTGCCCCACACACAGAGGGCGACCCGCAGTGGGGGGCAGGGCTGGAGAGTGGGTGGGAACGGCCAACCTCTTGCTCCCTCCCCCCAGCCTGCAGGCTCTGATTGTCCAATAGCAAATGGGGAACTGGGGGTGGGTGGCTGCAGGGGTGGGGCCAACTGCCGACAGCTGGGAAAGATGGCTCTGATCACAGGCCAGGCCTAGGGATTGTACCCATGCACAAATTTCGAGCACCAGGCCTCTAGTTACTCTATGTTATTCTATTGAATCTAATTAACCTTCTCCACTGCAGAGCTGTATTTTGATTTCAGCAAATGAGAGTACCGTGTAATTTATTCGGTAACTAGGAGGAAATATGATCTTTACCACCAATCAAATGAAAGCCTGAAGATGTTGGTGCTCATGCTTGCCACCACAAAGGCAGATTATATGTTTAAATGAAGGGGACACAGAGTCAAAAGAGAGAATAGATGGGTTTGAGAGAATCCCAGATCTGCCTTTTCCTGAATATAGATGTAAACCTCAGCAAGCCAGTTATATTAGCCAATCTAAATATGTGCGTGCATGTGTGTGTGTGTGTGTGTGTGTTTCCTTAGACCATTCTGAATTTGGTTCCATTTCTTGCAGCTGCAAGAAGCTTGATGAACCAATAAAGGGACTAAAAATGAGAAAAATTTAGTCTGAGAATGTCCTTTGGATGTGATTAGTACATGGTATACATGTCACTAGCTTCCTTAATACTCTTTCAGCAAATACTGCTAATCAATCTCTTTACTTTGTTTCTTGGCAAAATTTTTGATCCTCATTAGTTCTCCAGATTTAGCATAAAAGTTGGAATCTACTCCATTCCTGACATAAAATAATAAATTAAAGAAGACTAGCTACCATTACTTGCACATCCTATTTTCTTTGTATTATTTTGTTTATATAAATTAAAATGGAATTTTTAGGTAATAAAATGATATGGACATCAGAAGAATATTTGGCATTGTATTGGCTACTAAATCTGTCACAGTAATTTTTAGGACCTTATACCTTGTTAAAAATAACTTCTCATAGTTCTATGACAATGAGTGTGCACATTACTAAATATGATATTAGAGAATTATTAAAATACCTAGTGCCAAAATAGAAACAATGTATGTGCAATAAATTAAACTACTTAGTCAATAAAAGTCATAAGATCAAAGTAAAGTCTGATAGAGATTTCATCATTTGAGAGAATATGTCCATAGTTCTTTAGGTGGCAAAGGGCCATAATCTAAGAAATATATTCCAAAGTCTTTTCTTTGGTTATTAGGATATTATACTTGCAACACAGGACAAAATTTCCTGAGTACTTTTAACCTAGTCTTTACATGAAAACGTGATATACTGGTTAAATATGTGAGCTCATATTTAGAAAATAAATAATTTTAAATTGCAGGTACATATTTACTTTCTATACACTTTTAATACAGTGAATAACTCAAAAGAGATATTTATAAAAAACTCTGAAACAATAATCCTGTATACCTGCTCACTAGGACTTTTCACTTAGTCTGCCTTTAATATAATTGCAAATTAGAATATTTTCCCTATAGTCATAGACATAAAATTGAAAATATTTCCATTATAAAGTCACCTTTAAATATCATAAAAGATGGTTCATGGCAAAAGAATCTTGTTAGCTCTGCAAAGGGTATTAAATGAATCTGTATGTGTGTTGTAATCATGTAATTGAAAGTGTACACCAAGTCTGCTTGGAGGACCTTTGAATTGAAACCTTAAAAGGGAGAAAAAAAAATTAAAAGGGATTCTGTGCATTTAATTTGCTTGGAGAAAAAACAAGAAAAGTTTAGTTAAAACAGTTATGCTTAACTGCAATTTAAAACTAATTCCCAGATTTAACATCTTAATAATATGTATAATGTGTGCTTCAGTAATTCAACTGTGTGAGTTCTCTAATGCATAATTAAAGATGTAAAAGGAGTTAAAATAGAAGGGAATTTTTTAATTACAATTATTAAATAATACCAATAACTAACATTTTTTTAATGTTCAAATTTTGTTAATGCTATACATATTGCCTAACTTAATTTTCCCTATTAACTAAGAGGTAGATACTACTGTATGTACTTTAGAGAAACCGAGGCCTGCTCAGATATTAAATGGTAGAAAAATTATGGAATAAGTAATGAAATAAATACTATGCAATCACTAAAAAGGTATTATAAAGGTATATTTAAAATATGGAAAGTATTCTTAAATGTAAATAACAGAATTAGATTACATAATTATTTATGAGTCTCTGCATTCTGAATGATTAAAATTTTATTCTTTATTATTTTCTTGATTTTTCCAATTTTCTACAGTTGACTTGTATATCTTTTCTAAATGGAAAATCATTTCATTTATTATTTTATAAAACTAGACATGAGATTTCTTTTAGGTATAAAAATAAGAGTTTTGTGACTACTATGTTCTAGGTACTGATTTTTTTTTTAATGTTTTTATTGATTTCAGAGAGGAGGGGAGAGGGAGAGAGAGATAGAAACATCAATGATGAGAGACAATCACTGACCAGCTGCCTCCTGCATGCCCCACACTGGGGATCGAGCCTACAACCCAGGCATATGCCCTGACCTGGAATCAAACCATGACCTCCTGGTTCATAGGTCAATGCTCACCCGCTGAGCCATACCACCCAGGGCAAGGTACTGATTTAGATGCTTTGCTCCTCTATTAATTCCCTATGCCTCACAATAACTTGAAGAAAATACTATTACTTTTATTATTATCACCATTTTACAATTGACAAACTAAGGCATAAAGGTTAAACCACTTGCTTAAGATTACAGCTCAAAAAGTGGTAGAGTTAGGATTCAAACAGTGGGAACGCTTAGTTTCCTTGGCTGATCCACTATCTGCCAACACTAACACATTATCCATCTTTATGTCCACTTGGGTTTTCTGGACACTGTTTAACTTAAACTTGAAAATGTGTCTTTAAAATGTTTCTTTCACCTTTGCAAGTGGCAGAGCATAAGGCGGCTCCTTGTTTTGGAAGTAATGTGATGCAGGATATTCTCCAAGTACAAAGAAAACTGACATGAAAATTAGAATCATCATTACATTTTCTTCCTTCCTGCTGAACCCTGCAGTCCCTTATCTCATCACAGTGGCACTGCCAAGAGGAAGGGTAATAACATCATGAGTCTTGGTTGACTGGTGTCTCAGCCCTTTTAACACAATCACCCTTTCCATTACTTCAGGATTTCATTTAATATTCTCTACGGTTAGAATCAGTGAAACAGCAGGAGGAGGTGGAATTAGCAGTTACATATATATACGCATTTCTCAAGGTATTTTTTTTTCTTATATTTTTTCTTATATTTAAGGGCATTTCATATATTTGAATTAAAATGCAGATCTTAGTTTATATGTTTAAATGGATTTTGAATTGGTTGTTTCAACTCTTTATCTCTTCACAGGGCATTCAATATACCCTATCTATAATAATGAAAGTGTAATATGCAAATCGACCAAATGACTGAACAACAGAACGATCGTCCAGATGACCTTCCGGTCGACCATGCTATGACACCCACTGGTGCCAGGCCAGCCAAGGAGGGTGCAATGTGATTGGTCAGGGGCCCAGCCATCTCCCCATGATAGCCCTGAAGAGGGAGGCCCAGGCCACCAGCCCACAGGCTGCAGTGGGTGGGAGGGGCCTCCCTCTGCGAGGCATGATTGATCACCTTAAAGAGGGAGGCCCAGGCTACCCTGCAGTGGCCCTGCGGCAGGTGGATAGAGCGTCCCTCTGCGGGAGCGATCCATTGCAGAGCCCTGGCCAGGTAGGCAGGGCTTACCTCTTTAGGGCGATTGATCATGGGGCTCCCGGACTATGAGAGGGCACAGGCTGGGCTAAGGGACGACCCCTCCGTGAGTGCATGAATTTTGTGCAGCAGGCCTTTAGTCCTATATAATAAAAGCCTAATATGCAAATTGACCAAATGGTGAAACAACCGGTGGAATGACTATTCGCTATGATGTGAACTGATTACCATGGGGCAGACGCTCAATGCAGGAGCTGCCCCCAGCCCACAGGCCCCAGGCCAGCCAAGGCGGGTGCCAGCAGGGGTCCTCCAATCGTCCCACCAGTCGCCCTGCAGAGGGAGGCGACTGGCAGCTGCAGTGGGGGGCGGGGCCAGCTGGCAAGCGGGCAGCGGTGGGGCCAGCTAGTGAGTGGGCTGGCGGACCCCACCCCACCCAACTGCCCCGCTGGTCACCTCACAGATCGGCCCTGATAGCTGGCCAGGCTTAGGGACCCTACCCATTCAAGAATTTCGTGCATCAGCCTCTAGTAATATAATTAAAAGAGCAAAGTTGCCAATAATTCACAAGTCTTTGCAAAGTTACTTAATGCTTTATTATTTTTTACTAGTAGCCCCTTGCAGGAAGATTCCTGCAATAGGGCTTCCTGCTGTGCTCTCCCCTGCCCCGCCAGCTTGCCTCCCTTCTCTGCCGGCCCTGCCTGCTTGCTTCTCCACAGCTTTGCTCCCTTCTGCAGCGCTTGGCTTCTTCCTACGCTGTCTTGATATGCAAATTAACTGCCATCTTGGCTGGGTTAATTTGCATACTCACCCTAATTGGCTGGTGGGCGTGGCTTAGGCGTAGCAAAGGTGCAGTCAATTTGCATATTACCCTTTCGTTAGGTAGGATATTTATAAGAGCTAGGTAAATATGAAACTTGGTTTGGGAGCTGTAAGTTAATTTATGAAATATAAAGATACAGATTAAAAAAATAAATACAATTTTTCAGATATTTAATTAACAAAAGTTGAATATCATAAAAATAATACCATTTATTATGCAAGCATAAATAAAAACCATGTTTTATGATTATAATAAAGTATAAAGGGAATTTTTAAAAATTGAGACATATTTTGATTAATGCCCAGAATAAATTCAAAAATCAGTTCTGAATTCATTAGCTTAAAAAAACCCAATAAACTTTGAAGCAACCTTGTCTTAAATGTACATTTTTATGAGTTTTTTTCTCATTAAATCTCAACTATCTGTGAATATAAAAATTCCTGAAAACTACACAAATATTAAACTTTGGTAATATAAGTTTAGTAATTTCATTAGAAATAATAATTTCTTGAAAGTTAAAATTTGCCTTGTAGTTACCTCTATTTTCAAGAAAGTGAATGAAATTTTTAATTAAATAGCTAATTCCAAAAATGATACAATATGATTTTTTTTTGCCCATCCAGCAATTTTCTTGAAAGTTTAAGATTGGTATCTTCAAATAATCAGCCTCAATATTTGAAGTAGAAAAAAATAAAAAGTTAATGTTCTAAACTTGACCTAAAAAGTTAACTGTTTCTGAGAACATATAGAATATATTTTACAAGAATTGATA
Source organism: Ia io (assembly GCA_025583905.1). Classification (NCBI taxonomy): domain Eukaryota; kingdom Metazoa; phylum Chordata; class Mammalia; order Chiroptera; family Vespertilionidae; genus Ia; species Ia io. Next base: position 17,815,650 of record JAJQQW010000002.1, on the reverse strand, counting down.
TATTCAAGCTAGTATACTATTTTAAAATAATATTTCAACATCATATAAAATAAAAAATTTTTAGACTTTAAAATTTAGTATTAGTGATATTATACTCTACATCAGTATGATGACTCTAAAGAAAAATAATTATACTGGTCCAGCATTATTGAATGGATTATATCATCTTAGAAAATAAAAGAAATATCATAACATATTATTCCATTTAGCCAAATTTTAACTTCTAAAAGTGGGTAGGAAGAATAAAATTAGTGTAAGACTGAAGCAGGAGGAAAGTAGCATTATATAAAATGAGACTTATTTAAGAATGAATAATCAAACTCCTAAAATAATTCTTTCAGCTGCCACATCTAGGAAAAATGAAAGTGAGCTTGCTTGTGAAAATGAAGCTGATGATGATCATGGAAATTACCAGGGCCTTCCCCATTCCAATACACATTGTAATCAGAAGCTGAAGGCAAGCCAAAGGCTCTGAAAACAAACAAACACAAGTTCAGAAGAGGATGTCTTACCATATAATATTTGTTTATCTTTTTATGCTAATTATCTTATGAAAAATAAAGGGGTGCTTTAATAAGTCATAAATTCCTAACTCTGCAGGTCATAGTGGGTAGTCATGCCCAAACCTATAAAACCTTTGGTGAAAGCAAGCCCAGCCCATTGTTCTTGTGCATCTAGGTTAATATACCTTTGAAATATCAGAAGTAATATCCCTGTTATACATATCCCATGGACACATTTCATTCTTTATATATTATTGTGTGTGTTCTTTTTTATTTTTAGCTTTCCTCCATCACATACACAGACTCCAAAGTTATTAGAGTAAAAACATCTACTCTAATAAGAGTAAGATGCAAATTGACCATACCTTCATGATGCCCACCAGCTAATCAGGAGTGAGTATGCAAATTAACCCAACAAAGATGGGTTAATTTGCATACATAGGTGCTGTGCAGCCAGAGGTGGGCAGGACGCTTGCATCATTGCCATGGTGACAATGCAGGCATTCCGCACTGCCCCAGCCGCTCCAGGCCTCTGGGCAGCATGAGAAGGCGGAAAAGGCGGCTCTGGCCGGAGCAAAAGCAGTGCCAGCAGCCAGGGGAAGGAAGGCCCATTCTTGCACAAATCCTCATGCATTGGGCCTCTAGTCTATATATATAAAAGGCTAATATGCAAAGTGACCCCTCAGGAGTTCAACCAGAGACCAGGAGTTCGATCACTCACTATGACGTGCGCTGACCACCAGAGAGTTGCGACAAATGAAGAAAGACCTCAGACTGCCACCAGCAGCTGGGGGATGGAAGGCCCCAGCCAGCATCTGGAAGCTGGGGAAGGAAGGACCTGGCAGTAGCCAGAAGGCCCTGATTAGCTCTGATCACCGGCCAGGCCTAGAGACCCTACCCATGCAAGAATTTTGTGCACTGAGCCTCTAGTAATGGATAAACACAAAAATTTTTACTAATTGAATGTCACTGCCAATATTTACAAATACTTATACTTAGACCCGCCTTTCCCATGATTTCACTTACTGTGGTTTCAGTTACTTGCTATCAAATGCAGTCCAGAAATATTAAAATATTCCTGAAATAAATAATTCATGAGCTGTAAATTGCATGCCATTCTGAGTAGCATGATGAAATCTCACGCTGTCCCAATCCATCCTGCCCAGGACATGAATCATCCACTTTGTCCACTGCCACACTGCACATCCCTCACCACCCATTAGTCACTCAAGAGCTGTCTCTGTTATTGGATCCACTGTTGGGGTATCACAGTGCTTGTTTTCAAGTAACCCTTATTCTACCTAATAATGGTCTCAAAGTGTAACAGTAGTGAGGGTGGCAATTCTAATATGCTAAAAAGAAGCATAAAGTGCTTCCTTCAAGTGAAAGAGTATGTATGTATAGAAAAAAAAATCCTATCTAATAAAAGAGTAATATGCAAATTAACCATCACTCTGCTATACCCATAAGCCATGCCCACCAGCCAATCAGAAGAGAGTATGCAAATTAACCCAACCAAGATGGCTACAGCCATGGAGCGAGCAGGAGGCTTGGGTTTCCCGGGCAATGGAAGAAGCCAAGCTTTCCACACACCCTGGCAGGCCCAGGCCTCTACTCAAGGCTACAAAGTTTCAATTATAGAAGATAAATAAATCCCAACAAAAATGGTGGCAGCCACGGAGCTGGAGAGAGCAGAAGGCTTGAGTTGCCCCCGGCGATGGAGGAAGCCAAGCTTTCCACATACCCTGGCCTGCCTTGGCCTCTGCTGAAGGCTACAAAGTTTCAATTATAGAAGATAAATAAATCCCAAGAAAAATGCCTGCAGCCATGGAGCAAGCAGGAGGCTTGGCTCTGCTCCAGGCTACAAAGTTTCATTTGTAGAAGATAAATAGATCCCAGATATCAGGGCCCCTGCTTGGGTCGCTGGGGGGTGTGGTCAGCCTGCAAACCACCACAGGCCTCTCACCCTGGCCACCCCATGCCCCATGGGAACCCCCACCCTGATCCGGAACACCCTTCAGGGCAAACCAGCTGGCCCCCACCCGTACAACAGGCCTCTATCCTATCTAATAAAAGAGTAATATGCAGATTAACCACCATTCCAACTCACAAGATGGCTGCCCCCATGTAGTCAAAGATCCTGCCCCCATGTGGACACAAGATGGCACCACAAGTTGGCTAGCAGGGGAAGGCAATTAGGAGGGACCAGGCCTGCAAGGGAGGGCAGTTGTGAGCAATAAGGCCAGCAGGGGAGGGCAGTTGGGAGGGACCAGGCCTGCAAGGGAGGGCAGTTGGTGGCAATCAAGCCTGCAGGGGAGGGCAGTTCGGGGGTACCAGGCTTGAGGAGGAGGAAAGTTGTGGGGGGGGACCGGGCCTGCAGGGGAGGGCAGTTGGGGGGTACCAGGCTTGCAGGGGAGGGCAGTTAGGGGCAATCATGCTGGCAGAGGAGCAGTCGGGCATCAAGCAGGCTGTCAGGGGAGTGGTTAGGGGTTGATCAGACTGGCAGGCAGAAGCAGTTAGGGGCAATCAGGAAGGCAAGCAGGCGAGCAGTTGGGAGCCAGCAGTCCTGGATTGTGAGAGGGATGTCCGATTGCCCATTTAGGCCTAAATGGGCAGTCGGACATCCCTCGAGGGGTCCCAATCGGGGAGGGCCTGCCAGACCCCACCCACGCACAAAATTTGTGCACCAGTTCTCTAATATATATAGTTTATTACTATCTCAGGTTTCAGGCATGCATTGGGGGTCTTGGAACACATTCCCACAGATACAAAACTATTGTGCAGAATTAGAGTATCTGAATTAAAAATAAATATTAATGAAACTGATGTGAATTGTGCATTCTTGGACACTTTGCTGTCTGTTAGTGATCAGACTTTAGACATTTTGAGCCTTTGAATAATGACTGGCCAATAAAATTATATAGGTTTTAGGTGTATAATTCTATTGTATGTTCACCACCCCAAGTCAGGTTTCCTTTCATCATCATTTATCCCTTCCATTTTTTATGGAGACTTCAATTTAACTCTCAAAACTCACATTAGAAACTCTAAAAAAATTGTTATCTTAAGTTCTAGACACTTTAAGCTAGAGAGAGAGAGAGAGAGAGAGAGAGAGAGAGAGAGAAGAAAATCTGGCATATCCAAAAGAGAAAAGTATACAGAAAAAAAAATTAAGAACCATCATTTCATTGTTTGCTATGTTATTCCATTTTAACATGAAATGCTTAGAAAATATACTTGCCTTACTGCTCACAGAAAGTGCTTCATTTGACTTTCCACTTTCAGAAGAATTTTCCAAAGTTGGAGTAGAAATGCTGATTTTTCAAATCTACAACTGGGAAGATACTAAATGCCTGACTGCAGCAGGAAAGTTCAGCACCCAAATGAAAACGTGATATCCCATTATGGATGGAAGCACGTGGAAATACAGATAGGTTCGTCTCTGGGGTTTCAGGGATTCTGATCATGTTTCTAGTATGTAGTTCCTTCTCCTATCTTAGTTAGAACTGCTCTCATGGCTCTGAGAAGCACAATTGCAGACTCAGTGTCTTTCATGATAATAACTGTTCAGCCATTCTAATGTCAATCATTTTTAGCAAAGTGTACAGTATTTGGTCTTTACAATCATGCGCATAGACAGTGCTACAGCCTTTTGTGTCCTTGCCTCCCTGTTCAGCTTGGAGTAGCTGGTTTCTTATACAGAACTATTATGCATGTATATTGTTTTGTTATTCAATCAAATATACACAAATTTATTGTATTTTACTTTTTTGTTTATTTTATTTATTCACTAAAATGTTGACTCTTTTCATCCACATACGTTTCTCTATGCATATGTACATTTTCATATATTTATAGTATAGTACATAATCCTCTCTAATAAAATGGTTATATGCAAATTAACCATTACTCTGCTACATAAGCCATGCCCACCAGCCAAGCAACGCCCACCAGCCAATCAGGGCGAGTATGCAAATTAACCCCAGCCAAGATGGTTACGGCCACAGAGAGTAAGGTTTCCCAGGCAACAGAGCAAGCCAAGCTTTCCATAGCCGTTGCAGGCCTAAGCCTCCACTCAAGCTACAAAGTTTCAATTATAGAAGGTAAACAAATTCAAACAAATGGCAGCAGAACGGAGCTTGAGAGAGCAGGCCAGGGTTGCCGCCGGCAACAGGGGAAGCAAAGCTTTCCGCACACCCTGGCCGGGCTCACCCGCTTAAGGCTACAAAGTTTCAATTGTAGAAGGAAAATAAACTCCAGATACCAGGGCCTCTGCTTGGGTCACCAGTGGGTGTGGCCGGCCTGCAAACCACCACAGGCCCCTCGCTCAGGCCACCCCACTCCCCAAGGGAACTCCACCCTGATCCGGAACACCCTTCAGGGCAAACCAGCTGGTCCCCACCCGTGCACCAGGCCTCTATCTTATCTAATAAAAGAGTAATATGCAGATTGACCATCACTCCAACACACAATATGTCTGCCCCCATGTGGTCAAAGATCCTGCCCCCATGTGGACACAAGATGGCCACCACAAGATGGCCAGCAGGAGAGGGCAGTTGGGAAGCACTCGGCCTGCAAGGGAGGGCAGTTGTGAGGGACAAGGCCTGCAAGGGAGGGCAGTTGAGAGGCACCAGGCTTGCAAGGGAGGGCAGTTGGAGGTGATCAACCATGCAGGAGAGGGCAGTTAGGGGTGACCAGGCCGGCAGAGGAGGGAAGTTGGGGGCAAACAGGCTGGCAGGGGAGCAGTTAAGCATCAACCAGGCTGGCAGCGGAGTGGTTAGGGGGTGATCAGGCTGGTAGGCAGAAGCGGTTAGGGGCAATCAGGAAGGCAGGCAGGCAAGCAGTTGGGAGCCAGCAGTCCTGGATTGTGAGAGGGATGTCCGACTGCCCGTTTAGGCCTGATCACCCAGGATCAGGCCTAAACGGGTAGTCGGACATCCCTCCAGGAGTCCCAGATTGGAGAGGGTACAGGCTGGGCTGAGGGACAACCCCCTCCGTGCACGAATTTCGTGCACCAGGCTTCTAGTAATAATATAATTAACTTAAAAACTCTCATGTATTTTATAGCTAATTTCATACTGTGCCTATAGGGAAACTGAGAGCCTTACCTCTCCCATTAATTTTGTCTCAAAACCACCATTATATTTCTGTCACTGAAATCAGTCCTTTTTTTAATAATCCACATCAATATGAACTTTCTTCCCAATGGTCCATAACCAATTAAAATTTGCTACTTTCATAGCACTAGCATTTTCAAAGGACTATAAAGTGTTTGAAAGAACAGAGAATATTTAAGCATGCATCAATCTGTGAAACAAGATCAATAAATGGTCATCCTCTTTGTATAACAGCAAAATAAATGTAAAAAATTATAAATTCAATATTTATGTTAAATGCAGAACTTTAAATATTTAATCATTTAAAATAGTTCAGGGGCAAATTAATTTTGGAATTTTTTAAAATGTAAGAATGGGTATGGAATTAATTCATGAATGTTTAAATTCCTATAATTATGAAATTGAAGGTATTCTTTCATGTCTTGATATCTCATCTAGACATTTCTTTAAGTCAAATTTAGCATAGGAATGTTAATCAACATAATAGTTCTAACAATGAAATTTTGTAATATGACATATAGGAACAAATTTTAATTTATATTTTAGTTTTGGAATCAAGTGTAGAATCTTAAGGAAAAGTGTTTTGTTGTTGTTACTATTTTTCCTTTGAGAGAGCCCTCTTAAGAAATTGATTTGTTTAGAGTGGCATTTTGTAGATTCTAGTAGCTTATTTGTTTACTTTTTGTCAAACTTAATAAAATCTCTAACAGTTAGACTTGTTTGGTGACAAGTAAAAATAAATAAACTAACAGAAATTCTTTCCCTCTCCCTCTCTCTCTCTCTCTCTCTCTCTCTCTCTCTCTCTCTCTCTCCTCTCTCATTTATTTATTCTAATAACTCTCACATAATACCTGCGGAATCAATGTATGCTTACTTATTTTAGATTCCTCAAGTTGATAAAGTTTAATAATGCTTACATATTAGACTGTGTGATAGTCGATTTTTTGTGTCAATTTGTCTAGGCTATGATCCCCAGTTTAGTTAAACACCAGTCTAGAGGTTGCTGTAAAGGTATATGTTAAATGTGATAAACATTTACATTAGATAACTTTAAAATGCGTTATTCTCCAGAGTATGAGTGGGCCTCATCCAATCAGTTGACATCCTTAAGAGCAAAAACAGAGGATCCCCAAAGCAGAAGAAATTCTCAAAATTGCAACATAGAAACCCTGCCCGATTTTCAAGCCTGCGGGAAATTTTTATATGTATATCCGTGTGTGTGTGTGTGTGTGTGTGTGTGTGTGTGTGTGTGTGTGTGTACTAGTATATATATACTAGTGAAAGAAAATGCACCTTAAAGGAACTGTGAGCTACAAGGCTGTGGTAGGCACAGGGGCAGGTCTCAGCCAATCCTCCAGCTCCCCCCCCCGGCCCTCCCACCACAGCCCCTTGGTCCCCTGTCTGTCAGCAGCGCTGCTCCCATATGCTGATGGCGCCAGCTCCGCTCGCACCCACTGAAGGTGCAGAGCTATTGGGGCCAGTGCCAGCAGCAGGTGTGAATGGCAGCTGCTTCCTAGATCACCCCTCAGGAGCCGGGGGAGGTGGAGAAGCCCTCAGGGGCGATCAGGGCCAGCAGCCACCACCTGCACCCGCTGATGGCGCTGAGATATCAGGGCTGGCGTTGGGTGCCGGCAGTGGGTGTGAGCGGGGCTGGTGCTGGCAGCAGGTGCGAGCGGGGCAGGACCTTGGCATGTGGGAGCAAATAATTTTCAGTAACCACCAGAGGCTCGCCCCAATGACAGCGACAGGCACCCCACCTTGGTCTGGCATGCCCGCTCACCTGCTCCACCATCCCGCCACGGCCGACACCTGCCATATTCCATGCACGCCCCCTGGTGGTCAGCACACATCATAGCAACCAGTTGTTTGGTTGTTCTGGTTGTTCCGCCATTCGCTCTATTTGCATATTAGCCTTTTATTATATAGGATATATAATGATATGAAAATCAATGAATTAAAGATCATTCTTCAGTCATTCACTTTTCTTTTATTATTAAGGTGTGCTTTAGTTTTTCTAGTCACTAAGTTTTAAATTCTCCTATTTCATCTCTTGACCAAATGATGTTTCTTTCAGGATCAGTTGGGCTCACATTACTTAAATTACCATTTCCACAGTTAACATTCACCTCAAATTACCCGTAATATGTCAAATCTTCACTACTAGGATTATGTTGAAAATGGATATAAGCAGACAACTGATTTCAGAACTGTCATTTATCTTCTCTCGAGAGCTCATTAACATTTAAAGGTTTGTACATGATTCCATTATTATCTTGCAATGGAATTTTTTTCTCTCTTCTTGTTCATCAGGTTGCCCCTTTGAGTGGCCCACTATGAGGCTGACATATATTTTAACTCTTTGAGCTAGCCAGGCAGCTGGCAACACAGAGAAGTAATATATAAAGCAAAGAATATTTTTCTACCACTATTCATTTCTTTAGCATTTCCTTCAGACCTGGGAAGTATAAAATATCATTAGTTTCTAATATGAGGATTTCTAATGAAAGACTTAGAGCTGTTTTCCATACTTTACTGTATTCTAACAATTAAAAAAATACTTATAACACTAAATTATATAACTATCATGCCAAGCATTTACACAATTTATTTTTTAATTGCTCGTAGAAGACTTTATTATTCAAATGTCAATATCCTATATAATAAAAGGGTAATGTGCAAATTGATCCTAATGGTGGAATGACTGGGAACAACTGGTTGCTATGATACGCACTGACCACCAGGGGACAGACACTCAATGCAGGAGCTTCCCCCTGGTTGTCAGTGCACTCCCACAGGGGGAGCTCCGCTCAGCCACAAGCTGGGTTGATGGCTGCGAGTACAGCAGTGGTGGCAGGAGCCTCTCCCACCTCCTCAGCAGTGCTAAGGGTGTCCAACTGTAGGGGAGTGGGCCTAAGTTGGCAGGTGGACATCCCCTGAAGGCTTCCAGGCTGCCAGAGGGATGTCTTACTGCCAGCTTAGGCCTGACCCCCAGGGAGCAGGCCTAAGCTGGCAGATGGACATCCCTCAAGGGGTCCCAGACTGCGAGAGGGCACAGGCTGGGCTCAGGGATCCCCCCTCCCCCACCGAGTGCATGAATTTTTGTGCACCAGGCCTCTAGTGCATATATATATACTAATTTCATGGAAAAAAATATATAATTATATATATACTAATTTCATGGAAAATACTATAAGGAGTCTTTTCACTGAAAGAATTGGAAAACATTGTTTTTTATGTGACTCTTATGGGCCATCACTCAAATGAATAGTACTTTATTACATTAATATCAATCAAATCATTAATGTAAGCCTCATCTTCAGAAGAAGATTGTAAGCCAGCTATGGGTTAGAACTAAGACATAGACATCTTTTTGTTTCCCCTGGTATCTAACCACATACCAGACACACAATATATGCCATTATTTATTACTCGCTCAATGAATTAAATTAATAATTTACTCAAGACCAACTTATTAATAAACCTTACAATTAAAAATTTTAATATTACCTAATATTCTTTATAGTAATTCAAATAGTTTGTGCATGGAATAATAAACTTCATGATCAGGAAAGAAAAATTTTGACAAAAGATAACCTTTGTTAGATCCATGCCTTTTCTTTTTTTATTTTTTTAAAATATATTTTTTATTGATTTCAAAGAGGAAGGGAGAGGGAGACAGAAGCATCAATGATGAGAGAGAATCATTGATTGGATGCCTTCTGCATGCCCCATACTGGGGATCGAGCTCACAATCAAACCGTGACCTCCTGGATCATAGGTCAACACTCAACACTGAGCTATGCAGGCTGGGCAGATCCATGCTTTTTCCAAGTCATGAAGTTCATTAGATAGCTTGACATTTGTTTATTGTAAACCTGATGCTCCTTTAGCAGTATCACTTACTATGATATAAAATAAAATCATTCTGCATATAAACATCTGCTATTTGCCTTTGGCATATTGAACTACATGGACTCTCCCTCTCTTTATTTCTGTTTCTCTTTATTTCTGTACACCTTATTGCTTTCCACCATATATCAAATTCTAGTGTATTTCTTGTAGCAGTTTATTTTAATATTACAACTGTAAAAGATGAATTCCAAACCATCTTTATTAATTCACTCTTTTCATTTTCCATTGTAAACATCAACAGATCAAGAACACAGATTGGGGCCTGGAAAATTCTGAAATGAGCTCATCATATAGGCAGAAAGACAAAGAACCAAAAGAAAGAAAGGTAATTATTAACAGCATCATGATTACCAAGTATGATAACAAATTAATTTCAGCTTCCAAAAAGGAAGTTTATAGATACCTTTGGTTTTAATGAGATTATTCATACTTTATCTCATCCCTAATAATGTATTCTTGCTGCCCCCTTATAAAGTGTTCCAAATAGCTCACTCTTAATAAGCATTAGTATGGTTATATGACACTGGGCAAGTTACTTAACAACTTTGACCCTTAGTTGAGTACTAAGTAGTAAAATGAGGATAAAAACAGTGATTTCCTAAGGTTGTTTTATAAATCAAGGAAGTATAAAAATCTGTGTACACATCTTGGAATCTAGTAAGGATTTTATAAATATCACAATTAGGCCCTGGCCGGTTTGGCTCAGTGAATAGAGCGTCGCCCTGTGGACTGAAGGGTCCCAGGTTCGATTCTGGCCAAGGGCACATTCCTGGGTTGTGGGCTCGATCCCCAGAGGGGGGCGTGCAGGAGGCAGCCAATCGGTGATTATCTCTCATCATTGATGTTTCTATCTCCCTCTCCTCCCTTCCTCTCTAAAAATCAATAAAAAAGTATTTTAAAAAATATCACAATTAGAATCGCTATTCTATGCCTTGAGAACAATTTCCCAAGATTTCAGGGTTAATAGTGTTTTAGTGATTGTCATGGATGAATTCTTTCCCTCCAAAATTTATATATTGAAGTCCTAACGCCAGTATCTCAGAATATGATTGTGTTTGGAGATAAGGCTCTCAAAGGTAATTAAGTTAAAATAAGGTCATTTGGGTGGTTTCTAATTCTATATGACTGATGTCCTTACAAGAAGAGGAGATTAGGACATTGACCCAAAGAAGAAAGAGCTTGTGAAAACACAGGAAGAAGATGGCCATCTATAAGCTGAAGAAGTGGCCTCACAGGAACCCAAGAACCCTTCTGACAGCTTGATCTTGGGCTTCTAGTCTCCATAACTATGAGAAAATAAATCCATATTCTTCAAGCCACCAGTCTGTGATACTTTGTTATGGCAGCCCTAGCAAACTAGTGGAGTAATAATGAATGAGCAGGAAATAAAGTAAAGATGGGATTTGTGGGGGAAAAGTTACAGAAGCGTGTGAGTGGTCTTTCTTTTCTTAAGGTCAACATAGTATTTGTTCTGTTTCACTGTGCATATCTGCTTGATTTTTTGTATTCATTAAATTAGACTCTATTGACATATTACTCAAGGTTCAGCCAAAAACCTAAAATCAATTATATGTATTTCTGGCAGGAAATGATTTAATACAGGGAATTAGTGCTTACAAAACATATGGAAGGGCTAGAACAAAGACCACTAAAAATGTTCAATGTTCTGAAAAATCAGGAGGTTTCAGAAATCAGAAAAAAAGAAGAATGCTGTTTATCTCAGGTCTTCTTGGCAATGAATTGTGCGATTAACTAAGGATGATGGAAACACTGACTAATGTTACATTTGGCGTTTCCAGAGCTCTCATCACTGCTTTACTTTTCTGGAGCAGTAATGGTTTCCCTCCCACTTCCTCCCTAATCTCATTTACTTTCTTCACAGTGGTAGAATCTTCCTGTCAAGAAAATCTACAAAATATATGTTCCTAGATTAGCCTCTGGTGATAATGATATCTCACATTTCCTTAATTACCTTTTACATGTCCTATTTAACTTTCCAACATGCTGTGGATCATGACAATCGAGGGATCTTAAGAATGCCCTAGAGCAACATGTGCTTCAGATGAGTCTTACTCCAGGCACCCACACCTGCATTGGCGACAACCCAGAAGGTGCTCAGTAACTGCCTGCTGTGAATAAACTCACCTTTCCCTGGCTCAACATTTTCACTTGGTAAATTAGGCAAATATCTCAGAACTCTAGGTGCTTCTGGTAAGTCTGTCACCCCCTCTTCCACTCCAACACTTTCAGCCTCATCTCCAATATCTGTTGTATTAGTCAGTATTCTCTATAGAAACAGAATAGTAGACTATTTATACATAGTTATTTCGGAGGATTGGCTCCTGTAGTTAGAGGCTGAGAAGTATCACAGTCTGTGTCAGGAGAAGCTATGTGTGGATCCAACCTGAGTCCGAAGACCGGAGAACAAGGAGAGCCGATTGTGTAGATTCCAGTCCCAAAGCTGACAGGATTGAGACGAGAGAGCAGCGTTTCATTCTGAACCCAAACTCTGGAAATGATCAATGTTCCAACTCAGTCAGACAGGAAGAGTTCCTTCTTATTTGACGGAAGTCAACCTTTTTTTTTTTAATATATTTTTTAATTGATTTTTTACAAAGAGGAAGGAAGAGGGATAGAGAATTAGAAACATCGATGAGAGAGCAACATCGATCAGCTGCCTCCTGCACACCCCCTACTAGGGATATGCCCCCAACCAAGGTACATGGCCTTGACCGGAATCGAACCTGGGACCTTTCAGTCCACAGGCTGATGCTCTATCTACTGAACCAAACCGGTTAGGGTGGAAGTCAACCTTTTTGTTCTATTTAGACTTTCAACTAATTGGATAAGGGTCACCCACATTAGGGATAGCAATGTGCTTTACCTCAGGCTATCAATGCATATGTTAATTTCATCTAAAAACTTCCTTACCCACCCAGAATAAAGTTTGACCAAATATATGGGCCCAGTCAAGTTGACACATAAAATTAACTATTATAGTACACACTTTGTCATCTTGGTATCCATATATGTATATCTCCTTAAAACATATTTAATCTCCAAACAAATAAACAAACAACAAGATCATAAGTCTACATAACATGATACAACTATCCTGAGTACAACATAAAATCACTAACCCCTTCCCAAAAACAAAAGGTAAAGTCTTTGTGCGATGTTGGTTTATGTTTATTCTTGCTTTAAATCAGGGGTCCTCAAACTTTTTAAACAGGGGGCCAGTTCACTGTCCCTCAGACCTTTGGACTATAGTTTAAAAAATACTATGAACAAATTCCTATGCACACTGCACATATCTTATTTTGAAGTAAAAAAACAAAACGGCAAAAACACCCGCATGTGGCCCGCGGGCCGTAGTTTGAGGACGCCTGCTTTAAATACTATGAAATAAAATTAATAACACTTAAATACTATGATATATAGTCAATGAATCTTATATTACTTGATACAGGCATATAAGAGAAAAATATATTTGTTATACACACATATAAACACATATTTATAACCCAGTAAAGAGGGAAAACAATAATTACTGTCTTTATATCTGTATGTCATATGGTTATAGCTGGTGTTTAGAGTTACTCTCTTCTACTACACATTCTATATTCCCTTTGCCTTCAGCAAGCACCTCAGTTAGTCATGGAATCTTTACCTGAAGAGGTGATGTAAACTTTCCTCCCTAAGGGTCAAAGCCATTAGTGGCCCTGCTTGGTTTTGGTTACTGTAATTTTCTGCTGATCTTAATCACAAGGCATGGTAATACTAAGAGATGCCCTAGTGGATCGCAGACATACTCTTCCTCACCTCCACTGTGGATTACTAGCGCAATTTACCCTTGGTAGACAGACAGTCATCCCAATCCATGCTGTCACTCCCTTCTCTGGCTGTTGACTTAAAGGCACAGGAGCCCAAATTTACCAGTTCAATGTAATCATTGCTTTGCCTATTTGTGGAAGTATTTCTCCCCTTGCAGCTATGACCTCTAGGCTAGCAGAGCATAATTCATGGAAATTGGAAGCAAACATTTTGTTGGTGAGTCACTAGGGGTAATAGTAGGTGGTGTCATCTCCTTTCACCTTTTGCTTCCTGGCCTTGTGGATCCTGGCAATGGGAGAAACAGCACCATAAATTGGATACAGACTCAAAGCATATAATCTTCCAGAAAACTTTGCTCCAGCACATTCTTCAAAAGTGCATTTCAACATTTCTTTAAGCCACTCCTTTAGGATGGTAAGGAATATGGTAACACCAGTGAATTTCATGAGCATGGGCCCACTGCTGCACTTCTTTTGCTATGAAGTGAGTTCCTTAAGCAGAGTGAAGCTATGAAATACCACAACAGTGAATAAGTCATTCTGTTAGTCCACAGATGGTAGTGTTAGCAAAGGCATTTCATGTAGAGAAGATAAATTCATATTCAGAGTAAGCATCTGTTTCAGTAAGAACAATACACTGCCCTTCCCATGATGGAAGTGGTCCAACGTAATCAATCTACTACCACATAGCCAATTGATGAATCTACAGGTAACTCACCCCCTCCAAAAAAAAACAACAAACATATAAATTCCCATATACAATTATAAAGAACAAAGAAACAACCAACCAGCTCAATTGTAAAATATTTGCTTACATAGATGAAACCAAGTCCACCTAAACATTGCAAATACATATCTGAATGCAGAATTCAGTCTGAATTCATGGGTAGCTCTCTCTGTCTGCCCACATCTCCAAGTCTGTGGGTTTCTTTGTGGGCAGGACCAAATATTAATTACCTTTGTATACACATAGTCTCGCAATAAAACCTGCAAAAATGAATTTTTAAGATGCTTATTGAACAAATAAATGAATATAATACATCTTATGGTGAAGCTAAAAACTAATCTTGATTTCATATGATAAATCCTGACTTTAATTCACTCCTCTAATTATGTGAAATAATACTTCTCTGAGGTTGGAAGGTTTTCAAATAAAAACTTGTATCAACCTGTCACATGTCAACACTTCCTAATATTGTCTGAAATAAAATAGAATGATAACAAAGGCTGGAATATTGGAATATGATATTTATAGCTTAGATAACATAAATAGGGCTGAACATTTAAATATTTATGTTTTTGAGGGACTTCTAAATATATATATATATACTAGAAGCCCAGTACACGAAATTCGTGCACAGAGGGGGGTTGTCCCTCAGCCCAGCCTGTACCCTCTCCAATCTGGGACCCCTCAAGGGATGTCCGACTGCCCATTTAGGCCCGATCCCTGGGATCGGGCCTAAACGGGCAGTCGGACATCCCTCTCACAATCCAGGACTGCTGGCTCCCAACTGCTTGCCTGCCTGCCTTCCTGATTGCCCCTAACCGCTTCTGCCTGCCAGCCTGATCACCCCCTAACCACTCTGCTGCCAGCCTGTTGGCCACCAACTTCCCTCCTCTGCCGGCCGGGTACCCCTAACTGCCCTTTCCTGCAGGGTTGATCACCTCCAACTGCCCTCCCTTGCAGGCCTGGTTCTTCTCAACTGCCCTCCCTTGCAGGCCAGGTGCCTCCCAAATGCCCTCTCCTGCTGGCCATCTTCTGGTGGCCATCTTGTGTCCACATGGGGCAGGATCTTTGACCACATGGGGGCAGTTATATTGTGTGTTGCAGTGATGGTCAATCTGCATAGTACTATTTTATTAGATAGGATAGAGGCCTGGTACCGGGGTTGGGGCCAGCTGGTTTGCCCTGAAGGACGTCCCAGATCAGGTGGGGGTTCCCTTGGGGTGTGGGGCGGCCTGAGCGAGGGGCCTGTGGTGGTTTGCAGGCAGGCCACAACCCCTGGCAATGCAAGCGGAGGCCCTGGTATCTGGAATTTATTTTCCTTCTACAATTGAAACTTTGTAGCCTGGAGCAGAGCTAAGCCTGGGGCTCCCCCCGAGGCTGGCAGCCATTTGTGTTGGGGTTATAATTGAAACTTTGTTGCCTTAAGCAGGTGGGCCCGGCCAGGGTGTGTGGAAAGCTTTGCTTCCCCTGTTGCCGGCGGCAACCCTGGCCTGCTCTCTCAAGCTCCATTCTGCCGCCATTTGTTTGAATTTGTTTAGCTTCTATAATTGAAACTTTGTAGCTTGAGTGGAGGCTTAGGCCTGGCAATGGCAGGCGGAAAGCTTGGCTTCCTCTGTTACCTAGGAAACTTTGCTCTCTGTGGCTGTAGCCATCTTGGTTTGGGTTAATTTGCATACTCGCTCTGATTGGATTGTGGGCGTGGCTTGTGGGTGTGTTGGAGGTATGGTCAATTTGCATATTTGTCTATTATTAGATAGGATATATATATTTGTATATATACATATACACATATATGTGTGTGTGTATATGTATATATACATATATATATACATATATACATACATATATCCTATCTAATAATAGACAAATATGCAAATTGACCATACCTCCGACATATATATGTGTGTGTATATGTACATATACATATATATACATATATACATACATACATATATCCTATCTAATAATAGACAAATATGCAAATTGACCATACCTCCGACACACCCACAAGCCACGCCCACCAGCCAATCAGAGCGAGTATGCAAATTAACCCAAACCAAGATGGCTACAGCCACAGAGAGCAAGGTTTCCTAGGTAACAGAGGAAGCCAAGGTTTCCGCCTGCCATTGCCAGGCCTAAGCCTCCACTCAAGCTACAAAGTTTCAATTATAGAAGGTAAACAAATTCAAACAAATGGTGGCAGAATGGAGCTTGAGAGAGCAGGCCAGGGTTGCCGCTGGCAACAGGGGAAGCTAAGCTTTCCGCACACCCTGGCCGGGCTCACCCGCTTAAAGCTACAAAGTTTCAATTATAACCCCAACACAAATGGCTGCCGGCCTCGGAGGGAGCCCCAGGCTTGGGTTGGCTGCACACTATAAAGTTTCAATTGTAGAAGGAAAATAAATTCCAGATACTAGGGCCTCTGCTTGGGTTGCCAGGGGGCGTGGCCGGCCTGCAAACCACCACAGGCCCCTCGCTTAGGCCGCCCCACACCCCAAGGGAACCCCCACCTGATCTGGGATGCCCTTCAGGGCAAACCAGCTGGCCCCCACCCCTGTACCAGGCCTCTATCCTATCTAATAAAAGAGTAATATGCAGATTGATCATCACTGCAACACACAATATAGCTGCCCCCATGTGGTCAAAGATCCTGCCCCCATGTGGACACAAGATGGCCACTACAAGATGGCCAACAGGAGAGGGCAGTTGGGAGGCACCCGGCCTGCAATGGAGGGCAGTTGAGAGGGACCAGGCTTGCAAGGGAGGGCAGTTGGAGGTGATCAGCCTTGCAGGAGAGGGCAGTTAGGGGTGACCAGGCCGGCAGAGGAGGGAAGTTGGGGGCAAACAGGCTGGCAGCGGAGTGGTTAGGGGGTGATCAGGCTGGCAGGCGAAGTGGTTAGGGGCAATCAGGAAGGCAGGCAGGCAAGCAGTTGGGAGCCAGCAGTCCTGGATTGTGAGAGGGATGTCCGACTGCCCGTTTAGGCCCGATCCCACCAGGATCAGCCCTAAACGGGAAGTCGGACATCCCTTGAGGGGTTCCAGATTGGATAGGGTACAGTCTGGGCTGAGGGACAATCCCCTCCGTGCACAAATTTCATGCACCGGGCCTCTAGTATATACATATATATATATATTAGAGGCCCAATGCATGAAATTCGTGCAAGAGTAGGCCTTCCTTTCCCAGGCTGCCTGCACCTCTTCCCTTAGCTGCCAGCACCCGGGACCCGGGCTTCCCTCACAGAGGCAGACCCTGCCCACCTACCACAGCCTGTTGGTTGATGGCCTGGGCCTCCCTCTTTGGGGCAATCATGGAGCCCCCCAATTGATCGCCCCACGGGCCAGTGGCCTAGACCTCCCTCTGCGGGGCGATCATGAGCCATTGTTGGGCCCCTGACCAATCACATCACACCTGCCTTGGCTGGCCTGGTGCCAGTGAGTGTCGTAGCATGGTCCTGGATGGTCCTCAGGATGGTCTTTCTGCTGTTCAGTCGATTTGCATATTATGCTTTTATTATATAGGATATATTTTATTATAGCTTCTACATATATATTGCTTCTTTTACCATTTCAGGTAATAATCCATATAATATTCCATATATAAAGATAGGTACTTAACTGGGTCAAAATTATTTTCTGTAAATAGCCACGTATAAATATTTTCAGCTTTTGAGGTACTACATTTCTGTTGCAAATACTCAATCATACCATTTAATCATAAAAGCAGTCCTGAAAATGTGTAATTATATGACCATGGCTGTGTAACAATAAAAATTTGTTTACAAAATCAGAAGTTGGACAAGACTTGGACTATGGGATATAGTAGAACTTCTTATACAGTAGCTCAGGGCTTCACAATCTGTGTCTGATCAAAGGAGCCCAAAGCTTCGTTGTCACTCATGGTCTAGCCTCTGAGGTCACGTGGTGTCACTTCTAACATATTCTATCCATTACAAAGGAATCACAGGTCCACGCAGATACAAGTAGTGAAGTTACCTTCTATCCATTGTGGAAATGACATAGTCCCAATGTAGAAAAACATGTGGAGGGAAGTTATTGTTGTGGCCTTTCTTATAAAACACTGCCTGTTACAGGAAACAGTGAAATTGTTTCAAATATTATAAACTAGAGGCCCAGTGCATGAATTTGTGCATGGGTGGGGTCCCTCTGAGTGGCCTGCAGGGATCGGGCCAAAACCTGCAGTCCAATGCCGCCTGCAGCTCCTACCTGCCGCTCATCCAAGCCCCACTGTGCCTGGCACAGGCTCGCACCCAATCAGTCCCTGATCGGGAGAGGCTTGCACTGCCGCAGCAGTGCTCACCAGCCATGAGCCCTGCCTCTGGCACCCTGCCAAGGGGAGTGGCCTTCAGGATCAGGCTGAAACCGGCTCTCTGACATCCCCTGAGGGGCCCTGGATTTTGAGAGGGCACAGGCCAGGCTGAGGGATCCCACTGGTGCACGATCAGGCCAGGGTGGGACCGTGGGAGGGCTCCAGGGCATGTCAGGCCCATATCACTCAGTCCTGATCAGCCAGACCCCAGCAGCAAGCTAACTTACTGGTGGAGCATCTGCCCCCTGGTGGTCAGTGAACATCATAGTGAGCAGTGGAGCAGCCTTAGCACATTATTAGCATATTACACTTTGATTAGTTGTTCAGTTGTTCTGCTATTCAGTCTATTTGCATATTACCCTTTTATTACATAGGTTAGATATTTCTTTCTCTCTCTACAACTGGAGTAGAAATTGATTCTCCCAAGAGTACAGTGACTATTATCAAGACTTCAAGATCTTATACACTCTTTTCAAATAAATAATATTTATTTTTTTTTTTCTAATCTTATAGCTACTTTGAGAGGAGGCTCCAGGTGGAAAGTAGCTAAACTAAATCTTATTTCAGTGTTATGAAACTTTCTAGATACTACACCAGCAAATTATTAAACTGGTCAAAAATGACTTTGAACAAATTGGAACAAGAACACTAGATACAAGGTAGACTGTAGCTTGTTTACAGAAACAATTAAATCAAAATAAAAAAAATGTTTCCCTTACTTCAATTAATTATAAAATATTCTATTTTCATAGCGGATCTTATAATTGCCTTGGGTATCTGAACTAGCACTTTTTTCCCCATCATGAAAAATACTCCAGTATGATAGTCCTTTTTCTGAAGTGTAAAATATGTGAAAAATGGGGACAAATTAAGATAAGTGTAGCATTATTTTGCAGTTTTTTCTTTTCCAGTCATTTGGCAAATCATAAATGCTGCCAATTATAGCATTTCCCATGAAGCAGTAAAAATGAAATGTTCTTTCAAAGGAAATAATTTAAAAATATACTCTTCAAATTTTTAGTTCAGAAAACTTACTTTTAATATTATGTATAGAATTTTTTACTAGTTTCAATAAATACTGATATCAGCATAAACATATGTTCTGATTATGAATAAATTATAATTATAAATAATTTATGTTAATATCTTAGCATTGTTATTTCTTATCACTACCAGGAGGAAAACAATGTCATAACAGAGGTAAATCCCTTTTAGTGAAAGGTTTATTGTAAAATGTTGCAAATTATTCACAGTTTGGAATCTCAATCAAATAATAATGGATGTATTTAACCAAGTATTTGCCTAACTCAACTTGAACATATTAATGTTACCAGAATAGCTATAAGATAGCCAGGATTTCTTTTAAATGTATTTTTTGTTGATTTTTTAGAGAGAGAAAAAGTGAGAGGGAGAGAAGCATCGATGTGAGATAGAAACATTGATAGGTTGCCTCCCAAAAAAAAACAGACTGAGGATCAAACCTTCAACCTGGGTATGTGCCCTGAATGGGAAACTAACCAATGACTTTTCAGTTCATGGGACGATGCCCAATCAACTGAACCACGCCAGCCAGGAAGATAGCCAGGATTTTTATTTGCAGTAGTCACTGGTGCTTCCCACTAATCTAGAGTTATGTCTGTCCTACAAAAAACTGTTGTAACAGGCATTTTGGGTACCAACATCACATCCCTTTGGTCAGTCTCTGATTTCAGCTTAGATATACCAACAGGTACTGATTCACCTTGGCAATCAGTACAACCTTAAGCATGTCTGTGTTTTATTTTTTTATTTTTTTTCACATGTAACCCAGGACCTTCCCCAAGGTTCTGGAGTTCTAGATCTGGTGAAATTTTAGCCCAGAAGTGTGGGGGACAACTCTTCAATGTTGACAGATGGAAACTATTGGATAATGCACCAGCCTTCCATCTTTCAATCTGATGCTTTTGGGCGGCATCCAGTATAGCTGGCAATAAAACACACTATCAATGAGGCACATGGGATCATCTTCCAAATAAATGACTTCACCCAAGTCTTTGTCTTAGGTACTGCTTTTTGAGGGGTGGGGATGAAGGGAAGAGCTCAATTAAAACTATAGTCTGTAGCTAGTAAGGCTTTTGCTTTGTTTTGAAAACAAGTGTCTGGCAAGTCAGTTATTTAACTTATATGTGACACCTTTCATTTTTGCAATGCACACCTTTGGTCAAAGTGAGACTCTAAAATCACATAAAGGTAGAGTTGCATAAAAGACATCCTATTTAATAAAAGGGTAATATGTAAATTGACCGTAATGGCAGAATGACCCAGGAATGACTGGTCGCTATGATGCGCACAGACCACCAGGGGGCAGACGCTCAACACAGGAGCTGCCCCCTGCTGGTCAGTGTGCTCCCACAGGGGAGCTCCGCTCAGCCACAAGCTGGGCTGATGGCTGCGAGCACAGTGGTGGTGGCGGGAGACTCTCCCGCCTCCTCCTTGGCAGCGCTAAGAATGTCCGACTGCCAGCTTAGGCCCGATCCCCTGGGGAGTGGGCCTAAGCCAGCAGGTGGACATCCTAAGCCGGACATCCCCTGGACATCCCCTGAGGGGTCCCAGACTGTGAGAGGGCACAGGCCAGGCTAAGGGACCCTTCCCCCCCTGACTAGTGCACACATTTTTGTGCACTGGGCCTCTAGTATTCTTATAACCTGAGTAAAGCACAATTTAGGTTGAATGTTTCTCTTAGCCCTTTTAGTAAAGGCAGATGTTTGAAAGAAAGGCACAGGGAATTTGCAGTTTCTTCTCTACTTATTTGGCAAATCACATTATACAGGTCACCTATCTAGCACCTGAATATAAATCAACAACTTGGTGACTATCAGTATAATAGCTACTCTCAATTTTTATCTTAATACATGTGCTCCTTATTTTCCATTTATTGAATTAAATATTAATTGAACTGATCCTTTCCCAGGCACTGAAATATGTAAATAGCATTTACCTAGTTGGTCAATTGCTTTGGTTTCTGGGTACTCAATCCCTTGAGAAGCTCTGAGAAGCCTAAAAGAGGTGACTTAGGACAAAATATCTGGAGAAAACAAGAAAGGAGCACTGATCCATTGTCTCCTAAAGCTCCTTGACCAGAGTTATCTCTCAGGTCACAACACTTCCAGGTTGTATATTCTGAGATCTAAGTCATTTTCTGCTGAGTCCATCCCTGAAGCACACAAAAGTCTTAGGACTGAAGGAAGTAATCAGTGTTTTAGACTGAGGTGAGGTATTTCCAGATATACCAACGTGAATTTTGTCAGAGTACCAGTGACTAGAATATAGGGTGAGGTTGTGAGTATTCAATACAGTACTTAAGCAATAATTGAAATTGACTCCATTGCATCTGTGCCTTTCCTCTCTGTTATTGCATGAGGTTTATCTTTGGACATTTAAAACATATTTCAGGTATGTTTTTGTTCTCCAGGACACCTTAAAATCATTTCCTTTTTCAATAAACATTGGATTGTAAACCCCACATATATAAGATCAAATGTTGTGTTGTTCTCTACTGTGTCTTTATTAGGTAAATTGTGCATTTGATATAGTTTTGTTTCTAATTGAATAAATTATTGAATGATTTAAACTTCCACATTTTTTACCTGAAAAGTGAATGGAAATATTTATAAAAAGTTTGAGACCCTCCTACTTATAAGCATTGTAATGCTCATATAATTTGTCCTTGTATTTTTTGTACTTAAGAGACTAAGAAGGTCTTTACAATTTTCAAAAACCATCATGGCCAACCTGACAAACTTGACCAACATTTTGGGAACACTGTTGAAAAATATAGAGTTTTACAAAGTTAAACATTTTTTTATTTTTATTTAAAAGAAACAAATTTTAAATTAAGTAATTAACTCTACATTATTTTTTTCTCAGTAATGAACCATTTATCTAGGTAACTATGTCTTAGTAGAAAAACAAAATAGATTAAAATCGTTAAACTTGTTTTTGGTAGTCACAAGATACCTGATTAGAACTGAATAGAATCAGAGAGAAATAATATATATAAATCTATAAGTACATATGGCAAATAGTAAACTCCTCTATAAAACCCATAGCAGAGACTCCCAGTGCCCATCAGTAACGGTCCTTACAGCTAACCTGGGTGATTCACTGAAATGCATTGCCTCTTGAACTTCCTAGGTGTGACCCTGTGATGAGGTTGTTGTCAATGGGTAATACAATGTATGGGTGAACTTGATGAGCATCGCTTTCAGGACTGTCCCTTAAAAACTTTCCTTCCAAAATTCTGACTATCTGTTTTCCGTCTGTTGACTGAAGGGAGAGAACACTAAACATATTTCAGAGATGGAGACATAAGATGGAAAGAACTTGGACCTGCGTAGGGCAGAACCCTGGTCCCCTTGATATTCCTTCATCCTGCCCACATTAGGTGGTATATTAAAGAAGAAATATAATTTTATTATGATAAGCCAGTGAAATATCAGAATAATATTTGTTACTGCAAATAGCATTATTTGGCATTCTCTGATAAAGATGTACTTAGAAGTCAGTCTGGTAGGATACATATGTGGAGAATATATTTCTTTGGAAATTTTCCTAAAGTCCTAAATTATCAATCCCTGTGGCCCTAAGTAGACTTCCTTTATCCATCTCCCAAAGACAGGCTGTAGGAAGAATGAACAAGATGGATATCAGGACAACCACGCCCATACAAATTCATTTCCACCATCCCTCTTTTAACCAGATAGAAGGGAAACCAAAGGCCAATCCGAAGAAAAGCATGCCCAAGTGACTCCTTGCCTGAAGGTGCTAGGCACAGAATGTCATACATACTCAATCAAGCCAGTAAAAAGTATGATCTTTTAGGTGGCTTCTTAAATTAGGGTTTGAGCAGGACAAATGCTCTGTATGGTTAGTCCTTGGCCTCCTGGCCTCTAAAAAGATGCACTTGGTCCCTATAAGAATGTTCACTTAAACTGAGCAGCAAGGGTACCCTGTCATTGAAGACTACTTGACTGAGATAATCTTTTGAGGTTTTCAGAGGTTCAGGCCATCGCGAATGCTGGTTATAGTAGAAGCTGGGTCTATAGCTGGCAATAGCACAGCAAATTTGCCGAACTTTAAAATATAATTAATATATAAACACATCATACCATGAAATGTAAAGTCCATGAGACCTTAGAAAAAGATGATTACTTTCAGTTTTCAAAGTAAGCAAGGTAATGATTTTCAAGAGAAATAACTAAAGCTTATCTCAATTAACTTAAATTAACTCAGACATAAAGCTAAGAGACTTTTTGAGAGAGTCTAGGATTATATTCTGTAAACCATTGACATAAATTAAGTTTTAAAAATATAATTACTAAATTCTAATTTTAAAAATGAAATAAAGTAGAATGTATTTTAATTAATGAAACATTTACTTGATGTTGCTTAAGGTAAGTAGGTTAGAAACCAGGCTTATATTTATAACTAGCTTATATTTTTGAATGCCATCTTTTTTGTGGTATGGGCTCAGTAAAACCATGGCCCATAAATTTAGAAAATCAAATTGCACTAACAAAGCCAGTGGACAGAGAACTAATTTTGTAAGTAAAATTGATATTCAATAAATTCCGCTGGTGAAAACAGGTAATTTATGGAATACACCGACATAAAAATATGTTAATTTGATCTAACCAGATAAAATTAAAGCTAAGGTAGCCTGGCACAACAAGGTACTTTTTCTTATTTAGTAAATCATATAATATATGATACAATAAGATGTGAAGATCTCAAAATGAAGATAAAAGAGGAGAGACATATGAGGGTTATTTTGAATAGGAGAAATGTCATAGTTCCAAGACAATCATTCTTTATTCAATTGCAAAAACTGGCCATGAGTATGATCATTTATCCTGTAAACTTTTGTATCAATCATTGTCTTTATGCTACATAGTTATATTTTCTACTGAAGGAGAGAAATTGACAGCTACACTTACAGCTACAAAGATGTTCAACAGTATTACTGTTTTAAAATGAGGCTTCCTTTTTTTTACGAAAACAAATTTAAAATTATATCTTTTCTATGCCGTGATATTTATCAAATGAAGAAATTATAATGACATAATATTTAAAATAAGTCTTACTATTTTTTAATTTTATTTTTACAAGATTTGCAGTGTAAAAATATTCCAACAAAAAGTTGCATATCCACTAAGGTAATAAGACTTTACAATGATGAGTTTATTCAATTACATTATAATAAAAGGGTGGAAAAACTATACAAAGGACCCAACTGCAGAAAGTCTACTTGTAAAGGTAAAAACTATATATTTCTTTCTTTTTACCCATAAGCCAGCTACATTTTTCTTTCTAAAGGTCAATCAATGACAGCATGAACTTTTTCTTTCCCAATACTGAAAAGCAGCAATAAATTGCTTTCACTATACATTGTGTAACTGTATACTCTTGGATAACTTTTAATTCCTAAAATCACAATAAATGACCTTCTTTGCAATATCACAATTGTTTGTCTAATTTCAAAAATGGTCTGTGGCAATATCCTCAAATTTTCACAATTCTGGAACTTCTTGTCTAGTTGTCAGTCACAAGGTGAATTTATATTAAATTTTTCCTTGAGAACCTTGAGTTTAAAGTTCAAATATAATCTAAAGTGATAGGTGGATCTATAAAATCTAAGTTGTGTTTTAAAGATTTTTTAAAAATTAAGACAGGTAAACACTTCAAGAAACTGAATAGAACAAATATATATCTGATATATTTAAACTTCACCAAGTAAAATTTGTAATATTATATTTCCAATAGGCAGACTCATTCTTATTATTCCTTGGTCACATCATGTATCCTTTTAAATAACATGTGGTGAATGAAATTTGTAAGATTGATACCATCCAATCAGCACCAACTATCTGGAAACACACTGCAAAGGAAATTTCATACTGCCTGGATCAGAGTTGATAAAGAGTTTACAAAGGTAATTTAGCTTATTTATTGGCAGATGTATTGTCCTTAAAAGTAAAGATCTTGAGCAAGGGTCCCTTCTAATCTTCTGTAAGTTCATTTCCCCTAAGGTAAAATTGCTTTTGGGTGATTTTGATCAGGTCCTTTAAAAGTTTGCTCAGTGATTTGCTAGATATTGTGAATCAGACTTGCTTATGGAACTTTTGGTTATAAAATCAATCTCTGAGGCTCAAAACTAAATTAATGAAACCAAAACACTATGGTTGATCAACATAAAGTTTTGAAAAAGGCAATCTGTTGATTCTTCTTTCACCAAAATGCTGATTAAAAATCATAATATAGTCTCTATTATATTAGGCCATTGATTTAGCTTCCTTTATATGCTCTGGAAACAACTGAAGTCAGTAAAAATTTTTTCTTAATTCAGATTCATAATCAAACTTTTCAACTTATTAGGAAACTGGCTTTCTGAGGGCCTCCAATTTTATTCTGATCCTAATTATAAGGGGCTACAGAGACAGATGTAGAGGAAATAACATGAGCTTTATCACATTGAATTTGGCAGGTAAATCTTGATTTACTTATTTCAATATATATGAAATTTGGCAAATTAAACTTCTTTGAACCTCAGTATCCTCAAGATAATAATAATGTTTATTGGGTATAGTTGGCATGATAAATAAAGGAGATTTATATATATATATGTATATATATATATATATATATATATATATATATATATATATATATATATATATATATATATATACACACTAGAGCACTAGAGGCCCGGTGCACAAAATTCGTGCATGAGGGGGTGTACCTCAGCCCAGCCTGCACCCTCTCCAATCTGGGACCCCTTGAGGGATGTCCGACTGCCCGTTTAGGCCTGATCCCAGTAGGATAGGGCCTAAACGGGCAGTCAGACATCCCTCTCACAATTCAGGACTGCTGGCTCCCAACTGCTCGCCTGCCTGCCTTCCTGATTGCTCCTAACCGCTTCTGCCTGCCAGCCTGATCACCCTCTAACCACTCTCCTGCCAGCCTGATCGAGGCCTAACTGCTCCCCAGCCAGCCCAATTGTCCCTAACTGCCCTCCCCCTGCCAGTCTGGTCACCCATAACTGCCCTCCCCTGCCAATCTGGTCACCCCTAACTGCACTCCCCTGCAGGCCTGGTTGCCCCTAACTGCCCTCCCCTGCTGGCCTGGTCCCCTCCAACTGCCCTCCCCTGCCGACCTGGTCACTCCTAACTGCCCTCCCCTGCCAGCCTCATTGCCCCTAACTGCTCTCCCCTGCTGGTCTGCCCCCGCCCCTGCAACTGCCCTTCCCTGCAGGCCTGGTCCCACCCAACTGCCCTCCCCTGCTGGCCATCTTGTGGCAGCCATCTTGTGTCCACATGGGGGCATCTATCTTTGACCACATGGGGGCAGCCATCTTGTGTGTTGGAGTGATGGTCAATTTGCATATTACTCTTTTATTAGATAGAATAGAGGCCTGGTACATGGGTGGGGGCCAGCTGGTTTGCCCTGAAGGGTGTCCCGGATAAGGGTGGGGATCCCTTGGGGCATGGGGAGGCCTGGGGGAGGGTCCTGTGGTGGTTTGCAGACCGGCCACACCGCCCGGCGACCTAAGCAGAGGCCCTGGTATCTGGAATTTATTTATCTTCTATAATTGAAACTTTTTAGCCTTGAGCGGAAGCCAGGGCTGGCCAGGGCAGGGAAGCTTGGCTTCCTCCATCGCCAGGGGCAACCCTAGCCTCTGGCTGGCTCCAGCTCTGTGGCCACAGCCATCCTGGTTGCGTTAATTTGCATACTTGCTCCTGTTTGGCTGGTGGTCGTGGCTTGTGGGTGTAGTGGAGGTACGGTCAATTTGCATGTTTCTCCTTTATTAGTGTAGATATCCTATCTAATAAAGAGGGAATATGATAATTGACCATCACTCCATCACAAAGATGGCTGCACCCACAGCTGAGGCCAAGTTCCCATAAGGAGCCTTAACGAGCAATCAGCAGGGACCTGAGGCTACACCCTCCCCCGCCCCCATGGGGCTTGACAGGGGACCTCAGGCTGTGTCCTGTGCCCTGGCATCAGGCTGGGGGACCTCAGGACATGTCCCCCACCCCGGCACCAGGCCATGGCACCTGAGGTCATGCCCCCCGCCCGGTGGGGTTTGACGGGGGACCTCAAGGTGCGCTTCCCATTCTGGTACTGGGTTAGGAGACCTCAGGCTGCTCCCCCATCCCCAACACCAGGCAGGGGACATCAGGCCATGCCCCCCACCCAGCAGGGCTTGACAGGGGACCTCAAGGTGCACCCCCAGTGCTGGGTCGGGGGAACTCAGGCCATGCCCCCCGCCCAGTGGGGCGTGACGGGGGACCTGAGGCTGCACCCCTTCCCGGTGCTGGACTGGGGGACCTGAGGCTGCACCCCCCACCTGGCATGGCTCGATGGGGGACCTCAAGGCACGCCCCCTGCCCTGGTGTGGTCTGGGCTGCGGGACCTCAGGCCATGCCCCCCGTCCTGTCGCTGGGCCAGGGGACCTGAGGCTATGCCCCCTGCCCGGCAGGGCTTGACAAGGGTGGGACTGGCCGGGTCTGGATGTAGCCCAATGTGGGGGGCTGGCCGGGTCTGTGTCTCACCTGATTTTGAGGCACTTGTGGGTGGGCGGGGACTTGACTCTGGGTCCCGTGGTACACCCCAGACTATGACAGGAGGAAGGTTTTCATATACATTTTACTAATTTTCTTTCATCTCTGACACTTCTATTATAGAGAAAGTGCAAGTAGCAATATTAAATTATTTCCTCTAATTAATTCCCTTTTAATGAAATTGTTTATTTCTTTCCTTCCAAATATCCATTTAGCTTGCTGCCTCACTTTCTAAAGGAATTTATTAAAATGATAGCCTTTAGTAAGAACTTCCTTAGCCATTCTAAATGTTTACCTACCTCCTTCCTCTCTCTTTTCTATAAGTTCTTGTTTATAATATTTTACTGGCTAGGTCTCCTGATCAAAAGGACTATAGAGTGAATGGTTAATTGGTGCAAAGAGTTCAAATGTAAATTATTGATCCATTTTATTTCCCAGAGAGCCCTTCATTTATGTTTTAACATTAAGCACAGATAAAACTTAAAGATAGAATATTATTTTCTTCTTTTCTCTGCCCTTTCTGCATTGTTCTTAGGAACCTTATATGAAAAGAAGAAGGCTAGCCCAAGGTGCATTTGGGCTCCCTTCAGTCCTATGACAATATAGAAACTAAATACTCTTAATAGCTACATAAACAACATCTGGCACTTTCATTCCTACTAGTCACTTTAATTTGGATGAAAGAGTTGCTTTTGATAGGATTAGATGAATTTCCACAGAAATCGACTCATTTTCAATATTATCTCATTCTCTTTACTGTATTCAGTAACGAGGATTTTCATTTATTTCTTGAACCTCCTACACTCGTCTTAATACAGGACTCATGACTTTTATATTCCCTCTTCCTGGATTGTTCTTTACTAACTATTTAATTGACTATTTAATTTCCATTTCTCATTCTCATTCCTCTTGATCCAAGCATCACTTCCTGAAAGAAAGTTCTGCTTAGTTAGGCTCTGACCTCCCTTAGACAATTTAACCAAGTGGCTACTTTACATCTGCTTGCATGACTGTAGGCTCAAGGTATGTCTCTCCCAGGGGGCTAAGATCTTTATAAGTCATATTTAAGCCTGCTTTTGTTCATTATCATACCCCTGGGCCCTATCACAGAATCTAGCATGTAATAAACATCAATAAACACTTGAAGACATTATTTTCTGTTAGTATGTTGTATGTTCTTTACACTTAGTATTTACTTTATTTTGGCTTGTATTATAATTATTTTTCATTTTGATGTTTTGACATCCTTTCATATTCCAGCTTCCTTGACTAAGAAGCCTCTGAATTTTGTGTACATTTCCTCATTGAACTTGGTAAAGTACCAGGTTGAAGGTTCATAATGCAAATTTGAAAAACTTTAATGCATAAAAGTATTACTTTTAAAGATAATTTACTGCCTATATATTTTATGTAAATTGTATTAAAGAATTATAATGGCAATTATACATTAATATAATAAATCACAAATAAAAGCATCTGGTTAACTTTAAATCTTTAATTATTTAAGATAAAATATGAACAACTATCCTTTGTTAGGCAGAATAATTAATTTTGCATTGTAATATGACATAAAATGATATTCCCTTTGAATTAGAAGGTTATAGAACAATGAAAAAATGAGGAATTATTTCTTTGGGACTTATAAAATTAAAAGTAATTAGGGAGTTGAACTATATAGAATGTATTAAAACAATTGATTCAAAGTGTCTGCATCACAGTAATTCATATAAATAGGAATCTGTTTTTGATAAGCAGCCTAACATTAGCAAAGAAAATCAAATTTTAATTATTACTGTGCCTTATATTGTACTGTTAGATATTTAAATACATTCATTGATTTTTTTTTAAGGTGCTAACCGTAACAGAGGAATCCAAATTATAGGTAAAAAGTGACTCCTTAAAATGGTCCAAGATCATCTTTGAAAATATAAAAACTGAGAAGTAAGTGCAAAGAGCTGAAGTAAATTTTTAGAATTGCCTGGCCACTATATCGTTTGAACCAGCATATTATCCTAAAAAATTATCTTTGCTTCACATTTTATTTACATATTTAGTTTATTTATTCATTTATTATTTATTAATGTATTATTATTATTATTTATTATTATTTTATTTATCAGTAAGTAATTTGCTTAATACCTTCAGGTTATTTGCCTATGGGTTTGCTTGATTCAGAGTTTAAACTGTCAGCAAAAATGTTTTAAGACATATTTTTATTCTGAAGGATTCAGCCCGATTGTACATTTCCCATCCCAGGTGTGGTTGTGCGAATATGCTTGCAATCTTCCCAAGGTTCAAACTAAGAATGGTTTACATATGAGAGCATGGGCTTCTGCCCTCTTCACTTGTCTTCTTGGCTTCTCCCAATTCCATTAGAGGGAAAACGATTGTCTTCTTCTCCTTGCTTCTATCTTGCCCTCAGTAAGTTAGTGGGACCTTAAGAGACAGACTGCCTGGCGTCTTGACAATGTTAATTTTGTTAATTTGGAATTCAAGTTTAAACATTCATCTACTTTGTTCCTTTTTAAATATCCTAGTAAATGTCCTAATGTACCCAGAGGCAAATGGTTCCCCTGAAGTACTTGAAAGTAATTTTCAAGAAGACATGGACTTTGTCTTGGTCACTGATTTAGGTTTTCTTAGTTACCCAAGTATAGAAACTTTTGTTGCTCACATAAACCCTGTTCTCATACTGGGTACATTCATTTCACACACAACCAGGGGTGGTCATGTGACTAGTTTAAGCCAATTGGTGTAGATTTAATGGTTGTGTCAGAACAGTGTTCTTTAGTTATCATGAAGAGGGGCTGGTGTTGAGACGGTGATTAAAAAACTCAAGTTGATGCATAATTATGCACTGGATAGTTGCCTGGAAATTGGCATAAGTAAAACTAAATTTTGGTAGAGTTAAGCCACAAAGATATGGAGAGTTATTGATGTTTTTGTTTATTATTTTTGCATATAAGCCTAACCAATGGACACAAACAACAGGGGGGTGAGGGCATGAATGAGTAGGTGGGGCGGGAGGGGGGGCGGCAATGGGACAATAAGGACACATATGTAATACCTTAATCAATAAATAAAAATATTTTTAAAAAAGTTAATACCCTTAACTTGACTATCATTACAAGGGTCTAAAATAGTGCTTGACACATGCAAGCATGTGTTACTTTTCCAATCTGCATAACAAATGGCCACAAACTTGGTGGTTTGAAACAACACTGATTTAGCTTTCAGTCTAGGTGCGAAGTTCTGCATGGCATTACTGGGTTCTCTACTTAGCATATTACAAGACTAAACTCAAGGTGTTGACCAGGTTGAGTCCTCATCTGAAAGCTCCTTCCTGTTGAAAGAATTCATTTTCTTGTGTTTGTAGTACTAAGGTCCTAATTTCTTTGTTGACTGTTAGATCACTCTCAACTCCAAGAGTTTACTGCATTCTCAGCCATTTATGTGGTCCCTTCCATCTTCAAATCAGCAATGGTGTATCAAATATTTCTTGTTCTCTGGGTCTCTGACTTTTCCTTTTCTCTGGCCTTTAAATGCAGGTTTAAAGGACCCATGTGATTAGGTCAGGCCCACCTGGATAATCTCCTCTTTATTGAACTAAAGTCAACTAATTTGTAAACATAATTACATTTTTAAAAATCCCATTTGCCATAAAATGTAATATAACCATAGGAGTTATATCTCATTATATTCACAGGCTCTACAACATTCAAGGGAATTATGAGATTTTATGAGAGAGGCTCTTTGGGAGTCATCTTAGAACCTTGCATATCGCAAAATATTTGGATATTTTTTGTTGGAGGAATAGACTTAATAATGAGATAATAGGTGTACAGTTTGGTACAAAAATTATCAAACAGGGAGAGCACACACACACATAACACACATAAAATGATTACTGAGCCCTGACCAGTTTGGCTCAGTGGACAGAGCATTGGCCTGCAGACTGAAGGGTCCCAGGTTCGATTCCAGTCAAGGGCATGTGCCTTGGTTGTGGGCACATCCCCAGTAGGGGGTGTGCAGAAGGCAGCTGATCAATGTTTCTCTTTCTCAATGTTTCTGACTCTCTATCCCTCTCTCTTCCTCTCTGTAAAAAAATCAATAAAATATATTTTTAGAAAAATGATTACTGAAATAAATTTTTGTACTAAGTAATATTTTATATAAACTCCTCCTACCCACAGATATTTTTACAGTTAAGGACATAAGAAAATACTACATTATGTAGAACAGTCATTTTTCTGATGTCATGCTCTGAGAGTACTTTCCAAAACTATATAAGGTCGAAGGTGGTTTTTCCTATTAATCAATCAGGTCTTATATAAAAGTCACTTCCAGAGGTCCTTCTAAAATCACATATTAGACTCAGACCCTGTGAACTGATATCATAGTGCTTTGAGTATCTAATCTTAAAACTAACTTGTCACACTTACTTGACATGACTCTTAATCATCTGTTCACCATTTCATCTCTAAACCTTGCACCCTGTATTTATGGGATAAATTGTGTTGTAATTTTTGTAAAGCTTTGCCTTGTTGCCCTCTTGCCTAACTTCCACAATATAAACTGTTCTGTTATTAAAGTCTCATATTATTCTGCAATTGCTTTAGAAGAGCTATATTTTCTCTCTCAAGTTAAGTATATGTACTTTGAAGGCAAATGTAATTTATTTTTCCCCTCTAATCTCCACAGAATCCAATACTATCATTAACAAAGGAAGGATTCCCTAGAGATTTGTTGTGTTGTTGTTGTTTTGTTTTTGTTCTTGGTAGATCACTGAACCAAATAGTATTTAACAAAGCAAATTTCATGAATTAAGAGAATTAGTAAATAAATAGCATATAAATTCTTAATTATGGGGTGAAATGAGGAACTAGTAAAAGAAGAATTGAAAACCTGTATAGCTTAAAGTTTTAGAAAAGAAAATTTGTAGGATATATCTATAAACCAGAGAGAAAATTACATATGTATGAAATGCATGTATCTATATATACAAGGTGGGACAAAAATAGGTCTACATAAAAACACAATAATTAATAAATAATAATAAAAGAATAAACTGTTTCATGTACTCACAACTATAAACCTACTTTTTCTCGATCCTGTATTATAAAAATACTAGAGGCCTGGTGCACAAAATTTGGGCACTGGGGTCAGGGGGAAGCAAGGGTCCCTCAGCCTGGCCTGTGCCCTCTCACAGTCTGGGAGCCCCGCAATCGATCGCCCCAAAGAGGTAGGCCCTTCCCACCCACCAGGGCTCTGCGATGGATCACCCCTGCAGAGGGAGGCCCTGGCCACCCACTGCAGCGCTGCCACTGGGTAGCCTGGGCCTCCCTCTTTGGGGCGATCAATCACGGGGCTCTGCCATCATTGCCCCAAAGAGGTAGGCCCTACCCACCCAGTCAAGGCTCTGTGATGGATTGTCTCCACAGAGGGAGGCTGTGCCCACCTGCCACAGTACTGCTGCGGGGTAGCCTGGGCATCCCTCTTTGGGGAAATTGATGGCACCCCACAGAGGGAGGCCCTGCCCACCCACCTCAGCCTGCAGGTCAGTGGCCTGGGCCTGCCTCTGCAGGGTGATCATGGAGTGATGGCCGGGCCCCTGACCAAACGCATCACACCCGCCTTGGCTGGCTTGGTGCCAGTGGGTGTCATTGTATAGTCCTCCAGATGGTCATTCTGCTGTTCAGCCACTCGGTTGATTTGCATCTTATGCTTTTATTATTATAGATACTAGAGGCCCGGAGCACAAATTTGTGCACCAGTGGGGTCCCTTGGCCTGGCCTGCGGGATTGGCTGAAACCGGCCCTCTGACATCCCCTGAAGGGTCCTGGATTGCGAGAGGGTGCTGGCCAGGCCGAGGGACCCCACCAGTGCACGATCAGGGCTTGGGAGGGATGTGGGAGGTTGGACAGCCAGGGAGGGACCCGGGGGAGGGCTCCAGGGTGTGTCCGGCCCATCTGGCTCAGTCCCGATAGGCTGGACCCCAAAGTAAGGTAACCTACCAGTTGGAGCATCTGCCCCCTGGTGGTTAGTGCATGTCATAGTAAGCAGTTGAGCAGCTTTAGAATATCATTAGCATATTATGCTTTGATTGGTTGAATGGATGACTAGGCATCTGGACACAGCATATTAGGCTTTTATTATATAGGATATTTTTCAAAACACTAACTATAAAGGTCTTCAGTTATCACTATTAATTCTGAAAAGTAGCCTTCTTAAGTATAGATAATTATAACTTTAAAAAACAATGGGAGCAAACACTCCATAAATGCTTACAGATAATCATATAGTTTATTGCTTTTTTGTTAGGAAAGACTTACTTCAAATATCTCTTAGTAAAAAAAAAAAAAATGAACACACATATCCACAGAGTTAAATCAACATAAGAGTAAGAACAGGAGCTCTGACATCAGACAAACTGGACTAGATTCTAGTGTTTCATAGCCGCAGTGTGCTCATTAGCCCCGGGTACATAATATGTTAAATAAAGATAATGCTATTTTTACATTGCCATAGTATTCTGAGATATTAATGAGATAATGTATGTAAAGTGCTTAGTATTGGCACATAGTAAGCACTTGTTCAATGCTTAGCTATTAATAACATTATTGTGGGCATCTAATATGGGTCTACCATAAAAAAATGTAGTTTTCCTTTTGCTCTTAGAGGAAGAGTTGGAATTAATATACATTGAGCAATTACTAAGTGCCAGGTACTATACTAAATAAATTCTCATTTAATCCTCTTCACAAACCTATAAATTAGTATATCTCTATTATATGCATGAGAAACCAGTGGCTTACACAGTGAAAATAACTTATGCAAATTTAGAACAGCATCAGAGAACAGGGTGGATGTTTAATTTGGCCTGCTTAACTCCAAAATCCAGTTTACTATGGCAAGTATTGTTCCTGGCAATTTTCATTATTTATGGGTTCAAGGTAATTAGGTTAAATGAAAACGAAGAACAGATAGAACCATGACTGACATATAGAATACCCTTTCAATAAAGTCTATTTGGTGTGGTATTTTTTAATTCATAATTTTTAATACAACCCAAAGAGAAAGAATCAAATTAATTTTATATTAAACTATATTCCTATCTGATGAAATAAACTTTCAGCTGAATAAATTTGTTTCAGAAATTCATATTATTTTTAATTGTCTTCATAATCTTATGTGTGTTTTTTGTATTACAAAATAGATTTTAGGGCTTGCATTCTTGTCATTTATTATTTTTCTTTAACATACCTAATTATATTATACTAGAGGTCCAATGCACAAAATTCGTGCAAGGGTCTCGGCCCTCGCAGCTGCACCTTCGTCTGAAAGGTCATCCGGAAGGACGTCCAGAAGGTTGTTTGGCTGTCCGGTCTAATTAGCATATTATGCTTTTATTATTATAGATCCTTAGAGAGGTAATGGGACTTGGCTATGGACAAGGAGAATCTATACAACCTTCGGTGGAGAAGCAGAGAGAAGGCAAGCACCCACTAAGGTACCCAGTGCTTAAGCATCTTTCACAAACAGAGCATTCATATCTGAATGGCATCTTCCAGAGAAGCAGTGTTGATCAGCAGAAGGAGAACCACAAGTTTTGCCCATAAAGTGGCAACACACATTCCTTTTAGTTCCTTCCACAGGAATACACTGAGGATGCTGAACCTGAAAAGGATTTTGTTCCTACCACGATGAAGAGGGAGCAGACAGATAGATGGCTCTCCCTCCCTCCATTCAATCAGCCACTGCTCTGAAGGATTTTTGTGAATAAATGAGAGTTAAATCAGTTCATCATCTGAGTTTAAAAAGATAATGTGTAGCTTTGCCTGTCCTTTTCCTTCCCATTCCAGTGTTAGTCTTCCTTATTCCATAATTGAAAGACACTATTTCATTTTTTTCTTAAACATTTTCTCTTTATTTGCCCAATTCCAGGATATAGTACACACTTTATTTACTCTTTTACAAATGAGTAAATGGAGGCTGAGTAATTACTGCATTTTTAAAATTCATCTGGATATAGGATCAGAATCCAGAACTTCTGTATTTTTTTATTTGTAATTTAACTTTCTTTTGAGAAAAGTATAGATTCATATGCAGTTATAAAAAATAATACAGAGGAATCCCATGTACCATTTACCCATTTTCCCCTAGTGGTAACATCTGCAAAATTATGGCACCACATCACAACCAGGATATTGGCATTAAGACAATCCAGAGCAATTCCACCACCCTAGGAATCCCTGTGTTGTGCTTTTACTTTTTATTTATTTTTCTTTATTGATCAAGGTATTACGTATGTGACCTTATCTCCCCATTGTCCGCCCCCCCCCGACCTCCGCGCTCATGCCTTCACCCCCCTAGTGTCTGTGTCCATTGGTTATGCTTATATGCATGCCTACAAGTCCTTTGGTTGATCTCTCCCCCTCACCCCTACCCTCCTCTGCCTTCCCTCAGAGGTTTGACAGTCTGATCAATGCTTCTCTGTCTCTGGATCTGTTTTTGTTCATCAGTTTGTGTTGTTCATTAGTTTCCACAAATGAGTGAGATTATGTGATATTTATCTTTCTCTGACTGACTTATTTCACTTAGCATCATGCTCTCCAGAAGACACTATTTCTTGATGTTCCTTCTTCTTGGTTACTGTTCAATATCTTCTGCTTCTCCTTGACTCTCCCAGTTCTGGCAAGCCTCCTGCCATGGCCAGCACCTGGTATTCCTAGACACACACCCTTAATGGAACACTGCTCCATCCGCAGAAGCTAAAAGGCTGATGTGGTTCAGCCAGGTCACCCCTCTATGTTTTTACTTCTTTATTCATGACAAGTAAATCACTCAAGAAGCTTTTCGAGCATTTTCTATTGATTTTTTGAAGGATTAGAATAATTCAATAAGCTTGTTATAAAGAAATAGAAAAATTAAAATTGTAGGCAATGTGACTTGTTTACTCTCCTAAAGGCAAATACCTTTGTAGATTGGAATAGAGGTTAAAGCAGTGGAATAACATGATCAAATTTTATTTAGGTAACAGAGAAATGATTGCTTTACTGAAGTATAAGAGTGAGGTTAATGAACATAATACAGAGGATGCTCTTTTACAAGTCATCAATATGTCCATCTGTACATTTTAGGAACTTATTGCTATTACATATTTTTACAAATCTCATATAAGCTACACATTCTAGTCCAGAACCATGTACAAAATTTCAGTTTCAAGGTTCTGTAAGTCTCTTTTTTCCACTAGAATTTGTGAAGATGCCTTTGGTTGCAAGTAAAAGAAAAAACTAAATTAAAATAATTTAAATAATAAAAATTCATCATCACACACATATAAATAAGTTCCAAGGATAGTGATATGACTCCTCAGAATATCACAATGGCATTAGTACATTTTGCCTTTCTTGTCTGCCATTCTTGGCACCTCATTTTGCACTTGGTCTAGTCCTCTTAACAGACACAAGATGGATGCATCAGTTCCCAGAATAGCATCTGGAGCTGAAAATGTCCAGCTAAAGAAATGGTGATTTTTCTATGTGTGTCTTTTTTGACCAGGGAATAATCCTTCCCTAGAACCATTCTTTCCTTCCTCCAGACAATTTCATCTAATGTGTAATTGCTAGGATTGATTCATATCTCCATTCTTAAATCAATCTATTAGAAGAGAAATTGACTTTTCATTAAGGACTTAGGATGATCCATATGGAGCCCTGATAAAATTTAAATAAAATTCAGACACTGCCAGCGTAAAACAAGGAATGAATAACTATACAGATTGCACTGGCATCCACCAGTTACTGTTAAGCCATAGTAACCCTGAACATTTTTGACACTAGTTTCAGAAACTCCCACCAGAAATTGTAGTCAAAACCATTGGAGTCCGTATTTGGACAACAGGCAGAACAAAACCCCCTTTCCAGACTAAGCAAAAAAGAACAAATGAGACTAAGGGATTGATAAAATGCAATGAAAGGAAATTAGATGGACCAAGATCTCTCAACTCCAAAGTGAAGAAAGTTTCAAGAACAGAGAGGTCAATTGCTTTAAATGTTTCAGTCATAACAATACATAGGTGCAGAATAAAGATTCTATCAAATACCGTCACATGAATAAAATGTTCCTTTCCTCACACTGATGGGAGTAAGAATCGTCACCTCTGGTCTACCAGAGGAACATTCAGTCTTCCAGGAAGGAACTTGACCTACTGCTCTACACTTCAGTGTTTGGCGCCACGTACATCTCAGTTATGTCCAACTTTAGGATTTACTTGCATTCTTGGTCAAAGCAGGAACACGGTCTCATCTTTATCACTCTTATCTAAACTCCAGTTATTCTTCAGTGGCTATTTTGAGTGCCACTTCACTGTATACCAAAGCCCCAATGAGTTTCATTTCCCAGGGACACTTTCTTTAACCACTGCAGACCACATTGTTCTCTCCAAGGTAACTTAGAAGTAATGAGACTGACATGGGGTTGAATGTCTCCTATGATCTTAGGTCAATACATTATCCCAGTCTTGGTTTCTTTATTTATAAATTGGGAATTCAAAATTTCTCTTTCATAGAAGATTTCAGTTAGATACTATATGTAAAGTGCCAGTACAATGCTTGACACATAATAAACTTTCAGTAATTGTTACTGAAAAGCAAAATGCTTTTTAGGACAATTTACCACTTTCCAGTCTTCTGGTCATTATATCCCATTTCTTTCAAGCCCTCGCTATTAGTCACAAATGAAAGTTCATCTCCGTATCTGAGATGTACCCATCTGCACAGCTAGGATAAGTGATTCTCTGCTTTACTGGAGGTAATAATCTCATGGAGATTGGTGAAAATGGGGATTTTCTGGCTTCCCCTTGGAGATTTCATTCAGAATGGTTATGTCTGTGGCCAGAATATGCATGCTAACACATCGTCCAGGTGATTCTAACCAGGTAATCCATGGATGATGTGCAAAGGGACACCATTCTACACACTTGGATGGAATGGAAGCATACTTTGATAAAAATGTGCTTACAGGAATAAAACAATGAGCTCAGAATTTTTTAGTTATGTCACGTTATAAGTTGGATAGTCTTGAAGTTGCTACTTCAAAGAGATATGTGGAAGATAATAACTTCCTTTCAGATGTGAAATTTATTTCTATATGCTAAAATGATCTACAAATTTGACTTAATGTAATTCTGAAGAAAGTTGCAGATTTTTGTGTCACCTAATTATGCTTGGAACATAGTAGATAGTCAATAATAATTTATATATCTATTTATTTACTGTCACAACTAAGTGGACAACCTTCTCTTAAAATAGTTTATATTCAAGTGCAATCATATTTCAAATTCAAAGAACATACATTGTGTAAATGGCCCAGTGTAATATAACCCTTGAATGTAAAGTCTAGTAGTCTGCTTGGTTTCATATATAAATGCAGAACAATAGCCTATCCAAAATTTTTCTAAAATATTAATAACTATTTTTATAGGTTTTCTTAACCAATCCTAGAAGCAAAGACAATACAAAGTTAATATAGTGAGTAGGTCATACATTTCCCTCCTGGGCCGACATTATTCCCTGCATTACATTTGTTTAACTCTCCAGGGCTACATTTTTCCAATAACGTGCATGGATAGTCACAGTATCATCTAAGGTAGTTGAACATTAATGAATCACTCAGCATGGAAAGAATAATGTTCCATATCTTTCTGCATTTTCCAAAAATTCATCTAACAGCAGTTCGGTAAGTATTAAAGAATCTTTCTTGAATAGTCATTCTTATTTTTGACTTGGCTTGCCTGTATGCATTAGTGTGTGAGGTACTATTAAATGCATTGAATTTTTAAGATAGAGTCTCCATCTAAATATGTATTCTCATTACTATGTTTTCTGTTAGTGTGGACAATTAACAGTGATATATGTTATTTTCTCCTTTTCAGCTACATTATGTGAAAATCCAGATAAAAGCAAACAAGGTAAAAATCTCTGGGAATCAATATAAATGCAGCTGAGGAATGAATTTGTGTTTAAGTAACTGGTCAGAACTTCTTGATTTATAGCACTCCATAATATTGAATAGGATCTGTTTATGATACAACTACCATTGCAATGTTCCTTTATTTTTGGCAGGCTGTGATTATGAGCTTTCCATGTCCTGTACACATCAATATATTATTTGAGGAAGAATAGTATGTGACATTTAGTTGTCCAAAGAATGCAGCTTCCTAGTGTTTACTACTGTAAGAGTTCTTTCAGATGTCTCATGGGGACCAAGCTTTTTTACTCATAGAAATTTGGGGAAAAAAAATGTTTTCAGCAGGAATATATTTACACAACCCTTGTGGTTGGCACACTTTGAGGGTACCCCTCAAAGATTTCTGCTTTCTATAATTCACTTTTGCATACTTTCTTCCCATTGAGTGTGAGCTAAACCCAATGATTCACTTTTAAAAAAGAAAATATGACAGCCCTAACCAGTTTGGCTCAGTGGAGACAGTGTTAGCCCTCAGACTGAAGGGTTCTGGGTTCAATTCTGGTCAAGGACACATATCTTGGTTGCTCAATCCCTGGTCCTGGTCATACCATGTGCAGGAGGCAACCAATTAATGTGTCTCTCTTACATCGATGTTTCTCTCTCTCCCTGTCTCTCCTTCTCCCTTCCACTCTCTCTAAAAATCAATGGAAAAATATCCTCCAGTGAGGATTAACTTTAAAAAAAGAAAATATGACAGAGGTGATAGAAATCATTGCCATTTTATTGGCTTTCACTCACTCTCTGTCATGGGATCCATTCAATGAAGCCAGCTGTCATAGTATGGGGGCGACTTATGGAGGAAACTTAGGGCAGCCTTCAGCTAAGATGTAGACCAGCCAACAACTGAGTCCTAGAGTCCAAGAGACAAGGAGGAACAAAATCATGCCAACAACCATATAAGTGAGCTTAGAAGGGAATTCTCCCCAAGGGAAGCCTTGAAATGACTATAACATTGGCCACAATTTTGATGGCAGCCTGTGAGAGATTTAATCAAGTTTTAAAATGGGTGCTGGTGAACTTCTGAAAACTTGGCCACTTTGGTCTGAAGTTGAGAGATTGAAACAGAGCTTCTTTACTTCTTATATAAAAGTTGTCTTTAAACACGCTGTAAGATTTTCCAATTTTTTCTTTGGGAACTTCCACTGAATTGCATGATGATATTACTTTGATAAACAAAATGTAATTTCACATCCTTACTTTACATTAAAGAAAAGAATGTGTTAGTATGGTTTATTGTTACTTAAAATGTAGACAAGATTGGAGCAGGCAACAAGAGGATTCATTTTTGTGTCTCTAAAGTGGTACCATATACATGTTATACTGGTCTGTTCATAAAATGAAAACCAGATAATTTTATGTAAATAATAAAACTAAATTTTACTTAAGCTTATATATGATTACCAAAGTACTAAAATAAACACTTCCATTTCATTCTCTTGAAATGATGCAGAACCTAAAATTTCATATTGGAGGATAGAATTATTTTTTTAAAATATTATCTTTATTGAATTAATTTAAAATTTATATTACAGAAATAAAATTAAATTGAATAACTTTAGTCCCTAAAGTTAAATTTTGATGGTATCTTTTGTTATGCTATCATCTTTACCTGTTGGATAATTTTTTTAATTTGGTAAAAATAGTTATTTTCATGCAGAGCTACAATTCTAACATTTATGTTAATATTTATCATTTCTCCTCTGTTCCTTCCCCCTACTGTATGGCCAAATATTAATTTAATTAATGTATCATTTGACTTTTTCCATATCATAAGTTAAATTTTAGCATCCAAATTATAAATGTCTTCCCAATGGGCACTTCATTTTAGTTCATAATTTATTAATGCCAATGGGCAGTAAATATTTTTAAATATTTTAGGGTGTTTATGTTCATAAAAATTACTTCAGCTAGACATAATAGTATTTCTCTGAAATTGATCTCATGAAAAAATTAATACACCTACATTCTTATGCTTTGGAAACTACTTTTTTTATTTTTGAAGTACAGTATCATTTCTCTACCTCTTTTTTAATGATACAGACCTGCCATTTTTTCTATATTGCCAATCATAAAAGGTGACATGACAATAGTTCATCCTTTCCTCCTATATGATATCATTTCAAGTGTTTCCTTTCTGAGCTTTTAGAAATCTTTCTAGAGAAGCCACCAGAATGCACATAATCACACACATGCACAATTAAATGAGGGTGTTCTAGTATAGCAATGACAGCATATAGGAGCTAAAACACAGATGGGAGCCATCAGAGCACATCTATATATATAAAAGCCTGTGTGACTATGATGACCAGATGACTGGATGACCAGCCAGTAGCTATGATGTGCACTGACCACCAGGGGGCAGACACTCAATGCAGGAGCTGCCCCCTGGTGGTTAGTGTGCTCTCACCACCAACCTCTTGCAGCCGGCCAATCTCCCATGGTTGTCCTTCCCTACCCCTCTGCCCCTGGCTGGCCAGCCCAATCAGACCGATCAGACAGCCCTGATCGGCCCTGATGGCCAGCCAGGCCAAGGGACCCCACCCGTGCACGAATTCGTGCATCAGGCCTCTAGTATTATATAAAGCTGAGACCCTCAGGAAAGAGTATCCATGTACACAGAGTATAAAGGGAGGCTTGCTTTTTTCCATCACACCGGCACAAGTGAAACACAGTGTCTGTATTATTGTTAATTTCAAAGTGGTCAGCTGATACAGGGACCAATATAGACATTTCACAGATTTGTAAAACTCTTTCTCTGCACCAGCATTATCTATACTAACAAAAGGGTTATATTCAAATTGGTCGGGATGCCCTCACAGTAACGACCAAACAGCAGACTGTATGGGGCAACCAGGCCGAAAGGGGGGCTAGTGAGGGACGACCAAATGACTGAACAGCAGGCTGCGTGGGGCGACCAGACTGGCAGGGGGGTTAGTGAGGGATGACCAAATGACTGAATGGCAGGCTGCGTGTGGTGACCAGGCCAGCAGGGGGGGCAGTTGGGGGAGATCAGGCTGGCAGGGCTGACAATAAGGGGCAACCAGGCTGGCAGGGGGACAGTAAGGGGTGACCAGGTTGGTGGGGGGGGCAGTTAGGGGCAACCAGGCCAGCGGGGGAGGGGAAGTTGGGGGTGACCAGGCCAGCAGGGGGAGCAGTTGGGGGTGACCAGCCTGGCAGGTAGAGGAGGTTAGGAGTGATCAGGCAGGCAGGTGAGCAGTTAGGAGCCAGTGGTCCTGGATTGTGAGAGGGATGTCCCGGATTGGAGAGAGTACAGGCTGGGCTGAGGGGATCCCCCTCCCCCATGCATGAATTTCGTGCACCGGACATCTAGTGAAGAAATAATTGATCTGAAGGTCAATGGGTACATACACATGAAGAAGGTAACATCCTACCATGATTCTTGGAATGCAGGCTCCTAGTTGTGATACTCACATGATCTCACACACACAAAAAAATTACATAATTTGTACCTGGATTTCCATTATCTTTAGGATTAAACATAAATTATTTCACCTGCCTCCATTAAACATGAATTATTTCACCTGCCTCCAAGCCTGGTAACCATCTCAGTGGTCTCATTTGTGGCAGCTGACTCCTCACTTTTTGTGCTCTGACTAAACTGTTTGCAGGTTTCTTGGGGGGAAAATGTTTTCCTTCTTTGCCATACCTGATCTTATACTTTCTGAATGTGTTGCCTTCCCCAAACTCTACCTCTTTGCTTATTACAGATAATTCCTGCATTGTTCAGATTTAAGCAAAAATGCCACATTTTTACAGAAGCAGAGAGCTCATTACTTCCTCTTGGGTATTCAATGACGCACGATAGCTGCCTTTCACATTATTATCTGAAAGGATGTAGTAGGTGTTTCCTGTACCTCACTTCCTTTCAATTTCACCCTAGCCTCATCTTTCTATCAGAAGATACCTTTCTATATTATCAGTGTTAAA
Source organism: Ia io (assembly GCA_025583905.1). Taxonomy (NCBI): domain Eukaryota; kingdom Metazoa; phylum Chordata; class Mammalia; order Chiroptera; family Vespertilionidae; genus Ia; species Ia io. The sequence goes on along the minus strand of JAJQQW010000002.1, from coordinate 17,771,648 downwards.
GCTTGTTATGACTTAAAAAAGGAAGTTCTTTTTTATTTTTAGTTTTTTATTAGTCTTCTTATATTCAGAATAGAAGACATCCTGACAGCCACATGACTTTTGAAATACAAGTGCCATACATTTAGAACAACAGAAGGACTCGTGATTTCAAAGCTTGGCTTTTTAATAATAAGCATTAGGCACCTGAATAAAAAATTATGTCTTAAGCAAGGGAATCAATAGAACTGAGAAAAAATAAGAAAGGGTATAAGAGCAGTTTTCTACTCTAAATATATTTTGGAGTGGGTTGGAGATGGAAAAGTTGTTCCAGGAAATAAAAACAGACTTCCAAACTCTGCTGAAATAGCATTTCCTCCATGAAGCCTCCCTGGCTTTCCAGAAATGGTTCACATGCACTCTCAGAACCCAGTGCTCTCTCTGCCATCACACTCATCAAAATCGTCATAGACCAATTCATCATTTTTCAATGCCTTGTTCTTCCCTAGCATGTACATTCTATGAAGCAGTCTATAGTGCTGTCTTTCCTAGTGTGCATCTATAGTATCATAAGGTATTCTATATAATTTATATTTCATAAATATAATTGAATGCAAAAATAACTTTTAAGTTAGTTAAACACAGGAGGATCTGTGCCTTGAAAATTAAAGAAGCTAACCTGTACAAGCTGTGGCCAAGAGGAAGCTTATTGGAAGAATCCTGGTTCACTGGAAATAAGTAGAGCAAAAGTCTTAGTTTTGCGTTATCCAGCAAAAGGGGCTGGATAATGGAAAACTAAAACCACGGACTTAAATGTGGGCTGACATTTCCCCCTCTATTAATCATTTGTGAAATTCTTTGTGTGCCAGCTTTATTCTCTGCATGGCAGAAATTGGAAAACCAATGCACAGGAAAGAAATATTTCACATTTTAGCCACCAGAAATGAATCACTATATTCTATTGTTGTTGCTGTTGTTATTATTATTATTATGTCTAGTTCAAACATCCCAGGTAAGCTTTCTTTCCAATCTTGAGCTAATTCCTGAGTCAGCAACTGTGGGCTGGGATCTTAGGAGCTACTGGGGGAGGGTAGAATGAGGTTACTTGCAAAGCCTTGTCTAAATTTCAAGTCATACATTCAGTTTGCTAACCTCTTTGAGAGAAGTGTGCTTAATCTATTAAACTTTGTATTGTAGGTGACTCTGGGGAGTCCCATGGATATACCTGAAAACCAATTTGATATTGCCATTTCATAATTTTCCCTTATTCCTTGGAACAAACCATGTAATATACTGTAAGTATTATTTTAAATATTGTATTCTAGGGTCTAATTGCGCCATCCAATAATAGGATCCACATGCAGCTATAAAACATAAGGTGTTTATAAAATATTTTATAATCTACATCTGGTAGTTGCTTTTTATGTTTAATAACTTCATGTTTATAGAGATAGACTCAGTGGTTTACCACTCACTCCTGACTGATAGCTAGTGGATGTTTTATTTATTGTTGCAGAATAATATTTAATATTTGATATAACTTTAACTCTGAAAGCAATGTCTTTCTCAGAAGAATTAAAGGCAAGACAATTACAAAGTTGCATTTGTTTTAAGTATGTGATCACTTTGAATAAGTTCATCTTACTTGAGGTGTGTTCCTTGTTTTCTAGCTGGCTGAATTCTTTACCTTCGGGCTGAAGGACTAGAGACAACATGGCTACTACCATTTTAATGAACAATATAGAGGTTTTAATGGCCTTAGTCTATGCACCTTTTAGTTTTCATATCATTGCATTTCTAAATTGTACTAAGGCAAAATCTATTTACATCAAAACCAATATGAATATTGTAAAAAGATTTCCTGATATTAGGGATGCTAGAAACATTTTTATAGTTTCCAAGGTCTTTGGTTGTTATGTTCAGCAATAATCCATCATGATTTTTTTAAGTCTCTATGACTTTAAGGAGGAGATAATAGAATGAAAACAATGTTTATTTAAATATAAATTAATATTAAATAAAATAGCAAAGCTAATATAAATATTCAAAAATTTACTGATATGTATAAGAAGGCTAATTAATTATGCTCACTCATGTCATTATGTTGTCTCATCCAATCAGTATGTATCTATTGATAAAAATCTACAGAAAATATAGTGATAAATTCTGCTAATGAGTCCATCATATAGAGTTGGAAATGCCATAGAAGCTTTTACTAAACAAGGGCATGATCACTATTTGGACTCTGAAGGAATTTATGGCAGAGAGAGAAGATGGAGAAATGCCTTCATTTATTTTGTCTCTGAAAGAAAAGTCCCATCTCCATACAATGGCCAGCACTCCAGCGCTTCAAATCCACTTTAATCTTCCTACTCAGAGATCAAACTCTATTCCTACTGCCATCAGAAGTTTAGTTCTTCATGATGTTGTGAATAAAGTTTGCCATCTTCTCCAATCAGCATCACTACTTTAGTAGTGTTCCTCTTCAATTTGTCATACACACAAATTGCAGAATTATTTCTGAAAGCATAACTCAGATTATGATGAACCACAGTTGCAAATATTAATCAGTAGTCTGCTGCCAATTTATGAAGTCAGATGCCTAACTCTAGATTTATTTGTTCCAACAGGTGTCATTTCAGCTTTGTTTTTATTTCTGATTTCAAGCTGTATGGATCATTCCCTACTTCCCAAATAAAACATATTTGTACCCAATGTTATGATTTAATCTCTAGAAATTTTAGGTCTTTGAAAGACAACCCACTAAACACACAGTGGAGTGTGATCAGTGACATTTTTCAGCAAGCACATAGGTTTGAGTGTCTACTTTCTACATGAATTCCATTACGAGTTATGAATATAGTAATGTGTTATAGTACTAGAAAAGGTATAAAACCTCCAACACTATGCTACCTAGTGTTCTAAGCCTTAGTAAGGAGTGGTTTTTCTAACTTATTTACTATCTCCTATAGACTAGTCCATTGTTATACTATTAATAGTAACATTAATATAAATAATAGCAGTAATATACATAATAGCAGTAATCCTACCTAATAAAATGGTAATATGTAAATTACCATCACTCTGCTATGCCCACGATTGGGCCAGAGGGAGGCGCAGGGGGCAGGAGTCAGGGTGGCCAGGGTAGCCGATTGGGCCGGCAGGACGCTGAGCTCGCGTCGCCAGTGGTGGCGTGAGCTCAGTGTCTGCGCCATGGCTATGCTGCGGAACAGAAGGGGCCTCTGGGGCAGCACGCTCATGTGCCGGAGGCTTCTGAAAGGCCTGGTACACGAGCGGACAGGCACTCAGCTCCACCACGATTGAAAGCGAAAGCGTGTAGGGGACCCTACACGTGCATGATTCAATCATGCACTGGGCCTCTAGTAATCCTATATAATAAAAGGCTGATATGCAAATTGATTGAATGGCGGAACGACTGGTTGCTATGACATGCACTGGCCACCAGGGGGCAAATGCTCAACGCAGGAACTGCCCCCTGGTAGTCAGTGCATTCCCACAGGGGGAGCACCACTCAGCCAGAATCCCTGAGCCAGGCTCATGGCTGGTGAGCGCAGTGACGATGGCGGGAGAGGCTCCTGCCTCCACGTCAGTCAGACACCCCCTGAGGGCTCCCAGATTGCAAGAGGGCGCAGACCCGGCTGAGCGACCCCCTGAGTGCACAAATTTTGTGCTCTGGGCCTCTAGTGATAATAATAATAATAGCTACTACTTAATGCATATTATGTACTAAGCAGCTTCAAAGCCCTTTACATATATTAATTTATTTAATCCTCATAGTATGGTTGTAAGTAGGTACCATTGCTATCCATAGTTTATTTAAATTTATATAAGCTGAATACTTACAGCACTTTACAAAGGAATATTTAAATATAGTCAATTAATTACAATTGTTTTTCAGTGAAGCACAAAACCAGATTGTTTAGGACAATTGCTTAGTATTGTATTGAATAGCAATGGATATGTAAACAAATAAATTTTTAATAGAATAACAAATATTTTTATGGATGTGTGATATTAAACAACCACTTATGTTATAAGATTATGGTTAAATGGAATTGTATTTATATTAATAAATGCATGCTATTCTTATGATTAGGGTTGCAAAGTTTTTATTTTATTTATTTATTTTTTTACTTTGTTTTTGATAGTATTACAGATGTCCCCAAATTTCCCCCCCTTTTACAGCCCTCCTCTCAGCCGCTGTTCCATTCATGACCTTCACCACACTATTGTCTGTGTCCATTGGTTATACATATACGCATATAAGTTTTTTTGGTTAATCTCTTCCCATCTCTCCCCCAGTCTCCTCTGAAATAGGTTAGTCTGTTCCATGCCTCCATGCCTCTGGACCTATTTTATTCATCAGTTTACTATGTTCATTAGATTCTACATTTCAATTCACTAATGTCCCTATGCAGTAGCTATGAAAACAGAATAATTTTGCTTTAAATTTATATTTAAAATTACATTTGTACTAATGGTATTGTCAACAAAATGAAGAGTTTTTTTGCATACTTATACAAATACATGAAACAATGGGTGTGTTTTTTTACAACTAAAACTAAAACAAGTTTTTAAATTTGAAAATAGACATTAAATAGAGTTCCTTCCAAAATCATCTTGGAAAGGATTAATTTTGATATTGGGGAATTAAATATTTTAAAACACTGTCTGCTTTCTCAACTGTCAGGGATACAATGCTATATCTATGAGAACTGCTGGAGCGTTCTCTCCACTTCCTTTTTGTCTTCCCAGATTTAGGACCTTGCCTGGTCATTGGCCCTTGCATTCTCTCTTTTTTCCTCCTCTCCATAGCTGGGGCTATATTATGCCCTAAGGAAGTCTCCCTTCCTTAAGGAAGAGAAGTTTGGATAACAAAATATTAGAATTTGGACATCTGTTTTCACCATCCACACACCTCAGACTCAAGTGATACAGTCAATTTCTACTCCTCTAGTAGAGCTCCATCTACCAAGTCTGTCTGGTCCACTTGAATGGACCTGAATTTTGCCAGGATGGCTTATAGACCTTTATTTAATCTAACACACTGGATTTGCTTCAGGTCACTTTGGCTTTTATTTTCTTCTGAAATTGTCTTTCAGTTAATAACTGCACTTCTCAACCATGAGGCAGACTTTCTCATATTCTGCCTGGACAGTCACATCCCTATTTCTAGCTTGCCTTGTGCTTAGCTCATTTGTTACTAATACTTTCTTCTGCTTTGCAGAACACCATGAACTAAGGCAAGTAGAGTTCATAGGTAGCAAGGTGGGTGATGGGAACACAGTTTTCAGAGCTGTCCACAAGAGAATTCAATTATTTTATAATAATCCAAATATATTTTAGTTCCAGAAGAGACATAACATAAAATACAGAGCAGAAAGGCAGGAAGGTCAATTCAAAATAATCTATAATAATAAAAGCATAATATGCTAATTAGACCAGATGTCCTTCTGGACCACCTTCTGGACGAAGCTGGGCTATGAGGGAAGCCCAGGTCCCGGGTGCCTGCCAGCAGCCACAGGAAAGCCCAGGTCCCAGGTGCCAGAGGGAAGCCAGTGCCAGCAGCCAGGGGAAGGAAGGCCTACTCTTGCATGATTTTTGTGCATTGGGCCTCTAGTTTAATTATAAAGCCACTCGAACTCCAAAAGGCAGGGCTGATGGAGGTTGGAGGACTAAAATATGTCCATTCTCTACAGATTTGATAAGTCCATTCCGTATGTCAGACACTGCTGGACAAAGTAGTTATTCTCATACAGATTACTTCAGAGCAAATAAATTGAAGTGAATCAATTAGAACATATCCTATATTAATATGTGCCATGTGGATAATTAAAATAGGGGAACATAATATGATGATATTTGGTGGGTATCAATTTAGAGAAAGTAGTCCAGTAAGATTTTTTGCAGACATTATATTTAAGCTGAGATATTAATGATACAATTATCCTTCCATGTGAACATCAGGTGAAGTAAAGACAAAACAAAGGTAAATTCAAAGTTCAGAAAGATTTCAATTAGCATGGCATTCTTGAAATGGTTTGAGTGAGCTTTTCCAAAGCAGGCAGGAAATGGTTGTTAAAGAAGAAAAAATCCTTTTGCTTATTAATATATATTTAACAAGCAGCAGCTCTATGTCAGCCATTCTACCAGATATTGAACATGTAATAATGAACAGGACTGCTTGCTCTTCCCTCTAAGAACTTATTTCCAATAAAAGAATGAATAAATGGATATTTTTGGTAGAGTTATATTGTGACTCATTCCACATTCACTCTCACTCATTTTTATTTTCTGTTCTTATAATACACTAGAGGCCTGGTGCACGAATTCCTGCACTGGTGGGGTTCCTTGGCCTGGCCTGCACCCTCTCGCAATCCAAGATCCCTCGGGGGATGTCGGACTGCCAGTTTCAGCCCAATCCCTGCAGGCCAGGCCAAGGGACCCCACCAGTGTACAAATCCATGCACCAGGCCACTTTCACCCTGATCCCCAGGGCTGGTTTTAGCCCAATCCCTGCAGACCTGGCCGAAGGACCCCACTGGTGCACAAATCTGTGCACCGGGCCTCTAATATGCATATAAGATCTTTGGTTAATCTCTCCTGCCCTTCCTCCTCTCTCCTTCCCTCTGAGATTCATCAGTCTGTTCCATGTTTCCATGCCTGTTCATTGAGCATCTGCCCCCTGGTAGTCAGTGCATGGCATAGCTACCAGTTGGTTGGTCACACAGTCACTTAGGCTTTTATATATATAGACAGAAAAACTAAAACAATATACAAATTGTTTATACCCTGGCCTCAAATGTTCTACACATGATCAACGACTTGGCGATACATGCATGTGTTTGAGACCACATAGGAGAACAGCTTTTCTAGGCAGGCCTACACAGGGGAGGGTTTTTGCATCTTCTGGAGTAGTTGCAATGCAGTGTCTCACATCCAATTTCTAGCCTCATGGATGCAGATCTGCATGTATAACTGTTGGGTTTCCACCAGAACAGTCCAATAGCACAATGTTTATCTTTTCTATCTGTGCACTCCTGGCTATTTGAGTGCAATCACTTTTCTTGTCTATTCTAAGAGAGTTACTTAATACCCATATGGTGGCAGAAGTTACCCTCTAATGCTGCGTATCAAATTACCCCCAAACACAGCAGTTTAAAATGAATATCTTATTTTGCTCATGGATTCTTTGGGTTTGAAATTCATACAGAGAACAGCAGGGGTGGCTTGATTCTGCTCTGCAGTCTCTTGGTCCTCTGCTGGGAATATTGAATAGCTCAATGTCACCCTATGCCGGGGATTGGAATCATTACATGTCTTTACTCACATATCTGGCTATTGATTCTGGCTTTCTCCTGGGACCTCAGCTGAGATTATCTTCTAGAATACCTACATGTGGCCTGAGCCTGCTCACAGCACAGTGGGCTTGGAGTCCTCAAATTTTTTAAATGGTGACTCAACAAGAAGTAGTTTTCCACTGCTGAGTAACAAATTACTCCAAACGTACTGGCTCAAAGCAACACCTACATCTCACTATTCTGTAAAATAGATATCCACTATGTGTTTTAATCTATTACCATTCTGATACTGCTACCTCACTAGATCTGGGTAGGCTCAGATCTAGTGAGCTGAGTTCTCTATCTGAGTCTCTGTCAGAAACAGCTAGAATATATGCTCTGAGTCCATATTTTCTTCTGAATTCTGCTAATGACTATGCCAACTGTGGGGGCAGGTTCCTTCTCAAATCCTGCCCATTGCACTAACTATCAGGGCCGAGCCCCTCTGCCAGGGGCTGGACCTTTTTGGATGTCAGGTGGTAGACGGAGAAGCAATAAGAAGTTGTGGGTGTATAAGAATGAGTCTTTATTGTAGAAGCCAGTGTATAGCCATCAGACAAAACAGTTCTTCACAGCAAAATTCCATGCAGGCAGCCGCACACCAGCTGGTTAACAAAAACATCTTTGCCACAAAGCAGCATCAGTCTCTTTACAGCTTTTATCTGAGCAGCTGAATGCTGCCCCTAGATTCACCATTTCACATGGTAGTGGCCCCTGAGCTCTCTGCCTCAGCAGCTTCTCCAACCTCTCCAGCCTCACATAGTAGCTACATCCTCTGTGCCTACCTCAGCTTCCCAGCACTCTTCACATCACAGCAGCAGCATGTACACTGGCTGGTCAGTAACGTATTATACTACTTAGACAAAAGAGGCTAGGTGCCAACAATGGCATCAATCATTTGGGTTATAGAAGGGCATGTGTGTGCAATATACCGTGAGATCACTGTGGTCTTGCATCTGTTTATGGTACCTTAGCTTTGAACATTCTGATTAAGATTCCCATGTTCAGAGTGGCCTTGGCCATTCCGGCATACTAACAACAAGGCCTTGACTATCTGGGGTCTCTGGCATGGTTCTCATAGTCTCACACTCCATTTGCTGGCCCATTGCATTCTCATTTAAGGTTTTGAGAAAGAATCTGCTTCCAAGTTTATTCCAGTGGCAGAATTCAGTTCCTTGCAGTTGTAGGACCCAGAGCCCCATTTCTGGTAGTTAGAGGGGGCTATGCTCATCCCCTGGAAACCACTTGCAGTTCTGCACCCCAGCTCTTCTTACAGGCCCCCTGACAGACCCTCATAACCTCTCAGCCAGCATCACATCCTCTCTTTTCAAATCCCCACTGTGCTTCAAATCTCTCTTATTTCTTAATCTGCTGTTAGTCTGAGAAATCTTTATACTTTTAAAGGTTTCATGTGATTAGGTCAGGCCTACCCAAATAATATCCCTTTGGGTTAACACGGAGTCAGATGATAATACTCTTAATTATACATGAAATTTTTTCCCTTTTCCACAAAACATAACATAATCAAGTATGATGTCCTAGGGTTAGGATAGGGAATCGTGGAGGACCAGTTCAGAATTCTGCCTACCTCAATGTACAAGATGGAACCTGCATTACCCTTTCTGACATAGTGTCGGGGCCACACACGGCACATTTCACTGGCTAAAAGTGTCATGGGGTCAGCCCATAGTGGTCAAGGGAAGAGAATATTAAACCCACCTCTTAATGGGAGTGTCACAGTATTGGAAGACATGTTTTAAAACTATCCCACTGGCCAAAACCGGTTTGGCTCAGTGGATAGAGCGTCGGCCTGCGGACAGAAGGGTACCAGGTTCGATTCCGGTCAAGGGCATGTGCATTGGTTGCGGGCACATCCCCGGTAGCGGGTGTGCAGGAGGCAGCTGGTCGATGTTTCTCTCTCATCGATGTTTTTAGCTCTCTACCCCTCTCCCTTCCTCTCTGTGAAAAATCAATAAAATATATTAAAAAAAAAAACACACAAAAAACTATCCCACTGTTGCCCTAGCCAATTTTTCTCAGTGGTTAGAGCATCGGACTGACGATTAAAGGGTCTCAGGTTCGATTCTGGGCATGGGCATGTACTTAGATTACAGGCCTGATACCTGGCCCTGGTTGGAGTGCCTGTGGGAGGCAACCAATCAATGTGTCTCTCTCACATCGATGTCTCTTTCTCTCTGGTTCTCCCCCTCCCTTCCACTCTCTAAAAATCAGTGGGAAAATATCCTCCAGTGAGAATTAACAAAACAACAACAAACTACCCCACTGTTTAGAACATCCATTTTATCTAAACAAGCTGATGTGCATTGTCTGTCTATAATTGCAGTTCCTGATCCATGTAATCATAACCTAGGAGTGCTGCGTAGACGCCTGTGGACACACAGAACAGGTATATGTAACCTAGACTTGGGATCAGAAAGAACTTCCTGAAGGAAATATCTAAATTGATACATGAAAGTCGAGGAGGAATTTGAGATGCAGAGAAGGGGAAAGGAAAGAGTGTTACTGGCAGAGCGAAAAGGATGTATAATGTTCCAGTCCTCAGACAAAACACAGTGCGTTCAAGAATGAAAATATGTTGAGTGTGAAAAAAGTGCTGCCCTAGAGGTAGAGGAATAGGAGGAAAGAAAATTGAAGATGTCAGCATAAGCCGGTCCCTAAAGAACTGCAAGACAAATGAAGGAGCTAATGAAGAGCAGTACCAGGGAACGCCCGTTCTATCAGGTAAAGGGCAGACTCATAAGATGATTCCAGAGTCAATTTCTAGTACAGTAAGTCTGCACTTAATGTCATCAATAGGTTTTTGGAAACTGACTTTAAGTGAAACAAAATACAACAAAACCAATTTTAACATAGGCTAATTGATATAAATAAGAGTTTATTCCATACAGCATATTCCTGGTCACAAAAACATTACTAAACTTTTAAATAAAGACCACAAACCCCTTCTAATATTAAACACTGGCATAAATGTGAACTATACATACATTTAAGGAAGATGAATAAGAACAAATAAGATAATAATTTTCCACCCCAATTATTTCAATGCAGGGTCACTGGTGGCAGAAGTCTATGCAGGCAGCTCAGGGTACAACTTGGAAACTCTCCCACCCTGGACAGGACACCCTTCTGTCTTGGGGCTACTCACATCCCCACGCACTCACTCTCAGACTGGGACAAAGTAGACATGCCTATTGACCTCATGTGCACATCTTTGGTATGTGGAAGGAAACCAAAGTCACTAGAGAAAACCCCATACAGACAATGGCCCAGCTGGGAATCTGTTTTTCCCCCTCATCATTTTCCCCCTCAGACACAATTGTATCTGAGGACTTGCCATAATCTAAATAAGTGAGACCAAGACAGAGCAGAAGACATGGGCTGTTAGTGACTCCCCACCCCTGTCACAGTGGATAGATAATTCTGATGCCACCTCGCTGCTTTCTGGATCTGTATTCCCAGGGTCCCTGCACCGTGCTAAGCAGGGCAGGTAACACCCAGTTATCTGTCCCTAGCATCTCGGAGAGCAGCTATAGCCACGGGAATGACCTTTCTGGTATCAGCAACTGCATCCTGGCCACACATTAGCTGCTTGTTCTAGATCTTGGCATCTTTCCTGTTTTCTCTGGCTCCTCGCAATGAGCCAACATATTCTGAGACAGGATGTTGAACTATTTATTCTGTGGTTGTGTTCAGAGCTTGTCTGTTACTTATGTTTCACCCACAGATAAAACTTCCTGACATTTAGACAACATTATTGTAATGATTCATAATAATGATGTATACTTCTATGCCACTTTGACTTTTTCAAATTAATTTTTTATACTGCATCTTTCTCTGAACTGTGCCCCGCCCCAGATCATTACATTCAAGACTGAGATAGCACTCATACATTTTTACTGAGCTGATCCCTTCCTATAGTCTTACTTGATCGCATGTGAAATGTTGTTTCCTCAAATATGGCTCCCACGCCCTAGCTATAAATCTAAATATTCTTTCTGTTCCATTCTTTCATCACATTTCATGCTATTTCCTTTAAAACTACATCTTGCTTTTTATTATTATTTGTTTAATTTCTGCCTCACTAAGACCACCCTCACAGGAAGTCTGCCTCTTTTAACTTACCACTCTATTCCCAGCATCTAATAGTTTTATGATAAATATTTATAAAATTGAAGTATAATTCATTGGCACTGTTGGAGTACAGCATAGAATTAGAGGTGAAGGATGCTTAAAAGTATGAAAAAAAATATCTTCAGGAAAACTTACAATTTGTATTGTGCTGTGACATGAGTTATACGTTATAGTATATAAGTAAAAACATGGTCCTTCCTAAGTCGGTGCAATTTTAAGGTATGCGTCATAGCCTCCCTACTTCCTTCCTCATGGTCAAAGATTGACATGCGTAGAAACTTGTTGGTGGAAATTCCGGAGCTGCTACTAGAATGGTAAATTTGCTTGAGCCTCTCCAGGACCATTTGTCAGTGGCTCAGCTGAACTACAGAGCGCTGAGCTGCTAAGTGTCAGAGTCCCTGATTAAAGACAAGCCAAAAGGAAAGGAACAATAAAGCCGTTAATCACTTCCTGCCAGAGTGTAAGCAAGAGACTAAAGCAGGAACGTGACAACTGCCCTTTGTTCCATTTTCCCCAAGGAACAGTGAGTGCCCTGTGAGGCTCAGGTGGATCAGCACAGATGTGGGGGCTGTCTCACTGCCAAGGGAGCTACAAACAAAAGGCTCCTGAAGTAGGAATCAAGGATATCCTCTCGCTTCCCATAAAAAGACGTATTGGCCCAGGGGCCTGAGGATGTCTTACATAATGAGGTCTCTGAATGAAGGCACGAGAATATACCTTCATGAAGAGCATGACCAGCCAGAGGACTGAGTCCTTGACTGTGACTCCCTCCAGGGCCTGCAGCGCACTGGCTGCGTAAGTGGTCCAGTGTGCAGAGGGCAGCTTCCCTCTTGAGCCTGCCATGGTTGGGCTTAACACAACACATACTCTTTGGCCTGGAGCTGGACTTCTCCATGTGGCAGATGCTAGAGCAGATCTTCATGGGTTACCTATGTTGTCTATGATTGTGAAATGAATTGGAGACAAAGTCTCAGATGTCTAATAGGCATTTCACAGTTATTATCTCTACCCTCCCTTATCCTATCACCATTTGACATACTAAATTATATTAATTATTTATCATCCTCCTTCCCCATACAAAATACATACACTTTGGGAGAAAAGATGTTATCTTGGTTACAATTCTACTGCCAATTTCCAGAGCAGACAGGTACTTGTTAAGTTCACAAGAACTACCTGGTAGTTGAATGAATAAAATCAAAGTTAGAATCCATATCTCTAGATCTCAGGCTTGGTCTCCTCTTAATGAACAATGAACACACATCACGTTGGATATTTTTAGGAGCGAGGATGTATTTAAACCTCTGGTTCATATAAGAGGAGTATAGAAATATTCTTGGAAGATTTATTCCATTCAGCAACAGAATACTTTGATCTCTTGATTTCTCTTTTTGCTAAATCTTTTTCAGAAAGAAAAACTAATTAGAATTTCAATACCATACACCTTGAAGTGTATCTAGTAGTGAAAATTTATTTAAAAATCCGAGAAGTTTATAAATTCTTTGAACATCTGCATATTTGAAGAAAGCAGATGTCCTCTCCACTCTCCTGGGAGCCATGGCAGTACAATTAGCAAAATGAATTTAAGAGAGCTGTGTGGAGGCAGATGGCCTTTTTGAAAGGCATCATGGAAGGGGAGGCAAACTTGAATCTTGGACTCACCATAACCCTTGAATTTGAAAAGCTAATCTATTTAATCCTCAGTTTTAATAAGACTTGATTCATGCTAAGGGTTGAGGCCATCCCTCTGGCTTGTCTTCTAAAACAAAATCTCCTGCTATCATTGGAAGACAAGTCAACTGTTGTTTTCTTTAAAACAATTGTGTATATTGGCTTAGTGTAAATATGCCAATATTGATTATAGAGAATAGATGTTCAATTTTGCCCTAACAACATGCTATCAACTGAATATCAATTTCTAAGAGATACTATAAGGCCCTACAAATAAATAGCTTTGTCTCATTTAGTTCATTTATCCACTTTTTCCTGTGAGACTGTGAAAAGCCAGGGAAGAAAGTTGGCATGTAACAAGTCCTGAATAGATGAAAATGTCTATATAGGTTTTGCAAATTTCCTTTGAACTTTTATGATAAGAATAAATATAAATATTTATAAAAGCTAAAACAGTAGTTACAGAGGAAGGATGCTTAGTGGTTTTTATTGTTATTGTATATGAATAGCTCACCAGAGGACAAAATATGAATGATAAGTCAAAGATTTTTCATTCCATCCTTTTAAGATACCAAGATTTGGGTTAAGGCAGAGTTAAAATAGAATAAATAAGTTTAGTTTCAGCTAAGATTTTCCCCTAATTTTTACTTCCAATCTTCCTGTTACCTATCCTCTTATATCAAGATAGCTGTAAAAAATAACATTTTTATAGTTTTGTTTCTCTAACTCCTTTAAATTTCAACTGCATTTCCTCCAGACCCTGAAATCTAAAAATATTCACTGTAAAATTTAAACATTTTAAATTATATAAATGTTAACTAATTGTGTATTTATGAATATATAGTCCTGCTTAACATTTTTTCTTTTTGCTAATTATTCTCATCTAGAAAGAGTAAAGTATGGTAGATACCAAATATGTTCATAGAGTCTTCCCATCTCATTGATGTGGAGTCTATTTCATCACCTCTTTAATCTGGGCAGGACTTGAGATTTGTTTTGGCCATAGTGTGGTAGGAAGGAAATGTATGAATTCAGAGTCTAAGCCTCAAAAGGCTTTACATAATTAAGCTCTCTCTCTTGGAACTCTGACCACTGCCCTGGTAATAAGCACTGGATTACCCTGATGGAAGATGAAAGACAAGGTGGAGATAGGCCCCAGTTGGCCTCTCCATACAACTCTTCAGACACGGCCATCATAAAACATCCAGCCCCAGCCTCATAACCAGCTGACTGAAGCTGCATAAGAGACCTCACTGACACCAGCATGTAATATCTCATACCAGAAGAATCATCTGGCTGAGCCCAGCCCAACATGTTCATTACAGTTATAAATGGTGGTGGTAGACAGGATATTTTACCTGACTGACATGCACACACACTTTTATCACTGGGATTGTGAACTTGATGGGCTTTCCTTCCATGATTAGGTTATATTCTATGGCAAAGTGGACCTTAAAATAGGAAGATTATCTATCTGATGAGCTTGATCTAATAATATAAACCCATCAGAAATTGTTTTCTGGTGATTATCAGGAGAAAATGCTAGAAAGATTTAAAACGTGAATAGATTTGAACTCGGGAGAGATTCTTCATAGCAAGACCTGATAGCAACTTCTGGCTGCTGAAAGCAGTAATCCACCAATATCTAGCAAGACAATGGGGACCTTGGTTCTGCAACCACAAGGAAATGAATTCTGCCAACAACCTGAGGGATCTTGGAAGTGGATCTTTGTTAAGTCATGGCTACAGTTGAGGACTCAGCCTTATGAAACCCTGAGTAGAGAGAACACGGTGGACTCCTGAAACATAGAAATTATAACGATAACATTGTGTTGTTTTAAGTTGCTAAATTGCTGGTAATTTGTCATGAAACAATTGAAAACTAATTTAACTGTTGTTTTAAGCTGCAGAATTGTGTTGATATTTGTTGTAAAGCAATATATAACTGATATAGAGACTAGAAATCTTAAGATTTTTATAGGTCAGCTGTTGAATTAGAGAGATCAGAGCTACATCTGTGATGTTGGACTACATCCTCCTAAAATAATGAATTTTCAAATGTTCATGCAGAGGTATTAACTGTCTTCTCTTACTCTTGCTTTAAAAAAAGTAAATATTCTCTTCTTGGGTATTTTTTCTGCGATCATAACAAAGAGACAAATAATTATCATAGTTAATAGAAACAGAAAAGGCAAATAGCCTATTTTTTTATGTTTTTCTTTTTAATCTTGAATATTTCCCTGGAGGTAACCATAGTAACAGTCATTCTAGCACAATCTGTAGGTCACTTCAAAAGACTCAGTTCTCTCATTTGCATATCTGGCTTGTGCCCCCATTAGGCTCCTTTTTTTTCTCATTTGCCTTTCAACTATCAGTTTAAGACAGTAAGTTAGAAATAGAAAGCGATACATTAAAAATGTTGGTGAGTTAATTGCAATACTATTTCAGAAAAGAACAAAAATATCCTATAAAATAGAATCTCTTGTCTTTTCATCAAAAGACAACAGCTAATCATCTGCCAACTATAATGGAAAGGAAAGGAAAATCAATGACTATAGCTCATCCTCTTCTCATAGATTATTCTAGAAAACTGAGCACAGTGAGAGTCAATTGCAAACATATGTTTTAAAAGGGGTATTAAAGCTAATATGTGAGAGAGTCCTAATAGCAAGGCTTTCCTGGTCAGCTTTGCCTATTAGCTTCATAGAAAAAAACCTATGACAACCATGAATAAAGGTAGGGAAACATTTTTAAAAAATATTATACACCATATATTTAGAAACAAGTTCTAGAGTAAATTAACATAGGTAAATTGGGATTATAGACATCTGGGGGGAAATATCAAATATTACTTATAATTTTTTTTGAGCTAACAATGCCTTTAAAATATACTTTTGTATTATTTGAGTTTGAAAAATTCCTCTTGTAATGTCTGTTACTTTACCCTGTAAATATGCCTATTTTATTATATTTATTATTCAACCCTGGACATTTGCTTTTATTCTCAACTTTCAAGCTCAAGTAAGATTTCTAAGTTATGGACTTTAAAGTTCTTTATGAAAGAACTTCCTTTGTTATTCTAATTATAACTATGAATATTCTGCTAAATGCTCAGAATAATAAATCCACAGTTTGAATAAACCAAATGCTTAATATTGTTATAGAAAATCTATTATTATAAACAAATTTCAATTCTAACTTCAAATAACAATGGACATAGCCATCAATGGCCGGATACAAAAATTAAACAGGTTTCTTTCTTTGAGTTAAGTTTATGCCTAACGAAGTTCTAACATCATATTTGAAGATAAATATAATCTACTAGTTGTTTTTATTCAAAATTGAGTACAAAATATGTGTGTTAAAACATAATGACAGAAATGTGAATTCAAATCTAAGGAAAATGTGAATTTCAATTCACATTTTTTTCTGATAATACATTTAAATATTAATTAAACAGAATTAATTTTAAAAGACGAGAGAGGCTGAATCATTGTCTCCAAATTATAATGAGAAAAATAAGAACATTGGAAAATCCCCAAATACTTCTGTTACTGGTAAAAGTGGGATTTTTGTGGTGCATTGATAAAAAGCACTTCCAAGAAGCCACAAGGGAGGATGAGGTCTGGTGGTAAGATTTGTTTGGGTGCTTGATATAAAATCAAAAGTGTCTTTTCTGGGTTCCCAGTGTCCCATCTCTGTCTGTCCCCCCATGGAAAATCAGCTCCAGAAATGGAGTCAATATCCAGAGATCCTGTGCCATACTGAAGCTTAGTCCAGTCCAGCATTTGGCTAGCTCAGATTGCATTCCTGGCTGCAATCCATTGCTGTATTGCAGTATCCCAGTTCCCACCTGGAGCCTGCATTTGGAGTCCTCTCAGGCAGTGGCCACATGGCTGCTAAAGCCACGTGGGTATGCAGAGAGACCTCAATGCGTGTGAGTCCCTGAGAGAGAGCGAGAGCTAGAGTGAGAGAGAGGAAGAGAGAGAGAGAGAGAAAGAGAGAGAGAGAACCCTTCTGACCAATGATTCCTTTTCAAGTTAAACTGACAGGCCTTTATGGTGAAGTACCAACTCCTATGTCATTTTGACTGCTGTTGCACATGTGCTGACCTCCCCATTGTATCCCCCAAATTCTGGTACCAGAGCAAGGGAGAGAGGGGTGTTAATTCTTGGCTGAGCAAAGCTGTGATTCCCCTGGAGTGTGTGTGAAACTGCAGCTTCCTGGTGAAGCGAACAGGCTCATGCTTTCTAGCTTATTGTGCTCAATAATGTCCGATTCCCGTTGCTTTCCTCCTTTATAAATAACTACTTAACTACCTGTGCTAACACTTCCTAATTTATGAGCTCATTTTTCTTAAAATATCAGGTCAGATCAAGAGCACAGTTTCTGTCATATTGAGGAGACTAACTAATATTGACTTTTTTTAACGACATGAAAATGCTTCAAATAAAGCATCAGAAGTTTTAGAAAGTGTTAGAAGAAAAATTGAAGATATAATAATCATTCTGAAAATGACATGTCCAGAATGGACTGTGGTAGATTAGGAAAGAGTGGAAAACTAGAGGCAGAGAGATTGTTGGTAAGCACAGCATTTACAAATAAGTAATAAAGATGATTGATGATGGTGCTAGAATTACTAGCCACCATTTCAAATCCACACATCTATGTGTTATCTTTAAAAAAACTCATCACAGTGTATCTGGCCATACTGATCAGCATTCTCAGATGACAAATGTAAGCAGGACCTGAGGAGTCACTTTGCCATTAGTGAAGTCCTTGCTTACCTTCATCAGAGCCCTCAAACTCCCTTTTGAATCACTTTGGAAATTTTTATTTCTTGCTTGTCCCTAGATTCATTTGAGTGGATAATTCTCAAAGGAAAAAAAATCCTGGACGAGGAGTAAAGAGACCTGATTTCTAACCCAGTTCTGTCATTTCAACATCCAATACTTCCTTGTTCCTTCCCTTCCATTCCATTTATTCATATATTCAGCAAGAATAAATCAATACTCCTATGTGCCAGGCTCTGTGCTTGATGCTGTGTATACAGAAGACATAGCATCTGTCCTCATTCAGACTATAGTTCAGCCAGGAACAGAGACAGGTAAGAAGCTAATAAATAAACAAAGTGATAGCCAGGCTGGCATGGCTCAGTGATTGAGCATCTACCTATGAACCAGGAGCTCATGGTTTGATTCCTGGTCTGGGGACATGCCCAGGTTGCGGGCTGGATCCCCAGTGTGGGCGTGCATGAGGCAGCCAATCAATGATTCTCTCTCATCATTGATGTTTCTATCTCTCTCTCCCTCTCCCTTCCTCTCTGAAATCAATAAAAATATATTAAAACATAAAATAAACAAAGTGATGGATGCTCTGTCAATGTCCAGGGTTAAGGGTTCAAGAAAGAAACAAAAGTCCATATATGGGGGTTAGAAAATATACAACTGAGAAAGAGATGTGCAAATGAAGAACTAGGTCTGCAGAACTGAACAAATTTTAGTCAAACAATAGTAGTATGCAGAAGGCATTTTCAGACTGCATGAGTTTGGTGAGAGATGAAGAATGCAAGAGAAGAAAAGGAAAAAACCCATCATGAGAATTCAGACCTTATACAGAGGGCATGGGCCACAAACTAAGCTCCTTAATTAGTGGAATGACACGTTAGATTATGAACAACTCTGTCCATTAAGTTTCTAATGAAACAAATGCTACCCAGCTTTATAGAATATCCCACAGAACAATATGAACATGATCATTTTAGAAAATTTTGCTATTTATAAAATGCATGTCAATTGTTTGGTCTGTCTCAAACTATGTTGTAAGCTCCTCCTACTTAGAACCTGGGTAGTGTTGGTTTTCAGACCTGTCACCTAATACATGTTAAACAGCTGTTGAACTGCTACAATATACTATAGTCTTTCCATTCCAAGATCTGGATTGATGGGCTTCTCTAACCCGGATATTTTCATTTTCTCTCCCTGGTGTGTGGCTTATCTCCTCCCATTGACATTTTGATTTAAAAATATGTTTATTTAGTAAAATGGCTACAGAAAAGGGCATTGGTTGTGAGTGTACAGCTTAATGAATCTTTACAAAGAGAATATTCCATATCCAAAAACTGAAACACTATAAATTCCAGCAGAAGGGACCCTCCTATTTGCTCCTTTCTCCCCACAATTATTATTCTAACACCATAAATTAACTTTGCCTGTCTTTGAACTTTATGTAAATTGACTCATAGTAATGTCTTTTGCTGAATATTATGTATATATGATTCATTCGTGCTGTATGCCATTGCTCCATGTGCTCCATGTTGCTGCATGTCTTATCACTATGGCCCTAGTTATTTTTTTCCCTTGAATAAAAGAGCTTGTCCTCCTATTGAGATCTTCACATTGCTGATCTCACTTTGAAAATGCTCTCCCCATAGTCATTTAAATGGTCTCTTCATTCAGGTCCCTGCCTAAGCTCATTTCTTAGCCAACTTTCTGTGAACATAATATCAAAGCAACCTGTCAACTTACATTACTCTACATTTTCCTTTTATGCTTATTTCTCTTCATAGCATTTTCTGTACTTAACATTGCATTATATATTTATTTTTATTTATTGATTATCTATTTCCCAAACTGGAATATGAATTTCATGAGAGTAGTGGAGAATCAGAATTTTCCCTGCTGTATCTCTTTCCCATAGATTATCGTCACACCCTACCTGAAAACCATGTCCAAATGAACAAATGAGAATGTAAGTGGTGCACTTCTGAACTGTTCACATCGCTTTCTTTGCCAGAATTCCCCTCCAGAGCAGGTGGAGTCTCCAAGGGTCAGATGTCAGGATAGTGAAGTCTCATGATTTCCAGGCCCTTTGCCTCAGGAGACTCGTTTTCAAAACTGGAGAACCAGAAATCTGAAAGCCAAGCAGCAGACAATAACAGTTAATGGTGTGTGAGTAAGAACAGGTGAGGAAGGGTAAAATGTTGAGTGAAAATGGGAACAGAGACAATGTTAGACACTGAATTAGTCTACCTTCGAGTAAAACATTGCTTGACAACAATTGATACAATGATTTAATACCTTTGTGTTTTATTAGTAACTAGAGGCCCGGTGCACAAAATTCCTGCATGTGGGGGGGGGTGTCCCTCAGCCCAGCCTGCACCCTCTCCAATCTGGGATCTCTCTCACAATCCAGGACTGCTGACTCCCAACTGCTCGCCTGCCTGCCTTCCTGATTGCCCCTAACCGCTTCTGCCTGCCAGCCTGATCACCCCCTAACCACTCCCCTGCCAGCCTGATTGATGTCTAACTGCTCCCTGCCAGCTTGTTTGCCCCCAACTTCCTTCCTCTGCCAGCCTGGTCACCCCTAACTGCCTTCCCCTGCAGGCTTGATCGCCCCCAACTGCTCTCCCTTGCAGGCCTGGTCCCTCCCAACTGCCTTCCCCCGCTGGCCATCTTGTGGTGGCCATCTTGTGTCCACATGGGGGCAGGATCTTTGACCACATGGGGGCAGTCATCTTGTGTGTTGGAGTGATGGTAAATCTGCATATTACTCTTTTATTAGATAGGATAGAGGCCTGGTGCATGGGTGGGGGCCAGCTGGTTTGTCCTGAAGGGTGTCCTGGATCAGGGTGAGAGTTCCCTTGGGGCGTGGGGCAGCCTGGGCGAGGGGTCTGTGGTGGTTTGCAGGCCAGCCACGCTCCCAGCTACCCAAGCAGAGGCCCTGGTATCTGGGGTTTATTTATCTTTTATAATTGAAACTTTGTAGCCTGGAGCGGAGCCAAGCCTTCTGCTCACTCTGTGGAGGCAGCCATTTCAGTTGGGATTTATTTATCTTCTATAATTAAAACTTTGTAGCCTTAAGTGGAGGCCTGGGCTGGCCAGGGTGTGCGGAAAGCTAGGCTTCCTCCATCACTGGGGAAAACCCAAGCCTCCCTCCTGCTCTCTGTGGATGCAGCCATCTTGGTTGGGTTAATTTGCATACTTGCTCCTGATTGGCTGTTTGGCGTGGCTGTTGGACGTGGCTGGTGGGTGTAGTGGAGTGATGGTTAATTTGCATATTACTCTTTTATTAGATAGGATTGAAAGAACAGATTGGAGAAGGAAGACCCATTGAAATGGATGAAGAGATCTAGAAAGAGCTGGAGTGGTAGAACAACTGAAATGTGAACAGAAGAAAAAGCATCATAAAACAGGTTCCTTCTGTCATTAGAACAGTGGGGCAATACTTTGTCTTGTGTGGGCTGACTTGAATGGTACACAGAGACTGTTTAATACAGCGTACAGAAACTGCTGTAGAAAACTTAAGTTTAATTATTTTAACTAATCGGTTTGCTTGTCTAAGCTACATCATGTTTCCTTGTTAGCCCTCATCTTCATCATGGATAAAACAAAATTGTTTTGACATTAATTGTCTGAGGCCCTTTAAAATTTTAAGTGTCTAAAATTTCTGTTTAAATAGTCAAAGTTAATGCATTTAGTATTTTACTAGGTGCCAGAAATTCCATGATATCAAACTTAATATCTTCCACATAAGCCTGAAATATTAGAGTTTCCCCAGGGGAATCAGCAGGCAACAGCAAATAGAGAAGTTGTCATTGGCATAACAGTGATGAATCAGGCTATTCTGTTGGAAAATTGAAGGCCATGATAGATAGATAGTAAGGAATTTATTCGGTGAGCAGGCAATCTCTCATGAAAAACAGAGTTCCCAGTCAGACATACCAATACTTTGTGTTCTAAAATCTTAAAACCCTGTATTTTTCTGGCCACCCATCCCTAGGCTAATTAAAATGTGCCTAAATAGAATGTGTCAGTGAGAAGTGGGTTGAAATACAGTCTTGAAAAAGACCATAACTCTTTGGCTGATTTAGTTAAAAATCTGTCAAATTAAAGCCTTCATTTCAAAAGGTCAATATCAGGGGGGGAAAGAGGCATTTGGCTTTTTAAAACTTTTACTAATTAGTAGTCTTTTTCTCTGCTGGCTAAATAAACCAATGTGCAGTATAATATATATATATATTTGAAAAATTAAATAAATTGGACTAAAAGATTCACTAAAAATAATAATAAACTTCATAGGCCAAAATATCTTTACCTTTCTTTTGTGACAAAAGAACAGCCATTGTGGTGGACACACCTATGTATGATCCCTGACTGTGAGGACCTGTGATTTGCTTTTAGCAAAGATGATGGGATGCCATTCCTTTGTTGAGGTTATGTCAAATTGCACAGGTGCTAGGATTTCACCCCATGGATCAGATTATGTTGTAAATGCATCTATTTTAGGAGCCTGGAGGGACAGCATCTCTTTCTGGCTATCAAAACGTAAGTTTCCATGGTGTGAGAGAGCCATGTGGTAGGGACTGCAGGTGGCCTGTAGGAGAATGACCCTTGACTAACAGCCAGCTTGACAATGGGGTTGTTGGTCCCACACCTACAAGGAGGTGGATATTGCCAACAGTGTGACTGAGCTTGGAACAGACTGCTCCCTAGTCAAGAAACCAGATGATTATGTCTCCTGGCCAACTGTGGCCTATATTGACTGTGGCCTATTGAGTCCCAGAACAGAGGACTCAGCAAAGTCACACCTAGACTTCTCACCTACAGAAATGATAGTGTTCAGTTTTTAGCCACTAAGTTTGCTATAATATTTTTTATCCACAAATTTAAAATTAATAAAGCACTGCACTAAGTGCTATTTCAAATACAGCTGACCCTTAAACAACATGCACTTAAACTGCATAGGTCCACTTATACTTGAATTTTTTCCAATAAATATGGTAAACATTTTCTTCCCTATGATTTTCTATATAAAATTTTTTTCTCTATCTTATTTTATTGTAGGAATACAGTACATAATACCTATAACAATACAAACTATGTACTAACTGACTATGACATTAATAAACCTTCTGGTCAACAATAGACACTTAGTAGTTAAGTTCTTAGGGAGCCAAAAGTTATATGTGGCTTTTCAACTGTGTGGAGGTTTGGAATCCCTACCCTTAATGTTATTCAAGGGTCAGCTGTGTATCCTATTGGAAGAGTGTAAGGCAAAGAGTTTGTATAGCAATCTATAAAAAAGAGCCAGGGTCCATAACATCCAAAAGGACTGGAGACTCGACCAAACACTGGAAGTCAGTCCTACAGTCAGTGCTGGGTTGGACAGAGGCTGGGAGAGAAAAGCAGGGCCTGATCACAGCCTCCGTGGCAGTCAGTGCTGGGTCAGCGTGGTGGAAGTCAGTCCTGGAAACCCAGCACTGACTGCCCCACTGCGGGTGCATCAGCGAACCAGTACTGACTGCCAAGGGGGCTGTGATCAGGCCCAGAGAGAGGCCGGAGAGAAAAGCAGGGTCTAATCACAGCCCCCATGGCAGTCAATGCTGGGTCAGGGTGATAGAAGTCAGTCCTACAGTCAGTGATCATAGGGTCAATTAATATTAAGTGAACATAAGGTTAATTAATATCTCTTTGAGAAGAGTTGAGAATATAAAGTACAGTGTAGAGCAATTATATTATTTCACATAAAACTCTTTTCAACTAAGATATTTCCCTTTATTTAAAATGTATCTTTATTGTTGAAAGTATTACAGATGTCCCTTTATTTTAGTTTTTTTTTCCCCCCATTGATCTCCTCCACCCTGCATCTGCCCTTTCCAGGCCTTCACCAGACTATTGTCTGTGTCCATGGGCTATTCCTATCTACACTAATAAAAGAGAAAGATGCAAATTGACCATACCTTCACGGCACCCACCAGCCAATCAGGAGCAAGTATGCAAATTAACCCAACAAAGATGGCGGGTTAATTCGCATACACAGGTGCTGAGCGGCCGGGGGCGGGGTGGGACGCTTGCGTTGTCGCCATGGCGACAACACAGGTGTTCCGCACCACTCCAGCCACTCAGGGCCTCAGGGCAGTGTGGGAAGGTGGGGCCGGAGTGGAAAGAGGCGGCTCCAGGGCCAGAGCGAAGGTGGTGCTGGCAGTCAGGGAAAGGAAGGCCCATTCTTGCATGAATCTTCATGCATCAGGTCTAGTCTAATACATAAAAATCTAGAAAGATTTAGAGAAAGTAAAATAAAAAATATGCCAGGTAAATATTGAACAGAAGAGCTGAAGTTGCTGCATGAATACTGGATACAGGCTTGGAGCCAAAACACAACTCATGAGATAAAGTTAGTCTTTGTAATATAACAAAAGGTTCCGTTCACTAAAGAGATTAGATGGTTCCCAATACTTATACACATAATAGAACAGTGTGGGGGTTCAGAATGAGCCTCACCAAGATTATCTCAGTGGTATGCAGATTTTTGAGCTAAGGGCAATTTTAGCTTCAGGCTCAAGTGAAAATTCTGCCCCTCCTTATAACTACATAAAGAAATTGAATTAGAGGCCTTGCCCATAATAAGACATTATCCTATATAATAAAAGGCTAATATGCAAATCGACTGAACAGAAGAACGACCAGTCGCTATGACATGCACTGATCACCAGGGGGCAGATGCTCAATGCAGGAGCTGTCCCCTGGAGGTCAGTGTGCTCCCACAGGGGGAGCGCTGCTCAGCCAGAAGCCGGGCTCATGGCTGGCTAGCGCAGCAGTGGTGGTGGGAGTTCTAAGGATGTCTGACTGATGGCTTAGGCCCGCTCCCATCAGTTCGACATCTCCTGAGGGCTCTGGACTGCGAGAGGGTGCAGTCTGGGCTGAGGGAACCCCCCTCCAAGTGCATGAATTTCGTGCACCTGACCTCTAGTAGAATATAATGCTGAGAAGTTGTTTGCACCTGCATCTGAAACTATGTCATTAATCTACCTTATTTTATTGCCTACTTCCTGCCCAACACTGCAGTATCTTAGCATGTGATAAGATATGCCAAAGTAGAAGACATCTGTTCATTGCCTTAAAGAACTTATAATGTGCTTAGAGGACAGATTTCCACTTAAAGAAGAAAAGCTGGTATATCCAAGAGAAAGTTTGGAAAATGGTAAAGCACAATTAAAGTTGGGCTGCCATTTAAACAGAGATAAAATATTAGTTGGCCACAATTACTTGCAAAATTTCACGAAATATATTCAACAGAATACTTTTTATTTTATAAGTGATTTTCTTAAAGTCATAAATGCCAATAAAAATGTCTGAAGCATGCTGCCAAAACCCAGATTATGTTTTGTGTCTTCTTTTGTTGTAAAGAAGAGTCCCTAAGTTAAACAACACAGGAATCCCTAATAGTGTGCAGTAGATATAAGGAAATGACTGATCCATCTGTAGCCTGTACATACATAATGAAAACAAATCTTACACTGCTGGTGGGAATGCAGACTGGTGCAGCCACTGTGGAAAATAATATGGAGTTTTCTCAAAAAATTAAAGATGGAACTCCCATTTGACCCAGTGATCCCACTTCTAGGAATATATCTCAAGAACTCAGAACACTAATCAGAAGGAAGTTGTGCATGCCTATGTTCATAGCAGTACGATTTTTAATATCTAAGATTTAGAAACAGCCTAAGTACCCATTAGTAGATGAGTAGATTAAAAAACTATGGTACGTCTACACAATGGAATAATGCACTGCTGCAAAAAAGAAACAACTCTTACTATTCACACCAGCATGAATGGACCTAGAGAGCATTAAGCTAAGTGAAATAAGCCAGTCAGAGAAGGATAATATCACATAATTTCACTCATTTGTGGAATATAATGAAAAACATAAACTGATAAACAAAAATAGATCCAGAGACATAGAAACATCAAACAGACCATCAAACCTCAGAGGGAAGGCAGGGGAGGGTGGGGTGGGGGTGGGGTAAGAGATCAACCAAAGGGCTTGTATGCATGCATATAAGCATAACCAATGGACACAGACAGTATGGAGGTGAGGGCATATTCTGGGGAGGCGGGAGTGGCCAGGGAGAGGTCAATGGGGGGAAAAGGAGACATATGTAATACTTTCAACAATAAAGAATTTAAGTTAAAAAAAATCAAACAAAAAATGTGAAGATGGACAACTGAAAAAAGAAAGAAAACAAACCACTTAGCCTCTCCACTTGAGTTAACTTATCTGTATTTCTGAAAATATATTTCTCACCTGGTCAGTGTGGCTTAGTGGTTGAGTGTCAACCCATGAACGAAGAGGTCTTCCAAGTCAGTGCACATATATAATACTAGAGGCCCGATGCACAAAATTTGTGCAAGGGGCTAGGCCCTTGCAGGCCCAGCTGCCTTGCAGCCCTGCGGCCCCACCCACTGGTCGCTCTGGAAGGTCATTCTGGAAGGTCGTTCGCCATCCGGTCTAATTAGCAAATTATGTTTTCTCATTCAGTACAAGTGTTAGGAAAGGTATGCATGTAGTCTTTTGACCGCCACTCAGCCACATAAAATTGAGCCTTGGTCCTGAAACACTACCATGAGATAGAGAGTCCACTCAGCCTGTGGCAGGCTTAGAAACTTGTATGAGAATGTGTTTCCCTGTTTTATATTCAGTGAGTGTTTCTTTGTTTTGCTTAATTATGTGCCTCTGTGGCTCTCAGATGGCCCCCAACTTTCAATATTTCAGATTCTGTGGGGCAGGGGAGGGGGTTTCTGCTGTAGCACCAGGGGGTGCACAGAGGCCAATTGCCCTGAATCACCCATGGAGGAGGAAGGAAGGGACAAGGACAGTGTGTATGGGGAGCTGTTGGTCATGAAGGGCCAGTGCACACTATTGGGACTGAACTTGCTCTCTCTTCTCCATGTGAGTAAAGGGCTTGTTCTATGGAGGGCTTGGCTGTGTTGTGTTTTCCTTGGAGATGCTAATACTAAATGCAGTGGGCAGAAATGTGTGGACTTCTAGTCCTGGAGGCTGGCATTGTGAATGTCTTTGCTATCCTCCATGCAGTTGAAGTCCTGGCATTGGGTACTAGATTCTTCTGGGCAACAAGAGTATCAGGTTACTGAATTTATATTTAGTCTAATTGTGAGATATATTCTGACCATTTTCTTAAGAGTAGGTTTGATAAAGGGGTGACTGATAAAATTTTAGAGTACACTATTTAGACAATTTGTAAACCTTAAAATCCAATATAATGTAGGAATCATGTTCACCAGGTGTAGTGAAAAATCCATAGAGGCATCAATCTGTGAGCAAATCAAGGGAAGGAAATGCCTCTTGTTCATCTTTATAATCCAATTTCTAGTATAGTGATATACATTTTAGGCATGTGAATAGTTGTAGAAAGAAAAGTATTAATATAAGAAATACAATGTGATAAATTCCAGTCTCTGGGGCAGATGACACATACAATTTCAGAGTAAAGTTGCTTGAGGTTTAGGTTATAGGAAATGATTCAGGAAAGAAGTGCAACTTGAGCTTATAAAATAATAAAGGCTGAATAAGGAGTGGGTTCCAAGATGGAAAAGATAACATTCCAAGATGAGAGCAATGCACTTGGTTCTATGTGTGACAGCAAACATAACAATAGATCTGAAGTGGATTGATTACACACAGGAATACACCTCTGGGTGAATAATCAGGAGAATCTTGAAACATGTATTTGAGATACTCAGTTTGATGTACCAATCATGAAAAACAATAGCACACTCATGGGAATGAGAGTTACATGAAGATAATGTGATCTAAGGAAAAGAAATGTATATAGGAGATACATGTCTTTACCTCTGACATAAAATAATCAAGAAAATGGGTTCAGGGGTCAGATTAGAACAGAGGTGCTTTCTATCTTGCTGTGCACAATAATTGCCCACTATGTGCTTTAATACATGTTCAGTTGTAAAACAGAACAATTAAAAAACCTGTTAGGATCATTTCAAATAAAGATTTGAGTATTATGCACAATACTTAGTAAAGTCACAACCATTATAACCCTTTTGCTTCTCCCAAAATAATGTGGATAAGTAGGTGATTGATAGGTAGACAGAGAAAAATAGACAGAGAAGCAGCCAGCCAGATAGATAGATAAAAATAATTTTGATATAAACTATTAACTCTTTGTTTTTTCCAACAATAACATGAATATACTAGAGGCCCGGTGCACGAAATTTGTGCACGGCGGGGAGCGGGGGTAACGGGGGGTGTTGTCCCTCAGCCCAGCCTGCAGTCTCTCCAATCTGGGACCCTCAAGGGACCTTCATTTTTTCCTTCAAGAGTGTGGTGGAAAAACCCTAGATTACCTTCTTGGATTCTTATAACCCAAATTACCAAGAACACTGCAATTGGTGGCCTACAGGCAGCTTAGCCAATGAGTTGTCAGAAAAGGTATTTACTCTCAAACTGGTTTGGCTCAGTGGATAGACCGTAGGCCTGCAGACTGAAGGGTCCCAGGTTTGATTCCTGTTAAGGGCATGTACCTTGGTTGGAGGCATATCCCTGCAGCTCATGCAGCCCCTGGGTTTTGTCCACTGGGCTAGGGGCATGTCCCTGCCACCTGGTGGTGGCTGCTGGGGTCTCCGCACACCCCAGAGGCCAGCAGCCATCCCCCTGTGGAGGGTGCTAGGCTTGGGGCATGGACACAATCTGCCACTTGGTGCTGGAGCTTGGAAAGCCTCTGGGGCGGGGTGGGAACATCCCCGTCTCCAAATGCCCCAAGGCCAGCAGCCAGCCCCACCATGGGCCCCAGGCTCCAGGCTTGCAGGGACCCTGGGCAGCACGCAGTGGTGGCCACCAGGGTCTCGGCAAACCCAGGAGGCCAGCAGCAGCCCCTGGTCCTGGGCGCCTGGCTGGGGGTATGACCCCAAACCTCCGCTTTGTGCAGGAGCCTTTGCAAGTGGCTTGGGGAGGCCAGCAGCCAACCTTGACCATGGGCCTCAGGCTGGGGGCTTGCAAGGACCCAGGGCAGCACACAGCAGTGGCCACCAGGGTCTCGGCACACCCCAGAGGCCAGCGGCAGCCCCCGGTCCTGGGCGCCTGGCTGGGGGCGTGGCCAAAACCGCTGCTTTGTGCAGGAGCCTTTGCAAGCTGCTGGGGTGGAGCGGAACATCCCGACGTCGCTATAGCGATGCGGGGATGTTCCACCTGCCAGGTTGCTTGGCGCCTACACCCATAGGCTCTGAGTGGCCAGGGGGCGTTCTGGGACCCCTGCCGCTCAGGACCTATGCACGGGCCTACAGGCTAGGAGCAGCCTGGGTCCGGAGGATGTTTCCTGGACCCAGGCCACTCAGCGCCAGCATATGCAAATTAACCGCCATCTTGTTCGCTCTGATTGGCTGTGGGCATAGCAGAGGTGCGGTCAATTTGCATGTTTCTCTATTATAAGGTAGGATAGTATTACACATATAAATACAGTTCATAGGGAAGAAACTTGGTTATGAAAAAAGCATTACTCTTATAGCCAGACAGATTTTTACCAGAAGATATAAGCAGTTTTAAACATTTCCTAAGGTATATTCTACCTCACCCTTGATTGTTGGCATTTTCAGAGGTGTACCAATTTTCCTATAATTGTTAAGTTTGAGAAACAAGTTTGTCAAGAAAATTAAATTATAAATACCCATTCTACAGCCCTGTTTCTTTTGCAAAAGGTGAATGTATAGCCCAGCCAGTTGTGGCTCAGTGTTTGAGCATCTATTATCCAGAAGGTCACAATTCAACTCCCTATCAGGGCATAAGTTTAGATTGTGGGCCGATCCCCAGAAGGGGGCATGCAGAAGGTAGCCAATCAAAGATTCTCTCTCAGTATTAATGTTTCTAACTTTCCCTCTCCTTCTCTGAAATCTATAAAAAATTTTTTAAAAAGGTGACTGTACATAAAATGCTCATTATGGATCTGATAATGTCTTTTCCACTTCATAAACATACAGAACAAAACACTGCATGTTTCTTTACTTCAGGCCCTTAACCTCGGCTCCTAGAAGCTGAGTGTAGTCACACACAGTTCCGCCATTACTGCCTTTGGTAGGAAAGTAAGACATTGCTTTCATATCTGAACAAAACCCAGAAACTGAATCTTCAAGTCATTGACTTCTGAATTAAAAATCTATCTGGATCAGAGACTTGGAATGGTCTGCCTGAATTTAAGCTCCAGTTGCACCATAGGAACCAAATATTTCCTTTGCTGTGTTGAAAATTGTGAGCTATGCTCTTTGACAAATACCCTTTTGATTAGACACCCACTCACATTTGTCAAGGTTCTGTCAAGCAAAAATTTCAGATTCTAAGGAGACCCTTATCCTCCAATTATTTTGTTCAGAACATTTGGTGTTTTGATTTCTGGGAAAGTTTGCTTTCCTGCCGTATGAATAAGTCTTGCCAAGTACTGAGATGATTAGTACCAACAATAATAATTGAGCCATCATGCAAGAGGAACATCTGAATATGGATGGATTCTCAGTCCTTGCTTAACAATAAAAAACACACTCTTCTATGGAAACCAAGGAACCATCACAGCTGTGCAACTGCAATTTTGTTATATTATTAGAAGTTTCAAGAAAACAAAATCTCAACATAACAATCTAGGCCTTTTAATATTGTAAGGAATGTCATGATTCAGAACCTATCCACTTAAAGTAAGTGACTAATTTTAAACCAATAGAGAAAGTGTTCTATAAGTGTTTCTTATATTAATGTTAACATAGTTGTAGATGTATAAAAAGTGAAGTAATCATCAACTCCATACCATGGTGAACAGTATAGTTATGGTTTCTAGTTGATCTGTTTGTATTTGGCAATTATTTTCAAGTTATGATAGTACAGTTGAAATTAAAAGACTGTTTTTGCCAATATTAGAGTAAAACTGGAAAAAAATTAATAATTTCTTGATTCCACCCCCAGAGTTTCAGAGTTTCCACCAAGCATTTATATGGAATGATGTTTTCTTACTATTTTTTGAGAATATAACATGTTCACGAAGGTCAACAATATATTCATTTATATGTATTTATTCTGTCAACAAATATTAAGTTATTCTGATTGTATGCAAAGACTGCATTAGCAACAAGGAATATACTGGAGAAGGAATCTTTTATGGATCTGGCCATTATAAAACTTATATGCTGATAGGTGACATGTAAATACCAAATTAACTGTTCAATTAGGATGATAAGTGTATTGAGTAGAAGTATAAGGTGTCATGAGAGTACGTGATAGAAAAATTTAATATAATCTTGAGGATCAACAAACACGGTAATGTGAGTGTGTGTGTGTGTGTGTGTGTGTGTGTGTGTGTGTGTGTGTGGTCAAAGGAAGCATTCTGGGTGGGGCAGGTGTTGAATTACTTCAAGGGGCCTCAAGCAGGTAGAGATATGGCCAAGTTGAGGAGTTACTGCTTCTATGCAGAAACTGACATAAAAAGGCCACATTAAAATGATAGAGAAAGAGGTTTTCTGTCAAATTAGCATCTTTCAATGAAATCCTTCTTGAATGGTTGCAGTAGTGATTTGTATCTTAAGCAACCAAGTATCCTTATTAATATCTGTTTCATTGGATATAGTCCTCATGGTGTCTGGTTTACTGCAAGTCTAAGTGGAAACAGTCCCTGCTTCTGTTTTGAATGAATAGAAGCTCTTATCATTGGTGCCTGAAAGGCTAGGGCAAAATTTAAGGGATCAGTCCTGTTCTAGCCCACCTAAATGGTAGTTTTGAAGAGATTCCTAGATTTCCTCTCACTGTCCTACCCCAACATTAAACAGAAATACTCTAGAAATGTTTTCAAAATACTCTATGGATTTTTGGTGTAGGCTTAACACATTTGCAATCATTGGGCTCAAAACAACTTGCAAAGATATTTAGTTTGACCTATACAGTGTTGGCACACAACATATAAAAATATTTATTCTAATATTTAAAAAATGTATACTTTTGTCAAAAGACCCAGAATAGGCAATATAATACTAAAAGAGAATAACAAATATGGAAGACTGACACTATACAACTTCAAGACTTAATATAAAGCTATAGTAATTGAGACAGTATTATGGTATTTGCAAAAGAATAGACAAATAAATCAAAGGAACAGAATACATAGCCTAGAAATAGATCCACATAGCTGATTTAACGAGGAGCAATGGAAATACAATGGACTAAAAATAGTCTTTTCAACAAATGGTGATGGAATCTGGACATCCATAGGTTTAAAACAATGAATTTGAACACAGGCCCTATACGTTTCACAATTATTAACTCAAAATCAATCACAGACTAATACAAAACACAAAATCTTCTAGAAGAGAATAAAAAGAAATTCTAAATGACCTTGGGTAGGTCTATGGCTATTGGGATACAACACCAAAGGCATGCTCCATGAAAGAACAAATTTAATAAGCTGGACTTCTTTGAAATTAAAAACTTCTCTGCAAAAGACAATGTCAAGAGAATTAGAAGACAAACCACAGATTGGGAGAAAAAAAAATGCTTGCAAAAGACATCTGATAAAGGACTGTTTCCAAAATGTACAATGAAATCTTAAAACTTGACAGTAAGAAAACAAACAACCTAATTAAAAAATGGGCAAAAGACCTAACTAGACATTTTATCAAAGAAGATATACAGATGGCAAATAAGCATATGCAATGGTGCTCAACATCATATGTCACTAGGGAATTGCAAATTAAAACAGCAATGGGATACGAGTACACATCCATTAGAATGACAAAATCCGAAACACTGACAATGCCAAATGATGGTGAGGATGTAAAGCAGTAGGAACTCTCATCCATTCATTGCTGATTGGAATGCAAAATGGTACCTCCACTCTGGAAGACAGTTTGGTGGTTCCTTACAAAAGAAAGCATAGTTTTATCATATAATACAGCAAACATGCCCCTTGATATTCACACGGAGTTAAAAACATGTGTCTGCACAAAAACCTGTACACACATGTTTATTGCAGCTTTATTTATAATTTCCAAAACTTGGAAGCAACCTTAAGTAGGTGAATGGATAAATACACTATAATACACCCAAATAATGGAACATTATTCAGTGTTAAAAAGAAATGAGCTAACAAGTTATGAAAAGATATGGAGGGAAGTTTAATTCATATTACTGAGAAACTATATAATGTATGATTCCAACTATACCAATGACATTCTTGAAAAGACAAAACTATGGAGGCAATAAAAAGATCAGTGGTTTTTGGGTTAAGTGGAAAGAAATGATGAAAAGGCAGAGCACAGAGGGTTTTTAGGGCAGTGAAAGCATTCTGTATGACACTATAATAATGAATACATGTCATTATACATTTGTTCAAATCCATAGAATATACAATACCAAGAGTGAGCTCTTGGAAATAATGATTTGTCAATGCAGGTTCAGCAGTGGTAGCAAATGCACCATTCTACTGTGGGAAGTTGATAGTGGGGGAAACTGCCTGTGTGGGGGCAGAGGGTATATAGGAGATATATATACCTCTGCTCCTCAATTTTGTTGCTTTATAAAAATAAAAATTGAAACCAAATGAAAATTATTAACTATTTTTTTCAATTAAATATGCACTGATATCACATTTGGGCCTTTCCTTGTGAAAATTATGACAATAGTAATTAACATAACCATCATGGGAGGAGTGGAAGTGTCCGCGCCTTTCAGACAGGGACCCTGCTCTTCATTCCACCACATTCCACCATTATTCATTGTTCTGGACGCTGAGGTCAAACATCAGATGTCATTAAGTCACTTAATTCTGTTAAGGTATCTATATGACATCTATAAGCAAATAAGTTTGCAACCCTTAAAATAGGGAAACAAGCTCATGCCATGTCCTAATTACTCTCGTACTTCCCTCATGTATATGCTGGTATATCAGTTGACTCTTCACTCACACTAAGTGATCCTTATACTATCCTAATTATGCTTTAAATTTGTGTTAAGTTATCTTATGCTTACCTACGGCCAACAGTATTTCAGTGTGGAATATTTTGCCTATTCCTATAATTGCCTGAGGATGGTTATACAATGATTTTGATAAAATATTTTAATTCCTTTTTACATTCCCTCAACCCCAAGTGCCTGCTTCAGAAGTGAGGGTTTCTATATCTGATTGACGATAGCAATAGTTCTCAATATATTATAATCTTCAAAGATAGATGAATAACTTCATTTTAAAAATATATTTTTATTGATTTCAGAGAGGAAGGGAGAGGGGGAGAGAGAGAGAGAGAGAGAAACATCATGATGAGAGAAAACCATTGATCGGCTGCTTCTGCATACCCCCTACTGGGGATTGAGACTGCAACCCAGGCATGTGCACTTGGCCGGAATTGAACCTGGGACCCTACCGACCCCAGGCCAACACTCTATCCACTGAGCCAAACCAGCTAGGGTTAAGTCAATTTTAAATGTAACCTTGTACTACAGTATCTTTTCTATTTTTTCACTTCTTATATAATAAAATACGGGTATGTCTAATATTTAGGATTCAAGGATTATTTTGACAGCCAGGAGTGTTATCTTTTGTGTATAAATGATCACACCAAGAAGCACAACAAAATGAATCATGAAGGGTTAACAAATCACAAATCGGCAACCAGGATCAAAGATTTGAGATCAAACCTGAAATTCTGAGATCAGAACGTCACTGTACTGGAAGGTAAAGTGAGGATCAGTGCATGACAAGAGAATAAGCTGTTCTTTTCAATTTTCTCTAATGGATGAATAATGAACCATATTGGTGTTTCCTATTATGAAGGTTTTTTGTAAAATATTTTCATTTTTCTTTAAGAGAAGAAAAATAAGAGAAAATCCTCACAAATATCTGAATGTAATTAAGATGAAGTGCAGTGTTGCACTGTACTTATTTTGCATTTGGTTTATAATTCTATGCATGCCAATTAAACATTAACCTAACACATAAATAGGTTTATCTTCATAAGCAATGGGCTATAATTATAATAGCATAATTTGCATAGAAGCATGAATTATAAAATGGTAACTATAAATCTAATCTGTTCATTAGTGATTGATAAGCAATGATGTCAAATATTATTAGTATCTTTTTAAATTAGCCTTTCAAAAGGAAGATTACCAAAACTTATTATAATACAGCTATCACTACAACTACCCTGACTTCTGTTTTTCACTAAATGCTATATTATGGTATGTTCCAAGGTTGATGTGGGAGAGTTTTACAAATATTATCTAATGTACTTTCAAACTGGAATAATGGTATATCATGCTTGTAAAGCATTGCTTATAGTCTCAAAAAGGGGCTAAAACTAAAATATGCCAGGAATTTTGTCACATGATTTTTAAAAGAAGTTTCAAGATATGTTCAGATGGTTTAGATTCTTTAATCTTCTTATATTCAAGTCATATAAATTGAAGTTAGTTTTATAATGTATTTCAGACACAGGACTGTGACTATAATAGAAAAGATAAATTTTAGTTAATTTTGGAAAACTGTGAATTGCATGGTCTCCTCCATAGGCTCACTGGCGTGCAAGGCAAGCCTTTGGTGTGGCAAGCTGCGAGGCCCAGCCGTGCTGTAGCAGACACAGTGCTGTGTGCTGGTCGTGACTGAGGCTGCTGCTGGGTGTGGCAGGGCAGAGCCACTTTGGTGGGGACCAGCTAGGGTGAGTCCTCAGGGATATGCCAGCTGGGATGAACAGTGTTAGCAAGGTTAACAGAGAGTGTCAGAAACGGTGCCTGCCTGTGTTCAGACCCTTCATTTTCTGATGAAGACCTCCACAGCTGTGATATCCCTCCCACTTATGAGTCACCGTATGGGGAGTGCAGGGTATGGGAGTGCAGGGTAGGGTACACCCTAACTAGCCTTAGTCTCTACCCCTTCTACCCATCTCAATGTGGCTTTTTCTTTATAACTGTAGTTGCAGAAAATCTGTTCTGCTAGCCTTCAGGCCAATCTATATGTAGTTGTAGTTTTGGTGTCAATAAGAGGAAGTGAGTTCAGGATTTTCCTGCTCCACTATCTTGCTCTTACAGCCAGGAGCCTTGCTCTTGAATGCCAATTTAGTTTTTTGCATGAAATGTCATTTCTTATGGTTGGTGCACTACCCCCACAACAAACTGTCTCTGCATGGGATTGCGGACTCGCTCCTCCATCACTTGTACTGTCATCGTTTTTTGAAGTGTTTACTCCCAACTGCACTGCTGTGAGTACAGTTGCAAAGTGATCAGATCAATAAATGTTAAGTTTTTGCCCGTTTTCAGAGATTAAACCCTTAAGTTTTATCCTTCAGATCAAAGTTCCCAAGGACACTTTTGTTGCATATGCAAAACTGTTTTCTTATGGGAAATAAAAGGAAAGTGACAACAATAAGATCACTTTGAAAGTTTCACCCATATGTGAAACTTGTGGTTGAGTTCTTATTTCCTTTGCATGTTTCAAAGTTTATAGGAACCGATATATTATGAAACAATCCTTTTGGGATAGAAGTAAATCCTCTAGCTCAGCACAACCCCAGTGAACATTCTGGACTGTTAGATATATGCAATTCTTTTGTTCTTTCTTCTCAGCAGTTATCCCTACTGATACAGTCAGTGTTTCATCTCAGCGTGAAATAACATCAGATAACACTGAGCTCTGAAAAGTAGATAAAATGCGAGGACTCTCAAATGAGAATGAATTAGGAATGTCTCCACAGCAGCAGCTAGGAGTTAAAAACATGAAACTGACAAATGTACTACAAAGGCGGTTCACAAAGAGCTTTCTACTCCAACTTCTTATTCCTCACCGAGGTTATTAGTAGTGGAAAGTGTCAGACAGCAAATGATAAAACCGGCCATGACAGATTTATGATTTGAAGCAAAACCAATTGTCTAGTATATAGTATACATCCGATGACAGCTTTTAAGTATAAAAACAAATAAGCAAGACATTTTCTCAAATTGTCTATAAAGTTTCTGTCTCATTGAGTGGTTGAATGGGGTTGTCTTTGACTTCTCTGTGATACCAAGAATTTACAGAGGAATATTATATATCAAATATTTATGGAAGAAGTCACAAGAAAATTTTGTAACATGTATATCCTTTTCTGTTTAATATTTACTTATAGCAAAAAGTAAATTATTTCCTGGAGGACATACAACTTGTTATTAGTTTCTTTTTTCTTTCCAGCTTTACTGATGTGTACTTGACATGTAACACTGTATAAGTTAAGTTGTACATATTATGGGTGTCTTTTAAAAATTTATTATATTTCCTCTTAAAGTGTAACTTACTTTTAACCCTTTAGTATAGAAGGGAAAGTATTTGAAAACCAAAGAAAAATAGTACGTTTTGTTTTATAGTTGATTTATTTTTCTGATAACTATTATTATTAATCAGATTTTTTTCTGATAGCACTATTATTATTCATTCTCATCCATTTCAACAGTTTGTGAAAATATAAGCATTTCTATTTCAGCAGTGTTCAACTTTAATATAAAATATTTTTTATATAAAACAAAAGTAAGTTTCTGACTCACCTTCAGTTTGAGTTCCATCATTTTAGATGTGCTTAAATAGCATAACATGTCTTAGTTCAAACAATGGTTTTCACTGAGTTCCTTCTCTGGATCAGACACACACATATGCACATGTGCATGGTTTATGCCTTCTCATAGTTATTCTATTAATTACATAAAATTAAGCCAGTATTTCAATTAAATGTAAAAAGCTAACACAATAAAAGAAACACACATTTTGCTGGGAGCCTAGTATATTTGTCAATAATCTAGTGTAGGGAAGATGAGGAAAGACAGTATATGGAATGCGAGGAATAAGCCAATACATAACTGATATATTAAAGCAGTTCACAAATTAAGAGTGAGTTGGAGATATCAGGTAAAGATCCCTCAAATTAAGTTATTATATGGAATATATATATATATACTATGATATATCACATTTTAATGTTATATATTGCCTATTTCTGTAAACACCATAAGCCAAGGAGATAATCTGTATGTTCTAGATTATTATATAATCACTAGAGACCCCAGCACAAAATTCGTGCACTGGTAGGGTCCGTAGGCCTGGCCGGTGATCAGGGCTCATCAGGGCCTCCTGGCTGCCAGCCAGGGCTTTCCTTCATTCCGCGCTGCCCCCGCGTAGTCAGCACACAACATAGCAAGTGGTTGAACTCCCAGTCGGTCGAACTCCTGAGGAGACAATTTGCATATTAGCCTTTTATTATATAGGATGATTTATTTAGTAGCTTCCATGGCACAATACCACTTTCTCTATTTACAGTGTTTATTTGTGCCTCATGGCAACTTTATGAAGTAGATGTTCTAACTCTAGAGATTTAAAATTTAAGATGATCAGCAGGATTAAAATCAAACATTTTCTAAAGGCAAAGCCAGCACAAACTCCAGATGTGTCTCTCAAATTTACAATGGTAAACATCCCTGTACACTTTACTGATCTTTATTTTCATAATGTAGATACACAGATCCAATGATCCTATAGTTCTTAAAAATTATAAGTTTACTTGATAGAACTTAATGTTTTCTGAACTATTTGTAACACATTTAGATGGATTGCTGTATCCATAAATATGACTTGCTCACTTTGCCATCCTGGGATTTTCTCCAGATTGCTAGTATATAGTAACTGGGGAACTGTATTATCTTCTATCACATGTTTCTGAAATACAGTTGAAACGTATTTTCCCCACATAAACTAATCCATAGTTCCCACAACTGGCAAAATATTTTAAGTATCTACACCAAGTAAAGGAGCATGCTAGTGGGTTTGGTTTCAATGTACAGATACAACCATTCAGCATCTGGGCTATATTAAGTATAGGCATATAAATTTATTGTTTTTCAAGAGACAAAGTGATTCTCATAAGCAACTATTTAAGTTAATAAAATGTTACAATGTCAGGAGTAGATATCTAAGCCCGTGAAATTTAGTAGGTTATGAGAAGATCTCTATATTCTGACAAATTCAGGTAAAACTAATCTTTATTCTTATTAAACCAATAAATGATTAAAAGCAAGTTTTTACTGATTTTAAACCTAATGTGTTCATATTGACGCATGGATTCATGCGCAGGGCTACTAGTATAAATATAAAAAGCACAATAGAAAATACTCTTTGTAATCCTAATATATAAAAATCCAGGGGTCGTCATGACTGAAACAACTGGACGGACAACCAAACAGCAGGCTGCGTGGGGCAACCAGGCTGGCAGGGGGGCAGTTGGAGGTGACCAGGCCAGCAGGGGAAGCAGTTAGGGGCAATCAGGCCAGCATGCAGAGACGGTTAGGGGTGATCAGGCTAGTGGGAGTGTGCAGTTAGGGATGATCAGGCAGGCAGGCAGGTGAGCAGTTAGGAGCCAGCAGTCATGAATTATGAGAGGGATGTCCCCAGGATCGGGCCTAAAATGACAGTTGGACATCACCCGAGGGGTCCCAGATTGGAGAGGGTGCAGGCCAGGCTGAGGGAACCCTCCCAGGCACGAATTTCGTGCACTGGGCCTCTAGTTGTTATTATATTTGTACTAGAGTCCCAGTGCACAAAATTCATGCATGAGGAGGTCCCTCAGCCTGGCCTGCACACTTCCACAATCTGGGACCCCTTGGGGGATGTCCAACTCCTGGTTTAGGCCCAATCCCTCAGGGATCCCTGTGGGTTTGGGCCTAAACTAGCCTTCGGACATCCCTCTTACAATTTTGGACCGCTGGCTCCTAACCGCTCGCCTGCCTGCCTGCCTGATCGCCCCTAACCACTCTGCCTGCCTGATCACCCCTAACTGCTTGCCTGCCTGCCTCATCACCCCAAATTGCCTCTGCCTTGGCCCCTACCACCACGGCTTCATTCAGAAGGATGTCTGGAAGGTTCTTTGGCTGTCTGGTCTAATTAGCATATTATGTTTTTATTATTATAGATTATTATAGATGTGTGTGGCAGGCCAGATTTCATTGTCTTTGTTCAAAACTCACAAATATTTGATAATGATTTTTTGGGGGAGGGTGTTAAATGCAAAGCCCATCTTTATTGGCAGGTTCCTCTGCTGAGGCTAACAAGCTCAAGTCTTAATTTTACTTTTACTGTTTTTAAGTTTCTACCTCTTCATCCAAAACACAATATTTCGAAGGGATGTAGATAGCCCCAAGTGAACACCAAAATGGGATTATTATTTTATAGTAGTTATAAATTGAGTTTGAGGGAATACCTACTTTAAGAACACTTAGGTTTTGCCCATTTTTCAAAAAGATTGATTCTCTTTTTTTCACTCATTTTTCTCATGTGAATACACCAATTTTGCTGACAATTAATATTTTATATGGTGAATGAAAGTACCTTTAGGAAGATATAAGGAGCACTAATAGTTGCCATTCACCTTAACAAGAAAACGATGTATTACATTTTAAATGAGACATTAAGAATGATTATAAGGTAATTGTCAAGTAAAACAATAGGACACTATCATTCATTTATTAAAATGGATTTTTAAAAAGCCATTACACACTTTTGTAGAAGATCCTGATCTTATCCGGCCCTCCTCCTAGCTCCAGCTCAAGGAGTCTGTATTCTGCAAGATACCTGGTGTAGAAGAGTCCACATCCACTCTGGAAGGGCAAGGGAGCTCTCTGGAGTCTCTTTCATAAAGGCACTAATCCCATTTTGAGTGTTCCATCCTTATATACTAATCACCTCCCACAGGCCCCACATCCTAAGTCCATTACTTTGGGATTACAATTTCAACGTATGAAATTGGGGAAAATGCAAACGGACAGTTTCTGTCGTTCAGTTTCTTGTGAAGGACTACATCAGTCATTTGACATCAGTAAAGAAATTGTGTTATAAATACCTCATTCTTTTTTTTATTGTTTAAAGTATTACATGTCTTCTTTTTCCCTGATTGAAGCCCCACCCCCCCGCCACTCCCACCCTCGAGGGCAAGCCCCCACTGCCCCAGTGTCTGTGTCCGTTGGTTATGCTAATATGCCTGCATACAAGTCCTTTGGTTGATCTCTAACCCCATTCTGATAAACACAAAATGTATTCTAACATCCCAAGTTACATGCATAGCACCGCCTCCTGTTTGTGTAAGTCAAACTTACTGAGTCATGATATATTGTAGTTAAATTTTTGTTATGACTTTAAAATAATAAAGTGCTATTGCACAATTGCTATGTAGGAGCTCAGTGAGAAGATCAGTCCAGCTTGGTGGTTCTGAGCATGGAATTTGAGGGCAAACTTCCTGAACTTGAACTCTGACCTTGCCATTTAATTATTTGAGTAAATTCTTTGTTATTCAGTTTTCTCATGTGTAATATGGATGAAATGTTACCAACTACCTCACAAGGAATTGAATGAGTTGTATTTCTAAAGTGTTTAGGACAGCCTACAGTATATACTAAATGCTACACGATTTGTAGTGATAATGATGGCTAACTTTTAGTGTTAACTTGAATGGGATAAGACATGCCCAGATAGCTAGTAAAGTAATATTTCTGGGTGTGTCTGGGAAGATGTTTCTGGAAGAAATTAGCATTGAAATCAATAAAGTGAGGAAAGATGATCCATGCTCGCCAATGTCAGTCCAAAGAGAATAAAAAGGTGCAGAAATGGCACATTTTCTCTCTCTTTTTGAATTGAGATGTCCATCTTCTCCTGCCTGCAGACACGGGTGTCCCTGCCTTCACACTCTGGACATGCACCCCATTCTCAGGTCTTCCACCACAGACTGAGAGTTCCCCATTGGCTCCCAAGGTTCTCAGACCTTCAGACTCAAACTCAATTCCACCCCTGGCTTTCCGGTGCTTGCAGCTTGCAGACAGTGCCTTATGGGACTTCTCTCCTTCCATAAACATGTGATCTAATTCCTACAATAAATCTCCTCATATGTATGATTGGCTCTGTTTCACTGGAGAATCTAATACAATGATGATTATTTTTTAATTTATTTGAGTAACTGATCAAATTCCCAAAGGGAATGATACCTAATACTTCCTTATGGCAATGATGCAGAGGTGTGTGTGTGTGTGTGTGTGTGTGTGTGTGTGTGTGTGTGGACTAAGGAATGTCAGAGTGAGGAACAAGCCTGAGGAATTGACCAGGGACAGATCAAAGTTGGTTAGAGTACTTAAAAATTAAATATTAAACATTGAATATGTGATACATAGTCCACAAATAACTTACTCCATAGAGAGGCTAAGATAGCTATACTTACTGATAGGGAAGAAGAGAAATGAACAATTTTTATTTTAAAAATTAGGAAAAAAAATAATGTAGCCACAATATGAAGGTTAAAAGAATGAGGAATGGAAAATCAAAACAAGGGCATTAGAATCATCAGGCAAATGATAAGACCATGAAGGGGGACAAGGACTGAAGTGATAGAGCGGGTGATAGCAGAGGCATTTCAAGAGAGCATCCCTGAGCAGAGTGCATCATACATGCTCACTAAATTTTAGTTG
The DNA here is from genome assembly GCA_025583905.1 of Ia io. Taxonomy (NCBI): domain Eukaryota; kingdom Metazoa; phylum Chordata; class Mammalia; order Chiroptera; family Vespertilionidae; genus Ia; species Ia io. The sequence goes on along the minus strand of JAJQQW010000002.1, from coordinate 17,729,184 downwards.
TCATTATGGGTTGTGAGCATTGACTATCAGAGATGAGAGAGTAAAAAAGACCACCAATAAGTCTGCAGTTTCTTCCTAGGCATCTAGGGGGCAAATGACACCATTAACTTAGAATCTGACCAGAATGTGGGCAGAAGAGAAGCCTTTGCAGGAGAAGGAAGAAGTGAGGCCATAGAGATTGAGGTAACTTTGAAGCCACATGAATTGACATATCACATGTGATTCATTTCCTGGAAGTAGGTCTCTTTAGATAGCTAATTAAATTTAATTTACTTCAATGATCCAAATTACCTTAATTTAGCGATGTGCTGGCAATATAAATCTTCCAGCTGTTTGCTCTTTTGTTAGACAAAATGAACATATTTATGAACTCATTTTAATACAACAAGTACTTATTTTAATGGCATAGAGTACAAAGTGCTATAAAAATCCATCCTGGCCTGGTTGATGTTGCTCAGTGCTTGAGTGTCGACCTGTGAACCAGGCGGTCACTGGTTTGATTCCTGGTCAGGGCACATGCCTGGGTAGTGACCTCGATCCCCAGTGTGGGGCGTGCAGAGGCAGCAGATCAGTGATTCTCTTTCATCATTGATGTTTCTGTCTTTCTCTCTCCCTCTCTCTTCCTCTTTGAAATCAATAAAAATATATTTTTAAAAATCCATCTTGCTTCTGATGGGGGAAGAGAGTTGGACTGCAGAGATAGTCAGGAAGAACATTTCTTTTTACAACAATGCCTTCAAGAATGACTTGGAGCGAACAGGGAGGTCAGAGGTGGTGGAGAGAGAGCTGACCAGACAGGCTTCTAAAGGGCTGTTTGAAATGGAGCGGATAGTAGGAGTATAATGAGGATGATAAAATTTGGTGGTGTCTGCATTTATGTTTGTAGTATATTTTCCTTCCTGTTTTCTCCTTAAATTAAATAAAAGGCAGAATTTCACTTTGATCCACTAAAAAGCTAGCTAATGATTATAATTTAGATGCTGGCGCAGGGCAAACAGCTATTTATACAAATTATTGCCCTAAGCACCTGCTCCAATTTTTCATGTATTATGCTAACAGTGTTTTTTGTCTTAATTAAAAATGTTAATTAGTGGTGATATAAACAGCAAAAGAAGAGCTGGTAACATATGCAAAAGAATTGTATGTGCATAACTTTTTTCAAACTGATGAACTAAGCATGAAAGCAATCTAAAACGCTTAGAAACAGTAGCAAATTCTCAACTGAACCTGAGATTATTCTCTGAGCAGCAGACTAGGTTAACATATGATTGCTCTCTGCTTTCATATGTTTTGCATCTAGCCTAATTATTGCACATTTATGAAGTTTGAACACTGCTGTGTTAATTTCAATGTTGTGAATTTAGATTCCAAACATGCTTTTCCAGCATGTTTTTGCATTTTGATTTTTTTTCTGACCTTATCAACTCATCCCCAAAACATTTCCTAGAAAGTTTAGTAATTTTGATTTTAAAAATTTACCTTGCAAATATTGGCAGGTGTCTACATGACCCATTAATAAGGGATGGGGATTAAAAGGAAGTGGGTGGTGGATGATTTCTAAAGGTATAAATAATCTTTTGTTCCTTGCCTTTGGAAGAAAAAAATCACAACTGACAGAAGCATTGTAATTTTCTATGCAATTCACCTAGAATTAGGGTGATTCTAAGTGAAGAGAATAAATTAGATTTCTTGTATTTCTCTTCAATATTTTAAGACATCTTTCCTTCATTAGGTCACCCTATCAGGATATTTCTGGCTGCTTCATTGCCGTACCAAACAAACAAAGAAATGAAAACAGAACAATTCAGTAAAAAAAAAAAAAAAAAAAAAGTGGGAGTAATAAAACAATGTTCTTGTCTACATAATGCCCAACATATATTTATCATCTATGTATCTGGCATGTCTTTCAAATGAATACATTAAAGTATTTTCCTTATTTCCTTTAGAGGTTTTTTTCTAGCATTTATTACAAGTTTAATAAATATATTAAAATAATAAATATCATAATTTAAGGTTATTTTAATTTTCACTTTGTTTCTTACAGTGATTTAACAGAAAATACAAACTACAGAAATCAATAAACTCCAAATACATTAAGTTAAATTAAGAAATTATTTTATGGGCCCTTTTTTTAAATACATATTTTATTGATTTTTTACAGAGAGGAAGGGAGAGGGATAGAGAGTTAGAAACATCCATCAGCTGCCTCCTGCACACTCCCCACTGGGGATGTGCCGCAACCAAGGTACATGCCCGGAATCAAACCTGGGACCCTTCAGTCCATAGGCCGACGCTCTATCCACTGAGCCAAACTGGTTAGGGCCATAGGCCCTTTTTAAAACAGAAATAGTCAACCTTATTGGAGACAGTGCAGTGTAATGGAATGTATGTTGGAACTTATGAGATCAAGCCCCCAATGCCCTGGTCTTCCTATGGCTGGTTTCTTCTTTCCACTGGTGTCTGCTCAAACATCAAATTCTTACAGAACCTCTCTTCAAAACCTGGTCTCAAGTGGATTCCTCCTGTCTAAACACACATACAGCAGCCTGGCACATACTTGCTATAGTCACTCTGTTTCATTTTACTTTGTATTCCTTTTCAATTCATGAAATTATTATATCTACTTGTTGACTAGTTAAATAACATGAAAAATTTAAGAAAGCAGAGACCCTGTCGGTTCTTTTGACACTTAGCATATTAGGCTTTTATTATATAGGATTATAAATGTGATTTATTACTTAGTTTATATATTAAGCTTTATATCTTGTACACATCATTTATTATTCCATGTATAATGTAAATTTAAATATATATTTAATATAACTGTTTAATGCATGGGGAGAGAAAGAACATTTGAAGTGTAAGGCAGATAGAGCTGGATTGAGGGAAAACATTTTGTCATTAGAGAATGTTATTATTATACCTATAATGCATTATATGAAATAGAAAGCTTGCAAATATGAGAAGATGCCTAATTTTCACTTACATCTGTCTCCTGACTCAAAATATCATTTGTATCAGACAGATTTGGGGGATGACATATTTTTTTTTATTCACCTCATTTTTCAGTAACTCAGGGTGCTGTTTCCTCCTGTATCTCCTGTGATTAAGAATCCAGGCATGGATCCTTTGGTTTTCTATATTTTATGAAAAAATGTTAAGGAAAAGTATGTATATTTTGAGAGAATCTGTGTGTTCTTAGTTGTGTTGGGCTTCCTGGGACACGTGGCCACTGTGAGAGGGGAGTTGGCAGTAGGAGGGGTTTTGAAGCACATCATACTGAATATCGCATTTTCAGTTTATCCTACCTTTTTAGAGCACCAGTAAACAAGGAAGTAGGGAGACAGGGAAAATGAAATGATAGTACCCAATTTAAATGTGAGCAGTGTTATTCTAGCTATAGTTATGAAAATGTAGTTAGGAAAGCAGACAAGAAGAGAAGGCAAATTAACTCCAGAGGAGGGGTGCAGCCTGGGGGGGGACATAATTACATGACATTTGCAAAAGCCACAGAACAAAAGTTCCCACTAGAAAGGCATTTAAAGTGTTTAAATTATTGGATGCAAGTTTCTGCTTAATGATTAAATGTTATTGTGTTATCTCTCTCATGTTTTTTTCTCTCTGTTTTTTATAAAGTGCTACTAGTGTATGTCTATGATCTATCCATTATGCTGTGAGCATATCTAAATCATAGCTTCTAATTTCTTGATAGCACTCCATGGTGCCATCTGAAACATTTTATCTCTCCACTTCCCAGATGATGGACAGTCAATTTGCTTCCCACCCCTTTCCCTGGCTAAGCATATGGCTGCAGTGAGTAACCTTCCACATGTCCCCATATGGTGCTTTCTAGAATGACTGCCAATCCGCACAATCTTACCATCAGTGACAGTCGCATCCCCACTAACACTTGGCATTTTCCATACTTTTGATTATTGACAGTCTAATAGGCTGAGACATATCTTATGGTTATTCAGATTTTTTAACTTACTAATGATTACAAATATTTTTCATATATTCATTTAGCTTCCATAGCTTCCTCTTCTCTACACTGATTTTTTACTTCCTTGCAAACTGTTTTCTACTTTTATTGTCTCTTGATCTGCAGTTCTCTGCCTGTGAAAATCTAGTCATTTCTAGATATCTAGAGTATATTTTCACATCTCATAATATAGTTTAACTTTTACTCTTCTTCCACTCAATGAACAAAACATTAAAATTCTGATGTACTAGTAATCTATTGATTATGTTGGCCTTATTTTGTGATTTTGAATTTTTTTCCATAGTTTAATTTTATTTTTTAGGTGACATCCTATATAATAAAAGCCTAACATGCTAAGTGTCCAGTCGCCCAGTTGTTGGTTCAACCAATCAAAGCAGAATATGCTAATGATATGCTTAGGCCGCTCAACTGCTCCTTATGATGTGCACTAACCACCAGGGGGCAGACAGTCACCTGGCTGACCAGTTACTATGACGTGAACTGACCATCAGGGGTCAGACACTCCGACCAGTACGTTAGCTTGCTGCTGGGGTCCATCTGATCAGGACTGAGCGAGACAGGCCAGACATGCCCTGGAGCCCTCCTGTGGTCCCTCACCAGCTGGCCAACTTCCCTCATCCCTCCCAAGCCCTGATTGTACACCGATGGGGTCCCTTGGCCCGGCCTGCACTCTCTCACAATCAGGGACCCCTCAGGGGATGTCGGAGAGCTGGTTTTGGTCCAATCCCACTCAATGCGGGATCTGCCACCTGGTCGTCAGTGCGCTCCCATAGGGGGAGCACTGCTCAGCCAGAAACTGAGCTCACAACTGGTGAGCGCAGCAGTAGTGGCGGTAGCCTCTCCTGCCTCCACAGAAGTGCTAAGGATGTCCAACTGACGTCTTAGGTCTGCTTCCCAGGGACATCAGTTGGACATCCCCAGAAGACGCCTGGACTGCAAGGCGTCACAGGCTGGGCTGAAGGTTCTCCTCCTGAATGCTCAAATTTGGTGCATCAGGCCTCTAGTTGGTTAATAAGATTATATAGGCTTCAGGTTTAAAATTCTATAATACATCATCTGTATATTGTTTGTTTAAAGCTTCTTCTCTACCCCAGAACAGAAAGGTATTTTGGATGTTTACTGAGTATATGTTAAGTCTTTAATCCAACTCATCCATTTTCACATGTGCTCTTAGAAAGGAATCCAATATTACTTTTCCCAATATGCTCATTCATTTTCTAACAACATACGCTAAACATTCTGAAATTTCCCCAATATATAGTGTTGGTGCCACTTTAGAATATTATAAATATCCACTTGTGCCTCTGTGTGCTGTTAGCTCATTCTTTTTATAACTAGAGGCCTGGTGCATGAATTCGTGCATGTATGGGGTCCTTCAGGGTAGCTTCCTCTCATCCCGGCCCCACTGCATCCAATCAGTCCCAATCTGGAAAGGTTTGCGCTAGCACAGCAGCTCTTGCCAGCTGAGAGCCCTGAGTCTGGCACCCTCCTGAAGGGAGTGGCCTGTGGGATGGATCTGAAACCAGCTCTCCAACATCCCCTGAGGGGTCCTAGATTGTGAGAGGGCACAGGCCAGGCCAAGGGACCCCACCCGTGCATGATTAGGGCCAGGGATGGACTGCAGGAGGGCTCCAGGGTGTCTCTGGCCCCATCTCACCCAGTCCCGATCAGGGCCGATAGGGGCCAGCCAGCCAGGGAGGGACACAGGAGGTTGGCCAGCTGGGGAGGGACCACAGGAGGGTCCTAGGGTGTGTCTGGCCCAACTCCTTCAGCCCCAATGGGCTGGACCCCAGCAGCAAGCTAACCTACCAGTCAGAGCATCTGCCCTTTGGTGGCCAGTGCACATCATAGCGCCTGGTCAACAAGTTGACATTTTGCCCCCTGGTGATCAGTGCATGTCATAGCAAGCAGTGGAGCAGTCTTAGCATATCATTAGCATATTATGCTTTGATTGGTTGAACAGTCGACCACCAGACGACCGACACAGCATATTAGGCTTTTATTATATAGGATAGTTTAGTTCTTTCTTTTTTAGTTAATAATTTACTGTTGTTATTGTTGCTGTTTTTAAATGTTATCATGATTATGAATTTGAAGCATAAAAGTATGTTTTTTGTCTCTGTATGCAAGCCTCCCTCATTATTATTTTCATTTTACAAATTTAATTGACTACCCATTACCTGTATGTATATATGTCTATATATATAAAATTAAGTTTAAAAAGGATCTTCAAATGAAATTATTGTGTTTAGATTGAAATCACAGAGTTCTTTGTGCAGATAAATCATCTTTTTATATTGTTAGGTTATCTTCTTTAAGAGTACAGATTATCTCTCACCCTGATCAGGAATGGAGCCAGCAACCTCTTGGTTCATGGTTTGATGCTCAACCACTGAGCAACACAGGCTGGGCCTCTCCATTTATTTAGATCAGTGGCAATTTTGACCCCTGGAGGACATTATACGGAAATGTTAGTTATTTAATTTTTGGTTATTACAACTGGGGAGATGCTACTGATATCCAGGTAAAGATGCAAAAATCCCTACAATGCACAGGCTGGATTATTATCTGTTCCCAAGGGTCAAAAATGCTGAGGTGGAGAAACCCTGATGTAGATCATTTGTCTCTTCTTTATTAGAGTTCTTTTTTTTTTTTGTCAGTTTCCTCTCTTGTTTTTTGTTTGTTTTTATTAAATGTATTGGGGTGACTTTGGTCAACATAATCATATAGGTTTCAGGTGTGGGTGTCTTTGTTACAAGATCTGCATATTGCACCGTGTGTCCACCACCCAGTTCTAAAGTTGTTTTTCGTGGGGTGCTTATTTTTTCAGTAATATAATTCCCAGATATTTTAATAGTTTTACATGCTGTAATGTATCTTACATTACTCTCATATTATTGTTGCTGTGTAGATATATACTGACTTAAGATTTTACTTCATTTCTGCAGTCTTGCTAAAATGTAATTAGTTATAATAGCACATTGATTTTATTATTTTATTGGATTTTCTAGGCAAAATATTCTATCATACTCAAATAAACTAAACTTCTATTTTGTTTATAAATAACATTGGCTGGGGCCAGAATTACAATGCAGCAGGAGGAATAATATTGGACATTCTTTTCTTATCCCTGATGTTAAAGGAAATGTTTATAAAGTATACTTTTTAAGTGTACTGCTTGATATATGTTTTGGTAAAAAAAAGTTATCTATTATATACTAACTAGAGGCCCAGTGCACGAAATTCGTGCATGGAGGGGGGTTGTCCCTCAGCCCAGCCTGTACCCTCTCCAATCTGGGACCCCTCAAGGGATGTCCCACTGCCCGTTTAGGCCCGATCCCTGGGATCAGGCCTAAACGGGCAGTGGGACATCCCTCTCACAATCCAGGACTGCTGGCTCCCAACTGCTTGCCTGCCTGCCTTCCTGATTGCCCCTAACTGCTTCTGCCTGCCAGCCTGATCACCCCCTAACCACTCTGCTGCCAGCCTGTTTGCTCCCAACTTCCCTCCTCTGCCGGCCTGGTTACCCCTAACTGCCCTCTCCTGCAGGGTTGATCACCTCCAACTGCCCTCTCCTGCTGGTCATCTTGTGGTGGCCATTTTGTGTCCACATGGGGGCAGGATCTTTGACCACATGGGAGGCAGCTATATTGTGTGTTGCAGTGATGATCAATCTGCATATTACTCTTTTATTAGATAGGATAGAGGCCTGGTACAGGGGTGGGGGCCAGCTGGTTTGCCCTGAAGGGCATCCTGGATCAGATGGGGGTTCCCTTGGGGTGTGGGGTGGCCTGAGCCAGCGGCCTGTGGTGGTTTGCAGGCGGGCCACGCCCTCTGGCAACGCAAGTGGAGGCCCTGGTATCTGGAATTTATTTTCCTTCTACAATTGAAACTTTGTAGCCTGGAGCGGAGCCAAGCCTGGGGCTCCCTCCGAGGCAGGTAGCCGTTTGAGTTGGGGCTATAATTGAAACTTTGTTGCCTTAAGCAGGTGGGCCCTGCTAGGGTGTGCAGAAAGCTTTGCTTCCCCTGTTGCCGGCAGCAACCCTGGCCTGCTCTCTCAAGCTCCGTTCTGCCGCCATTTGTTTGAATTTGTTTACCTTCTATAATTGAAACTTTGTAGCTTGAGTGGAGGCTTAGGCCTGGCCAGGGCAGGCAGAAAGCTTGGCTTCCTCTGTTACCTAGGAAACCTTGCTCTCTGTGGCTGTAGCCATATTGGTTTGGGTTAATTTGCATACTCGCTCTGATTGGATGTTGGGAGTGGCTTGTGGGTGTGGCTTGTGGGTGTGTCGGAGGTATGGTCAATTTGCATAGTTGTCTATTATTAGAGAGGATTCTCTATTTTTCTAGTAAGCATTTTTTAAAATCACTAACATATGATAATCCTATATTTATTGTATTTTTCTGAAGTAACTTACAGAACAAGGATTTTCTCCTTTAATCTGTTATTGTGACCAAATAAATTACCATATTGTGAGTTTTTCTGTTACTAAAAAATTTTTACATTCTTATAATTAAGCCTCTTTAATAATAAAGTATGTATTCAATGCACTATTAGAATTTCTCACTTAATAATTTGCTTTGAATTTTAACATCTGCATTCCTCAGTGAATTGGGCCTGTAATTTTGTTGTCGTTTTGTTCTGATCTAGTTTTAGAAACATGATTATAAGGGCCTTATTAAATTAATTGATAAATGAAGTGATTTTTATTTATTTATTTATTTATTATTATTTTTTTTTTAATATATTTTATTGATTTTTCACAGAGAGGAAGAGAGAGGGATAGAGAGTTAGAAACATCGATGAGAGAGAATCATCGATCAGCTGCCTCTTGCACACCCCCTACTGGGGATGTGCCCGCAACCAAGGTACATGCCCTTGACCGGAATTGAACCTGGGACCCTTCAGTCCGCAGGCCGACGCTCTATCCACTGAGCCAAACCGGTTTTGGCTGAAGTGATTTTTAAAAGATTTTTGTACAACTAAAAAATCAAATTAATTGTTCTTGAAGGTTTGATAAATATAACTCTTTTTAAATTTTTTAAGCTGGTTTTGGAGAGAGTGATAGAGAGAGAGAAGCATGGATTTGTTCTTCCACATATTTATGCATTCATTGGTTGATTCTTGTCCGTGCCCTGACCAGGGATGAACCTGCAACCATGGCATACTGGGACAACACTGCAACCAATTGAGCTACCCGGCCAGCGTTGACATAAATATAACTCTTAAAACTATTTATGTTTGAAAAACTTATTAAAATAGATTTTTATTGATTTCAGAGAGAAAGGGATAGAGAAGGAGAGATGGAAACATCAATGATGAGAGAGAATTATTGATTGACTGCCTCTCCTGCATGCCCTAGACTGGGGGTTGAGCTGGCAGCCGGGGCGTATGCCCTGACAGGAATTGAAAGGAGACCTCCTAGTTCATAGTCAGCACTCAACCACTGAGCCACACTGGCAGGGCTATGTTTGAAATTTTTGAATGTAGTTCTTGGATATCTAAATTATTTTCTTTAACATCTATTTATTCATATTCTTTCATGTTCTTCTTAAATATTATATTAATCAGAATCCACAGATTTTGACAATATTTTCATTATTATTCAGTTTTCAATATTTCTACATTTAATTTTTAACCCTACTGTGTTTTTGTAATATGTTATTTTGTTAACAAACATAAGATCTTTAAAGATATTCTGCATTAATTTATAATTTCATTACCTTATGGCATTAAAGAATATTTATATAATCACTACTGTGATAGAAATTATTGCATGGTATAGAGAGGAACAGCAAACAGGTACTGTCATGAGAATGGCTGTATAGTGAACCATCCAAGAAGGCCTATGTTGGTACAGACACTGAAACCGAGAAAGAAAAGTTAAAAAACATACAAATAAAGTCATGTTAAGGACCATTATACCCATAGGGAATAACAAGTTATTAAGTTGGAAAAAACAGATTTTCTTTGAAGAATTCTAAAAAAATATTAATTAGTGACAGCAAAGGGAAGAGAGGAGTGAGATAAAATTGAAAGAAGTTAGCTAATACCATCTGTTGTAGTTCCTGATGCAGTTGTACTAACTGCAGAAGAAGCCATTGAAGAGTCATGTGCTAGCAAAGCTATCAAATGATTTGCATTTCAAACCTTTGTTTTGAATGCGCTTTTGTGAGAAACATGAGGTGCACTGCCCGGGTAGCCCTTTGGGGAAGAGCTCCTGTCTTCTCTGAGTCTCTGTTTTGTGATATGCATCATGTTGTTCATGCTGTTTATGCTGACTTATCATTACTCTACCAGGGAAGGGTAGGTTTTACATAGTCATTGGCATTTAATTACTTTCCTTTTACAAATAAGAAACAGACAATTTATAATTACTTCCTTTTCAAAATTTAATGATATTGTAACATTTTATATCATTGATCTCAGAGCATAATAAATCATATATATATATATATACATATATATACATATATGTATATATATGTATATATATATATATATATATGCCTAATATGCAAAGTGATCCCTCGGGAATTCAACCGAGAGTTTTATCACTTGCTATGATGTATGTTAACCGCCAAGGGGTGGCGCAGAACAAAGGCAGGCCCGGGCCAGCAGCCAGCAGCCAGGGAAGGGAGGCCCCAGCTGGCTGCTGGCAACCATTAGGGACCTTACCCATGCACGAATTTCGTGTACTGAGCCTCTAGTTAAAAATAATATTCATGTTTTTAGCAATATATGTCCTATTAGAATCCTGGTGCTAACAGTATACTTGTCTGGAATTGATCCAAGTCCATGGCTACTTTGCTTGAAAATACTTTATGAAAAACAAAATCAATGCACTGGGAAAAGTCTTGTCAAGAATCAGTAAGTGGCCAGAAAAAAAGCTGCTTCTGAATATCAAAAGCTGAGTGAAAGTAAGCTATGACCTCATGGCAGAGCAAGGAGGTACTAGTAAAAGTGTGGTGATGCAATCTCTGTGTTTTACAAGACATTCTTAATCATTTTTCCATAATATAATGTCAGAGTCATGGCCTTCAAAAATGACTTCCCAGAATTCTTGTTAGGGTCACAAATGTAAGCCAATGCCAATAATATACAACAATCTTTAGCTTCTATAAATATACGGACGTGGAGGAATTACATCATAAAATAAACCCAATGAGCTTAACCTCAAAATAAATACCCATCAGATTTTTTCACTGAAATAACCAATTGCAATGATAAGAGTTGTCATCCTATAACTTTGAACGATCATGGATTGGGTATAGGTCTGAAGAAGGTTTTCAAAAAGAACATAGAATTCCTATCTTCAAGAATATGCATTCTATTATGTAATCTATACATATAAATAGGTAATATGCTAATTTGTCCCTTACAGTGTCCCAGTCACGAACAGTCTGTGGGAAGGGACGGGAGTGGGGACTTCCACCCCCAGCGCTAACATCACGCTACCTGCATGTGTTCCCGCCCAGCGCTGAGGTGAAGCTTCCTGCCTGCATCCCCAGCTAAGGATGTGACATTGCCGGCGTGCATCCCCTTCAGTGCTGATGTAACACTGCGGGGGGCGGGGAGGAGCTGGGCTTGACAGGGGACCTCAGGTCGCACCCCTCATCTGGCAGGGCTTGACGAGGGACCTCAGACCGTGCCCCCCACCCCAGCTCCGGGCTGGCAGACCTCAGGCTGCACCTCCTGCCCCATGGGGCTTGATTGGGTGCCTCAGACCAGACCCCCTGACCCAGCGCTGGACCGGGGTACCTCAGGCTGCACCCCCATGTCCAGCAGGGCTTGACAGGGGCCCTCAGGCCATGCTCCCCACCTCGGCACTGGGTCAGGAGACCTTAGGGCGCACCCCCACCCAAGCATCAAGCCGGGGGACTTCAGGCTGTGTACCCTGCCCGGTAGGGATGGGGGACCTGAGGCTGCACCCTCCACCCGGAAGGGCTTGACAGGGGTGGGGTCAGCTGGGTCTGGGTCTCACCCAATGTGGGTGGGGCCGGCCGCATCTGGGTCTCCTGCGTTTTTGAAGTGTGTGCGGGTGGTAGGCGGGGACTTGACTCTAGGTTCTGTGACATGCCCCAGACTCTGACAGAAGGGAGATTTCATAGACATTTTACTAATTTTCTTTCATCTCTGATACTTCTATTATAGAGAAAGGGCAAATAGCAATATTAAAATATTTCTTCTAATTAATTCCCTTTTAATGTGTATGAATTTCATGCAACAGGCCACTAGTCCTCTCTAATAAAATGGTAATATGCAAATTAACCATCACTCCACTACATAAGCCACGCCCACCAGCCAAGCCAAGCTCACCAGCCAATCAGGGCGAGTATGCAAATTAACCCCAGCCAAGATGGCTACAGCCACAGAGAGCAAGGTTCCCAGGTAACAGAGCAAGCCAAGCTTTCCTTAGCTGTTGCAGGCTAAGCCTCCACTCAAGGTACAAAGTTTCAATTATTGAAGGTAAACAAATTCAAACAAATGGTGGCAGATTGGAGCTTGAGAGAGCAGGCCAGGGTTGCTGGCGGCAACAGGGGAAGCAAAGCTTTCCACACACCCTGGCAGGGCTCACCCACTTAAGGCTACAAAGTTTCAATTGTAGAAGGTGAATTAACTGCAACAGAAAGGCTGCCTCCCTGGAGGGAGCAGCAGGCTTGGCTCCGCTCCAAGCTACAAAGTTTCAATTGTAGAAGGAAAATAAATTCCAGATACCAGGGCCTCCGCTTGGGTCGCCAGGGGGCATGGCCGGCCTGCAAACCACCACAGGCCTCTCGCTCAGGCTGCCCCATGCCCCAAGAGAACCCCACCCTGATCCGGGACACCCTTCAGGGCAAACCAGCTGGCCCCCACCCCTGTACCAGGCCTCTATCCTATCTAATAAAAGAGTAATATGCAGATTGACCATCACTCCAACACACAATATGTCTGCCCCCATGTGGTCAAATGTCCTGCCCCATGTGGACACAAGATGGTCACTACAAGATGGCCAACAGGAGAGGGCAGTTGGGAGGCACCCGGCCTGCAAGGGAGGGCAGTTGGAGGTGATCAACCCTGCAGGAGAGGGCAGTTAGAGGTGACCAGGCCGGCAGAGGAGGGAAGTTGGGGGCAAACAGGCTGGCAGAGGAGCGGTTAAGCATCAACCAGGTTGGCAGCAGAGTGGTTAGGGGATGATCAGGCTGGCAGGCAGAAGCGGTTAGGGGCAATCAGGAAGGCAGGCAGGTGAGCAGTTCGGAGCCAGCAGTCCTGGATTGTGAGAGGAATGTCCGACTGCCCGTTTAGGCCCGATCCTGGGGGATCGGGCCTAAATGGGCAGTCGGACATCCCTCCAGGAGTCCCAGATTGGAGAGGGTACAGGCTGGGCTGAGGGACAACCCCCCTCCATGCACGAATTTCATGCACCAGGCTTCTAGTATGATATAAGAATCATGATATCTGATAGATTGTTACAGAAGTTCTAAGAGAGATACCAAAACCTGTAGAAAACAAAGGGACTCTGACAATGCTTGAGATTATTCTTTAGCTACTTGACATACAACAACTTTTAAACACAGATGACATAGAGATTATCCAACAAATGGACCTGTTCTATGGGGTAAAATAATTACAGTAAAGTGGCTTCCTAGGCAGAGATTTCACATGCAAACCTCCTTGGACCATTTGGAGTCATGTTTCAGTGTTTTGGACAATGAAATGTGGGCAGAACTAATGCATACATCAAGGCATGACTTATAAAACCCCTGAATGATCTCCAGTGTCTCACTCTTCCCCCTTGTTGACTAAATGCTAATGCTGAAGGTTTCTTTCAAGTCATAATTTTGATATGGCAGAGATATGGTGAGTTCCTAAGTGACAGTGTGGAAGAGGTTTAGTACATTGTATCATAGAAACAAATAAAGCTTGCTGGTTATTACATTGTGTGTTTATCATAGGGCTGCACACTTGAAACCTATAAAATTTTATTAACCAATGTCACCCCAATAAATTTAAAAAAAATTAAAACCTCACTAGGTTATTACGATTAAGGTAAAAATAAATTTTCAAGTAATTCTACCTGTGTATGAATATATGCGTATATACATGGATATTGTATCAGTGTATATAAAAGACCTGATGCATTCTTCCTCAATTGCCTCAAATTAACTTTTTTGTGAAGATCATTTAAGTTTAAATCCTGCAGAGAACTTTAACATACCTTAGAATGAGAAAAAGCTACACTTTCCCACTTGCTTTTATCTTTCTCTTGTTGTCATCCACCCTTCCCTCCCTTTATAACACATCTTGCTAATTCAGAGAATTAGAAATACTTTAGAATATAAACCTTTTTATTTACCTCTTCATTTTCAATGACTACCATAGTGTCTAGTCCAGGGGTCCTCAAACTTTAAACAGGGGGCCAGTTCACTGTCCCTCAGACCGTTGGAGGGCTGGACTATAGTTTAAAAAAAAACTATGAACAAATTCCTATGCACACTGCACATATCTTATTTTGAAGTAAAAAAACAAAATGGCAAAAACACCCACATGTGGCCCGCGGGCCATAGTTTGAGGATGCCTGGTCTAGTGCCTAGTAGTTTAATAAATATTTTAATTAAATGAATGAATGTGCGAATAAATGAAGAAATAAATCATGAATCTACTTTAGCTACCTTTCTATTTGTTCCCATCCATCTCTGCCTGCTTCTTGACATTTTCTGCACCCTGAGGATTGCACAGATCTGCCTGAAAGGTTACTAGCAGTGTTCTTCACACTGGCAGAAGGGAGCCATGTCTCAAAGTGTGAACTCTTTAAGAAGGCCTAACAAATTCACCCTTCAATTCAACTGTTTTCATGCCCCCTTTCTATATACGAATCTTTCTGCTTCTAAGACTCTTGGAAGCAATCATTTCTTTCTCTTAGGGTTATAGGCAGTCCAGTAAGCTCAGCTAATACTAGTAGCATAGAAAGCTAGAAGAGGTGCAAGTGTTCACTGACTTTGAACTTGCCAGAAGGGAAAATACAATTACTGTGTCTGCCTATTTTCAGTTATGTATAATAAATCCTAAAACTTCTTAGGAAGACTCAATTGTTATATCCTCCTAATGATATAGCAATTTTAAAAAAAATCAGGGCAATTGTTTTTATAAGGCCTTGGTATATGATGCTTATAATATACTAGTAGCCCTGTGCACAAATCCATGCACCAGTAAGTTGCTGCAACCCTCCCGTAGCTCTCTGACCACTGCCCTGCCCTACTATAACTCCCCCTGCCCCCCCTCATAGCTTGCTGCCCTACCCCCTCCTGTAGCTCTCTGCCACCTGCTTGTAGTTCGCTGCCCCACCCTCCTGCAGATCCATGATCCGGTCATTACGCGATCAGTCATTACACCTCACGGCGTAACGGATAATTAGCATATTCCTCTCTTATTATTTAGGATGTCGATGGATTACACAAAAAAATAAAATCATAATGGACCACTTCAGAGCAGGGATCAATCTCTTCTTGACCTTTCAGTGAAGATCAAGTACAGAACAGGCAATGGCAGGCCATTTCTGTAAAGGAAAGATACAAAATATTTTGGACTTTATAGATCCTAATGTCTTTGTCACAACAACTCAGTGCAAAAGCACCCGAAATGGAAATGCACATATTCGGCTATGTTTCAATGAAACTTTATTTATAAAAATAGGCAGTAAATTGATTTGTTTCATGGCCACAATTTGTCAATCCCTGTTCTGGATCATTTTTTAACATTATAAAATAGTAATTATTGGGTATAATTTATGACAAGTAAAATATCTGACCTTAAGGGTTAAATATATTAGGTTTAATTCATGCGAATAGATTTTGTTGTATCAGTAGTTTCAGGCAAACATTTATTATTCACAAGATGTTCTGACAAGTAGAAAGAAAATGAAAACTATGTAAGGTTTTACTATATTAACAGTATATGGGTGAGGTGATCAAATCATACATAGACATCCTGGAAGATAAAGCACAGGGTCTAACTGACAACATTTTGTTCCAGCCTTCATGTTGTTTGTCCTGATTCCAAAACCTTATACATGTTAATGTTATTATAGGGAGAAAAGTTTCAGGCAAATGAGGTATCAATTAAAAACAAAGAAATGTGTGGTCTGACAAATTCTACCTGGGGATAGTTTTGTGAATTTGTTTCAAGGGGTTATTGAAGTGGAGAAAGTATATTATAAAAAGAAGACAAGTTGTAAATAAAAAACGTTGAACTTAGCATGTGAGTTTATGAACATCATTGGCAGACCCTTGATGTGGTCCTCAGATGGCCAGTTCAAACTAGTTATCATACATTCACTTTGCTTCAACATGGTAACTTTACTACACGAGGGTCATTCTCTCAGTCTGGTGGCATTTGTGAATTAGCTCATTGAGATATTAGCAATAGTGAAAGCTTGCTACCTTGATGTTTGTCCTGCCTATTGCTGCTACCAGGGAAGGTCAAGTCATCCCAATGAATTTCAGATAGGTTGAATAGGGAATCAACAGTAAATAATTAGCTTGACATTTAGAGTTGTAAATCTCTGCTTGTCATCCAGTTACTCTGCATTAATCTGAGATGAGAAGTCACTAGGATACAAATCCAAAGAGAATAAATTGCTAAAGGGGTTAGGTTTGTGATTAATGGTGAGAGAGAACACTATTAATATCTGTCTTCTTGAGTGCCTATGCTACCTTTTCTTCCAAGAGACAGTAAAAAGCTCTTGCCTGCTAAGTTTTGCTTTATATAGTGAAGATTAAATCAAGGTTCATTTCAGGTCAGACAGAGTTCCTCCTTGATAACCTATCATGAATCTTGAAGACAGGATAAGATTATTTCCCTCAGAAATAATATGATGATTTCTCCTCTCAAAATCCCGTGTTGTATCAAAATCTCATTCAGGAAGTGGCATGCTACAGTGGGAAGAGTACTGCATTGATAATCATAAAAAATATATTCTTCCCTATCTCTCCCTTTTACTGTGGAATCCTATATAATAAAAGCCTAGGTGGCATCATGCCCTTGTGCGATGTCATCACAAGATGGCCACCACAAGATGGCCGGCAGGGGAGGGCAGTTGTGGGCGATTGGGTCAGCAGGGGATCAGGCCTAAACCAGCAGTTGGACATCCCCCAAGGGGTCCCAGATTGGAGAGGGTGCAGGCCCGGCTGAGGGGCACCCCTCCTGTGTACAAATTTCATACACCGGGCCTTTAGTCTTGTAATAAAAGAGCCTTAGTCTCTCATTGACTAAGTCAGCCAACTTTTCTTTGTGCCTTCTATGTCCTGGGCAATGTGTCTTAGTCACTGCTTTCAAGAAACTAAATATCAAGTAAAGAACATAAGTATAAGTGATTATTTTTGTTTTTTAAATATTTTTTATTGATTTTTAGAGATAGAGGAAGGGAGAGAGGCTGGGAGAGAGAGAGAAAGAAAGAGAAACATTGATGTGTGAGTGTAACATCGATCAATTGCCTCCTGCACACCCCATATCAGGGATTGAATCTGCATCCTAGGCATGTGCCCTGACTAGGAATCAAACCAGCAAAATTTTGTTGCACAGGATGATTCCCCACCACGTTAGCCACAATGGCCAGGACATATTTGTGATATTTTTAATTCAAATTATTATTAGACTATGATGATATTCCATGACTTCGCTGTATGGTATTTTCTTTCTGTCTTTATTTATGGATCTTAAAAGTGTTATAAAAACTCAGATGAGTTTAGATTAGAAAGAAACATGATTTTGAAAGGAAAATTATGATGTAGCTGACTTCACATAAAATCAGATGAAACAAATGTGTTGCCTTCAACAAAAAGAATGGTATCATTATGGCAAGAATTCAAAATTAAATTGCACTGAAAAATGAACAAAACTCACCGTGAAAAGCAGGTTGAAAGGGATAAGCTTATGTTTTTAGGAGTAAAAGATGGTTTTATGGCAAAAATATATACGTAGAGGAAAATTATTTGTCACAACTTTGCTAAGCTATTGTTTATTATTTCTATTATAAAATATGTTTCCTAGTTGAAATGATCTTACAAACACAATATATAGAAATACCTGAAAGACAAAGCATTGCATCTATGTTTTATTCCACTTTCATGGCCAGAAACTTGTAGTGTTCTGTCATTTTTTAAGAGAATGAGAAATGAAGCATACAACATGTTTTTTTTAAAGAATCAAATACATATATGCTTGGTAGCCCCACAAAATAATTGCATATAGTTCTTGATTATGCCCCAATTTTATCTCTCTGTAGCATTGACACTGACAAACTAAAAACACACAAGTCCTAAAAATGAGTAATTCTTTGCTTTAGTTTTTTTGTTTGTTTGTTTTGTTTTATTTTTTTACTTTTTAAGTATGTGTTTCTATCCTGGTTTGAGACCTTAAAAAGTTGTAGGAATTTTATACAAGTTAATCTGAAAGTATAGCTGTAGTTAGAAACACTGAGTTACTTCAGGGAAATTGGGTATGAAATGAGATTCTCCTATAGTTGTCATTATTTATGGGCTAACAACATATGTTGTGTAGACATAGATAATATGTATACAAAAGCACTGATTTAATCCAAAATGTGTTGTTCTATTATCAGTTCTAATTAGGGTTTATAGAGATTTAATAAAAAATAAAATATTGTCTTTCAATTTATAACAATGATCTATAGATATAGTTGTAAAATTATGTTTTCCCTTCAAATTATTTACACATTTACATTGGATTATTTTTAAAACAGTATAGTATAATAGAAAAACTATGGGAATGGGAAGCTATCTGTGGTTAAATAGATAGAAAAAGCATGATATTGTTGTAAGGTACATTTTACATCTACTAATAACCTTTAAACAGGAATAAAAGTTGAAGTAGTAGAGTTTTATATCAAGGACTGAAAAATACCCACTTATTTGATTAGTTATAATAATAAACATTCCATCATTCATTCGTTTCTACATTATTATGTGTTTCTATACACCATTCTCCATGCTTTTAGAGTTACATTCAGAAACACAAGACTCCTGATTTTCTTTTTTATGTAATGTGATTATGTGTTTTCCTAAAATATTATCATACAGCATATTTATCAAATTACATTTCATGAAAAAATTTTGGAAAATTCACTATTTGCCACGACCCGGGGAGGAAGAGACATATTTCTTGCCAAGGAAGTCCCAACTTGATAAGAGAAAGAGACACCTTGGGAATGAATTCAAGATAGGCCTATAATTCCAATGACCCAATTTTAATATATGGTGTTTTGTATGTCAAACTGACATCTTGTCCTTTGTATATGTGCTAATGTTGATTTTATGACTACTGTTAAAACACATTTTCAATTATTAAAATTCATAACATGATTTCAATTAGAAAAAAAAGTTAGGGCTATAATATTTAAGGGTGTTGGGATGACTAAACCTCCTTAGTTTTAAAATTAAAGAACACTTTATACCTCAATTTATTAAGACTGTCTTATGCATCAGGAATTCTATTAGCATGTTTAATACATAATCTCTCTTAATCTTTAAAGCCATGTGAACAATGAATGATTACACCCATTTTATAGACAAGTAAAGCAATATTTAAAGATCTATAGTGGCTTAACTAAGGTTTCACAGGCAGTTAAGGACAGAGTTGGAATTTGTGCTCTGGGTTATCCTGACAATAAAGCTTATGCTCACAAAATTTATTCATTGATTACTCTCTCTCAGTTTTGTGTGTGTGTGTGTGTGGGGGGGGTGGATTTAAATGTCTGGTGAAAGCAATGTCTGACTCTCTGCTGTATAGTGAGGTAGTAGCATATATCATCTCCTAGGATAGGACTGCCTCTGGGACAGATGCAGAGAAATAATTGTGTACAAAATTGTCTGTACAAAACTGAAAATCGTCCTCTGAAAGAAGAAACCTAAACTCAAATACAGGTGTGAGAGCTTCCCGACCTGTCTGATGAAACCATGTTCTTAGTCAAGAGTGTTGAGGGAGTGGTTAAACCACAGCCAGTTGGAACTGTGTCTGAACAGGTGCAGCCGCCAATAGCCTGAAAACGAACAGGACTCATTTCAGAAGTTTTTTATTATCCTAAATTCAGGTCCTTTCCAAAGGAGCTTTTCTGATTCAAATGCCTAGTGCCATAGACATAAACAATGCAAGTGGCACACAGAAAAGGCCACTTTTGTAGAACTGGAGTAGTTTCATTTGCTCACAGATAATTATTAATTATTTCAAATAACAAACTGGAAAGATAAAACAAGTTTTCATCTGTGACAAGTTTGCTTCCTATCCCTTCTTATGATCTTTTGCAAGTTATTGCCTCTATAACATCACAGGGTCAGTGTCTAAAAGTAAATTGAAATTGCCAATGGCTTCCTTCCTTTTAAATATAAATGTCTGGGTCAATGTATTATCCACCAGAATCAGGAAATTTGAGTCCTTGTACAAATCACCACGTTTGTTCTTGGAAAAGGAATAAAGTTTCTCTGATGTCAGTGATTTTATTTCCTGTTCATGATTCTAACAATGATAAGGGTTTATCCAAATGGATCAGACACTGCAATGACAAGGGAGAGAAAAACAAATCCTGCCAATAACTTTACCTCTAACAGCAGGCTTCAAACACACTACACACTGAAGCTGGTGGAGAAGGATTTCGCTTGTCTGATGGATTCAGCAGACTTTCTTTAAATGTTGCACCCAGACACTCTACACTCTCTAAATTATTATGTAGGTCCAGAGAAAATTAAATATCTTGTTTTGACTTTCTTTGCAGTCCAGTCTCAATTCTCAGGCTAAACACTTTGTGAAATGCCGGCAGCCTGCGTGTGTGTGTGTGCGCACGTGCGTGCACACACACACGAAAGATAACTAATGTTAAATTAGTGGAACCAAAAAGAAACACAGAGTGGTAGATTTATATTTTAATCCATTACATACTTTAACTTGAGCTTCTGAAGATCAATGGACTTCCTGCTGCTGCAGAAAATATGAGCTATCTAAATATATAAAAGGCTAATATGCTAAGTGTCCGACCATCTCACCGGTTGCTGATGTGCACTGACTACCAGGGGGCAGGTGATCAATACAGAAGCTGCCGTGATGTGCACTGGACATTTACAGAAAAACAGCACCACAGACCTGGTGCCCACAAAGCAACACTCGGCTTCCCCCAACACAGGCCCCGCCACCACACCAGAGCGACAGCCCAACAAATCACAGCTGACACTGCTGAGACCCCATGGTGCAAAATGCAGCCCACAGCCCAGCCCAGCCCAGAAATGGTGGCTGTGGGCTCCAGGTAATGATGTCACATACCAACGCCTGACATCCTCTTCCTAGCAACTAGCCTCCTTGCAGTTTCTTCAGCCCAGGAACACGACTTGTTTTGGAGCCAGGTGGGAACATTTTACACTTTAACCAAGTGTCTGTGAAATGTTTTCCCATGCCTGATCTCATTTGATCCTCAGAAGTCCTGGAGTAGGTAGATAGGAGACTCGGTGGAATCCTATTTTCTTTTCATTAGCCAGAAAACAGAGATTTAGAAAGCTTAGAAACTTGACCCGACTGAAAAGAAGTAAGAAATGGTGGACCTTGAAATTGACTTCAGGTTTTCTCACTGTGGAGAATATAGTCAAACACTGCTGCAGTTAAATATTTTACCTTTTGTTCTCCCTGTGTGATCTACAATAATAATCCGCTTTGTGTTGATATTTATTGCTGTGTTGCTGACAATTACCTGAAAGAGAAGTTGGGGTGCTTCACTGGGCTGGAAAAAGTTTAGCTACATCAGAAAGCAGGTCTAATTAAGCAAGTTTATTCTATATATATAAAAGGCTAAGTTGACTCGCACATGTGTGATACATATAAATCTCTCTGGTGCCAATTGCATGCATGTGTTTCGATCTGTCATTGTTGATCTAGAATTTGGTTGACACTTCTATTATAGAGAAAGGGCGAATAGCAATATTAAAATATTTCTTCTAATTCATTTCCTTTCAAAGTGCATGAATTCATGCACCGGGCCACTAGTTGAATGTAAATGTAAATGGGTAAATTTCTTGGGAATTACCATAACCCAATAAGGGAAATACCTATAAATTCAAGGATATTTTAAAGTGGCTTTTTTTGGACACACTGTTACACCATTAGAACATTGTTATTTCCTTCCAGGATAATTATTTTTTGCTGTTTTTTACAACCCCATACTTTTGATAGTTTTTAAATAATCTAAATAACTTCATAAATCCTACATGAAAAATCAAAATATTTAGCATGATATACAAGTTTAAGTTTACTGATCTTTTTGGTTGAATGGATTAGTGGAAAGAGTTTGAATCTTTAAGTCAGACAGACTTAGGTTTAACTTTAGTGGTAATACTTAATGAATATTGATTTTTTAAAAAGTGACTTATAGTCCTTGGGTCTTAAGGTCCTTATTTACAATACAGACTTCAAAAGTCTCTGCATAAGACTCTTGTAGATGATAAACCTCACACCAATGCAGTGCAGCTTTAAAATTGCTTACTTTTCCTTGCTACTATATTGCCCCTACTCCCAGATTTACGTATTTATCTTTTTTAGTTTCAACTCCTAGACTCCAATGCTCTTGCTCTACACTCCAACAAATAGTAAACTACATTTTCATAAACATACTAAATGTATCTATATCTCTCTGAGTTACCCCACTTTCTTCCTTTGGTGAAATAGCTTTCACTACCTACTAACCTCTACTTTTCCCAATGCCAAGCTCAAATGTCAGTGCTTCAATGAAATCTTTCTTGAACCATAAAAACTTAAGTGATATTTCCCTTTTCATGTTCTCATAGCATTTTGAAATACCTCTATTATCCCACTTAAGGTGTTTTATTTTTATTTTTATTCCCTAATCTCCAGTTATAATGTGAATTTTAAAACACATAAGAACAGGATTTTAGTAATATTTTTCTCTTACCAATCAGAACATCCTTTGTGCTAAGAAGAGACTCTATTTTGTGTTCTTGTACACTAAATAACAGTTATTGAGAATAAACTAATCATTTCAAACAAATGATTACCCATAATTTATGTGGATCCTCAGTGTTACAGTCCTTTTTAAAATAATTCTTTTATATTAAGACATCACTAGAAAAATGTACCAAGAAATAAAAAATATTTACTTAAGTTTGCTTCTGCATTTCCTATGTTTAATGGTGAAAATATAGCTCTTAGCTTTAAATAGATAGCATCAATACTAAAATTTTCTATTAATAGTATAACCAATTTATATCTGAAAAAATTAATTACCTTTTGAATTTTATTATATGTAATTATGATATCAGTTGGTGTTTTGTTCCTAATATATTACTTAGCAACATTTGTATCAGAAGGGCTGTCAAGTCTCAGAAGACCATCCTTGGTTCTAACAACTGAAAGTAAAGGTTTAACAAAATCCTTTTCTGCCTGGATATTTATCCTTTGGTTAACTTCCTAATCCCTGGAAACAGATAAAGATGTGTTGTGTCACTTATGTTACTAGGCAATATAGTTTATGATAAAAGCTACACCACCACTGGGAGAACTTAAGCCCCTGGCAGGGTCTCTCCTTGTTTTGCATTCCTCTGAGTGGTGACTCATAAATGAGGAGGTACATGTCTCAAGGGAACATTGGAAGCTATGATCATTGAGTTGTTCCAAGACATACCACCCTTTATGGTATACTAGAGGCCCGGTGCATGAATTTGTGCATGAGTGGGATCCCTAGGCCTGGCCGGTGATCAGGGCCAATTGGGGCCAGTCTGATTGGGGCCAGGCTGATAGGAGCCAGGCTGATTGGGGCCTGCTGGCTGGGGGGGGGGGGGGGGGGGGGGGGGGGCGGAGAGACCGCAAGAGGTTGGCAGCCAGACCCAAGGAGGGAGCTAGCCCTCAGCCCCCCGGGAAAGGGACCGCATCTGCCATCAGCCACCCCTGGTTGCCTGTCTCAGCCTAGGATCCAAAGGCACTGGCAGGGTCGGGAGAGGAGGTGACAGTCGCTGGGCCGGGTCGGGTGCAGAAGGAACGGATGCCGGAAGCCGTGAGAGGTTGGCCGGCCAGGGGGAGGGACTACAGGTGGTTGTCCGGCCCTAGGAGGTTGGCTGTGGGAACGCACTGACCACCAGGGGGCAGCTCCTGCATTGAGCATCTGTTCCCTGGTGGTCAGTGTGCATCATAGCGACTGGTCGACCGGTCCTTCCAGTTGTTCGGTCATAACAGTTGGTTAGGCTTTTATATATATAGATGAGGCTCTTAAGCCAGAGTGGCTTCCATGCCCACCAGTGGATTTTAGTCTTTTTACCTCAGCCATGGCCTGTAGAGAAGGTGACTTGGCAGACGTATGCCTTGCTGGGCATTGCAGGACCTCTCCAACCTCTACTGAGACTTTTCTCTCCCCAGTGTCTGCCTGCAAAATGACTGCTTTAATGTGTGGAACTGCTTGCCTGTTTTCAGTAGCTTTCAAAGCCTACAACTGGTCTTGTCAGTGCTATGAGCTGAGTGAGACAAACCAGTCCCAAGAGCAGCACTCAGACAAGCTAGAGCCCTGGGAACATGGCCCACTCTTTTGTGTCCATCCTGAAGGAGGATCCCATATAGCATGTTTCCTCCTGGTTGCTCTGCTACGCTGCATATAGAGAGAGCCGTGAATGGGTGTGCCAAATGCAGATAATATTCCTGGACTCCCTTCTTGGTTTTATAATTGCCTGGGCACTGTGGCTTCTCAGTAGGTCTCTACAGTTCTCACAGAGCAATTCTGGTCCATGTACTGTTGTCAATTAGCATCCTTTATCCAGGAAGAAGGTAGACCAGTCACGTTTAATTGGTTTTGCTTTGGGTTTTGTTGTTGTTGTTAAATATGATTTTCAATATGATTGTGTTAACATAAACATTTTAAAAATTCTGTGCTTAGAATATTTTAAATGAGTAGGTTTCATTTGTAAACTTTTTCTTTTCTTCTATAGGACCTCCATTGTTCTTTCATATATGTTATCAATACAATATAGACAATAATACGTTGCCATACTCAAGAGTATCATTTGGCATGTTAACGACTTTTGCAAAGAATGTCATCTCAATGAGTTAAATATATGAGACATTGAGGAGCTAGCCAGAGCTGACTCTTGAATCAGTAAGAATCTATCCTTACACACACCTCCTTGCCTAGCTTCTTCCCCTATCCTCTCCTGCTTCACAGACTTTTACGGTCTTGAAAGTGTGCTCCCCCTTGCCTGGCTGAGTCATGCTGACATGGCTCAATGGTTGAGCATCAACCTATGAACCAGAAGATCACAGTTTGATTCCCTGTAGGGGCACATGCCTGGGTTGCTGGCTTGATCCCCAATGGGGGGCATGCAGGAGACAGCTTATCTCTGTCATCATTAATGTTTCTAGCTCTCTCTCTCTCTTCTTTCCTCTCTGAAATCAATAAAAATATATTTTAAAAAAACAACAACACAACAAAATGAGCTGCCTTAACAAAACCACCTGCACAATAATCTCCATCTTCAATATCTGGCTCTGTTTCTCAGAAAACTGACTTGGACATTAACCTTAATATGGACAAATAAAGTTCAAAGTGACATGAGAGCTCACAAAATTGGGAATGGTTTTTGCCTTTTTTGAGAAAAGGTGGATAAAGGCTCTATAAATATTTGATTCAGTACTTGATTTAACCATTTGGAAGATATTACCTAAAAATAATATTTTAAAAATTATAGAGCTAGCAAAAATATTACATTTACATTTAGGTGAAAGCAGTAAGTTGTGTGGGTCTGGAAATAACATGGTAGGAAGCAGTGGGGAGTGACAACAGGGAATGGAAGTTAAGGAGAAGCTTGTGAACCGGAACTGACATAGAGCAGAGACTTAGAAACTGTTCAGGTTCTTATTGACATGATTAAGTTTTTAAATTAGAACACTATCTTGGCTGCACCTTTCTGCTCTGGTTAGAGAGTTTCCAGAAATATTGACATTCTAATTCAGAAACAACCTTGCCCTGAAACTGCCATTGGCAATATCGTTAAAAGTCTTGTTTTCAACATTTCTATTTCTTGTTTAATAGAATTTGTTCATTCCATGCCTCATGCTTCTCCCATACATACCATTCTCTGTCTTCAAGGAAGGGGTTTTTGCAGTTTACATTTTCTTTTTTTTAAAAAAACAACAACAGTAGTCCCAGTGTCTCAGATCTCATACATTGCACACTAAGCAATAAATAGCAAATGTTATAGGTTTTGCAAATATTTTGAGGGCTTTAAATTAAAGTACATCTTTAAGAGACTGCAGT
The DNA here is from genome assembly GCA_025583905.1 of Ia io. Taxonomy (NCBI): domain Eukaryota; kingdom Metazoa; phylum Chordata; class Mammalia; order Chiroptera; family Vespertilionidae; genus Ia; species Ia io. The sequence goes on along the minus strand of JAJQQW010000002.1, from coordinate 17,702,895 downwards.
AAAGTAGTTCTTATACCATCCCAAAAATGTATTTTAAGAATCAAAACTATTGGAGCAAGAATTAAAGATATCAATTAGCTATATAGAGTCTACCAGAATTATACTTGCCAACAAAAAACGGTCATTTTTTTCTCCCCCTAGCCTTTAAAATATATGAGTATTTTTCACATCAATTTTTCATTGGGGACTCCAAGTTCCAGACTTGTATTCCACTCTCCCAAGTGAGAATTAAAAGTCCCCAAAAGGCATATCTCAATAGCTGAGAGTTTTACAGGCTTGCTTCATGTTTAACATTGCAAAGACTATGAGTTACTGACTTTCACCAACCTTAAGAGCTTTCTGAGCAATAAAGCTCTTTCAACTTCTCTTAATAAAAACAAAACAAATATCATGTCTCCATTTGTCCTCTACTTTCCTGATGACTCATTTAATATGCCTGACTACTTCTACTATTTTTTACAGTAATTATTCAAAATGCCTAACATGTATGTGTTTAAATTATCTTGGAGATTGTCTAGCAGCCATTCTAGAGACAATGTAAGTGCCTCTACTCCAATTACATACAATATGTGTGTGCGTGAAATTGAGTGTGTTCATGGTATGGTTGTGCTTATGGTTATTTTATTGCTGTAGAAATACCTTAGTAGTCAAAAATAATTTGTCTAAACTAGTTAAAAGCATAGATTTAAAAATAATTAAGTAGAAAATATAGAGGTTGGCTTTGGATTACACCTTTATTGTAAAAAAAAAAAAGAAAGAAAATTATGAACAAATTAGAATTGAAATCAGGTAAAACTCTGAAGAAAGAAATACTTTTTTTCTGATTTATAATTTCTGCCTTTTTCCTTTCCAAGTACATAAGCTTTCTCTCAGTGAACGGCCTCTGAACATATCTCAGGTATTGCCTGTCCAAATGAGAGTAATTAAAAAAAGGTTATCATCATCTGAATAGTAATTACCATATTTGTTTGCTTCCAGAGCTATTATAAAAACAGATATATGAAAAGTTCCAAAAGGAAATGCATTTCACTGAGAGAGATGTAAGAACTAGGGCATCTTCTTTAAGTTAACATGTTGATATTGAAAGAATAATAAGAAAATGCAAAATAAGAAGCCTGTCATATTTTAATTGACTAAAAAGAGTTTCAAACACTTCAGTAGTTGCCCTCAATATTTAATGCTCTCCTTTTCCACAAAAGTATTTGCTGTCTATGAAAAATCTATATCATCAGAAAATTATACATTATGGTCAAGATGGCTTGCAATACATATTCTACTTTATAAAATGTTCTATTGCAAATTGGTTATGACATTTCTTGGAATAATCATTACCTTTTTTGCAAGTTTAAGGATCAAGAATACTCTAATTTCTTAGAAAATGATAATCTATGTAATCCTATATAATAAAAGGCTAATATGCAAATCGACCAAACAGTGGAACAACCAGTCTCTACTACATGCACTGACAATCAGGGGGCAGATGCTCAACACAAGAGCTGCCCCCTGGTGGTCAGTGCACTCCCACAGGTGGAGTGCTGCTCAGCCAGAAGCCATGCTCAGAGCTGGCGAGTCCAGCGGCGTTGGTGGGGAGCCTCTCCCACCTCCATAGCAGTGCTAAGGATGTCTGACTGATGGCTTAGGCCCGCTTCCCTAAGTCATTAGTCGGATATCCCCCAAGGACTCCCAGACTGTGAGAGGGTGCAGGCCGGGCTGAGGGACCCCTTCCCCCCCCCACACACACACACAGTGCACGAATGCTGTGCACCGGTCCTCTAGTATTAACATATAAGTGATTTTTTAATGGTCACATAAATTACTTTTTCAGTGAACTGTAATTAGAAAAAAGTACTAACATTCAAGATAGGGGAACTATATATATAATTGGATCAGAAGCTTTAATTATGAAATGGCATTTTTTTCCTCACATTATAAAGTTGTTTGAATCATAAGATACAGTGTCAAAGTTTTCAGGTATTATTGTTGGTAACTGGTGTGTTAGTCTGCTAGGGCTGCAAACAAATGACAACAGAGTGGCTAAAACACCAAACATTTGTCTCCCACTTTGGGAGACTAGAATTCCCAGTTCAAGATGTAGGTCGGGTAGGTTCCTTCTGAGGCTGTGAGAGATGTTCCACTCCCAGCCTGCTCCTTGCTTTCTGGAGTGCTGTCTTCTCTAGATTCTTTACCTCAGTCTGCCCCCCATGGGTACCTATCTTCACTTTCCCTTTTCACAAGAAAACTTGTCCTTTTGGTTTCGAAACTAATGACTTAGTTTCAATTTGATTACCTCTTTAAAGACCTTATCTATTAGTAAGGTCACTGTTTTTTGTGGGTTTTTTAAACTTAATTATTTATTTTCTCTAATTTTAAAAATTTATTTTATTCTTTATTTACATCACCATTTATCCCCTTTATGCCCTCTTCCACCTCCATCCCCTTTCTCGCCCCTCATCCTCCACCCCCACAATCACCACACTGTTATCCATGTCCATGAGTTCTTGAAGACTTCAACTTATGAATGGAAGGAACACAATTCAACTCTAGCATTTAAAATTTTGTGTAACTAAGAGAAGGTATCATATAAGTCATCCTTTCTTTCAAATTAATTGTATTTTTAGCAGCCTAAATATATAATACTCTATGATATGATATGGCAGAGTGGCTAAAATGTTATTGACAGAGGGACTGGGCAAAATTGAAAAAACTAGGGGATAAAATACTGCTAATAAAAATTATGATTTAGGCTTTAAAAATCTCATTTTTACTGGTTAAAGAAATTTTAATTTGTTTATGAATTTATTCAAAAAAGAAAAGCAAAATTAAAACAATTTATTTATGGAATATTCCCCTTGATTCAGCTTGGTAATTATTATTTTTTAAATATCTAGCATAGTTTTAAATGAATGTATTTTCAACCTATCATATAAATGTAAAACTAAAGGTTTGTTATTAACATTTCATTTTAAGAAGTGATTTGTATTGTGACAAATCATTGCATGTATCAAATTTTATCATAATAGTTCTTAGACCAGCTATCTGAATTCATTTTAAATCTGTTTATAATTAAATGTTTTTACAATAAAATTAAAGTAACTATAATAGTTTTGGTATTTTACTATAAGTATTACATGTCCAAAGTCATACTTTTCCATAGTTATACATTATGCATTCACTAGACTTATCCTTCATGTTTAATTGGAAATTGAAAATATGCTTTTTTTTTTTTGCTGTCAGTGAAATTCTCTTTATATCGTACAAATCAAATGTTTAGTCTGACAAAGAAAAATAATGCTAGACAAGGAATGTCACATAGATATGCCATTAAATGAGACATTATGTAATTCAACCTTGATAAAGGGATTTATGCAAAATTCATAACCTCCATTTGAGCCAAGCACTTGTATATTCATTATCAGATAAGTACCACCTTAAGCAGTGTATTTTTTGTAGCTATGATCTCTGACCTATTTTTCATCTTTTTAAATGATGGTGATAGAAAAAGACTTCCAAATACTTGAAAACATTTTATCTTCAGTGACATTTTATAACCAGTTCACTATTGAGCAGTTGCTAAGCAGACTGTGAGATAGAAGTATACAGGAAAGTAAAAGTAGTAGGATCTGGGGTCAGATTTGCATGAAATTTAATCAAACTTAATCACAGCAGCACCACCTATTGGTGATTATTTTCAGTGTAAATTCTAAATAATACTGATTGTGTTAAATTATAACATATTTTCAATTAATATTCACATATTTTTATATTTAATTCATAGATTATTGCTTAAACAAGGCAATGTTTTTCAAGTGCATCTCTTTTTTATAATAATATCTATTCAAATATTTATCTGTGTATGACCTTCAGTTTAATATTCTGAAAGTATTCAGTGTATATTCCTTCTTACCAAATATTGTGAAGAGACAGATTTCAATGTGAACTCCAGCTCAGGATATTTTTTCCTTAATATAATGTCATTTGTTCATTATCCTATTTTTTACTCACTAGGTAATTTCATTTTAGAATCAGAACTAGAGTTTTCTTATTTAAAACAAATATTGTTTTACAGATCTAAATTTACTATTATATCTCAGGATGTTAAGTCTGTTGTATTAAAAAAATATTCTGACTAAGAGGAAGTAGAAGTTAATATAATTGCATTTGTTAACATAGGGCAAAGTATCAGGGACCCTTACTTGTCATAACAAAGTTAAGCAAAAATATGAGGCTTGGGAATATTTTCTGATATCCAAATATAAAAAATTATAATATAAAACAATACTAAATATTAAGGAAGATAATGTCAGCTGCATACACATAGAGGTTACTGGACATTTTGAGCACTAAAGGTGGTAATTACACATTCTCATATAAAGAAAGAGGTAGAAAAATAAACCCAAAGACATTTTGTGAGAAAACTTCAAAATTATCTTCAATAGTTATAGGCCGTAGGGTGGAGCCACTAAGACTGTTTCACACAATCTATTCTGAACAGGTTAGTTTTAATTTAATAATCACAGGTTGATTTCATAGAGCCACATATTCCAAACTCATTTATAAAGATTGGTAAATAAAATATTGTACCTTCTTTTAGATGGTTGAAAGTCCCCTAAAATATAAACAGTGTGTTCCCGTATTAGAAAACTAGAGGCTGGTGCATGAATTCGTGCACGGGTGGGGTCCCTTGCCCTGTCTGGCAATTGGGACTGATCGTGGCCAATTGGGGTCATCTTGCCCAGTACCTATTGGGCCAGCCGGCTGGGGGGTAGGGGGTAGGAACTGCAGAAGGTTGGCCCACCACAAGAGGTTGGCTGTGGGAGTGCACTGACCACCAGGGGGCAGCTCCATCATTGAGTGTCTGCACCCTGGTGGCCAGCGTGCATCATAGGGACTGGTTGACAAGTCGTTCAGTCGTAACAGTCACTTAGGCTTTTATATATATAGATAAATGGTCCATGATGTAAAAAAGCTCTTAATAGTTTAGAACTTTAGCTAACATGGAATTGGAAAACCTGTACAGAGAACTGTTTTTTAGATCATTACCTCTTTGGGCAAGAAAAAGAAAAATCGATAAAATGGTTATAAATCTAGAAAGTTTGCCTAAAATAAAAAATCATAAACTAAAACATTTGAAAATTGTTGGCTAAATATAAAAGGCCTTGCTTAGTTCAGGAGCCAAAAAAACCCAGATAAGTATTTTTTTCAGTTGCTACAAATGAAGGTTACTGCTTGGCATAATATTTGAAGGTTTTGTTTATATATGTTAAGGAACAAACAGATCTTTGTTCATAAACTAATTATTAAACCTCCAAAATATTGTATATTTTTCAAAAACAGGAAAACAAAATGAACTATTGTTAATGACTGAATTATGTTCCCCTAAAATTCACATGATAAAGCCCTAACTCTCCATGTGATTATATTTGGAGACAGGACTTTAAGGATTAAATTCAGGGTAAAAGAAGTCATAAGGGTGGGGCCCTAACCCAATAGAACTAGTGTCCCTTACAAGAAGAGAAGTCTCTTTCCCTCTGTGAGAATTTACAGAGGAATGGCCAGTGAGAAGGTGACCATGTACTAACCAGGAAGAAGGCCTTACTGGAAACCAAACTGATGACAATTTGCTCTTGGACTCTAGCCTCCCAAACCATGAGAAAAATGTCTGTTCTTTAAGCCATCAGGTCTAAACCACTTGTCTGAGAATGGAACAATCTCTCTCAATGGAGAAATAGATGTAATGTGAGAGGACACCCCATTTCTATAGCCTATGTATGTTGGATTCAACTACCTTGGCTAGATTTTTGTTGTTATGGCAGCCTTAGCAGGAGAATATACCAACTATACCCATCCTCTCCCTGGTATATTTCTATTTCAGAATTTGTATTTGTGGAAGCTGCAAATACTTTAAGTTAATCATGCATCTCACTTTATTGTTGCTACTGAGTTCATTCTCTTGTATCTTAGAAAACAATGTTCACCTCTTATGTACAGTCTCATTTACCATATACAGCAGCATATCTATAGATATACATGTATATATTTTATATAATTTGTATTATTTAACTCTTGCTGCATAACACATTATATTAAGAGTTAGTGGCTTCTAGCAACCGATATTTATTATCTCAGAATTTCTGTGAGTCAGGAATCTAACCATAGCTTCATTGGGTTCTCTGCTTCACAGTCTCATATAAGTGTGCAATCTCATTGGAAGTCTTGAGTGAAGAAGGATGATCTTCTAAGCTTATTTACATTGTTGTTGGCAGGATTCAGTTCCTCAGAAATTGGACTGAGAGCCCCCGTTCCTCATTCGCTTTGGCTGGAGGCCATGCTCACTTCCTTTCCAGGTGGGCATCTTAACAGAGCGGTTTGTTTCATCAATGCGTGCAAACTGAGATGGCAATAAATTAAGAATGCCAGCAGGATTAAAATCCCAGTCTTTATAAACTAATTACAGAAGAGAGTTCTCATTATGTTTTGCCTATTTTATTTGTTATAATCCTTAAGAGAATGAATATCAGGAGGTAGAGATTATTGAAAGCCGTATCAGAACCTAACGTTATCTCGTATTACATTATATGTATATGTATATTTTCTTGGAGAAATGTATATTTATTTGAGGTTATGCAATTTTAGTTTTCACAAATAATGTTGTGACGTAGATATGGTGTTATTTTTTTACAGTCCACTTTACCTAATCTATGCATTCCTGTATTCCTACATCCCCAATGTAGCTCTTTCCCTCTGTCTTTCTGTCTGTTTCTGTGTCTCTCTCTACACACACACCTTTATACATACACCATTTAAAAAATATTTTTATTGCTTTAAGAGAGGAAGGGAGATGGAGAGAGAGACAGAAACATCAATGATGAGATAGAATCACTGATTGGCCTGCCTCCTGCACACCCCCCCACCAGGGATTGAGCCCACAACCTGGCATGTGCCCTGACCAGGAATCGAACTGTGACCTCCTGGTGCATAGGTGGACGCTCAGTTACTGAGCCATGCTGGCCAGGAATGTCCTCACCATTTTTATTTCAGTAAATATTTACATGATCTATCTGTGTTGCTGTATATATCTACCTGCTATACAACATTGCTGTGGGTGCAATGCTGTATCCTTAATATACAGTAATATTCAGCACATAATTGATCAATAGGTATTGATTGATTTATACATAAAAGTATCATATATTCTATTTGTGCTGGATAGATGAAGTATCCAATTTCCTGATATAAGAAAACCTTAAAATGTTTGAAATTTTGAAATGAACAGGCACTTTAAAGTATCCCTGATTGCATTTCTGATATAAAACTAAAGTTTCTTATTTATTATGATGACTGGTAATGTCACATTTTGAAAGCTGTTCCATTTTCTGAAGAGAGCGCTGAAATCTCCAAATTTTTACTAGAAGTCTTGCCTCCATGGCTGAAGACCATCTCATGGTTGAAACACATACACACACACATCAGGACGTACGCACATAAGGTCATGTTCACCTTAATGTATTCTCTTTTCCCAAGGTTGGTTATGATGACAGTCTGCTAGACCAGTGGTCTGCAAACCGTGGCTCGCGAGCCACGTGCGGCTCTTTGGCCCCTTGAGTGTGGCTCTTCCACAAAATACCACGGCTTGGGCGAGTCTATTTTGAAGAAGTGGCATTAGAAGAAGTTTAAGTTTAAAAAATTTGGTTCTCAAAAGAAATTTCAATCGTTGTACTGTTGATATTTGGCTCTGTTGACAAATGAGTTTGCCGACCACTGTGCTAGACTGACTCCCTCTCTTCAGTTACACATTCAGTCAGATCCAGATATGCAATTTGTTATTTTTCTTTTACAAAATGGACAATTGGACAAAGGGTTTTAAATAATTAAGTTCAAAGGAATGTAAGGTATTGATGAAAAGATTTCCTGCAAAGTCTCATAGTTGAAAGGACAACTAGTTGGGATTAAAGATTGGCAAACTTTATATGGATCACAATTAATAATAAAAATTAAAAGTGTGATATCACTGACTGGGTCATTTGAGGGCATATTCTCAAGGTTGAGCTTCATTTTTAATCAGGAAAATTGACTTTTTTGATATTTTCTCTTCTATTCAATTTTTTGGGAGGAAAAATTATATAGCAGGAGATCATTTTTTTTATTGGGCCCTTAACTTAGAAATGAGAATAAATGTCTGCAGACTGCCTCCAAATCCATTTCCTAGGGCTTCTAGAATTGGATATTTCTTAAAAAAGAAACAGACATACTATTTTTTCACCAAATACTTTCTCATAAAATACAATTTCCTATCATGATATTTTGGTCCAAATTATACAATTTGTTTGACTCATAATATCTAAGTCAGAGACAGATATCACATTCTGACAACTAAAAGTGAAGTATATATGCCCATAAGTGAATATATATGACTATAACACAAATACTGACAGTAATACCAGTATCTAGTCCTGACACTAGCTTGCTGCCATTTATGAAATTGCAGAAAACAATCTTTGTAATATTTACACCCTTAATTCTTGAGCAGTCATTTGTCTGAGAATGGAACCCTCTCTCTCTATGGAAAAACAGATTTAATGTGAGAGGGCATCACATTTCTATAACTAATTTATTTTGGATACAACTACATTGAATGGAGTTTTTCTTTCCCAACTAAGACTCTTTCTGGTGTTCAATGTTTCTAATTGTTAAAGCAAAGTGCTGACTTTTTTTAAGTCAATTTTTTTCTAAGCATTTAATTTTTGGGTAACTTTGAATGTCACTTTTTTTTATGTGTTAAAAATATTTTAACCATTATTTGTTCTCAAAATTCTAATTCAAGTCATTTTGCATGAGCACATTTCACCAAGCACCCTATATAATAAGCATGAACTGCCAATTCCCTGTAATTTTGAGGCAATTTCCATATGTCACACTGTTATTATGTTCTTGTAGACTAATTGGTAATGATACCTAAATTTGGGTTCTAGGAAAAGTTACTTACTCTTGAGAAAAATGTATCTTTATTTTCTTCTATAACCGCCCCCACTTAGATATTTTATAATTTATTTACATCATAGGCAAGCCCAGTTTGGCCCATTTAATACTGCACTTGGAACACAATATGTTAAATTCTTAGTAATATTAAGTGAATATAATAAAATGCAACCGGTCTGGAAATGATTCTCCTTTCTCCTCAATTTCCAGATCCAAGTCACAAAGATAATGTAAAATATGTCTTACCACCCAAGCAGCATGGCTCAGTGGTTGAGCATCAATCTATGAACAGGAGGTCATGGTTTGATTCCCCATCAGGGGCACATTCCCAGGGGTTGCTGACTCGACCCCAGTGGGGGACCTGTGGGAGGCAGCCAATGGATGATTCTGTCTCATCAACATTCTCTCTCTCTCTCTCTCTCTCTCTCTCTCTCTCTCTCTCTCTCTGTCCCTTCCTCTCTGAAATCAATACAAATAGATTAAAAATATATATATATGTCTTACCTAGGAGACATGCGCGCGTGCACACACACACACACACACAAAATTCTTGTGCTACTCTTGTGTTTATATTAGACGTAAGAAATGGTTGCAGTGGTATAATGCCCTCCAGCAAATACCACTGGGAATACATCTGTGGTTGAACACATTGGACTGTGGTTGGAAGTCATTGCAAATATAAAGGAAAGTTTCACACTAGAGTTCCTTTGCCCCTAAGTTTTGTCAGTCAGAAAGCATCTCCCCTCCCCACTTAACTCGCCCAAATTCTCCCCTAATTGGAGGTCTTCTGAAGGGGGTGATATAAGAAGATTCTCAGCAACTGTGTGACCTTAAGTTTCATTCTCTCTGAGCTTTAATTTCCTAATCTGTAAAATGGATTGAAAGTTCCTTACAGTGGAAGACCCAGAGTTTAAAATGTTCAGTTAAAGGTACGGATCAGCCTGGCTGTGCTGGCTCACTGGTTGAGGTCCAGTTTGATTCCGTGGTCAGGGCATATGTCCAGGTTGCAGACTCGGTCCCTAGTTGGGGAGCATGCAGGAGGCAGCTGATCAATTACTCTCCCTCATCATTGATGTTTTATCTCTCGCCCTCTCCCTTCCTCTCTGAAATCAATAAAAATACATTTCTTAAAAAGGTATCCATTCCTATCACAGGAAGCACCTGCTTGCCAGGGAAGGCCAGATTCCACCTCCATCAACCCGCAGACCCTAGATGAGAACATCTTACTACGCTCCCAAATCCCACACCAAAAAGGAAAGAGAAAACCGTAAAGACTGTGGGGTAAGGGTGAAATGTGTTGAAACTTGGGACTGACTTCATTCTGGGCTTGCCTGCTTCTGTGTGCAGTTTGTCTCTGGGGTCTTCGAGAGAGATGGGCTTGTTGTCACGTGAGGCTTGGGGCTCTGCCTTTTGCTAAATGATGCTTGAAGTATGACTGCAAAAGTGTAACTTGCAAAGGGAATTAAGGGACAACTCAGAAGATGTTTAAAAAGATTTATCGTTAGATTCTTGTCTTGTGTTAGATGATCTGGGGGCAAATGTAAAGAATTAGAGATTTGCTCTAGATTAAATGATGTTGGGAAGTGGGGATAATACTGCAATTTGGTTTCCTAATATTTCAACCTAGAAAAAGGAACAATGAAAGTTGTAACGGGAAAAGAAACAGCAGTCACTCAAATTAGCTGGGGTGGGGGATGTTTGATCATCTTGTCTGTGTTCGCACATGATAACAGCAAGGTCATGTTTTTGTCTTAATTCACTGGGGTGACAAAGTGGTCCAGTTTAATGTTGATGTTTTGTGAATTTTTTAAAAATATATTTTATTGACTTTTTACAGAGAGGAAGGGAGAGGAAGAGTAGAAACATCAATGAGAGAGAAACATCAATCAGCTGCCTCCCGCACACCCCCTACTGGGGATGTGCCTGCAACCAAGGTACATGCCCTTGACTGGAATTGAACCTGGGACCCTTGAGTCCATAGGCCGACGCTCTATCCACTGAGCCAAACCGGTAGGGCTGAATTTTTTTGTGTGTGTGTTCAGAAAGTGGACACCAAGATCTAGCTGAGTGCCAGCACAACTTGTAGTAACACCATGGCCCAACTGGCAGTACGACACCAGCTCCTAGGTGTCAAGGATCCTTCTCTCTCTCCCCATGGTTATGATCACATTAAGTTTACAGTTTTCTGTACAGTAAGGTCAACCACTTTTTCTAGAACCTGAAGATAAAGGAGAAAGTGTGAACCACTGTCCATTTTGTGAACCCCTGTCCCCCAAACATTCATTCTATGGTGACCACACTGACTTGCCTTCTTTTCCTTCATAATGTCCTGCAACTTCCCACTTAAGCATTTTTTTATTATTTCTACCCATAATTGTAAAATTGTATGCTTATACTTACTATTCATGTATTGTTTAAACATCTCAAAAATAACGTTTTTTTCATCATGTGACCAAAATTATTTCCTAACTACAACTCTTTCTTTTTTTCTTATACTTACTAATCCCTTAAAATATCTTATTTAGTTTTTACTTATTTTTCTCTCTGGGCAGGTCTCCCTTTCCCAAAAAGATAAATTTCATGAGGTCAGAGACCATGTGGAATTTATTTACAATTCTTTTCTTCTGGCATATTGAAGTTACATATTAAACATTTAATTAATAAATAAACACGGAAGACAGATTTAATTGTTAAGTCCTGTGCCCTTTAATGTTCTCGCTGTTATATGCTCTTTTGAAGAAGGAAGTCATCCTAGTTAGAAAGATATCGTTGTGTAGCAAAATGAATTAAAATCCCACCATCCTAACTAGTGTCTTCAGAAAGAATCGTATATTCCCTGGGAAACAGTGGCAGGGAAGAGAGGATCATTGAAGCCTTGCCATGTGGGCATAAGTGTGTACTCTTTTTCCTCTCTTCCAGTGCTTTGTGTCTGAAGCAATGGAACTGATTTTATATTTAAAGGGAAGAGTTCATCTTGTGGCACTCTCATTATGGTGGGTTGAAGGTTTCCACCTAGGGACACTCACCAGCAGACCTAAGAAAGCAGTTTAGTTGACTGTGGATAATTCATTCTGACAAATGACACTCTATGACAAACGGACCTGCCTAATCTCACAGCAGGCAGCACAGACGTGCATGGAGGCAGAGATAATACCAAAGAGCATGCTCTCTCCTGTGTGCCAGGAAAGCCAATTGCCAGCTTCCCTCTGAGTGCCAAGGTTAGGCAGGCTCTTAGGATCCTAGCACAGGATAAAGTTGAGCAGTTTCTATAGCACATACTTTATATAGAAGAAAGGGAAATGATGACATTAATATTTCTGTGATTATTTAGGAGAGTTGACCATTATCATGCTATTGCTGTTCTATGATAGGCATGTTTTACTTAGGCTCTACCATGAGGATCCAATCCCATCCATAGTTTGCAGTTCCCTTGGAGATCATGTTGCAAAGGATTCCTATTGAGGAACTAGTGTCCCATGGCACTTCTGCATGTTCTGTATCAGTGTTTGTTTTGGACCAGCTTCTCAAGGTTATCTATATAGCAAACAGCCTTGGTAGATACTCACATTTCCCTCTGAGGCAGGGAAGATTGGTGCTTGACCAGGATGATAAAGATAATGGGATATAAAGTAAAGCAAAAGGAATATAATCAACAATCTACACTAATAAAATAGTAAGATGCAAATTGACCGTACCTTTGTGAGGCCTGCCAGCCAATCAGGAGTGAGTATGCGAATTAACCCAACAAAGATGGAGGGTTAATTTACATACGCAGGTGTTGAGTGGCCAGGGGTGGGGCGATACGCTTGTGTTGTCGCCATGGCAACAACATAGACGTTCCACACCACCCCAGCCGCTCCGGGCCTCTGGGCAGCATGGGAAGGCAGAAAGGCGGCTCTGGGGTAGAGTGAAAAGGAGGCTCCAGGCCAGAGCGAAGGTGATGCCAGCAGCCAGGGGAAGAAAGGCCCATTCTTGCACGAATCTTCATGCATCAGGCCTCTAGTATTGTAATAACTAATATGATGCCAGGTGGCTACCTAAAATATCGGGGGAAACACTTTGTAAAGTAGATGATTGTCCAACCTTATAGCTGAAACTAATATAAAATAATGTTAAATGTAAGCTGTAATTGAAAGAAAAAGATAATATTTATTCCTGGGATAATTGTTGGACAGGTTTGCGACAGTTCTTTTAAAAGACTTGGGTTTTTAAGCTCAGCATTCTTTGGCTGGGATACATGTCCTTGGTAAATGTAGCATCTACAGGTGCCCGGCTCTACATGATTTCTGTGGGGATTGAGGGAAAGTGGAAGGGGACCCAACACTATCCAGAAACTATGCACTCTGCTGTGCCATGGGTAATAAAATCCTTTGTCTCCTGTTCTGTACACCTGTGTCTTCTGCCAACATCTATGTAACTGTGGCTCAGTAATTTGACAGCTTTCAAGTAGGGTTAAATATCAGACCTCCACAGTTCTTGACCATCCATCTCATGTTTGAAAAATGTGCCCATGTAGCACAGATAAAAAATAAATGCAATGCAGAGTCAGAGATATGTGTTTTAGTTCTGCCTTAGCCTTGCCTCTTCTAATATAGACTTATTTTTATTATCTAGGAAAGTAATCACAGTACTGGTCATTTATATTGCTTCTGTAAAGGTAAAATCAATTGGTGATTGTGCACAATTCCACAAATTTTAGCTATAGCTGTATTCCTTTTTTCTCATCTAGATTTTAAATATAGAGATATTGGTGACTAAGTGAAAAACAGTTATTAGTAACAATCTTGAATTATTTCTGTCAGTATACTTAAAAGAAAAGTAAGTTCATCACAATCCAATACTTAAAAATTTCTAGGTACAGATGACTGTAACTGACCTAGTAGATAGTTATGCCATACTAGAGGCCCGGTGCATGAAATTCATGCACAGAGGGGGGAGGGTCCCTCAGCTCAGCCTCCACCCTCTCCAATCCGGGACACCTCAGGGGATGTCTGACTGCCGGTTTAGGCCCCATCCCTGTGGACATCCCTCTTGCAATCTGGGACCACTGGCTCCTAAACACTCACCTGCCTGCCTGCCTGATTGCCCCTAACCACTCTACCTGCCTGCCTGATCACCCCTAACTGCCTCTGCTTGCTGATCTGATCCCCTACCAGCCTGGTTGTTCCCTACCTGGTCTCCTACCAGCCTGGTTGTTCCCTAACTGCCCCCCTACTGGCCTGGTCACCCCCTAACTGCCCCCCTGCCAGCCTGGATTTCCCCTAACTGCCCCCCTGCCAGGCTGGTCACCCCCTAACTGTCCGGAAGGAAGTCGGACGTCCAGAAGATGTCAGGTTGACCCGGTCTAATTAGCACATTACCCTTTTATTAGTATAGATGTCATAAGAGTTCCCCTGAGAACATGAGGATGGAGTAACATCTAAGGTGTCTGTCAAGTGCACTAGTTTGTAGTAAAGTTCATGAGTACTGGTATATCATTTTCATCATGTAGAGAAAATGCATCTCTACTTCTACTTAATTTGCTACCAAGAAGTTACTTTATCACTGGGCAGATCTGGTTTATTTTTGTAGTTAATGGAAACACTGCATTTAAGTCAATGCATTTAAATATATGTATATATTTTATATAAATAGTCATGATACAGAGTCTCATTAATATACCACTTTTTTAAAAGTCATTTTTTAAAGAGATTATAACTGAGACCCTTACTGTGAATCCTGAGATCCGCCTCTGTGCCTGAGAACTAAACACAAAACAGTTTGTATGTAAGTCTTTAGATGAGTGATAATGTTAAAACACAGTGGGCAGTACACAGAGAAGTGAGCTAAAGATGGCTTAATGGCTATAGTATGGCCTTGAATTGTTTTCTTTAAATATAGGAATCACTATACCATTTGTAATTTTGGGAATCATGGGTTTATGGGAGAAAAATATACTGAAACCTGAAGTTTAAAAAACTTTTTACTCAGTTTTAATGATACATGCCTCTATGTTAATTTATACATGCCTCTACGTTAAGTGATTATAACAATTTAAAAAAATTGTTAGCCATAGCAATCCACTTACAGAATGGATGTGAAATTATGAAGAACATGAATTTTATTTATTTTAAAAGAAATTATAAAGCTAAGATATGTAGTCAACATAAAGTTTTGAATAACAAAATGTCTGATAATATCAAATCTGTAACATATTCAATGTCAGAATAAAACAGGAAGTTTAGCTATCAGTCTGACAAATAGGACACACAAGTGAAACTTGTTGACCTAGAACATGTAGCAGAAAACACTGTGTCCCATACCTGAAACGGTTCCCTTATGCTGATCTCCCTCCTCTTCTATGAAAGGACAGCACCAACTGGTGACCCCAGAAAACCAATCACGATGGCTTGGCTTTTGCTTACTCTCACTTTCATAAAGATTACCTACCCAGTCTATATATTTTCATATTTATTCGTCTAATGTGAAGGTTATTTGTCATTGTTGTTATTATTTCTTTTTATTTGCTTTTACTTATATTTTTGAAATCCATTTTTATATGGATAAAGAAAAGTGGTTGAGTGTTGACCAATGAACCAGGAGTTCATGGTTTGATTCCCGGACAGGGCACATGCCAGAGTTGTGGACTCCATCCCCAATAGGGGGTGTGCAGGAGGTGGCTGATTGATGATTCTCTCTCATCATTGATGTTTCTATCTCTCTGTCCCTCTCTTTCCTCTCTGAAATCAATAAAATATATCTTTAAAAAATAAAAATATAAAAATAATTAAGTCCCAGAAGTTTTTAGACCCTGTAGCTCAATAATAAGCACATTAATGCCAAGCATAAACAAAGAAGAAAAGAAAGAAAGAACATTTGAAAAAAAACAAAAACAAAAACCAAACCGTAGTGAAGTGAAAATTCATCACAATGAGGAAAATTGATCGTTAATATCTAAATTCTGTCTTTCCAGTCTCCCATTAGCAGACCATTACAGAAGGATACAAAGTTTAGAGGCATTGTTCCAGGTTGCTGAAATAGGTCCAGCCATTGAGTCAAATGACTAAGGAGAGTCTTCTCAAACCAGGTGACAGCCTTTCAAAGAGTTCAGGGTCGTGTTTGGCACTCACCTTAGATGTGCCAGGCACTGTGAGGGTTCTCATTACAATGATTTGTAAAGTCATATACTTTTCTTTCTCAGCTGAGTTTGCTAATACTCTGTTCTTCAGTTGGATCTTAGAAGAGTTGTTAACTCACACTATCAGATCATAGGTTATTGAGTGCTTTCTGACAGCCTTTAATAGCAACATGGACCTCTTAGCAGGCATTCATCCTTTTTTACATAGAATATGAGTAGAACTACTGCTCAAATATATTTTGTGTTTATTTTGTTGATTATGCTGGGGTCTTGTTTTTGAACACTATTTTTTACTTCAGTGAAATGCATTTTAATATATTATTGATCAAGGTATTTTGTGTTTCTCAAAGTAACATATACAACTCAAAAATATTTCTTCACATATGCCTTATTTTGTGTCAAAAATATATTATGGTTACAAGGATATAAATAATTTGACAATGTAAAAAATGTTAAAAATAATAAAGATGAAACAATAGGAACCTACGAGTAGGAAAGAAAATAGTGCTTGTTGGAGGCCATCTACAAATTATATTTTATGAGCTATTATACACATATATTACAGATGTACCCTTTCTGCCCCCCCCCACTAACCCCCTATACCCTGCATCCCCCCCAGGCCTTAACCACACTATTGTCTGTGTCTATGGGTTATGCATGTATGCATATAAATTCTTTGGTTAATCTCTCCCCGCTTCCCCTTCCAACTCTTCTAGTCAGTCTGTTCCATGCTTCTATGTCTCTGGATCTATTTTGTTCACCAGTTTATGTTGTTTATTAGAGTCCACATATGAGTGAGATCATGTGATACTTGTCTTTCTCTGACTGGCTTATTTTACTTAACATAACAGTCTCCAAGGCCCTCCATGCTGTCTCAAAGGGTAAGAGATCCTTCTTTTTTACTGCTGGCGGGAGAGGTTATTATTGTTGGTGGAGGTGATGGTGGCGGTGGTGGTAGTGGAGAGAATGGGGAGTGACTGCTAATGGGTACAGAATTTCCTTTGAGGATGACAATAATGACCTAACATTTTAGAATGTATCAGAACTTCTTTCCTATTTATATCTGAATTAATATTCCACTGTTGGGCATGCCATATTTTATTCATCCATGCATTAACTGATTGTGGAGATGGTTGCATACTTTGTGAATATATTAAAAACCATTGATTTGTGCACTTTAAAGGGATGAAATACAATGTATGAGAATTATATTTCAATAGTATGGTAAATAAATAAAAATGGTTTTTAGAGTTAAGGAAGTTAAACCTTCTAAAGGTGAGTCACTCCTTTATAAATACTGAAGGATAAAGGAGTCTAAGACAACTTCCAGCTTCCTGGTAATTACTAGTAGGTGAACAAAGGTACAACTCTAAGATAGAAAATATAGGAGAAGGTACAAGAAAAGGTTGGCTGGATTTTTCAAGATCTTTAGTAATCCCTAAATTCCTAAAATAAAACTTATTGCATAGTCTTCTAAATATTTTCTTATAGCCACTGTTTTGTTTTGATTTCCAATTTATAGCATCTGGTAATCAGTATTGAAGTATAGCTTCTTAATATATTTTTATTATTCTCAGGGTTAGTCAAAAGAGGTGGTGCTATCATTTAAAATGTGTATGTTAAATAGAATTTGGAAACATCTATTAAAAATAGACTACAGCAAAGGTTTCTGTACCTTTAACTCATGATTTTTGATAGATACAAAATTAAAATATTTTACTCAACCTTTAGAAAGCTTAAGCTGAAAGTTTAATGAAGACATGGTTAGATTCATACTTCTTTACAAGTGTCTGATGATAGCTCTTTTGCATTCAACATTTAATTCTAGTCTTACTGCTTGAAATCTTGCTAAATTCACCTTCAATTGTTTGTCCTCTTCCTTCCCTTCAGATGAATATAGAAACAACAGTTATGAGCTTTCTCTTGAGATTTCTCATGAAAAGGATCTAGAGATGAAAAGGCCTCTTGTTGTTCCATAATTCTTTTTTAGCAAAGTTTTCTAAATGTTAAAGTAAAACTTTCAATGTATTTCTGTGATAGACCAGTGAAATTGATCATTTTACCCTTCCTCTTGGTGGTTACATACTTTCCAATGACATATGGAAGGTGAGTTAAATTGGATTTAAAGACATTTAACTTTAATATATCAGGCTTTCCTTCAAAGAAAAGGTATCATAGGACTTGAAAGAACATTCTAGGGAGAATAAAAATAATAAAGACACTTGATAATTTTTAATATAATTTAACAAATGAAGAAGGTTATTCAGACATTAATAGATAATTAACTGAGAATGTACCACTTACTTGGAATCATTTCCTTCCCACAAACCACCTAAGTGCTATTCTGAGCTCATGCTCTTAGTAGAACAGGTACCAGAGAGGAAATGAAGACAAATCAGACAAGAAGGTATTTTGTTTAAATAAGTGAGTTTGCAGCTTGATTTGTATTATCATGTCTATGCCATTATTTCCTAATATAAGTAAATCCTGCATTTTCCACATTAGTTTTTCTTTTCTCAGATCATGTGATGTAGAGTAAACTTCCAAACATCATTAGAGATACAATTCAGAAAATAAGAGGAAGGTAATCTGTTATGTGACTCAGCATAATTTCTTTTGTGTACATTTGAGGCTTCACAGCAATAGTCAATGTAGCCTGATATGGTTGACTATCATAAGAGGTCCAAGGTTGGTAGTTAAGTCTATACATGTTGAATTCAACTAACCTTGGCCTGAATGTACTAATTATATGATCTGGGCAAGTTGCTGGACCTTCCTCCTTTGTATCCTTATATCTAAAATATAGATAATGATTTTATTTCTTCTCTAGATCTTTCAGAATGCTTAGAAAATAATGTTTGTTTGTTTTTTACTATCAGTGTTTATTTAAGTATCATGTATGCATGTTTGATAATAGTGATGAGAAGTATTAAACATAAACATATTAGTTTTAATTAAGATAAAAATAATGTATTAAGATCAGTTTAACTAGAGATTGGAAGACTTTGGGGAAAAAACTCATAAGATATGAAGAGAGGACCACAGGACATTTACATTACTAAAGCCATGGTAAGACTGATCCACTTGTTTAAACAATGCCTTTAAAGACAATGTGCTAGACCAATGAAACTGAACTTATAGCATCTATGTTCATTGGAAAACATCATGAGACAGCTATGTATGCCTTTGCCAGGTAATTCAAAGACTGGTCTATAGATAAACTATTTCTGATTTACTTGGTGACTGGATCCCACCATGTTTATGATACAACATTGTCATACTAATGAGACAATGAGTTTTCAGAACTGAATCATATGATTCAGCTATCACTACTTGTGGAAAAGAATGGAGAGTTTGGGATGTTTGAGAAGTAGACAACAGTTGGAATCATAAGAGCATGAGTTCATGTACAAATTAAAAAGTGTACTGAGAACCAATTCAGGGATTTTGCATATATAATGCATCTTATGTTGATTACAGTGGTAACAGTACACATAACTAGGTGGATACTATAGTTACTGCTAGCTTTCACCAATTCTTTTTCTTGAAAAATTATTCTATAAAGTCCTAGCCTCTCTCTCAATTGGATGTGGCCATGGGACTGTGTTCTAAGAAATGAAGTGTGAGCAAAAATATTGTGCAGCACTACCACTGCAGGATTGGCAAAAAAAAAAAATTACATGTGCTATTTTCTATACGTTTTATTCTAGGTTATATGAATATCACCATTGAATTTGAAAGCTATGCATTGAAGATGATAATCAAATAAGTCTGTGACCCTGCCTGACTTTTTGAATCAAAAGCCTTCCATCTCCATGAAAAAATCTTGAAATATATATACACTGAGTGGCCAGATTATTATGATTTGTGAACACATAATAATTTGGCCACTCAATGTATATCTACACTAATAAAAGAGAAACATGCAAATTGACCATACCTGCGCTATGCCCACCAGCCAGGAGAAAGTATGCAAATTAACCCAACCAAGATGGCAGCGGCCATGGAGCTGGAGCGAGCAGGAGGCTTGGGTTGCCCCGGCGATGGAGGAAGCCAAGCTTCCCACCCCCACTGGACATCCCTGGCCTCCGCTCAAGGAGGGGCTGGTAGCGTGGGTTTCCAGGGGCAACCCAGGCTACCAGCCAGCCCTGGCCTCCACTCAAGGCTACAAAGTTTCAATTATAGAAGATAAATAAATCCCAGATACTTGCTTCCAGCTGGCCCTGGCCTCTGCTCAAGGAGGCGCTGAAAAAAGGAAAAAAAAAAAAAAAGGAGGGGTTGGGATCTTGGGTCGCTGGGGGGTGATCAGGCCAGGATGGGATGGCAGTTCTAGGTGATCAGGTTGGGGGTGGGCAGGGCCATTGGGGATAAACAGACCAGCAGGAGGACCAGTTGGGTGTGAGCAGGCCATCAGTGGGGGTCAGTTGGAGGTGATCAGGACACTGGGGAGGGCAGTTTGGAGTGAGCAGGCCAGTAGGGTGGGCAGTTGGGGGTGAGTAGGCCAGTGGGGAGGGAAGGTGGGGGCAAGCAGGCTAGCAGGGTGGGCAGTTGGGTGTGATCAGGCTGGTGGGGGGCATTTGGGGGTAAGCAGGCCAGCGGTGGAGGGCAGTTGGGGGTGAGCAGGCTGGCAGTGGGGGCAGTTGGGGGTGAGCAGGCTGGCATGCAGAGTGGTTAGGGGCAATCAGGCAGGCAGGCAGGTTAGCGGCTGGAGCCAGCAAGTCCTGGATTGTGAGAGGAATGTCTGACTGCTGGTTTAGGCCCAATCCCTGTAAACTAGCAGTAGGACATCCTTCGAGGGGTCCCAGATTGGGTGCAGACCGGGCTGAGGAACACCCTCCCCCATGCACGAATTTCATGCACTGGGCCACTAATCCTTCCTAATAAAAGAGTAATATGCAAATTGACCCCAACACCGCTACACCCATAAGCCATGCCCACCAACCAATCAGAGCATGTATGCAAATTAACCCAACCAAGATGGCTACAGCCACGTAGAAAGTAGGAGGGAGGTTTGGGTTTCCAAGGCGATAGAAGAAGCCAAGCTTTCCCCTGCCCTGGCCAGCCTAAGCCTCCACTCAAGGCTACAAAATTTCAATTATAGAAGGTAAACAAATCCAAACAGAAATGACTGCCAACCACAGAGCAAGCAGGAGGCTTGGCTCCGCTCCAGGATACAAAGTTTCAATTATAGAAGGTAAATAAATTCCAGATACCAGGGCCTCCGCTTGGGTCGCCAGGGGGCGTGGCTGGCCTGCAAACCACCACAGGCCCCTTGCTCAGGCTGCCCCATGCCCCAAGGGAACCCCCACCCTGATCTGGGACACCCGGCAAACCAGCTGGCCCCCCACCGTGCACCAGGCCTCTATCCTATCTAATAAAAGAGTAATATGCAGGTTGACCATCACTCCAACACACAATATAGCTGCTCCCATGTGGTCAAAGATCCTGCCCCCATGTGGACACAAGATGGCCACCACAAGATGGTCAGCAGGGGAGGGCAGTTGGGAGGCACCAGGCTTGCAAGGGAGGGCAGTTGAGAGGGACCAGGACTGCAAGGGAGGGCAGTTGGAGGCTATCAACCCTGCAGGGGAGGGCAGTTAGGGGTGACCAGGCCAGCAGAGGAGGGAAGTTGGGGGCAAACAGTCTGGCAGGGGAGCAGTTAGACATCAATCAGGCTGGCATGGGAGTGGTTAGGGGGTGATCAGGCTGGCAGGCAGAAGTGGTTAGGGGCAATCAGGAAGGCAGGCAGGAGAGCAGTTGGGAGCCAGCAGTCCTGGATTGTGAGAGGGATGTCCCACTGGGATCGGTTCTAAATGGGCAGTCGGACATTCCTCGAGGGGTCCCAGATTGGAGAGGGAGCAGGCTGGGCTGAGGGACACCCCCCTGCCCCCGTGCACGAATTTTGTGCACTGGGCCTCTAGTATATATATATAGAGAGAGAGAGTTCCGGTGCATAAATTCTGCATGGGTGGGGTTCGGCCAGCCTGGCCAGGGAGAGGGGACACATAATAATTTGGCCACTCAGTGTATATCCTATATAATAAATGGCTAATATGCAAATTGTCCCTTCGACCAGGAGTTTGACCAGCAGGCAGGCCAGCCAACCACCCATGTCCCTTCCCCCTGGCCAGGCTGGCCAGACCCCACCCATGCACAAATTCATGCAACGGGCCTCTAATATATATATATATATATATATATAGATACATAGATATATAGATATATATAGATATACACTGAGTGGCCAGATTATTATGCGTTCAGAGATCATAATAATCTGGGCACTCAGTGTGTGTGTGTGTGTGTGTGTGTGTGTGTGTGTGTATATATATATATATATATATATATATATTATATCACTTGTTCTGCCTGATATTCATTAGTGCAGGGAAGATTATTCATCATTATTGCAGGGAAGATGATCCCAAGACTCAGAACATTTGGACCTCATTATTTTATTTTTATTATTAAAGTCCCGATGCACAAATATTTGTGCAAGAATAGGCCTTCCTTCCTCTGGCTGCTGGCACTGGCTTCCCTCTGGCACCCGGGACCCAAGCCTTCATTCTGGCCACTGCCTTCAGCCTTCGCTCCAGCCCTGCCACCCTCCTGTAGCTCCCTCCTCCCCCCCTCATAGCAGGCGCCCTGCCCTGCCCAGGCCGCCCTGTACCTGTGCATGCACGCTGCCTAGAGGCCTGGAGCAGCCGGGGTGGGGCGGAACACCTGTGTTGTCGCCATGGCGATGACACAAGCGTCCCGGCCTGGGCACCGCCATCTTTGTCATGTCAATTTGCATATTCCCTCTTTATTGGATGTGGGCACCGCCATCTTTGTTGTGGAGTGATGGTCAATTTGCATATTCCATCTTTATTAGATAGGATCCTTGTGAATTGTTCAGGATTGAAAATATTTTTGCAATTGTCTCTCTCACCAAGGAGAAAAAGAAATCCATCCAATTAATTTAGCCCCCTATTATGTTTCAACCCTGCCATGTCGAAATTATGTGAATGATCTTTGATATTTATTATCTGTAAAGCAAAGTACTTTTATAAATAAAGTGGGGTCATTTCCTGAAAACATTTGATTTGTTATAACCCTTCTTCACCTGGTGGGTTTTTATGAGCATCCTCTTCCTATGTAATATGATCTTATTTATCAAACTCCTTTTCTGAAAGAATTGACCAACTGGAACAACACCAATGATGCCTATGTGACCTTGACTATCACCTACTGCCTAGATCCTCCATGCCATACTATGCATCATATTGAATAGTTCTGGTAGCTACCTCTGCACAGAAATAATCAGGACAAGCTTGTCATGACTAATTTGGAAAGTATGCAATAAACTGTTGGATACCTTTTTAAAAAATATCTTCATCGATTTTATTTTATTTTAGAAAATGGAAGAGAGAAGAAGAGAGAGAAACATCGATTTGAGAGCAGAACATTGATCAGCTGCCTCCTGCACAATTCCTACCAGGGATCAAGCTTACAATGTGCACATGTGCCCTGGCCTGGAATAGAACCAGTAATCTTTTGATGCATGGGACAACACCCAACCAACTGAGCCACACTGGCCAAGGCTGTTGGATGACTTTTAAGAGTCAGATTATAATTTTGTATATATCATTACCATTCCTCTCAGAACAATCCCCATTATCCCCACAGGCTCATATTTCTAAAGTTTAAGAATCTATAATTTGTGTACAATTCTCAGTTATGACAAAATTCCACATTATAATAGAAATATCTTTAGTGAGAGGGATAATGGGGGGAAATATGCTACAAACTCTAATGCATATTGGGTGACTAAGATCTACACTCTAAACTATGAAGCAGAACTATGAACTATTTTATTTAAAATACTATAATGAAAATATTAGCAATAATTTATAATTTTAACTTTATATTAAAGTGAAATATTGATACAGAAAAGTGCATATTTCATACACAAACAGCTCAATAAATTTTTACCAACAAAATAGACTTAGATCAAGGAACAGAACATTACCACATGCTAAAAGGCACTATTTTTCCTCCAGTTACTACATGCAACAGAATAAATTAATAACACAACTTCTAACATAGTTTAGATTAACTTTGCCTGTTTTATTTTTTAAATATCAGATAAAAGGCATCACACAATATGTGTGCTTTTTATATTGGTTTGGTCTGGTTGTTTTTCTCTCCTCTTATACTTGTGAGAATTACCCTTCTTGTGTGAAAGTTGGATTGTTCATTCCAATTCCTATAGTATTTCATTATATGAATGCATTCCAAGTTGTTTAGTCATTTAACTATTATGGGCCTTTGGATTTTTGCAAATTTGTTATATGACAAATAGTGCATTGATAAACTTGTTTTTTCATGTTTGGGGGTGAATATGTGTACATTACTTAAATGTACAATTAAGAGTAGAACCTGTATCTCAGAGGATATGCAATTATTCAGCTTTATCAGATACTTCCAGTTTTACAAAGTAGTTGTACCAATTTACATTCTCACCAACAGGGAATGAGAGTTCTCTTTACTCCCCTTTCTTATAAAAAACTGGTACTTTTCATCTTTCCAGTTGGCCTTTGGTATGTAAATAGATGTCATATTATGGTTTATAATTTGCATTTTCTTATGACTATTAAGTTGAGCAGCTTTTGACATGATTTTTGTCCATTAAATTATCTTCTCTTAGAGGTGTCTGTTCAAGTCTTTTGACCATTTTTCTATTGTTTTTTTAATATAATATTTGAGGGACAGATATTCATTACATATTCTAGATAAATGTATTTAGTTGTATATATGCATTGAAAATATCTTCTCTTGCTCCGTGGGTTGCATTTTAATTCCCTCGGCTGTGTTTTTTGATGAATAGAAGTTATTACTTTTAATATAGTCAAATTTATTCAATTTTTCTAATTATTGTTAATTCCTTTTTATGCTATAACTTATTTAAATCTAATGACTAAATATGTATATATTTTATTAGGACAATTTTAGTGTTACTGTAGATAAAATGAACGGAGGGATAAATTAGTACCAATAGGTTTGTGCTTCCATCAAGTACTTTAATAGAAAAAGACATTCACAAAACTGTCAAGCAGTAATAAAATTCACTTCATTCTTGTATCTTGAGAGACAAGATAGAAATCTTCATAAGCCTTCAAAAGAGCACTTAACTGTATATCAGGGAAATAAAAATTTCAGTTTAAAGTCTCTAACAATCTCTAAATGTATTTCCTTTGCCCCCAAATGGGATAATATTGTCTAAATCCTCTGTACATAGATTTTTGCCACTTTCTTTATTTGACTTCTCCTAATACACCATCCATCAAAATAAAGCATACAGCTCAAAAAGCATAGATTAGGAAGTTAGGAAAAATACGCAAATCATCCAGCTTCAGTATTTAAGAGGATATATAATCTAATAAAAATCAGTTAAGAAGAAAGGAAAAAAATAACCAAATTGAAATGGCAACTATGACATTTATTTATTACTAGAGGCCCAGTGCATGAAATCCATGCACTGGAAGGGTGTCCTTCAGCCCAGCTGGCACCCTATCCAATCTGGGACCCCTAGAGGGATGTCCGACTGCTAGTGTAGGGATCGGGCCTACACCGGCAGTCTGACATCCCTTTTACAATCTGGGACTGCTGGCTCCTAACCGCTCTCCTGCCTGCCTGCCTGATTGCCCATAACTGCTTCTGCCTGCCAGCCTGATCACCCCCAAACCACTCCCCTGCTGGTCTGATTAACACCTAAGTGCTCCCCTGTTGGCCCGATCGCCCCCAACTGCCCTCCCCTGCAGGCCTGGTCACCCCCAACTCCCCTCCCTTGCCGGCCTAATCTCACCCCCAATTGCCCTCCCCTGCCAGCCTGATCTTGCCCCCAACTGCCCTCCCCTGCAAGCCTGGTCCCCCCCAACTGCCCTTCCCTGCCAGCCTGATCTCGCCCCCAACTGCCCTTCCCTCCTGACCTGATCACTCCTAACTGCCTCTGCCTGCCTGATCACCGTAAACTGCTCTCCCCTACAGGCCTGATCTCACCCCCAACTGCCCTCCTCTGCTGGCCAATTTAGTTCT
The DNA here is from genome assembly GCA_025583905.1 of Ia io. Lineage (NCBI taxonomy): Eukaryota > Metazoa > Chordata > Mammalia > Chiroptera > Vespertilionidae > Ia > Ia io. Next base: position 17,676,725 of record JAJQQW010000002.1, on the reverse strand, counting down.
GATTGGTTAGTTTCTAAGCCAGTCAGCATCAAAAACTCTGTCTCCTAGGCAGCCATTGGCTCCTCACAGTTGACCTGGATTTGGTTCTGATTGGTCGGTTTCTATGCCAGTCAGCATCTCTGGGCCTAGCAATAGGGCCTGATCAGAAAGGCAGGGCTGATCAGAAGCCCTGGTGGAGGCCTGGAGAGAAATGGAGGCACAGTTGCTGGCCAGGCCTGGAGAGAAAGAGAGAGGCAAGTGCTGATCAACAGCTGCCACAGAGGCTGAGGATCAGACCCTGCTGCTCTCTTAAGGCCTCTCTCTAGGCCTGATTCTTAGCTCCCTCATCAGTCAGTGCTGGGTCACCCCAGCAACCCAGAGCTGACTGCAGGACTGACTTCTGGTTGATCAAACCTCTGGTCATGACAGACCCAAGGTTTTTATATATTAGGATAATGACAAACAGTGTGAGGGATTACTCAAAGAAAATAGTAGAGAAAAATAAGTGAAATTGCATAACATTAATGTCATAATTTGCTTAATTAGTGCATGATTTCAACACTCTATCATAATATTTTCTCAGGCTACTATAGAACTTATATTCAGTTTGCAAGTATTTATTGGGTAGCTACTTTGTAAGGTAGGGTGTTAAACATGAGCGGCTGGGGTGGGACCTGCCCTGGGGTACTGAACAAGGGTTTTACAAAGTACTTGTACCAATTTACATTCTTACCAACAGAGAATGAGAGTTCTCTTTGCTCCCCTTTCTTATAAAAAAAATTGTACTTTTCATCTTTCCAGTTGGCCTTTGGTATGAAAATAGATGTCATATTATCCTATCTAATAATAGACAAATATGCAAATTGACCATACCTCCGACACACCCACAAGCCACGCCAACAAGCCATGCCCACCATTCAATCAGATTGAGTATGCAAATTAACCCAAACCAAGATGGCTACAGCTACAGAGAATAAGGTTTCCTAGGTAACAGAGGAAGCCAAGCTTTCTGCCTGCCCTGGCCAAGCCTAAGCCTCCACTCAAGCTACAAAGTTTCAATTATAGAAGGTAAACAAATTCAAACAAATGGCAGCAGAATGGTGCTTGAGAGAGCAGGCCAGGCTTGCCGCCGGCAACAGAGGAAGCAAAGCTTTCTGCACACCCTGGCCGGGCCCACCCGCTTAAGGCAACAAAGTTTCAATTATAACCCCAACATAAATGGCTGCCAGCGGAGGGAGCCCCAGGCTTGGCTCCGCTCCAGGCTACAAAGTTTCAATTGTAGAAGGAAAATAAATTCCAGATACCAGGGCCTCTGCTTGGGTTGCCAGGGGCCGTGGCCCGCCTGCAAACCACCACAGGCCCCTCGCTCAGGCCGCCCCATGCCCCAAGGGAACCCCCACCTTATCCAGGACGCCCTTCAGGGCAAACCAGCTGCCCCCCACCCCTGTACCAGGCCTCTATCCTATCTAATAAAAGAGTAATATGCAGATTGATCATCACTGCAACACACAATATAGCTGCCCCTATGTGGTCAAAGATCCTGCCCCCATGTGGACACAAGATGGCCACCACAAGATGGCCAGCAGGAGAGGGCAGTTGGGAGGCACCCGGCCTGCAAGGGAGGGCAGTTAAGAGGGACCAAGCCTGCAAGGGAGGGCAGTTGGAGGTGATCAACCCTGCAGGAGAGGGCAGTTAGGGGTGACCAGGCTGGCAGAGGAGGGAAGTTGGGGGCAAACAGGCTGGCCGCAGAGTGGTTAGGGGGTGATCAGGCTGGCATGCAGAAGTGGTTAGGGGCAATCAGGAAGGCAGGCAGGCAAGCAGTTGGGAGCCAGCAGTCCTGGATTGTGAGAGGGATGTCTGACTGCCCGTTTATGGGCAGTCGGACATCCCTCGAGGGGTCCCAGATTGGAGAGGGTACAGGCTGGGCTGAGGGACAACCCCCCTCCGTGCACGAATTTCGTGCACAGGGCTTCTAGTGGTTTATAATTTGCAAAATTGCCTCAGCCCACCTCTATGGGCAGCCAGCAGACTGCCAGCAGGCCGGTTCAGAGCCAGTTGGTTTTTGGCAAAAGCTCAGAGGAAAATGACACGACCTCAAAGCCAATGCCATCTTACTAGGGCCATGGACTAATTATAATAAAATTTGCAGTTTTGACCCCACCCCCAATGGGTTTTTCTGTATGCATTATGGGTAAGGGCATGAACCCAAAAGGGAGAAAGATAGTTTCTTTCAATCATCCCTGAATGCAAATGAAAGTCTCCACCCAGAAAATCCCTCTTTTAAACCCAGGAACTGAGGGCCATGCATTCTTGCCATTCTCTCTCTCTCTCTCTCTCTGCCCGCCCCCCCCCCCCAAAAAAAAAAAAAACTGGCCAGCCCTCAATAAACTCCATTTTGCTTTACTTTTATTTTTGCTGACCTTAAATTCTTTTCTGCATCAACAAAAAGAACAGAGGTCCCAGCCAGTAACAACTTTACTGTAAACATAAAGTTTCCCAAATGCAAAGATTAACAAGAAGCATGGTGCCCTGGTGTGCCCGCATCACTCTGATGTACACAGGATGCGTTATCTGACTTTTTTTCTTTTAAGTGTAAGAAGGTGAAACATATAAAGCAACACATAAACAAATCCCAGTGCTTTTCTTTACATGACCGGCCCGTCTTTCCATAAGGATAGCAAACGAAGCAGCTGCCTTTTCCTCTTAGCACAGCCCAGAGGCAGGCTCATGAAAGGAGAAAACACAGAAAGGCGTTTCTGTCCTGAGGCAGTTTCAGGCTCTTGGGGCTAAAAAAAAAAAAACACAAGCGCACCTGAAGCCTCAAGGAAAGAATGTTTGGAAAAACAGCCCTTCAGAAATAATTCCGTGTTTACGCCACACTAAGCGTTACAAAACATTTCCTCCTCCGCGGACTAGAGATTTGCTGTTCTTGCGAAGTGTGGTTACTCAGTTTTCAATATTTGAAAGCATCGAGCCTTGCAAACAGTGCAAGTTGACCAAATGTGAAATTGTATATGTGAACGTCTATACTTGCTCTTAGTCATGAAGACTACTTCATTTTAACACAGTGTTGTTGGACATTTATTCTGCACAAGACCCCCTACCCCGGCTTTAATTGACTTCTCTTCATCCCAGTGATGAGGGAGGAAACCCGCCCCCACAGGATTATGGGAGTGGCCAATTCCAGGCCATCCAACATGGATAACAGCAAGAAGAGATTATTCATCAGCCCAGGGGAGGAAGGCACTGCATGCCACAAAGAAACACGTGAGGGTGAGACTCAGACAGTGGGCAACTGAGAGCTGAAGGAGGCTGACCTTGGAATACCAAGAGCATGGCATTCCCACACAGGATACGATTAGCTTTTTGAATAAAGCCACAGGCTGGCAGGAAACTGAAACGTGCTTCTCAGGGATCAGCTGGGACTGCACCTGGTCTCCTGGATAAGGAGGGTTGTTGGTGAGGGGCCCTTATTCTTAAGAGCAGAGTAGAGAGGAAAACTTGTGGTTAGGCCAAACGAGGCTCCCCTGGTTTTACCAGATGTCAAAGCAGCACATAAAATCAGGCCTTATCATTAGGTTTTACTAGATTACAGCTTCAAATCTTATCTTTTTGTTTTGATTTTTGTTGTTATTATTTATTTGTATCACAGGGCAAGTGCAATCAAAAGTTGTTGTTTTTTTAACCAAGTATGTAATGTTGAAGTTTCACACTGTCTGCCTTCAACTGAATTGAAGCTGCAATTGGGTCGGGTTGTTTTCCTGAGCAGGATGCAAAGGTGGTTTCTTTCCAGGGTTCTTGTCCAGGTGGATTCGAAGAATGAAGCTATGGCAAAAGGTGGTATATGAAAGGTGACAATTTATTGGAAACAAGTAGACTCCCACATAGGGAGGGGGTCCTAAAGGGGGTAAACCACTAAGCTCCTTTTTCCTAAGGTTTATAAAAACTGCACTTCTTTGCCTCTTGATGCTGCCTTCCAATTGGTAGAATATTAGCTTCAAAACCCACGTGATATCCCCTCTCTTTCTCCCCCTTCAGTGGTAGAATTCTCTATCTCCTGTGAAATCTGCCATTTGTCAGCATTTCTCTACCACCTGTGAAAGTTTGTTTCCTTTTCCTCCCCATACCCAGTGGCTTTTCCCTATCTTCTGTGAATGGATGACTTCCTCTCCCCTTATCCTGTGGCATCTCTTTTTTTTCTCTGTGAATGTATGCCTTTTGGCAGCTGCAAGCCCCCAACTTTGCAGTCCTCCCCCATGGACCCTCTATATCCCTAAAATTCCCTAAATCTGCCTATTTTACCCCTAAATCTCCTTTCACAATCATGTTTGTCCAAAGTGTTACTAAAATGTTTGAAATAGAACTTTCAGCTGGGATGTGTCCTTCCCAGCTTGCCGGCACACACTGTTTCTCTTTGCCTGTTTTCCTTCTGTGTTGCTGTCTGAGTGCATTTGAATTTGGGACTCAGTGGAAGTGGAATTCTGGGGGTGCCTCAAGGAAAAGAATTTCCTGAGGCTCCCATGGGAGGATGGGGTTTCATGGAAAGCTTTAGAGATGATATAAACTTAAGGCGGGGGGCGGGGTTTCCCCTCCAAGGTCCCATCTCTGTCTGTCCATCTTGCCATGGAAGAAGTCCAATCTTATATTTAGCAGGGCCAGAATAAAGGCCACTGCCCAGAATTTTTGTACCATATTATAGTCTATCCATCATCTGGCTTGCTCAGCTTGTGTTCCCAGGTGCAGTCCATTGTGTGTGGGGTCCTCACAGCCATGGGTCATATAGTTGCTTAAGGCCACTTGGCTATGGAGAGAGAACACGCAAACACATGGGCAAGTGCTGGTTACAAAGCAATAGAGAGCAAAAGTCAACCAGAGAGAGGGAACTCTTTGTCTTGGGACTTTATTTTTATTTTATTTATTTATTTTATTTTATGTTTTGTTAACCCTCACCTAAATATATTTTCCCATTGATTTTTAGGGAGAGAGGAAGAGAGAGGGCAAGAGAGAAGCACATCATCGATTGGTTATCTTCTGAATTGGTTATCTTCCAGACCAAGGTGGGAGGTTGGGGGAGAATCCTGCAACCAATGTATGTACCCTTGACGGGAATCAAATCCAGGACCCTTTATTCTGGCTAGGGCTATCTGGGGACTTTAACCAGGAGCTTGTTAAAACTAAGCAATTAACTTTCCAAGATGTCCTGCACTTCTGATGGGGTCTACCCCTAGCCAATCCATTTTTTCCAGGCCAGACTGACAGGCAAGCACCTCCCCTGTATCACCCCGACTTTTACTGTGCATTTGGCCATCTGCCCCTTCTCCCCACAACAATCCAGTACTGGATGGGGGAGAGAGAGGGACATTGTCCCTTGGAGGGACAATGCTGTGTGAAGCTGGAGCTTCCTGGTGAAGCTGCCCAGAGGACCATGCTTACAATGTCGGACTCTCCTTTTGCTCTCTTCTTTTATTGATACTAACTAGCTAATTACAACAATAACATTAGTACCACTGATAATTTTGTGATCCGCATAGCCTATTTCTCATCCTGGGGTATCAGTCAAACAACATAAAAAAGTAACCATGCCCAGGTGGCATGGCTCAGTAGTTGAGTCTTGACCTAGGAACCAGACGATCTTGGTTCGATTCCCAGTCAGGGCACATGCTTGTAGGGGGCATGCAGGAGACAGCAGGTCAATGATTTTTTCTCATCACTAATGTTTCTATCTCTCTTCCCCTTTCCTTCTCTAAAATCAATAAAAAACATATATTTTTTTAAAAGTAATCAAAATCACTTTCACAATGCCCACAGTTTCTTGCAGATATTTCCCAAATAAAAAGAGTGGAAACACGTAGAACACAGTGGTCCTTCCTAAATACACAGCATGTGAGGTCACCACATGTGGATAACTTCTTCAGTCCTTCTGTCTTTTCAAGATATGCCTGGCTTATGTGACTATTCTTCTTCTATGTCCTCTTCTAAATGATTGGCCACTGACCTTTCAGTCAGAAGTCTTCAGCTATAACCCCAAAGGAATTAACAAGAAAGGCTGAACTTCCTCAGAGATTGGCAGAGGAGGAGATAGAACAAAGAAATTTTGAATCCTTTTTAGTAAGAGAGGAAGAAAAAAGACTGGGTTATCTTAAAAGTTAATGATGGAGGTGGCTTTTCATGTTTCATAATAATTGTAATTAGTTCATATTAGGAACATTTTTATGCTCTCACATGTGTCTGGGTGTCTTAAAGGCACTCAGATTCTTGGGAGAGTCAAAGGTAAGAAAAAGAATAAAGGAAACAAAAAGGAATTAAGCCAAGAAGAAAGGAGAAGGATAATAGTGTAAAAAATCAAGAGCCACAGTGCAATAAAGCACAGAATGAATAAGGTTTCAATACCCTTTCCCTGCTCTTTATAGTAAGGAACTAAAGGAAAAACTTCCAAATGCAAACATTACTTTGTTTCCATCATTTTACATCCTAAACAAGTCCTGAGGAAATTTAAGGTGTTCTATTTTCTAAGAGTGCATTTGAAAGACACCAGTAAGTTCTCCGACAATATTTTGTGAATCCCAGGTGTACATTTTCACATTTAACATTTATGAAATCCAGGTCATTTCCCAATCACCACCACCCGGGCAGCAGTTATTGAGGGGCTTGTCAATGGAGAAGCAGGTACTTATCAATTCATACCTGCAGAATGGCTCTTACCAGTTTGGAAAAACATCTGAAGGAAACGGTGGAACACTCATTTAAAAAATGCTACTTTTGCAGAATTGTACATTTGAAACCTATTTAATCCTATTAACCAATGCCACCAAAAAGAATTACTTAAAAAAGAAATACTTGGAGATGGTTTGATGACAGGGAATGATGCTATGTGGACAAACTGACACTTTGACCAATGTCCAATGACCACTTTGACATTGAATGTGATTCAGAAATACCAAACTCTGAATGAGCAAATGTTTATGGAATGCTTCAACCATTTTGTTTCCATTTTACTCTTGCTCAACCTTGGTATATGAAAAACAACAGATTTCAAAATGAGCCTAATAAAGTTCATTCAACAAACAGAAAATAAAAATTCTAAATAAGAAAATATTGTTCCATGTTTTAATTGCCAGTTTTTGTGTTTGTTTGTTTGTTTTCCTCATTATTACCTAAAATAATGGTGAATCTTTTCCTCTATTTGATGAAAGCTATTCTTTGAGCCTTCACCTTGTAACTACCATCTTTTTTCTAAGTCAAGAGTAAGATATGGTCAAATCACATGAGTGACTAGAGAACAATAGAATAGCTACCACATTTTTGAAACATACAGTTGTTGTTTTTCTAATTCTGTGAGGCATAGAAATAGATTTAAAATTTTGGAATGCTTGACCTTACTGTGTATATACAAATTATTCTATCTGCAAATTGTAAGAAAGCACTCAATTTCTTCTTATCTATTCTCTGTGGGGAATTCATGTTTTAAATGTTTGCAAAAAAAGGTAAAGAGGAGTGTTGCACACTTGTTCCATTATATTTATTTTCTTCCAATTGTCTGTGTTTAAGTGGATATGTCTTTTTTTTTCTTTTTAGATGGCTTAAGGAATGTGGTTAAAAAACTAGATCTCGTAATGACAGCAACATATACTTAATACTCTAACTTATTTTCCAAACCATAATTCACAGATAAAATAATATCTGAGTTTGCTTTGGGGGTAACACAAAATCAACACGCATAAACTTTGAGAGCTTTTTTCCCCCTAAAATTGGAAGAACCTCTGAAGTTTTGGTTTTCCAAATAAAACTAACTTGGTTTGAAAAATATACCAAGAAAGATATTTGTCTTTAAACAAAATTCTCTTTTTCTCTACTGCCATATATTGGTATCAAAAATACAAAAGCAAACTTTTTTTCCATGATGGGGAAATAAATGCTACAGCTTTGCTTGAAATGAAAAGCATGTGAATGACTTGGACTTTTCCTCGGAAGTCTTTTCTTTCACCAGAAATCACATCCTGCGGCTTTCTTTCCAACCCTTCTTGCACATGACTTTAGCATCTGACCATTTCTCTTCACCACTCTTGATAAACACTACCCAAGCAATGACCGTTAGCTCTCAAAAACAATTCTCCTATGTCCATTTTTTGTTTGTTGTTGTTGTTTTTTTGTTGTTGTTATTGTTTTCCCTATGCCCATTTTTGAAACTACTTGAACATCCATAGACATCCTCCTACTGCAGCCCCATGTTCCTCCCCTCTCAAATTCGAACTGTCCTCTGGAGCATTTTCATGCCCAGCATTTGCCAATAAAGACTATGCTGAACATGTTGTAGTTGATTTTCTTTCACCCTATTTTCATTATCACATAAGGCAATGCTTGCATTTGGATTTAAATTTAAATGAATGTCAAGAAGATAAAGAATGTAAAGTACTTAGCCCAGTGAATGGCACATCATAATTCTGATTATACATACAACAGAATGAGCTGTGCTCTGTAGGGGTCAGACAGGAGGTAACTCTTTGCCCTTTCCCATGCCTGCTTTATTTCCCTTGTTGATCATCTCTTCCCTTCCTCCTCAACTACACAGCGCTGACCCTCCTCCTGCAATTCCTGGTATGCCTGGTAACTTTTCTCATTATCCTCGGATAATAAGAAAACCTTCTCTCAGCCAGGTACAGATTTCATTCCAGTGAAATACAAACACTTCACAGTCTCATCCTTATTCTAAACCTCAGGTCTCTTGAGCCAATCTCAGCCTGAGAAACCTTCAGTTAGGAAGAAAGCAAAGTCGACTCCTCCCCTTCTCTATTTCTCAAGTCAACTCCTAAGCAGGAGTAGAATAGTGGACAAAGAAAAAGGAGACAGAGATTTTGACTGGACTGCTACATTGTGGTTTGACTATGACTGGTACTGAAACTGAAATATGGTGGTCCGAGTTCGTTGTCTCGCAAAACTAAAGAATGGTTTCCTGGACAAAAAAAAAAATTAGCTGAAGCAAAGTTTATTGAGGGAAGCCAGTCCTAGAAAAAGTGCAGCTGGGGTTCCAAAAGCAGGCCAGTGTCCAGAGCTTCCGTTCCATGTTGTAGCCTGGTGTACTTCAGCATCCAAGCTAATGAAAGTCCATTAGTCCATGTGTGAGGTCCACATGGCCAAATGCCAAGGGGAAGCACATCCCTTGGAACTGAGAGAGAGAGAGAGAGAGAGAGAGAGAGAGAGAGAGAGAGAGAGAGAGAGAGAGAGATTTTTTTTTTTTTTTTGGTCTAGGGATTGATACAGCCTTGCTAGCTCCTGATTGGTCCTTTCAAAGAATTCTGCCTTAGTGACATTCTTGGGATTGACTATCTGCTTCATTGCCTTATGATTAGTTATCTCCAAGCTGCTTATCTTAGCACCATCCATCCATTCTAAAGTTTATGTCTCCTGATCACACCCTTCTTTCCCTGCCCAGCTGGGGTGCCTTAGCAATTCCACCATCTAGGTTCCCAGGTTCTGCTTCCTCCCCCCGTGGTCCTGCCCTTGTCTATCTAGCTTCCTTCTGCCTCCTCAATACTAAATATTAACCCTCTCCTTCAAGCCAACTTTCTGTTATTACACATACACTGCTGGGCGTGTCTCTCCCATCTGCAGCTCCTCTGGCACTGGGAACACCACCTGGGCTGGCACCTTACAACCTATCAGCTCTGTATCAAATGCTCCACCTCAAGCCACTTTCTGGTGAGGTCACAAAGTATCATGGGACTGTTACTGGACCAGTTCTGTGCTGGGGGCTGGTCCTGACCCAGCACAGTCCAGGACCATTCAGGTGCTGGGCCACCTCCAGGTTCTTGACTCACCTAAGAAACACTTCAAGAGAAACGACTGAGAAGAAGCAAGTTTTATTCAGGTAGAGAAAAAGAAAGAGGTGAGTGCATGGGCGTCACTATGAAAAAGCAAAAAGGGCATGTCAGAGGGGATGCAGGCCAACACGAGAGTGAATTCCACATGTGGTCCGTTAGTTCTTGGGAAATTTATGTTTTTGAATTTTGTGGCATCAAGTTCTGTCTCCATCTCCTGGTTGGGAGGGCACCTTGTTCCCAATATGGTCTGTTCTGGAAGTGTCATGGTCTTTGTTCCCCTGGCAGGGTAAGGGGGGTGCTATTTGTTTGGCAGTTTTCAGTACAATGATGATATAATGAGCGTTGGGGTCATTCTCTGGTGAATTATTCCTCCCTATCGGGTTGATACGGTCTTAGCCAGTCCTTGTTGCTGACTTCTGTGACCACTGCAGGGCTCTCCTGCCATAGCTCTCTGTTCAGTCAGGAGAGCTAGCCAGTTTATTTGGTTGAGACTTTTTCCTGGCAATACCAAATGCCATTTTTTGTTTCCTCAAACTATACAAAGGGGTCACAATGCACTTCAATATTTCTAACGAAATTCTCACTATCAATTGCTTCAGCCTCCCAGTGAACTTTTTAACTTTACTTAAGGAGCCCGGATTAGGGTAGAGAACATTGCCAGCAAAAGTCGTTTCATAATCTTTATTTACTGGTAGCCTGTTCTTCATAGGTATCACCCTTGTCCTAGGGTGTGTGAATACTTGGCATCTACTGAGTTATTCTGATCTTTGTAGGACTCTACAGCAACAATGAAACAACAGAATATGCTGATTTATATATTTACATATCTATTTATTTATGTATTTTTCACCTATCTATAATCTTTATATTTATTTGGTGGTATGTAGATATGTGTGTGTTTGTGTGTAGATAGGCAGATAGAGATGGAAAAAGGAGGAGAAAGAGGAGAAGGAGGAGGAGGAAGAAGAGGATGAGGAGGCAGAGGGGCAGTAGAGGAAGACGGAGGGAATAATAAGGAAGAGGAGCAGAAAAAGGTAGTGAAAGGCATATGAAGATGATGTGACAGCTATCCTATAATGAATGCCCTTAATATCCTCTTCCTCAAAAAAGATTTATTCTTTTTTCAAAAAAATTTGGAAAATATTTGTCACATTGCACCTCAGCCAAAAGGTGCATTCTGAAAAACTGCTCTTCACAGGAATAACCTCATTAAAGAATTTTCCAGGAAACATGGAAAAATGACAAATTAGCCGTCAAATTTCTTGACCCTTCATTGTGATTCAAGATATTTGAGTTTCTCCTGCTCCATTACTAGAGACTTCCCTCAACTGAGAATTAGAATTTTATGATCAAACAAAAGGAAGAGACAGGTGCTGGCGAATAGTCAGTGAGGGACATATCAGCTGCCATGTAGGCAAGGGACCAGTATTAAAACTAAATAATTAGCAAAAAAAACACACAAACCCAAAAACAAAACAAAACAGGTTTCTACTGGAGTTCCAAACATCCTTCAAAACTGATCACTGAGTATTACTTAAACAAGGCCATTACAAAGCCTGCTGTTGAGGAAAAAAAAAAAAGTATGTCTCAGACTTCCACCAATAGAGTATTATCAACTACTAGAGGCCTGGTGCATGGATTCGTGCACCAGTGGGGTCCCTCGGCCTGCCTTGGCCTGTGCCCTCTCCCAATCCGGGACCCCTCAGGAGATGTTGGACTGCGGGTTTCAGCTCAATCCCCGCAGGCTAGTTCCAAGGGACCTCACTGGTGCACGAATGCATGCACAGGACCTCTAGTATGCATATAAGATCTTTGGTTAATCTCTTCCCGTCGTTCCCCCTCCCCCCTTTCATCTGAGATTCATCAGTCTGTTCCATGTTTCTATGCCTGTGCATTGAGTGTCGGCTTAGGGCATATATATATATATATATATATATATATATATATATATATATATATATATATATGAGCTTTGCATAGCATTTGGTACTAGGGATGTTAAAGATAAACAGGACTTCATCCTTGATCTCTAGGAATTATAGTAAAAGTGAGGTAAAGAATTAATATAATGTAACAATTAAGAGATTCTTTTAGTGTTTTTTAAAACATGGGTTTTGATTTTAGTGGCCATTTTAAGTTTGGTGTGCCATGTGACTGCTCTATGCCTTGGTTTCTTCTTTTGTAAAATGTAGGTAAACATAACTTCCTTACAGTCTTGTATGTGGCTTAAGTGAAAACTTATTGACAAACTTAGTCCTTTTAATAAAAATTTATGTTAAGTATGTGCTCTTACCTTAAAATTGCTCAGTAAATGTGAATTGATAGTATTGTCACTATTATTATCCCATAATGGTTTTATGAGGTGATGCCTAGAACCGTATCAGTTTCTGGGCCGAGGAAAGTGACAACAACAAACATGAAATGAAGAGGGACTCAGAAGAGTGAGATTTGACACCGAAGTGGATGCTCATTTTCTTGATGTGGGTAGCTACCCAGAACAAGTGTGAAGAGAAGAACCATTTTTGTGCCCTCATACCTGCTTATGTTTACTTTTTTTGTTTTGTTTTATTTTTTGTTATTTTAAAATATGTATTTTATTTATTTCAGAGAGGAAAGGAGAGGGAGAGAGTTAGAAACATCAATGATGAGAGAGAATCATTGATCGGCTGTCTCCTGCACCCCCCTACTAAGGATGGAGCCTGCATGTGCCCTGACCAGGAATTGAACCCTGACTTCCTGGTTCATAGGTCAATGCTCAAGCACTGAGCCATGCCCGCTGGACTGCTTGTGCTTATTTGTGAAATTAATTTTAAGAGAAATAAAAAATAGTAACTCACATTTCCTCCATGTTCTGACACCCAATGAAATACTATTCCTCATGAACATCTTGTTAAAATATCCAAATAGAATTACAAAAACAGTGCCAATTTATTTCTGATTTTATTCCATAGCACTCCATGTGAGCATAAACTCATGCTCAAATAAACCAACTCATTTTATTGCATTGAGACTGCATAGAACACAATTTGCTTGCATTTTTACATTTCAGAGAGTGCAAGGGTAGGAAGAATTTAACCAGAATGAAAATCTCCAAGACATCTAGATTAGTTCATATACCAAGAAATCGTAAATGCACTATTGTTAACATTGGCTAATTTGATGAAGTCTGAAATCCTTATGGAAGCAATCCCTTCAGGCTCAAGAGAGTCATTCTGGAAGAAGATGTGTCTGCAAAATCTAGCATCCTATTTATAAGATATTGCGTTTCCAAATTAAATGAAGAACATTATTCACACCGGGAAGAGCTTAGAACTTCCACTTTGTTACATAGTTTTTCAAGATTACACTTTTATCTATATTATCATTGTAAGAAATTAAAATGAATAAAGTGCACTTACACAAAAATATATTGGATTGAATGATAAAATCAATCTGTACACATTTACTTTTCCTTTAAATTTAAACATTTGATGACTCACAGCATGTTTCAAAATTTGATATCATTCCTCTTAATGGTTTTACATGTTATGCACATTAACCAAGGCTCAGCTGGCATAGGTGATTAGCTTACCTGAGAAATATGAATAACAATATGCTGCTGAAGTTGAAACAGTGAACAAAAATTGTATTTCTTATAAATAAATTACTTAGTTATGTATTATTTATGTTACACAAATTTAAACAATGTATAATACATGAGGAGAAATATACTATATTTGGAACAAAAAAACTAAACAGTCTCTCAGGACCTTTATTAATATTTCAAATTGATTATTGGAGAACGTTTTTGCAAATGTTTTCTGAAATCTAATGATTAAAGCTCAAAATTGAAAGTATAAGCATGAGTTTGATATCAGTTGTTTGGGAGCAAACTTCACGGTGAGAGCTATTGCCCACCTGAGAGGAACTTCCAAGAGCTTTTAGAATGACCGCCTTTAAGAATCTCTCTCCACAGGTTTTTATATCCTTTATCTCATGTGCACCATCGAATGTATGAATGGAGAAAGGATCACAGCCTGCTATTGCCCCTTGTATTCCAAGCTTCATGTTGTTGTTTTTTTATTTCTTTTGGGTGGAGTGTCATTTTTAGTTTCTTTTATGTGAGGCTTGGCTTCATTATTTTATGGCAGAAAACGAAATATACTCTAAATGATGTGGCTTTGATCAATGATCTGTATCATTAAATTTATAAATAATCCCAGAAACTATTTTTCCTCTTTAACTAGTATCTCATCTCCCTTTTCAAAGAGCAGGAAATGGGCTTCAAAGTTTTACAAAGCTAAGGTGAAATGCTTTATATGTAAAAAGAAACTTAATAAATACCTGTGTAAAAATATGTAAGTATAATAATTTATTGGGCTTTTACTCTATGAGAAGAACTGTGCTAAGTTTTTTTTAACACATAAAAGGAAACAACTGTATACCAGTCTTTACAACAAGATTTAGAAAATAAAAATATTGGCAAACTCTTATTGAGTGTTAGACACTCATTCTTCCTGGGTTACTCACGTAAATCCTCAGAACAAACCTGAGGTATACACATTTTATTATTATCATCACTATAGGCTTGGTGCATGAAATTCATGCATGGGTACGGTCCCTAGGCCTGGCTGGTGATCAGGGCTGATCAGGGCCTTTCGGCTGCCAGCTGGGGCCTCCTTTCCCTGGCTGCTAGCTGCTGGCCAGGCCCTTCCTTCATTCTGCACCGCCCCCTGGTGGTCAGCGCATGTCATAGTGAGTGATTGAACTCCTGGTCTCCCAGTGGAACTCTAGAGGGGACACTTTGCTTATTAGCCTTTTATATATATAATTATTAACAGTATTGTTATTATATTATACTTTTTAACAGACAGATGGGAAATCTGAGACTTAGAAAAGCTAAGTGGTTCTTTACTCAAGATTTATATATAGGCCCTAGCTGGTTTGGCTCAGTGGATAGAGCATCGACCTATGGACTGAAGGGTCCTGGGTTCAATTCCAGTCAAGGGCATATGCCCAGGTTTCGGGCTTGATCCTCAGTAGGGGGCATGTAAGAGGCAGCCAATCAATGATTCTCATCATTGATGTTTCTCTCAATCTCTCTCTCTCTCTCCTTTCCTCTATGAAATCAATAAAAATATATTTTAAAATATTTATATATAGGCAATTTTGTTCTAGAAGCAATTTATTTATTGACTGTGATATGTTGGTTCTAATATCATATTATTACTATTATTTCTGACAGATGAAGTAATTATTTCCAAAAATTAAGTTACCAGTTCAGTACCACAAAATAATAAATACCTAAGTGGTTCAGGAATTGAATTCCAATGCTATTTTATTACTCTAACCACACTTGACTTCATTGGCATAAATGGAAGGGCACTCCTGAAGGTAAGACAAACCACTCTTCTAATGTATGCTTAAGTTTTAAAACTTAAAATTATGAATCATAAATCCAACTTTATAATTTCAGGAATAATTACATTTGCCTGTAGAAACTTTTTTTTTCAGAGAAAATTTTAGCATTTTGAAAATCACACTATCAGATTGCTGTCTTCTCTATATACTAGTACTTGTAAGATTACAATTGAAACAAGTTGTATTAGGGAATTTTTCAATTCAGGGCACAAAATAAACTCATGAAACAGTATGTAATGAAGACCTATATTTACTGAAGAGTAGCTAACAATTTTATAATTTTGTCCTGGGTTTTGAAGAACAATTGTTCATAGGTTAGAAAATTTCCAAATTTTAGCCCTTCCCTTTTCACTTCCTTCCAACATTATTTATCTTGGCATTAACCATTTATTCATTCATACAATCAGCAAATACTTATCAAGCACCCACTCTAGGCTAAGCCTTCAGTTAAGTGTTGAGAAATCAGGAATAGGCATTAAACATACAGAGATTTATTTCTGCTAGAAATACAAATAAATCTCTTCATGTATGAAATAGAGCTAGGGCAAAGTCAAGTTCAGAGGCAAATGATTAAATGAGGGCAGAGATGAAGAGCCATGAACCCAGATACCAGGACAGAAAGGGAATTTCCAACAGCAGAAATAGCAAATGTGAAAAGTCGGAAGGTCACAAAAAGCCTACAATTTGGAGAAACTATGTAATTACACATTGCTGGGGGAAAGGGATTTTGGGTCAAAAACTAAGAAATGAAGTTTGGGAGGCTTATAGAGAGTGTGAAATATTCTTCAAGCTAGGTGATGGGCTTAGCTCTGTATCTATGAAAGCTCCTTCTCATAGCCATGTGGACTATTGGAAGACAATATCAGAAAACCAGAAAAAGAACTACTTAAGAATAGAGGAATCATAAAGAGAAGGATGGAAACTATGAGATCACACTGGTGGTTTTGAAATGTGTAGACACTAAGAATCATGGTAGACAGTCCAGTCAAATAAAAGCTTGATAGACAACTGCTTTGCAGAGCAGTTTCAAAATTTTGGCTGTACATTTTCACAGCAGGAGGTATTCCATTGTGCTAAAGAAGCTATAAATATATATTTGTAGATATAGATGTAGATGATAGATATAGATAATATAGATAGATATAGATATACATATAGATAGAGATATAGAAAATAATAGATACAAATATATATCGATATACATATAAACAGATATAGAAAGCATAGATAGGTATAGATATATATATAGATAGATATATAGACATGATATAGATATAGATACAGATATCCTATACTAGTATAATAAAAGAATAATATGTGAATTGACCGAATGGTGAAATGACCGGTCACTATGACCTACGCTGACCAACAGGAGGCAGAAACTCAATGAAGGAGCTGACCCCTGGTGGTCAGTACACTCCCACAGGGGGAGCACCTCTCAGCCAGAAGCCTGGCTCACGGCTGGCAAGCACAGCGGCAGTGGCAGGAGCCTTTACCACCTCCCAGGCAGTGCTAAGGAGCAGTGAGCCAGACTCACAGCTGGCAAGTGCAGTGGTGGTGGTAGAAGCCTCTCCCATCTCCACTGCAGGCGGGCGGTAAGGAACGAGGAGTCCCAGACTGTGAGAGCCCCAAACTGTGAGAGGGATGTCTATCTGCTGGCTTAGGCCCGATACCCGGGGAGATCGGGCCTAAGCCAGCAGGCAGACATCCCCCAAGGGGTCCCGGACTGCGAGAGGGCACAGGCCAGGCTGAAGAACCCCCCACCCCCCAATGCATGAATCTCATGCACAGGCCTCTAGTAGATAGATATAGGTACAGATTATAGATGTAGATGATAGATGATATAGATAGGTATAGATATAGATGAGATATAGATATACGTAGATATAGATATAGATATAGATATAGATATAGATATAGATATAGATATAGATATAGATATAGGTATAGATATAGATATAGATATAGATATAGATATAGATATAGATATAGATACAGAGATACAGAGATATAGAGATAGAGATAGAGATAGAGATAGATTCCTAAGAGTAATATGAACAATATTTTTTTATTCTATCCAATTACATAAATCAACACTTGATTTCTGATTTTTTTTTTTTTCAATTCCATATTGGGGTAACATTGGTCTACATGAACATATAAGTTTCAGGTGTGGGTTTCTATGTTACAAGATCTTCATAGTGCCCACTCTCCAATGTCAAATTTTTTCCTGTCACCATATATTAGGGCCTCCTTCTCCCCCAAATCCCTTCCCCCTAGCAATCACCAGGCTACTGCTTGTGTTCATAAGTTTCAGTTTTATATCTCACATATGAATGAAATCATATAGTTCTTAGCTATTTATGACTGACTTATTTCACTTAGCATTATGTTCTCTAGGGCCATCCATGTTGTTGCAAATGGTGCTATTTCATCCTTTCTTTGGCTGAGTAATATTCCATTGTGTATATGTGCCACATCTTCTTTATTCAGTGCTCTATTGCAGGACACTTTGTTTGTTTCCATGGCTTAGCCACCATGAATAATACTGCAATGAACATAGGGGCACATATATCTTTATCAATACATGATTTCAAGTTGTTGGGGTATATGCCAAGGAGAGGGATTGCTGGGTCATATAATAGCTCTATTCTGAATTTTTTGAGGAATCATCAGACTGCTTTCCATAGTGGTTGTACCATTCTACATTCCCACCAGCATGAAGGAGGGTTCTCTTTTTTTCACAAGCTCTCCAATACTTGTTATCTATCACTTGTCTTGTTGATTAGGGCCACTCTAACACGTGTGACTTGGTATCTCATTTGATTTGCATTTTACTAATTTCCAGTGAGGTTGAACATATTTTCATATATCTATTGGCTGTTTATATGTCTTCTTGACATCATTTTTCATGGTATAATTGACACATCTATCTAAATAATTTACCCTTTTCATTTCAACTGACCATTAGTAAGGTTAGATACATATTTTGGGGAAGAAGACATAACTTTTTTGTTTTCTTGTTTTTAATAACAAAATGTAGCTCATCACATGTCTATTACTAGAAAGCAAAATAACAAGGGTAGTACCCTTATTTCTTTCTTAACTATCGTTAAAAGGGAGAACATGGTAAACCATTCTTTTTTCAAATCATTGAATATAATTGACATATAAGATTATATTAGTTTCAAGAGTACAGCATATGGTGAAATGATCACCACAATAAGTCTATCACATGGCAGTCTTGCTTTAAGAAAGTAAGGTTACCCAAAGGGAAGTGGTGACTGTAAGCCACTGGCCTGACGCTGGGACTCACATGTACCACATGTGCACCTGTGCACCTGGCTCAGTGTTGGCAAACACTCTTCTTGGTCAGATCTGTCCAAATAGATTATTACATAGTTTCTATATGACCTCTCTGTTTTCACTCAGGACCACTCTTGCTCATGCACTCTAAAACATGGTTTACAGTCTTACTCCTCTCCTGTGTAATCAGGAAAAGGGTGGAAGAAAGAGGAAGGACAGGAGGAAAGAAAATATAATTATGGTTATCCTAAATCTATTTTGCATGTAGAATCTAAAACTTTGTGACAAGGATGTATCTAAGGTGTCAGAGGTAATAATGACATGTTATTCTAAATGACACTGAAAACACAAATGAATCCCCCGCCTCCCGCAAATCCTCAGGAATTTGTAACAAAATCTTGCTTTTTGTTAACTTTTTTTGTAAAAAAGAAATTTAACATGACCTTTAGCTCTATTATGGATCACAAATGAAATATGAAAAAAGAATAAAGTGCTTACATTAAAAAAATAACAAACACAATTTCTTTCAATCCTTATATTATCTCCTGAGATTTCATATTCAAGCGATAGAGGAACTGACCCTAGTCAGCTTCTAAGAACTGACAATATCACAGCCCAACATGGTATGTCTTTAGAAAAATGATTCTTCTTTTTCCATTCTGACTAATTTTAGTACAAATGTCTCAATAAAGTTCTCTGAGTTTCCATTCTTCCCCTTGAAACTTCTCAGTTCTCCTTATAATTTTGAAGCATGGATTGCATAGGCTGACAGGCCAAAAGTCAAAAACAGGCACACACACACACCCACACACACAATCTACATTTTTCAACATGTCACGCGTAACAGCTTATAATCCTAGTGTTTAAAATGCTTTGCTGAAGACTGCTAGCTAAAATTTAAAGAAGCAATAAATGAGAAAATGATGGATAAGAAGTAAAGCTAATAAAGCTTATGCTTCTGGACCTCTTCCTTGCACAGGCCTTTGCAAGGCTCTGAACCTCATTTTTTATTCATAATTTTTCATTTATTTTCTAAAGGAGGATACTCAGAATTGTATCATCCTCCAGTTCAACATACCAGTTCACAAAAACTTGATATGCCCTTGATTATAAAGAATTACCAGTTAAAAATGTTCTCATCCCCTTTAAATTCTATTGAAATTATTTTAATGCTTTAGTAGTACTAGAAGTAGAAGACGAATACTCATGTACTCGTGCATACATTCCTTTGCCACTGCCAACTCTGTGGGCATTTTTATGGCATGTATAAATGGTATCCCAAAAAATGTATACACACTTTAACAGATGATAACATTTAATTTTGAAAATGAACTGTATGTTAATAAACACTGACTTTATAATCATTCAAAATATGCATCCATTTTTGGAGGACACCAAAATTCTGGCAACCTCTAAGATTATTTTTGTTTCTCCTTATTACCACATAAAACCCCTTACCATACGTATCTGCAATCCTGTTTCTGCAACATATCTTAGATCCTAACTTTTGGTTATTTGACTACTATCCTCACAATGATGCCTACACAATGAAAAGACTACATAATTGATACTCAGGGCTACAACCACTCAAAGGCCAGTTTTAATTTCACTTAGAAACTACTCACCATATAACACATGCTTTTATTGCCCACACTAGAGGACCAGTGCACGAATTCATGCACAGGTAGGGTCTGGCTGGCCCCACCAACAATGGGGACCCATCTGGGGTGGGGCCAGCTGGGGAGAGGGGCCATGGAAGGGCTCCAAAGCGTGTCTGGCCCATCTCGTTCAGTCCCGATAGCCAGACCCCAGCAGCAAGCTAAACTACCGGTCGGAGCATCTGCCCCCTGGTGGTCAGTACACATCATAGCAATCAGTTGAGAGGCCTTAGCATATCATCAGCATATTATGCTTTGATTGGTTGAACGGACAACTGGACATCTGGACACTTAGCATGTTAGGCTTTTATTATATAGGACTAGAAGCCTGGTGCACGAAATTCATGCACGGTTGTCCCTCAGCCCAGCCTGTACCCTCTCCAATCTGGGACTCCTGGAGGGATGTCCGACTGCCCATTCAGGCCCGATCCTGGGTCATCGGGCCTAAACGGGCAGTCGGACATCCCTCTCACAATCCAGGACTGCTGGCTCCCAACTGCTTGCGTGCCTGCCTTCCTGATTGCCCCTAACTGCTTCTGCCTGCCAGCCTGATCACCCCCTAACCACTCCGCTGCCAGCCTGGTTGATGCTTAACTGCTCCCCTGCCAGCCTGTTTGCCCCAACTTCCCTCCTCTGCCAGCCTGGTCACCCCTAACTGCCCTCTCCTGCAAGGCTGATCACCTCCAATTGCCCTCCCTTGCAAGCCTGGTCCCTCTCAACTGCCCTCCCTTGCAGGCCGGGTGCCTCCCAACTGCCCTCTCCTGTTGGCCATCTTGTAGTGGCCATCTTGTGTCCACATGGGGACAGGGTCTTTGACCATGTGGGGGCAGACATATTGTGTGTTGGAGTGATGGTCAATCTGCATATTACTCTTTTATTAGATAGGATAGAGGCCTGGTACAGGGGTGGGGGCCAGGTGGTTTGCCGTGAAGGGCGTCCCGGATCAGGTGGGGGTTCCCTTGGGGCTGCCTGAGCAAGGGGCCTGTGGTGGTTTGCAGGCCGGCCATGCCCCCTGACAACCCAAGTGAAGGCCCTGGTATCTGGAATTTATTTTCCTTCTACAATTGAAACTTTGTAGCCTGGAGCGGAGCCAAACCTGCTGCTACCTCCGGGGCAGCAGCCATTTCTGTTGCAGTTAATTCACCTTCTACAATTGAAACTTTGTAGCCATAAGCGGGTGAGCTCCGCCAGGGTGTGCAGAATGCTTTGCTTCCCCTGTTGCCGCTGGCAACCCTGGCTTGCTCTCTCAAGCTCCGTTCTGCCCCCATTTCTGTTTGAATTTGTTTACCTTCTATAATTGAAACTTTGTAGCTTGAGTAGAGGCTTAGGCCTGCAATGGCTATCAGAAAGCTTGGCTTGCTCTCTTACCTGGGAAACCTTGCTCTCTGTGGCTGTAGCCATCTTGGCTGGGGTTAATTTGCATACTCGCCCTGATTGGCTGGTGGGCGTGGCTTGGCTGGTGGGCATGGCTTATGTAGCGGAGTGATGGTTAATTTGCATATTACCATTTTATTAGAGAGGATAGCTCATGTGTGCAACTACAGCAGCTATAATAATTAGGGAAGTGTTTGATAATATCACAGTAAGTAATTCTCAGCTTTATCTTGAACAAATATTCCGTCTGATTTTCACCATGTTCATCATGATTACTCTGAATAAAGAACCATTGTACCTTCTTAGGAATGTTGCCCTAGTCCTTGATCTTCTACCAAGCAGTGGGAAATGATGCTGTCACAAACTAAATTATTTTATGTTACTCTTTTATTAGCAGCCATTCAAAGGTTAACTATCTGATTTCAAGTGAGATCCAGAGTCCCTGACATGGCCTGCAATAGCCTGCTTGTGTATGGCACTACCCTCGTGCCCTGTTTTCTTCCCATTTTACCCCAGCTACATGGCCACCTTACACTTCTTCCAACACACAGAAATAAACACCTGCTCAGAGGCTTTGCACTTACTGTTCCCCTCCCTGGAATCCCTTCCTCTGGGTTTCTGAATACTTACTCTTCAGTTCTTTGCTCAATAGTCATCATCTCGGTGGGGTGTTTTAGTTCTCATTTTTATTTAAAGTACTGGAATGAAAGCTCCCATGTGCCCTTCAATTTTTTTTTCACTAACATGTAGAAAACAGCCTGGTTCATAGTAAGAACAAAATTAATATTTTAAAAATAAATGAATGAATATGGCTATGCATTTCTATACAATGGGGAATGGCTTTTTAGGTTTCATCATTTGAGAATTTTTTTCCTGATAAAAGTTTTAAGTTAATTTGAGCAATTTTTAAGAGAAAAAAAGCACAAGGAGAGGAAATATCTTCACTAAGAAGCAGAAAAAGAGATGTGATGATTAAAACAAAAATTTAGGAGGTATGAGTTCAAATCCTGTCTCTAATTTTATTAATTGTTTGATTTTGAGCAAGTCATTGGTCTTCTATGTTTCAGTTTCCATAAACATAATATGGTGACAGCATGAGGATCCCTGTCCTATTTGTTTTTCATAATTAAAATAATCCTAATATGCAAATTGACTGAACTGTGGAATGACCAGTTGGCAGGGGGTGGGGCTGGCAAGTGGGCGGCACCAGGCCAGCCAAGGTGGGTGCCAGCGGGGAGAGGGAGGGGATAGCAATCAGGGGGGCAGCAGCAATCAGGCGGTGGTGGCGGAAGGGCTACCGGTGGGTGGGGCCAGCTGCTTGCCGGCCTGCACTGTCCCCCGAAAACCCCACCGTTTGCCTCCCACATAAGGGAGGTCAGACTGTGGCTTAGGCCCGCTTCCCATGGAAATATCCCCTGAGGGCTCCTGGACTGTGAGAGGGCATAGGCTGGGCTGAGGGACCCCCCGAGTGCACCGGGCCTCCAGTTAATATATAAAGTGCCTGACATGGTTACTATATAACAAATATTACTTACTATTATCCTCAGGATAACATCTTACAGAATATAATAAAGAAGATAGCAAAGCTCTTAATGGTCAGTATCCTAAATGGATGTGTACATTAGCAATAAAACACAACCTCTCAAGTATTGTTGAACATAGTTATCCATAATGATAGCTCTGTACTAACAATGATAGTAATAGCTGAAAATTGGAAACCCCCCCCCACACACACACACACAATTATGTAATATGTAAGGTACTAACTTATTTAATCTTTGTAAAAAATTTAGGGGAAAACAATTGTTTTCCCCCCTTTTTGCAAATGATGAAATTGAGACATAAGCCAGGATTCATATAGTATACTTAAGTATACTATTATTTTGTATCTATTACATCTTAGTCATATGTAAGAGATTCTTTGGCTGGAACTGTGAAAAGAAAAGTGAATCTCCTTGCAAAACAGTGATTTAAGATTGATTGTGTCTGTCCATATGTGATATGCCTACACTTTCACAGATATCGATTGTTCATTTACTCTGCCCTTACCTGTTGTCTACAATGTTTTTGGTAGAATTTTCAAGTTATTTTTACAGACTGTTACAGAAAGACAGGAAGAGGATAATTTCTACTCCTTATAATTTTCCTTTTTTCCCTTTTCTGTATTTTTAAATATTAAGTAATGTTGATACATTCAACATACTCTTCTGACTATTTTATATTGTAAACATATGCATATTTATGAAGAATGAGGGATGTGATTCTGTCCTCTTCCATTGCATTGTCCAGGAAAGTTTGACTTCTGTGTGTAGGTTTCACACACAGATATGCTGCCATTATCCTTACCAGATTGAGATTGTGAGATTGATTTGTTATTCTCTTTCATCTCCCCCACCTCAGTCTTTCCTGTGGATTCCTACTGATGAGGCTCAGAAAGTGCAGTGTAGTATGAATACCTAAAAAAATGATTTTTAATATACATAATTTTACCAAGGCTGTGTGATCCTAAGAATCTCACACTTTATAAAGATTCAAAATAAATTATATAAAAGGCATAAATATTTTATGTGTATATTCACTTCTATGGCAAAAGTAGAGGTATATTTTCTTACTTCCGGGCTATTATAGAACACCCCCCCCCCCCATGTTCTGCACTGGAAATGCAATTGGGTAATGTGCAGAAAATGACTGTTAATAAAACAGAGTTGCGAGCCCCTGGATTTCCAGGTGTTAGGTATTAGGGGATTTTAGTTTTATTGATTCATTCATTAATTGAATAATTATGATGAACCCAACAAACTAGACATAGGAAGTTCCAGATTAGTCAACATTGAAGAGAAGATAATCTTTAATAATATAAAAGTATGAGTACTGTTAAACACGGAAATTGCTTTGTTTTGGGAGAATATAATGTTTCATGGGAGCTAAAAGATGAATAGGAATTAACCAGACAAAGGCATATGGAGAGGTGGGATGAGGAGTTAAAACCAAGTAGAATATGCCTAGGAGTGAACATAAAATTCAGACAGCTGAGAAAGAATGCTGGGATCCAGATTAGAAGTTTACTAAATCCTAGAGTGTAAAAATAATTCATCAATCCTACTAGCCCCTGGTACTAAGATGGGAAAGTATCTACCAATAAGGATATACCTAGCCTTCATTTTGCTTCCCTAAACCATTTCCAATGTTTCTAATATAAGTGATTAGCATTCACCATGCCACAAAGCTACAGCTTCCTGCTCCAAATACTTGTGTCCAATCTTTATACCTGTCATTCATTCATTCATTCATTCACCTACTGCTTTTATTAAATTATTCATTCACTTTATGAGTAAATAAAGCAAATATGCATTGAGTTCCTACTATGAGCCACACAAGACAGGAAAAATCCCTGCCTTCGTGGAATATTTTAGTTATAGAGACTAACAAAAGCAGGCACACCAATTTTATATATATTGATATCATTATAAATATGCACATATAAATATATAAATTCTACTTTCTCACTTCAGACAGAAGACTGCCTTAAATCCCTGAATCCCTGTCTATATGAAAAAAAAAAAACAGAATTTTTTTTTTTTTTTACAATAATGAGCCTCTGGGGAAGAGGGACAAAAAGTGACATTCCAGAACCACAACTGCTATTGAATAGAAAATTTTCCTAATTTAAACTTTCTTGGTTTTTGATATGGACTTGGTTCAATTTTAGTGATCTCTAATATGAAACATGCCCCTCTGGGACCAATCTACTCTAAGATGTGTCATCTTAGCCACTTACACTACATTTTCCTGTTACTTAACTACCCAGTCCTTTTGTTCCTTGAAGTCTAAGCAAGCTTAATATCGACACTTGGTCAGGTGATTTCAACATAGCGATTTATCTTTGGCCTCAATATTAAACAAATATTGTTTCTAGGCTTAATGCTTCCATTGCTCATAAATGTTTATGTATGTTTTAAAGCCAAATTAACTCCTAAATGTTTGTGATATAATAACAAAGATTTATTTCTCTTTGGTTGCTGGGAGCTTGTTTTGTTAGTCCACCAGGGATCCAGGAAGCTAGAGAATCCACCATCTTGTTACACCAACTTCTTAACACAAAATACCAAACCAGACCATGGAAAAGGGAGAAAGAATCATTCCTATTCTTAGCTGCCTGGAACCAGGGATATTATTTTTTCCAGAAAAAATATCTAAATTTAGGCAACTAAAGTTTTACTTGAGACCCAGTTATATCCAATATATAACTGTCCATTTGAAAGTGCATCTCTATGTTTTTCCCATTTGTTCTTTAATGAGAACACCTTCACCAAGAATTATTATTCCCATTTTAAAGAGGAGAAATTGCAGTCTCATAACAACTTATGTTTCAAGATCACAAGGTGAGAAAGAATAAGATCTAAGCAGGTCAAAACCTTAAAACCAGGTATGTTTTGTCTTGAAATAAATCCACTTCTCTTCCTATTACACCATATCTACCTTACCTAGAGTTTGTTCATTAAACACATGTAAAGCCACCGATTTCATGGAGTTCAATAAGACCTTTTAGATAATATGATTGAATATTCTCATTTGATAGATGAGAGCACCAAAAGCAAAAAGGTTAAACAGCTCAGCCCATGTACTCAGCTAACTTCCATTCATCTAACTTCAAAGGGCATGCTTTTTCTACTACTCCACAATACCAGTAGGTTAAGTGTTATTAGGTATGAAACACTCAATATATATATAGTCAAAAGAGGTTTTATAACTGATGTATAATGTACCATCTTCACTAGCTTGGTTGGAGACCTTCGTTCACACCTTATGAGATTTCTATTATCACTTTAGTGCCAAGGTTACGGACCAAATTAACACGAAAACATGCTGTTCTTCTCTTCTTCTATCTTTATACCCCTATATTGTCCTGCTGTTAACAGCTTGCCTGTCCATTTCTGTTCTAAATTGGCTCCTCATTCAGAAGTGATTCATCAATGACTATATTCTTAGTATTTCAACTTTCTAAAAAAAATCGGCAGTCCAGTCTTTTTATAAGAGGGCTATCCAAAAGAACCAACAAAAGGCATATTATGAAAAATATCTAACTCACCACTCTACCACTCTGTCACCAATGTTTTTTCTTCCTAATTCAGAATCATTTTAAACTCCTGGCTCCTGGTGTATACATAGCAGATAAGACAGTTGAAATCTTACACCTAAACATTCAAATGGTCAAATTCCAAGATTCTACAAATAAAACTTTGTCTTAGTCAAGGATGCTAAAAATGATAAGTCCAGGATGTAGACTCATTTTCTTGCTTTATGCTTTCTCATTTTTCTATGATTAACTCATACTCACTTGAAACAATTAAAGTCTTACCTTTGGGTAAGGGATGTGACCTGTAATTCACCATTTTTCTCAAAGAGTTATCCCCCATAATAAGATATATTTATAATATACTATAAAACAATATGAATTTTATATAATAATTTTGAAAGATATATTAGCATTATTATTAAAGAGGCATCAAAAGTAACATTTTTTCAAAGCAAACAATGAAACAAGATAAAAGTAAGAAATTTGAAAGCAAGTGATGGTATTTGTTGAGAATTTAGTATACCAAATATTTTCTGTGTATAATTTGATATGTAGTCTTAAGTGAGCATTTTTGTAGATTTAGTAATATCCCTCAGGTCCACTGGATATTGTTACAAAGAAGTATTATACTATTATCCCTAATAAATGCTCTCATTTGACTATATCTATTCTTTGTATTATAAAAGTTACTTTCATGGAATAAATACTACTGTTGGGGACATCCTCTCCACATCCTCTTTAGAAACCAAGTCTTAGTTATATTTAGGAAGGCTGAGTAAAATTAAAAAGTGCACAGGACAGTGTTCCCTAAAGTATGACTAGTATATAATTAGTGACACTAAAGATTTATTTAGGTGATACATAAATGAGTACCTGTGAATTATGAATAATAATTATACTAGAGGCCCAGTGCATGATTTCATGCATGGGTGGGGTCCCTCGGGGTGGCCTGTGGGGATCGGGCCCAAACCAGCAGTCCAACGCCACCTGCTGCTCCTGCCTGCCACTCCTGCTCATCCTGGCCCTGCTGTGCCTGCCAGAGGCTCGTTCCCAGTCAGTCCCAATCAGGAGAGGCTCGAGCTGCCGCAGCAGCACTCGCCAGCTGTGAGCCCTGCATCTGGCGCTTGTCCCAAGGGGGGCGGGCGGGACACAATTGGCCCTCTGGGTGGGTGGTGGGACGCCCTTACCGGCCTGGGATCCAGATCTGTCACACTGATGTTCACGCTGGTTGTCGAGAGCCACCTGGCAGCTGCTTTTATATCGTTTCTTCCTTGTGGAGTGTCTACGGAGGGGAAGAGGCCAAGGTGCCCAAGGCCGACTTCCAGGAACGTGGGGGCACTGTTGGGATAGTGCCAGCAGTGCCGGTCCATTGGTGCCTGGACTGTTCTCCAGAGATTGGACCTGTAGGACTACTGAGGGAGTGAGTGGCTGCCACCTGCTGGGACGGGTTGGTCATCTGAGCAGCACTCCCTTTGTGGGAGCACACTAATCACCAGGGGGCAGTTCCTGCATTGAGTGTCTGCCCCCTGGTGGTTAGTGTGCATCATAGCGACTGGTCGACCCGTTGTTCGGTCATTCAGTTGCTTAGGCTTTTATATATATAGATGTTGATTTAACATTCATTTTAAAAAATATAATAATATACTATATTAGTCAGGCATGTGATAGGTAATCAACAGGTTAATAAAAGTATTTAATAAAAGAAATATAAAACATTGTGGACAGAGTTAAAATATAAGAAAAGTTAATGTACCCAGGGTTGAGCAGAAGCGGGAAAGACTTTTCTACCCTTAGGACTGATAGGGCAAGTGGGAGGGAAAAGGTGAACAGAGATTTATTGCTTCAGAAGGCAGTTGTGGCCTTCGGTAGGGAATCTGGCTCTTGACTTCTTGAGAACCAGCAAAGCAAACCAGGACAATAAATAGCTAGACCTTACCCTCTTCCCACCTCTATTCTCCTAAAACTGAAGCCATTCAAAACCGGAAGTAAAGAGTGTTTTACTGATCTGGTCCATCATCACAGAGAAGGCTGGAAGAGAGTAGAAAGTAAGTATATAAGAGACATGTCATTTTCTTGGCTGACCTACATCTTGTCTGCTTCTGTTCAAGGACTTTTCCATCCCGAGAATCCCAATGAATCCAACCCTTATATGAGAGGCTGGATACTTCTGCTACTGTCCTGACATCTAGATTATGAGAATGTAGTACAAGCTCACACAGTCAAACTTCTAGGGTAAAGTGAATGTTGGGCAGTGAAGAATTTGTGCTGCTAAGAAATACAACGTTCTCAGTGATGTAATGTCCATGACAGTCTTTCTTTGGCAAGGCTGTGTCTGTCATTCCAGCAGTCTAGCCTCCTGTGGACCTTTACGTTGGTTTTGTTTTGCTGTGTTTCACCTGGATTTATTAAGCTCCTGGAACTTTTCTGTATAAACCACTACAGTCCCAGTAACATCTTCTTATTGAGCCAGAGGTGACCCCTAGGTATCCCCTCTAAGAAACCTGTGAGCTACAATCTAACAAGATCTTAAGGTGGACATAGACTCTTTAGAATCCTTTAACTTTGGATTAACAACGAACTTAGAAAAGAATACCTTCAGTTAACCATATGCCTACCTTACTACCAGGTATACGAGGCCCTGGACAAACCTGGGTCAGCGATCAATTTTTCATCAGTAGATACTATTATCTGAATTACTTTGAAACTATAATCGCCAGTGAGCAAAGAGGCCTTATGTTTTTTCCAGAATGTACCATGAGATTTGCTCTGTGCCATGCTGTGATTCCACAGGAAATTGCCTCATTAACTTCTGTGACATTTATAAAAGCGACCATATTACCTCATGTTGTTGGAAAATATACCCAACCACCTTTCTATTGCTTAAGCATCCTGAGTTCTAAAGGGAATTTGTCCCTTTGAAACTGCTACATACTTTTATTTTTCCTGTTTAGTAATACAAACCCCTTTGAAAAGCCTGGAAGGGTTTATAAACCATGATAATTTGTAACAAACACAAAAACATAAAAGAAAAATGTGGTGCAGAACAGAGCAAAGCCACACGAGACACTGGTTTCACATCCGTTTTGACTCTGGCAGCAAAATAAGAGCGCCAGTGAATCAACAAAGGGAAAATAAAAGGTAGGAAAACCTAAAAGGCTGAGAAACAGTTCTGAACATGAAATAAAGGTAGCAGCGCAGAGAAAAACAAATGAAAATAGGACAAATAAAATAAAAAATAAATAAAGGTAGCCTATTCTGAAAATAATTGACAAAAAATAATCAACAAAGCAAAAGGATAAAGAAAAAAGAGAAGGAAGAAATTCCAAATTTAGTTTTAATTTTCTTGAGCAAGAAAGGATACACTAGAAGAACAGGGGGATAAGGCCCTAGGAAAGAGAGAAAAATATAACAGTGTGTGCAAGTTCTACCCTATAAATCGTAAGATAACCGAGAGATTTGAGATATGCTCATTTTTTATTAAACACATGTAGAAAAATGTTTTGCTGTTCTCAAAACTACACTAATGCACTGGTACACAATGGGTCTTCACTGCCTTAGAACAAAAAGGGCTCAAAAGCAGGAGGAATTCCAGATTTAGTTCTCAGGGTTAAGCTTGCAGAAGTACTTTTGTAGGGACATGAAACACGTTAGAGAAGAAGGGCATGAAAGCACATCCTGAAAATCAGTGACCCCGTCAGTGTAGAAACCTTTTAATCATTTATTCAGCAACATATTTCATTAACAGACACTTTCCTTCAAACTGGTGCGGGCCATTCTTATCATAGGTCATTTCCAAGATGTCTAATTGGACACAATTAAATTTAAGCATGGAGATTTTCAAAAGAATCTCACAAATATTAAAAGTTCATCATGACGATAGCCAGAGGGAAAAGAGGGGGTGGGGGGGCGGGAGTCGAAGTGGGTAAAGGGGAATAAGTGGAGACAGAAAGAGACTTTGAGTGGCGAGTGCATGATGCAGTATGCTGACAATGTTTTATTGAATTGTATACTTGAAACCTATATGGTTTTATTAACCAACTAGAGGCCCGGTGCACGAAATTCGTGCATGGAGGGGGTTATTCCTCAGCCCAGCCTGTACCCTTTCCAATCTGGGACCCCTCGAGGGATGTCCGACTGCCCGTTTAGGCCCGATCCCACCGGGATCGGGCCTAAACGGGCAGTCGGACATCCCTCTCACAATCCAGGACTACTGGCTCCCAACTGCTTGCCTGCCTGCCTTCCTGATTGCTCCTAACCACTTCACCTGCCAGCCTGATCACCCCCTAACCACTCCGCTGCCAGCCTGTTTGCCTCCAACTTCCCTCCTCTGCCGGCCTGGTCACCCCTAACTGCCCTCTCCTGCAGGGTTGATCACCTCCAACTGCCCTCCCTTGCAGGCCTGGTCCCTCTCAACTGCCCTCCCTTGCAGGCCTGGTCCTTCTCAACTGCCCTCCCTTGCAGGCCGGGTGTCTCCCAACTGCCCTCTCCTACTGGCCATCTTGTGGTGGCCATCTTGTGTCCACATGGGGGCAGGATCTTTGACCACATGGGGGCAGCTATATTGTGTGTTGCAGTGATGATCAATCTGCATATTACTCTTTTATTAGATAGGATAGAGGCCTGGTACAGGGGTGGGGGCCAGCTGGTTTGCCCTGAAGGGCGTCCCAGATGAGGGTTCCCTTGGGGCTGCCTGAGCGAGGGGCCTGTGGTGGTTTGCAGGCGGGCCACGCCCCCTGGCAATGCAAGCGGAGGCCCTGGTATCTGGAATTTATTTTCCTTCTACAATTGAAACTTTGTAGTCTGGAGCGGAGCCAAGCCTGGGGCTCCCTCCGTGGCCGGCAGTCATTTGTGTTGGGGTTATAATTGAAACTTTGTTGCCTTAAGTGGGTGGGCCCGGCCAGGGTGTGCGGAATTCCCCTGTTGCTGGCGGCAACCCTGGCCTGCTCTCTCAAGCTCCATTCTGCCGCCATTTGTTTGAATTTGTTTACCTTCTATAATTGAAACTTTGTAGCTTGAGTGGAGGCTTAGGCTTGGCAAGGGCAGGCGGAAAGCTTGGCTTCCTCTGTTACCTAGGAAACGTTGCTCTCTGTGGCTGTAGCCATCTTGGCTGGGGTTAATTTGCATACTCGCTCTGATTGGATGGTGGGCATGGCTTGTGGGTGTGTCGGAGGTATGGTCAATTTGCATATTTGTCTATTATTAGATAGGATGTCACCCCATACATTCAATAAAAGTTTTAAAACATTAAACAAGTTTCTCATAATTTAGGTTCTCACATTGCTTCCATACATTTTATAAAAAGAGGTAAGAGATATCTTACTTAATACAGTGGCATTTGCTGGCAAGCTTTGTCAACTGGATTGCTACCATCCATGGTAAGATTTATCTCTTGAAATATGAGGGAGGAATTGAGTTTAATTTGGATGGAATATGAAGTGAAGCAATAAAAAATCAAAGATGAAACCAAAGTAAAAGAGAAAAAAAGGAGATGTTTAAGAGCTAGAATGGGTAAAGAATATTGGTGACCGCTCTTCCCTAATTTAATTGTAGACACCTCTGTAAACTGACAGTACCCCAAAATCTAAACCTCACTGATAGTTGCCCCAAGTTCAACATTTGGCTGCAGCCTACAGAAAATAATCTGACATTTTAGAAGCACTGCAAAATTTACAGTTCAGATAAAGTATACATCCCTCTTTTGGAGGAAAGCAATTGTACATTTTTAAATTTTTTTATTTATTTTTTTTCCAGGGAGTGAAAAGTTCAGATCGTCCTTGAACAAGCATGCTAAGAATGTGAGGTATACTGAGTAAAAGAGAGCTCATTGTCTGCTCACTTACTCACCAGAAGTTTAACATGTTGAGGAACATCTTTTATTATTTGGACCCTATCCATCATTAAGCCTAAATGAGAAAGAGACTGTGATACACAAATGTGCTAATGCCAAATGGATACATGTATTAAAAACACTGGAACCATCTGCACTCAATATGGGACACAGAATGTTCCCATTTATCAAATTATAATTCCCATACAATATTTTATATCTGTAATTCAATGTTGATGAAAACAGAATTGTTTTCAGTTTCTCAAAGTGGGTTTCAGCAGTAGTGTAGAAATTTAACATGTTTATCAGAGCGGGAAAAATTGGTGGCAATTATAGAACTTTACTAAAATATCTGTGGTTTTTTGGGGTGAGAAACCACAAGGACAAATATTAGTCACCATCGGAGGAGCATTTAAAAATGTTAAGAATAGATATATTCAATGATTATTCTTATCTCCAGCTGTCGAAATTCATTCTCCCAATCTTTAAGTTGCTTTCCCTTCTCATTATTTATTTGAATATTAAACTGACTTCAAAGTTGAACTCCAGTTCTACCTTCTCCATAAAACTTTCCTCATCACTACCATCTACTCCATTATAGTGAGGTCTCCCCTCCTGAAACTGGAGACATAACTGCATCTATCAACCAACATGCGCTATCTACATATCTTCATCAGATTAACTTGTGTCAAGTCAAAGTGAAACCTAGACTTACTCTACTCTTTAAGAAATTTAACTTATCCTTTAAATCCTAACTCTATTTTTCTAAAACTGTCTTTAATTTCTCCATGAGGACATGTGTCACTCAAAAAAAATAATTACAAATTTTGCTATATTGCATCCTTCTTTAATCAGTTCGTTTAAAATTAATTTAAGTTGTTCTTAAGTTGCCAAATTAAGTGGGCATGCTTGAATCATTTATTTTCCAGATAGATAGATCAATAGATAAAGTATATTCAATATCTACCTCACTATCTTCCTCTCTATCTAAATATATAGTTAGTCCTTGCCCACTTGTACAAAATCATTTCTCACAATTACATTTAAAAAATTAATTGGTCACTTATTTATCACACTCATTAATTGTGAGCTAATAGAGAGTAATGAAACAATTTATTTTTGTTATCTTTGTACCTAACATAACTGAATTGCCTTTAGCACAGTAGGAGCCCAATAAATGTTCTCTGAATAAATAAGGCAGTTGTTACTACAGTTTCTTGGCCCAGACTCTTTCACAGAAGTTTCACCTTCACTCTTTTTCAAGGAGACCATGTTTCACCTGAAATTATATTGTTGTTTTCTTTTTTCTTTTCACAGGAAAAGTAATCAAAAAGAATATTTCCCTCAGGGTCTTTCTTCACCGACTCACTAATAAGTATCAATTGCCCATAACTGCATACTATCTTTGTAAGAAAACATTGACAAATTTTTTGTAATCTTAAATGAGACATCAAGCACTGTTACAGAGTTAGAAAACGGGATTTAAAATAAAAATTCTTGTACTAATTTGGCACCCTTGCATTATGGATCATATAGGAAAGAGCCTAAGCTCTCTATATGGAGTGTGGCTTACTCTGGAACTACTCATAATTGAATTACTGATTCATTGAGGAAACTTTAATAACAAATGAAATAGTCAAACATTGCAGGTAAATGACCTCAACTATGAAGAAAAAAGTCTAACCTGAGATAGAAAAGTTAAGATTCATGTAAAGGATAATACTGTACAAGTTGCCTTAATAAATTTGCCTGGGTGTCAGGCACTTCTCCAATAGGAATTAAAATAAATGAAACCCGATAAAAATGTTGTTTTTTAAATAAAAGTGTTGCATGAAATAACCAACGTTATTCCTATAAGCTACTAAATTATTATTTTGTTGCAATGAACATCATCTACACTAATAAAAGAGAAAGATCCAAATTGACCATACCTTTGCAATGCCCACCAGCCAATCAAGACTGAGTATGCAAATTAACCCAACAAATATGGTGGGTTAATTTGCACATGCAGGCACAGAGCAGCTGGAGCGGGGTGGGACACAGGCATTCCACACTGCCCCAGCCGTTCTGGGTCTCTGGGCGGCGTGGGAAGGTGGAAGGCAGCTCCGGGCAGGAGCAAAGGCAGAAAGGCAGCTGCGGGCCCAGAGCAAAGGCGGTGCCACAGCCAGGGGAAGGAAGGCCCATTCTTGCACGAATCTTCATGCATTGGGCATCTAGTAGAGGCCAATTAGATAGCCAAAAGAAAACATTGACTGATAATGAGTGAAGGCGGCTGTGTAAGTCTGCACAGCCCAGACAGTCTCTACTTACTGATATGTTCTACAGCAGAAGCTGAAAGGACATATACTTCCCCTAAAATGCTGAGCACAGTTTGAAAGGAATGTGATCACCACTGAGCAACTGGCCCATGGAGCTTTTTACTCCATCAAAGAGGAAAAAAATGTGTTCTGTGAAACTGAAGTTTGAAATGTAGAGCTTTTAAAGTTAATTTCACATTTTTATTGATATATTTGCAACACAAAACAAAGCAATTACATGAGCATTCACATTTTAAAGGGGTTTACAAAAGAAATAAAAGATCTGTGAAACAGTAAAAAAAATGATATATGAAAAATATCACAGAAAGTATCATTGATTTTGACAGAGATAACGGTAAGAAAATGTGGATCTATGTCGTAGAAAACAAGGTGAAAAGAAACTGAGAGGGGTAGGGCCTAAATATATGAAAGAGACAACTAGATAGCTATCCACCCTCAGCAAATTTCAACTACTCAGCACAGTATTGTTAATTCTCATCATGTTGTACATGAGATCTCCAGAACTCATTCACCTTGTATAACTGAAACTGTACCCCTGGCCAACATACAATTTTCCCCTTCCCACCCTTTAACTCTGACAACTACCATTCTGCTCTTTGGTTCTATGACTTTGTTTTACATTCCACAAATAAGTTGGATCATGCAGCATTCGTCTTTCTGTATCTAGCTTGTCCTCAATCTTCTCACCTTACAAATACACACATGTGCAAACACAGACACACTTTGCTTGTCTGACTCAGGAGTAATTGAACAGCTCTGACTCTGTCTAAATAGATGGCTGCCTCGACATAAAAAAGAAAAAAATATTATCTCATTTTGAGGGAGATTGAGAGAGGGACAATACCCTAAGGCTAATATAATTCAGAGTTATTGGATTATTTTATTTTTTAAAATATATTTTTATTGATTTCAGAGAGGAAGGGAAATGGAAAGAGAGATAGAAACTTCAATGATGAGAGAGAATCATTGACTGGCCTCCTCCTGCACATCCCCTACTGGGGCTCAAACCTGGAACTTGGGCATATGCCCTGACCAGGAATCGAACCATGACCTCATAGTCCACGCTCAACTACTGAGCCACGCCGGTCGGGCGGGTAATTTTAAAAATATAACAACATTATTGGGCATTCTTGGGAAAGGGTCTGTGGTTACATGCTGTATACAATATCACATGAAACAATTGAGGTTCAGCACGACTAAGTAACTCCTCATGGGTTCTTTTGGAAGCAGAAGAGCTTTGATGTAATTCCAGATCCAGTGCCGAAATCTTTGCAAATGAGTATAGTATTTTTATTTTTATATAAAGAGTGTGAGCATATCTTTCCACGATTGTATTTCAACCCCATTTTCTATATAACAATGCATAGAAGTGGAATGCATGAAATTTGATATTAGAGACTTAGATTTAAATCTGAGGTTTGCTGTTGATAGCTGTGGATTTTATACAAGTTACTTAGCTTGGCCAGTGTGGCTCAGTGGTTGAGCTTCAACCTGTGTACTAGGAGGTCGCAGTTCAATTCCCGCACATGCCTGGGTTGCGGGCTCAATCCCCAGTGTGGGGCATGCAGGAGGCAGCCAATACTTAAACTCTCAAATATTTAGGTTCCTCATGTGTAAGTTTGTATAGGAAGACACAGTCACATCATTTTCTGGGTAATAAGGGATGATATATTTAAGAAATTACTTTTTTAAACTAGAAGGCACAGAATATATTTCCTACTATGTCACATAACAAATAAATGACTCGGGAAACATTCCATAAAGTGCCTGGTTTAAATTATTAAACAAAGTGATTTATTTTGCTTTTGAAAAAGCATTTCAAATCCAAAAGAACCACTTTTCTAAATGATGCTATGAATGTGGCTTCTATAAGAGCTGCTCTCTTCAGCAGACATTTGATAGGTGAGTCCCTTTCTTTTTTTTTTCTTTTTTTTAAAAATATATTTTATTGATTTTTTACAGAGAGGAAGAGAGAGGGATAGAGTTAGAAACAGCAATCAGCTGCCTCTTGCACGCCCCCTACTGGGGATGTGCCCGCAACCAAGGTACATGCCCTTGACCGGAATCGAACCTGGGACCCTTGAGTCCGCAGGCCGACGCTCTATCCACTGAGCCAAACCGGCATCGGCTTGAGTCCCTTTCTTAATGATACATAAAAGACACAGAGAGAATGGTAGCATCAATAGGTTTCTTAGTTCTCTCTTCCTTATGGCACTTTACACTGGATGAGATTTTAGTCAAAACTGTGGACAAGGTTGGTAGTTTTCTCTCGCAATGAAGGAAACCTCAGCATCAGACATTGACAGTGCTTCAGCAGTACCTTCTATTGACTGACAACTTTTAAGCCAATACTACGTTGCCCAAGGAATGACTGTGATATCCGACTTCATAGTTAAGGATGCTATTTAGGAACTCCAGGGGGTGGTGATGTTCTTACTGTTTAACAAGTGTAAGCAACAGATCCCACAATTCTGCTGTGCAAAATCCCTTTTCATTCCACTTAATCCCTTTCACCGTTTCTTCTCCTGAGCCTTCGCTTCATGGCCACTTTCGTTCTTTGAAGATTGTTTTTCAGCTCCCCCATCCATGCGCATCACTGCAGGGCAAATTCTGCTCTCACAAGTACAGACAGACAAGGGGAGCTGCCAGCCTGTATCTCAAGGCTGGATTTAGCACCATAGGTGGTGGCTGTTCTCTAACAAGTGTAAACAAACCCATCAGAAAGAGTAGCTAAGTTAGGCAAGCATTTGGAAGTCTTCACTAGAGGGGCCAGATACATATTTTTACAAGGCCTTAGAGACCTCATTGTGGTTTTTCTTCTTTAATATTTTTAATTTTTTTTTATTTTCTGTACTTCCAACTTCACTTTGATTTTTTTTAAAATTCAGATTGTTTAAAAGGTAGTAGGAGTCTTTTTAAAAAGTCCATCTTATAAAACAGTATCATTACTCTAGACCTTTATATTAAAAAGTACTTTCAAGTTCTCTTTTCATGACATATTTAGGATGGATTATAATATTTGATAAAGTTGATCAATATAATTTTATTATTACAAAGGTATGGGTTTCTAAGAATTTGCCAATGAGACACTAATTCAGTTATTATAAATCAATCTCATTGCATTCATTGTATTCAACAAATGTGTGAAGGATTATTTTTAATAACCGAACAGGATTGTCAATTTGACTTAATACAATTTCAGTAGCTCAATCGTCCTCTTTTTAGAATGTGGGAGTTAAGATATATTGCTAGATGTATAATGTCTGTGGAATGCTCTCAATCTACAGATCTTTTTTTAATAGCTTCAATAATTCTAACACTATTTTCTATATATATAAAAGGCTAATATGCTAAGTGTCTGACCATCCAACTGGTTACTATGATGTGTACTGACCACCAGGGATCAGACGCTCAACACAGGAGCTGCTGAGCTGCAGTGACATGGCAGCAGCAGTTCTTGGGTGACACACCCCAAAACCAGAGATGAGGGAGCCCGATTCCTCACAAGACCGTGTGATTCCACCTTCGGCCATGGATTATGTTGTTGCTGGGGCACTGTTGGCACTGAATCTGGTTTACTGTGCACATGTATTTGCGTTCCACACCCTGTACTACAGCAACTATGCAGAGTGCCCTCTTGCACTCCGGGACCTTGGGGGATGTCAGAGAGCCGGTTTCAGCCTGATCCCCACAGGCCAGGCCAAGGGACCTCACCTGCCAGAGGGACCCCGCTTACTCCACAGATGCTGGGGAGGGACTGCAGATGGGGAGGGTTGGCTTCAGGGCGTGTCCGGCCCATCTTGCACAGTCCGGCCCTGCTGGCCACCTTCTAATTAATCTCCTTTCAATGTGCATGAATCCGTGCACTGGGTCACTAGTTTATTTATAAATTTGTAATAAAAAAGAGAGAGAGAGATTTAAGCATACAACTTAGAGCAAAGGAATTCACTCAATTATATACATCTTGGAAAGAGAACAAGATACAAATCAATATTTCCCCCCCAAAAAAAACAACTAAAGCAAAACACTAATTCAGTAAAAGCTACCAGATGCTTAGTCTAAAAGAGGGTAGGTTCTATTATACTACAAATTTAGAAATACTCAGTTAAAGTAAAAAACAAAGCTTAAAAGGTTTCTTAAGGTAATATTTACCAGATTTTAGTATATTATTAGGCATTGTGAATATCTAAGACAAGACTATAAAATGTGTTTCTTTAAATCATTCACTGTTAATATCCCCATCTCTTATAGGAAGGGTTGGGTGAGGTGGCATCATTGCTAATATCTATTAATTTGTAAAAGTTGTGTTAGGTGGGAAAATAATTTGGGAAATGTTTCTTTAAATCAGTGATTTTCAACCTTTTTCATCTCATGGCACACATAAACTAATTACTGAGATTCTGTGGCACACCAAAAAATATATATTTTTTACTGATCTGAAAAAATAGGTACAATTTTTTTTATTTATTCACACCAGATGGCTATTGTTGTGTTGGCTGTTGTTAATTTTTGATGTCAGTGTCCCTGACTAAATAGCCAAGTACTGCATGTTTTAAAAATTCTTGTGGCACACCAGTTGAAAATCACCGCTTTACATCATGAAAGCCTTTAGATTATTTGTTTGCATGAAGTCATTTCTTAATGGAGCTTATGTATTATGATAGACAGGATATATTATAAAATATATACATAGTGCACATATACATATAAACATACATACTTATCACATTGATTAATTATGGATCATGCATCACTCTACCACATATCCTTATAGTCACTGGATTGCCTTTTACAGCACTGTTACTATATCCAAATTACTATCTTTCCCTTAGTAGGTCCCTATCAATATTATACCTTTGTTTCTATATTTGTAAAATGAAGTTTATGGATTAGGTTAGGAGAACCAGCAATTAGAATCACCTAAGGATGAAGAAAAATAGTGAATCCTAAACCTCACCTCTGGAATATTTTATTTAATTTGTCAAGGTATTTTGCAAAAGCTCCAAAGGATATTCTAATGTGTACCTATGCAGCCACACACTTAGATACTGTGCTATGACCATTTATATCTCTCAAGTATAGTCATTTGTGTTTTATTACTGATCCATTTAATTATATTATCAATTCAAACTTACTGGAATATTTATTAGATGTTTCACAAAGTTTATTTATGTTGTTCAAAGTCCATCTAATTTCTACTATTTGGATGGCACCTATGTAGAAGTAATGAACTGGAGATAGTTGGCTGAGCACGACAGAGCCTTTAATCTCAATGTGTATGCCAGGAAATTGACCTTCTTCAGTGTTCTGAGCCCTGACATATGAACATATGACTGGAATAGCAATAACATTTTCAAACGGCTAACTCAAGCTTTACTCATAACCTTGACTCTCTGCTCTTGCTCAACATCTCTTAGTTTTTTTTCATTTTCTAGATCCATTAGGAGATCAATCTTTAGCCAAAGGAGTTTATTCTGACACTAAACTAGTTTGTCATTTTAGAAGAGGTAGTCAGAGTTTTAAAGAACATAAATTTTAGCTCTCATACAATGACCAAAAGGAATACATTGTCTTAAAGGGATTTTTTAGAAGCATCAGAGATGGACTCTGGTGGAGCCTAAAAGGGAGTGAAGAAATCAGGGTAGAAAAGAGTGTAGCCACATCTTCATGTAGCAGGAATCTCTGGAGCATAAATGTCACCAAATTTGTTCCTTCTTTGAAGAAAGGGGGCCAAGCTGTTGCACACCTTTATCAGTGGGTCACTGATCCAGACTACTTTGGGATTGGGTGGTGTGTGCCAAATCTCACAAATATCCTTTAGAAAGATGGTTCTAGACCAGACAAATTTTTCAGAGAGGAGTGAAGCTATGAACTATTAGTAATTAGTACTCAGCAACAGAGAGGATGGGTGTGTGCCAATAGGAAATAACCTAGGTGGGGCACCAGCACCATCTGCAATAGTCTACAAGTAGCTTTGCTCAGGTACACTTGCATCTAACAATAAGTTTACTCCATCAGGGTAGAACTTCTCTAGGATTCTAATTGCTCATAGCATCTATATGTTTTTTATTTTATTTTTAAAATACATTTTATTGATTTCAGAGAGGAAGAGAAAGAGAGAGAGAAATGGAAACATCAATGATGAAAGAATCATCGATCAGCTGCCTCCTGCATGCCCCTGACTGGGGATCGAGCCCGCAACCTGGGCATGTGCCCTTGACCAGAATCAAACCCAGGACCCTTTAGCCTGCAGGCCAATGCTCTATCCACTGAGCCAAACCAGCTAGGGTGTTTATATATATATTTTAAACGAAATTGTACAACATGATGATTTGATATGCATACACACAATGAAATTATTACTATAGTCAAGCATATCATCTCCTCACTGTTTGATGAGAGCACCTGAAATCCTACTCACTTAGCATCTATACTAATAAAGGGTAATATGCTAATTAGACCAGGAGACCTTCTGGGAGACTTTCCGGACGTCCTTCCTGAAAAAGCCCTGGTGACGGGGCCAAGGCAGAGGTGGTTAAGGGCAATCAGGCCAGGCGGGGAGGGCAGTTGGGGGTGATAAGGCCAGCGGGGGGCAGCAGTTGGGGGCAAGCAGACCGTCGGGGGGGGCAGTTGGGGGCGAGCAGGCTGGTGGGTGGGGCAGTTGGGGGTGATCAGGCCGGCAAGGGGGGCAGTTAGGAGCCAGCAGTCCCGGATTGTGAGAGGGATGTCCAACAGGGATCGGGCCTAAACCAGCAGTCAGACATCCCCTGAGCGGTCCCAGATTGGAGAGGGTGCAGGCTGGGCTGAGGGACACCCCCCGCCCCCGTGCACAGATTTCATGCTCCGGGCTACTAGTACTTCCATAATTTAATAGAGTAGTATTATCTGAAGTCATCATGCTTGTATCTTAAATTATTCATCCTTTGTAACTGCGCCATTTTGTACTCTTTGACCCAAAACTCCCAGTTATCCCACCTCCCTACCCCTAGCAATCACCATGCTGCTCTCTGCTTCTTTGAGTTTGATGTATGCACCACCCTTACTGTGTTATTCTTAATTTGATTATAGTCCTACCTTATAGTCAGTTTTACACATGTCCTTTTACTTCAACTTGAACTCCCTTCAAGATTTCTTGCAAGGTAGCTCTATTATCTGTAACTCCCACAGCTTTTGTTCATCTGTGTAAGTCTTTATCTCCCCTTCAACCTCTAGATGTTATGAAGGTGGCCAGAGATGCTGCTAAATATTCCACAATGCACAGAATAGTTCTCCACCTCCACAATGAAGAATGATCAATGCCAAATGTCAACAGCACTGAAGTTGAGATATCCTTGTCTACAACTTTTGAATAAATACAGTCAGCCAATCAGTTTTCCAGAGCTCTATGGTAGATTCATTTAGAAATTACCATTTTTGGAAGCTTTTTGATATTTTCCTCCAAAGCCTGCTGTGTCAGATCTGGCATCTATACTGCATCTAATGTGGACCATCACTTTTCTCAATCTTCCAAGAGTCAGCTCATTAGGGTGTTAAAACAAGATCCAGGGACCCTTGCCAAAATGTTGCATCCTAAGGATGAAGCAGTGTATCTAAATCTCCTTTATGCAGCTTTACATTCTGCTCACCTTTGATCCAGCATTTAAGGATTCTCGTGCAGTCTTAGCCACATCATCCAAGTACATGTCAGCTAATCCTACAGCTTCTTTGGTGCAAAATTCCACTTTTAGCAGATCCAGCATTTCTTCAGTCAGTTAATGCTGAAATTTGACTTAGTTACTGCTTTTATACCGTGAAAGAAAGTGGAGATCTTTAGGAAAACAACTATTGTAAAGCATTTGCCTTATTTGAAGCTTCCCTTCAATTATAGGGTTCAGGGAGACTTGCTTTTTAAACCATTTTTTTTTTAACAAAGCAGAGGAAGCCACTTCTGTAAACCCAGAAGGTCCAGAAAAATCTTTAGTTTAAAGATTCTCATGTGCATCTGCATAGAAATCTCTACCCCAAGCTCACCCTACTTCTTCCCAATCACAACCATGACTTTGGCAGAAAGGAGTTGCCTAGATCAATGATTTTCAACCAGTGTGCCATGGTGTGCCACAAGAACTTTTAAAACATGCAGTACCTGAGTATTTAGTCAGGGGCACTGACCTCTTTTCCCTTAGATTGTCAAATTAAAAAATAAAAATAAAAAAGACAACACGCCGAAACCGGTTTGGCTCAGTAGATAGAGCATCGGCCTGTGGACTGAAAGGTCCCAGGTTCGATTCCGGTCAAGGGCATGTACCTTGGTTGCGGGCACATCCCCAGTAGGGGGTGAGCAGGAGGCAGCTGATCGATGTTTCTCTCTCATCGATGTTTCTAACTTTCTATCCCTCTCCCTTCCTCTCTGTAAAAAATCAATAAAAATATATTAAAAAAAAAAAAAAAGACAACAGCCAGCACAACAATAGCCATCCAGTCTGAATGAATCAAAATTACACCTATTTTCTTTTAAAAATATAACATATTTTTGGTGTGCCACATAATTTTAATAATTAGTATTTGTGTGCCACGAGATGAAAGAGGCTGAAAATCGCTGTCCTAGACTAAGAAATTCAGTCTCTCGGAGTTTCTGCCAATCTTCCAATAAAATGCAATTTTTCAGCTTAGTCTTCTGTAATAGAGACTGAATCCATTTTTTTTTTTTTTTTGATGTTTGACTGTAGACATTTTTAAGCCTAAACACTCCATCTCCCTCTTTCTGCCCAAAATCTTGTTCGAAAGGCTGAGTTCTCCCTCCATTGGTATTTGTGGGACAAAAATCACGTGTGGCCCCAACACCTAATGACTGTGTTTCCCCTTGTCTCTCAAGATGTTTGAATCTGCTGGGAAGCTGCACCACTCTCTTCAGAAAGCTCAGTAATGTGAGGAATAAATATTTTCATAATCTTTTAATGTGTGTATGGAATCATCAGTCTCAATATGCAAACCATATTTTTGGTAGTGGCACCTTCTATTTATGCAGAGTGGCATATTTATCGAGGTATACAAAATTGAGGTATCTTTGAAAGTTTTCAAAGAATAATTTTGACACATTTTTAAAAATTATGAATAATAGATTATAATAAATCTATGGCCTTAACGGTATCCACCCAACTTCACAATGAGGAGAGATAAAAAAAATAATTTAATTTAAAATGAAACATTAAAAAAACTCAGTTTCTTTGCACATTGTTAGTTATAAGGCAAATCACACTTATTATATATGTGAAAGTTGTATCTAAAATATATGCACTTTTGAGAGGGGCCTATATTGTGTAATTTAAATATCAGGAGAAGTTTCTAGCATTACCCTATGATAGAAAGATATATATTTTACCTAGTATAAAGTCACAATATATATGTGAAATTTTTTATGGAATTTTATTTTACAGAAGACAGGAAAAAATAAGAAAACATATTCTAAAGTGTTTC
Organism: Ia io; assembly: GCA_025583905.1. Lineage (NCBI taxonomy): Eukaryota > Metazoa > Chordata > Mammalia > Chiroptera > Vespertilionidae > Ia > Ia io. The sequence goes on along the minus strand of JAJQQW010000002.1, from coordinate 17,632,515 downwards.
TATAATTTTATTTCATGACTGTCATTACCATACAACTTCTTTATTTCACTGAATATTATGTTGGCCAAAAGTATTTTTAAGAAATAACACATAAGTGACAACTTTTAAATGATGCTATATAACACTGCCATATATTGTTTAATAGAAAATTATAGCTTTTATACATTTTTCTCATTTTAGCCAATCAACTGAATGGCCGAACAGCAGAACGACCATCCGGACGACCACGCTATGACATGCACTGGCACCAGGCCAGCCAAGGTGGTGCCATGTGATTGGTCGGGGCTGGGGGAGCCCGCCATTGCCCCACAATCGCCCTGCAAAGGGGAGCCCAGGCCACTGGCCGGCAGGGCAATTGATCAGGGGGGCTCCGCAATTGCCCCAAAGAGGGAGGCCACCCTCTGTGGGGCGATCGATTGAGGGGGGTCTGCGATTGCCCCAAAAAGGGAGGCCACCCGCTGTGGGGTGATTGATTCAGGGCTCTGCAATCAATCGCCCCAAAGAGGGAGGCCCAGGACACCAACCAACGGACTGTGGCAGGTGGGTGTTGCCTATCTCAGCAGGGCGATCGATCACGAGGCTCCTGGACTGCAAGAGGGCACAGGCCAGACTGAGGGAACCCCCTGAGTGCATGTATTTCATGCACTGGGCCTCTAGTAATTTATAATATAACAATAGTCTTAATTTTAGAAAGAGAGACATATTTTATTTTATTTTTAAATATATTTTTATTGATTTCAGAGAGGAAAGGAGAGGGAGAGAGAGATAGACATCAATGATGAGAGAGAATCATTGACTGGCTGCCTCTTGCACGCCCCCTACTGGGGATCGAGTCCAACCCAGGCATGTGCCCTTGACCAGAATCGAACATGGGACCCTTCAGTCCACAGGCCAATGCTCTATCCACTGAGCCAAACCAGCTATGGTGAGAGACATATTTTAATAGATGGGATAACAAACTTTTGTAGTAGTTATTACTGGTTTATAGAATGTAAGATGTTAACCACTGAATAAAATATTAAAAATAATTTTTGAACATTTACCTAGATAATTAAACTATAGTTTTACTGAGGCTGGATGATAAATAAATTTCATGTTTAATGATAGAATTATAGTGGAATATAAAATGAATAGATGAAAGGAACACCATACTGTCTTTAAATTTAAACTAAATGCACCCCCTTTTTACATTTCATGTATAGTAATATGCAGATATTTTATACATACATTCAATATCATTATATGACTATAATAGGTTCTTTATTTAATTGGAACTATCCTACTTTTAATAACTTGCAATTGCTCATTATTACATTCCAGTCTATTAAAACATAGGGCATAAAGATAGAAGAGAAATAAGCCTTTCCCCCCTGAAATATTGATATTCTGAAATTAATGATTCTAAAGGGGATGCTGGCATCCCAGGCTACAAACAGATCAATGATCATGAATGTGAAATCTAAGCTATAGGATTTTGAACTGAACTGTGAAATAAGTGAAGTTTCACAGATAATGAAAAGAAAAAAAATGTATTTCGGAGCTACATTTTTTTTGCAGTTCCTCATTATCAAGTATTCACTGACTCTCACATTATGCACTTGCTTTAGGAAAGAATTGAGATTTCACTGCCTATTGAAACAGCCAAGATTGTTAGTTCAACTGAAATTTTATGAACCTCAGCATTATAGAAAAAGAAAACTTCTTTCTAAGCTGATATTTTATAACACATTTTTCTATGTACAACAACCATAGCTCTCAGCCAGCTTTCCATCTCATAATTTAATTATGTATAGTTTTATGTAGTGGTGGTAAGTAATAAAAAATGAATAAAATACCTTTTATTTATGTTTAACAGAGTTTGAGAAAGCACAGAGAGAGATACTAAATGTTATGGGCTGAATTCTATCCTTCCCCCTATAAAAGACATGTTGAAATCACAATCCACAGTACCTCTTACCCAGAAAGTGACCTGACTTGGAAATAGGATCATTACAGAAGCAATCAAGTTAATATGAGGTCATTAGGGTGAGCCTAATACAATGTGTCTGAAGTTCTTATAAAAACAAGAAATGTGGAGGCAGAGACACACATCGATGGAAAATGCTGCAAAGAAACAGAAAACGGCATGTGAAGATGGAGAGAGAGGTTAAAGTTATGCTGTCACAAACTAAGGGTCATCTGGGTCTACCAGAGGCAGCAAAAGTGGTTCTGTCCCTACAGATGTCAGAGGGAGAAGTTCTTGCCAACACCATGGTATCTGATTTGCAGCCTCCAAACATGAGATAATAAGTGTGTGTTTTCTAAGCCACCCTATCTGTGGTGTTTTGTTATGGTAGCCCTAGTAAACTAATAGTTAAAATATAATTCTGACAATTAAATGATGAGATTAAGGTGCAGCAATTCATATTGCTAAAAAGAAAGCAAGAGGGTTGAGAAAAGATGGCGACCGGCAAGAAGGTAGGGAGAGAGAGAGTGTGAGTGAGGAACCCATAGAGGAGAGTGTAGACATGTAGACGTGTGTGGTGTGTGTGGGGGTATGAGCTAGGGTCAGATAGATTCTGCAGGGCTTCCAAGGGGCTGCCTAACCGGGCAGTCCTAGACGGCGGAGCCCCGCGCACAAAGCGGACACTTCTCGGCGGCTGGTGCGGACGCGGAGACCACGCCATCTTGAGAAACAGAGCTGCCTGAGACTCGGATCCTGACTTCTGACACAAACCAGGACCCTGCAGCCACTGGGGACAGAGAACTGCTATCACAGCTTCAGTGGAAGAAACAACAAGAATCCAGACTTCCCAGCAGATTCCCGTGAGTCAAAGAGCCTATCCCCCTCCCCGCAGGCGCGTGCAGATAGCGCCAGAGTAACTGATAGACACGCCCCTCGCCCAAGCTGCAGGGCTTTGCGCAGGGACGCGCTCCGCCTTAGGGAATTTGGCGCGCAGGACAGAAGCAGCTCACCTTCGGGGAAATCTGTCAGTGCGCACAGAGGGCTCCCCTCTGGGGAACTGGGGGGAATTTGGCTTGCGGGTCACAGCTCCCCTTCGGGGATTCTTAGAGTGAGCACAAAGGGGCTTCCCTTTGGGGAATTTGGCGCGCAGGACGGACTCCGCCCCTCTTCGGGGATTCTGGGAGAGTGCACAAAGGCAGCTCACCTTCAGGGATTTGAGAGTGTGCGCCCTAGCCGGTTTGGCTCAGTAGAGAGAGCACACACAGGACGCAGCTCCACTTCAGGGAATTTGGCACGCCAGACACAGCTGCCTGGGATTCCTGACTCACAGCGCATTCACACTAAGAGCCAACGACTCCAATTGTTGGTGCATGCACACACAGGGACCCTGATTCTCAACGAGAAACTGCACAAGGCAACAGAGACTCTGACACTCGATTCTTGGTGCAGATACAGGGAAACTCTGACTCCTGGCACATGCTAAGGATCTCATTTTCGGCACATACCAACAGTGTGGTGCTGACAGGGCCCCTGATTCTAAGTGTGCACACGAGACCACACGGAACACTGGGGACACTGACCCTGGGCAAGTCTGGTTCCCACCAACCAAAGGCAGCCACACATCCTAGTGTCAGAGCACTTCAGTGAAACTCGGGTGGAGCGAAGTCCCCACAGTGCACGGCCGAGGTCCACACAAACGGAAGCTTGAGCTTTCTGGTGATAGCCAGAATGGGGAAACGAAATAACTCACAGAGGAAAGAAAATGTGGAGTCGCCAAGAAAGGAAATTAGTGAAACTGAAGCTTGCAACATGACCGAAAAGGAGTTCAGAGCAATGGTCGTGGAATTTATACATCGGATGGATGAGAAAATCAACAACTTATGCAAGAATCAGGAAGAAATGAAAAGTGATATAGCTACAATCAAAAACACCATGGAAAGTTTCAACAATAGACTACAAGAAGCAGAGGACCGAATTAGTGAGTTAGAAGATCAGGTACAGAAACAAGCTCAATCTGAACAGCAATTGGAGAAAAAAATTAAAAAGCAGGAGGAAAGCCTAAGGGAGCTTCGGGACAACATGAAGCGAAGTAACATGCGTATAATAGGGCTGCCAGAAGGACAAGAAGAGCAGCAGGGATTAGAAAATCTATTTGAAGAAATAATGACAGAAAACTTCCCGGGTATGGGAAAGATAAAAGTCACGCAAGTACAGAGAGTCCCAAGCAGGATCAACCCCAAAAGACCCACACCAAGACATGTCATAATCTCAATGGCAAATATAAATGATAAAGAGAGAATCTTAAAGGCAGCAAGAGAGAGACAGAGAGTTACCTACAAAGGAACACCCATCAGATTGTCAAATGATTACTCAACAGAAACACAACAAGCTAGAAGTGAATGGAAGGAGGTATACAAAGTGTTGCAAAGCAAAGGACTGAATCCAAGAATACTATATCCAGCAAGACTATCAATCAAAATTGAAGGGGAAATCAGGAGCTTCGCAGACAAAAAAAGACTCAGGGAGTTTATCACCACCAAACCAGCAATGCAAGAATTGCTAAAGGGAATACTGTAAAAAGAAGAAATAAACAGGTAAGAAGGAATACAGACACAAAAATAGATATGACTACAAACAAATACCTTTCAGTAATAACTTTAAATGTAAACGGACTAAATGCTCCAATCAAAAGACATCGAGTGGCTGAATGGATAAAAAAGCATGACCCATATATATGCTGTCTACAAGAGACCCACCTCAGAACAAGAGACTCACACAGATTGAAAGTGAAGGGATGGAAAAATATCTTCCAGGCAAATGGAAATGAAAAAAAAGCTGGGGTAGCAATACTTATATCTGACAAATTAG